>CM002528.2:21984695-23328101 GCA_000338895.3 Oryza meridionalis
AAGAAGCTAGGAAAGCTCTTAAAAAAGAAGCTAGGAAAATGTTACTGATAAAAAAAATACTATTATTGTAGAACTTGCCCAGTTGTCCCCAAGATGTGCATGCGCATCGTCCGCATAATAAAAGATCACCATGTTCCTGGCACGCTTCTGTTTTGGCGAGTTAATGGCATGCGTACAAGCCAATTAAGAACGAAATTTAAGTCAATCTGCATGGAGTACTAGCTAGTAGGGAAAACAGCAGTGTATTATATTGACACATCACTCATCACACATGATGAGGGTACATCAGGGTTTTACGACTGCTAGGTGGCATACACCTTTCGGGGAAGCTAGAACAGCACGCTGACTGTGAAGAGGTGATTGCTTAGAAAACAATCGACAGAAACTGAATAGTTCCCGGAGGCAGGCAGAGACATTTAGCTAGCCAAACTAAGTTCAGCAACATCACCACATTGCATCATGTCTGTCCCTGACCACCGGGGAGGAATTGACTTTGCGCTGACTCCATCGCCGTAGGCTCTCTCTGCTTCTTCCTTGTCAAATTCGGGACCACGCGAGACTAGAGACGATTGGAATTATATTGGATTTTGCAACGACGACGATGAGCACCAGTCAGAATTCACATCCACATTCACCCTGGTCTCTGAAAGCGCAGGTCGCCGCGCGCGCGCGAGATCTCCATGGGATAATCGGGTTCAGGCCCCTGCCTCCTCCTGGTGAACAGGCCATAAATAAATTTTCAGTCCGGAATGCTTCCGCGCCACTACTACGCCTCAACTCAACATAGCGCTGTCACTGAGGCCCAAAAGGGGAGTGTACAAGCACATAAATGGCACTGACGTGGTTGTCACTGTTGTAAACCAACGCGCATATTAGCGGATCACCGGATTCGTTCCCTGTCCCTCCCACAGCAGTAGAGGCGTGAGATGATGTAGAACACCCGCGCCCATCCCTTTGCCCTCAAGAACATTGCAGAAGTAGACAATGAACACAGATATAGGGTGAAGCTCTCTCTTCATTATAGATCTCATCTGAAGTACAAGCCAACCTTATATGTCACACCCTGCCCCTGTATATATAGGGGTCTTAGGAGGAGATAGATCTTATCTCTACTCCGGTTTGGATTGGTCCACAAGAAAGGATCTTATCTCCTCAGGAGATAATATTCCGTAACACTCCCCCTTGGACCTATCCGTGACTAACTCATGCCTCGTCAAAACTCCTACCAAAACTCAGTGGGAAAAAAGCTAGTAGAAAGAGTACATAGCTATCGTTCATGCATTGCACGTTGTTGCCTCATTAAAAACCTTATGTGAAGAACAACAGCTCCACTCATTCAAGGGAAAAAGAGTACAACACTATGGACTACACGGTCCATACTGTGGGTCATGTTCTAGGGTGCTCTCCCCCTGAACCTAGCAAACATCAAAGTCTTCTCATCCCAATTCTCCAGAAAAGCTTCCGAGAACTAACAGTTGGGAGAGACTAGGTGATCAATCCTCTAGATTATCACTCAACTTTAATTGCTACTCACCTCACCTCGCTTCAGGAGTCTGTGAGGTATCCCACTTGTATTAGTGGTGTTGGTTTACTAAACTAAACTTTATATGATAGGACCTTAAAAATAGGTCTAAGTGATCATCATCGAGTTAATACCCCTGGTATACTCTAAGACATTTCAATGTCTCGCAAATGACAACCACTACATAGTACATACTCCCCCTGATGACAACCTTTGTCATAGACCATGTTCCCATAGCATTAAACATCTCTCAGATGTATGCGTAGACAAGAATCCTTCAGATCCTCAAACCATTAGTCTTAAAAGACTTATCTCATTTCACCGCTAAAATGAGAATAGGGAACATAGAGAGTAATGCATTCTATCACTATCATGTACCACAAAACAATACTGTTGTGCAACACAATCTATTTCATCCTTCCAAAGGATTATGGGGATACATAAGTTGCAACGGCACGCACCTCCTCGGCGTGACTCCATCAAGAACTAGATCGATCTTGATCATTGCAACTTTCTCTGACGATGTTAATAACAATTGGGGATCCACAAGATCAACCACAAGCCTTCCAAAGACATGTTGTAACGATCAGAGTAACTAGCTAGTCTGAAAATTTAAGCACTGTGGGGGATAACACACAGCTAACAACATCAAGTATACCTTAGCAGGTATTAGAGGACACCACCGTTCCTACCATCGGGTAGATCATATATCACGAGTGTACACACTCCAATGATAATCGTGAGATGCACATGTACCTACAGACCCCATCTGTTTGATCTCATCAGGTTCCTCATTGCAATCTTACCGGGTCATAAATGGGTCATCATCCCTCCAAGGGATTATACAATATGGTGTGTTCAGACTTACTAATTATTTTGTATCTCAGAGAAAAAATCATCAATGAGGTCTCCCCCTTAGAGAAAATTCCGTCAATGAGATTTTCTCCCAACGGGAGATGGTATTCTTACCGGAATACCTATTGGTACGAGATTTGCATGCCGCAATTTCACTACGGAGTGTACTCAAGACCTCACGGATTTCCTAAATCCGTTAACTGCATATTTAATTTCATGCCATTTTGCCAATACCTTTATTTTGCGGAACATTCAACTAACGTGGGAGAGGTCTCATCTCGGACCTACTTGAACCATCGCACATCACCACCTCATTATATCAATAATGACCCGTAAAAATCCGAACAACGTTCGCGATTTTCGATTGGCGATTCGGTTCAGCCTCGATTGCATTTCCATTTGACCCGATTTGAGCACCGTATGCTCATGCCATGGACTTGTTCCGGATCCGGGTTCTCTCTAAGAAAATCATTAGCAAGAGGCGACATAGTGTCGACACATTTGTTCCCACTTACACATTTAACCAGATCTTCGTCATTTCCCAAAACGATCGATCCATGGTTTTTCCATATTCCTAGCACCATCATATGCGCGCATTGCTAGGAATGTCGTCTCCACGACGAACATCATTATGAGGTATATCACCTTCTAAAGGTGAATTCTCCACCAGGAGAATCAGAGGAGTATGCTCACATCTAGTGAGAACTCTTATGCTCTGACTAAGGCCCACTGATCGTGTTAGCAGGCGTCCCCGCAGAACATGATCAAATGCCATAAGTCTTATATGGATATGATATTATTCCCGGGTCTATCCACATTTACCACAATTGGGAGCATTACTCTATTTAACAACTATCCAAGTGCTCCTCATATGATTTTGTTGGCAAAAACTCCGTGCACCAAGCAACCAGGAGTATGAACTAAACATACAAGTTCTGTTCATTTAGTGCGTTCACTCAAAGAAATCTCCAGGCATTTCAAAATGGGCAATTCTCTCCTCCTAATGCCGAGATATCTTACAATAGCATACTTACAATCCCCATGTCATGGCAAAAGATTAAGGCATTTCACCTCAAATACATGTGTTCTCCCACGAATGTATGCTACGGTGGTGATAAATTTGGGAAATATTATGCACTTTAATAGGAGAGATTTTACCATTATATGCAGTGAACCTGGACATATACCAATACAGTGGCATGAATACTGTATTCTTCCTTCCTCCAAGGGTTATCCTCAACCTCCTAGTTAGGATATACAAGTTTGCAAAAACCACTATTGCTACCAAATGTATAAGCAACCAACATGCAAATACTTTAACCAAATGCACTCTCCATGGATTAATGCTCACCTAGTGCCATTCAAACTCACAATCGATTCCGGATCGACGTGCATTAGACATCCCATGTCATATGCTTAAGAAGGCAACCTATGGTGGCAAAACGCATTCCGATGCGCTCAACAAGGAGTATGATAGCAAAATGCGTGGCCACATGCCTGTGCTGGCAAGCAGATTTTTGTGGTGCAGAGTTGTGTTAAAGTCCAGCTCGTTTAATGCCCAAGTTTGACCCCAATTACTCATACCAAACTCTAGAATTGGGTCATAGTTAAGTAGCATGTATTAGGTACGATCCACGAGCGAATTATCAAACCACATTTGCTAATGTCCCCTGGACATAGCCATCGAGAGATAATCAATACTTCCGACAATGGTAATATTCACAATAAAACCATTATATTCAGACATATCCACACAAAAAAATGGAATGTGTCACCGTCGTTGGCATATCAAGCTCAACGCATGCAGCGCGACGAACCTTTGCATGGCTTGCACATGTCCAGACGCGAAAAACGCCAGTGTGCGACAAGTATGGTCATCAACCCATGGGTGATCAACCAACACAACCAGGGAGTAGTCATCGACTACGAGAGCGTGATAAAACGCAATAGTGCATAGCCATCATTTGTCTGAAATACAGTTACGTTGAACTGTGTGAGTGGTTGTAACTCCTCGGAACAAACACTAATTGTTCTTCTAAAACTAAAGCATTTTATCAATTCCAACATGAAGATAAGCTTTAGAATAGAACAGGAAAGACCAAGAACTTTATTTGTCTGAGAAATATCGATCTAATGCAAAGTTCCAAACTAAGCAAAAGATAAACTGCTTGGCAGCAGTATAGCTGACCAATGTCCTCCTAGGACATGCTCTAAACTAGCAATACAACTCCCGTTGTCAGAACAACTTATTAGACAGACACCACCAATCATCGGCATCGACCAAAGGTGGTCATTTGCGCTAGATCCACGCGAGGACCAAGACTGGGTCAACACCCAAGTTTAGTTGTTGGCGCTATAGTGGAGTGGGAATCATGCCTATTCACAGCATCTACCCTCGGGCTTATTCAGCTAGATTTGCCTCCAATTTTTCAGTGTCCTCGCAAGACAACAGGTTCCAAATAATATTGAGAAGATATGTGCACACCAAGGGTAACCATATGAACAGTGTCATTCCACCACATGGAAAACACTTTACATCTTTCACCGGACCGGCTGAAAAATATCTCAAATTATTGAACCTCGCAACTCCATGTTGCCAGAAAATTAAGGTATAATCATTTATCTCCAAATCAGAAAAAAGTGCTCTCAACCATTGGGAAAGCAAAATGCCGACCGTAGTCCGACCATACTCTGATTGAGATGTTAAGCCACTAGGGGAAAGGAACAATGAATCCCAAACACATTGTCTAATTCCACACATTTCAACGACTCAGAATCCCATTCTTGAGTGTGATCATAGGGATAGAGTGATCTACATTAATGCCCAAAGCCATACAATAGTCATTGAAGGCCTTTACGTGAAATCACCCACACTATCATCCGAATCGTTTCATGCGGTTCTCAGAGAACGCAACACGCAAACGGACGATATGCGCAGTGAATTCGACAAAAGCATGGATCTCGTACAACAAGTATACGTGACTCCATCTTATAGACACATCGATATCACCATTTATGTATGGAGGAGTGTATCAGTAAAGAATGGTCTTATCCATAGCCATGAATATTTAATTTCCCAGAATTTCCATGCATTAGTTGATTTTCTGTTATTTACTTGGTCTTATTTGGCATTATATTCCCAATATTTATGCCACACATAAATGCAGGAAAATAAACCTATCATAATGCTTCCAGGGGGGATTCTACACTATGTGAACACAATTTATGGAAGCATGATAACCTAGAAAACCATCTCTAGATTATTTAGTTGGAATTGCATCAATTTTAAAAGCAAAGCAATGCTTAAAAAACACCATTACATGGTTATTTACGAGTCCGGAGACCCACATGCAAAACCAAACTATATAGGGCCTAAGCAACAAGACATAGCCACACAAACAAAATTAATATAATTCTTGTTAATCACAAGGTTCAAACTGTAAAATTCGATTAAACAGTGAACTATAACGTAAAAACCCAACACTCCGGGGGCTTAAACGCAAGTTTTCAATAAACCGAAATTAATCGGGCCGAATTACCGTTCAGACCACAATCTTCTTTGGGCTAGCAAGCACAGTGTAGCCCAAAATGCCTAATGGGCCGAGTTTCAGAAACTCTAGGCCCATGAGGATTTCCAGGTTTATTATTTTTATTTATTTGTTTGGGCTGTCTCGTTACTGTTGGGCTTTATTCGGTCGGGCGGAGGCAGACCGGCCCAGCCGGTTCGCCTAAATGACCGAGAAAGAGGAGGGGGATTAAGGTTTCCCCTTTCCCATTCATTGTCCGCAACGGCGTCCACCGCCCGGCGCACCGGCCCCTTGGGCACGGCGGCGGCGTTGGAGGCCGTCAACTGTCGACTTTGAAGGGAGTTAGGGCGGCACACGGCGAGGAGATCATCGACGACCTATCCACTACCCCGATTGGCAGGACGGTGGCGATGACATCACTCCCATTTGGCAACTTGGTGCGGTGGCGACTCGGTGGCACACGACGGAGCTCCGCGTCGACCCGCGCATCCTCATGACGGCGGCGAGGCGAAATCAACGATGGCAACTAAGACCCCAACAACGGCAACCAAATTGCATCCGGCCATATCGTCTTGGCGGAGGTTAATCCGGTAGCAGGCAGCCGACGACCCATCATCCTCCCACCACGACTCGACGGCAGCGTCGATGGGAGGTTAACGGCGGCGGCGCCTCGCTTCGGCATTAACTCCAGTGGCAATGACGACATGGGTTTAGGGCTTTTTCTGAGACGGCGGTTTCCTGCGACGGCATCGACCCAAGGCCGACGGCGTACCCAACAGCGACGGCGAACAATGGCCAACATGTCTCCAAGTCCGACTACACAGACTGAGAATATGCCGCCACGTTCCCGGCGTGGCGTCATCAGATAAAGAGAGAAACAGAGAGATGTGAGGGAGGCGGTGGAGTCGGCCGATTCGGCCCAGCCGAATCAGGCACGTCTCTAGTCCAGGGTTTCCCATCAATTTTAATGATTTCTCTCCCACAGTTTTCTCCAGTTTTCATCAAATAAAATAGATGCATATAGATCAAAAGCAGGAAATTAATCTACCGCTAGATCAAGAGTAGGATCAAATCTACTGCAAACAAAGCATCCATAATATGATAAAAACGAGAAAATATAATCAATCTATAAAAATATATATAGACCGCATACCTTAATAGACACATGCCCGGATGCATCTATAGATTAGTAAATTAGTTTAGAAACTAATCTTACTAATTACCTCAGTTTACGTGCTCGCCAAAAAAAATATGCACGTATACCTGCGTCGCAAGGCTCCTACAGGGCGTAGTGCGCGCGTACCACATACGCGGCCAGCCATCCCCGGCCATCCGGCGAGGCCAAGCGCGCAGTCCTGGCACATGTGTGCGCGTGGCCAGTACGACCGCACGCGTCGTAGCTCCGGCCGGACATGTAAATAGGCAAAAAATCAATCTTTAATTAGCATCGACAAATTAACTTCAATTAAGTAGATGTGAGATGCATGTCGATCGATCTGCTTGTCCAACGTGCATGCAAGCCAATTCATTCATGCATGCGAGGCGCTGGGCTTTTGCGGCTGGCTCGCCGTTTGGTCCTTGTGACCGGCGTGCACACACACAACCGATCGATGGCATGAACGGATGAACCAATGTCAGACGGTCGAACTCCCTGGTCGGTGGTGCGCACGCCTCCGAGGCGTGCCCGCAGCTGCATGCACGTACGTGGAGAGCCCGCAAATCGCGTCGTATGCCCGCCGACTGCGGGCGTGGTGCAGCGGACCACATCGCTTCACGTACTCGCTGTGTTGGCGATTGGCCTGGGCGGCGCCTCCTCTCGTACACGTGCTGTGGAGGAGACCGGCCGGCCGCGCAGCTGCCGCTCGAGCACACAAGGCGGCGTGGCTACGAGTTTACGACCGATCAGATCGACAACGTCGATGGTACTGTAGACAAAAGCAATACCATAGCAGATCAATCTGTAATTAGAAATTAATCTAACAACAACAACAGATTGGAACGACAAACTGGTGAACGGAGAGCTGTTGATAACGTGTTGTAAACCAACGCGTCCATTAGCGGATCACCGGATCCGTTCCCTGTCCCTCCCACAGCAGTAGAGGCGTGAGATGATGTAGAACACCCGCGCCAATCCTTTGCCCTCAAGAACATTGCAGAAGTAGACAATGAACACAGATATAGGGTGAAGCTCTCTCTTCATTATAGATCTTATCTGGAGTACAAGCCAACCTCATATGTCACACCCTGCCCCTGTATATATAGAGGTCTTATGAGGAGATAGATCTTATCTCTACTACGATTCGGATTGGTCCAAAAGAAAGTATCTTATCTCCAGGAGATAATATTCCGTAACAGTCATTACGGGCCACAGCGCGCAAAGCAAAGCAAAACACTACTGCCGCTGCTGCATGCTGCGCTCCTCCTATACGATGGCAGCCATGCTCGCTCGCTCGCTCTTACTTAATGGAGGTGCATAAATAAGCTTGCGAGATAGTGGTTGGTGTAGTTTTTGGTGTATTTTGCAAGCTCAGCTCGCCATGTGCCGGCCTTTATGTCACGCCAGGAATCTTAAGCCGGACACGAGTTGATGAGATGCTTTGGTAGCTGCTGCTGCTGTGTGGCAGCCTGCCCGGCGGCGAGAGGAGCGTACAGTGTGACTCAGCGTGTGAGTAATCATCATCATCCACTGATCCTGAATGAAACCATAATGCGTCCATGCTGAGTGTATGGTATGGCTATATGTGCGCCGGCGAGTTCGATCGCGTGACGAGATCGGATGGGCCATAAGCCCGTGATACGTTAATTGAAGGAGGCTGTTCCAACGGCCCAGACGAGGGTGTGCCTCACATTGCGCCAGGCTTGCGTGATCGGCGTGGTTGGATGGGCCGAACCTGCCGCGCTCACGTCGAATTGAGCCCACCGGCGGCCGCCGCAGCACGGTTTCGGTAGCTTGAAAAAAGAGGAGCGCGCAGTCCGCGTGCCAACCGCCCAGTTCAGCGCGAAACTGCTAATACGCGATTAGTCGCTAATCAGCCGTCCCCAGTTCAGCGTGCCGCGCCGTCCGTTGGTTCTGACCCCGTTCTCGTTTTGAAACGGAAGGCTTTTACTACTTTTTTTTCCGACGGATGTGAAACGGTCCGGTAAAATGAAGAGGTGAAACGGAACGCTTTGACGCTAACGTTCCCAAAAACAGAGAGCTGGTGCCATGGGAAAAAAGAATTGCTGGCACCACTTCGAGAATAAAGTAAAAGGTTATGATTACATTCGAAACATATTCTATACATATAAACTTTTCATGTACACCAGTTAACAAATATCACGAAAAATTCTATAAAAAAGTTAAACACATACTTGTAATAGTATTACACATATCTGTAAAGTTTCACATTTAAATTCATTATCTTTTCTTCGTAACAAAAAAAAAGGAAAAATCTGATAGTTTTAATGGTAAAAATCTATTAAAATTTTGTCTTTTTGTTACGGTTGAAATACAATAAATTTGAAGATAAGACTTCACAGGTAGGTGTAATATTATTCGAAGTACATGGCCAATTTTTTATAGAGTTTTTTTTATATTTGTTAGTTGGTGTGCACGAGAACCTTGTATGCATAAGATATATTCCCTACAAACAATAACTATACTGATCTTCATACTTGAGCAACAATTTTTTTTCAAAGACAAACCTCAAAAGAAAACGGGTGTCCATGTAGTTATTACTCCCTATTACTCAATCCGTCCTAAAATAAAAAAAATAGAAATATATATTTATTTTAGAACGGAGGATATACTTGCTAGAACAACGTGTCCACAATATCTTTCTATGCAAAGAAGTATTGAATCTGAGCAACGATGCGATCACAATGAATAGAGATGGTGAGCGTCCCATGGCAGCGTCATGGCTTCTCGAGCTAGCTCCTTCCCGACCTCCGGACGACAATGATGTCGCTCCTCGTCGAACCGCGTGGACAGTTTCGGAGATGTTGTTTATTCCCAAGCACACGGCCTACCGAATTAGATAACGGTGATTCCATGGGCATCATCTAGCCCTGGTTCGCTCAACAAAGGATTGGCGTGATATAGCAGGCTCTAGATGGCACAACACAATGGTTCATACCTGGGAACAACGCTGATCAGGAGGATTAATTCTCCTCTACACCTCTCTTCCTAGACGGTTTGACCACAATCACCTTGTGGTTGTGCCTTCATCACTAGTAAGGGGCCAGAGTCATCTTAGTTTCGATTCACGATCTCGCTTTTGCCAACAACTCATCTGCTATTTCTACGGACCTTACGAATTTTGGGCATGTGTTAGTGATATTATCATCGTAGGATAGTGCGTATAAAGAAAGTTACAGATTATGGTGTTTATAGCCGATTACAATTATGCAAATACTAGTAGGCATGGTAAGGTCGGTAGAAAAAGAAAGAAAGAAAGAGCAACTAAAGCTTTTATGGTGAAAGCAGCAGCGGTGCAAATGTACCTATAATCTAAAAGTACTTTTTTTTTTACAAAGAACATCAGCAATTTGTTCGTTAGCGCCATTATCTACCGGTTTCTTCTACCTATATATCTAACTTTCCTTCAATAACAAACATTTTGACATATCGATCTGTATACTAGCTAACACACATACGACGCGATTACAACAGAGAAAAAATATATTTGTGTCTTTTTTTATTTGTCTTGTTCATAAAAAAAACAATGATAAGGGAGACAAAGTAAATATATATTAATGCAACAAGAAATACACAGCCATATTACATAGCAATGCTATCACACTTTGAGCACAGCCTAGTATACTAGGGAATGTCTACTTTTGTCTTAATTATCGGTGATCAATCAAGCAATGGATATGTTTTTTTAATTATGAATAAACCAGTCGTTATATGTTAGCGGCACAAATCTACTAGTAGACATGTACCTCATTATTTCCATGGTGAGAACGTGTAAAGTATGGAAAACAAGTGCTTTAATTCTCTCCTTAATTTGCAACAGTGATACTCAACACTACCGTTGATGATAGTGATAGTCTATAATAACTCCCTACTTAAATAAGGATTAGTGTTATATTATCCACACAAAAATATGACACTTGTTCCAAGATAAGACATCATTTTGGATGATATATTATCCCTTCGTCCTCTCCTCGTTGAAATAAGGTTGAAAGCTACTTGGGGATTGCGGCAAATGTGACTAAACCCGGACTAGACCGGATCACATTGCAAAACCCGGACTGGACCGGATCACGTTGCATATCCTCAACCGGACCATGCATTATGGGGTAGTGATGTCGTGGATACTCTTGCGTTTGGAGTCACTACGGCTGTCGGCCTGGCCTGACGGATGAAGAACTTCTGAGCATGGCTCGCCACCTGTGTCGGCGTTCATGTCTTCACCGACCAGCGTGAGATATTGCGCCAGTCGCCATGTCCATACTTCTCCAGCCTTTTTCCAAGGAACAGCCTACGCATAATAATAACAAAAAAAAAGGAGAAAAGGAAATTAGCCGCGATCTGGTGTAGTCAACATGTAGTACTAGGTACTATAGCCATGTGGATAACTAGGGCCCACATGTCGGTGAGATGGGTGGTGTGGGCTAGGGAAGTAATCCGACAAGGAAAGAATAGAAAAAGTATCTATGACCACAAACAGTTCGTCGATAATAGCAAGGGAAAATGACAAAAAAAAATCCCATGGAACAAAATCGAGATTTGACTGCGTGGATCGGATGTGTACATGTGCTCCTCCTTGGTCCAGGCCACGCCACGATGGCACTCATCCCCACCGCCGCCACCGCTGCGGCCCGCACCCTACGCCCCAACACGGCCAACCACGTCGTCCTAGTAACCCAGGGACGCGATCATGCCATGCTCGATGAGGTTGACGTCGTCCATGAGCACTTGGTAGTGCTCCCAAACATCTTGTGCTAGGCGCCCTGGGAGTTGCGAAGCCACAAGCGCCCACCGGTTGTGTGTGTGCTCCGGGAACGCCACGAGTGCACTCTCGAACACCTTGTCCTCCACCTTGCTCCATAGCCTGCTACTCGGAATTGGCGGTGCCGCCTTCATAGCCGCTGCCCAAGATGATGACGAACCACTCATGCTGCTACAGTAGAACGCCATGCCTTCTCCGTGCTACGTACTAGTCTCTATCACACGAAGATTCGTGTGTAACAACTTACCATATGCTCTTGTGGAGGTGGTTGTATGCCAATGCTAGTGCTTTGCATTGGATCTTGTGGCACATCGGGAGGCAATGGATCGCTTATAAAGATTTGGAGCAGGTGGTCGGCCCAACCCGGCACGCAGGAAGTGTGGTCCAACAATGTGTGTGCCCGTTGCGACGCACCACGTTTTGGGCATGAGAGCACCGGGATAAGCTTACGCGTGTTGCATAATGGAATGGCGATGATGCGTAAACTAAACAGTTTAGGAATTACATTAAAGTGTGACTAAGGGGAGTAACATGAGGATTAGTCATTTAGGATAAACATTAATTAGAGTAAATCTGGAACACAAACTTTGTGGTTAGCTGGGTTTTAAAGTTTTCTCCCTTAGTTACGATTTGTGTGGACTAGTTGATTGAAGAGAGTGAACGGAGTTAGTTGATTGAAGAGAGTGAACGGAGTTCCAGTCATATCATCTTTCATATGGCCGTTGATTTGATGATGAGATGGCATAATGATCATCTAGGAGTTCTCTTTTGGGAAAATAAAAACCTTCTTAGTGTTGGATATAAGTACAATGAATTTTCTTCTTCTAATATTGAACAACAGTATCATGCAACTAGAAAATGTATATTTGTGGCTTTTTTCTTGTCTTATTCATAAAAAAAGTGGTAAACATTGATGAGGGAGAGAATGTAAACATTGATGTAACAAGAAATACACAACGATATTAGATAGCAATGCCACCACACTTTGAACACTATGTAGTGCCCTAAGAAATGGCTACTTTTTTCTTAATAACCCGTTATTATGATTGAGAAACATTTTATATGGTTTTTAATATTGAATATTACCGTTTGTTATATGTTAGCTACACAAAGCTGGACATGTACCTCGTTTTTTCCAAGGTGAGAAGGTGTAAAGTATGCAAAATGAGTAGTATTTCAGTTCTCTCCTTAATTTGCAACTGTGCTACTCAACACTATTGTTGATGATAGTGTTGTTTCAAGAATATCAGCCCATAATAACTCCCTACTCAAATAAGTTTAGGTGTAGTAATTATCTATACAAAAGTTTGACCCTTATTTCCTGGATAAGATAGCGTTTAGACGATGCAAAATATGGTTATCCGACATGAGTTAATACAATATGTGTTTGTGATCATATACAATTTTTTTCCTTATCAAGGACCATGCCAAACTTAGAAAATAGGTAAGCATGAAGCATATAATATATAGATGGCAATTCTCTCCTTAATTTGCAATAGTGGTCCTCAACACTACTTCTGATGATAGTGTTGTTTCAAAAATATCAGTCCATAATAACTCCCTGCTTAAATAAGGTTAGGTATAATAATGATCTATACAAAAGTACTTCCTCCGTTTCACAATATAAGACTTTCTAGCATTGTCCATATTCATATAGATCTTAATGAATCTAGGCACATATATGTCTAGATTCATTAATATCTATATGAATATGGACAATGATAAAAAGTCTTACAATATGAAACGGAGTATGACTCTTGTTTCCTGGATAAGATATCATTTAAATGATTCAAAATATGGTTATCGAACCTGAATTAATACAAACCATGTTTGTCATCATATATAACTTTTTTTCCTTACCAAGAAACATGCCAAAATTAGAAAATAGGTAAGCATGAAACGTATAATAGATGATACAAGTGAGGTGATGAGGACTCACTATATAGGGAAAAGGGATGTTGGTCAACAAACGCTCGTTAACCTGACAAAGATAACATAGATCTTTCTTTAAACCAATGCAGACACTAGGCTTACCCTTGAGCAAATCATACCGGTACAAACATTCTTATCAATATCCATTTCAAATCTCGTGTATGTGTCTGTTGCAAAACCGACACGGCAACGCTAACGACATGATTTTTATATATGCTTCTCCAGTAAGATGGACCGTGGTGTGCGAGAAGTAATGTAAGCAGTCATCTAACACAATTTAATAAACTTGTTATTACGATGATTTATAGATGTATTGAAAAGATGACAGCTGAATGTATAACCCCATTGGCCTTAACAAGTATCAAACATGTGCAGGACTGCTAAACCCCTTTCAGCAGTAACTTACATATCACACACACGGTGAAATTAAAAGGATACATATATTATTCGAAAAGTACACAAACTACTATTGCAACACTTGATCTCAGGTTCCAGCCAAGTAGCTTCAGCTATAGTCTAGCTACATTTTACACAGCAGGATAGAAACTAGCGGAGATGGCCGATGACAAAACTCCCTTCATTTTGTCTTCGTTGAAATGAGGTTGAAAGCTACTTGGGGATCGAAGCAAATGTAACTACATCTGGACTGGACCGGATCATGCCACATGTCCTACCACACATCACGGGGCAGTGATGTCATGGATGCTCTTGCGCTTGGAGTCACTGCGGTTGCCAGCGTTGGCCTGGCGAATGAAGAACTTTTGTGCGTGGCTCGCCACCTGCGTCGGGGTCCGCGTCTTCACCGACCAGCGTGAGATGTTGCGCCAATCGCCACGCCCATACTTCTCTAGCCCTTCTAGGAACAACCTATCCATAATAATAACAAAAAATGTTTGAAAAGGAAATTATCCACGATCCGATGTAGTAGACGTATAGTACTAGGTACTATAGCCGTTAGAAAATCTAGGGCCCGCGTATCAGTGAGATGGGTGGTGTGGGCTTGGCAAGTAATGCGATATAAAAAGAAGGTGAAGTATCTATAATAACCTCAAAGAGCACGCCAAGAATAGTAGGGGAAAAGGAAAAAATACTACTCCCTCCGTCCAAAAACAGCCAACCTAAGAGGGGATCCCCTCCTAGTACAATGAATCTGGACAGCCCTTTATCCAAATTCATTGTACTAGGAGGGGATAGGTTAGTTTTTTTTTTGGGACGGAGTGAGTATGGAATAGAGCCGAGATTTAACGGCATAGATCATATGCTTACCTGTGTTCCTCCTCTGTCCAAGGCACACCACGGCGACGCTCATCCCCACCGCGGCTTGCGCCCTGCGCTCCGCCACGGCCGGCGCCATCATCCCAGCAGCCCAGGGACGCGACCATGCCGCGCTCGATGAGGTCGACGTCATCCACAAGCACCCGGTAGTGCTCCCAGACCTCATGTGCCGAGCGCCCTGGGAGCCGAGATGCGACGAGTGCCCATCGGTTGTGCGTGTGCTCCGGGAACGCCACGAGCGCACTCTCGAACACCTTGTCCTCTGCCTTGCTCCACGGCCTGCTGCTCGGCACCAGCGGCGCCACCCACGACGACGAGCCACCCATCTCGCCACCGTAGAACGCCATTCCTTTGTTCGAGTGCTGCTAGTTTCTCTCTCTCTCACACGTAGGTTCGCATGTAACAAGCCGTGCTCTTGTGGAGGCGGCTGTTTTGCAAATGCCGGTGCTTCCCCTTGGATCTTGTGGCACATTAGGAGGCAATTAATGGGCGGCTTATAAAGGTTTGGAGCCAGCCTCAGCCGCAAGCCCGCAATGCGCGCGCTGTATCGGCGGCGGCGCACGGCGGGTGTGGCAGGACGCGAGGCCACGTTCGCCGCGTGGCTTGTTATTTCGACCCGAGATCAATCCAAATTGCGTACAGCTCTTGTGCTCCCTAACCATGGCTAACAGATTCCCCCGGTCGAAAAGTAAATTTGATGATGGGGTAGCACAGAATCAACTTTTTTCGGCAAATATTGAACGAAGCAGTGACCAGAGAACCGTTCCGATGTGCTGCGAACCGCGAGAAAAATCCTACATTAATTCCTTTGGCCGCGGCCGGCCGAGTGCCGACGAATCAACCAGTAGTGATCAGTCGCTTTCTCTCCCGTTAAACCCGTATCAAACTATCGATCAACAGGAATCTATACAGATTGGACACAAAAAGTCACACAAACATACCATGCAATCCTGGGGCATACGGCTGTATAACTTGTAACACATATGCGTTTCCTCTCGATTTGACGTACGTTGCGCGGTTGTGTTACTGTACATGTCCCCGTCACGTTCATCGGAATCTCTCGCGTTGTCGTCACATAGTAGAATCGGTGGCCTGCCGCTGTCACTTTAGCCGTGATCGATCGATCGCGCCTCGACGTGGGCGTGGGGGCCGCGCGCGCGAGCGAGCGAGCATCGGATTCAGATCAGCCTCAGCCGTTGGCGGCGCGGGCGGGTGGCAGGACGCGAGGCCACGTCCGCCGCGTGGCCCACGCAAAAAAGTGCGCGCGCGGGCCGGCGCGCCGTCCTCGTCCCAGCCGTCTGGAGATTTTTCGCACGCGCGCGCTTGCACTGGGCCGTCCAGCGCTGTGCTTATTCTTATCCAGAGATCTCGATCGGCCGAGCTCGTCATCGTCGCTCATCCGCGTGATCTCCCTGTCGCTATCTGTTTTTCTCTTGAAGTATGTTGCTGCTGAGTGAGAACCTGGTGAGAGTTGGATAATGTAATTGTTGTTGTTGGGTTTGGACGTGTAAAAGGGATATTTATTAGATAATTAGAGGCTTTGGTTTGTGGATAATGATGCATCATCCGGTCAGATATGCCAAGCTAGGTAGTTGAAGCCCACTCGAGAGACACGATCGAAGCAGATTATTCTGGGAGTACGTGTGTGCGTACGTGCGTATAGCAGGGAGGCAGGACCGCTGGAGGCATTGCCGTCACGTGCATTGGTGAATTGTGTGATCTTTGATGCGTACCGCACTTACACTAGGAGGAATACTTCATTGGACCTAGTCCTTCTGTAACATCGAAGAGTCAGGATTTGGATTGGGGGAGGATGATGCGCGGCCGGAACCCATCCCCTCTATCCTATACGTATACGTATATAGTTTATACGTATAAGTATATAAAATTTATATATACGTATAGATTTTATATTTATACGCATAGTATACAATTTATTATTTTTATATATAAACTATGAATCTTCTAAATGTATATATGTATACTTTATTTATTTATTTATATGAATAAATTTGTATTCATACATATAAAAATTTCTATGTACAACTATGTATTCATATTATATGTATGAACCGCCGATCTGATGGACAGCTTGGATCGCCTACGCGCCGCTGAAGATGTGGACGGGAAACCCTAACCCTCACTCTCTCCCGATCCCCTCTGGCCTCTACCAGCGACGAGCGTGAGAGCGGATGGCAGCGATGGCAGCTACGGCAGTCCAGTGAAGTGGCTCGCGGGGGTAAAGGTGATTCCGCCGGGCGGCTCCAACATCATCTACTGGGAGGGGCTTGGGGGGTGTGGAGGAGGGCGCTGCTCAGGGCAGCGTCAAGGCGAACCTTCCGGTCCCAGCATGGTGGTGTTGACAGAAAACACGAGGCCTAGGAGATCTGCTTAACTCCAGTGCAGGTCCAAAACTCGCCTTCGGATGTATGAGCGTGCCAGTTGATTTGATCCTGCAATCAACAAGAAATAAAGACAAAGAAACTGCAATTAATCCTATAAATGATAGCCGATAGGCTAGGTGCCGATGACATATCATTTAATTTATGCCGATGTCATGTGTACATCGATCGGCAATCATGAATAATTAAGGAAGAACTAAATCTACTCAATCGGCTGTAGATATTAACAATATATAACCCTTATGTCGACATATAATTAAATCAAGTGATTGGGATAGATTGGTCACCATGCCGAGACAGTATAAATCACTTAGATCGAAATATAAATTAAAACAGAACTATATACGTTCATAGCATAGCCGATCAGATAGATCTAGCATGTATCGGCTAATACTTCGATACCACTCTATATTAAGATATTAAAGCAAATAAAATATATCAAACAGAAGCATAATATACTTAAATGCGACAAGATCTTAATATAAAGGGCACATTTAACATGTCAATTAAGTATATGAGATAACTATAGTTAAATCAGGTAAGATCGGCTGAAACCCCGATGCTACCCTAATCGGTAACCAGGAGGCAGGCTAGAGATTGATATTCTAAGCATGACTTAATAGATCAAACTCAACTGATGCAGCATTAAGTATAAAAGAAGAACAATATCTAGACAATCAAGCTGCTGGATGTTTCATAGAGTTGTAGATATCTTATACAATTCAAGCTAACGTCGCTATTTAACCTAATCGGCCGTCTTCTATTAACAGATGTTAGCCGATTGTAGGTTAAATGACGATATTACTGAAGATTATATAAGATATATGATAACTTGACGAATTACATAAACAAGATTAGAGTATCATGAAGATGGAAGCACTAATCCCGAGAACACAAGTCGCCATAACGAGTTTTACCTCTTGTTGAAGATCGAAACCGATGCAGCTCAACCCGAAAGCAAGAACTCGTCGAAATAAAACTAAAGCAAAAGGGTGGCGATGCGCCGAAATTGTATTGAACGTGTGTGTTATTTTTTACATAGGGCTCAGGGTCTATTTATACCCGAGAATTACAAGATATGTCCATACCGGACATGACTATTATCTCTAACAAACCCTAAGATACTATAAGTCTTTGCAGCAGACTTTTGCCCAAACATATCTCTAAGGAAATTACATAAAATATCCTAATTAATAGATACAATTGCCTTCTCAGAACTTTATCCATGCGTGGCAATCATCTTGAAGCATATCAACTCAAACCGATGAAGTACACTGAGTCATATTCTTGGAATCGGCTGTATCGGCTAGCCCTGTCCGACTCGAACTCTGCCGATCCTGATCGTAGCCGATTCGGATTGCAGCCGATTTTTGCTCTGTTTCGGCAACGATCTTCGTCTTCGATTCTGCTTCGATCTAATCTTCTTTTCCGATACTGATATTACCAAATTTGGTCATTAACACGTGCCCTCCAAGTCCGGAATATTTGGTAATGTTTCGGATTTGCCATACACCGACTCCGAGTAAATATCGCACTTGCCGTTTTCCGACCGTTACTCCAGCTCTTTAAATACTAACCGTCACCCCCGAGAAACTTCACACCGTTTCCTTCGTTTTCACCGCTGAAGCAAACCACGTCTTCTTTCTCTCTCCGGCGATCCCCTCGGCGCACAGGCGATTTCAAGATGATTCCGTCCCCGGCTAGATCTCCGCCCGCAACAATGTCGACTTCCGCTAATCCATCCGCCGCGCCATCGGCCGAATACGCAGAGGTAAGCACCCATCGGCTAGATCTCTTTCTTTCGCAGCAGATTGATTTTCTCTCGCCTTATCTTGTTTTCTTCTTCTCTATCCCTACTTGCATCTGTCCAACCTGGTTGCGATTCCAAGTCTATCACATGAGAACCACTACTTTCTTGGTCCAATCGGCAACCTTGACCCCACTGATTTTATCACTGGTGAAACTAATAGAATCCCCTTTAGATTAGCCAACCCTAATCTGAGTCACTGGAAGAATACCATCAAATCTTGGCCATCTCTTGAGAAAACTGCCCCTGAGAAAAGTTGGACCACATGGTACAAGCGTGTATCGGCTAGTAAGGTAGTTCACTGGGATGAGATCGGGATCAGCCAGGCGCTTGCCCTTACCATAGCCAACTCCGTTAAGGACGAACCTCTGATGTCTGCAGCCACCTATTTCTGGTCCAACACCATCAATGCCTTCCGATTCAACCAAGGGCCGATGACCCCAACTTTGATCGACGTCACCATGATCACAGAATTAGACGTAACTTCATTGGCCAATCCCATGAGCTTGAACACCAAGAACCAATTTGATTTTAAGACCAAAAGCATAGGTGGTTGGTGTCACGCCCAGAAATTCCCGAATAGAATTCCAAGCAGAATGTGCATTAAAATCCCCGTCCAGGACCAGCCGGGGTACACAATCGACAATGTTGACATTCAGATCCACGTCTTACAAACATCATAAAAGTCTTACATAAATGCAGCGGAAAAACGAAAGATAAAAGAAGCTAGGCCTTGACTTGAACTGCAGCGGAAACACCACTCCACAGGCATCCTCGACGGCACGGACGAAGCCTACTCCTCGGAGAAACCACCGTCGGACGCATACTCACACTCTGGGGGGGGAATAGAGCAAGACTGAGTACTACCCACTGTACTCAGCAAGTCATGCCGGAATAGAGGCATGATGCAGGGAATCATCAAAGAAGAGCTAAAGTGGCTCATTTGCATAAAGCGAGCATTTATAAACAGAAGTTGAAAGATTTAA
Source organism: Oryza meridionalis (assembly GCA_000338895.3). Lineage (NCBI taxonomy): Eukaryota > Viridiplantae > Streptophyta > Magnoliopsida > Poales > Poaceae > Oryza > Oryza meridionalis. The sequence continues at coordinate 22,004,938 of CM002528.2, forward strand.
ACAGTTGTAATAATTAATCAATATTAACTATCCACTGCCCAACGCTAACCCACGTTGCGACAGGCCCAACCATCCACCTAGACTATCCAATTTCACTACACTAAACTAGGGTGAAACTAATCACGGTGAATCTGGTTGACCGCCCATAACCGCGGGCACGGCTATTCGAATAGTTTTACTCTGATCAGAGGTGTACAACTGTACCCACAAGACACAGCCCCACAACACGTTTCCGTGCGCCGACATGCCACCACGACATATCGGAAAGAGGCCGTGACAGGACCCTTCGCATAACCCTCTCTAACCAAACACACCACACCTCAGGTTTCACCCCCACTCCTCGCAAGGCAGCGGGCAGTCCCCTCTCGTGCCTAGGTGAATCCGGAAGCCGCATAGGCCGTCGCAGGGCCCATCCAAACCCCATCACGCTCACCCTTGCCCGGATGCGTCAGCTAGAGGAAAGCTACACTACAAGCCCAGCCGTTGCCCACGCTGGCTTGTGGTAAGTACGATAAGTTCTTCCAGGGCATCCCGCGAACCGGTCCTTAACTGCCATGGGTGCGACCAGCAAAACCATGCACCCACAGCCCACCACGTGATTTATTTTAGTTAACGAACACCAAAGCGGTGTCACTAATCCAACAAAACCATTAGAACCAACAGTCTAAATATTATTAGGATTTTCCCCATTGTGAACTAGTTGAACTAAGCATGGCTAAGCAATCCCTAGTCCAAACTCTAATCATGTCATAACCCCAAGCTGACAAAGAGACATGGTTCAACAATGGCATGGCTATGACAATAGGTAAACAACCCATAGTAACATTAGAAAACGATGCAGCATTTGAAGGAAAACAATAGAGCATTTGCAATATAGGATCAACATGTTCAAGTGACAAGCATGACTTGCCTTGCTCTGCTGCTGGAGGAACCTCGGCGACTATTTCGAAGTACACCGGAGCGTCGAAGGAACCGGAATCTAGCGACATACAAAGCAAACATTGCAAACAGGCTATAAGACTACTGAAACAGGGAACAAAACCATTTTTAATGGATTCTACACATTTTTCTTGATTTACTGAGACTTGAATGGGCTTAAACGGAGCTCGAATGAATTAGATATGAATTTTAGAAGATTCACTGTGTTTATTACTATAACAAAAATCCTTAAATCATTTATTGCGCAATATTTTCCAGGGCTGACGTCATCAAGGGGGGGGTGCGGCGCCGGCAAGCGGGGCCCACCGGTCAGCGGCTCGGGAGAGAGAGGAGGGCGCTGGCACGCGGGCCCCGCTCGGCAGCGACTCAAGGGGGGGGGGCGGTCCACCGTGGACCGGGACCACGCGGATGGTCCACCGCCGGTCCACGGGACCGACGGCCCGGATCGCCCTCGGGCCGATCGGACGGCGCGGAGGTGGCCGGGCTCGGCTCGACCCGGCACAAAGCCGGCCGAGCGGCCGAGGGGCGCGGCGGCGGCGCACCCGACCACGGCGGCGGCAAGCGACGGCGCGAGCGGCGGCGGCGGACGGCGCACAGGCCGACGGCGGCGACCGGCCGGCGGCGGCGCGAGCGGCGCTAGCGGCGGCTGGCGGCGGCTAAGCGGCGGCGCGGCGGCTAAGCGGCGCGGGAGAAAGAGGGAGGAAGGGGAGGGGGAGGCCTCACCGACGGCGATCGGCGGCGGCGAGCGACGGAGCGAAGCAACAGCGACGGGACGAGCTTCGGGGCCACCTAGCGAACAAAGAGAGAGGGGTTAGAGAGGGAGAGGGATCCGGAGGAGAGCGAGGGCGCCGGCCGAAGGCGGCGGCCATGGCGATGCTCACCGACGCACGGTGCGGAGGGGGCACGGCGACGGAACCCGACGGAGGAGGAGTGGACGGGGCGGCCCGCACGACGGCGAACGCGACGGCGTTGACGGCGCGGTGCAGCGGCGAGCCTAGCGGCGGCTAGCGGCGGCCGGAGAAGTGGAAGCGGCGGCGGCAAGGGGTTGCACGGCGCGGGAGCGATGGGAGGACCGGGGGAGCTCGGTGGAATGGGGAAAAAGGGAGAGAGGGCGACGGCGACGCTTAAATAGAGCGAGAGGGGGCCGAACGTGGCCGAGAAAGGCGGCGAATCGCCGGCGACGTGGGGGAGCGGGGAGGAGAGAGAGGCGGGATTCGAAAATTGAATCCCGGCCATCTCGGGGCGCGGGCGAGCGGGAGAGAGGGGGAAAGTGGGCGCGGGAGATGCGGGCGCGACGCGATGTGGGCGGCGCGGCCCGGGAGACGCGGAGGAGGTGGGCGCGGCGGCGGCGGTTTCGGGAGGTGGCCGGCGCGGGCGGCGGGAGGTTGGGGGAGGACCCGACAGGTGGGCCCCACCTGTCGGCGACCCTGGGAGAGAGGAGGGGGGCGGCCGGCTCGCGCGGCTGGGCTGGGCTGGGCCTCGGCCTTCGGCCGGCCCAGCGGGGGAGAAGGGGGGAAAAAAAGAAAATGGGCCGACGGCCCAAGGAGAGGAAAAAGGAGGAGGAAAAAGAAAAAGAAAAAGAAAGAAAAGGATTTTCCCTGGAATAAAATATTGCATGCTTAATTTTAATTGGTTAAAATTATTTCTAGGGCTCTGAAAATTCCACTAAAAGTCCTGTTAGTGAATTTCGACATGTAGAACTCAAGAAAAATTCCACATGCCAGATTCGATTATTATTTGCATTGTTTTATTAAGGTTTTCTCCTGCTTTACACGGGTATTTTCTTGAGACCATTTAAAATTTCGATTTAGGCTTGGGAAAGAACTTCGGGGTGTGACAGTTGGTCTGGTTACGTAGCAGCATACATGGGTAAAGGGTCTGTCACTCCTAAAGAGCATGTAGCCTTTCTGCTGATGTGGCTAGAGAAATTCCTTTTCTGTGGATCAAGCTGTGGCTTTACAACCAATTGGCAATTTGTAGCCGAAGCCCTAGAATCAAAGAAACAATTTCCCTTGGGCAAAATCCTCCTCGGCTATCTATATCAAATGTTGAATAACGCATTGGCCAAGATAGCCGTCGGCTCAGTAGTTGGGGCAGGTGGACCGTGGTGGTTGCTGCAAACCTGGCTAAACTTGGTAGTCATGAAAGTCGTCAATCGGCCATCTGTGACAGAAGCCGAATTTCCAAGGTTGGAGCCGATTGTGGAAGATGACAGAGAAGAACGCACTCATCGCAGATGCATGTCATACGGAGAATATGCATCTACGCCAACTAATGCTGGAGCAAAGCTGTCGGCTGAGTTGCTTAAGGACTGGTTCTGCAGCTTTTATGAGGGCTTTCAGAAAGATGCCCTGGTTTGGTTTCCTTATGAAGACTCAGCAGATCTTGAACTTCCATCAGACTTCAGATTTGAAGATATCAACCATGAAAAATATCAGAAATCCAGGGAAGTTCTTACGACTGCAATCAGCCCATGCATCCTTCCTGTCGGCATTCATCAGGGCAGAAACATCCAAGTCTCTTATGAATTTTACCACCCAATGAGCTCGGCTAGACAACTTGAATTGGGTCAACTCCCAATCGGCTTATTCTTTGCCGACAAGATCCAGCACCGAGGAGAAATCTCATCAACCCTGATGATGGATCGGCTAGTCAACATCCCAGGACCCCCCTTGGGCAGTATTGAGAACATAGAGCTGGCAAGGTTCAGGAGCAAGAACTTTGATAGATGGTGGGGTGAATGAAAACAACACATCTTCCATCAACCAGCTTCTATGTATATGACAGATCTGTTCCCCGATGTTATCCCTCAGGTAAATCTTTACTTTATCAATCTTGCTTGAACAACTGGTAGCCGATTTGAACATTGACTAATCTTTTCTTCTGACCTGCAGACAACAGAATCGTCTCCTCCTCACCAGAGCAACAGTGGCAGGGATATTGAATATGCTCCAGGTCTAATTCCCAATGGAGGTGGACCATCTCCCCCTGTCATCGGCTATCATGCCCCCAGGACTTCAACCCTCCTCCAAGGCCTAATCCGGGAACCAGCCGATGCAGGCAAGAAAAGAAAAACCAGATCATCGGCTGTGGACACATCAGCTCCGGCTCCCCAGAAGAAAATCAAATCAAAGAAAACCAAGCCAACTGATGGCCTGCCTGTCTTGGATCCATCCATCGAACAAGCTCTGGATGAAGAAGCCATTGAAGATAACATTGATCAGGCTGCAGCCGAAGTGAGCGATACAGAGAGAACACCATCGGCTTCGCCCAAGCAAACTTCTCCAACTCCTTCTGCTCCGGCCCATCTTTCAAGAGTAAGTAGCTTTCCTCGGCTCCTTCTGCAATCATTTCTCTTATAGCCGATTGCTTACTGACTTTATAGTTGCAAAAGAAGAAAACTGCCGTGAAGAAGAAATCGGTAGCACCAACTCTCAAACCGGCTCCACCAGTAAGATATCCTCAATCCTCTCATTAACCGATCCTGGCCGATTATGTCTAACATTTGTCTCTTTTACAGCCTCTTCCTCCTTCATCTTCTGTGCAGCTAGAATCAGGCAACCGTACTCCATCGGCTGCAGACAGTCATAATGTCGAGGAGGAAGAACACCCGGCTGCTCCTACTATTCCAGTAAGTTTTGTTGTCACAAATTTAAGATCGGCCAATAATATTTTGATCCTTAACCATCCATAACACTATCTCTTACAGGTCTTAGCCGATCTGTTTTCTTTCGACATCAAGGATTATCTCGATGAAACAGAGGAAGACACCACCAGTAAAGCTATAGCCCCTCTGTCTGATGATGTGAAGAAAACGCTTGAGGATATCTCTCATCGGCTAGAAGCATCACTAGACAACTTGGTGACCAACTGTGGCTGGATCCAGGCAAGGTTCACAGATAACCAAGCTCTACTCCCGGATGAACTAGCCGATGCCCTTACTCCAGCCATCTACCTTGAGCAACACCAATTCAAGCTGGAGAAGGCTAGGCAGAGATTAGCCGATCGCCGGGAGCGCAAAGACATTGAAGCTACAATCCAGCACAACCGGCAGCTTGTGCATGTAGAGAAATCCAAGCTTGATCAGCTGTCTGAGGGCCCGATCAAGTCAAATATCGATCGGCTTGAAGCTCGTAAGATTGACCTCATGGCACAACTTCAAGAATGCAATGCCGAGCTGGATATGGAGCACAAAAAGTTAGCCGATCTCCCGAGGTCTATCGAAAATCAAAAAGCCAAACTCAAATCGGCTATCAAGAACGTAGCGGATTTGACTAAGTCTCTGAAAGTCATCCCCGGAACCGATGCTCAAGATGCCCAAGCTATTGAGGAAGTAGAACAAATTAGGCAAAAGGCGATTTTGGCTATCCAACGATACTTGTCTCAATGACTTTCTGTGTAATAGTCTTTAGAAACTTTTTGTAATCAGCTAAGATACTCTTGTCTTGATAGTCTTTTGTGTCGATTAATACAACTTTGAAATTTGCCCAAAAGTTTCCATTATTTGTATAGATATGCCCCCCCTAATTTTACAATGTCCAAAAGCATTGATAAAATTATAAAAACAACTAAAGGCGATATAACAATATTGGCCATTGTACATCGGTAATCCACAACCGATTACAATAAAAAGAACTAAGGGCGATATAACAATATCGGCCATTGTACATCGGCAAACCACAACCGATTACAATACAAAAAGAACTAAGGGCGATATAACCATATCGGCCATCTCAAGGCGATGTAAACACATCGGCTATCATGCATCGGCAACATCAGCCGATCATGCGTTAACCTAAACACTTGGGTAATATTTCTTCAAGTATTTGCCATTTAGCGCTCTGCCATAAACTTCGCCATCGAGTCCTTGCAACATGTAAGCTCCCTTAGATACCACTTTATGAATTTGGAACGGTCCTTCCCAATTCGGCGACCACTTGTCGAATTTGCTATCCCGAGTCCCAATCGGCAAAATCAACTTCCACACAAGTTCACCTTCCGAAAAATTTTTGGGTACTACTTTCTTATTATAATGCCGAGCAACTCGCTCCTTATCCTTGGTAACCTTTGCAAGGGCTCATAGCCGTGATTGAACCAGATCCTCCCTCCATCAGCCATAAGATTGTAATACTCATCGGCTGTTAAATCATTTTGCAATTCCGTTCTCCTAGAGCCGATTCTAACTTCCCATGGCAAAACAACTTCATGTCCATAAACAAGTTTATAAGGAGGAACCTGTATCGACCCATGACAAGCCATCCGATAAGACCACAATGCTTCGGCTAAACGAGCATGCCATTGGCGAGGATAATTAGAAATCTTCCTCTTAATCAACTTGATCAAGCTCTTGTTAGATGCCTCAGCCTGCCCATTAGCTTGTGCATAATACGGTGAAGAATTCAACAATTTGATTCCCATGCTATCGGCAAACTGAACAAACTCATCGTACACAAAGATTGAACCTTGATCGGTTGTAATGGTTTAAGGAATACCAAATCGGTAAATTATATGCTCTTGAACAAACTGTATAGCATCCCCAGAATCAACTTTCTTCAAAGGAATTGCCTCTACCCACTTGGTAAAATAATCGGTTGCCACCAATATAAACTTATGTCCCTTACTCGACGGTGGATTAATCATACCGATCATATCAATTCCCCAACCTCTAAACGGTCATGGTTTAATAATAGGATTCATAGCCGATGCTGGCGCTCTCTGGATTGCTCCAAATTTCTGACAATTTTGACAACCCTTATAATATCTGAAACAATCCTCCAGCATTGTCGGCCAAAAATATCCAGCACGTCGAAGCAGCCACTTCATTTTATGAGCCGATTGATGAGTGCCACATATCCCTTCATGAACCTCACCGATTGCAACTTTTGCCTGATCGATACTCAAACATTTAAGCAACACCCCATCAATCGTCCGATAATAAAGCTCATCATCCAACAATGTATACTTCAATGCTTTATATCTTAACTTCCGAGAAGCCGACTAAGATAGATCCCGTAAATACCGATAGACATCATATCTCCAATCATCGGCTATTATGGCAGCAACTTCGATCTGAACGTCTTTGATCATCGGCTTATATCACGATGCCCCTTGGGCTAAATCATTAGCTTCAATATTCTGCTCTCGAGACACATGCTTCAAAGTTACTAGCCGAAATTTCTTCATCAGTTCTTGGCACTTCTCATTATAAACTAGCAACATATCATTCTTGCACTCATATTCTCCTGCCAATTGACTGATCACCAACAAAGAATCCCTCATGATTTCAATAGTATCGGCTTCAATTTCCTGGAGTAGCTGCAACCCCTTGAGAACTACCTCATACTCTGCTTGATTATTAGTTGCATAAGGTGTAATAGCATAGGCAAACTCAAAGCATGCCACCCGAGGGGAGATTATAACCAAGCCGATGCCACAACCATGAGTACAGACTGACCCATCGAAGAATAAAGTCCACGGCACAACCTCAACCGAGCCGATTGAATCATCGCGATGTTTCACAATAAAATCGGCTATAGCTTGTTCTTTGATAGCCTTCGGTGACTCATACCGAAGATCAAACTCAGTTAATGAAAATATCCACTTTCCAATCCTTCCCTTCAGAATAGGAGCCGATAACATATACTTGACAACGTCGGCCTTGCATATGATAGTATATTCATTGGACAGTAGATAATGTCTTAACCTCGTACACGAAAAATACAAACACAAGCATAACTTCTCCACAGGGGAATATCTAGTCTCTGCATCCAAGAGCCGACGGCTCAAATAGAACACAACCCTCTCTTTTCCTTCGAGCTCCTGAATCAAGACCGAGCCGATTGACTTATCACAGGCTGATAAATATAACCGAAAAGGTATTCCTTTCTGTGGAGGAATCAAAACTGGAGAGGAACTCAAATATTCCTTAATACTATCCAAAGCCTTCTGTTGTTCTGCCCCCCAAGTAAACATCTGATCAGCCTTCAATCTCAATAATGGCGTGAAAGGTTCTAACCTTCCGGACAAATTAGAAATGAACCTTCGAACAAAATTAATTTTGCCGATCATCTCCTGCAATTCTGTCTTGTCCTCTGGAGGTTTAATCTTCTTGATCGCATTGATGCTTCTCCGAGTTATTTCAATCCCCCTCTCATGAACAAGAAATCCCAAGAACTGGCCAGCCGATACACCAAAAGCACACTTTGTTGGATTCATCTTCAAGCCATATTTCCTGGTCCTCTCGAAAACATTTCTCAAATCGGCTATGTGGTCCTCTATTTCTTTAGACTTAACAACCACATCATCAATATAGACTTCAACCAACCAGCCGATTAGATCATGGTAAATGTAATTCATAGCTCGTTGATAAGTAGCTCCAGCACTCTTTAAGCCGAAAGTCATCACAACCCATTCAAATAAGCCAATTGCACCAGGACACCTAAAAGCCGTTTTATGAATATCTTCCTCAGCCATGAAGATCTGATTATATCCTGCGTTTCCATCCATAAAACTCAAAATTTTATGTCCCGAAGCAGCATCAACTAGTTGATCGGCTACTGGCATTGGATATTCGTCCTTTGGGGTAGCTTTATTCAAATCTCGGAAATCAATGCATACCCTGACCTTGCCGTTTTTCTTGATAACCGGAACTATGCTAGAAACCCATTCGGCATATCGGCAAAGACGAATAAAACTAGCATCATATAAACGCTTAATCTCAGCCTTGACAGGTTCGAGCATATCGGCTTTGCATCTTCTCGGAGGCTGCTGGTGCGGTCTAACCCCCGGTTTAAGAGGTAGCCGATGTTCAACGATTGATCGGCTGAGTCCTGGCATCTAATAATACTCTCAAGTGAAGCAATCTCTGAATTCTTTCAACAGCTCTATCAACTTGGTTCTAAATCCTGCGGGTAAGTTCTTACTAATAAATGTCGGCCTTGGCCGATCGCTTGGACCTATATCTATTTCTTCCAAATCATCAGCCGACATAAAACCCTGTCCTTGTTTGTCATCGAGATCATCTACCGTGTCCTTGCTATAGACGTTTGAACCCTCCACGATGCCCTCAAAGTAGTAACTTGGGTTCTCCATCTTCCATCGACTGTATATCAGAATCGGACACTTTTAGAAAATCTCCACCCCAAACCTTGCCGGATAAACAATCAAGGCCGTCCATCTCCCAAAGAGCTAAATCGGCATTAGCAACATTGACTGACCTGTCGGCTGGCACGATTTCTATCTTGTCGCCTTGCCATTGAATCAAGCACTGATGCATGGTTGAAGGAATACAACAATTGGCATGAATCCAATCCCTTCCAAGCAACAAACTGTAAGAACCCTTCCCATCGATGACAAAAAACGTAGTAGGAATAGTCTTACTGCCGACTGTCAGCTCCACATTTAGGACACCCTTGGTTTTTGATGGATTGCCACCAAAGTCTTTGAGCACCATGTTTGTTTTGATGAGATCTTCGGCGTTTCTGCCCAACTTCCTGAACGTAGCATAAGGCATCAAATTTACTGCAGCTCCACCATCGACCATCATCTTAGACATCGGCTTCCCATTAACATAGCCATTTATATATAATGGTTTAAGATGCCGATTCTCTGTACCCTCAGGCTTTGCAAAGACCGCTTGTTCTGGCGATAGAACCAACTTGGCCGATTCTTCTTCTATTTCATCAGCGTCGGCCTGGTCGATCCTAAATTCGGCTGGCAAGGTAAAAAACATGTTAACAAACGTTGTTACAACACTTTTCCCTTTTGCCAATCTTTTTGCCTCGTCGGCTGCAACATCATCGGCTACAAGAGCTTGTTTCTTAACGCGCCATTCCTGCTTCGGCTTTGTTTTCTTTAGCCGATGATTGATTTCCTGCTCTCGACTTCCTGAAAGCATTCCCGGTTTCTCAATCTTTGAACCCTTCTTTTCTGATTCTTTGTAAAAATACCAGCAGGACACCACTGAATTTTCCTATCCTCGTCATCCTCCGGGTCGTGATCCTGATTTACCGGGCCCAATCTTTGATGAACAGGAACCCTTGCATGTTTTAGCCGATTGCCTTTAATATACAACCGGCTTGAACCCCTTGTAACACCACCGCATCCAGGACTGTTCTCGATAGATGGTAGCCTCATACCCTTATTCCAGCAGAATCTGAGGAACTCACAACCCAAATGAGGATCAAAACCACCATCATCCTCTTCATAATGCCTCTCCTGTTGCTTGTCATATTTCCTTTGATACTTGCTTATAATTTTAGCCGAATTCACTTGAAAACCTCTTGCACGGCCCCTATCAGCTGTTCGGCCAACTGTATGCACCATATTGACAGGAAAAGGATTGCCATCAACCTTCATTGGCCTCTTGGAATCATCAAATTTGATTTTGCCTCCTTCGATAGCCGCTTGGATCTGCTGCCTAAAGACCTTACAATCATTAGTAGTATGAGATCCAGAATTGTGCCATTTGCAATACCTTTTCTTGCCTAATTCCTCAGCCGATGGAATAGTATGACCAGTAGGGAGTTGAATTTGCTTTTCTCGGAGTAATAGATCAAAAATCTTATCAGCCTTGGTAATATCAAAATCATACCTCTCATCTTTTCCAGAATTCTTCACCCATTGGCATGGTATAACCTTTTTGCTCCTTACCCATTCGGCTGCAACTATTTCAGCATCATCATCCTCATCGTCCGATCCACACATATAAGAACAGACATGATTAACCTTCCTAGAATTCCTCCTAGCTTCAGCAAACCTCTGCTCGTGCAAAGTTACCTTTTGTGTAAGATGTGATAAGCTCTCAAAGTCGTCAGATGAGAATTTCTCCCTGATCGGAGCAATCATACCCTGAAAAGCCAAATCGGCTAACTGGGCATCAGTTAAACTCAAGCTAAAGTACTTATTCTTCATCTCTCTGAACCTCTGAATATATTCATGCACCGGCTCGTCATGTTTCTGCCTGATTGCTGTTAAGTCGGACAATTTCATCTCATGAACTCCACTGTAAAAATAGCTGTGAAATTGCTTCTCTAAATCGGCCCAGCTATTAATCGATCCACACGGTAAAGCGGAAAACCAAGTAAAAGCCGATCCAGCCAAAGACAACCGGAACAATCCAACCCTCAAGGCATCTACAGCCGACGCTTCACCACACTGAGCTAAAAATCGGCTAATATGCTCATAAGTTGATGTACTATCTTGCCCTGAGAACTTCGAAAAATCTGGAACTTTGAACCGGTTAGGGAGAGGGACTCTTTCAAACCATTCAGGATATGGTTGTCGGTATAAACTCCCAGTATCTTTCGGTTTAAGCCCTGTTCCCTCATCACGTCAGCAATCACATCGGCCCATGGTCGTTGTTGAGCTGCTCCTTGTGATTCTTGCTGCATGGGCTCGTATTGACTGTACTGAGGCTGAATTAACCCCCCTTGCTGATATTAGGCCGTATGGTCTGGTTGCACATGATGGACCAAATGCTCTGGAATAACCTGATTCAGAGCATGTTGCCCAGCCGATGGATTCAGCAAGCCTTGCTGGTGAATCGGCTGGGTGGTCCGCTGTCTTGACGGCGTTTGCTGAATCGGTTGTACAATCTGCTGCCTTGGTGGCGTTTGTTGGACTGGCTGCACAACTTGTTGGATTGGGGGTGTTTGTTGAATCGGCTGACGCTGGACTGGATCAACAGTAGACTGAGGTGGTAGAAACATAGCAGCAACTTGATTTTGTGTTAGCCGATTCGCAACCTGCCTACTATGCTGTGGCTGCTCTCTCATCAACAGCCGAGGATTAACCAGCTGGCCCGGTGTCGGTGTTGACGGAGCAGGTGGGGGAATCGATACCGGCGCCATCGGCTGGGCTGATGATGCAATGGGAGGAACCGCTTGAATAGGTGGATGAATATCGGTGACCAAAGGCCGATAGTTTGAAAAGGTACCTCCTCGCAAATAAACTGAGCTTGTAGCCTGATGTTCAGCTATCGAACCATCGGCTATCGTCTTCATCATGTTTGACAAGGTATTGACTAACACCCCAGATTGATTGATTAAAGCATTGTGCACAGCATAGTCAACCCGGTCTTGAAAATTACTGAAAAATTCCTGTGACGTTGCCATCTTGATTAAGATTTCCTCCCTGTGTTCCTTGAGTGCCATCACCTTGAACTCCATGTGCTCCTTGAGAGTGGTTACCCTGATTCTCCTGAGCCGATCCATCTGTAGCACCTTTGTCACTCGGTTGAGCCGAACCATCTGGAGCTTGTTTCTTTTCTCCCTCCTTAGAAGAAATGGTCTCAGTATCATCAGCAACCACTTTTATCTTGTACTTCTGAACAAGCGTTCCCTTGCGAGTCTGCATGAATGAGTTTAAGAATTAATCTCGTGCTTGTAGCATCATCGCCTCGAACTCTTTTTTCTGGTCGGGTGTGAACTTTTTTGGATCAATGGTCATGATATTCCCTTCATTGACGTCAGGCAAGCCTAACTTCTGAATCTTTTCATTAACTGAACTTGGGCTAGCCGAGGACGGTGACAGTGGCGGTTTATTGGCCATGAGGAGAACTGCTTTCTGACTTCTAATCGGTCCCACCAGGCGTGCCAAAAGCGTGTTGACAGAAAACACGAGGCCTAGGAGATCTGCTTAACTCCAGTGCAGGTCCAAAACTCGCCTTCAGATGTATGAGCGTACCGGTTGATTTGATCCTGCAATCAACAAGAAATAAAGACAAAGAAACTGCAATTAATCCTATAAATGATAGCCGATCAGCTAGGTACCGATGACATATCATTTATTTTACGCCGATGTCATGTGTACATCGATCGGCAATCATGAATAATTAAGGAAGAACTAAATCTACTCAATCGGCTGTAGATATTAACAATATATAACCCTTATGTCGACATATACTTAAATCAAGTGATTGGGATAGATCGGTCGCCATGCCGACACAGTATAAATCACTTAGATCGAAATATAAATTAACAGAACTATATACGTTCATAGCATAGCCGATCAGATAGATCTAGCATGTATCGGCTAATACTCCGATACCACTCTATATTAAGATATTAAAGCAAGTAAAATATATCAAACAGAAGCATAATATACTTAAATGCGACAAGATCTTAATATAAAGGGCAGATTTAACATGTCAATTAAGTATATGAGATAACTATAGTTAAATCAGGTAAGATCGGCTGAAACCCCGATGCTACCCTAATCGGCAACCAGAAGGCAGGCTAGAGATTGATATTCTAAGCACGACTTAATAGATCAAACTCAACTGATGCAGCATTAAGTATGAAAGAAGAACAATATCTAGACAATCAAGCTGCTGGATGTTTCATAGAGTTGTAGATATCTTATACAATTCAAGCTAACGTCGCTATTTAACCTAATTGGCCGTCTTCTATTAACAGATGTTAGCCGATTGTAGGTTAAATGACGATATTACTGAAGATTATATAAGATATATGATAACTTGACGAATTACATAAACAAAATTAGAGTATCACGAAGATGGAAGCACTAATCCCGAGAACACAAGTCGCCATAATGAGTTTTACCTCTTGTTGAAGATCGAAACCGATGCAGCTCAACCCAAAAGCAAGAACTCGTCGAAATAAAACTAAAGCAAAAGGGTGGCGATGCGCCGAAATTGTATTGAACGTGTGTGTTATTTTTTACATAGGGCTCAGGGTCTATTTATACCCGAGAATTACAAGATATGTCCATACCGGACACGACTATTATCTCTAACAAACCCTAAGATACTATAAGTCTTTGCGGCAGACTTTTGCCCAAACATATCTCTAAGGAAATTACATAAAATATCCTAATTAATAGATACAATTGCCTTCTCAGGACTTTATCCATGCGTGGCAATCATCTTGAAGCATATTAACTCAACTCGATGATGTACACCGAGTCGTATTCTTGGAATTGACTGTATCAGCTAGCCCTGTCTGACTCGAACTCTACCGATCCTGATCGTAGCCGATTCGGATTGCAGCCGATTCTTGCTCTTTTTCCGCAACGATCTTCGTCTTCGATTCTGCTTCGATCTAATCTTCTTTTCCGATGCTGATATTACCAAATTTGGTCGTTAACAGGTGGTGATGGTGTTGGGCGGGGGTCCAAGACATTGCGCGCACGGTGAAGCCAGCGCATCCATGAGGAGGAGGAGGAGGCCAGCGTGGCACCAAGGCACACGCCGGCGAAGATGAGGCCCACTCGGGACGGCAGCGATGCCGCTTCACGGCGAAAATCCGCATTGTGTTGGGGTTTCCGGGTGGCTTAGGGTTCCAAGAAAACGGTCAGTAACCGAATTGAAAGAGGTTAAATTGATTAGCAGATACTTAATTTGATTTGCATATTTTAGGAATTAGGGTTTCATCGAATTTGGGATTTCTTAATTTGGCAATTTCGGGAAATTTCAATCTAGTTTAATCCCTCTTCTTACTTCTATTGCTAAGCAATTTCAATCTAGTTTATCCTCTCCTTCGATTTAGGAATTTCTTAATCTTTTAGTTTTCCTTCTTCTCTTGATATAGTCATATATTTGTTCATGTGTTCATTGCTTCCATCTTTCTTCCTTGTATTGTGGTGCAGTATCCGATACTGTCTGTTTCTCACGGAGAGACAGATGAAAGACGCGTAGGGGGCGGAGGGGATCATGAGCAAAGAGGACACTCACTCGACGGACCAAAAATTAGCGCTAACATGGACAGAAATTTAGGTGACGAAAAGAAAATTACGAATATTTTAATTAGTTAAGATATATATTTTACGTACTAGAAAAAAAAGCATGTGCGTTGCAACGGGTGAAGGCTATTTTAGTTTTATTATTATTGTTATATGGGTGAAAACACAATTTAATAAACTTATCATTACAACTATGAAAAGATGATAGCTGAAGGTATAACCCTATTACCCTATTAAGTACTATCAAACATGCGTAGCAATGCTAGCTTACATGTCGCGCGCACACGGTGAAATTAAACGGATACAAATATTATTCGACAAGTACACAAAGTAGTATCACAACAATTGATCTCAGGTTCCAGCCAAGCTTAGTTTTAGCTTTTGCCTAGCTATATTTTACACAACACAGAGAGAGGAACTAATAGGGAGGGCCGACGACTAAACTCCCTTTGTTCTCTCCTCTTTGAAATGGGGTGGAAAGCTACTTGGGATTGAAAGAAATACAACTAAACCTATACTGGACCGGATCATAATGCATGTCCTCGATCGGACCACACATCATGGGGCAGTGATGTCATAAATGCTCTTACGCTTGGAGTCGCCACGGCTGCTGGCGTTGGCCTGTCGGATGAAGAACTTCTGCGCATGGCTCGCCACTTGCGTCGGAGTCCGCGTCTTTACCGACCATCGCGAGATGTTGCGCCAGTCGCCACGCCCATATTTCTCCAGCCCTTCCAAGAATAGCCTATGCATAATAATAATAGAAAAAAAAGAGAAAAGGAAATAAGCCGCAACCTGATATAGTAGACGTGTAGTGCAAGGTACTGTTGCTATAGGAAAATTTAGGGCCCGCGTATTGGTGAGACAGTTGATATGGGTCAGGGAAGTAATCCGATGTGGAAAGAACAAGATAATAATACCTAGGATCTCAAAAAGCGCACCGAGAATTACAGAAAAAAGGAAAAAAACATGAAATAGAGCCGGGATTTGATGGCACGTATTGGACACATACCTGTGCTCCTCCTCAGTCCAGGGCACGCCGCGACGACGCTCATCCCCACCACTGCCACGGCCGTGGCCGGCGCTGTTGTTGTCGTCGTCCCAGCAGCCCGGGGATGCAACCATGCCACGCTCGATGAGGTCGACGTCGTCCACGAGCATCTGGTAGTGTTCCCAAACCTCGTGGGCCGAGCGCCCCGGTAGCCGCGACGCGACGAGCGCCCACCGGTTGTGCGTGTGCTCCGGGAATGCCACGAGCGCGCTCTCGAACACCTTGTCCTCCGCCTTGCTCCACGGCCTGCTGCTCGGCACCGGCACCTCCGCCACCCCCCATGACGATGACGAGCCACCCATGCTGCCGAGGTAGAAAGCCATACCTTCGTCCGTGCTACTAGTCTCTCTCACACACTCAGATTCGCGTATACTCGCTGTGCTCTTGCTTAGGCGGCTGTATGCAAATGCCGGTGCTTAGCGATATAGCCTTGGATCTTGTGGCACAACGGGAGGCAATGGGCAGCTTATATAGAGATTTGAAGCGAGCCTCAGCCATGTACACACGCTCAAGGGCACATCATTCGGTTCTGTTGCATTTTCCTTGATCAGGATGATGATAAGAAAAGGAAGAGATTAGCTCAGAAGATAGTGATGAGCGAGAGCAACCGAGAACTGGTAGTACGAGCTAGAGTTCCTTGTCGCGGTGCGGGTCTAGTGGGCGCCATGTGTCCAGCCGCTTTTTGGATGGATTCGGTGATACGGTCGCGTGGCGCCGACCTCTTCCTTCTCTCCTTGGCCGCAGGCCCGCGCGCAGCCAAACTAACAGTGCGGGAAAGGGGGGCATGATGAGGAGGATTGGGACGGCCGATTCCGATGCCACAGGAAGCAATCGGCACTTGGGTACTTTGCCACAACTTTAGCAAGCTACTTTGATCAACTTAGGCTAGTGTTTGCTTGGTTGCCACATCTTTATCATGTCACACTTTTTGATTTTGTGACCCCACTTGTCATAGGCAATATCTTTGCCAACATTTGCCTAACTTATGGCCAAGAATTTCTTAGCCACATAAATTGTGGCATGCCACATCTTAGTTATAGAACTTTGGTAACCTGAAGCAAGCATCCAAACAGTATTCCCAGCCCGTATGATGATATGGGATCCGCGCCCGTACTCGCCAGCGCGTTGTATCTGCTCGTGCCGTGGCCACGTCCAAACCAGAGGAAGCAAGCTCGCTGGTTCGGGCGGATCGTTGGGCTATTTCGATTGGAATATTTTCTTCTTCTTTTTTCCTTTTGAGGGAATTGGAATTTATTCCTAGTTCTTATGTTATTATAAAGTTTTCGTATCTCCTTCTAATAAAACACCAAAAGCTTATCAGTTGCATTTTGAAACACCAATACTTAAATTCACTCCTTTTCTCTTATATGCACATGTTTGGGCTACATGATATATTTTGTCTCGCGCATCTTCTGGTCACGGGGTGATCGCGCGCGTGCTTAATTTTTTTTCCACAGGAACGTTCCGAATGCGGGCGCCAAATGATGCATCTGCAGGACCGCGCGTAGGACGAGAACGAGAAGAACAAGAAAAAAAAAATCGGTGGGCGGCGGGCGCCGCCCACGTTTGGATTCCCCCCCGCGCGAGTGACGCGAGCGCCGGACCCATCCCACCACCGGATCTCAACCGCCGTGCCGTGGGCCGCGTGCGTGGGCCAACGCAGCGGGCAGGATAAGATCACGCAGCCCACCAGAATTACCCGGAGCACCACTCGTCTCCTCTTCACCCCCTCCTCTTTTGCCGCACGACACGTCACGCTCACGGCTCATCCGCGGATGCCAGTAGCCAGTAGGAGTACTATCTGGGACCCAACAACCATTCTTCTCTCTCGTGTCGTGTGTGATCGATCTCTTGTAAAGGCGCCGGATCTGCCTGAGCTCTGGATAAATCTGTGGCACGTATATGTGCACGCCTGTGCGACGCACTAGTTTACCTTATCCGCGGGCCTGATCGGGCAAGTGGCATGTTTGCATCCCAGAGCGGTGGTTGTGCTGATTTGGTTCTTCACTTTCAGGCGTACGCGCGTGTATGCTGACAGGAAAAGGAGATCCATCGATGGATCACTCCTTTTTTTCGTTAATCGGTGTAATCGATTAGCCAACCAGTTAACGTTCGATGATTAAAGAAAAAAAAAGGCGCATACAAGCATCGCGACCGATCGAGATGGAATCATGGACTATTACACGGTGCGTCATCCTAAGATGCGATCAGCAATCGATCAACGTGCGTATTTCGCCTCACCGGTGATTCGTTCACATCGCTGGCACAAGCGTGCATCGCAAAAGTAGGGAGGAATCATCGACTCATCGTCTGTACGACGTTCGCAGCCGAAAGAAGCCTAGCTATGATCCGATCCCTTTCTTACTGAAGAACGTGTGCACGTACGTACGTGCCAACTCTCGTGGCCAGCCATGTAAACTAAACCTAGGGCGTGTAAAATCAGGTCCACTACTATAAAAACCATCTTTCGTGGTGGTCATTTTAGGTTTTCGCTAACGAAATTTAAAGCCGTTACAAAGCAAAGGCCAGTGAAGATCTTCACCGGCGGTAGCGATAATTCATTTTCGTTGGCGATCATCTTAAGTTAGTTGCCAGGAAAAATCTAGATAATTCATTTCCATTGGCGGCTATGATAAATCGATCGCCAGCGAAAATCAAACCCATGCAGCTGCCCTAGCCGCCAGTGAAGAGAAAATTTGAAAAGCAAAAATGAATATGCCTACAGGTGCGAAGAGGAATTTTGAAAATGAAATATATCCACAGACCAAACATCATTTACACAGATCAAAACATATGCATCATCCGGAGCAACATGCACAAAAACTTCAAATCTAGCAGCACGGTTGGAGAGGAGGAAGCAGGGCAGCACGGTCGACGGCGTCGAGGTCGGTGCCGCCTTCCCCGTGGTCCGGCGGCGACGGATCCGCTCTCCCCGCTCGCACCCGAGCTCGCCGCCGCCTTCGCTAGCGCACTCCTCCGTTGCTCACGCCTGTGGATTTGGAGGGAGAGAAGGAGTGGAGGGAGGAGGAGGAGATAGGATTTGGAGGGAGAGGAGTGGAGGGAGGAGGAGGAGATAGGATAAGGATGAGGCGGAGAGAACATGGTTTTCGCTGGCGTGGGGGCAGTTTTATTTCGCTGACGGTGCTGTTACCTGCTAGCGAAAATCGAACGCCAGATTTTTTATGGCGGATCTCTTAGAGCCGCCGCCAACGAAAATAGAGCTACTTTTATGGTGGGCCTCTTAGAGCCACCGCCAGCGCACCATTCCTTATATTTTTAGTAACGGTTTTTGCGTATGACCGCCAGCGAAAACTATATGGTGACGCTATAAAAAAAAAACGAGTGATCTGCACTGCACTGCAGCTGTCAATTAAACTGGATATATCTGCACACGCATCGCTGGAGACCCCGAAGCTTCCTCATCGACCGGTGCCGATTGGTGCATGCCTAACCTTTCGCGATCGATCGTTTCTCTTTTGTGCGCATGCTCAGTATGCGTCTGGAATCTGCACGCAGAGGCAGCAAGCAAGCATGCTCGCTCGATCGATCGATGGATGGCTCGAGAAGATGAGATGAAGGTTCGGGCGTGGAAATGCAGGTCGATTCGGTCGGAATCTGATTCCAGAGCGCCGTGATGATCATTGATCAGGATCCGTCCAGCGCAAGGGCTCGGTGGACGGTGACTGCTGGAAATGCCTTCGGTTCGGAAGTTGCCGAGCAGTGCAGCTAATTAGGCCGCGCCCGCTTGTCTGCACGAGTCCGTGTGCGTGTGTGGCCCAAACCCGATCCAAGTCCAAAGCTGGCCCATCCCTGGATGAAGCCCTGCAGTTTATCTTTGCCACGGTTCACTTAAGGTTTATTCAGAATATATGAATTTTACAGGAACACTTCAATTCCTTTGAAACTAGCATGGTGGCCCGCACAGATTGCACAGCTAGTATCATTATATTTTCTCTCATATAATAGCATATATGTTTTCTCATTATATTATTAAAATATTACAATGACAACATAAATTTAAATTTTGCAATAACTTTACGAAACTACTAATGTGTAATATTCATATTATATTTTATATACGTGTTAGTTATTAATTATTTTTAATATCAAATTTTAGTTATTTGTAAATTATATATATTCCTATATGGACTCTAGTCTCGTCTTTTAATATTTATTTTTTTAATTCTGAATTTTTATTATTTCTAATTGTATTTCTATATGGACTCTAAACTCATCATTCAATATTGTTTAATTTTTAATTTCAAATTTCAGTTACTTCTAAATTGTATTTATATATTGACTTTAAACTCTTCTTCCTATGTTTTTCTTAATTTCGAATTTTAATTATTTGTAAATTGTATTTTTATATGGACTCTAAACACTACTTTTCATTTTATTATGTTTATTCTGAATTTTAGTTAGTTTTAAATTCCTATATAGATTCTATACTCTACTTCTAATATTTCTTATTTTTTAATTTCGAATTTCTATTTTTTTCTTAATTGTATTTCTATATGGACTCTATACTCTGCTTCTAATATTACTTATTTTTTAATTCCAAATTTCTATTTTTTTTAATTGTATTTCTATATGGACTCTATACTCTACTTCTAATATTCCTTATTTTTTAATTCCGAATTTCTATTTTTTTCTTAATTGTATTTCTATATGGACTTTATACTCTACTTCTAATATTACTTATTTTTAATTTCAAATTTCTATTTTTTTTCTTAATTGTATTTCTATATGGACTCTATACTCTACTTCTAATATTCCTTATTTTTTAATTCCGAATTTCTATTTTTTTCTTAATTGTATTTCTATATGTACTATATACTCTACTTCGAATATTCCTTATTTTTAATTCCGAATTTCTATTATTTCCTAATTGTATTTCTATATGAACTCTATGCTTTACTTCTAATATTCCTTATTTTTAATTCTGAATTTCAGGTATTTCCTAATTGTATTTCTATATAGACTCCAGTCTCCTCTTCTAATATTCCTTATTTTTTAATTCTGAATTTCAACTATTTCTAAATTGTATTTCTATATGGACTTTAGTCTTCTCTTCTAATATTCCTTATTTTCTAATTCTGAATTTCAGCTATTTCTAAATTGTATTTCTATATGGACTCTGCCTTTTCTTTTTGTCCGATCAATGTGAGAATTTCTAGGTCATGAGAGCGAATATGGAGGCTCCTTTTTATTCTAAATTTTAGTTAGTTCTAAATTCCTATATGGACTCTATACTCTACTTCTAATATTCCTTATTTTTTAATTCCGAATTTCTATTTTTTTAATTGTATTTCTATATCGACTCTTTACTCTACTTCTAATATTCCTTATTTTTAATTCCGAATTTCTATTATTTCCTAATTGTATTTCTAAATGGACTCTATTCTCTACTTCTAATATTCCTTATTTTTAATTCTGAATTTCAGTTATTTCCTAATTATATTTTTATATGGACTCTAGTCTCCTCTTCTAATATTCTTTATTTTTTAATTCCGAATTTCAACTATTTCTAAATTGTATTTCTATATGGACTCTAGTCTCCTATTCTAATATTTCTTATTTTTTTAATTCCGAATTTCAGCTATTTCTAAATTGTATTACTATATGGACTCTAGTCTACTCTTCTAATATTCCTTATTTTTTAATTCCGAATTTCAGCTATTTCTAAATTGTATTTCTATATGGACTCTTTTTTTTTTCTCCGATGAATGTGAGAATTTCTAGGCCATGAGAGCGAACGTGGAGCCTCCGTTTTCTATTACTTTAATAGTATAATAGATTCTCGTAAAGTTCTTCCAATCCGAATAGGCCCTTAACCGTGGAAAACGAGGAATCTTTTTTGGTTTCTCAAACAAAGTTGACACTAGATAGTATGGCGCGCGAACAGTGATTTTAGCCACACAATATGCATCTGGTGAACTGATGCCAACCAAAAATACCCCCACTAATTATTCTTTCCATATATATATATATATATATATATATATATATATATATATATATATATATATATATATATATATATATATATATATATATATATATATATATATATATATTAAGAACTTGATTTGTGTAAAATCTTCAGAAAAACCTTGCATACGATACGTACGTTCGCAGCGAAATCAAGGGTTGTGGCTGTGCGTGTGCCTATGGGCCTGTTCAGGAGAGTTTAAGATTCTGAAAAGTAGCTGGTCGGTAGCCTAGTTTCTGAGAATCTGGAAAAGTTGGGTTTCCCAGCTTCTGACTTCTAGTTCATTTTCTGAATTCTACAACCTTTTTAAAATCGGGATCAAAAGTTGAACTGTTTAGGGAGAGCTTCGCTGCAGCAGTTAGAAACTCCTAAAACAGAGTCGTCTATGCATGGACTGCTCCTAGCAGCCCTGCTAGTATATGTGAAGGGCAACTGTCAGCATGACAAAAATGATACATCGTGCGATGAAATGGACACGGGAATGTTTGCGTTTTATCAGCAAGCGGAGTTCAACGGATAGTCAGCGTGGAAAATTTATGACAAATGATGCTTTGCGTCATGTTGGGTATGTTTGGTCCGACGCAAACAATTATAAGATGTCACGATCGATAGACGAATCTTTCTGTATGCATGCCAAATGAGTTGGACATGTTCTTTTGAGCTTACTCATCGAATTATAGAGATAGAGATGTTTTTGTATGGAAGACCAAAATGCAAGCTGCACTATGTGTCTTACATTATGGTTAGTTCCATGGAAACGTCGTTGAATCATATGAAAACACACGCGCGTACGTGCATTCTCTTACATTATGGTTAGTTCCATGGAAACATCGTTGAATCACATGAAAACACGCGCGTGCAGAGAGAGAGAGAGAGAGAGAGAGAAGTTTTTGTGTGGAAGACCAAAATGCAAGCTGCACTGTGTGTATTCTCTTACATTATGGTTAGTTCCATGGAAACATCGTTGAATCACATGAGTGAATAACTGGTGGACAAACCCAAGAATAAATTAGATTATCTGACATTTGCTTTTCCCTTATTAGTGAAGAAGTGTTCTTAATTATGAGATGCACAAATTTCTAAATGGCTCCTAAATATTAACAAATTAATTGCTTCTCAAAACTTCTTTTCTCTGGAAAATCAAAGTGTTTTTTTATTCTTATTCTGTGACGAATAATTGTCATCTGAGATTATTGGTTTTGATATTTGGAGATTATTGGCTAAGTGGTTTTGGAGATGATTGGATTTACGGGTGATTTACAAGTGCTGCTGATTGTAGGGCCCGGTCAAACCGGGCAGATGCTACCGGTTAGACCGGCGCTATGCGAGCGGTCAGACCGGTCAGCCCGTGGTCTGACTGGCCGACTCTGTGTCAGTTTCGGTTTCGGGTTGTTTCATTGGATATACGTAGATGTTTCATGTTTATAGCTTCTAGATAGATACTATGCATATGTAATACTGTTGTTTGCTAACAATGAGTCAAGTTGAAGATATCTTAGTCTCGGAATATGGTTTCTTTGTTTGATTCATGTGTAGGTGACCTGATGCCTCGGGAGAGTATTACCGGTTGATGGATCGGGAGTCAACTTGGAGATAAGGTGACGTCCGGACAGTCAGATATCATGCGGGATATTTAGGCTAAAGATCAATGCACGTGGTTGGTGAAGATTCCATATGGCATATGATGGAGATATTGTGTGCGTATGGGACGCGAGTCGAATTTGGAAGGAGTTCAAATTTGGTATGATTGGAGTTTGTAAAGTTTGTTTCTTGTACGAGAAGGTTTCCTAGGTGGATTAGGACTTCTTGTATGAGTTTGGTTCGTGGCTTTAGGCTGCCTACCTCATGTATAAATGGAGAGGGAGGGTGTGGCCTCCCGGTATTGCTTTTGAGAGCATCGAGTTGAGAGCTAAGTTAGGGTTTCGAGTTTAGTCAAAATTTTTGTGAGTGCTGATGTTGCACTTTGTAAACACAGATCTCTACTATTATAAAAATTGAAGATGTTATTACCGGTATTTTGGTACGTCATTCGTGTATGAGTCGGTTTTTTAAGTTTGTTTGCTTTTGGAAATACACATCTGTATTTGAGTCGGTTTTCAAGATCATTCACTTTTAGTAATACAGAAGAAATCATATAAGAAATCTGTTTAAAAAAAACTCGCATGCTAATTTGAGATAATCGGACTCCTAACTGCAGCTCATGATTTTCTAAAAAAATATATATCCAAGCGAACTCGCACAGTGAATTTCATCTTAACTAAACCATATAACAGTAACAAGATTAAATAGACTTCACCCATAGCAACGCACAGGCATTTTGTCTAGTAGAAGTAATAAAGTTCTCATCTACATCAATAGTTCTTCGATTTGTGTTTGCTCGTGTTCGGCGGTCTAACCGACAAAACACCATCGGTCAGACCGACGGCATCGCAGCGGTCAGACCGGCGGAGTAGCGGCGGTCAGACCGACGGTGGCTTCAGGCGACAGCAGCTGATCTCGGTGGTCAGACCGGAGTTACTATCTCAGTCAGACCGAAGGCAACTAGGCGGTCAGACTGGCGCATCTACTTCGGTCAGACCATGATCCGTCGAAATTGAGGGTAACTTTTATTTCCGCTAAAAGTTTTAGTCTTTGGGTACACCAACCATTCACTCCCTTTCTGGTTGGCTTAGTTCTTACTGTTCGATCATCCTACATTCTCAACCTAAAACAATCTTTTCAAAATTTGTAGCAAAACGTTAGTAGGGACAACATTTTCTGGTGTGTGATGGTGGAGTTGTAGATGAATATAATTCTTGCTC
This sequence comes from Oryza meridionalis, assembly GCA_000338895.3. NCBI lineage: Eukaryota > Viridiplantae > Streptophyta > Magnoliopsida > Poales > Poaceae > Oryza > Oryza meridionalis. Next base: position 22,029,422 of record CM002528.2, read on the forward strand.
TCTTTTAGTATTGTGGTGGTGGATTAAGATGATCTCGTTTGGTGTAGCAACTTTAGGACACTTTTCTTTGGTAAATTGCATTTATTTAAATATATGTACGCAAAATGGTAATATCATATACTATAAAGATATATAACAACTAAGAAAAAAATATGACAGTTGGATAATAAGATATTTTATTCCCTCCGTTTCAGGTTATAAGTGAAAGATCTATGCACTAGAGTTGCCCTTGTAAGGGGAGATTGGAAGATCTATGATCCTAAGAGTGCGGTGATTGTTTTGGTGATTAATGACAGCCCATTGTTGGAACTAACTATCTCCATGAGTTGGTGAGATTAGGTTAAGTTCCGGCATCGAGTTAAAAGATTAAAGCTAGAAGATGGACATTCTAACTTGATGAGGAGCAAGTGAAGACATTGATGATGCGGGGTATGAAATGACGATCTATGGCAAAACGGTGAAGAGCAAGCAAGGCTCGGCTAGAAGATGAACATTATACCTTGATGAGGAGCAAATGAAGACATTGATGATGCGGGGTATGAAGTGGCTATCTATGGCAAAACGGTAAAGGGCAAGCAAGGCTCGGCTACAATGGACCATGCGGGGGAGAAGGGCAAGCAAGAGGCTTGGCGCCGACGACCGAATCCGGTGGTGAAGAGCGAGTGAAGGCTTTGTCATGATGGACGGTGCGAGGCCATTTGAAGCTATGAGTATTCCGTATCAATTATAAGAAGACCGCAAGATGGAATGCCGAAGATCAAGAGGATGCGGTTCTCCGATGAACATCAAATCAAAAGCCAAAGTGGCCATTGATCAAGGCAAAGATATAATTGATTTGTGACTAATGTGCTTAACTAGTTGTAGATAAGAATAGTCCCAATGGTGAAATGGTGATGACGTTGGCACCCCTCAAGGCGAAGCAAGAAGATGGCAAGAAGGCATTCCTAGTGGTATAGCTTTTCTATTTGCATTTGAGTATAGGAATGTCGTACTATTAAGAGGGATGCAACATTGATATGTTTGTTTATGTCTCGGTGCTCAAAGTGACCTATGCAAGTGCTACCTTGAGAGAAACCAAAGACTTAACTTAACCTATGAGTGGTTTTAGAGCTTTTTTCTAGTTGGGTTGGGTAGCCCTCTCAATAAGCTTTCCATAGAGCCCAAGTTTACCGAAAACGGACTCCGGAGCAAGGAGTTATGTCTGTTTTTGTGAAGTGTTGTCAGGGTAGCTCGGAAGTTCCGGGCCCTGAGCCAGGAAGTTCCGACCCGATCTCTCTATTTGGGCGAGGAGGGTGCCAGGAAGTTCCGGGTCTCAGGGCAGGAAGTTCCGGGCCCTGTTATGTGAGTAACGGCTAGTTTTTTGGGGGCTTGGGTTTTTAAGCCCCTCCACCCTCTCCTTTGTTGGCTGCTGACTTTAGGCAAGAATAGACCTATCCTAAGCCAAATAGCCCCTCCCAAACCTCCTACCTTAGTGGTAGATCTTTGTGAGTGAGATTTGGAAAGAGATTTGAGAGATTGAGAGGTTGCAAGGTTGAGAGCTTGAGATATCCACTCCATCCTTTGAGCACTTGAGTTCATAGCAAGCAAATCATCGTTTGTATTTGTTACTCTTGGAGGTTAAGCCTCCTAGACGGCTAGGTGTAGCCCGGTGAGCTCCCAAGCTTGTGGTGAGTCGCGGGAAGTTTGTGAGGGCGTTATTCCACCTCCGAAAGGTGTAGGATCGAATCACAATAACTAAGCCAACCAGAGGGGTGTGAATAGTTGGTATACCCAAAAACCGAAAACTTTTAGCGGAAATAAAAGTTACCCTCGAAATCGACGGAAGTCGGTCTGACCGAGATTGATCTGTCGGTCTGACCGAGTGGATGCCGTCGGTCTGACCGAGATTAGATCTCCTGTCTGACCGCCGAGATCAGCTGCCGCTCGCTGTCGCCGCCGCCGGTCTGACCGCCGGTCTGACCGCTGGTATATCGCCGGTTAGATCGCCGAAACCCGGTGAAACACAAATCGAAGAACTCTTAAAGTAGATGACTTTATTGATTCTCTCTGTGTTTACAAAGTGCACCAATAGCACTTCCTACAAAAATTTCGACTAAACTCGAAACCCTAACTCAAAACTCAACTCAATTGCTCTCAAAAGCGATACCGGGAAGCCTCACGCTCCCTTTCTATTTATACCCGAGATAGGCAGCCTAAAGCCACGAACCAAACTCATACTAGGAGTCGTAAAACCTTAGGAAACTCTCTAGTACAAGACACTAACTTTACATAACCAATCATACTAAATTTGGACTCCTTCCAAATTCGACTCCGCATCCCATACGCACACAATAACTCTATCGTATGCCATATGGAATCTCCATCAACCACGTGCATCAACTCTAGCCTAAGTATCCCGCATGATTTCTGACCACCACGGACGTCGTCTTATCCCCAAGCTGACTCCCGGTCCATCACCGCAAATACTCTCCCGAGATATCGTGTCACCTACACATGAAATAAACAAAGAAATCATATTCCGAGACCAAGCTATCTCCAACTTGACTCATTAGTAGCAAACGATAGTATTACATACGTATAGTATCTATCTAGAAGCCATAATCATCAAATAATCACGGATATCCAAACAAACAACCCGAAACCGAAACCGACACAGAGTCGGCCGGTCAGACCGTGGGCTGGCCGGTCCGACCGCTCGATCACCGCCGGTCTGACCGGCATACACAGCCTGGTCTGACCGGTCACATGAAATAACAGAACCTGCGATTCACCTGTAAATCCAATCATCTCCAAAACCATTTCGTGAATAAATTCCAAATATCAAAACCAATAATCTCCAATGCCAATTGTTCATCACAAAATAATAATAAAAAACACCTTTGATTTTACAAAAGGAAACGGAATACTCGGTGAGGTTTAGGAGGTCATCTTGGTAGAGAAAGCCTCACTTGTGGTGTTCTTTTGGTGTTCAAGTTGGGGATCTTAGTGGTCACTTGAAACCAAAGAGAAGTACCTTATGGTGTTGGCTTGAAGACCGGAGACCTCTTCTTGGTGAGGCAAGGGGTTAATCAAGACCCGGCTCTTTGGAGCTCCTCAACGGAGACGTAGGATTCTCAGTGGAAAATCCGAACTTCGGGAAACAAATCGTTTGTCTCCTCTCACTCTCTTTATCTTTGTGATTGTGATGCTTATCTCCTTATTTGCCTAGTTGTGCTATCATGTCTCCCATTGTATGATCACTTGTGCTATCTTGTGTATTTTCAGGTGTATTACTCTTGTTTGATACATGTTGTATCTCTCTATGGTTTAGGCTTCCTTGTGATTTAATTTTCTTATTGTGAGGTGCTTGAAATAGCAATTCACAACTGCCCCGAAGTTCCTAGGAAGAACCCCGGAAGTTCTGGGCAGCTTTCTCTACTTGTGAGAAAAAGCTGCCAGGAAGTTCCGGACCTTTTGCCAGGAAGTTCCGGGCCCTGATTTTAACCACTGCGATTTGAAGTAAATTTTAGGAACGCCTATTCACCCCCCCTCTAGACGACATCAAGGCGCTTTCAATAAGACGTTTTGACTTTGGTTAAAGTCAAACTGTTTTAAGTTTGACTAAGTTTATAGACAAATATAGCAATATTTATAATACTAAATTAGTTTCGTCAAATCAATAGTTGAATATATATTTTCATAATAAATTTGTCTTGGGTTAAAAATATTACTACTTTTTTCTACAAACTTGATTAAACTTAAAGCAGTTTGACTTTGACCAAAGTCAAAACGTCTTTTAACCTGAAACGGAGGGAGTATTTAACTATTATTCAACTCACAAAAAATCTAACAATTAGTAGTACAAAGTTTTTGTTTCACAATAACATAAAAGATAAGTAAAGTATCGACATTTATGAAAATGTGTTTCAGAAATTTATTATATGTGATAAATTGAACTTCCGATCTTCCTATTGAGCTTATGCTTAAGTGTCTGAACAAGTCATCACATAAATAGTCTACTCCGTATGCATTTTGTCTCGCCTGTTCAATCACACCAAAAGTTGATAAGTGTATATTTTGTTGGATTTTATAGTCTGTTCTTTTGGCAATGATTCAATTGCTCTTGTCAAAAATTGCATCAACAATTAATTCAGCAAACGCTACAATTTGATTTTCTGCAGGCTTTTATTAGTTTCCGTTATCATTAAAAAATTGTGTCTTTGAGCTGCACAACTGTCTGAGATCTCTCTTAAAATTTACCATTTTGACTGCTAAAAATATTTTTTGTCAACACGAAAAAAATAGTGAAAATTAGCAACAAAAATTAGAGATCGACCGCCGCTTTCTTGAATTTACGACCGACCTTAAAATCGAATTCCTACATCAAAACCAATCCAAAAGATCTGCCCAGTCCGTCATGCTGCACTCTACAAGCTCCTCATCGGTTCCTCTCTGCCTCTGCTGCTGTTGCTGCAGCATAGAGCCATCGCAGCCGCCATTGTCGTCGCTGGATGAGGTGCTGTCAAGCCTGTCATCTGGCGTGCTCCTTTTCCTCTTCTGACCCTTCCCGGAGGCTTCAGCATCATCCTCGTTGGCAAACGCAGCCGCGGTGGATGACGGCGCCGCCCGGTTCTCGCCGCCACCGCCTGCCACCGAGGAGCTCGGCGGCCGGCGATCGAACTGCCGGGGGCACCCTGACCTGGTGTACAGCCGGCACAAGCTGAACTCACTCCTCGTCTGCGAAATTAACAAGCACAAATTAACGTTTTATATTCCAAGTTGTTGTTTCCCTCACGGCTCGTGCGTCTACAGTAGCTAGCCGCCTCTCATCACGATCACCATTGCAACTAGAGCATAAAGGAGTATGTTTTGTTTTGGAATGAGAAATGATTGAAGTTTCAACTTGACCATGATGCTGGGTTTCTTATATAGGATTTAATTCCGTTATCTAAAAAAAAGAGGATAGGATAAAAAAAAGAGGCATCTGTTTAGTTTAGTTACCTGGAGATAATGGTTCGGTGCCGGAGCAGCGGCGGCTGCGTTGTCGTCGTCTTCCTCGAAGGCCCTGTACTCGTTCATCTTCCACTTGGTCTTGGCCCCCGCCGGCGCGCGGCCGCGGTAGAACACCATGGTCTTCTTGGTGCCGATGGGGTGGCCGTCGGAGGAGTAGACCCACCCGGGCGTGCCCGCCGCCTTCCAGTACCCCGACGGCGTCGTGCGGCTCGGCCGCCCGCCCCGCGCCTCCCGCTCCTGCCGCGGGCAGAAGTAGAACCACGGCTCGCCGTCGCCGGTCCACGCGCCCTGGTGCGCCTCTGCACAACGTAATCAAGAACGACCCCCGTTAGCGGCGGCGCGAACACGCATTGCACGGCATACGCAAGGTGTAAATACAATTAGCTGCAAGGACGACGACGACGACGACGTGCCTGGGAGCTGCCATGGATCGAGGGAGCAGACGTCGGCGACGGGGATGACGCGCTCGATGTCGGGGACGCGTCGGCCGCCGTCGAGCTTGTGCCGGAGGTAGAAGCACACCAGCTCCTCCTCCGTGGGGTAGAACCGGTACCCCGGAGGCAGCTCTCCCATGTCCGCCGCTGCCCGATCGATCGATCTCAATCCACCCCGTGTGCGGCCGGCCGGCGATGGATCGATGTACGGTGGGCGTCTCTCTCGTGGTGGGTAGCAAAGGCTCGTATATAGAGCGATGAGTACTGGCCGCGAGGCTATATAGGATGCTGCGGGGGAGGTGTGGTCGTCGGTTGACATGGCGATCGGTATAATTTGCGCGGCTTAATTGGGGAAGAAATTTTCAGCAGATGGTCGTCGTGGAAACCAAGTTTTTTTTTTTTGGAGTGTTGGGGGGTCGCATACTTGCATGGTTCGGTGGAGTAGTACTACACTACTACGATGTGTGTAGTGACCGTGGCGGGAGGAGGGAGGAGGACTGGGTCAGTCTTATCATTCTCTGAATTTCTTTTGTTAATAACTAGTCATTCCAACCCTTGGATTAGGGCTTTATAACGATTGACGAATTTAGCTCGATCGGTTGCTTTCGCCCTTCGCTATCCTTGCTGCACTGTGACATCAGATGGTCGACGCTGCTTGTGGCACAGCCCGCTACTGCCGCACTGGCATCGCAGGAGTAAATATGAGGACAAGCGAATTCGATTTTTGTGGTGTGCCGTTTTACTTTTTTTTTTTGAACGACTCGCACGAGACGGTTCGAAGTTCTATTGATAGAGCAGGAAGAGGATTGTAACCAGGAAAAAGAAAAAACAATACCACCACCCACACACCGACATCGCCAACACACAAACCCAGGAGAAGGCTAGCACCGGAGCGGCCACCGCTAAGCGTGACCAACCGCCACTAGACCAACAAAGAGACACAGACGAGATCGCCCCCTAGGGGATGCCAAAACGATGTCTCCAAGAAGAGAAGCGACGGAAAAACCGCTGCCGCCGTCCGTCGGGATTCAACCAAGACTGGGCTTTCGCCCGGCAATCACCCTTGAGGGGTGAGACAGCACGACAACGCCCTCAGGAGGATCGTTGTCGGTCCGGCCAAGGTTGGACTGGGTTTTCACCCGCCGCTCACCGGCTGCGAATCCACGGCTGACGCACCGATGCTCCACCACCACACAAGCTCTGCCAACATGTGGGACCCCTGCACCGGCGTCCCCCGCCGGCCAGCCTTCGTGCGCCGAAGACCACGCCACATCCACCGGCAGCTCCTCCTCACACCTAGATCGCCTCCTCTACTGCCGGCCGCGCCTCTCGCACCAAGCCGGCCTCCTCCACCGGACGCGCCTCTCGCGCCAATCCGGCCTCCCTCCATTGGCTGCACCTCTCGTGCCAAGCCGACCTCCATCTCCGCCGCCCGCACCTCTCGTGCCAAGCCGGCCTCCGCTGCCATCGACTGCACCTCTCTGCGCCAAGCCGGTCTCCGACCCCTCCACCGAACGATGCCGCACCGGCCAGAAGCAGCCGTCTCCCACACCCTCGGCTAGCCGTCCGAGGCCGTCATGCCTCCGGTGACCGCAGTCGCGGTCACCACCACCACAGCCGCTGCTGTCGAACGCCCAGCCACTCGCACCCGACTCCTTCCCCGCCGTTGACATCACCACTGCCTCCACAGTCACGGCCGCCATCGCCGCTGCCACCGAGGCCAGTCACCACCTCCGCAGACCGCTGCTGCACCGTCGCTCTCCGCCACCAAGGAGCCAGCAACGCCCCGACGCCGCCGCCATGCCCTCCGCCGTCGTTGCCAGCCGACGCCTCCGCTTCTGCTGTCGCCAGCCGACCACCAAACCCGGCCACCCCTCGACCGCCGTCGCAGCCACCGCACCTCCGTCTCCAGCGTATCCGTGCCGTCATGCCCGTCGCCGCCGGATCCGGCCGCCTCCTCGCCAGTCGTCGTCTGGGTCCACCGCCGCTAGTTCCGACCGCCGTGGCACCAGCACCGCCGTCGCCGTCGCCATGAGGACGCCGACCTCCTCCGCCGACGCCGGAACCCCACCGGGCGCCGCCGGAAACCTCCCCGCCAAATCCGCGCCGGATCTGGCGGCCTCGTCCACCGCCGCCAGCGCCTCCAAACCTCCGCCGCCATCCCCGCCAAAGGCCGCGCCCGAGCACACTGCCCCGCCGCCGGCTTAACTCCCCGCGAACTCCGGCTAGCCGGCGCGGATCTGGGCGGTTTTTGCCTCCCGACGCCGGCAGACCTCCCCCTGCCCTTGTGCGGTGAGACGAAGCGAAGCCCCGCCGCCGCCTTCCTTGCCGCCGCGCGGCTTTGCCGGCGGCCGCTCGGGCGGCGGTGAGGCGGAGGAGGAGGGAGGGAGGGCGGGCGACGGCGGCCTGGGCGCCTCCCGTGCCGCCCGAGAGGAGACGACACGAGAGGAAAAGTCAGGCTACTTTTGATGTATAAGACTTCGTGTAAAACAAGTAACGCCTTTTTACAATTGGAACAGAAAGTGTAAAACGAAAAAAAAAACAGAGACATCCAGATATTTTTCATACCAATTAAATGTATAGTGGCTGTGTTTAGTTACTTTTCAAAAAAAAAATATGTATACGAACACACATTCGAAGTATTAAATGTACACTAATAACTAAACAAATTACAGATTCCGCCTGTAAACTACGAGACGAATCTATTAAGCCTAATTAATCCATCATTAGCAAATATTTACTGTAGCACCACATTGTTAAATCATAGCGTAATTAGGCTCAGAAGATTCGTCTCGTAATTTACATGCAAACTGTGCAATTAGCTTTTTTGGTCCACATTCAATACTCTATACATATGTCCAAACATTTGATGTGACGGAAAAGTTGGAAGTTTGAAGTTAACTAAACACAGCCAGTGTAGGTCTAAGCAAGGACTCAATTAGTTTTTCTTTCTAGAATTCATATTAATATTGATCTAATTAAAATGATTTTAACATGGAGGTAATAAACCTAAGGCTCATCACTTGCCCTAGACATGTCTCTGCCCTTGATTTTACCATCTTGATCGATATGGACGCTCCAAATGGGAATGGGTTCATAGATAAACAATGGAATGAAAAATATAAGCCAATGTTTGGTTTAATGTCAAAATCGGCATTTATAAAATTTTGGTATTATCAATTTTTTATATCTCAAAAAAAGTTATTAATAATTTTTGGGTAATCTTGAAGTTTGTGATACTATTTGTGGTTTGATGTCTTACCAAAATTTGCAGCTTCACTGAATAAGTTACACCCTCGAACAGAAAAGTCACAGTATAAGCGGTGCGCTAATATTTTTTTTTCAAACAGTCAGGCCATTGCCGACGTTTTATATAAAAAAAAAGTGTCCCATTTTAAGGAGAAAACAGGACCAAACCTTATAGTGCACAGTTAATTAGGGAAAACTAGGCGAAAACCACTGCTATAACCACAATTTAACTACTCAAGCTGCCAAGACTACAAAGGCAGAGCCCAAAACAGACGCTGAAAAAGTGCTCATCTTAAAGCGACACAAAGACTTTGACTTCGCGAGATAAGTGTTATCGTTGATGAGCTTATCACCTAGCGACACAGCAGCTCCAACTCCACATCTATCGCATCATGATTGCCAAATGCATCACCAAAATGAATAAACAACACCGACAACCAACTTTGAGCATCAACCCAAGCCACCAAAGCAGCACTTCTCGCGTACAACCAGCATCCTTAGAAGACTACAACGTGTTACCGTTGCCGAGCTTCATCGCACCACAGCGAAGCAGCTTTGATTTCACCTAGTAGAAACGAAGAAAGCTAGGCGCTCGCCACATCCAAGAAACGGAACCCAGAAGGTGAAGGCCTCGCTGAACAGCTAGGCCTATAGAGTTTCAACGCAGGAGTTCACTAACGACTATCGTTGCACAGGCAAGATTCTTGGTAGTGAGGGAGAAAGGATGCCATAACAACGCCTCCAAGGAGGAAAACAACGTCTAAGGGAGTCGTCGTCATCAAGCCAGCCAAGGCTTTCGCCAGCGATTTTCATCCAAAACTACACAACCCACCCGCACAACGATCGTCGCCGAACCACCGCATTGTCCCTCTAGCCATCAAGCCTAGCGCACCAACCACAACACAGGCAAGCTCACGAGACCGCCATGCTGCTGCCATCCTCTGCTGCACATAGCCATCCCCTCCACCCTTCTCCAAGAGCTTCCCACGACCAGAACAGGAAATCCAGCCATAGGAGAGGAGGAGCTCCACGAGAGGATATTGCTCGGCAGGCAATTGAGAAGATGGCACCACCGCTGCCAGCCGCTTGAGGCCTGCCACTGGTCGCTGCTGCTACTCACGCGCGATGCGTGCAGCTGCCGCCACCCGCGGGAAGCCGAAACCAACCGGGAGGAAGCCGGAGACCCACCTCGCAGCCTCCACCAACGCCCCGCTGCCTCCACGTCCGCGCTGCATCGGCGTCGCCTTGCCGTCGCCCGAGAGAGGCTGGATCCAGGTGGGAGGAGGACAGGAGAACATCCCCGCCACCTCCACCATCGCCGCGGCGCCATGACGCCCGTGCCGTCGCCCGCGGGAAGCCGAATCCAGGCGGAAGGAGCCCGGAAGACACACCTCATCGCCTCCACCATCGCCTCGCCGCCTCCACTGTCACCCCACCGCCTCCACGCTGCCGCACCCCACCACCTCACTGCCACTGTCGGCTCGGGTGTCGGCCTCCTGTGCCAAGGAGGCCGGATGCTGACGGGAGGGACCAAATCTAGCGGGGGTCACCAGGTCCGGCACCGCCACCTCGCCGTCGCCACCCTGGTCCACCTAGCTATTGACACTGCCTCTTCGATGCTGGCGGCCAGTCTGCCGCCGCCACAGCCACCGCCACCCCAAAGCTCGAGGTCGTGGGCTCCGACCCCGCGACCTCGGGAAAAAGGAAGGCCCCGCCACCACCGTCTTAGCATCCATGCGGTTTTCGTCACCCCGCTTGGGTGGCGGCAAGGCGGAGGAGGGAGGAAGCTGGGTGTGTAGCACGGCAGCGGTGGTCGCCGCCCATGTCGCCCCTGCCCCTGAGCGACACGGGGGAGAGGAGGGTAACGATTCGGCGAACAGTCGTGATGATGTTTATGAACTTTGGTTGCATATACTCGGTCTTTTTTGACTTATGTAAAAATTTGAGTACCTTTATGATATTCTAATGTAAGTATATTATCACCGATAGAAGTAGTATTAAACCTTAATTTATGAACTTTCTACTATTAGTAGAAATTATTCTACCACCAGTAATGCAGTAGTACAAATATATACCATCTGGAATAAACGGTTTAAATTAATTGTAATATTAATATAGACAGTTGTAAAACACCTCATAAAAAATATGTTAACTTAATTATTTCAATAAGCCATAATGGTTTGGTTGGTTCAGGCTATGCTCTTTTTTCTGATTCTGAAATTTTAATTCTCGTTTGCACGCCTACTAAGTTCCTAAACAACAGTGTGTTTCATATAAAAATGACTTATATAAAATTCCATGGTTTGATTTCAAAAATAACATTTTAATTTTGTAGCTATCAATTCATTCATTTATACCCTCATATAGTCATTATAGAAATCAGATTATTTAATAATGGCCATCAATTTCATATATTCTAACGGCAATCACTTAAAGTAGTGTCTATGGTGCCATGTCAATAAGACATCACAATAGAAACTACACTCTACAACCCATGGTTTCTTAAAGTGGGCCATTAATAAATACATCATCTCTTTTCTCTAGCAATCATATTTATTTTTCATTTATTATGAAGACACTATTCTCTCCCAATGCAAAATTTGATAGTATCTAGTGTATAGGTTCTCGTATTGAAGTTGTGTCTTGCATGAGACCCAATTTCTTTCTTTCTTCACTCTCTCTTAATTAATATAGTGCCACATAATCTAAAAGTCCTATATAGCAATATAGTTAATGCCATGACACCATCATAAATGTAAGATTGGGACTGCCCTTAATCCATCGATTTCATCTATGTTGCCGCAGTACCATTCGATGCTTCGATCGATCACCGTGTGTGTGTGTCAGTTGATCCGGTTTGTGCGGATAAATAGTTTTGCCACCCGTAGCTATTTATTGGGTTGAGGACTTGAGGCGCCATCAAACAGTTGGTGTGTTAGTTATTCCTCCCTCCATCCTAAAATATAACAATTTTTAGCTCTTAAAATTTATCCTAAAATATAACAACTTCTTCACCAACATTTTCTTCTCACCTAATCACAACACTCTACTATTCACTTTTCTCACATATCTCTACTACTAATTCAAATAACTCTCCACTATTTATTTTTACCTACTTTTCTAGTAATAACCGTATTTAACTTTAAAACTTTTTAAATTCCAGGAGAGAGGAGTACTAAATCTGCTGCAACAAACAGCCCGCAAACTTGTTGATTTCTTGACTGCTTCAATGATCCATAGTAGAGATACGGTTTGTGACCTGCTAATCAAGATCTTGCCGTACAGCAGCAAAGAGGAAAAGAGAATGACACGAGATCAAATGCACTAGTGCTAGCCTGCTAGGGTGCTAGTAGACCGCTACCCAATGAAAGAGACGTCACCGAATTCCGACACACAGACCGACCTCGGTAGGAATATTTGTCAAATTTGACTTTAACGGATTTAATTTTAGCCACAGATTTTTTTAAACACTAGAAAAGTGAGTATTGGTGAAATACTTTTGTCTAACAATGACACTTTGATGCATCATAATCATAATATATTTCAAAATTATAGTTGATAAAATCATATAATTGGTCGTTGAAGTATGTGTGTGTATATATATATTAAATTTGTTTGGTGCTCCATGGTGCTCGGGCACCATTGTTGAAATTGAGTATATACTCAATTCAAATGAGTATAAAACTTTTTCAATTATTTAGGTATTAACATTAACTACTTTACTAACTAGTTCAAAGAAAGTTTGAACTGAATTTAAAGTTTTTGTTAGATTTTGATTCTAGGTATATAACATCCATACATATAATTAGTTAGGTATGTAATCATGAATTGTGAAATAAAGTTAAATTTGAGTTGTTTTGTTGATAGATATATGTATGAATCGAATTCTTATAACTAGGTATATACTCACAATTTAAAAATTTTGAAAAATTTGAGTGATTTTGTGCATTTAAAACCATGGTGCCCTGGCACCATGGTGCCCTATATGAGTGTCCTCTCTCTATGTATATATATATATATATATATATATATATATATATATATATATATATATATATAACTACTAAACAGCACCCTATGTGCCATTTAGCTAAATGGCTCCCCTCACACCACCCAACCACTCACCATTTGTTTGGATAATATTTTTACTCTCCTTCCAACTCTCTCACCCACACATCCTGCTGCTCATCCTCCTATAAGTAATTTTTTTACTAATGCATGTCTATTTATATGGCCTGCTGCGACAGCTGTACTCATCATTATTATTCTTTTGTTCCTCATACGATCCTGATTTTTCGGATCGACCACGAGACTGATGAAAGGAGCGGCACTTGACTGCTACCTTGTCCATGGCGCTCCTCCTGGCCGGTGGCTGAGATCCATGGCAACTGAGGCGGTAGCATGGTCATCAACGGCAACAATGGCACCATCCTAACATTCCTCAACAATCTAAGTGGATCTGGGGGGGGAGGGGATTGACGCCCTATTCATCTTCATAGCCAGTGGAGGAGCGCTGGCGGCGACATCTGCAACGACGTGGACTCATCAGTGCAGTGGTGCCGATCGTCTTCTCCCTCGGGAGTGAGATTTTGTTTTTCCCTTTCTTTTTTATTTTCTTTTTGCATTTTTTACAGCAACGAGGAGGCTACCCCGACGGCTCGCATCGTGGGCTGGCATTGTCGCCTATGTCAGATGCTGTTGGCAAGGAGGCGGGATCCGGGCTGGGTGCGCAGGCGGGTTCTGCTCGTCCTGGATCCGCAGGTGGTCATCGTCACCTGCCATGGAGCTCCAGCAATGCGTCTTCCTTTCCTTGCTGCACTGCCTCTCTGCCTGGGAAGACCAAACGGAGGAGGTGCTGCGGCTGGATGGGGGGTTGTGAATGGAGGCAGTATTGTGTGATGTGTGGTCATGCGCGACCGCCGGTGATGCACACGACTCCGAGCTCCGTCGACGAGGGATAAGCCTGGGACAGGCTGCATCACCACTGCTGCCTCTCTCTTCCCCTGGATGAGATGCGTTCCAATCATTCATTTCATCCTCACTCCTTTTTTTCCGGATCCACAGCAGCCTCAATCGAGGAGGTTACGTGATGGCCCGACGGCGGTGACGAAGACACTAATAAGATGCTCGATGGTGGGTGGCGCTCCTGGAGATCGTCAGCACCGCGGCGCTGCTGCTTCATCGGCAGCAGATTTTGTTTCCCCCTTTTTTTTCTTTTCTGCATTTTGACAACAGCCAGGAGGACCACTGTAGTGCTGCCCTGACACCCCGACGACCTCCATCGTGGCCACACGCCCTACACTGTCCAGCCCGAGAAGTCCATCGAGGTCCTACAGGCGTGGCCGACCAGGATCCACCGCGAAGCCATCACCGGTCATGTTTTTGCCGATTTCGAGCCTGCTATTCGTGTTTGCTATTTTGGACGCCGCAGAAAGCCACACATCGTTTTTTTGTTTTGTTTTTTTGTAAACTTTTCACCGTATGTAATATTTTTATACATGTGATTCACTGTATGATTACATCCAACAGGACGTTTGTATCAAAATTACAAAAAATTGCAATCAACGTATCAGTAATTCAGTATACCACAGTTGAGTCAAAAATATACTATTGCTCTGGAGTAAAAAAAATTACTCATCCAGTAAGGAAGTAGGGATGGAACTGGAAAGTGCAGGAAAGGAAATAGTACACTGTAATGGAGTAAAAGAAATTAGTATTGCTTTGGAGTAAAAAAAATTACTCATCCAGTTAAAACGCTAAGGAAGTAGGGATGGAAAATGCATAAAAGGAGATAGTGCACCACAATGGAGTAAAAAAATTACTATTGCTTTGGAGTAAAAAAATTACTCATCCGGTAAAAACGTTAAGTAGGGATGGAAAGTGCATGAAAGGAGAGAGTACACCACAATGGAGTAAAAAAATTACTATTGCTTTCGAGTAAAATTTTAACTTATTCAGTATGAACGCTAGGGATTGAAAGTTCATGAGATGGGAGAGAGCTAACGTGGGTAGTAATTTTTTTACTCAGTCTAACCGGGAGCAACTTTTTACTTACCGTGAACAACTTTTCTACTTAACGAGAAGTCAGCCTTTTATCCGGTCAAGTCGGAGAGCAGTTTGTTTATTGGGCATACGGATAAAAAAACTGAAATTTCGCTCGGTGGGAGAAAAACCGGAAAATCCGGACAAACTCGCTTGGAGTCGCGCTACTAACTACATGGCGCGCACCGGCTGTGTGTCGCGCTGTATATACCAACCAAGTGTCCGTTTTCATTTGCATGTTTTGTTTAACCAGGGGAAAAACTAAATATGGTCATTTTTCTATGGTATGCGACTATCTTACTTTTGGTGTATTGCTTTTTGTGTATGCAAGTCAATGATAAGAAGTACTATTGCTTTGTGCGCTAATTGTTAATGTGTTATAGGGTCTAACTGACAATTATGTAAAAATGAAGGGAATAATTATTCTTTTTTACATCAGAATTATTTTCTGATAGGTTGAATACTTGAATCTTTAGCATAAGTTTCATAAAGGCAAAAACTACATGGTACATGTTACCAAATCTTAAATCGCCAACTCGTTTACCCAACGAAACGCGTAAAACGGTCTCTGTCAACCTTGCTGCGCGCTTTGGGTGTACTTATCGATGGAAATTGAAGGGACTACGAGACGAATAAAGTGAAGTCCACGCGTTACAAAATCAGCTACGCTGCTACGACACTGACTACTGTTTCCTTTATTTTAATTTCTTCGTGCGTTTTCTTCTTTTTCCAGTTTTTAACGAGTCATACATGATAGTCCAAAGTACATCAAGTACTAGTATAAGTGAAGCAGGGGAGACATGACAACCATACGGATCGCTTAGGACCGGTTTGTGCATTAATGTGGTGTAACAAATGGTGTTACTTTCTATGCCGTCCGACCTTTCACTTTTGTTTAGTACTCACCAAGACAAAAAAAAACTTAATTACCATATATTTTAGGATTAATTGGATCCATGCCTTTACAAATATGCTATTTTAAAAAATATCACTACTATTTACGATATCGGTTACATAACATTTAAATTTGAGGAAATTGAAACATACCACTCTATCACGTTTTCCGTCAGACCCCCAGACGTGGGTCCCACATGTCAGTTCCATCTCCATCTTCTTTCTTCCCCATATCTTTCTCCATCTCTGCGACTGCAACTAGGACAGTGGCAACGACGACAGCAGCTCCCAAGCACTCCCGCCGCGGATGGCATTGAGGACGGCAGCGACAGCTCCCGAGACCTCCCATCGTGGATCGAGGACACCGACGGCGGTGGCGGCTCCCAAACCCTCCCGCATGGATGGCTGTAACATGCTAGATTTTTTAGGATACCGTACTCAAACAGCGTATCCCCACAGACCGATTTTTCAGGATACCGTACTCAAATCAGGTATCCCCACAGACTTGGTATCATAGCAAGTATGTGGGGATACCCGGTTTGAGTACAGTATCCTGAAAATGGCGTTGAGGATGGCGGTGGCAGCAGCTCTCGAGACCTCCCACCGCGGATGGCGTCAAGTACGGTGGCGGCGGCAGCTCCCAAGACATCCCGTCGCGGATGGGATCGAGGACAGCGACGACAGCGGTGGGTCTCGAGCCCTCCTACGCGGATAGAGTCGAGGACGGCGGCGGTGGCGGCGATGGCGTGTCCTGAGCCCTCCCGTCGCGGATGGGGTTGAGGATAGCAACAGCGGCAACGGCTCCCGAGCCCTCCTGCGCGGATGGCATTGAGGACGGCTGCTCTAGAGCCTAACGCTGCGAATGGCGGCGGCGGCGGCGGCGACGGCTCCTAAGCCTCCTGCCATGGTTGGGGCAGATGATAGCGGCGACAACAGTGGCTCCCGAGGCCTCCGCGAAGGTGGTTGATAACCGCGGCTGCGACGGTGGTGGTCGACGACGGTGGTGGGAAGAGTGGAAGGGTAAAGAGAAGAGAGGGGAGGGAGATGAAGATTGAACCGACAACTAGGTCCCATGTGCAGTTGGGGTTAACGGAGATTTTTTGACAGAAAATGTGATGGAGTGGTATGGTTCTAATTTTCTCAAATTTTAATGGCACGTAGCTGATATTATTAATAGTAGTGACATGGATTCAATTAACCCTCCATTTTATTTCAAGTGAATATGTGGTGAGGGAGAATCAAGAAGCGTGTAGACTTTAACTCCCCATATGCACGAGAAGCGAGCGCTTAACTACCTCTAAATACCTTCATGCATGCATACATACATTTGGTACTTCCTACATGTGACTTTTGTTTTTCTGTACAGTATTAAATGGTCATTTGCATGCATTTGTTCCATGTACCATTCAACTAATTGTAATTGTGGTGTGCGCATGCATGCAAGCAATATCATTGACGACCCAAATGCATGTGCAGGACATACGAAACGGTGTTGCATGCTGATCGATGCCAATTTAAGTGACATCTGACATGTGGGAGTATATGCTAATCATTTGTGAATGGAGAGAGTATAAGCATATGACCAAAGGCCTCCTTCAACAAGGATGAGTCAGATAGCTTATAAATCTCCACATCAGTTTTTGTATGATGTGGAAGAGAGAGAATGCACTATCTCTTCTTTAAGAGCTAAGCTCCTAAAAAAATGTGAGAGGGATTGTGAAACCCAAAACATTTTAAACAATGTGCTATGAGACAATCTATTAAAAATGTAAACTTTTTGCTATCTCTTATATGAGGTGGACAAGCATGAGCTAGTGTACTAACTCAACCATTAAAGGAGGCCTAACGTTTTCTGATTGGACCAATAGGTCATAGGGCTCGGCACTACTTAAAACAGTTAAAACCCATCTTTAATGGCATCCTTCTTTTCTTTCTACGGATGATCTAAGTTTAATAGTATAGCCAACTACTAACTCTAAATCATCTATAGTAGATTTAAGAGCTAATTCATACAATAGTTACATATAAATATATATTACACTATTAATATTTAGTCACACTTATCATAGACACATTGTGTCTTGAAATCCGTGCTATAGCTGGCATCTCTCTTTTCTTTAATCTCCTTGATATCTGTTTATAGCTGGTTTAGAGTCTGTTATTGTATCTGCTCTAAAACGGGTCCTATAAAGTAAGTCAGAAAACCCGATCACGATTATATCGGAAAAATTGGCTTATAAAAAAAAAGCTAGAAAAGCTAGTCACTGACCGTATCTAAAAACCAATTTCAATAACAATCACTTAAGTCTCAGCCGTCTCTGAAAATGTTCTTATTTATAAAGATGGGTGACTCGTTGTAAATTTTTTTTTACAATTTTGTATAAATCAATTTTATTAAAAAACAAATATTTGCATTTAACCTTTTCATATGATCAAGTGAAAATAAAACTTTATATCAAAATTATAGAACTCGATGAGATCTACAACTTTATAATTTATAACTTCTCCATTTGAGATGGTTTAGGGTCCAAATATTTGTTACAAAATCTTATATCTATTTGTTACAAAATCTTATGTCTATGTTTCAAGCGACCTCCAATGAAAAATGTGGTTTATATCAAAGTTGCTAGGCTCGATGAGAAGAAAATCTCGAAGTGGTTATTTGGTCTGTGTGATGTGGGATCTCTTGCATGATTGAAATATCAAGTTTTTGATTTTTGTTGTATTAATGTTTAAAATTTGGTTTCATCAATCGGGCGTTCCAACCATATTCCCATAATATTGGCTTTCAGACTTTTGCTCGTGCTTGATCTTGAGAAAAACGTAAATGCATCGGGCTCAGCCGGGCTCATGCTTAATGCCATTTTTTTTTTCAAGCCCAACACAAAACCCAGCTCAACCTGTTTGAACAGGTCTAGGGACAATAGACTTGTCCCAATTGCCCAAGAAATTAAGCTAGGCACCGAGGAGTGTTATCAAGTTCATTTGCCCTATGGTTTAGGCAAACCACGGATCAATTAATCTTGGGCTAAACGAGCATATCATGAGTGATAGATACTGAACAGATGTGAGTGACCTCGACGTGGTCGCTTTGCCTTCCGGCGGCACACGCGGCCGGCGCGCGGGACGCCCTCCCGCCCGCACTGCTCGCTCGCGTCCCACTCGGCTTCCACCGCGAGACAGCTAGCGAGGACGACGGCGTCCATGCGTCCGTCCAACCGCGGACGCCGCGACCCGGTCACGGCGAGTGTTTACGGAGTGCGCGGCGCACGCAAAAGCGGAGCACCGAGCTGCTCAGCTGCGTACGATCGACTCGATCTCATCTGATTCTCACCTACCCATGCGGCCCCGCGAATTCCCGTATCGTTATTAGCAGGGGACAGCTCACGGCCTGGACCGCGACCCACGCGTGCAGGGGGAAGTACTAAAAAAGTGTGAAAAGTGCAGTACTTTTGGCCTTGTGCGCGTGTGTCCAATGATCATGTGTGACCCAGTCTAACGTCGCACTCTTGGCTTCTTTTTTTGTGTGGAGTTTTGGAGTCAGCGCGTTGGCTTCTTGGCTGCGTTCGTTCCTGTGAGAGATAGGGTGAGAAAACACCTCGTTTTTCACGCGCACGCTTTCCAAACTACTAAACGGTACGTATTTTACAAAAATTTTCTATAGAAAAGTTGCTTTAAAAAAATCATATTTATCCATTTTTAAAATTCAAAATAGTTAATACTCAATTAATCATACACTAATGGCTTATCTCGTTTTGCGTATCTTTCCAATCTTCCTAATTTTTACTAGTACTAATCCGCAGGCATGTTCTCTTAGAGCAAGTTCAATAATATAGCCAACTACTAACTCCAATTCATCTATAGCCAATCTAATAGCTCATTCATACAATAGTTACATACTACACTATTAATACCTAGTCCCACCTGTCATAGACACACTGCGTAGCAGGCTACAAATCTATAGCCCGCTGCTCTTCTCTCTCCTGATTTATCTTCTTAAAATATGTTTGCAACTGGCTTATAGCCTGCTATTGTACCTGCTCTTAGAGCAAGTTTAATAATACAACCCACTACTAGCTCCAATTCATCTATAGCCAATTTATATAATAGTTGCTTACTATACTATTAATATATGGTCTCTGTCATATACACATTGCGTCTTAAATTCCGTGCTGCAGCTGGCTACAGATCTGTAGCCCGCTGCTCTTATCTCTCATCTTTTATTTCATTAAAATATGTTTATAGTTGGGTAATAATTTTCTATTGTACCTGCTCTAAAAGAACTGACGCACTTCGATGGCCGATACTAGTGTATAAGAGCAGGTACAATAGCAGACTATTAGCCAGCTATAAACATATTTTAATGAGACAAAAGATGAGAGAGAAGAGCAGCGGACTACAGATCAGTAGCCAGCTGCAGCACGGACTTCAAGACGCAATGTGTGTATAACAGGTGATACTATATATAATAGTATAGTAAGCAACTATTGTATGAATTAGTTATTTAATTGACTATGGATAAATTGGAGCTAGTAGTTGAGCAAGTTTAATAGTATAGCCAACTACTAGCTTCAAATCATATATAGCCAATGTAATAGCCAATTCATACAACAGTTCCTGAATATACTATTAATACATGGTCCCACCTTTCATACACACATTATGTTGAAGACCGTGCTGCAACTGGCTACAGATCTGTAGCATGCTGCTTTTCTCTCTCTTCTTTTATCTCTTAAAAATATGTTTATAGCTGGCTTATAGCCCGCTATTATACCTGCTCTAATAGTACTAATATAAATTAATACTCCTCTAACCTTAGTTAAAAAAACTTATATAATGATAAATATGGAACAAAGGAAGTAATACAGAGAGAACTTGTTTGATAGTAATTTGAGTCTATGTAAAAGACAAATTTTCTTATGTAGCCAGCTGCAGCACAGATTTCAATATAATGTGTGTATAAAAGGTGGGATCATGTATTAATAGTATATTCAGGAACTGTTGTATGAATTGGCTATGATTTGAAGCTAGTAGTTGGCTATAGTATTAAACTTGCTCAACTACTAGCTCCAATTTATCCATAGTCAATCAAATAGCTAATTCATACAATAGTTGCTTACTATACTATTATATATAGTATCACCTGTCATACACACATTGTGTCTTGGAGTCCGTGCTGCAACTGGCTACAGATCTGTAGCCCGCTGCTCTTCTTTCTTATCTTTTGTCTCATTAAAATATGTTTATAGCTGGCTTATAGCCCGCTATTATACCTGCTCTAATAGTACTAGTATAAATTAATACTCCTCTAACCTTAGTTAAAAAAACTTATATAATGATAAATATAGAACAAAGGAAGTAATACAGATAGAACTTGTTTGATAGTAATTTGAGTCTATGTAAAAGACAAATTTTCTTATGTAGCCAGCTGCAGCACAGATTTCAATATAATATGTGTATAAAAGGTGGGATCATGTATTAATAGTATATTCAGGAACTGTTGTATGAATTGGCTATTACATTGGCTATATATGATTTGAAGCTAGTAGTTGGCTATAGTATTAAACTTGCTCAACTACTAGCTCCAATTTATCCATAGTCAATCAAATAGCTAATTCATACAATAGTTGCTTACTATACTATTATATATAGTATCACCTGTCATACACACATTGCGTCTTGGAGTCCGTGCTGCAACTGGCTACAGATCTGTAGCCCGCTGCTCTTCTTTCTTATCTTTTGTCTCATTAAAATATGTTTATAGCTGGCTTATAGCCCGCTATTATACCTGCTCTAATAGTATTAGTATAAATTAATACTCCTCTAACCTTAGTTAAAAAAACTTATATAATGATAAATATGGAACAAAGGAAGTAATACAGATAGAACTTGTTTGATAGTAATTTGAGTCTATGTAAAAGACAAATTTTCTTTCATCAAGAGGACATCCTCTTGTTTTATACATATCGCATAAATATTTATTATTTTTATATAAAAAGTTGGCAAGATATATCATGTAATATGGCACTTCGTGTAAGTTTAAATTTGACCTATATAAGTGGATAAAAAAATTAACAAAATTCATATCGATCAATCATGTTAAATGTTTTTATTTACTAGAAAAAAGCCCGTGCGTTGCAACGGGTAAAAGCTATTTTAACCTTATTATTTTTATATGGTTTAGTTAAGATGAAGTTCACAGTGAGAATTCGCTTGGACGACTCCTTCTATATTTCCAAAAGCGAACGAACTTAAAAACTAACTCAAATACGGATATGTATTTCCAAAAGCGAACGAAAATAAAAACTGACTCATACATGGATAACATACCAAAGTACCGAAAAAAACATCTTCAATTTTTCATAATAGTAGAGATATTATTATCATTAAAATGATTAAAAAAAGAGAGGATATCCCTTAAGAATGAAATACTTTCCCATCTATGTGAACAGAGATTAGCAGTAGTAGTACCGTAGCAAAACTGTAGCAACGACTGTACCCAACTTACCGTTCTAAAAACACTGACGATTTACTGCATTTCGTTATTGTAGTATCTAATCGGGTCCACTCATTTTTGTTCAACCGTGTATAGGACGGGCTAATGCCCACAGGCCACAGCTTCGTGCCTCTTCATTAGTCCTTTGTAATGCAGAGGATTCCGATTCGTAAGGTTTGGTGGAACTGAGACCCAGTACATCTTTTATTGTAGCGACAAGATACATCTTGGAACAGATCTCGAGTGGATGAAAACGGTGAACCAAAATAGAGTCTGAACGGTAGATAGACTGACTACATGTGGATGGTCGAAGTGCTCGCTTTGTAGATATACTCGGGGAACGGTGTTCCACCTTCTAGTAGACTGCAGATGCTCTAGAAGCATTTGGGACAATCTGATTTACTGGACGTCGCAAGAGCACATCAAATCTACATTGCTCCAAGACTGGTGGACTGTAATAGCAACATACCTAGGGACACTTAGAAAAGGAATTCGCACCTTCCTGTCGCTAGTGTCATGGGAGATTTGAAAAGAGAGAAATCAAAGAATTTTCTAACACGGTGAACTCTCGACACTACCGCTCTGCGCAAAGATAAAGGAGGAAGCCAATATCTGGACCCTACCCGGCGCAAAAATGCTAACTGAGATAATCCCTTAATTTTTTCTCCTTTCCCTATGTAAATTTCTATTTTTTTTTAGCTTTGTACAGTTTTTCTCCCACTATATTTAATGAAATGGGCACAGTCTAGTGCCGATTCCTTAAAAAAAAAAAAGAAAACGGTAGAAGAAAACTCTAAGCCATTTCTAGAACCATTTATTTTCCAAAAAATAAAATGACACTTTGGTACTACTGGAACGTCGAAAAACATATTGGAAACGGAACTAGTCTCAGAAACACCGCACTACAATGACAAGCAAGTTATAGGCATGTTTAGGTAATAAATTTACATCATATGCAACTATATATATTTGTGAATATTGAAAGATGGAACTTGCTAAATTGAATACTTTATAATGATTGATATAGCATCAACACTAACAACATCCGGGGTTAAGGTTATATTTCTTCCGGTTCTGATGGTTTATCGATACAACTGTATGATACCATTTTAGAAAATTCCAGATCAAAACAATATACTACTAAAACAGTCGGAAAAAAAATCCCTACTATTTCAGGACAATATGGTTGGTAAATACAAGAATATACTCCGTACGGTAGGAATATACCCTCTTCATCCCAAACTATAATGTCTATATTTTTTTTCTACACAATCTTCAATGACATATTTTAATAATTAGTTTATTTCATATTATGTTATTAAACAATTATAAAAATAGTACACATAAAAGTATTTTTAAATATAAATATATTGATATAAAATACATAATGCTTAGCATAAATATTGCTAGTGCAATTATTAATCAAAATTTATGGAGTTTGATTTTCTTAGAAACAAGGATGCTCCATGACTTGGGACGAAAGGAGAGTACTTTTTTTACCTAAACCAGCAAGAATTACGACCGAGAACATTTCTATTTAGATCCTACGGTAAATAATTGAGTACTGTAGTATCATTGCATATAATATATAGATATTTTGACAGCTATTACTTCCATCCTAAAATAAGTTTTATTTTTCACCCATCACATAAATACCAAAATAAAAAAAAGATTAGAATATCCTTACTTTATCAAATCTTAATGCAACTATTCATCACTTCATCTACTCCCAATTAATTATTTCTTACTATCATAAACTCCATTGTAATATTTACTCTAAAAGTAAACTCATTTGGAACAAATGGAGGAAGCTAATAATAAAGACCGAGGAAGACATCAAGTATCGCTTAACTTTACCTGTTGCTCTCTTTTGCTCACCTTCTTACCCGGGCGAAGCACTGCGGGCATATTCGAAAGTGATACATGAAACCGATGGGAGAAACCACCACTCCACCAGACGCGAGTTTCATCATGTCCCAATCAATCGGACGGATCGCAATCGTCGTCGACCGAGATCCGACGGCAGAGAGGAGCATATCGACAATTCGATATATTGCGTTTTCTGAAGAGAAGGTGCGTGTTGACCGACCGATGGATGGTTGAGCGCTTTTGCTGCGTCAACGACATGTATACAGCAAGGTGATACAACAACTGGCAGCTTGGAGCAAGCGTCAAGCGGTTGACCGTGGAGATGGAGCTAGAGCTAGCAGCTTGACAAACCGTGGAAAAGTGTGTAATTCTGGTGATGATCCGGCGGCAGACCGGCACGAATTCTACAGTACTTGACAGCTGTGTCCTGGGAGGAGCTTGACGTTTGACGCGATTGTGTCTAAAGCTAGCAGTCCAAAACAAGCTATGGCCGTGCTTAGATTTAATTTTTTTTCAGGCTTTCAACTTTTCCGTCACATTAAATATTTGGACATATGCATAAGCGTTAAATGTAGATAAAAAAAACCAATTACATAGTTTGCATGTAAATCGCGAGACGAATCTTTTGAGCCTAATTACACCATGATTTGGCAATGTGATGCTACGGTAAATATTTGCTAATGACGGATTAATTAGGCTTAATAGATTCGTCTCGTAGTTTACGGGTGGAATCTGTAATTTGTTTTGTTATTAGTATACGTTTAATACTTCAAATGTGTGTCCATATACTTAAAAAAATTTGGCACACGAACTAAACACAGCCTAAATGTGTGTCCGTATATCTCTTACCTCTCTTTCACAATATGTGTATTTCTTGAATTTAAATTCATTTTATAAATAGTATATTTTTAATTACTAATTGTTTCACCAGTCACCGCTCATTTAAATTTAAATTTATTTTATCCCCGGCTATCTCCTACTTTTAACCATCTCCTTTTCACGCACCTGGATATTTTTTCTTCCCTAATAATTTGTGTTTTAGATACTACAAATACATTTATTTATAATGAGACAGAGATATAGTGGTGACTTCATATAACCATTGCTACACTGTTTAGCTTTTGAGATCCTACTGCTTCAGTCTAAAAAACACAGGTGAGCTGCATTAAATGAAAGTTAAGGAACATGTTTTGACTATGCTTTTACTCCAGTTGTTGAGATCTCCAGAGATCCTAGGATCAAGGATAATAATAAAGCCAACTGCTTACTTATAACCTATCTATCGATTCACTTATATAGTGGTTAACTCTTCACTATAAATATATGGTCCACCTGTCTGTCTCACAGATTTTCTTGGTTCTTGTGCCTAAGCCGGCTGTAAACTTACAGCCCACTTCTCATCTCTCTCCTCTCCTCTCTCATCCACCTCAACATTCAGCTTTTTTATAGCCCTCTATTATACTTGCTCTAAGGGCAAGTATGCTTGATGTGCTGCCCCTAAAAATATCATATATAATTGGATGATAATATGGAAGGAAATAAATAAGGAAAGAAAATATGAGCTACTCTCATGTAAGGGGTAATCTCCACACAAACCCCAAGAAAAAAGAAGATGGAAGATATAGGGGATTGGACAAAAAAAACCAAAATTATTTGGGTTAGTAAAGGTAGTGTAGATGTGGTGTATTGTATATATCACATCTTATCTTACATGTTTAAAATTAGACGTAGTAACTACCCCTACTATAAAACTTGCCCTTAGAGCAAGGTCAATAGTGTAGGTAGTTGTTTATTGCAATTTTTGTCCACATCAACTATGGGCCTGTTTAGATCAGAAAGGATGCCCGCACATATGCGCGGGCATCTAATTTAATATTGCTTGAAATATTACTCTACACATGTAAATATAATATTTGTATATGTGTGATTGTTCCTGGTTATATTCTTAACCTGATTTTTGTCAATATTTTGTTTGCGACTATTTCGAATGCTAATTATTCTTGCAACACATAAATTCTAAACTAAACTTACTTACAACCATGAAATCTTGAATTATAGGAAAGTATTACGTCGCGACAATGGAGTTGGTTCCTTTGAACTATCATCTAAACTATATGTTCTTTTTAATACATATGAAATCTTCGTTTTGGAGTTCTAAACTTTAAGAAATTCAATTTTTCAAGAATACTTATCAAACTTGTAGCAAAAAAGTTGAAATGATTTCTGCAATTTATATTGTATCAATCATCCTTGAAATGCTTTTGATCTCTTAAATTTGGGGTGTAAACAGAACTATGTTGATTGTACAACTGGGTATGGGATAAATGTGTCCTTTCTAAAATCCTGCCTCCAAAATTGAGCCAAAAATATTATAACAATAGACATAGTATGTTTTACTTCCTCCGAGATCCATACATATGTGAGAACATCAATATGTGTATGCATTCAGTGACATGCAAAATTCTATTTTAACTATTGTAGAAAAAAATGGCAAAGAAGAGTGAATGTGTACTTGTTGGAGCCATGGAGAATACTTTAGGATTTTATTTGCTAGATCGAACGGTCTCAAACAAGGGAGTATCTATATATCTTTCGAAAGATTTTTATGATTATATCACACAGATTTTTAATATTTGGATTAAAATCCAATAGACATAGTAAAAAATAAAAAGCAACTAATAAACACCATAATAGACACTAATTACCATATCTTCGAGAAAAGACCAAATTCAATATAAAATTCAAAAATACATGCGAAGATTTAAAAATTACATTGTAACTTACAAGAAAATACTATAAATTTGAGTGAGAAAATTGAGTGAGAGATAAAAAAAATCTTTCGAGTGAGATATAGCAAAATCGCTCAAACAATCAGTTTATTAGAAATTTTATCACCATAAAAGAGCATTAAATATCTTTTAACTACTGATGCTAACTACCAAAGAATAAAACATGGGAAAGTTCAGAATTTTATGTGTTAGATCTAACGATCTAGATTAACTGGTTTATTAGAAATTTTGTTATCATAAAAGGACATTAAATATCTTTAGCTACCGATTAGAAAAATCTTTCAACTACCGCAGAAAAAGAAGAGCATGAAAGGAAAGCAGCCAAATGCATCCGTACATGCGGAGGTTGTGGGAGAGGATTTTGGTTTTTCTCTTTTTCCTTAATTTTTAGGACTTTTTGCTTAATTTTAGAGTCCCACGACTTAAATACATGGGCTGCACCTTTGAGTCCTCATCTTCTCTCCTCGCACCACGTGACAGCTTAAGAGCATTTTTAAGATGCCATATGGCAGATTGAGAGTGATTTTAGGAAGTTTAATGGACTTTTAGTGTATAATAGATTTGCAGTGGCAATTTGTTTTAGCAAAAATTTTGGTGGCAAAAGATTTGGTATTGAAGTTTTGCTAGTTGGTGTTTAGATGCATAGTAAAGTTTTGCCATTTTACTAGTAAAGACAGAGAGTACGGCTCCTAACACACTTTTTAACAAAATTTGCTACTCTAGACTCCCAAATGATAAATGCCAAATTGTCAACTTCTGCTACTAGCGTTTAGATCTATTTTAGCAAAAAGTGCTCCAAAATAGCAAAAGTTTTGCTATTTTGGAGGAACTAAACATGGCCTATAGATAAGTTAGTACTAACTAGCAAGCACAATAATTAGCTATACTGCTATGGCCATATGGGGATATCTGCCTCATTGTATCTTTTTGTCTGTTTTTGTAAAGTTGGCGATAAAATAATTAAGGCCATCCTTGTTGATTTTTCAGGTTACTATGGATGTGAAGGTTATCAGCCCCTCCAAGTTACAGTTTCAGGGAATTCTTGTCACTGAATTTAACAATGTACTTCTGGGCCTGTATAAGCTTGGTTTTAAGATAAAGGAGTTGATTGTGTGAGAATGCTGACAAACAGAAAGAAGTTGTCTTTACAAGGGCTATGAGGAAAGTAAGTTACAGTTTTGATATAGGTGTTGTGGAACTACTCCGTGAGGCCAAGAATGTGGATAACTTCTTTGAAGGTGTCGATCGTGAAGCATCTGAAGGAGGAGTTCGGTCAGTCTCGTTCGTTTGCTTGAGTATACGGTTGGAGGTCATTGTTATAGCAGGGGTCACCACTGTCCCTATATATTCGGCCCAAAACACTACAGAGGAAGAGATTGAGAAAGATTGAGTATTTATTCTAAATATCCGAGTGGCAAAGAGTCATTCGAACAGGGAAATGGTAAAATGTCGTTCGAGTTAGAAAACACCATTCGAGCAAGTTCCTGCCATTAAGCCAAATCATCCGCTTTTGACTGTTTCTCGAGTTAATGACAGGTCAAATACCATGTAAGCCGAAAAGGGTGGTCGAGATGGAAAAGACTACTTTCCGTGGAAAAGACTCTTGGTCGTGGAAAATACTCTCAGCCATGGAGAAGACCCTTGGTGGTGGAAAAAGCTCTTGGTCATGAAGAAGGCAATTTGAGCAATAAAGATGCCAAGAGAATATTCCCGGGGCCACTCAACCACTCCATCAAGCTGGCACCAAAAGACTATAAAGACCCCCGAAATGTACCAAAATGCCCTCAGGGTTGCTCATATGGCAGAGGCATAATTGTAATCTTACAAAGGCCCATTGAGGGGCACAATTGTAATCTCATATGTATAGCTATGAACTATATAAAACAAACAAAAAGCCTGTAGCAGACAGGACATATTGGAATACTAAAATCTCGTCGGTCAAAGTGTGCGTTCATTTTGTATTCGGGCTCATTTCTCAAGATAGGCAGGAAAATAGTATTTTACCATCTATCCTCGATCTTGTCTGTGACCTTGGGTCACGACAGTCATGAAACTGAAGGGAAAACCTATCAATGATCCATTTTCTCGTGAAGCTCAACAGGGCAATCCAAATGTATAAGGTGCATATATGTCGTCATCTTTGGAACTAAACTCGGCCTTACAAAAAGTTCGAGTCTGCGGAGAAAGGGATATGCGTGCCTGTAGTCTTTTCATTCTATACTCTGAGTAAATTCCATAAATGCAAGACGATATCAAATTAATCAAGCGACAGTTTGGCCGAGTGGTCTAAGGCGCCAGATTTAGGCTCTGGTTCGAAAGGGCGTGGGTTCAAATCCCTCAGCTGTCAATTTCTTTTTCCTCCACTGTTATATTTTGTACGATTTTATTTTGTACTCCCTCCATTCCAAAATATAAGACACAAGACCAAAAAATATCCCTCCATTCCAAAAATTTCTTTTTCCTCCACTGTTATATTTTGTACGATTTTATTTTGTACTCCCTCCATTCCAAAATATAAGGCACAAGACCAAAAAATATCCCTCCATTCCAAAATATAAGGCACCAAAAAATAATTATTATCATCTTGTAGTCTGGATCATTCTAATAAATATAATACATACATCCAATAGGATTAGATAGTATGAGAGTGGAGGATTAAAAAAAGTAATAATTTAATGGAGAAGATATCATAATTAATTGCATGTTTGCATTTCTTTTTCCTCCACTGTTATATTTTGTACGATTTTATTTTGCGGGGATATTTTGTACTCCCTCCATTCCAAAATATAAGGCAATACCACCCTTAACCCAAAGACCAAGAAATAATTATTATCATCTTGTAGTTTGGATCATCCTAATAAATATAATGCATGCATCCAATAGGATTAGATAGCATGAGAGTGGAGGATTTAAAAAAGTAATAATTTAATGGAGAAGATATCACAATTAATTGCATGTTTGCATATATGCCTTATATTATGGAACATCTAAAAAAAGTGGTTGTGCCTTATATTATGGAATGGAGGGAGTATACGGCACAACTACTTTTTAAAGTAGTTTCATAATATAAGGCGTGCATGCATGTATGTTATTAATTAGCACATCTTTCTCACTACAATATTATTATTTAAATCCTCCACCATCAAGATCTCTAATTTTATTGAGTGCATGTATTCTATTTATTAGGGTAATTCAAACTACAAGATGATAATAATTATTTTTTAGTTTTTGGGTTAAGGATGATTGTGCCTTATATTTTAGAATGGAGGGAGTACTAATTTTAAACTTGGGCCATAAGACTTCAATTACTGCCGTCTAATTTCGATACAACTCACACTCGTCACAAGGCCAGGGCTACTACTGGGCTAGCGAGCTATCCTCTGAAGAAATAGCTCTGAAGAAAGTCGAGCTGTCCAAAAAGATTACGTTGATGCCTAGAAATAGCTCGGATTTAATTTTAACCTGGAAACAAATGCTACCCAGCTATACGCCAATCTCCGGGACCAGGTGGCCAAACAGAATGCACATCAAACCATCAATTCTGGCCCGTCTCATGCACAGATTTTCCGCACGAAAACTTCGCCCAGGATGATTCAAGGAGGCTTCAAGCAAATGCACACAAAACCCGCGACGAGGAATCAATCAAATGCTCCATCAAGACCTTCCGCGCCCGCACCGGCATCAATTGCTCGCCTTCTCCGCGCATTCGCTCGCACTCCTGACTCCTCTATAAACGCGACCCTACGAGCCGTGCACTGCGTGATCACCAGCTTCTACGCGCGCGTACGCTGCCATTACATTCTTACGATTGCTTCAGCTCGAGCTAAGCTAACAATCCCATTATACGCTATTATCGAGGTGAAGTGAAGCTCCGGTCCATGGCGCCCTTGTCGATGTCGAGGGCTCACTTGCTCTTCTTGTGCTCGTTGGTGGCGGCGGCGGCTGCGGCCGGGGCGCTCGCCGTGCCGGCGGCCGAAGTGGACTGGGCGCGTCAGCTCAGGCACCACCATGGTGCGTCTCCGGCCAATGACGCTCCGGCTCCGTCGCCGGCGCCATTTTCAGCGCCCGAGCTATGCCGTCCCGGCGAGCCCGTCCCGGCGCCGTCCTCGTCGCCTGCCGGAGCAACAACGATCCCCGGCCCGGCGGCGCCGGCCGCCACCGCACCTGCCCCGTCGCCCGAGGCGGACGGCAAGAGTAGTGGTGCGGCAGCTGCGCCGCCGTTGATGACCTGGCCGGCCGTGCTCGCCGGTGCCGCCGGCGTGGCTACGACGTTGATTCTCTGAGCGTCTGAACGCGCCATTGATCACCTCGAATGTTCGAGGACTACGCACTTAGCAAATTATCAGGAACTAAGCATAGGAGATTACCGTACCGTCTGGTCTGTGCTGCGTGTTCGGAGTAGTTTGCCTTCCAAATATTTTATTTGGCGAGTTCTAATTTCTCTTCCCCTTTTGCTATGGTTCGCCAAAAGAAGCAAAGATTATATATATGATGTTCTCCTTGTGTTTTGAATGGTTGTCATGTTTTATTTATCTTCTGTGGACGATTCCCGGGGAACTTTGTTGCACTTGCACATTGTCATCTAGCTTGACATTTTGACGATGTCGGGGGAAAAACCATATGAACTCTACATATAGCATGAGTTGATCCATGCTGATCATCATTGCTTCCAAAAGGAAAAAGGAAAGCCAAAAATGAGCCGGAACCAGAATCCATGGTATACAAATACGGGTAATTCTTAAAGATGAGAATAACCGGTAAATTCCTTATACTGGGATATGAGATAGTCCTGGGAACGAGAACAATATAATTAATCATTTTAATTATACTGTAAATCTGATGTGTTATCCTTTGTATCGCTGTGTTCCGTAACAAAAAGAGTATAAAAAATAAAAGAGGTACCGGATATACACGACATGCCAGAAAGTTGAGCTACTGACAGTGACACAGCCACACAGGCAACTATGATGCCAGAAGATCCCCTCCCCTTTTATTGCTCCAAGGCTATATCTATATGAAGGAATGAAGGTTATGAGGACTTCATACAATCTACTCCATGATTTTGGAGCTGAATTGTGCTACGTCTTGAACTAGATACTACTTTCTGTCTCGATGATGTCTGTTGCAGCATGCCTGATGCTCTCACGGAACGATACAAACCCTTTACCAGTTGTAAACCCTGTACCGTCAACATCTTGCTCTTCAATAAGATACCTCTCAAACAATGATGAATCTTCCCGTCCTCCATGGATAAATGTCAGCTTTGGTGTTATACACCTGCCCTGCTTCAACTCATTAATCATGGTTCTCAAAAGACCTACATGATATGCAAAGATATGAAACAAATAAGTAGATGAAGCAATCAAGTGAAAAAAACAATGCACACAATGCAAACAGTATAATGGTGTACTTACAGTCATGTGGTGGAGGAAAAGGAAGTGAAGGATCAGCAGACGGTGAATAGTAAACAATAAGGTTCGTAAATGCATCCAGAAGAAATATGGGGCTCTCACTCATGATTAGAGCAGCCCGGCTCAACGTATGCCGAGGGAATGCTTGCTTGTCGGGTGACGAGTATGAAACTAAAACTGGGTATATAGCTTTGGCTAGAGAAGATGGCTCCAGGGCACTGTAATAACAACGGAAAGGAGTTTCAATAAAAAACTTGTACGCTTGGAAATAGAAAATTGGCTTCAATTCCAAATAAAGCAAAATAGATCCAAAGCAGCAGCAGCAGCAATTTATTCTTATCTTTTCCTTTTAGTTCTCAGAGTGGTCAATATTTTGCCTTTCTTACAGTACACATGATTATAGAAAATGTGTACAATCTTGGGCTTGTTTGGTTCATAGTCATCCCTAGCCTTACCAATTTTTGGCAATGGCAAGAATTGGCCTTTGCCAATTTTTTTCTGGTAAAAATTGGCTAGGCACTCATTTGCTTTACTACCAAAGTTGCATTTGGCCTTCAACTAAGCCAAATAATTTGGCAATGCCAATTCTTTTAGCTACAAACCAAACAAGTGACTTTTTTTTGGGCATTGCCAAGATTTTGGCTTGGTTAAGTTTGGCTACAAACCCCTTGTGTTTCCTACAGTATACATGATTATAATTTTTCCCAGCGTTTTTTTTGCTAGCGTGCATATTCTAACATGTATAACATCTATGATTCTTTTAAGTAATTGCTAGTGCAAATATTCTACAACATCATTCTTTTAGATGCCTTTTTTAATGAACAGTGTACAGAGCCCTAAATTTAGATTTTGATTTCCCACCTGAAAAGGCATTGCAAATATATCCTGTAATCTGGGTGAATGCCTTCTTCATGCAACTGAAGAAGAGGGTTCCTTAACAATGCAAACACAAGCTGAGGTAACATTTGCAGCTGTGGGCACTGTAAGAAGTCAACATCAACATGTGATTCTGGAATTCGTGCATCAGATCTCAATGCCTGATTATACCGAGCTATAAGGAGAGCCAGCCAATCATGTACCAAACTTCTGCCCTCTTTAACTCCTTTATCCAATGAAATTAAAATAACCTGATGCCAACATTTCAGAATAGACTTAAGTTAGGAGAGCAAAAATAGTAAAAGTATAGAAATCAAAGTTAATTTAGGGCAAGAAAGAAAACTGATATTCCTCACAGGTGTTGTTAGTTAAAAGGCGTAAACATGGAGCTCCAAGAAAAACTTGGATAATCATTCAACAAAATTGTTTTTAAAAAATACTACAAAAAAAGTCTTCCTAATGATTTTCTTACAGAATTCAATCTACAGAGGAATCTTCCTTAAATAGAACCTTCACCAATTGAAATCCATAGCACACTATTTTAATGGTCTTGAGTTCACTACATTTCTAATCCTGACAACATATCATGCAACAGAGTAACCCAATGAACCATAAAGATTTTTTTTCTCAAACTGCCGAACACCTTGAAATGAAGTGGTATGATTTCAAGAAAACTGAACATGGTTACCTTATGTACTAGAATATGTAGGAGAGTCTCTGGATCAACACTGTCATATATTTCGTTGATATTTTTAGCTGGTCGATACTGCAATGTCCTTATTCTCAACCGCCTCTTTAGACAAAACATGTTACTGTAGGATGTGACATTATAATTAATCAACTTGAAAATTAGACATATCACTTGACCAAAAGCACAGCAACAAAGATGAAACTGAAGAAGGAACAAATGAAGCTATGTAACATTACTATACTCACTCATGCATTATTAATCATTGTAAGCACAGGAACTAGTAGTATAAAAACAGAAATATTAAATGTTAATAGCACAAGAGGCTTGGCATGTTTGGCCAGAAAGGAGGCCAATTAGGCATGGAACAGACTAACTTAATGGTAAACTAAGGAATGCCAAAATCCTGCATACCTTGTAGATGATTGCGTTTCATTCTCTGATGTATGCTTGACAGGTTCAATAACACTATACTGAAATGCAATTTGTACAACAGCAGGATCTGTGTGCCTGTGAAAAATGTAAAACATATTATCTGATCACTGATGACAAGTATCACAAGTCTTCACTAAATTGATAGGATCAAGGCAGAAAGTTGGAAAGCTCCATGGTTGAGTGAAATATATGCTGAGAAAAAAAAATCATACCTGGAAAAGCCCTCAGGGTGTGAAAAGTTAAAGTCATATGCATAAGTAGCAAATGAATCGCAGCAGATGATATGTTGCACATGTTCATATTGAGGATCAGGGAAGAAATGTCCATACTGTAAAAAGGACAGATGCATTAGATATTGACTTGACAATACATCAAAGTTATTAAACATAAATAGCTTGAATTCTTACAGAATTGCCAGGTTCAAAATCTGAAGATGTTCTCAACCTTAGAACACAACCAAATGCATAGGGTCTACTCAACAAGCGATATCTGTTAGAGGAAAAGGCAAACCAAGGGGCAAAGGCCATTCATGTGGATCAGAAAATTTGGAATATGGAATTTGAATGAAGTGCAGAAAAAAAAAATAAGACAACCAAACGATCAAGCTCACATGTCCTGGGGAAGTGTTGAATCGTCTGTATTTGTATACAGAAACAATGAGCCACCACTTTCAATACTTAAAAACTTCAACGAAGCCAAATCGGTGTATTCGTCGGTTATAGCAAATATGTCTACACATACTCCTGCTTGAACAGCGACAGCTGCCTGTTTCAAATTTTCAATAAGGTTGACATATGCCAAACATGTTCAGCCAGAAATGTAATTTCTTTCCCTCCAGAATCATTCGGAGCTTACCAGGTCTTTATAAAATGGTATCTGTTCAGGAAGTAATGCAAGGTCAGGGTCTTCCCCTTTGCTAGCATATTGTTCACCATATCTCCTAGTGTCTAGTTGACCATCTCCATAATCAGGAGCACCAGACAGAAAAGCAAATACCCTAGCTGTTTGAATTTTTTTTAAAAAAAATGTAGTTAGGCTAAAAAGATTGAATAAAAATATCAGCAAGTACATCATCTTATCTTAGAAAAGTAATGCATGACTGACAAGAATCATTTAAAAAAAATTGCACACATTGGGAATATATGTTACCCTACCCAAAGCAAAAGTAGTTCCATACTCTGAACTTAGGTAGTCAGTTAGAGCAGACATGGCTGTTCCAAAACCTCGGCCACCAAGCAAAACAGTATCAGGTTCCTGCCCAGAAGCAGCACCTCGCTCCCATGAAGATGTAGGTCGCAATGTATCAAGGGCAGCAGCAATTCGATCTTTGCATGTGTCGATCTGCTCATAAATTTATCTTGCCATTATTACATGTTCAAAATGACTCAACAAACTGTAACACTTATTATAATATCATAACATACAGGGGCCAAAAAAGAAAGTAGGGGCATGGCATCTTCAAGGGCAACAGGCAGCCCATCTTCTTCTGTGTCTGGAGGGATGAAAACATTTTTTACAACTGGAATTGGACCTTGTACATCATACAGTCCAATCTTGTGACTGAACGTCATAAGCCCAAACAGGGAGCCTGGAATCAGAGCTGTTGCACAGAGAAAAAGCCAACTGAGGAGCAACATAAATTATACTCGCTGACAATTCACAGTTCAGGCAGCCAATAATTCAGTAAGTTTCAAGTGTTCAAAACAGTAACCTTCTAGAGCTGCCAGAAGCGCACTCTTAATAAGCTCCAGGAATTCTTCAGAACCTGAATACATTCAAACACTACAATAACAATTCTGAAAATAAATCATATAAGCACGAACTGAGGGGACTGTTTGAAGATGAAATGCAACTAAAATTTAATCATCGAGTGCTCAGCTTCGAGACTCATACCTGCAGATATTACCAAATAACAGCATACAAATTTGAGCTACACGATTTCATTTTTTTTCTCTCCTTTCTCTATGTTTCTCATCTAGTTGGGTTTACTTGGGTAAGATTACATTATATAGCAAGCAAAATTAAATTCCCACCACTAAAAACTGCAGAGGGGAAGGGGCGAACATTCAAAAAATTCCATGATCACGGTGCAATACGCGAAGGATTCCGCTTACATGCAAGATCGACAGCCGCCACATACACAGGCCGCGCCTGCACGCCGTCTCCTGCACCCTCCGAGCCATCCACTGCACAAACCCAATTCACGGGTTACACTTTCTACTACGGTACTACCAGCCAAGAGAAACCACGCTGACGCAGAAGGAGGAAGGAAAAGAGGTAATAAAACCTGGGATCTCGAGGTCAACGAAGGAGGAGGTGAGCTCAGGCCACCCTTCGGGGTGTTGGAGGCGGCGGAGCGCGTCGTCGTCGAAGCCGTTGAGGGTGCCGCAGAGGGAGCAGGACCAGCCCCAGCGCTCCATGTCGCAGTGGCTGTTCAGGTAGGCCCAGCAGTGCTCGCAGCGCGGGACCCGGTCGCCGCCGGCGCCCGCGGCCGGCGCCTGGCCGCGCTCGTCGGCGGCGGCGAAGGGCGTCACGGCGATGCCCCACTGCACGGCGCACGCCTCCAGCGCCTCCGCCGTCACGGGGAAGCGGGAGAACGTCGCGCGCGCCGCCATCGCGAGGCCGAGGGATTCCGGCGACGGCGACGGCGACGGCGAGGGCGAGGTGGGGTAGGGTGGGGAGTACACGAGATGGGCGCCGCGCGAGCCGCGACCGCGACGATCTGACACACACAGGCACGGTCGCACGAAGCATGCGGAGTCGCCGAGTCGGGGAGACTGGCTTGCGGCCACCCCTCTACACCGGTGTGGGATTAATCTGAACCGTACATGCGTGATCTGACGGTGGTGAGGAGCTCAACTTACGTCACCAGGGTAGTCTGTCGTCTGTCCGGTCGCTACTGCAGCCCAACTCCGGACTCGCAACCACGGCCCAGCCCGCCGAGAAAACTGCACGCACTTTCCGTCAGGCCCATTTAAGGCTTACCACGCGAACGGCCAGCGGCCCAACTCCTGCCAGTCCGGAGTGGTTTATTACCGGTTCACCTAAGAGCCGGCCGGTTAGAGCGGTCTTAAACGGGTCAATTGTATGTCTGGTCTTTCCATCCAACCAAACCGTGCTGACCTCTCATTCTGATTTTTTTGATTGAACCGTCGGGCCGGTCCGGTTTTTTCCATTATAGGAGAGGAGCGAGGCCGACCACGATGCGCGTTGGGAGGACCTCGTTGGCCGGAGTTAGAAGAGAAGATGACAATGAAGAAGCCAAGGGCAATTTAGTCCTGAATAGTATTCCAGCGTATAGCCATGGATTGAAAGTAGCATTTTATCGAAATACTTTTCCGGAGTAGCATTTTAACGAAATCCAGTTTTAACGATGGCACAATGTCATATTTATCAGGAAGCGTCATCCGCACCTTGCTACCAGAGTACCGGAGGGAGTGCGCCCACATGATCGTGGACTACACAAGTAGCTGCGTTGCTTCATGCTAGCTTATCTCATATTCTTGTTTTTGTTGTCTTGGTGACTTACTCTTGACAAAAAAGGAGATTTGGAAGGAGACGTCCCTCCAAATATTTTTTAAGAAGAAATTATAAACTGTTAGGGATTGAACACGGGACTTCAGGGTTGAAACCACACATCTTATCAGCAAATAGACTGGTACTATTGAGGCATGAGGGAGTATGACTGTGTTAATGCTAGACGCGAATATTAAGGAAGGATCTAATATCAAATAATTAGAAGGGGTGAGGCTTCGAACTCAGGTCATCCAGCCCACCACCTTGTAGAACTAGCCGGAAAACCCCTTGGCGTTACTTAATGCTAGTAAGTTTTTGCTATTAGACAAAAGTGATTATTCAAATTAGATATTTGCTCCGGTCTAGTAAAAAGTACCTCAAAGTACCGGTACCTCACGGTATCAAATGTTTTTTATCGTTAGATCTAGCTAGATAGAATAAGCATTGTTAGATCCAACATTCGAAAACGATTTGGTACCGTGAGATACCGGTATCTCGGGGTACTTTTTGCTGAACCAGAATAAATCTCTTCAAATTAACCACCAAGAAAACTGGGCTTTGGGCTTCGATCGGTTATATCATCAACCACATGCTGATCTACGTATAACTGGGAACCAAATGAATAGACTATTAAACTTACTGTTTTTTTACAGCAATAATAGAAGCAAACAAAACACTATCACTCTCTATCAGCAAGTGATGTGAATCACCACAGCTACAGAACAAGTCACTGCCACCTGTGTTTCCAATTTAACTCTTGGCTTGAATCTGATTCCTTGGGGAAAACGACTAATTTCCTGTGTAGGAGTGCCTATGATATGCATGACCCTTCTCCTGTGCTCTATGATTACAATCTTTAAAATCCAAACTATAGATGAAAAATGAACCCTGCTATCCTGCATTAGAAATTAATGGAGCAACATATTATCAGGAGCTATATTGGCTGGCCTGTTGGCATGAAAATTAGCAGCATAATTGCAGATTTTACATGCAAGTTTCAGACAGAAACTTGTTTCCCTAGGCTTGGTAGAAATTAAACTGGTCTTCAAATAAATTTGTCATTTTGGTGCAGCATGCCATATATGAAAACAAAGAGGGGCATTGTTTTGTTTGACTTTTTATTAACTTAACAACAAGAGAGCTACCAATTATTCCCTATGTCCCAAGATATAACAGCTTCTGTTCAAATTAATAGTACTATGATGTGTCTAATCTAATATTAAATTGATATATTTTGGTAGGAAGAGTAATTGATTATAAGCGAATAGTTGACAAAAGCAGGTAAAGTACAGTCAGTCTTGTTTGATCATCTCCACTATACAATGAATGAAAACGCTGTCCTCGCATATATTCCACATTTTGTCAACTTAGCGACAGAGTACTCTTCTTACTACCGCCTAATTCAATTGTGAGGAATAGTAAGAGATCTGCCTAAACGTCCATATCCTAGAATGAAAAAAAAAGCCCACCTAATTTTCTACAACAAACAGTCAATTCAATTCTTCCGAGATTCCACAATTAAGATAACGAAATGAGAAAATTATCGAGGATTTAGTTAGTTTAATGCTCTGTTCATGACGAAATTAATGAACAATCAATGGCTTCTGAATAATGCCCACTTCTGTGCCAAATGCTTATTCGATTCTTGCCCATGACGCAAACTAGAATCTTCTCGTTGGGCGTTGGTTGGTCGGTCAGTTTAGAGTTCTGAAGAGATGGCCGGAGCTAGAATCCTAAAACATGCAACAACCGATCAACCACCGGCCTACCTCCCTGGGAAATGCGCTAACTGAACGACATCCTTCACATGACGCACCAGATGCGAAAATGTCCAAACATATCTTGCCACTGAAATAGGATCGACCCATCACCTACCATTATGTCTACAAGATTATGCTGAACTAATCAATTTCATGGCTAACACAGTAAGCAAGAACCTAGTTGTAACTTGTAAGATGGCAATTTTACTGACAAAAAACGGTTTCTGAAAACTGTGTAAGCAACTGAACAAGAATATGGTCAAGACAAGCTTACCTCGAGGTTAGAACAATATCGGTCAAAAAACAATCCCAAATCATTCTTGCAATATACTTGTGGAGAAAATTGTCAGAGGAGGAATGCAGCGAGTAGGACAACCACCCCCGTCAGAAATGTACTCTGCAGAACGAACACAAGCAAAATAATTTGCAATCAGAAACTTACCATTATATTCAGGTCCGGCGAAAAAAAGAATGTACGTTTTCTAATAAGACAATATATAAAAATTAAAGATGTTTTTGTTGGTACTTTGATATGTCATCCATGTATAAGTCGGTTTTTAAGTTCGTTCGCTTTTGAAAATACAGAAGGAGTCGTATAAGAAAACTTGTATGGTAACTTTAGACGAACGGACTCCTAATTGCAGCTCATGATTTTCTAAAAGTATATATATCCAAGCGAAATCCCACGGTAAATTTCATCTTAACTATAATAAGATTAAAATAGTTTTCACCCGTTGCAACGCACGGGGCATTTTTTTTCTGGTAAGATAATAAGAGAAGACATGGCCATTAGAAGTTCTCTTTGTTCTATGAAACTCAAATTTGCATATTCAAAATTTCGAAGTAGAATAAATTTCAATTTCTTTTTTGTTACCGTTGGCCTGGAAGAGGAGGAAAACGTGGATGTCGTCGGCGACGGGCTGAAGGACGCGGCGTCGAAGCCGATGTTGTACACCGGCGTGCCGTTGGGGTAGAACAGGCCGTAGTTCCTCTCCGACGAGGGGCCGGGCTTCATGTCCTCGTTGAAGAGCGCGAACACGAACACGTCGACGGGGACGCCCGGCTTGAGCGGCGTCCCTTCCCCGGCGGCGATCCGCTTCATGAGGTTGCCGTTGTACGCGGCGGCGTTCTGCGGGGTGGCGCCCACCTCGTCGTCGTCCCCCTTGGACGGCCACCCGGTCTCGGAGATCCTCACGGTGATGTCGGCGTGGCCCATGGCCTTCATGGCGGCGTACACGGCGTCGATCTGGGCGTACAGCATGTTGTCGTAGGTGAGGTTGGTGGCCGGGTCGCGCACGCCCGGGTTGGGCTCGAACAGCACGTACGGCAGCGACACGCTCGCCGGGCTCGCCTTGTAGGCGAAGAACGGGTAGGCGTTGACGAGGAACGGCGAGCCGACCTCGGCGTGGAAGTTGAGCAGCGGCTGGATGTACTGCGCGAGGTCCTCCCGGAACGCGCCGGCGGACGGCGGGTAGCTGGTGGCGAGGATGTTGACGGAGTGCGCCGTCGAGACGTTCACCCTGCCGGCGAGGCCGAGGTCGAGCAGCGCCTGGTGGACGGACTGCATGGCCGGGAGGAGGCTCTGCATCGCCGCCGCGTCCTTGCCGGAGAGCACCTCGTTGCCGACGGTGACGCAGGTGATGCGGGTGGCCGGGAGGAACGGCTGCACGCGCTGCGCCACCCACGCCCGGGCCTTGCGCGCGTCGGTCAGGTTGTGGAGGTCCTCGTTGCCGACGATGAACTCCACGCCGGTGCCGGCGAAGGCGGCGAGGACGGCCGGGTCGGCGTCGTAGAGCTTCACCCGGTTCACGCTCAGCGACTGGAGGAGGCCGGACACCTGAGTCGGGTGCGGCAGGTTGTTCGCGATCTGGCCGTAGTTGATCCCGAACTTGAGCGGCGGCGACGTCACCGCCGACACGACGACGTCATTGGCTGCGGTGATTAATACCAAGATTAAGGAGGGCAGAAATGAAAAATGAAATTTACACTTGCATTTTTGTATAGCAGCACTGCATCGGCAACATTTAACCTGTTTTTATGCCAGTTACGTAAAAAGAAAAAAAATGAAACTTATTTTTGTCAGGGAAAGAGAGCTTATCATGTCTGAACATGATGTTTACCATTTCAAGCTCAGTTAATTGCTATAATCAGCAAGGCATTTGAAATATCTTTTTTTAACAAGTCATTCGAAATATCGTAAGAGATAGTAAGAAGTTAATCCAGGGGGGAAGTTTCCCTATCACATAATTAAACTACATGAAATGCTCTTGGGTAGGAGGTCGTTTTCGACGAACAGAAACACGGAGCTTGCAATCAAAGGGAGAAAAAAATATCAAACAATGTCAAATCAAATGGCCGTGAAAATTTTCAGCAAGGGATTAGGATCACCGCATGGTGCGGAATATTCAATGTTTTCGCTATCCAGTACACGTCGGACCAGCCGCCTGAAACATGTTTGATTAATCGAAGAAAACGACCTCATAGGCTCATTGTAGACAACTGCATCATCATCAATTCACTGTTTTTCACTTCCTGTAGACGATAACACCAGCACAGCTGTTTTGCACGGTAGTACAAAGGTCGCATTTCTCCACGCTCAAATTTACTCTCCTTTATTTTATTTTATTTTTTGCGTAAACACCCTTAAATTCTTAAAACTGCACTCAAAGCGCTCCAAGCCATCAATGGTCTCTCCGAAATGAAACGAGAAGGAGAAGAAACAGAGAACACAAGGAACTAAACCATCGATCCTTGATCCTTGTGTTTCAGTCTTTCATATGATCCACACTGACAAAAACACGCAAGAAACGCACGAATGGAATGAAACGAAGGAGCCATGAGTATCCCTACCTGCTGAGAGGAGGAGGAGGGAGAAGGCCGAGGAGAAGAAGACGGCGCAGAGCTCCATCCCGGCCTCTGGCTTAGCTGCTGCCCGCCTTAGGCTGAGCTCTCTTGAGGTCGAGACGGGAGAACAGTTACGCTTGCATTATTAAGGTCGAGCGTTTTCTCTCATGCCGGGGGCCGGCTCGCGCGACCTTTCCATGCTCTTTATAGCGGTGGCAACTCGCCTGCTCTGATAAACAGTAGTCTGGGAAGCTTCTTTTCTCTTTCGCTTCTGACATCTACTTCCTCCGTCTTATAATATAAGGGATTTTAAGTTTTTTCTTGCACTGTTTGACCACTTGTCTTTTCAAAAAAATTTAGAATTATTATTTATTTTTTTTGACTTACTTTATTATCCAAATTACTTTAAGCATAACTTTTCGTTTTTTATATTTGCACAAATTTTTTTTTGAATAAGGCGAGTGGTCAAACAATGCAAACAAAAACTCAAAATCCCTTATATTATGGGATGGATGGAGTAGTTTCCTTTATATTATTATTTAAAAAGTTATGAATATATTTTTTTTAAAACAAAAAATCAATGCACAATATTATAGCATTCTATAATATGCAAGGTCAAAGTCAACCTATACTAGCGGTACCAAAACTAAAAGAAATACTAGTAACAAATATGACATAATAGTACACGCACTAGTTAGAGTTCAAATTCTTATTTTTAAGTACTTGTTTGCTTTGTAGGGTTTAACTAATCTAATACAATTAATTCTTTTATAAGTATTTAAATAGCATATTCTCACCGTCTCAATATATATATATATATATATTCGTATTATCAGAGTGTGTCTCATCCTATACTGATTATTATATTTTGAGATGGGGAATATGAAAAACAAGACGATATCCTGAGCGGCAAAAATCCATCACCGTATACGGGCAGTAGTGCTACCTTCCGTCACAAGGTCCAACCTGTTTTTGGCCTGCTTGGTGACGTCCAAACTGTCGAAGAACACACTAAATAGAACATATGGGTATGAAGAAAAATCC
The DNA here is from genome assembly GCA_000338895.3 of Oryza meridionalis. Taxonomy (NCBI): domain Eukaryota; kingdom Viridiplantae; phylum Streptophyta; class Magnoliopsida; order Poales; family Poaceae; genus Oryza; species Oryza meridionalis. Next base: position 22,072,761 of record CM002528.2, read on the forward strand.
TGGAAGCAAAAAGGACGCAACGACGAAGAAAAATAAATGTTCCGACGGAAGAAATCCACATCACATGTATCAGTCTCATTGGTTGCTAATATTTTCTAATAAATCATATAGGAAATAAAAGTTAATTTATAGGTAAAACTTTTATGTGTTCTTAACGATTAAAAAGATAATATTGAAAAAAAATTACGTTAAAAATATTTTAAAAATTTGTACATAATCGTTAATCTCAATCTCAATTAAATTTGATCGTTCTAGCTTGGGCTGGCTCGGGAAAAGAAAATCTTACAAATCAACTAATAAGAAATTAAATTTAAACATTCAATTTTAGCTTTGACTTATTACGACAACCGATGGTGCCCTTTGTCATCCGCACGCCGGGTCGGACCGCCGCCGTCAGCCGCACGCGTACGGCGGCGGTTGCTACCTTCCCCGGCGGCAGACGGCCGGTGGCGGTCGCTTACCAGTATTAAAACCTCCACGTCAGCGCGTCACGTCAGACGGTAAACCTGAAAACGAAAGGCCCCTCCCTGATATGATCGCAGTGGAAAGGTTAGCTACTTTATTATCTCATTTGCTTAAGAAATAATAATTAAACAAACTAAATCAGAGCTAGGAGCTCTGTATATGTTTGTTAGTTGTCCGGTGATTCTTCTTTCTCTCCCCATTTTTTTTTTCTTGTTCAACGGTGGATGAACATGCATACATACGGACTTATGAAAGCAACTGATGCAAGTACTTCAACCGTGTAGCGGTGTAGGAGTAGGTTACAAATCCAAATTGTCGTATCTAATCGAACCTAGACTCCTTGCAGGGCGGCAGTTTGATACGGCATTTGCTGCATTGGTTCCAAGTTTACATTTTCGGTGAATAAAATTTGACTTTGTTTCATCATTTGCAGTGCACAGTGCTAATTCAACCATTCACAGTACGGGGTGATGCTTGACCTTTGGAGAGCAGAAAATGTGTACCTCGCTGCAAAATACTGGGTGGGTGCTGCTTCAGGGTCCATGTATAAGTACCTCAACTGAAATAACGAATACACAGTCTCACAGAACCACTTTAGCCAATTAGCGTTGATCACAGTGTTAGATAAACAGTTAAACATATACGCAAACAAATATGAAGTATTTAAGTGTCAGGTTGACAAGTTCTAACCTGCCTTCCAGAGTCTGAAACATCAAGAAATAGTGAGGCGCAGCCATACAGGATAACAGAACTGTTGTAGGCATCCCAGCTTTCAGATGTGCATATTGCAGCCTTCAGGAACATAGTATGTAAATAGAAAGTTCTACAATGTCTGAACTTCTGATTCATCTTGCAAAATAGTATGTGGAGAAAGGACAAGTCATTTTTTTCCTACTGGAAGTGATCCACAATAATACCATTACACACAACTTCTGATAACATGTCATCGTTGGAGGTTGGACCTGCTGTGAATTGAACAAACGCAGTTTGAAATGCTGAACATGACTACGACAATTATTGTCACAACTCATATGACACGGTCCCATCAAAAGACTAATACAAAGATTTGGATAGCGAAAACTAACTGAACAGCGAGTCCACTTTGAAATCAGCAAATGTGCCCACAGAAGCATAAAAAGAGCGACCTAGTAGAGCTCTTCCTCCTTGTGGGTGTGAATGACGCAATCCGCCTTAGGGTACGAAATGCATGTCAGAACGTATCCCTCGCCCATCTGGTTCTCGTCAAGAAAGGATCCTTCCGACTGATCAACTTCTCCCGATGACATCTTACCCGCACATGTGGAGCATGATCCAGCACGGCATGAGAATGGCAGCTCCACCCCGGCAGTTTCAGCGGCCTCGAGAATGTAGGTATCTTCAGGGGCTTCAAACTCGTGCTCGACACCGTCCGGGCCTATAAGCTTTACCTTGTGCACCGCTGTCGCGGACACCCTGAACTTGTTGGATACCCTTAGGCCTGACATGTTCAATGTTTGCTTCGCGTAACCAATGAAGGAAGGGCTCTTGGTCGCCGGAGCAATGGCCGCGCCGGGTTTAGGAAAGCACAATCTCGGAGCAGTTGCAGTTGCCATCTCGATAGTCCTGATAAATTAGGAAGAAAGCACTAGTGTGAAATGCAAATAAACACAATTCGTTCGTTACAGAGTATATGATTTTACACCATGTACGCTGCTGGCATTTGGTAAAGCTAAGCAAACAAACTAAATTTCTGGGGAGACTGGGGGTTTTGCCAAGGCAAAGAATTGCATTTCAGTACGGACAACACACCAGTATCTTTAAGCTCCACTAGCTGATGGAAGATCCGCAACTAATCCCATCCAAATTTCTCGCAGACCAACTCCCAATGTATAACAGCGCCACTATTCCCAGTTCATCCTTGAGAGTTATTAAACTTTGGACAAGTTCCTAAAAGTTGACCCTTCCTACAAAAAGCCTCTCCTCGTTCATGAGTCTACTGTCTACACCAAAGCGTGACACTAACACTAGTACGGACAGAATCAGATCCGGCAAGGCAAAAGCGCGAGGGCTCGGGCTCGGGCCGAGCTCTCACGCGCGCCGCACCAGGAAACACCATGAGGAGGATGCGGCGATCTCACTCCGACACGGAGATCTCGCCGCCATGACCAGGGGAAACAGGCGGAGCGGGGGATCAGAAGGGAGGGTAAGTAAGAAGAAGAAGAAGAAGAAGAAGGTGGCGGATCAACCGAGGCGTACCTTCTCCTCTCTCTCTCTCTCGACGAGACGGCGGCGGAGGGGGGGATCGCGAGGTAGGTTGGGTTGGGTCAAGTCGAGTCGAGTGAGATGGGTGGTGCAGACTGTGCAGTGCAGGGCCGTATTAAATAGGAGGCTCGTTCTGCTCTCGCGCGGCTCCGGCTCCGGCTTGGCTGGCTCACGCCTCGACCTCGCGTTGGGCGGTTGGGCCGTGGCTGGCGGCGTGGGCGAAAGGCCGTACAGAACCAAAAGGTCTTTTTGCTGCCAAGACGACTTGATTACCTTCTCCTTTATTATCGGTTTTTTTTTAGGTTTGGCTAATTGGTTTACGCTGGCTGTGCGGCCTGTGCGTGCGGCGGGCGCGGCGCGGCCCTTGGTAGGGCGGGAGGCCGGTATTGGGACTGGCAGATGGGGCCCAGTCCCCATTCTGACAGAGGGACCCACGCGGCGGTGACCACAGTTACTTTCACAGCCATCTCACTGATCTCTGTCGAATTCTGCTTTAAAAGAACTTCGCGATCGCGAAAAGGCGATAGCTCTCGGCTTTAGCGCGTCGAATGAAGAAAACGCAAACCGAAACTTATTAAGATGAATCGACATAGGAGTTCTAGAGGCCGCCTTCTCAATAATCTGGGGAGATGCAAACATAGTTCATGCTATCTGTTTCTAAACTCTGTTGTATAAACAAATAAAGTGTATGAGTTCTTTAAAAAAAGGACTACTAGAGTGGAGTTGCACGCCGCCACAAGCCAGAAACAAGCAAATTTAAGAACAAAGCAGGGACAGCCACGAACGAGCACACGAACCTGTACATTGAATCCAGTTCGATTCAAGTGCTGCAATTTTTTTGCAGCCAAAGACAGTTGCAGGTTCAATCAGGGAATCAAACTGGAACACATACTCCTACACAAATAGCACATCTGACATCTCCCGTGGCTGACCGGAATTGAGAACTTCACCAGCTACAGAGCCCCTTGGTTATGCTACAGTGGGCATTACATTAGAGTGCAGTAGTGCACCTTTCTCTGGGTAGAATATATTAACAGGATTGCTACCGTAAAAATCTGGAGAAGACTTTGTCATCTCACTGATCAGACAATGGTTGATTACTTGATTGTGCAAGTATCACAAACAAGCCAATACAATACATCGTGTATTCACGTGGCAGTTCTGAACAAAAAATGTTGATTTGTGGAAAATCACAGCTCATGTCAGTGCTGGTCCAGGCTACTTAGGAGCAATCAAATGACGGCAAACCTATGTCTCCCTCGAATGGCAATATGAAATAGCAAATGGTGCTCAATAGCACACGGATCCTCCTCCATCAGGAACTATGAAAATGATTGATTGGTACAGTGCAACATGGCGATTGGCACGTACACAACAGGGACCAAAACTGATACTGCTCCCAGTCATCTCACATGCAAAACCAGCAAGCCTGCAGCATGTGCAAAATCATTTCAGATGGAGAACCTTACACTTCATTAAAAATACTATCTTGTTTTGATGCAGGTTATGAAATTATGTCAGTTGACTACAAAATAAAAGATGTGATACAGAATGTCCATGGTGTTAGAGTTTACAACCTTGGTGCTTGCATTTCCAGTTTCCATGTATGCTATCACTAACTATTGCAAAGATTTGAACAGAACATTATGGACACTAAGAGAAATACTAATTGGATGCATGGACTGCAAGAAACCACCAAACAATTCCATTTATTTTTTTCAGGTATTAAAACTGCCAAACACTGCGATGCAAAAAACATAGTATGCTAGTACTTGAAAGTTGAAAATTATCGTCTTTTTTTTTTTTCAAATAGCAGAATGGTCAATCATCAGAAATGCTCAAGAACAGATGGCTTTGGTGCAACTCACCAAGTACAGCAAGGGCAATTAGTAGTACTGTTGCTGAACGGACTTGAAGATGCTTGTGATGTGTAGAGCATTTAAATTTACTTAATCTCCTCTTGATAAGCTCAGGCCAGAAATACATAGCCTGCAAAAAAAAAAGGTTATTAGTTATTACATGAGAAATCAAAAGAAATCAATATTCCTTATAGGAGTACAGCCTTGTTATTATGCTAAAATAGTAGATAGATTGTGTTATTTTGATATATAAGCAACCAGGAAGTAAAGCAAATATAGGATATAACACACCCTTCCAGCTGGAGGTAGATTGAATGAAGGTAATGTACTTTCATTTCTCAAGCTATCCATAACTTCTCCATCTTTCCTCCTCTTTGTAAAACTCTCCCGTCCTCTATTTGTAAACCATAAATTCCGCATAAAACTGTGGTATTTCCTGCTCAGTTTGCTCCTGAGATGATGCTTCCTACCTATTGAATCATCAGAATCCAAACCACGCATACTGCTACCATTATGATCTCCTTCACATGCATTTTCCTCGCATGAACATTGAGGCTTGGCTGCTCCTTCCACATCTTCTCCTGAATATCTGAATTCACATGATGTACGTTCTTGGGTGGAATGATAACCATTTACTGTAGGAACACTATCAAGCTTGAGCTCAACAATTTCATCTGTTCCAGTGGAATAAATCACATGATTATCCTTTCTGTTACTACCAGAAAGAAAAGATGCCAACTCATCTCCATCATGTTCAGTCAAGTATGAATGTTTTGGTGTTCTAATGGAATCATTCCTAAGACTCTCCAAACTATCTTCCACCTGAGAAATTTGCTCCGCTATAGCTCTAATAAATTGCCTAAATTGCAAGATGGCATTTTCCCTTGAATTTGACTTATTAGACAATGCCGCTGCATTCACTTCTCGCTCAAATTGCTCCAACTGCCAGTTTTAGGAGAATAAAGACCTTAGAACTTTAAATGCAGAAGTGGACAGATAACCCGAAAAACATATGATATATGGATAAGAATGATTAAAAATATGTTAAAAATGGAGAGCTTGACTATGCAAACCTGCCACTTTGTTGTTCCAAGAGCAGTGCACACATCTCTCTCATACTGCATTGATACACGACGTTTTGTATGTGAGGTATCATCTTGTATCAGTTTTCTTTCATGCAAGAGCAAGCGGTAGACACCCTCCATCCTGTCCCAACCCAAAATTATGGTTATAACTTCTTGTTAGAAAAGGATCTTATTTGTATACATTACTTTTAGGGTCAGTAATTCACTAATTGCTCTTACTACCAAGACAGAAAATTCATTATAACTCCTAGCTTGATCAAGACAAAGAGAGAAAATCTATACTATTTGCATGACAGTGCAAAGAAGTGCATATGGAGAAAGAATTAGATTTGGCTGGTACGGTGGTACCATGTGGAGGCGTATAGGTTACTTCTTATTAGAACTAAAATACAAAATTCAACTCCCATAGAAACGTGGAACATAGACACATAAGTTGATGGCTAGTATTTACTATTTACCACGGTAACAAAGCAGGTTTTGCTACAAAGTAAATGATAATCAAACACAAGACTAGCACCAAAACGGCAAAACCTGATTAATTCAATGTATATAACTCCTATTTATATGGAAAAATGTTATAGACTCCAATTCATGCATCCAGAAAGGCGTGCCTCAAAATAAGAGAAATTTCTCAAAGTTGAGTGAAGTTGCATATTATTCCCCAAACAATGCTCAATCCTGACGGAGCGTGCCCATCCAAGCTGACATCTCCAGAATCTCCCATCCAAGACGGCCATGAAACTCTGGGAAACAAAACGTTGTCTACCATTTGCCACCAATTCCCAGCCTAGCATCTCCTAGTCGCAGAAGCCAATCCAGTAATCCACGCAGATTCACATGAACGGAACAAACCGCATCGAAGAATTCCCGTGCTCCAGAACAGGAGCCACGTAATCCCGTCGAGCACGCAGCGAATTCTTCCAACTACACATTTCTTGGCATACTCCCCCCGAGATTTGTAAACCAAAGTACGCGCACAATTCTAGCAGAGAGCCACAGATCGAGAAACAGAGAAAGAACGCTAAGGAAAGGAAAAGCACACGGACCTGTCGGCGGAGTCCTGCACGCACTCGGCGGCGGGGAAGAGCGGATCCGCCTCCCATCGCCCGAAGCCCTCCGCCATCGAGCGGGATCCCGACTCAAATCGCCGCCGCCGCAGCCGCCGCGGCGCCAATAGGCAATAGCGCCCCCGAGCAGATTCAAATCCGCAAAGGGGAAGAAGGCGAACGACGCACGCAACACGTCACAGCGGGAGGGAAATCTCTCTTCCCCCCCTATTTTCGGTTGCGTTCCTCCTGCTTTCGTACGCTTTCCTCTTCCGGTTTTGGTGGTTCATGCCAGCCAACCTGGCCTGGTGGAAAGCTTTGCAGATTAGTCCCTGTGGTAGTTGCTAATTCTACTTTTCTGCCTAACATATTCGAACAAAGCCCTAATTAAAATTGATTTGTTGATTAACATTATTACTGGTCACGATATTACACGATGTGAGATGATGTTGCGACGTGCTAATTTCTTCACGGCAGCGGCCATGTGAGTTGTGAAAAAGAGAGAGAGAGAGAAGAATTCCAGTTTATCCATTCAGGAAGCACAGTACGGTTCAGGAATCAAATATCTGCTCATAACATTATCATCTAAATCTGGCAGCAAAAATAAACTTGAAACATATCGAACTCCTAACAAAATTTAAAAAAAAGAGAGAGGAAAGCACGAGAAAGAAAGCTGGTGCGCTAAACTAGTGAGAGTTCTAAGTATTTTTTTTCTTTAAGCCGAAGTTTCAGCCTCTGGAAAACCCTGAACGCCCTTTCCTCTGCAAAAACTCTGGGATCTGCAATGTTGGGCCTTCTTCCTGGGATGATGAAGAAAACCAACTGCTGTGGCTCCGGCTGTTGTCTCCACCAGCCTGACAGTCGTCGATGTTTGACGCAAGGGAGAGTAGAATGAAGAACATCAGAATACATAATTGCAGTGGGCATAAAGTAGGCATAACAATGTTTGAGAATGTACCTGTCGACTCTCAGCCTCCTCCTGACGCTTGAATCCAGTTGCAATCAGGGTTATGCTCACCTGGATAAGGGGATAATAATACTTATATTTGGCAATAGCGTGGTAAATTCAATGACCTCTAGAAAAATAGATGGCATAATCACCACCATAGCTTTTGATTAAAAAAAATACTACCCCTATTTCTTTTTATATGGTTGCTTACTTGACCAGTATACGATGGATCAATAACAGAGCCAAAAATGAGATTTGCACCAGGATCAACAAGATCGTATATCACTTCAGCTGCTGCATTCACCTAAAACAAAGGAATACCAGTGGAATTTAGCAGAAATAAATAATTTGAGAAGTCATATCACGATTCTGTGATGTTTTATGTCATCTAAATAGTCAGCATAAACTGAAGGCAATAAAGGCCTATTTATTACCAACTTAGAAAATGAGGTCTGCTACCTGCGGTTAGCAGCTAAACTACTTAGCCATTAAAAAAAATCAAGATCTAATCAAACAAGCAACCTGTACCAGAAGAATGTAATAGCAAACTACTCTGCAATACCTCCGTCAAGGTTAGATCATTCCCTCCAGTGATATTCCATACAATTCCTGTTGCTCTTTCAATGCCAATATCAAGAAGAGGAGACTGTATAGCATTAAGCGCAGCATCCCTGGCACGTGTCTTACCTGCAAAGAGAGCATAAGGATCATCAGGGGAAAACAATCAGAGATCAAGGGTATCATGTGTGTGTGTGTGTGTGTTGGGGGAGGGCACTCAGATGATTGTAAATATCGCCTCAGCGGTAGTAGGATCCCATATAACCTTATACTGTATCTCTTAGAAGCATCAAATAAATGCGGCTAACATAAACTCTAACTACGCATGCTTGGGAATTCCGTAAAAAGCACTGTAATTCTGTAAATGAACCCATGCGATAGGAATATATGTGGAGTGCCCCCTTTATGCTATTTGATGCTGAAGCTGAACACATAATGCTTCCTGAAATCCAACCTGTTGCAGTTCCAATGCCCATCAAAGATGACCCTGCATCCGACATAACTGATCGGACATCAGCAAAGTCAACATTGACCAAACCTGGCACCTGCAAGCAAAAGAATATAGCAGTAAATTACCAGTAATCTAAATGTATCACATGAATTGTCATTTGGTGAGCATATTGGCAAAGGATAACCTACAAATTGTTTAAACTTTCAGACCCATGAGCTGGTAATGCAGATAGCATGACACGCAGTGAATGACTAAACATAAAGGATGGCTATGGACAGGATCAAGGAACTTATCACGATGGTCATCACTGATATTCTACTCTCACTCGTATCAGTACCAGTAAATTAAAGACGATAATTGGAATTCAGATGATTACTCTCACTTGTAGTTTTGACTGTCGAAATATAGGCATCAGCGACAACAAACCACTGGGACATCAACGTAGCTAAGGAAACAGAAAATGTAACGACTCTAGTAGCATGATTTCAATATGTAACAAAAGGGGCAATTGCAAATTTACCACTATTTTAAATCGTTATTGCAAAACTGCCACTAGAAAATTGCAAAAATGCCACTAGAACTGTCATTCGAGTGGCATCCTTGCAATATTGAAAAAACCAGTGGCAAATTTGCAAATGCCCCGTAACAAAAATGTACTTCATGGGGGTTCGCTAATCCATAGTGGCATGAGTTGTTAAGGTGCAACATATTTTCTTACAGTGATTATATCTGAGATTCCACGGACACCTTGCCGAAGTATATCATCTGCCAAATTAAATGCTTCTGTCACAGGAGTATTTGGAGAAACAGCAGTCAACAATTTGTCATTTGGAATTACAATCAGTGTATCAACATTGCTTCTTAAGGACGCAATTCCTTCTTGCGCCTGTAGTGCACGCCTCCTTCCCTCAAATGCAAATGGGGTTGTCACAATTCCAACAGTTAATATACCCATGGACTTTGCAATCCCTGCTATAACTGGGGCCCCACCTGTGCCTGTCCCTCCTCCCATTCCAGCCTAAAAATGAATTCAAAGGATCAATGAAGAGCACAACATACTCCTTCCAACTAAAGAAGAGAAAAATTTATATTTTGGTACATGGAGATGTAAATCGAACGGAAGATATTTCCCTAGCATATTATGACTCAACTTACATACATAGATGAATTCATATATGCGCATACATAGATCAATTCATATATGCGCTAAATCTCCCAAAAAAAAACACCAAGAGAATCATGCCATTCTTTATCAATCAAGCAACAGAAAATAATATAATTTACATGAGCAGCACAGACTTACAGTCACAAAAACCATATCAGCACCAGAAACTGCTTGTTCTACCAACTCCTGGCTTTCCTTGGCTGCATTCATGCCGATTTCTGGGTTCCCACCGGCACCAAGACCTCGTGTTAGCTCCTGGCCGATCTGCAACTTATTATCTGGATCAATGGGTGACATTCTCATAGCCTGAAAATCAGTATTCACGATCCAGAATTCCACCCCCTTCATATCGCTCTCAATCATCCTGTTCACAGCATTGGATCCACCACCTCCAACGCCAATGACTTTGATCCTCGGCTCACTGTAGCGGTGCGTCGCAGATACATCTTCCAGCCTCTCGGTGGTCTTGACAATACCCTGCTCCTTGCCCGGGACAGCAACTGCACTATCATCCTCTCCATACAGCATCGAGATCTCAGGGTGGAGGTCATACAGGGCATCCTTGGTGCGCCGTGGCCCAACTCGCCGCGAGTTTGCGGAGCATTCGAGTTTGCTAGGGCGGGAAGAGCCACTAGAAAAGCACTTCTTGCCCTGAAGATGCCCCGCACCGACGCCCAGAACCACTTTCCTAAAATTGTTCCGCGAAATGCCCAATGGGCATCCGCCATTGGAAGCAGTGGGAAACACTAGCTGCGTAGACATCCTCAATTCAGTACGGTCGGCCGGCGCTGGTGGATGCGGTGCCTCAAAATTCCCAACAAAAAAAGAGCTCACGCCTCAAAAAAATTGCCAAAAAATTCAGGAAGCTGGATCCCCTCCTGACAAAGTGACAAGACATGGGAAAAAAAATCACCAAAAGTACAAAGAAAAAAACAGAGAACATAAGCGAAATGCCGCAGATTGCTGTTAGATCTCCTTTCCCTTGGGGTTTGGGTGGGGAGGTGAGGGTTTTTACCTGTGGGGTTTTCGCCTGTTGATTATTGTGCGCTCGCAGAAGAGAGCGGGGAAGCGGAATCGACGGGCGCCCGCCGGCGAGGAGAGCGTAGAGAGTACAGACGAGGTGGAGTGGTGGAGAGGGGGAGGAGGAGCTCTCCCCGGTGGTCGGAGCAGCCGGTTGACGGCGACGGCGACGAGGTTAACGAAAGGATTTGGTTTGTTAAACCTTGTCCGGCTTCTGGGGAGATACATATTAGGCCCATTGAAATCATACATATGGGCCCGATATATATATGGGCCTGAGGTGTCTCTTACTCCAGACAAGGCCCGCCTACTGGCCCAAGGGGCTATACCTGAACGCTTCTTCTCCGGCGGCCACTCGGATCGTCGCCGGCGGCACGCCGGCGGCCGCTACCACTGAAAAAAGGGGGGAAAACCACACGCTAAACACCCGGCCGCTTCCGCCTCTCGCCGCGACCGAATCCACCGCTCGCCTTCTCTCTTCCACCGCCGGCGGCATTCGGCTCCATCGATCGCACGGCAAGGTAGGGCTCCCTTTCCCGCAAACCCCAATTACCGTTGCAGTTTTCCCGTTTATCGAGACTCGTATGAATCATTGTGAATCCTCTTATTGTACGTTACTCGATCACGGATGCTGCTGGTTGAGATTTTTTTTTTTTTGGGGGGTTTGTTTTTCTCCCGCTTTTGCTTTGTACAATTTATTTTCCCCGTTTGCGAGATTAATAATATTCAGGCGGAAATAGGAGTGCTAGATTAGTAGTGTAGTCTCCGCTTGGTCATGAATTTACCAAATTGTAGGTTAAGCATGGAGATTTCCCGTTGGGCCTGTTTGCACTGTGGAAACCGCGTCCTGATATTTGTCTGTGTCCTGCTGAACCTGATGTGTGTGTGGTAAATTGGCCTAACATTTAAAGCAGTCGATGGAATACAACTTTTGTTACGGAGTAGGTGCATGTGAGCAACTTTGAAACGATTTAGGCCTGCAAGGGTACTTTCTGCATTTGAGAATTTGGCAGAACTATGCCGGATGGCAGGGCGAGTACCTCATAGTCTCACAGCCTCACACTGTCACACTATGCAGCCAGTCTCACAGCCTCACACTGTCACACACTATGCAGCCTTGGAATGATTGCAAGTTACCATGGGTCCGTATATCACAAAGAAGCATGCCATTCATGGTGCTCGTTGAGTCTAGCAAGCATTTGCATAGCTACTCCCTCCGTTTCAAAATATAGGGTGTATTTTGATTCGTTAGGATAATACTTTGACCAACAACTACTCTATTAGAATATCATTTATGTGATATAAAATTATAATCATAAGTAGGTAATTTTGAATATGAATCTAATAAATTTAATTTTAGAGTAATCGTTGGTCAAAGTCTTATCCTAATGAAACAAAATGCACCTTATATTTTGAAATGGAGGAAGTAGCAAGCTACTAAGCCTAACCACATTTTAAGATATCTGAAACCGTTGTTATTTCATCAACTTCAATTAAACCATGCCTTACTTCAGTTGAGGTTCTTTCTATGCTGTAAGGTTTTCGTTTTGGAATTCACGCTTGCTTTTAAGCTTGACTAGTTATTTACAGTTCAATTTCTGCAACATTTTCCCAACAAGATTACTATATTATGCAGCCCTGCAGGCATGCAAATCCACTCCTTTTGGGCCCTTTTTCTCTTGTTTGTTTCCATTGTCTCTCATGTCCTTCTGACTGCTACCTTCTCTCTGGTCACTAGCTTTCAGTTTTATTGAGGTGAATCTCACTGTTCACTAGGGCTGCAAATTTTGGCCATGTATGGACCACAATAGTTATAGCTCTACAAAACTACTTGCTTTCTTTCTGGTAAAAAGAAACTACTTGTTTTCTTGTCTAGTTATATTTTTCTAACTCTTCAATGTCTTATATTTCTTTGAGGAATAGTAACTGTATTAATTGTTTGAGACTTCGAGTTCATTTACATTGTTTTAATTTTTCGCAACTTCGCCTCAGAAAATTTTGTTGAGGCTCTTAATCCCATGACAGAAGGGCCAGGTATTTTTGTTTGGTTATTCTCCAATAAAATCTTATGCATACTAGCTTTGTGCTCCTTATTGCTACCGATGACAAATAAATATAAGTTAAAATTTGTAACGTGATTAATTCAGATAAAGCCAATGACATAAACACATGCAAAGATTGCCGTTTTTTCAAATAAATTATTTAAACAACATTTACATGTTTAGCCATAGAATTTTTATGAGTAGTAGGTGTAGAAATATATTGTAAGCCCCAACTCCTTTTATAAGATGGAAAATAATTTGGAAGAGGAAAAATATCTGATCACCATGTCACAATTCCCAAAAGTTATTTACCGACATCAAACTATACAAGAAAAGGAAAATATATCATCAAGTTGACATTTACTAAGCTTGTAAGCCCATTTTCTGATGCTAAAACAGAGCCCAATGAACATTTAATATAAAGTATATCATAAAGAAAAGAGTATATCTTTAAGAAAAGTATATAAAAAAAGTATATCATTTTCTTTTCCTTTAAACCCATTCTTTTGCTTTTAATATAGGATATGTCTCTCATGCCCTCATGCCATCCTTTGGCTTTATCTTTATCAGTCCTTGTCAAGAAAATAAGTTACTGACATAATAAGGAATTCAGTCTGCAAAAGCAGGTTAGAAGTAGTTGAAATTATACTTTTCTGTTAATGTGTTACTACCTCCGGACGTTAATTTGACACTTTGGACAAAGAAAATGACTTGCGCTTAATAGGTTTTGGCTGTCGGAAACGTCAAATAATCTTGACTGGAGGGAGTATTATGCATGACGATCCCTTTTATCTTTTCTGGTTTACGTTTTTGAAGACTCATGTTTTACCATTTAATGACGAAACGCATCCTGCAGCTCTGAAATCTGAACCCTGTGATTAGATGAGGATTGTGTTGGCTTTCTAACATCATATTCCGATCTTAACGCCCACAACTTCAGTTTCAGTAATGTTGATCTACCAGTGTCCATATATCAATGCAGTTTACAGGCTGAGATGAGCTTCAAATTTCTACAACTTCGTGTGAAGTGAAATGGTTAAGATGCAAGGTTTGATCTCTTGTGTTACCTTTTTGTCGAAAAGAATATCTTATCTTTGTGCATAGATACACATGCACATTGTTAGGTACTTAGGTATGTCCATGAGAAATTTTGGTTGGAAGTGTTTGGGAATCTATAGAACTTTACAAAAGTTTACCACCTCTTATGCTGTATTTAAATAAAAAACTCAAAAGTATTGTGTCTGAACAACAATTGGCTGGTCTGCATTATACATTTGCTGTTATTATGCTCAGGTTATTCATCATTATCCACAAATATGTTTTTTCTTCTTTGCAAATATTCTCCTTTTCCCATAGCCGCATTGGACTCCAATACAAGAGTCAGAGGGTGGAAGCAAAGAAATCGTAGTAAATGATCTCTACTGGCTTCTGTAGCCAAAGGATTCAGCAAATCTGCGAAGACCTCACGAGTCAGGAGCTTTCCAGTGAGTATAAATGCATCTTCGTTTCACCGCACCACACTATCTCTCATATATATACTCGAGGCCCTACTTTATCCAAAAGGTCAAGCACTAATAAGTTAATTAAGAGGCAACTTGGTCACTACACATATTCTCATAATCGATAGTGATCCATAGCATTTCCAAACAGAGAAACAAGGCCATTCTGGAATGAAGCTTCCTTTTGACAGGAAAAACTTCAGTATTTGGTGCATGACAAGGTGGAGATGCATGGATCCTCATGGACAATTTGTTCTTAGGAAAAGGAAGCAAGCTCCTAGGCCTCTCATCCCCCCCCCCCCCCCCCCCCTCTCTCCTTTCCTTTCCTTTCTTCAATGATCATTTTGCTGAGTACTTGCTGTCTCAGAGGGAAGGCCAGAGAGGGCAGCCAGCGAGAAATGAAAGGTGGTTACAAGCGGTAGAGTAGGAGACAGAAATCCTGACAGAGAAAAGGCCTACAACGCTACTAGCTAGGTTATCACACATCTCACTTCTCTCTCTCTCTCTCTCAGTGTAGCCTGTGAAAACTGAAAAGATAGAGAGGCAGGCTCGTAGGGCATGTTCAAAAGGACACAAGATCTTCTTTGTGGTACAGTAGTAGATGAAACTCCAAGGGGGATTCGATTTGCCAGTGTGGGAGAAGACAAACAGGAAACGAAGCAACATCCTATCATGTGGTACTTATATATGCTCTTCCCTTCCTCCATCTCCCTTCTCTTGAGTATACTAGCACACTTGAATGCATGGTGCATGCATGTGTGAACCTAGTTCACTAGTCTCTACTGCTGCTAGTAGCCTCTTCTTTGTAAGTTGAGAGTTGTGCTCATTGGCATGGTGCAAGGTGAGGGGAGTTCTTGGAGGATGGCAAATGATCATGATAGAGCAGTACCACACAGCCAAGCGGTTGCATATGGAATCCAAGGCCATGCTGTTCTTACTGCACCACCTGCCAACTTCCTGTACTGCCGCTTCCCTCTCTAGTCTCCATCTCCCTATCTACACTGAACTTCTCTTTCAACTAATAGTACATGCAAAGACAACACAGCTAAAGTTCTTTTTCAACTAGGCACTAGTAGTTTTCAAGCCCTGCAGTTGCTTTAAAGTATCGTTTCTCCTTGCCTCTTTTTAACTATCTTAACCAACTCCCCTGCTATATATATATATATCCAAGCTACCGCTCATTGGATTACACCTCTTCTCGCAATCCAAATAGTTTCTTAATGCCTAAGGCCTGGATCCTGTAAGTGATTTGCTTACCCTCATCCTACATATCCTTTTTAGCTCTCATCCTTATCTGCCTTCCTCTAACCTCAGAGGCTCACACCCTCAGTGCTTGCCTTTACATTCCTGAAAAGTTCAGTTTTTATCTGTTCGTCCATATATTGCATATGGCTATTGGCTACCACAGGTGCTGAATGCTGTGCTCTACTGCTTGGTCCAGGGAGTTGCAACCTGCAGCTGCTGCTTACTTTGGTGAGTTGGAGAAGGCCCTTATCCATGGCACCAGTGCTGGTGCTGGTGTCGATCATGGCATGATCCAAAGTGACGCGTACACAGAGTGTAAGACTGCCTTTTCTCTACACCTCTTATCTTTCTCTTTCTCCAAACCTTAACCACCTACAGAAAGGTTCTTTCTTTGCTTCCCTCCCAACAGCACCACATATAGATAGGCACAACTTGTCTTGCCTTTTTCCTTGCCATACACAGTCATGAACACTGGTTACATACATGTAACTAGGAGGCAGCATAAATGGTGTGATCCCACAACTCCCCTACATCTTGCTTCTGTCTTCTTTCTTTGTCTACATTTTTGCAACCTCTTGAGGAAAAGAGAGCGATTGACAAGGCCTTTAATTCCATTTGTATGTATGCAGCAGCAGGATATCTTGCAGCTAGGCCCCCCACACTGGAAATCTTCCCTTCATGGCCAATGAGTCATCTACAGGAGCCATACAGTGTAAGCACTGCTTCTCTTGATCAGTAACAGTCTCCTACAGTTTCTTACTGACTGCAACAGAAAAAAAGTGTTCTTGCTTAATTAGCTGCTCACTGTCTGCTCCTCTTGTTTCTTTGATTAATTGCTTTATAGCAGAACTCGCAGTCAGTAGGGAGCACCACTGACTCTAGCTCAGCTCAGAACACAATGTCACAGGCCGAGTTGGTGTCCCCAGCGAGCATGAGGTCCGACTCTGGGCAGGAACAGCAACAACAGGAGGTATTGATGGTGACCATTGATGATTACAACTACAAACAAGGACTTGGAGCAGCAATAGCTACTGCACCAAGCTTTCAGCAACATGCAGGAGGCCTAGACATGGTAACAGTGACATTCTGATACTTTGTCAATCTTGTCGTCTTCGTGTATTGAACCAATGCAAACTGGAGCTCTTGTTTGTTTCCTTTGGATTCCGCTACCACGATTTGATTGTAGAAGCTTTAATTTGGCTTCAGCCTTTCTAGCTCATGTTTTCAGTTCCAGACATACGTTTGAATAGAGCATTCATGTTGTTCTTAAAAGGAACATAGTATTACAATTAGAGAGTAGGCAATAGCATATGTTAAGCATGGTCCATGGCAAACCCCCAATGATGATGATCCAGGCGGTCCTAATGGTTCGGTGGATCCTCTCTTTTGGCCATGATGGATGGAAGCGGTATGATTTTATCCATGAGCTGCAACTTTTGGAAAGAGAAAACGAAGCAAATCAACATAGCTCATGCATCAATATTTTAGAAATGGTTACTCTTGTTATACTACTAGAAGGAAGAAACAGGTAAACAGTTGTGAAAAGGTAGTATAGTAAAACTGAACAGGAGTTTTAGCTCCAATATAGTATGTCGGAAAAGGTTTCTCACTGTATATCTAGCATTTCACACTGTTCTAACTACCCTTGGTGTGCTTGGTGCAGAGGAAGCATGGATCCACTAGAAAAGACGGAAAACTGTTAGATGCCAAGGTGTGATTGTATTTGGTGTCAGAGTTATGCCTTGTTTGGCCCTGCATTTGTACCATAATCTAACCTGTACAGTTCCATACCCTCAGACTGAAAGGCGATTGGCTCAGAACAGAGAAGCTGCAAGAAAGAGCAGGCTGAGGAAAAAGGTTTGAAACAAAATCATATCAAAGTTAAGTTTTTTTTGTAAGGAAAAAGAAACTATGTTTGACAAAGAATTTACACATATGTTGCAGGCTTATGTGCAGCAACTTGAGACTAGCCGCATAAGGCTTCAGCAAATCGAGCAAGAGCTTCAGAGAGCACGCTCACAGGTTCCAACTCTCGGGAAGCCTCACAAGATTGCAACGTCTAATAATACTATACTTACAAAATGTTAGCTTATGGCCTTATGCTATGAAACTCCAATTATTGCAGGGCTTGTTTCCTGGAGGATGCAGTGCACCTGGAGATATGAGCTCGGGTAACCACATCTCATCCGTACACTAGCAATTACCAGCTTCACAACGTTAAAACAGATTTTGGTTGAACAACTCGGGTTTGCGTTTTTAACCTTTGCAGGTGCTGTAATGTTTGACATGGAGTACACCCGATGGATAGACGACGACAGCAAATGCATGGCAGAGCTCCAGGGCGCGCTACAGGCCCAGCTCCCCGACGGAAACCTTGGTGCCATTGTGGAAGAATGCATGCGCCACTACGACGAGCTCTTCCACCTTAGGGCCGTGCTCGCCAGCTCCGACGTGTTCCACCTGATGACTGGCATGTGGGCGGCGCCGGCCGAGCGGTGCTTCCTCTGGATGGCCGGTTTCCGGCCATCAGAAATTCTCAAAGTAGACACACAATATAATTTTTTTTTCAGAAGACACGCACGATTATTAAGGCAATGCTAAATGCTGGTCCTTTTTTTTTTGGGTCTGTGATTTGCCTTTTTCACCAGATGCTGATACCTCAGCTCGATCCACTGACGGAGCAGCAGCTGATGGGGATGTGCAGCCTGCAGCAGTCGTCGGAGCAGACCGAGGAGGCGCTCGCGCAGGGGCTTCACCAGCTGCACCAGTCACTGGCCGACGCGGTGGGCGGCGGTCCTCTCAACGACGGCGCAGATGTTGCCAACTACACCGGCCTCATGGCCCTAGCACTTGGCAGGCTTGAGAACCTCGAGAGCTTTTATCGTCAGGTCAGTATTTCCTCCTCTTCCTAGTCCCCTACATCCTTGCTGTCACCATCGTTGCTTGCAGGATGATTAACCATTTTCTGAACATTCACAGAAAATTTACTGCTTTCAATGTGCGGAGCGATAATCAGGAAGATAAAACTGTACTATCCGAAGCTTAAAATTATTAAGGAAGTACAAATATATTAATATGTTCCTCTTTGTTTTTTTTAAAAAATGTAGTTCTATCTCTTCTATTTTACTAGAAATATGTATGGTGCTAATTGTTTGGTGTTAAATCTTATCACGTAAAACAAATGTCTCCCGTATGCATAAACACATATCACTTTCTAATATAAAGCCAAAGTAGGTATTATTGGTCACCTTGGCTTGTAGAAATTATTCTGTGGGCTATACTCCTTTTTCTGGTCATATTTCTTGTTTAAAACATAGCCAGATACACAAACATATATATGAAAAGTTGTATTATGGATGCCTATCTGTTCAATTCATCAGTCGTAGTAGAGGAAAGAAAAGGACACAATGCCTGAACTTCAGCACTTGGAGATGACTCAGAGGTTCCTTCAATTAAACTAGTATGAACCTGCGTCATCAAAGGAGTATTAAAATAGGCAGTTCTGTCTTTCTATTTGTTCTGTTCTCTGTCCCTTAAAAATTCGAATAAAAGGTGATTAGGACCTCCAATTGCCCCCACTTATTTTCTGATTCCCCTTTTCAGATATGTACGAAATAATATCTAATTTTACAATATGCAACATTGTATTGAGCCTCTTATTATCATGCTACCATTGCCATATCCACATATGTAAACTGATCTAATATCTCTTTCTCCCCATATGCCATTGCAAGCGAAGGCTGATAATCTGAGGCAGGAAACGTTGCACCACATGCGGCGAATTCTCACAACCAGACAGACAGCTCGATGTTTTCTTTCCATTGGAGAGTATAATCGCCGTCTCCGTGCTCTCAGCTCCCTCTGGGCTTCACGTCCTCGCGAGTAAGTAAACAGTTTCTCTTTATTCGCCCGACAGAACACCCATGAGTCATGCCTCATTTCATCCTTTTCTTTTTTGCATCGCATCTGATCTGGTTTGCGGCATTTTTCATCCCGCAGAAACTTCATTGCGACAGAGAATGTCAGCCCTACAGGAACTGAATTTCAGGTTATTCAGCAATCTCAGCAAAATCAATTCTCCGGGTTCTGAGACCTCTTCTCCAGGAGGGTACAAATTCTGCATTTCTGCCAGTAGCAAGGTGAGAGAGAGAGAGAGAGAGCGAATGTAATGTTCTATCATTATGATATTGAGAAAGGAACATCACTAGGAAAAAAAAAGATGGCAGAAAGTTGGAAACTGGGGCGGCTCGATCACTTGCTATGTTCCAATGGCTCTTGAATTGAATGAAGGGTTAGCTCTAAGCAAAAAAGAAAAAAAAAAGTTTGGTGCAAAGCAAAAGAGACTAAATGAACACAAAAGCTAGGAGCCAATGAGACCACCTATATTGTGTGCACATGTTCTTTTCTGGCAATTGGATTTGGGAAATGAATTAGGCAGTGAAATTAATCATCTAAGGCCCAGAGTTGTGTTACTCCAGCCCAAGCCCAAGTCCTTATGGATTGGGCCGCCGGATCTACCTAGGACTTGAGGTATTGGGCCTCAACGACGGCTCTGCCGGAGTGGTGGTCTCCGGCCGTTGCCGTCGGCTCTTGTCGTGTTTGATCCGTTTGAGGTAGATAGATTTTAGCTGGCCTGCCGCCTTCTCGCCTACCAAAGTCTGGTCTCTCTGAATTAACCAACCACTCGATCGCTATAGCAACTAGTCCAACCAGTGACACACTGACACCACGCATCGACCAAGCCGGACCTTCACACGCCACACATCAGCACATGCGCATGTATCGCGCATGCGCTGTGGACTCGAGTTTGACATTGGGTCGTTTTAAAAGCTTCTCAGAGTTTCTTTTAAAAAAATTTCAGTTAGAAGCTCCCTCAAATTTTCACTTAAATACTAATAAATTATAATTATAAAATACAGAAAATGAATTAGAAACCAGAATCTTCACGAGCTAGCTTATCCTAAAAATGCAGCCTCTCCTAAAAAAATTTTTAGTTACCGAAAGCTCCCTCAAATAGTCTAGACTTTCACTTGAATAGTGGGATTATAGTTGTAGAATGCAGAAAATAAATTAAAAACTAAAATCTTCACCAGCTAGCTTCTTACCAGCTACCTGTCAAAATTATAAGCTCCTCCACACAGAGCTATTGGCTTGCTCGTTCGGTCGGTCGACGATGTATATATCGCCGGTCTCGGCTGCAGCCTTCCTGAGTTGCCATATTATGTTCCGTTGAGTTGGACGTCCAGGCATGTAGTAATACTTGTATCTACTCGATCCTGACGGTACTGCGACTTCCACTACGAGAGAAGACTAGGAGAGGCCCGTGGTTCCATGTGTAGCTCACCAAGTTAGAGCAACCGGTCCACTTCTAGATGGATTCAGCATTCATTTTCTTTTTCTTAGCGGATGCAATGAATGTGCACGTTTTCTGAATTCCTAGATGATGGGAAGTTTGTAAAAAGCTTTTATATATGGATATTGATTTAAATCCATTTCTACTATATAATAGTCAATTCATTATATATTTTAAATAACTATCATAAATCATCCATCTATTCAGTTATTCCGCAGGAAAGAACACACCCTACATGTATAAACTATAAGCTGCTCATGGTACTGAAGAACTTGTCTTCTCGTGCACGCACGTACTCCCTCCGTCCCCTAATACAAGGGATTTTGACATTTTGTTTGCATTGTTTGATCACTCGTCTTATTTAAAAAATTTGTGCAAATATAAAAAACGAAAAGTTATGTTTAAAGTACTTTGGATAATAAAGTAAGTCACAAATAAAATAAATAATAATTTTAAATTTTTTTTAATAAAACAAATAATCGGATGGAGTATATATGCGTGCATATATGTCAACCGTGAGGCGCGTACTGCATACGTAGTACAGGTTCTTTCTTGACGGAGTCTGATGTGAAATTTCAACTGGCAGATGCATGGTTTGTCCTAAAATAAAGCGGTTAAAGTTGCACCTGAGAGGTGTGACTAAAGTGCCGGTGACTTGAATATTATCAGTTTTTGCAACTTCTCGTCCTGAGGAAAAGTTAATTATAGCTCAAATTAATACCATGAGTTTTAGATGGGTCAGTCCACGCACGTTGATTATTAGCGAACATGCCAAATTTATAGTGGTTCTGGTATGTGTAGGCCTCACTATTTCCTTTTTGATAGATATAGGCCTCACAATGAGCCTGCAGGGATATATAAGTATATATAGTCAACAGCTAACAGCTTGGTCAACGATCATCGATCATATCACGATAATGATATGCGACCGTGTGTGTGACTAAATTTGATCAGCGTACAGAAGACAAAAATAGCACAAATCGTAGTATCGGTACTTTCTCCGTATAAAAATGCAAGTCACATACTCCATTCGTCTCTAAATAAAGATTTCTAGAGTTTGATTAACTCTTATCTTAAAATAAATTAATTTCTTTTGTCTTATCTACCTATTATGACTGTCTACAAATAAGAAGATTTATCCCCGCTAATATATATATATATATATATATATATATATGAAAATTATATGCTACTACCGGGAGTAACTACTCCCACCTTATCCAGCTCACTAATTCAGAGTCTTTATTGGCGGGTTAATAAGCCGTAACCCAACCCGTTTAGGTGCCGTCCAGTATTTTCGTGGGATACAAACCTTTTTGAATGCATGCTACTTAAACTAGCTAATTAAAAACGAGCAGAAGATGTCACCATCAACTAACTAAAATTAGTCAGCAGAAGATCTTCTGTCCTTGTTCTCTCTGGCCGTTCACATAAATAGTGTATTTGGTTTTCAGGTGCAGAAGATGTATTGCATCTATGTTCTGTCCTAACGAGAAGAACAATTCACTAGTTGATTAATCATTAGTTAGACAAGGTTAACTCTTGCCGATTTGATGGTTTCTGTTTTGCAGTAATTCAAACCCGAGCAGAAACTTTCTGCCTTTCTGCCTGTATTCTAGTCAGGGAGCTTCCTATAAGAGGATGGGATTTAGTTACACGAGCAGAACATATTCTGCACCTTTTTCTGTTCGTTACTTGCAAAGCTTTCGTCTTTCCTACTAATAAAACTATATTTACCTATATACAAGTTCAGATGGCCTCGGCCATCGCGGAGCACATGCCGCCGGGATTGTTGTTTGTACCTAATCACGTATTACCCAGGGAGCAGAAGGTTCTGCCCTTGAAATTCGGGGAATTTTTTCAGTTGACGTTCTGCCAAATTTAATTGAGGTTTATTCTCCGTCGTGAAATTTTGTTCAATTGATGTTCTGCCATTTTCAATTTAGATACATTTTCTGCTGGGATGAGCAGAAGATGGAGTTTGTTTAGGAAGAGCAGAATGTATTTTTTTTTCCAAACGATGTTCTGCTCCATTTTCGGTTTGAGAGAATTTTTCCAGTTGATGTTCTGCGAAATTTTAGTTGAGGTTAATTTTCTACCGTGGAATTTTTTTCAATTGATGTTCTGTCATTTTCAGTTTAGATACATTTTCTGCCGGGACGAGCAGAAGATGGAGTTTGTTTAGGAAGAGCGGAATGCATTTTTTTTTTCAAACGATGTTCTGCTCCATTTTCGGTTTGGGATTTTTTCAATTCATGTTCTGCCCCATTTCCAAACGATGTTCTGCTTCCTTCCTAACTGATGTTCTGTTCCTTTTCTGTTTCACAGACCGTGCATTTTTAACGTGTCAACGTTCACATATTTTCTGCCTTTTCAACACGTTAACGTTCCTAAATACATGGGAAATATATGCATGCACCAAACGAGCAGAAAATTCAGTTTAGCTAGCTAACATGCATCTTCTGTTTACCAGCACGTACAAGAGCAGAAACTCCGTTGCAGAAGTTCGTTTGCATGCAACTAACGAATAATAAATAATTTCAACAAATAAACAATTTAGTTAATTGTTTAAATAAAATAACCAAGCTAAGGACCGGTTATTGGATCATAACCTGACCCATTAAGAGGAGGGAGTAACTACTCCCGGTAGTAGGAAATATGTGTCACATATATATATATATATATATATATATATATATATATATATATATAGATATATATATATATATATATATATATATATATATATATATATATATATATATATATTATATATATATATATATATATATATATATCTATATATATATATATATATATATATATATATATCTATATATATATAATATATATATATATATATATATATATATATATATATATATATATATATATATATATATATATATATATATATATATATTCATTCCATTTTCGCGGATAGCCAACCGGTCCGTAACAGCAGCAAGTATGTATGAAAATGGCAATTTTCTTAGACGGATCGTTCGACCGCATATGAAAACCTATTTTCTAAGATAGGCCGCATTACCCACCCACCTGCGAAAATTACTGTCGCATGCAGCTATGCAAAGTAACCTGCATGTGAAAACAATTTTCACATAACCGCTTGCCTTACTCAGCCGCCTCTCTTAGGGACCACCTGTGATAATTCCTTTACACACGTGGCTTGTGCCTCCTCCCCCAAAGACCGAACTTATCACAGGCATGCCTTCTCACGACCCAGCCATAATCTCTATGAGGGTCATCCGTGGTATTTTTTAAGTAGTTTCTTTTTAATATCTTTTATCTATCAACCCGTCAATACTATTTCTATGTATATGCGAGGGATGTTTTAATTTTGGGATTGAGGGAGTAGTTTGTCTATTATACTAAGAAAATATGTTTGTTTACTAAAATACATGTAACTAACAAAGTATTACTATAGTTGCATGTATTTATAACCTAGTAGCTAAATATCTAGGCATTTCTACACTGTTAAATATGAATTATACACATGTTAGGCTGTGTTAGGATAAAAGGGTTCAGAAACTTTCCTTTCAGCACGAAAAGGGAGTGACTCAACTAGCGCATAATTAATTAAGCGTTAACCATTAATAAATTTAAAAATGTATTAATATGATTTTTAAAAGAACTATCCTATAGAAAATTTTTGAAAAAAAACACACTGTTTAACAGTTCGGCAAGCGTGCGCGTGAAAAACGAGAGAGTAAATGTTAGAAAAAGGTGGTTCCAAACGCATCCTTAGTATTGTTAAGAACAAATCAGTTGTGAGGTTTTTAAAACAATTCAACCCTATGGATGTGTTTAGCATAATAAATTTGTATTTTAGAGATGAAATAATTAAGACAATATGCAGAAGGACTATCCTGTAATTTGTTAAGTACATTGTGTAGGTAGTAAAAAATATACGATAGAGTTGGTGGATGGCAGATTCAATATGCCCATTGATTTTTTTTTTAAAAAAGAAGAGTATAGATAAGGTATAGAGTTATTAAGTAAACAACCTATACAAAGGTACCATAAAAAATGTTTGCGCTTCCTATATTCTTTACAAAAGCCTTAAATAAATAGTCATTACATTTTTATAGGGTGGAAGTACTGTTCTATTTTGTCGCTCAATTCTCTCGAAGGTGTGAAAATATATCCACCAAAAGTTCCACGATCTAGCTAGCTAGCAACCGATGGGATAACTTTGTCTACATGTTAGAAGAACTCTTTGCATATATTGTTAACTATGGTTACTGGGATTCGAAGCCCTAAACTATTTGTTGCTGGTACCAATTCTATTTGTGCGCATAAACTTGTGAAATGAGTGTACAATGGGAGGGGTATGAAAGCGATCAAAGCGAAAAGCGAAAATTCAATGGTATAGAAGGAATCGAGATTTCGAAGGTATGGAAGGGATTAGATGAGTTTTCATGAGTACATAGGAGATTTTATCATATATATTCGGCAAAAGAAAATATTACACCGGCCAAGGAATATTTTCTGTGATTCTCAACCGATTATTTATTGATACCGACAAAGAATATATATATATATATATATATATATATATATATATATATATATATATATATATATATATATATATATAGTCATTTATCCACAGTGCTCACCATGCAAAGCCGCCCCCTCCAATATGGCTTTCCTCGTTTTTAGGCGGGTTCCACCTGTATGGGGACTTGAGAGCTCACATGATTTTTTGACACAAATTATTCATGGGAGGGTTGGCCTAATGTTTTGGGTTTGGGCCTAGTTAATGATCCAACGACACACCCAGTAAAGCCCAACAAAAGCATTTCCATTAAAAATATATGGAGTCAATTTAGCTAATTTTTTTTAAAATTACACAGTACAACACAGACACTCACAACACACGCAAACCCTACCCCTATGAGCATCTTCGAAGACTGAGCCGGTAAATTCTTGAGATTGACGAAGTCACCATAGACGATAGACCCTACTCCTATTAGCATCTTCGAAGACTGGGAAGTCACCACAATTGCCTCGCTGTCGACGGGTACGTCGCTTACCACTGAAAGCACAACGCCGTTAAATTTGGAAAATTCGCTCCCAAGGAGAGTCGAACCTAAGACCTCAGGTGCTACTGAGACTCTTGTAACCACTAGACTACAGGTCCTCTCGCTCAATTTAGCTAATTTGAATATTACAATTTTATTGTGGGTCTCCCTACCCACATTTGTGTCATTGACCTGTGAGTCTTATGGTCCATATATATATCAGTGGTACGTACTACGTACAAGTCGGAATTAATCCTGAAGACACATTCTTAATGGCAGCATTAGTTGAATTGGCCTGGTAAAGTATCTAAAAACAGTAATTTGCAACAATTAATTTCTAATTATAGAAAAAAAGTTTAAGATTTACCAGGCTTGAGCTTTTAAAAAGAAACCTCAAGCCTGCTAACATCACCTTGCTTGGCATACGAACAAGCTAGTTTAGGTGTTTGAGGCAAGGGGACAAACACTTATGTAGTGTGCCTACTATCCACGCTAGGGATGCAAACAGTTAAAAACGATGAAAATGATTTTTGATTGGTCAAAAATTTTCATATTTACCAATTTAACTATTTAGTGGTGATTGCAACACTGCGGTGAAAAAAATTAGAAAGAAAAATCAAATATTCTATATGGCTAGAACGGAAAACGGTTGAAATGGCATATGGAAACGATGCTTGACTGGTCAGGAATTTCCATAGTAACCCATTTAATTATTTAGTGGTGATTGCAGCATGACATTGAAAAAATTAGAAAAATCAAATTTTTATATATGGCTAAAATCAAAAAAGGTAAATCGAGCCGATCGGGAATTTCGGTCACCATTTCATTCGCTTAGTTTATCTCTATATTTCTTAACCATTTATACAACTATTTAAGTCACATGCGCAAATAGAACATAACTTTAATTTCTATGAGGTGACGAGAGCTAATCACGACACGACCACCAGTGGAGATCAGATCGGGTGGCTGCCCATGCTCCGCCACTACTGTCTCCATTATCGTTAGCCGTCGACGCATATAAAAATTAATCAATCACCGAAAAACCCTACTAATCGTCCGGGTTTTGCGGTGGTGGGTGCTGGCTCCGCCGCTGGGCAGGACGACACGGTGCTAAATGTAAGTGCTTCTAGCTAGCTTATACGTATCGTTTACAATACGCACGCATGGCGGTAAAGTTTTCCTCTTGGCGGTATATAAAACAGAGTGTACTGGGGTTTTACCTTTTCCTATCCAAACATCGGCTCGTAGCTGTTTTTGGTAGTTGGCACACGTTTTTTTTCCTCTTCTTGGGCCACTAGTATACTCGAATTGACCCGACTTGCGCTCCCACTTACGGCGTACTCCGTTTTATACAGTTTACCAGAAAAGCAGAAACAGAGAACCTAGTATATCCCCCACCCCACCCACGACCACAACACACCGCCCGTCGCGCGCGCGGCACCACATTCCCCATTCCCCAACCTTAGCTAGCTACTACTGTCATGCAACGAATTTTGCTCCCCACGCACGCACGACGCGGCAGCCGGATGCCCAGGTTGATGATGCATAGCTCGCGCGCACGCGCCTGTGTCCACACGCGAGCACGCGCGACGCTCGCTCGCTCGCGGCGCGGCTGTGTGTGTGTTCGCTCGCTTACCTCAGCCAACGCTGACCACGCGCGACAAGTTAACCTTCAGAATTCCAAAGGGACAAGAGCACACACATGCACAGCGCGAGGGGCATCGTGCATATAAGGGAGAGCAACACCAACGACGCAGCAATCTCTCTTTCTTCCAGACCGTGGCATGCACGGCTTGACACAGACGCTCTCGTCGTCGTCGTCGCCCGTCGTCCTCCTCCTCGGCATAAAGCAGTCTCCACTGCAAACCAGATAGCTATAGCTCTCAATTCGTAGGTGAGATCGACGCGCATCGCGGTCGCGCCGCGTCTACGTGTGTATATAGAGGGGGAGAGAGGATCGGAGGAGCCGATCGAACTGAAGTAGGGATGGTTCTGAGGGCGTGCACAATGGTGGAGGGGTCATCTTTCGTCGGCGGCGGCGGCGGCGGCGTGCCGTTCTTCGAGTGGCTCAAGCCGCGGTCCTCGCCGCCGCCGTCGCCGTCCTCCTCGTCGACGACTACGACGTCATCGTCCCTCACCGCCCAACGACAACCGCGTGGTACTGGTGCTGGTACCATGCTGTGCTTGCCTCTTCTTGGCAGGCTTGGAGAGGAGCCCGTTGCTGATGCTGATGATGGCGGGGCGATGAACAATCCTCCTGTCAAAGAAGAGGTGAGCAATACTACAGACGACTATGCCGGTGTTGATCTCAACATCGGCTTGCCGGCGACCGGCGGCTGTAGCTCTGAAGATGCGCCCATGGATGAGGATGAAGAAGACGACGATGACGACGATGAGGAGGAGGAGACGGAGGATGATGAGGAGAAAGCAGCTGGGCATGAGGGGTGCAAGGTGGAGGAAGAAGAAAGAGAGCAAGTACATAGCGAGGGATCGAAGTATTACGTGTCCGTGGGAGGAGGGGAAGATCAGAGCAGCAACGCCGGCGATGTCGACGCCGCCGGTGACTGCCGTGGCCGGCGGTATTGGATCCCGACGCCGGCGCAGATACTCATCGGCCCGGTGCAGTTCGTCTGCCATGTCTGCAACAAGGCCTTCAATCGATACAACAACATGCAGGTGATTGATTGATCGATCGATACACTACCCATCCATGCATGCATCTTGATTAACTTGGATGTCTGATGTCTCGTACATGAGACTCCATGTCTTCTTTTCTTAATTGTTTTGATCCTCTTAATTAATTAACTATTTCGAGCTCCAGCATCTCTGTTTGGAATTCTACTTTTCTTTTTAGATGTTGCGTCTTGCGGATGCTTTCAATTATGCATCGTAATATTATATTAGTGCATACATGCATCACGCGCGTGCATGCTGTGTGTGTACACATGAGAATGCTCAATTGCTTATCTCCTTTTGCTGTTCTTCGTCATTCCTGTTTATACCAAGCAAGTATTTCATGTAGACATGTACCCCACATGACCCGCAAGGAATCCAATTAATGCAGAAAAGCAAAGAGAAACAAAACCACGCAATTCACATGCCTTTCCTCTCTCTCTCCAGCATGGTCAAACCAAGGACAGACACACGTACACACTAAACATTAATTAGAACCTGCCTAGAAATTCCATGTTGTGCATTGCACACTGCATGGTATTAATATTGCAAAGCACGTGTTAATAATTTCATATGCCATGTACTTATCCAAAGAGATCAACTAAACTAATTTGGTGTGATACATATGCATGTATATGTATTGCAGATGCACATGTGGGGGCACGGTCGCGAGTACAGGAAGGGGCCGGAGTCGCTCAAGGGGACGCAGGCGACGGCGACGCTGGCGATGCTGAAGCTGCCGTGCTACTGCTGCGCCGCCGGCTGCCGGAACAACGTCGGCCACCCGCGGGCGCGGCCGCTCAAGGACTTCCGCACGCTGCAGACGCACTACAAGCGCAAGCACGGCGCCAAGCCCTTCGCCTGCCGCCGCTGCGCCAAGCCGTTCGCCGTCAAGGGCGACTGGCGCACCCACGAGAAGAACTGCGGCAAGCGCTGGTTCTGCGCCTGCGGCTCCGACTTCAAGCACAAGCGCTCCCTCAACGACCACGTCCGCTCCTTCGGCGGCGGTCACTTCCCCGTCGCCGCCGCCGCATGTGCAGCGGCGGCGGCGCCGCCGCTGCCCAAGCAGCAGCAGCGAATCATACGCTTCGACGACGCAATGGCGCCCATGCATGGCAGCGGATTAATGAACTAACAGTGTTAATTGTTCTTGATCGTTAGCTAGCTATAGCTAATTGCATGTACACTTCCCCCCTTAGTTTACACACACACCCCCACACAAAATGCAATAAGATCATGGAGCTAGGTTGCCGAGGAGAAGCTAAAGGCAGTGAAGCAGCTGAATTTTCTTCTGGATGATGACCGGAGTTTGCATGCAATCGGGGACTGACTGATCACATAAGGTTTGTTAGTTACCCGTAGCTTGGTAATTTGCAAGGAAGAAAATTTGTCAGCTTCACAGCCTAATGCTGGTTTGGCAGCCAAATGTATCAATGTATCACTCATGCATGACTTAATTTTAAGAAGGTCTGTTAATTAATCAGTTGTCAGCATCTAATGATTGATCGTTGCTGTTTTTTGCAAGCTTCTCTATGGTTGATTACATTAATTATGTTTGCATGGATCATACGTTTCTTGCAGCATAATGTATGTATCCCCTGTTTCGTCCATATATGTGTTATATATATGTTGTTGCTTTTATGGGTTTATTAATGCACTGACTTGACTGTTCCAAAAAGTTAAATCACACTAATATCTGTCCATTTGGACCATTGTGGTGATATCATTATCAAGGAAACTAAAATGAGCTGTAATATATGTTGGTCAAAACCTAGGAGAGGCACTACTGACCATATCCCTGCATATATAGTGTATCGCCAGTAAACAATTATGGATGAGAGTTATCAAATCATGAACTGCTCCCCACCTCGATCAGGTATTTGAATACTCTATAAAGATTAATTAATACACAAAAAATCTGAATAGACACTGCAGATCAGGGTAGGTTTGCTTTCTTCAGGTTAATTAATTAGTAGGAAGGTTGATCTAGAGCTACTAACTGCATGCTATGTAGGTTTGGTTTGTTCAGGTTAAAGTAGGAGCTGAGGGTTCATCTTAGGCTATCTGCTGGAGTAGATATGAGGGCCAATGTACATTCCCGATTGATTTCAAATAACATATGCCATTTTTTTAGATTGTTGTACATGTAACCAAAATATCACAACTTAGATGTAAAAAAAATGTTTAGATTCATCATTACACTCTTGTTTCACAAAAAAAAAATCACTACAGTCTCCAATATATTCCTAATAATATATTTATAATAAACTATTTATACAAGTACACAGATGGGATTATGAAACAACACCTGTTCAGGAGTATACAACTTTCTTCCTTTCCTGTGGGTGCACGCTTGTATGTCGTCATTCATGAATAAATTAGTCTCAAGTTTCAACATTCGCAAAGGCACAGATATTGGAACTTTTGGAAGCCAAGAAAACGACGAATGCATTGCACGCTCGCGGATTAGACATAAATTACGTTAAAGGATATAATTACACAAGGACTGCACTACTTAATTATAATCAGCTATCCAGATTGTGCATGCACCAACAGGGTCCTAAAAAGAGTTTTCAAAAGATGTATGCATTTGTTGTGCAGGGAAAATTAGTTAAGTAAGCAGAACGACATGCCCTTTTTCCACAAAGTCTTTTATAGGAGAGGTAGTACTAACCTTTCGACTAAGTCCAACTTTGGGGCTCTTTGGACTCTGAACCAGATCACACGTTACTTGATACATTCCAACCTTGACGTAGTGAGTTGATCTAAGTGGGGTGGTAAAAAAGGCCGAAAGGAGGAAAAAAGTTTTAGAGATCACTAATTGCGTATATTAGTGCGCTTGGCCAGGTGAAAATGGGTGGTAAAAAAGGCCGAAAGGAGGAAAAAAGTTTTAGAGATCACTAATTGCGTATATTAGTGCGCTTGGCCAGGTGAAAATGCTATTACCTTCCTCCATGTCAAATACTCCCTCCATCATTTTAAAATGTATGATGCCATCTTGACTTTTTACATAATTTTTATCATTCGTCTTATTAAAAAATATATAAATATTATTATTCTATCATAACTTATTTTATCATCAAATAAAATTCTTAACTTATATTTTTACATATTAAAACTAAATTTTTGAATAATATGAATAATCAAACGTTGTGTGAAAACCGAAAAGTAAATAGCATCATACGTTTTTAAAATGAGGTAGTATATATAACACCATTAACTTTTATTTGATATCTGGTTTTATAACTTTAGTTATTGTTTTTTATTATATAACAATGATATCTATAGCAATTGTAAAAATACTTGTATAGAAAATCAACCTATATAATTTTTATTCTTTTGAAATCAAAGTTACAGAATAAAATTAGCGGTGTCATATATATAGAATATGCAATATGCAATATGATCACAAAGTTATACTTGTTTGCAATCTCAATTGTATTCTTTGTATTTTAATAATTCTGAAATTTAGTCCCTCCTAGCTAGAGATGTGGTGGCCGAATTTATTTGTTATTTCTTTTCTGAATGTTGGAAGGTACTCTTTCTCCATTCTAAAATATATATAGGATTCAAAATTTATCATAGAATATAAGCATTTCTACAACTACTTATCTCATATTAACCAAATTATAATTATTTCTTATTTAATTTCTCCACCCACTTCCTTATCTTAGCCAATCACACAACTATTTATGACCTCTTTTAGTAAAAAAAAGGAAAAACTATTTCTCACTTTAATATTAATTTGTGCTAAAACTCTAAAAACTGCTAATATTAGGATGGGGTAGAATATATAACTATTGTTATTTATGAATCAACTGGCTTTTGTGTCTATTGTTATTGATTTTCCTGGATCTAAATCTAACAAAAATATATAATTCTCCACCTAACAATGCAATCTCCTAACCCACACACACCTTTTACATGCTAGCATTTTCTAGTAGGGTGGAAAAACAAAAGCTCGAAACTCACGGACTACCTTGTTTCTAATTGGTTCAGCCTCATGTTGTAACTTGTAAGTGAGCGAAACCAAGTTAGCTATTGTACGCACTGCACCTATCAAGGCATAAAGAGATACTCATTTATAAAAAAGATGGTTCTATCTTTTATAATTAATCCCTAACTAAAATATGTTACCATTTTCTGTAGGAAATATTTACCTTCATTTAATTTTATATGTGGCTATTTATTTAGTCCATAAAAACTAATATAATAGAATCAGTTTCACTATATCAAAACAATATATAAATGGGCTGAATTTATCCTCGGGCATAGTAGAACTAAACTTTAATTTCTGCGTTGACACTTTGCATATACATATGCACACGCGAGCATGCACATCGGCCGAACCTGAAACTACTGAAGTTTCCGAAGGACGATGTGAGCAACTGAGGCCGCCTTATTTAGTTCTAAACTTTTTCTTCGAACTTTCAACTTTTTTATCATATCAAAACTTTTCTACACATAAACTTCTAACTTTTCTATCACATCATTTCAATTTTAATCAAATTTTTAATTTTGGTGTGAACTAAACACACCCTGAGCATATATGATCTGTGCGCACCATGCTTCGTACTCTGGCCTGGATACGTGTCCGCCGCACCCTCCGTCTGAAATTAGCGGCCTCTGAATCCGCACGCGCGAGCACCGCGAGCACCACAAGGCATATGAGAAAAGAGGGAGGGAGACAGATTGAGACTGAGGGGGTAAAAAGGCTAAAAGCAGCCGGAGTAGTGGAGTGGACGCTGAAATTTGACACTTTGACCCTCCACAAAAAGTTATTTAATGAATAGATCCTGCAGAAAAACTTTAGTAGTAAAAAAGAACTTACCTTGAGCACCATTGTTTTTGGCGTTAAATAACATCTCAGCGCCATATATTTTGGTATTGAGCACCATTGTTTTTAGCGTCCAAGTCACCAGGGTTCAGTACTAATATTGCTAGCGCTGACCTTACATACAGTGTTAAAACAACAGTACAGTTCTACCATCGTATAGTATTATGGTGCGGTGTCCACCGTACCCTTTTATGTTTGAGGTATAAGGTTTAATTCTACATGTAGTGGATATTTTATTTTTAATTTTTTTTCTCTTTACGGTAGAAGCATGGACGGGGCTTGGGTTTAACAGTGGCGAAAAAAAGGAAAAACCAATGAATTTTACGTTTTACGGTCCAGCGCTCGGTACCAAAATCATCAAACCGTTGAATCCGGGATGGGTAGTATCGGGAGAGAAAATGAGCAAGAGTGGATGCGCTCGTCGATCCCGGCACTCCAGACGGCCGCCGATTGAAGTCAACGTTCCCTGTGGCGGCAAAGTGGAAATCCAGCCAGCGGCGTCACTGATCCAAGGCGGCGATGGCATTGAAATCGTCAATCCTGGAACTTCAGGTGGCCGCCGATTGAAGTCGTCGTTCCCGGTGGTGGCGGAGTTGAAATCTAGGCGGCGGCGTTGAAGTGGTCGATCCGGCGGCAAGGACTTGTCGATCCCGGCCTGGCGGAGGAGCAGGAATCCCGGCGCCGACGGGCATGCAGCGGGAGGAGGAGTCCATCCCGGCGCCTATGGGCGGAGAAGGAGACTGGACGCATTGCAGACGGCGGCGGATCGCGGTACATTGTTGCACGCGAAGTTACATTTTTGCCCTTCCACCTCTATCCTCCGCGAGGTACCGCATCAGGGACAGAATTGGTACCTCACAGTACAACTCTACCAGTCGTTGGATCGAGCCAGATCCAACAACCAAGATTTTGGTACCGAGCTGTACTAGTACCGACCATTGGACCGTAAAGACGCTCACAAAAAAATAGATGTTTAAAAATTATATATGGGTCAGCCCTACTTTTCACAGAATTCTGCTTGTCAGTGGATACAAATACCTTTTTATCACCGTTCTTTTCATTTCCAGCAGTGTCTTCACCAGTGGTAGAAAAATATTTTTAAAAGCAAATATTATTTTTCTAACCAAAACAAAATTCAATTTGAATTATACCTACTGTTGAGGGGAAAAACACTTTTCTTTTCCCATGGCTTTTTTTTCCACCAGCTATGAACTATATTTTTAAAAGCGAACATATGAACAGATGAATCGAGCCTCGACGTTAGCGTGACATGAAGGCCATCTCACCACCAAGATACTCGTCATCTCTTGTGAATGATAAAGCACATTCACCTTTGGAAGTGTGAGGATAGTACCAATACCATTGGCGTTATTATAAAACCGTCCCCGAAATCACATCGGAAAGCAAACACGGAAGAAACGCCATAGATTATCCAAACACGGTGACAATGCCGAGGCATGATATTTGTTAACGAGGTTCAGCCGTAACCTACATCCCCAAGCACTGATTACAAGGGTTCCTCCCTATCCAGCATATTACAGCGTATTAGAGTTACAACGACTCATGGCCAGATGCCACCGGCAACTGCTCCATCTCACTATGCTAAGTCGTCCTGTTACAACAAGTCTACTTTCCTATTTAAGAGAGAGTTTAGGATATAATCCAACTCTTACCCTATTGTTACAACTTAAAGTCTTAAACTGTAACCGACTTTGTACACATATTTGCTACAAACTCTAACAGGCGTTGACCTGGATTGTATGCCCGTGCCCGGCATGACGAAGTTCTCAGCGGCAAAGTGCATGGTGCACTAAGATGTTGTATTTCAGCGTCAAAGACTATCATGCTGACATGGGGGGTCTATTTTTAGTTAAGGTTTTGTGCAGGGTCCATTCTACACAAAAGTTTCAAAAAAGCTCAAAATGTCAAAATTCCGGGGAGTGGACGACCTGCAAGCATGGCAAAGAGAGAGAGTCTGAACGCTTTAGAAGACGCGCTCGCGGCCGCGGCCAGGGACAGTGCCGCACCGCATGGGGAATTCCGTGGCGAGGAATGTCAAAAAGGACGACGGGAGAGATAGAGAGATAGCTGGACGCATCATGCGCATCAACTAGCTGGGGCTCAGAAAGCGAGCGATCGATCGATCGACAACGCTAGCTTTGTGATCATTAACGCATTTACGTTCGTTCGTGCGTGCCTGCGGTTTTCGCGATCTCCCTAGCTAGCTTGCATCGTGGGGGAAGAAGCTAAGGGAATATGTACGTGTTGCCATCGCGCCACCACCAGCGCTTGTCTTGTCGGCCGCCGCCGACGTCCACTTCGATCGCATTTAGCCCCATTTGCTCTGGCCAACATGTAGCTAACTGAACTAGTACTGACTAGATGTGATCAGTGACCAGTAGTGTACGTAACGGGGACACGTTTAACACGCTCATTTAGCTTAATTAGTTGGAGGCGTCAGTGAGTTCACAATCGTTCAATCAAAATATGATAATTATGTAATCCATGCTGGGAGATGAGATCAGGTAATCAGATAGGTGTTTGGAAACGATAAGCGAACAAACGATAAAAAACAATAGATCAATCACAGAAGACACGAGATTTAACATGGAAAACCCTCCCAAAGTAGGAGAGAAAAAACCACGGGCGCCAGCCAGCAAAATATCTTCACTATATCTGGGGTGAGGTTACAACGCCGCACGACGGCTTACAAGAGGTATATATATGGTGGAACCTTAAAAGGGATGACGATCCGTTTCGCGGGAGAGCTGGCCTTTATTAAGTGCAAATGAATTTGGATCACAACTCAATAATAGGCACGGCCGCTGCATAGAAAAAACTAGAGATCAAACAAGAAAGATGGTGAGATAAGGCAAGGCACCGGGACATCAGCCAAAGTACTTAGTAGTACTACATTATTACGTTTGTAGAGTTTTTCTTTTTTGGTGCACACATTTGTTTTTTCTGGATCAGCTAGTACTGAATCTCAAGCTTTATATGATCGTTAACGCAGAGAATTAAAATAGACGGCTCATCTTTTCTGAAGGTAGCTGTTCTCAAAGTGGAGATAAGGCGATTCATTCCCTTTCTTAAGTTTCTCCCCGATGCAAAGGAAAGCATCCACTTTGTATATGCCTCCTGGTTTTGTCTTGGTCTGCCGATTGGACGGCCGGCACAAACAATGATCAGCTTCCGTAGCTTTCACAGCACAATCAGCTCCTCTTGCTGTCTTGCTGTCCCTATATGCTCGATCAATTATAGCATCTGCCCCGTCTACATCAGGGCTACGTGAAACTGGTTGATTCCTGCTCGATGTGTGAACATTAAACAAACCAAACCTGCCATGTTGATAGAGCAATATAATGAGAAACGGTTAAGTGAATGATCACTACACAAGAACAGGTGAAATTAATTCAGAGGGGAGAAAAATTTAGGAGGAGAAGGTTGCAGGTAGCGTCACCAAAACCACCAAATAAACGGCATCGTTGCAACTGGGAATTTCTTACCAAAGTGAGGCGTGCGTTCGTGTGTGTTCTTTGACTGCAGCTGGTGGCGGCAGGCTGCCACGTACAGATGATTATGGCGAATTAGTAATCAAAGAGCAATTAATTAACGTTGCACGCTTGCCCTCTGGATTAATGTACTATATGCACCTTGCGTCAGACCACGCGATATGATTAAGTTCTTGACGAAGATAATTATATTTGATTAAATCAATCCAAGTACGTCTCCAACTCCAAATCATATCCAGTCTACAGTGTAAACGCCATAAGCGATGCGCCGGCGCGTGCAATTAGCTGCAACGAACTGGGAAATGGAATCATGTGCCCTGACGAAAAAACTGTTTGTTTACTGCACAACAATCAGCATCACACGGATGGCTGATTAGGACGACGAGTTTTCTTCCTTGCTGCTACTTGCCACGCAACTGACACAAACCTGCTTAGTAATTGCCTTGATGTGGCCAAAACGTTAAACAAAATGAGCCAGTCTCTGCACTCTGCAGGTGTGTCATACGTGTGTATGAAGTACTAGTATTAGTTTAGTGTTACCTGTTTAATTAAACCTGACACAAAGACGCAAGGGAGACGTGTGACTTATGTCATCTGATCATCTGGGAGAGGATGTGAAACCTGGCCTTGCAAGCTCTCTGGACGTTCAACATTTTCGCCTGCAGTTTACTACTATACTGCTGTGGGCACCAATATCTCGATAATAGCTACTGCTCGACATGTGCACCTGCTACTGAATCGGCTATGCCTTGACCGAAGAATTTGATGGTCAGTTCTACGGTGCAGAACTGCATGCAGACGCGATATGAATGTGATAGACCGGCTAACTGTTTGACCCCAAATTCGAGCAATGCTCGCGATTCTGCATGGGACAAGCTGGCCTCTGTTTGTTGCACACTTTTGGCAGCCGCAAGATGTTCAGAAGATTGCACAGAGGTTCAACGCGGAGGCAGGATGTGACGATGGGCTGCACGAGCAAAATTTCAACGGACGGAGTGCACTCTGCTCTTGGCCTGAACTCTGAGCGAAGAGGGAGAAACACTGTTTGTCGGCAACAACAGTTCAAGTGCAACATGGTTGAGAAAGACATGTCTGAAAATTGCATTGGATGTATCTGCAGACTACAGCTGCAATGGCGTAATGTGTGTGTTGGCCAGTGCTGCTTGGAACCCTGGCACATCCAAGTTGAAAAAGAAAACAAACGATAGTTAACGTACTCTCCACATTTATGAAGAAATGAAGGTTAGCATCGAAATGGACAGTTCCACTCTCAAGATATAACACGAGAATAACACAAACTGTTGCAAGATTCTCTCGCAAGCTTAGCATCTTACATTCGTACTTTTAAAAAAAATGAAGATACATACTACTAGTATATAATCCCTCCATAAAAAAAATCAATCTTATATTAAAATATGACACATCCTATTACAACGAATCTGGACATACTTTATATCTAGATTCGTTGTCACATCCTAGTACGAGGTTGATTTTTTTGAAGTACAACCCATGGGCTCTACGATTTAAGATGTGTTATGCACCGTGTGTCACTACACATGCTTGAGATTCTATCCTCAAGAAGCTAAATTATTATAGATCTAGATTCTTTTAGCAATTTGATGGCTATAAAAAAATGCATATTGGCTAAATGGAGTGTTGTGTGTAGGGCAAAGGAGCGTGGGGGCATTGGTATACATAACTTAGGCCTACAAAACAAGTGTTTACTTAGTAAATGGGTTTATAAACTCATTAATGAAGAGTGAGTGACAGAACTTAGGAAGAAGTATTTGGCTAAGAATGAATTACCCAAGTTGATAAGTAACCGGGGACTCTCATTTTTGGTCAGGGCTTATGGTTGTCAAGGAGTTCTTCTTCTCATGTGGATCTTTGAGGTTCACAATGGTATTCAGTTGAGATTTTGGGAGGACTATTGGATTGGTGCCACATCTTTTGTTAAGCTATATCCGTCACTTTATAATATAGTTAGGAAGAAAAATGTTGTTGTTCCTGATGTGTTAAACGCAGAGCCTCTTAATGTCTCTTTTAGGAGGGCCATAGTAGGGGATAATTTAGTGGCTTGGTATTACCTAGTGTCGAAAGTTGTGTCAGATAACCTTTTTGAGCAAAATTAAGATTTTCAATTGGAAACTTAGAATTCCTTTGAAAATTAAGATTTTCCTATGGTACTTAAGGAGTGGGATTATTCTAACCAAAGACAATCTAGCAAAAAGAAAGTGGAAGGGTAGCATTAAATGTTGTTTTTGTAATTCTAATGAAACAATACAACACCTCTTATTTTTATTATTATCATTCGGTAATATGTGTTTGGATTACCCTTTTATAACCTTTGTGATTCGACCACCCACTAGTGTTGCTAATATGTTTGGTAGTTGGTTAAATGATGTTCAACATAGACTAAAATACCAAATTTTTTTGGGCATCATGGCTTTATGTTAAGTGGTTTCGTTAAATAGAAATGATGTGGTCTTTAATAGCTCCAAAATTATTTTTTTTACAGGTGATCTTCAAGGGGTTTATTGGGTGCGTCAATGGTCTTTGTTGCTTAAGTAAGAGGATGGCTACAAATTGAAAGAATGTTGCAAGATGTTGGAGGCAAGGGTCATAGAGTTGTCTGCAAAATATGGGTGGAACCTTAGGATATTGGAGTGGTAGTCTTATGTTTCTCTTTTTTCTTTTAAGTGTTGTCACTTAGGTACTTTTTATCCTTATTGTAAGGAATTCGGGTCTAAGTACTCTAGTATGACTTTGGGCTGTGTGTATCCATTGTGGATGTAGAGGCCTAATTTTAATCCATTTTCTAAAAAAAAAAAAGCCCTAGACAGCAGTGGCATAAGCTCTAGTGCCGATTGGCAATTTTCACCATGAGGCCCAAACTAGGTTGGGCTGTATGGGCCTTGGTCCATTCTGATGTCACACCTGGCACGGGCCAGGCCACATGGCCCAGGCACAGTGAACTGGCATAATGGCTTTGTCAAATTATGAACTCTTAACTCAAAGATCAAGATTGGCATAACCACTCTGAACTCAAAAATCAAAAAATAATCATTATCACCTCTTAATT
This sequence comes from Oryza meridionalis, assembly GCA_000338895.3. NCBI lineage: Eukaryota > Viridiplantae > Streptophyta > Magnoliopsida > Poales > Poaceae > Oryza > Oryza meridionalis. The sequence continues at coordinate 22,112,888 of CM002528.2, forward strand.
TGGATCACTCTAATAAATATAATGCATACACATAATAGAATTAGAGATCTTGAGGGTGAATAATTTAAAATAATAATAATTTAATAGAAAAGAGGTGCTAGTTAATTACATGCATGTATGCACGCCTTATATTATAAAACATCTAAAAGATAGTTGTGTCTCATATTATGAAATGAAGGGAGTAACTTGAGATAGAGAGAGAGGAGGGGTGAGTGGTGAAGGAAGAAGTGAGGTTTTCATTTACATGTGGGGTCTATCTATAATTTTTTTAATTTCTTTGATAATTAGGCTGTCATGTAGATGTTGTGTCAGCGAAAAATCTCTCTCAAAACAGCTGAGAGAATCGTTTTGCCCAAATTTAGTGGTTGGAGAGGTTGATATACCCAGTTTTATGGTTGAGGATACGAGTTAGATCAACCTATAATAAGGGAGTTAAATTGGACTTCCCTTGAGATAACCAAGAGGATTGGCCTGAACGGATGGCCCAGAAATGAGACGGGAAAGGTCAACCGTATTGCAACTTGCATGACATCTATGTCTGCATTAATTCAGGGCTGCATTTCACATCATGGTTACACCCCCGGACCCACCACTGAGGTATGACACGAAGAATCAACTTAGAAGCTGATAGCCTGATACTCACAAGACAAGACAGCCTCCATGTGAAATGTTTTTGTTAGTATTCTTTATCTGGTATAGATCTCTTGACGCAACAATTCTATTATTTGGTCTTTAATTGTAGCAACATGCCTCGGATAATCCAAAACAACACAGGAGACCTACTGATGAATCAATTGGGCCCATGATGTTTGCACTGTAAGATATTCCTTATGTTTTAAAATATAGCAACTTAATGCTTAAGTTTAAACTCCGTTTTAAATAACTTGTCGCTTTATCCTAAATCAAACTTTGATATCTTTAACTATCGATTTTTAAAAATCTATACATTTTGGTATATGAGAAGTAATGATTCACTATAAGAAATACTTTCATAATATATAATTTATATATTATTAAACTACATAAATTTCTAAAAGTTGATGGTTAAAGATAGAATATTTGACTTAAAAAAGATAAAACAACTATAAAAATATTTTCATAATATATAATTCATATATTATTAAACTACATAAATTTTTTAAAGTTGATGGTTAAAGATAGAATATTTGACTTAAAAAGAAGAAAAACCAACAAGTAATTAAAGGATGGAGTATCAAAATATAGTACCTTTTTCACCTTAACTAATCACATCTTTTTCATTTAATTTCTCCACCCACTTTCTCATCTAAACAATCACAACAATTTTTTTTATTTCATTTTCATCTCAATCCTCATCTTTATATATTTTTTCAGAGATATATTTGAGACGGAGAGATACTTTTTGAGCCAATTGAGGTACAAGATACTTATTCTATTGCAAATGATGAGCTGCTTAGCTAATTACAAGATGTCAAGATCCAGATCAACAATGAGAGAGAGAGAGAGACAGCGAGAGAGACTCTTCTCTCTTTCTCTCTCTGTGTGTGCATAGATGAGAGAGAAATGCACATGATGCTCCCGAGCTCAACTAACCTTTGTTTAGTTAATGGCACGAGCCCCACCAAACAGTCCTGCACTCACCTTCCATTCTTCTCCTGCTAAGCTCCAGAGAAAGCTTCTCCTCCTCTTTCGCAAACCGTATAAAATCTCGCCTCTGAAATCGAGCCCGATCCGAGGCTTCCGCGGATGGTGCTCACGATCATGGAGGCCAAGGGGAAGGATGCATGGGGGCTACTGCTCGTGCTCCTCCTTGGCCAGCTCGTCGCCTTCTCCATGGCCGTCTCCAGCTTCACCTCCTCCCTCATTGCCACACTTGGTACTCACTCAAATCACTCACTCATCTTGGTTAATTTTCCATTCAACGCTGATATCCGCGCACGCACGAAAATTGACAGTTTCTGGTGAAGCGGTTTGTGATTTGATTATCATTCTCATGGATATATTTGTGCAGGGGTTGATGCGCCGCTCACGCAGTCTTTCTTCGCGTACTTGTTGTTGACCTTGGTTTATGTGCCAATCCTCTTGAAACGACGGAAAAAGCTGCAGGTAAGCATAGGTTCAGAAATCACACTTGCGACTCGTATCTTGCAGTTGCAGCCACTGAGATTGGGGATATTGTGTTGCAGATACCTTGGTATTGGTACCTAGCCTTGGCCTTCATTGATGTCCAAGGAAATTATCTTGGTGAGTACAGTTTGCTCTGTATAAATCCATAGTACCAAAACTGTTCAGTTAGATAGTATAACGTGATTCTGCTAGTGCTAGCTCCTGGTGAATGGTGATGAATAACTCAACATGTTGTCATCCTGCAACTCTGATGCAGTCGTCAAGGCGTACCAGTACTCGTACATCACCAGCGTAACACTGTTGGATTGCTGGACTGTTGTTTGGGTCGTCATACTCACCTGGTATGCATTGGGCACAAGATATTCTTTCTGGCAATTTGTTGGGGCAGGGACCTGTGTGGCAGGGCTTGCTCTTGTGCTCCTTTCAGATTCAAAATCAGCAGATGCACAAGGTAATTGGAAAATAGCTGCTTAAAAGCTCAGTACAGTTGATAATATTAGGATGTCATTTCCAACATATTAAAAGGATATAAAATTAGAATTTCAGCAATGTAATAAATAATTTAAGATGAAGTTTCTGAGAATAGGTAGAGCCGAGACTTGTGCTTCATCTTTTGCACAAAAAGTAATGACAGTAACTTAGTGAACCTCACATGCTAAAATCTGCTTCTGAATTTCTCTAGAATACCTATAAGGTACTAGGCTATCTTTTCTTTAGCAACAGTAGGATGAATACTGCTGATATTTCATAAAAAATCTTGTGTGAATATGAATAACTTCTGCAAACTAATTTTCTGCAGATCCGAGTAAAATACCACTTCTAGGAGATGCCCTTGTCATTGCCGGGACAATATTTTTTGCATTTAGCAATGTTGGTGAGGTTAGCAATACATTATTCCTGAACTCCTATATATCCTGCTGATGCCAGCGATATTTTCTCATAGTTTCTAACAAGCATTTCATCTTCCTTCAAATGTGTAGGAATACTGTGTCAAGAAAAAAGATCGAGTTGAATTTGTTGCCATGTTTGCACTCTTTGGGTTGCTTGTCAGTATAATTCAGATGTATCCTTTCAACAAAGCACAATTCACTACTCTACTTGTTAAAGATAATCGTTGCACTACCATGATCATCATTTTATATTTTCTCTTGTCCTTACAAATAATCGCGTTACCTTTAACTAACAAAAAATAGATTAATATTTGAAAAGAAGAACTTAATGGCAATTGCCTGGTCTCCAACAATGGTAGGTAAACTACAGTTGCAATTAAGTTAGATAGACACTCTTTTACATGCAATACATTTGAACTGGTTGGACTCACTCTTGCTTTGTCTTTTTTTATTCTTATTTTCTATTTTTGCAATTTTCAGTTATGTCTGTTCGCAGGATTTGCAGTGGCACTATTTATGTTCTACAGCATCACTCCTTTTGTCCTTAAGGTTAAGTTTCTTTATCATATTAGGCAGGAAATGGTCGCAAGTAGGGATGAGTTAGGAAGGAAATTCGTAGGGGATCACAGAAAAAAAAAGAGTATGGTCTAATCAAGTAATTCCTCCATTTCATGTTATACATCGATTTGGGTTTATTCCAAGTCAAACTTCTTTAAGACTGATCATATTTATAAAAAAATATTGCAACATTTCTAATATAAAATAGATATACTATAAAAATATATTCAAATGTGGATTTAATGGAACTAATTTGGTGTTGTAGATAATGCTAAGTTTTTTTTTATAAATTTGGTTAAACTTGAAAGTTTAATTTAGGACAAACTTAAAAGTCTTATAATTCAAACTGTAGCAGACTAGCAGTAGTTGTCATTTACTTGAATAACCTGATCATATGAAGAAGAGATAATATTACCTAGCTAGGATGCAGAAATCAATATCAGTCAGAAGGCCCTTTCATTATGATTTTACAGTAAATAGGACTTCAGCTCTTAATTTCTGACGATCATTATGCCTGCAGATGAGTGGATCAACATTGTTCAACCTTTCACTCCTAACATCCGACATGTGGGCAGTCGCCATTCGAGTTTTATTCTATCACCAACAGGTGAAAAATTCTGCCACATACCTGGACGAGATTATAATGTGTTACACTGTATGCTAACATGTTTCAGGCATGAACCCACAGATAAACTGGCTGTACTATATAGCGTTCGCAGTTGTGGCCATTGGATTGATCATCTATTCGCTGAAGTAAGTTTGCTCAAATATTTCTAGATCATCCATTCATGTCGTAGAAACCTAACAAATTTAATTGTGGAATCTATGAAGTGACCATTCTTCGGACAGTGGAACAAGAACAACTGCAAGTACAGAAGCAGCAGCCCAATACCGGCAACTTCCAGGAGAGGATAATTCAACAGGAATTAGTTCGAACGACAGCCAAGAAAGGAAACAAGAGGAGGAAGTTCATATCTGTTAGTGGGGTTCAATGTACAAAGTCACCTCCCGGTGTTGAATTTGGGCATAATTACATATGGTTACAAAGGGAAAAAAAAGAATATGTTAGGGGGAAAGCACCGGAGTTTTGTTTGCCCTCTATAACTATAACCAGTTGATGATCCATTGTCATCTGCCTGCCACCAAGGTCCAGCTCTCTTAAGTGTTTTGTGAGAGATCTTTTAGAATCCTTGTATATATATGTTTTTCTTTGTTTTTTGAAACCCCTGCTTTATCAATAGGGTGTATTAGGCAATTTATTTTCCCTATATATCCTTCAAAAAACAAATGTAAGTAACAACAAATTGAACATATTGGGGCATGGATACATATACAAGTTATTTTAAATGAAAGTATAACTTTCCATCTCTGCACTAACCAAGTATGCACACTATCATATTTGTGGATACCATAATTTGAACTACAGTGGGTCTTATGGCACCACCATATGATAATGCTTCCCCACATATATAATTGTCGGTGTTGTAAAGAAATAATTGGAAGATATAAAAGCAGTTGCTAAAATTATCTGACTTTTCTAGCAATTGGTGTAATTTGCTTCGTCAATTCATATAATAGAAGCTAAGGGCAATCTATCTAATGCATTGTTCGGTTAACAATGCCGTCTCCAGAAATTTGGGGCCCCAGGGTGAAATGCAAAGTGGGGCCCTATAATTTAAAAAATAATGTCTAATATAAATAAAACATATTCGATAGATGCAATGTGTTCTAATATTATGAATTTACGATCTATCATCTGATCAATCACTGTCTAATATTATCCGTCTGAGCCTCCGAGGTCGAGCTGTTGAGGGTCAAGTCGACGATGACAAGCGGACAAGGAGGAGGAAGGCAGGAGCTAGGAGACGAGACAAGGTAGCAAGGCAAAGCCGTCGCCACTGCCGCTCGGAGCATTGGAATCGTAAGCAGCAAGTTGTATCGTCGTCGTCACCGCCTCGATTGCCGTGCATGGAATTGGGATCGACGTCTCGTCGTCTCGTCTCTTAAATCGGCGCCACGTGGAATTAGATCGCTCAACAACTAACAACAGGACGAAATCAACGACCGCACAACATCCTCTTGAATTTGGGCCAGGCCTAGCATTGTTGATCTACCCATTGGGCTATTGCCTATTAGCTGATGTTGTGTTGCATTACTATAGCTGAAGTGGACCTTCATGTTTATTTGGGGCCCCAAAAAATCGGGGGCCCTGTGCGGGTGCCTATTTGGCACATGGCTATCGACGGGCCTGTCGGTTAACCCCTCCCTCAATGGGATTGAGGGGGATTTGGAGGAGATTTCTTCCTCACCTATTGAAGTGTGGAATTAATCCCTATCAATCCCCAAGAATCCCTCCCTCATGGGGATTAATCGAATGAGCCCTAATAGAGTCATACACTCATACTCATACAAATGGATGGCTCGGTCCTAACATCTGCAACATGGAGCTAGCAGTACGTACCATGCTTTTAAGCACACAATATTTTTTTGGTAGTGTGATCAATGTGAAAGCACCATTAGTACAATGGTAGAGTCATGGGTTCTACCCATATCCATAAATATAGTGTATACTTGTGTGCATTTATAAAAAAGAAGAAAAAGGAAAAATTGGGTGCACTATTCGGTTTAATCGTGTAAAATTGTCCGTTGTATCAGTAGACTAATAACGTGACGCGAAAAACGGGTGCTACTACGGAAAAGCCAAATGACGGCAAGATGTCCCTACCCCGCAAGTCTTCCCTGTGCCACCGGAGACACCACTATCGCTCCTACATCCTAACCATTCTAGATCTCATGCCTCAACCCCGGGAGGCACGTAGGAGGGGAGAGGGAGGAAGGAGGGGTAACTTATCGACAATGATGACGATGACTATCTTCTTCTAGCAACGGCTAGTTCCTACTCTTCGCCTATGTCAGAGACATCTAAACTCTGGTAGAGGACCTACATATTAGAATTTGGGGGTAAGGTTGGGATAGGGGATGGTATTGGGTAGGGCAAAGAGGGTGGTGTCTCTATTAGGGCCCTTGTGGTGGAACGATGAACAAAGGCACGTTGTGATGTAGCACGGGGCCCGGAAAAGTGGGGAAGATGGTAGGGAGGGGGAATCTACCTAGCTTGGAGAGGAGGGTGAAGAGGCAGGGAGGAGGCCAAATAGGCTTGTCGATGCCAGCGAGGCTAGGGGAGGTAGCGACGCTGGATTGTCGTTTCGCCTGAGTTACGGGAAGGAGGAGGAGGAAAGAGGATAAGATCACTGTGCTTGCACAAATCTTGATATGATCTCAGCGTTTAAAATGGTTAAAATTTATGGGTATTTTCAAGTAACTTAAAATTAAAACTAGACATTCTAAACTATTTATTGTAAGTAAGAGTATAACTCATCCGGCATACACATGCCGTATTATCAGCGTATCAAGTTTTTTCTCCTCTGCTTCTCTAATCTTTCTTTAATCTTGGTTCGCTAGATTATTCATCTTATTCATTGGATTATTAAAACATGTTATTTGCAACATGCTTCGAAAAATACATTTTGTCAAATAAAAAACCTTTCTTCTACTTATATTGTTGGAACACTTGTTTTAAAATATCTATTACATATATTTCTTAAAATATTTAATTTATCCTACAGATAATATGCAACAATAATTCTAAAACCGACTCCATCTTCGATCCGCACGGCTAAAACTCTTCCTATCTGCCGTCCACATCATTGCCATCATCCATGCCTGTAGGCTGGTTGCTGGCACACGTGTCAGCAAGATAACCATGCTTTGCTGGCTTTCAAGCATGTCACGAAGCAACAAATACGGTGGCCTCGACAGCCTTGCCGAACCAGCTAGCAACCTCGAATGCCTTGATAGGCATTTGACGTTAGCATGGCCTTGGTGAGAACAACGTGATACTGCATTGATAGACACTGACGCTACAAGGCTCAAGAAGAGTCAAGAGTCCTTGCTTGCCAAAACATAGGAATTGACGCATAACAAAAATAAAGGCACACGCAAGCCGACTGGATTTTTTGCATTTTTAAAACTTATTTTGATCCCTAAACAAACTTATTTTAGGAATGAACACTTTTCTCGGCACCGAGAAAAAGAACCCATTACTAGAATAAGTTTTTTCATAGATTAGTTTATACAATAGGTTTTTAAAAGGACTAAAATGTAAAAAAAAATCTAGGCAAAGGAACCATAAAAAAGACAAAACCACATACCTGGGGGCACCATTCAGCAAAATCAATGTGAATCTAATTCCGCTATCGTGCAAGAAACCCATAGCCATTACGACGTACGTCAAGCAAGAGCATCGTGCATCAGAAAGACATTTGCAAAGTATTGTTTCAGAGGGAAAAGGTGTTGCGTTTTGTCAGAATGTGAGCTTTCATCTGTTCGGGAGCTTAGGATCGTTTGAGATTAACCTGGGTACTCCTCCTCCTGTGGCTGATCCAACATCGAAAAAGGTCCTTAGTTTGTGGAAGCATGGCCCTAGGATCCCTCTAGCCTGTAGAGCGGTTACCAGTTGGACGGCTGCCGACCTGCTGAGCACAGAAAACCTTGGAGTATACTACATCAAAGCATTTGTAATATACCAACCACTCGGAAACTCCATTCTTCCCCCTGTTCACAGCACGCTTCTCCTGCCAGTGCAGCATCGCCTGCTCTTCTCTTCTCCTAAAACCAAAGGATTTTCAATTTTTCATTAAGACGTAGCTCAGAGGGCTGAGAAGATCAGAAGAAGTAGGAAGGCTATAATACCAGAGGGTGTTCTTCACCATTTCCTTCCTCCTCTGAAAGCACGTGAAAGGTGTTCTTCAAAGAAGCATGGTCAAAGGTATATCATGCTTTTCTGAACCAACTATAACCTTGGATTTCCTTGAACCGTACTCAGACTCATGAAGACCAAGAGCGGGCCACGGAGCATGATGTTCCTAGTGTTCCTCGGGCAGCTAGTCTCCTTCTCCATGGCAGTATGCAGCTTTATCACGTCTCAGATTTCTAGCCTCGGTACTGAATAATCTATCCTTCTCACCGGTTTAATCCATCACAAAGTCATTTTATAAAGCTAAAGCTTGACCCTCATTTGCAGGAGCTGATGCACCATTTACGCAATCATTCTTTTCGTACCTTCTGTTGGCCCTGGTTTATGGACCAGTTCTCCTGCATCGACAACGCAAGTTTCTAGTAAGCATGGTTGCACACAAGAATGAATTTTCAATTGTTAACATGATTCATAGATGATAAATCATAACTCGCTGATCTGTTTATCTGCCCTGCAGATGCCATGGTATTGGTACCTCGCCCTGGCCTTCATTGATGTCCAGGGAAATTGTCTAGGTAAGTACATTATGCATGATAAAGTTTGAACTTTTGTCACCAGATGGCAGATATGTACAAAAGAAGTGTTTAATTTCTGTAAATGCTTCACTTATCTGAATAATCATCATTTAAAAACTTGTGATTCAGCGATCAAGGCATATCACTACTCATATATCACCAGCGTAAACTTGTTGAACTGTTGGACCATCACATGGGTCATGATCCTCACCAGGTTTGCACTAGGCACAAGATATTCTTTGTGGCAATTTGTAGGAGCAGGGACTTGCATGACTGGACTTGCCCTGGTACTCCGCTCGGATTCAAATTATTCAGATGTGCAGGGTAAGTAGGTACTTCTAGCTTCTCAGAATGTGAACTACATGTGGTTTTCTGTAATGTGATCATAAAAGAAATGGCAAGAAAACAATATAGGATGTGACGAGGCAAAAAAAATTATGATCCTTATGAGCAAGGAATGTTGTGTCCGATTTCCAGAGTAAAGTTTACTACAATAAAGGTTGAGTAACAAAAATTCGTGCAGATGAAAGTAAAAGACCACTTCTGGGGGATGCCCTTATCATTGTGGCGACATTTTGTTTTGCATTTAGCAATGTTGGGGAGGTTAGTGGTGCCAATATATAAATGTCACCAATATGCGTGCCAATTTCTCATGATTTAAAATAAAATCTTCTACCTTAATGTGTAGGAATACTGTGTCAAGAACAAAGACAGGATTGAATTCGTTGCGATGCTTGGAATATTTGGGATGCTTGTCACTGGAATTCAGCTGTATCCTTAACAAAATATCATTTCTTAAAATTGGCATGAATAGGTGCAGGAGCAGGACTATTATTTGTTTTTTTTTTCATTAGTTTAATTATCATGACAATTTTGCTGGATCAACAATCTGATGAAGCAAAGTTCATGTTCCCCTACATAAATAAACCTTAGATCTCTTTTTGAGAGGAAGAATATAGAGACAATTAATTGGTGGTCACCAACAATGGTAAGAAACTAATAACCTACCGTACAATTATTTATGAATCATGCATTTGATTGATTTGATCGGCATGAAAACACAACCCTTCTCTTTGTTCCAGATAGGTCTCTTCGTTGGATTTGCAGTAGCATCTTTAGTGTTCAGCTCCATTGCTCCTTTCGTTCTTAAGGTTAAGTTTCTACAAGTTGTTCAGACTTCAGACCTTTTTTAGTGATGAAAATGACATCTTGGGACATATCACATCCCCATTTACTAGTTCAAAAAGGCTTCCATGGTCATCTAACAGTGTCTCAGTTAGCCATTCTGAATTTCTGATAGCACAACTCTTGCAGATGAGTGGAGCAACTATGTTTAACCTCTCACTTTTAACAACTGATGTTTGGGCGGTCACCATTCGAGTTTTCCTCTATCATCAGCAGGTGAAAATTTTCCAGTTCTGAGTATGTGCGGGGTAAATTAGATGTATAATGCATCAACATTGTTATGTGCAACCGCAGGTTAATTGGCTCTACTATCTAGCTTTTGCAGTGGTAGCCATTGGATTGATCATCTACTCCATAAAGTAAGTTGGATTCAACTCTTCCTCAAAGTTTTTATGGATATGGCATTCAAACTAATCAAACCTAATGCATCTTATTGCGTGTGATCTATGAAGCGAGAGTTCAGATGATGAGACAGCTGCAAGTACAATGGAAACTGAAACTCAGTATGACTATGAACAACTTTCATGTGAATAAACTGGTGGTGCTGTTTAGGACTGGCAAACAATCAGGAAGATCACAACTGTTAATGGGTTAATAAAGAAAAGTAAGCTCCAGGCAATGGACAATGTTATTTTGGAAAATTCAGATGTGATGACAGAGCATATATATTAAATACTGTAACCATGGATCGGTGAAATAGGGCCTACCCCTGGAACCAGACAAGTTCATATGAGAAATTTTCAGTTGTTTTCCAGCCATTGCTGCTTCTTAAATTTTGCAAATTTTTATTTTTAAAATTGGACAGTAGCATATGCATTATATTGAAGTGTGAGGAAATAGGATAGGAGGTGCACCAGGCCAAAGCTTAGGCCAACTCCAATTTCCCAAATAATGATTGTAAATGGTCCATATATGTACATGTGCACATTTAAGCATATTATTGAAACAAACATGGTGATACATATTTGAACATAGGACAATAGGAATCATACCGTAATCAATAATAGCTTTATGATGTTCACCTCTAATTTTCCCTGCTTGCCCCTGTCAACCCTTCAAAGTAAACCTGAAGCAAAAGATACCAAAAAATAATAAAAAGGAAGAAGTCTACAGCGGAAGAAACTATATTTCTACTGCAAACAAGAGCATCAAAATATATGTACAAAGAGTTTTGTCAAAGAATTTTAATACAGCTGAATATGTGATTATCAATGTACTCTATCCTTTTATTTATATATACGAGTACATTCAAGTTAAAGGACTGAGTATGCTAATTATTTCCAAGAGGATATTAACTATGAATGTCTCACATGCATTCTACTATTCTAGACAACTTAAAGCTATAGTTTGGAGGCAACAACAGCTATAGAAAAGCACAATTGAAGCCTCCTACAGGAGAAACTGCCATTGCAATGTTTGAGTCAGATAGAAAATGTGGATTACCTGGATCTGACTGGTTACAGTGAAGTTGAGCTTCTGGAGGTGATTTCTCATGAGTTTGTTTACCTCAAACAAAATGTCGCAGAGACTACTGTATGGCATTTTTTGAAACCTGTCCTTGTTGAATATAGTACATCAGTTTACAATGCCCTATATTGTTATTGAGGCCATCAAATTGCCGATACATTAAAAATTAGGACAGTTTTGTTCTTTACACAGGCATTGCTGAGCCACTCCAGTATTAAAACACAAGTAAAACTGCTTGTTGTGGATTATGAATGCATAACAGAGCCAGTGAAAAGAACTTTTATATCTATGTGGTCCAATGTAGCTGCAGATTCCTGTAATTCAACATGCCGAAACTTGAGAAGGTAATGAGAGCAAGCTTATTACTGTTTCTGCACAAAGCAATTATACCACTTGTGGCAACCTGACTTTCACTGGCAATGCTAACAAACCAATGCTCTAGTATTAACACTGATCTCTGTGTGATACCATGATGCAATCTGTGTGAGCAACGCACTTGTCAGCATGTCCGCGTGACAACATTCTTCTTAAGCATCCCTTCAAACACCTCCCTCCCCTCACAGACGCTGCAGCACTTCATGTACAAGCGACGTACCGACACTGACCTCACCTCGATCATGCCCACATTTGACGCACAGGCAATGCAGCTGCTACCCAAGAACTCTGTCCGGCACCGAACCCACAAACCTTGAGAACACAGGACACCGTGGTGCCGTCAACGGGCACGCCGCCGCGTCGCGCGGCAGAGAACTGATCCACAGTACCTCCGGGAGACCATCCCGCGCCGCGCATAGTCGAAGAGCACGCGGATGGCGCCCACCGCGGCATCCCGGCGAGGAATTTTCTCGAACGGGTGGCGGGCGCCGGGAGGATCACGGAGACGGGCGCCATCCTCCTCAAGCCGTGCAGGTGACGCGAGCGTAGCTAGCAGCTTCGGGACCTGCTCTGGTGCGAGGTTCACTGCCTTCTTGCCGCGGAGTAGACGACTTGACAGCGCCGCCGCCGTTCTTGGTGTCATGCTACGGAGAGCGTGGGTGTGTGGGCGTGGGGTGGGGAGATGTCAGCGGAGATTGGATTGGATTGGAAATACTGCGTGTGCAGGAAAAATGCCGTGCACCAGGACGGCGCTGCGAGGTCATGGCACATGCGGCGGCCGGCCGGCGGCGGACGGGCGGAGGATCGCGGGGGAGGCGTGAGCCCATCGAACACAACGAACGAATGACTGACGTGTTAGTATATGTCTACTTTGTCTAGAGTAACGTGCCCTACCAGTCCTAAACTTGTTCGTTGTATCATCGAGATTTTCAAACTCTCAAAATATATTTTCAAGGAAAAAGTACAAATTACCCCCCTAACTTTTGCGGTCATCCGAATTACTCTTAAACAATAAAACCGGATATTCTTCACCTTCAATTATGTATACCGGACGAAATACCCCCTCAATCCAATCCGCGGTGGTTTTAATCTACGTGCAGTTCAGTCAGCATTTTATTTATAAAATAATTATGGGACCGGCGTGTCATACTCCTCCACTCTTCCTCTCTCTCTTCTCTCTCTCACTCTGTCTCAGCGGCAGGCAGGGGACGGTGACGCGGGGGCGGTGGGGGCGGCAGCTGAGGGCGGCGGCCTCGGCGTGGAGCTGCGGGGCCGCCGTGCTGGTCACCCACGACCCGGTGCTCCGGCCCCGCGCCAAGATGGAGCTCGGCTGCCTCGTGCGCGCCAACATCGCCGCCAACGACGACGCCCACGCCTGTGCGCTGCAGCGGGAGGACGACGACGGCAGCGGCGGACGGCGACGCGGGGGCGGCGGCTGAGGGCGGCGGCGTCGGCGCGGAGCTGCGCGTTGGCGAGGCGGACGAGGCCCGCGCGGCCGCAGGCGGCGTGCCCGTGCGCCGCGAGCGCGCGGTTGCAGCGCCTGAGCCGCTCGGCGCGCGCACGGAGCTCGTCGGCGTCGGCGTCGGCGTCGGCCTCCCTCTCCGGCGGCTGGTCGGTGGCTGGGTCGTCATCACGCGGTCGTCATCTCTCACACACACACTCTCTCTCTTCTCCCGGCGGTGGAGGAGGCGGGGCAGGGCGGCGCAGAGGCAGGGGGGACACGGAGCGTCGGCGTGCTGGTCTCGTCTCGTGCCGCCACCTCGTCTCGCGCGGCCGCCCGCCGCCCTCCCCCGCGCGCCAGCCGCCCACCGCCCGCCCCCGCGCGCCGCCTCCGCCTCGCTCGCGCCGCCGCCTCCTCATCTCGCGCGGCCGCCCACCGCCCGCCTCCGCGCGCGGCATCCGCCTCGTCTCGCGCCGCCGCCCACCGCCCGCCTCCGCGCTCCGCATCCGCCTCGTCTCGCGTCGCCGCCTCCTCATCTCGCGCCGCCTCTGCCTCGCTCGCACCGCCGCCCACCTCCCGCCCCCGCGCGCCGCCTTCGCCTCGCTCGCACCCTGCCTCGCTCGCCGTGAGACGGTGATGGAGAGAGAGGAAGAGTGACAGAGAGAAGTGATAGTGAGAGAGTGAGAGAGAGTAGTGTATGACATGCGGGTCCCATAATTTTTTTAAATATAATGCTGACTGGACTGCCACGTGTACGTCTAGGGGTGGGCAGAATAAGACCGAACCAAAGAACCAAACCAAAAAGACCGGACCGAGACCGAAAAAACCGACACCGAAAAATTAGGTCTGTAATTCGGTCTCAAGTATTGAAAGACCGAAATTTATTCGGTCATGGGCCTCGATTAATCGAATTGACCGAAATAACCGAATTAGGCCCAATAGATCTAGTTGGCCCGATAAGCCCACTAACAAGAAACCCTAGAGGCAGACTCCACCCACATCCCGTCTCTATCCTATCCGCATCCTCGTTCGCTCCATCACCGGGCGCTGCCTCCGCCTCCGTCCCCAGGTGCCGCCTCCAGCCGGTGCGCCCAGGGGACTCATCGCCGGGCGCCGCCTCCGCCTCCACCGCCTGGCACCGCCACCAGCCGCCTCCGCCTCCGTCCCCGGGCGCCGCCTCCATCGCCAGGCGCCGCCTCCAGCCGGCGCTCCTCCGTCTCCATCGCCAGGTGCCGCATCCAGCCGGCCGATTTCCTTCTTGTCTGATTCGTGCCCAATTTGCTGTGACAATCTGTGGCCTAATTGTTGATTTGCTTTGCTTTTGCTTTTTTTACAGTTAGTTTTGTTGATTTGCTTTGTTTTTGCTGTTTTTACAGTTAGTTCGGTCTATGACCGAGACCAAACCGAACTAATCGAAGACCAATTTGCTCGGTCCTGATATTTGTTGGAGACCGATCGACCTTGAGATTACAATGTCCGAATTTTCAAAAAGACCGAGGAACCAAACCGAATTTTTCGGTTAGACCGAATGTCCACCCCTATGCATACCACGTAGACCAAAACCACCGTGGATTAGATTGAAGGGGGTATTTCGTCCGGTATGTATAGTTGGGGGTGAAGAATATCTGGTTTTGTGGTTCTGGGGGGAGGGGGTCATTTGGATGACTGCGAAAGTTCGGGGGTAATTTATACTTTTTCCTATTTTCAAATCTCTTAACTTGTTAAAGTTAACAAGTGTGTCATTTCAGTTTCAAATTACTATCATGTTTCCTTCGGATCCTATATGGTGCTCAAATTACTATCATGTCTCGTGTGGCCACAATCACAGGAACAAGGTGCTGTGTCACCTATAATGGGCCTATGGGCTTGTAACTTCATTTGGGACCCCGGCCCAGGTGGGGCCCATGTGGGGTGTGCCCCAACCAGGTGGAGCACGACCCTAGGGTCCCCTTAGGTCGTCCTCCCACCTCCTTAAATAGTTAGATACCCCTTTAGAGTTTCTTGGGTTTTGATAGATTAAAGTTTAGCCATTGCTACTTGCTTGCAGCGCGTGTGTCGGCTAGACCGTCCGTCTGCTTGTTCTTCGGAACCCCAACTTATCAGTTGTATTAAATTCCTATTTGCAATTCAGATTGCTTTTATCTTGTTCTTGCTTGTTTCTTCGATTTGCTTGCAGGAATAAGGTTGATCTGCACCGGCAAGATCAACAACCCATGGAGAGGTATATCGATCGCTAAGGCGCAACACAATGTCTCGTACGGTTGTAGTCGGATCGTCAACGTTTCTCCCAAATCGTAGTTACCTACAACTCACCGAAAAATCGGGCCAACAACAGCCTTGAGTGTCGAGAGGAACTCAGGGTTCATCAGGTGGTATCAGAGCTTTCGTTGCTCGGTGAGTTTTTATCTTCCTATAACCAGAAAATAGCTATACAAAAAAATTCGTATCATTTACCTAGCCATATTGTGCCATTGCATTGTTCTTTTCAGTTTTTGCTTTGTTGAATTTTGTGTTGCATCGTCACGTCGTGTTGCTGGTCTTAGCGTCTAGTTCGTTTAGAGTTTCGAGTTCTGGTCACGTTTTGTACCACAGTCGTCGCTACCACCGTATCTCTGTTGTTGTCGGGACCTACGAAAACGGAATCGTCTCGCTGCCACGGTTCTATTTTTGTAGTTTTCAGAATTTTTTATCGGTCAGTTTTGGAGTTGCATTTAGGATTTGCTTGAGTTTCTGGTTTGCCCGTGAATAGATCGGCCTGTGCTTGTTGCCGGTGTAGAGAGGAGGAAGAAGAATTTCCAAATCTGTTTTTGGAAGTATGAGAGTTTAATCTGGAAAGAAATAGTAGATCAGATTGATTGAAATCAGTTTTCCTTTTTCTCTCACCATATCCGGACTTCTAGTTAGTGCCACATCCTTCCTTTCCTCACCCACCACCACCCCGGGTCCGTGACCAGGCCGAGTCCGAGTGTCTCCTCTCGGTCACGGTTTCAATCTATACCGTGATCTTGCATACTGCTTGGTGAAAATTTTTCGAGTATCGGATTGAAAATCCCGTTTGCAAAAACGGAACCTACAGGACGAGAGGATTCCATTTTTGTACAGTTCTAATTTTGGGTTTGATCTTTTACATTTGAGTCCCTGTAAATTTTGTATTTACGTTTGAGTCCCTGTAATCTTACATTAAGGTCCTTGAATCTGTTTTTTAAAATAAAATCAAAAAAAAAGAAAGAAAAAAAGGCAGAAAGGTGCATAAAAAAAGAAAAGAAAAGCCGCACCCAAAAAAAAGAAAAGAAAAGGATAGGAAAGAAAAGAAAGAAAGAAGAAAGAAAGAAAAGAGAAAATATTGTTATGTTTGAGCTGAACTTCATATATCAGAGTTGTGCGTGAGTTGTGAGTTGTTGCTAGTGCTATCTTGTGGTATCGTTTGTGTCTAGGCTCGCGTCACTAGTACGTTCTAGCCTAGGACCAGCACGGTACTTGACTTTGAACCATTATTCAACTTTGCATTATCTGATTTGAGCATTTGCTATCCCTTTGCTACATATTTAAACCTACCCAGAGCTCCACAGATCTAACTGTAGCCGTACAACAGGTGTTTGCCAAGGCATCGATACATCCAACCTCCATTGGGGTGCTTGGTTGAGTCGGTGTATGTCACCATTCCGCTTGCATTGATAAGAATTTGTAAGAGCTCGATATAAAGCTTGAGTGTGTGTGATTTGTGAGCTTCCACTATCTAGTAGTTGATAGGAACGTATATATTCTTGTATATGTTTCTTGTTTGCTACTAACTATGGCAGGGTTACACAAAGAGTTAGGAGCTGTTCGTGCTCAATGTGGACATTTTCACCTGCGACAACACATGGCAAGTGACCAACATGACGCAAATAAGGTACATGATCATAATCTTGCAAGAGTAGAGTCTGTTTTGCCATCTTTTGATGGAAAGTATGATTCCGTTGCATACATTAATTGGGAGCTAGCAGTAGAAAAACAATTTGATGAGTATGATTTTTCTAATGCTCAAATGATTAAGGCTGCTAGTAATAAGTGTACCGGTTCTGCATCTTTTTGGTGGCACACTGTGGGAAATAATCTTGAAACTTGGGATGAATGCAAAATACTGATGAGAAAAAGATTTGTGTTTTCATACTATAGACGTGCTCTCCTTGAGAAGTTTGAACATCTAAAACAAGGTGACAAAACTGTTAGGGAGTATTTTCATGATTTTAAAATTTGTATCACTTATATTGGTTTACAAGAATCTAATGAGAACACAATGACTAGATTTTTCAGAGGGCTTAATTCCAATATTCAGGCTGGGCTTGTTAATGTGACATATAATCATATAGGCCAATTGTTCATGCTTGCTTGCAATGTTGAGCGCAAAATTTTGGAGAACCCAATGGAGCAACAAACTATGCTTGTGCCTCCTATCACTGATGTTTTGCAGGAAGTTCAAAACAGTCCCCAAAATGAGAAGAACGATATGTTTGAGATGTCACTTCCATCACTCGCGAATGAGGAGAAGGCTGATGCACCTACATTTTCTGAAGACGGCATAAAAGGTAAATTAAATGGTGCAGAAATTACTCAAGGTGAGTATGCTTCTGATGAATTACATTTTTCCACTTTCCATGCTGACCTAGAGCAAACTTTAGTGGAACCTACTTCTGAATTGCCTTTGTCACAAGTTGATTTGCATTATGTTCCTTGTGGTAAAGAAGAGTTGTGCGACAGTACTTCACTTATATCCATTCCACAACTAGTGAATGAACATGCTACTTTTAATCTTGATTCTCCATGTACTGAATTTAATCATGTTATTCACATGTCCAGCGAGAATGATGAACTTCAATTGCAATCTTCTTTAAATACATTGGGCTATATTCTGTTTAATGATTCTTGTGAGCTCAATTATTTGAAGGCCAAAATATTTGCTCATTCTGATTTGCCATGTCCTCGTAATGTTATTTTTCACATCTTTGGCAAATATAATGATAGCGACATTTATTTGGTGCACAAAGTTTACATTTGTTCAGATATGCAACCCTCTGTTGTTGTGCCAAGAAAATGCAAACTGGAGAGTAGTGTTAGGACCACTGATATTACTTCAAGTTTGTTTTGCTTTTGTCCAAAGACACAGGTCGGTTTTGAAGAAGGGGAGCAAGATTTGCACCACATGGAAAAACCGAGAACGGTTTTCCGTGAAGAAGGGGAGGATGATGTGACCATGGCTACTACGGATATAACCATTGCTCACATCATGCATGAACAAGAAGACATCAAGATCAAGGCCTCCAAGTGCTGGAATCCGATTCGGCCACCTGCTGCGCTGTTGATTTCAAACGGCCGCCGAATCTGCATACGAGCTCCGTTTTTGGCCCGTGAGTACTTGATGGAAAGCCCACGGAGTCCTCTTTCCAACGGATCTAGCCTCATCTCCGAATTCCATCTCGTGTGGCCACAATCACAGGAACAATGTGCTGCGTCACCTATAATGGGCCTATGGGCTTGTAACTTCATTTGGGACCCCGGCCCAGGTGGGGCCCATGTGGGGTGCGCCCCAACCAGGTGGAGCACGACCCTAGGGTCCCCTTAGGTCGTCCTCCCACCTCCTTAAATAGTTAGGTACCCCTTTAGAGTTTCTTGGGTTTTGATAGATTAAAGTTTAGCCATTGCTACTTGCTTACAGCGCGCGTGTCAGCTAGACCGTCTGTCTGCTTGTTCTTCGGAACCCCAACTTATCATTTGTATTAAATTCCTATTTGCAATTCAGATTGTTTTTATCTTGTTCTTACTTGTTTCTTCGATTTGCTTGCAGGAATAAGGTTGATCTGCACTGGCAAGATCAACAACCCACGGAGAGGTGTATCGATCGCTAAGGTGCAACACAACGTCTCGTACGGTTGTAGTCGGATCGTCAACGTTTCTCCCAAATCGTAGTTACCTACAACTCACCGAAAGATTGGGCCAACAACAGCCTTAAGTGTCGAGAGGAACTCAGCGTTCATCAAACATTGTCAAAATTTTGTAATGTTTATTTTAGCTATAATCTGAACAACCCTTAATCTCACATATTTCTTATATTCTTCCTTCCATTGGTGTAGAAAAAAAGAGGGGAAAAAAAGAAGGAAACATGGAGAGAAAGCAAAAGAAAATTTGTAACCATAACATTTATATGACATCTCACTTTTGTATCAATGTGGCACGTCACATAAACACCAAGTAGGATCCCGAATGGGTCGTCATAATTTAGGACTGAAATGATACTATTTAACAAATTCGAGAACCTAAAAATACATTTTAAGATTTGAAGAATCTGGATGAGACCAAACAAGTTTAGGAAGCGACCGAGCGACAATGCACTTTACTCTACTTTACATCTTCAATACTTGCAGTTTATAAGCTCACCTGACACCTAGTTTACACCTTCTAAGGAGCTTGCGTATAAGTTATAACCCTCTCTACGCCTGCCTCAGTCTTCTCTTCAGGGAGATAGATATTCGACCCAACTGTCTCAGGCCTATTACGCATTTGAGGGAACGTTCCTCAACTTTATACCGTTTGTTTGGCATCCTTAATCATTAATACTAGGTCACCCCCTAAACTATATAAAATCGTACAATTTAGGTCCTATAGCAGTATAGATGTCCAGTTTCATTGATATGGCATCCTAGTCAGCAAAAAAAATTTAAAAAAAAAGTATGTAGGATCCACATATAAGTGAGAAAATGACATGGGTCCCACATCTATTCTTTTTCTTTCTTTCTTCTTTCTTTCGTCTCTTTCTCTTCTCTCCTTGCTTCTTTTCTCAACCTGCGATTGCCACGGTAGAGGAGGCCCCCGCTGTTGTCGTGGAGGAGGAGGAGACCACGGCGGCCGGCACAGCCGGCGGGAGAGGGGGAAGAGGAGGCCGGCGAGCCGGTTGCCACCGAGTCGCAGCCGCACGCGAGCGAAAACTCGGTGCCGCACCCCGCCGACGACGACACGTCCAAAGGCTCCCAAAACACGGCAGCACAGGTGGTCGCGGGGCGCGCTTCTCCGCAAGCTGGAATGGCGGCCATTGGCCGTCTCTCCTCCCTCTCCCGCCGACGCGGCTGGCCGTCTCTTCCCTTCTCCTGCTGGCTGCGTCTACCGCCTCCCCCCCCTTTCCAGCGCCGGCCACCCCTTCTCCCGCCGGCTTCGGGCTGCCTTCCCCTCTCTCCCAGGCTGGGGAAGGGAAGAGAAGAAGGATGATGGGGCTGGCATGTGGGCCCAATGTATTTTTTTTCTGACTAGGATGCCACGTCAGCGAAACCACACATATATATTGGCATAGGATCTTGAGTGCACGGTTTGTGTGAGTTTAGGGGTACATATTTCTGGTTTGTGGTCAAGGGACCTAAAGAATCTCGCTGTAAAGTTGAGGGACCTCCAGTGAACTTATTCCTTTGAGGAGTTAGGCCAGACTGGGCCCATCTAGGACAGCATTTAAGAATGGATTTAGCCCATTACGAATTTGATATGGGCTGGTCTCAGCCCATCAGGCTAGCCATGCACGCGAGAATTGAAGGTTACCCGCCCCCAACTACAAGCTTGATTTTTATTGTGCCCTTTTCTGCTCTGATATTTTTTTTCAGGTTAAAAGTATCCCTTTTTTAAAAAAAGAAGGCTAAAAGAATCAAGCAGTACTGTGTCGTGTCCACTGAATTGAGTGGTGATTCTATGCGCAAAATAAACTGCAGCAGGTCAGGCTTGAGGTTGAAATTAATGCTAGACACATCTAAGGCATTCCCTTCACACACACACAAAAAAAAAACTAAGACCGTCTTTAGATTCAAACATTTTTTTCTTTTCCGTCACATCAAATGTTTGGACATATGCATGAAGCATTAAATGTGGACGAAAAAAAAAACCAATTGCACAGTTTGCATGTAAATCGCGAGACAAATTTTTTGAGCCTAATTACGCCATGATTTGACAATATGGTGCTACAGTAAACATTTGCTATTGACGAATTAATTAGACTTAATAGATTCGTCTCGTAATTTATAGGCGGAATCTGTAATTTGTTTTGTTATTAATTTACGTTTAATACTTCAAATGTGTGTCCGTATACTTAAAAAAATTTTAGCACACGAACTAAACACAGCCTAAGGCATCGAAGCTTTATGTCAAACCGGCGTTGTCCAATTTCACTCCACTGTTGCTTTGATGTTTTAGATGATTATTACGTATTTTGACATTTCCTCAATAACAAAAAGAAATTAATTTATCACCAACAACTAGCTGCCTACTCCCTCCGTCCCATAAAAAATCAACCTAGTACTATGAATCTGGACATATTTCTGTCCAGATTCATTATACTATAATGTGTCACATCCAGTTCTAGATTCGTTTTTTTCGAGACTAAGAAAGTAGCTAGGAAGAGAACTTCACCATCCATCTAGCGTACGTGTGGAATGGTGACAACTCAACCCCCCCGTCCGGGCGTCCCCATGTGTTCTCCAAAATTAGTGTCAAATGATGCCGTACAAATTATACGTACTCGTACGTTTACCACGTAAGTATAGAGCATACTCCATATATATGCAGGTGAAGTTATATATATAGTACTATTACACAAAATAGGAACAAATAGGGCTCGAGGCCGTAGATATCACAAGATGCTCCAGCTTTGTCGCTGGCAGTACTCTCTCTCTGTGTCTCTGGTGCCGTCTGCTTTTCAAACAGTGCGCCCTCGTGACAAATGGACGCAATAATGACGTACGGTGTCCCGGAACTTGATCCGCGACGCACGCACAGGGGAGACACGACACACCGGCCGGCCCGAAAACAATTGATGTCTCAGCTATAAATCGAACGAAACCCGCGCCCAGAATGTCTCCACATCGACGGGCTCTCCCCTGCACGTCACATGCACAGGCCGGCGGTACGTGCGAGGGTACGAAGCCGTCCCTATCGTCGTCCGATTCGCGTGGATCTTCGCAGCCAACGAGCGAGGGCCTTATGCCCTTATCAGAATAAATCAACTTAATATCTACTACTGTATACTAATATACTATTATCTCTAGCCTAAAATATAAATATTAAAAAAGTATGTTAAAATGATAGGAGAAAAGTTCTTATTGGTTCATAAGAGAAAAAATAGGTAAAAAAATTAAATGAACGATGGTTGTTATTGGTTAAGAGTGTTCGTTGATTTTTCGGATGAGCCCACAACCCGAACCAAATAAGAAGATACTTCCTCCGTCCCAAAATGTTGCTACCTATAATTTGACCTATCCTAAAACAACTAAACTGAACATGTTGTGTTGTGATTGGTTAAAACAACTCTTGTTTCCTAAATTCGAGATAAGCTCTTGGGCCCCAACAGTGCTATAAAAGAAAACCAATTGTAGGAGGAGAAGACGCTCAACTCTTGCGCTATCTAATATAAAACCCTTATTCGCCACCGATTGTCTTAAGCGGTAGAAGAGGTTCGTTCGGCTGTCTTAGGGCAGTGCTGGTGGAAACCCGATGGCTGGCGTGATCTAGCGAGGAAGAGAGAAGAGAAACAGAAAGAAGAAGAAGAAGAAGAAGAAGAAGAAGAAGAAGAAGAAGAAGAAAGGCAAGAAGACTCAATGGCTTCAAATCCGACATATCAGAGAATTTATTTTGTAATTTAAGAGTGATTGGTTAATTTATAGGCTAAAGTTAATATCCTAACTCCAACAAAGAGGAGATGTTGATGTAGAAATATCTTTATTTTAAAAACTAGGTGATTCCCCGCGCTTTGCTGCGGGATTACTAAGCAATTCTGACTATATTTTTTTAACATGTTGATAAATTTATGTTAAATACTATAAAAATGATAGATGGATTTGTCAAAATATTATGCAAATGATGTGGGGGTGATGATTTGATATGCTTGTATGTTGATTTGTAGAATTAATTTTTTTTAAGGGGGAGTAGAATTAAATATATTGTAGATGATGTTGTATGCTTGTATGCAATTATTGCTAGTGGGTGATGATGTGGTATGGTTGCATGCATGTTGAGCTTTAGACTTAGCGGGTTATAATTTTATAAAAAGTATAGATAAGGTAGTCAGTCGGATATAGTATATACTAACATTACGAATTTAGAAAAAAATTAAATTGATAATAATAAAATGAGTCACACTATATTAATTTGGTTTATTTGGGATAGACAGGGTAGGTGGTGGGGTACGAGTGGTACGTAGCTTTTGCTCCAGCCGAGGCCTCCACTGTTGCGAGGTCAACCGCGCGTCGAATCCTCGGCCCAGAGGCTCACAGTGCGCCGCCGTACCGTCACCCCTCACCAAAATGGCGCAAATGGACCAGCGGCGGCCCACCGCGCCCCGGACCCAACAGCGAGGCGTCACCTTCTGCCCGCTGCCGCGACCCCGCGCGCCAGGAAATCCAAGCGAGATGCCGCACATGGCCGAGCACAGAACACATGTGTAGCTGTACATGTGTTTAACCTAGTACTACTCCCACCTTATCGGCTCCTCCTCCTCCTCCTCGGATCGCTAGCTACTCCGATCCAACTCGTGCAAATTTGCACGGTTTGTCTGGCACCAGTAGCTAGCTTAGCTAGGCCGGCCGGAGTCGCTGTTGGGTTGCACAGGCCGATGCGTCCAGTCTTGGCGGAATCACCTACGCACTCGCTGATGTTGCTGCTGCTGCTGCTTCTTTCACCGCTTCACATGTCAAGTTGAAGCTACCCGGTCCGGCTCCTGTCGGAGAGGGCCACACACACGACATAATAATGATGATGACGAGGATTGCGTTTTCATCTGTTCGCTTCGCCTCGAGTCCTCGACCGATCGAGCGCACCCGCCCGTGCGTCGTGCGTCCTCGCTGCGGTTCGTGTCAGACGCCAGTACGGTTCGCCCGCAAAAAGACGCTCTACTTTACCGGTCTCAGCAAAATGGGGTGAACCTTTTGGTGATACCTTACTCCCTCGTCTTATAAAAAATTTAATCCTACTAATAAATCTGGACATATTTGTGTCTAGCTTACTACGTAGGATTAGCTTTTTCTTTACATAATACAGTTGGTGGATGCTCCTACACATCATGCGAAAAGCTGATGAAAAGCTTTGTGTTTGAAAAGAGTCATCCGTATATTGGTATAGACCATGCACGTGTCCGTATCGCAGCGTCTGTACGTAATGGTTGGTCGCTGCTTGTAGGACGGACGATTGCTGTATCTGAATGCGACGCGGACTGTGGAGCTGCGTTGGATTACAGCGTGCGATCGATCGCTGCCACTGTCTTAGGGAGGGACGGGGAAAGTATCGTGGGCAGCAGCCGAGCCGCCCATGGTTTCTCTCGGAACAGATCGGTGAATCACTGCATTTCGACACTTCGTCCCGGGTGGTTTGCAACTTGGAAGCCTAGTTGTGGCCTGACGGGTTGATGATGATGTTCAGTGGACAGAGTTTTTCTTGTTCAGGTACTGCTTTTACTGCAGCCAGGGGCAGATCTAGGAGTGTTTTGTGGTGTCACAGGACAGCAATAAGTTTCTGTAAACTCCATTATAAATTGATACTACCTTTATCCTAAAATATAAGTATTTTTAGAGGTGGATACGGTTATTAAAAAATTAGATAGAAGTGAATAATTGATGGTTGTGATTAGTTGAGTAGTGGAGATAGGTATGAAAAGTGAATAGTGGAGGATTGTGATTGGTTGAAAAGAGAATATTGATAGAGAAATTGTTATATTTTGGGATAAATTTTGAAAGCTAACAGTTATTATATTTTATGACGATGGAGTATTTTCTAACTGCATGTTCTGGCCCTGTGGATCGTCGATGATGTTTAGTGGACAGAGTTTCTTGTTCAGGTACTGCAGTCTAACGAGATATTTTGATCTGTATAATAGAAAATGTGATGATGATGGCATAGTTTCAAATACCAATCTAACGAGAGCAACACTAATAGTCAAGTCAATTACTGGTTATATATATTGCTATATCATTTATAGTCAATTGAATAGTCTACCCATATAATACATTTACTTTATTAAAACCTGACCCTACTTTATTCTCTCACAGAGCTTTTTGTAGCTAGTGTTGTAGATGGCTCTTAATTTGTAGCCCACTTTTTCTTCTCATTCTCCTCCAACTCAGTAATTATTATACACGCTCCTGTAACCCACTTATTTAGTATCTTATTATACACGCTCCAATACTACATGTATGGAATGAACACATATATTTTTAATTTATTTATTAGTCAAACAATTTAAATATTGACTTTGCGAAAAAATAAATAAATATTCCTTACAAGTTTTGAAGTTCCAGTCTAGCTTTTAGCCCCTTTCTTCTCTTTTGATGTCGTAAAGTCACTGTTCTGTATGCCTGCACCCTTCATGGTCGTTTTTCCAACTTGTTTTTTTATACTCTACTTTATCTATAAGATAAATGATAAGAAATGTCATGGATTGCACGTTTACCATTAAGGAATGTAAGTTATAAAAGATATCATCATAGAAACGAGTTTGTCTAAGAAATATCATCACCGTCAATTTCTAGTTAGCAACCATCTATTAAATTTTAAGAAAAACACATTGTTATTCTTGGTCAACATGTTCAAAATCCCCAACACACAACTAGCGGAACAGACACATTCAATTAGGTAAGACATACATGTATACAAATCTAATGATAATTGGGCTATATAACAAGCTGGGCCTAACCGATGCATGCTTTTGATTAGCTTGTGAGATAGCCCGTGCGAATGCGCGGGCATGCATTGTAGTTTGGGTTTGAGAAACTGATAAAGATGGAATATTAACCAGAGAATATCTACCACACTTTAAAAGTACGATTTATCCACAATTTTTTTCATTAGCATTGCTTATAAAATTTTAACCTATATTAGTTACCTTTATACTATATCATATTAATATAATTTCTACAAGTAATTGTTTATAATCTTCTTCATCTAAATAGAAGGTAGACTTATTTGTTTAGAAAACATGCCCATCAAATTACCTGTAAAGTAAAAGCAAGGTGTTTTTCATTTTTTAATTGGATTACTAATATTAGGTTGCCCATTGTTTTCTGACAGATGTATTGGGTAGGACATGAGGCTACACTAAATACATGGGTTTCTTGAGCCTAATATAATTGCATAGTTTAAGAGACAATCCATATGTGAATATTTCATTTAGAGTGTGTGCGAGGCTTCATATAGACTATTATGAATATGATTGGATGGCTAAATATAATTGTGTAATAATTATTTTTAGAATGCGATGTATCATAAATACATGGTTGTATAATGTAGGAGGGGACCGGTAAGATATAATATGATCTAGTAGTAAAAAAAATAGCCAACATGGTCTTGAATTATTGATTTAATTTAAAAACTATAGCTGCTCAAGTGTATCATAAAGAGTATTGGACTAGGACTAAGTCTATGTTTTCACTTTGCAACACCTATCTTTACCATCCATTGCATAGGTGGTACAAAGTGAAAATATAGGCTTAGCCCTAGTCCAATGTGCTACTTGATTACTTTGATCACTTTAGGTGGACCAAAGTGAAATTTACTCTATCATAAATTAAACTTGCAGATCGTCTAAAAATAATTGTTTATTTACAGCACCAAGATTACTCCTATTGTAAATCCCTAGTGCTTGCACGTTCACACCCAGATCGGTGTCCATGAAAAATATATTTAATAGTTTATGATAACAAATTATGGTGTACATGTATATGGTGTAATTAGAAATAAAATCATGAACTGGACAATCGAGTGCGTGGAGGCCATACATAAATCAATGATAAATCAATCGAGTGCCTAATGTCAATGATAAATCAAGCAATCAAATAAATAAGCGCTGCAGCTGCCATATATAATTGGTCCATATACATATGTGTGGGTCCGTGATAGAAGGGTGACGGTGGATTTAGTTTTGATCCGATGGTCAACAATACCGGTTCCACCATTTTAAATAAAAACTGACGGTTAGTTGTTTTTTTTTCTCATAATTTTCTTGAAATTATTAGAGCTCCACGTGGTGGTTTAGGATTGTTTGTAGGAGTCCACATGGCGGCTTGAGAACGTTTGTATGAAGTTTAATGAACTTTTAGTATATAATTTTAGTATATAATAGATAATAGCATTTGGTTGGGGTCGCGTCTGCAGTTAGCTTTAAAAAACTCGAAGGAAACAGACATTCTGAAAACATTACACTTAATGTCCAGAAAATGCTGAAAGCCGATTCTTATGTATATGGGACTCCACTCTGTCATAGGCTATATCTTAACCCACATTTTAAGAGAACATATCGAGGACATTTTTTAATGGGAATTTGCAAAAGCTATCATATAATTCACTTAAAGTTTGATATTCTATCTCACAAATAGTTTTATCGTAAATACCCATCCACCTATTCAATTTTGTTGTTAAAACCAACCCAGTTGTGTACGTGCTTAACCGAATTAACTTGTTATCACTGATGAAGAGCTATTGCATATTAAGCTAGTCGAGTCAATTTTGTCCAAGTGTTTACATTAAATTTATTTTTCATGTTTTATTGATTTTTTTATACAGTGGTACTCAGGTGCGACAACATTTAAGTTCTCATCAGCATTTCTTTTTGTGAAATCTGCAAAAAAAAATGTGAAGACTATACTCTAAAAGTATTAATTTTGTTAAAACCACATTGACAGCTCATAATTTATGAAAATATATTGATTCAATTAAATACGTGTGCACTGGAGTGGGTTTTGCAACAAAACAGAGTAGATGGGTGGGTATTTACGACAAAATAACTTATGGAGTAAAATATCAACCTTCTAGTGACTTAAGGGTGGTTTTTCCATTTTTTTTAAAAAAGAAAGAGGGTTGATACCGTCACAACTGAAGGACTTACCATTGTTCTACGTACACATTCTCTCGTGCCTACGGACTACAGCTATATGCCAGAAAATTTAAAACTCCTTAAAAATAATCAGAATCATCAGGGGAATCAACCCTTACTGAAGGCAGGGGCGGATCCAAGAACAAAAAATTGGAAGGGCTCAATTACACAGTTTCTTCAACCTCCAGCTATTTAGAGATTTTTAGTTTATCATTCATAGTGAAAAAATTGAAGGGGGTGCTCCGGAGATATCCATGGGTATTGTGGGTGTAGGGGGGACTCGAGTCCCTCCTGCATCCACGTTGGATCCGCCCCTGATTAAAGGTATATCAATGGCCCATGCCCGCTCTAATTTATTGGAAGATTACACGTATCTAAAGAAATATATTACTCTTACCGACCTTGCAACAAGTTCAGGGACACTCGCCATGTGGGGGAGCATGACAACATGGCATTACCAGTCAAGTCTGTAACCGACTAGAATCACGAAAAAGAAAAAAAAAATCCTGTAAACAGTGCCTCTTTCATTATCTGGTAGGGGTGGCTGCAAATTAAATACTGCTCAAAGCAATGCTGATTTTCCATTTTGTGTTCAGTCCAAGGCCTAGTAGGAGTAGCGAGTAGGTACTGTTGCATATCCCTCCTTTGATTCAGTGAATCAGTGGTATCTAGCTTGCGGCTTCGCCTATAACAGGCTATGATCCTATGAGCTCGTTTGTGATTGGCGGGTTTTGTGCCATAACGAACTGATCCGTCGTCAGCCGTTTGGGTCAAGGAGAAAACCGCATCTTGTGTTCCAGGCAGCAGACATATGGATGGAAGAGATAGCACGCCATATGTGCAAATCCAATGCACCAACGAATCTGGCCGTGTCAAGATAGCAACGTTTGATAGCAAAACGACTAGTCCGCGAACCTTGATTGAGTGGTAGAATTGCATCCACCTGCATTACTATCCATCATTAAGGGTCATTTCAATTTATTTTTCCTAGTGATCATAAATTATTTTTTATGGGAGAATCATGGCCGCTCTTTTTTATTTATAGGACCCATTTGAATCAGAGGAATGAAAAATTAAAGAAATAGAAAAAACATAGCATTCTGATATGAGTGCAAGTATGAAACAGATAATTACAAAACACAAAAAAAACATAGGAATGACCGTTTGATTGGATCGCAGGAAAAACATAGAAATTTAATGAGAGATAAAGACTCAAAGAATTATTTTCATGAGGTTCTACTTCATGTTAAATTTTCTCCAAAATTTGCATGAGAAAAGATATTTCATAGGAATTTCATAGGACTCATCCCTTTGATTCAAAGGGCTATATATATAGGAAATATTTCTAGAGGTATGAAATCCTCTAAAATTTCTATGAATTTACTTTGAATCAAAGATCCTTGTATACTGAGCAAGGAGACACCCACCCACTAGGAATTCTTCATTGACACTTTGACAGGAGAAACATTAACATATTTTCTTTCTTTACGACGAGGCTAATAACCTGAACTGTAATTGAACATATGTTGTTTGGCCTGAGGGGGCAAGTCCTTTGGACTCTCATTATCCTCTTTAATTGATTAATTGATTGGTATAGCTCATCTCCGGCCTTTTCCTTTTCAACAAGAAAATAAAATAAAACCAAACATTTCGACTATACATCAATACATGATATGTGTTGGTCATGTATCAAGGGTACCTTAAAAAGTTTCTCCGCAAGACAAGAAGATGGCATTCTCATCTCTAGGGAGAAGAACAAGTGCTCCTTAAAAAGCATTTAGCAGCTGTGGTTTCTAACCATTTTCATACAAGACATGATGTGCCATCTCAGCAAAAAAATCATTCACTAGTTTATCAACCATGCAGGAGTTTAGAATAGCTGCATTGTCTACACATGTGCAATTATCTATTGCATAGTTTTGTACTAGTCCGTTCAAAAAAAAAAGCAAACCCTAGTTATGAATCTGATATGCATGTTCGTAGATAGGATTGGACTTTTTTTTTTGGGATGGAGTGGTAGGTTTGAGTTGATAGCTCTGCCCTTTGAAAGGCTGAAAGGCCAGGCACGGACAGAGATAAATACCAGGATGGATTCGTTTGGTATTAAATTATATGCTGATCAGGTGTTAAGATTCTACTTATGGAAGCATGAATCCTACACTTAACAAGAACTAATCAATTCATGGAAAGACCCAGGACCTAAGGAAGAAAAGATATTTCACAGCTATTGAGCGGCAGACATCAATTGTCAGGGACTCAGGGTGCTCTTCAGTGATGCCACTGGGCACTGGCTTCTCTCTGCGTGAAAGGACCTCGGAATCTCTTTGTCCAGGAAAAAGGATTGGGAGAGGAAACAATGTGTTGCCCATACTTTTCATCGATACAAGAGTAGGGGCAAATGACAACAAAAATGGGGAAAGAAAAAGGAGTGATCCAGATCCTACTCCATATCACACGAACAATCATTGTGTTTGTAACCCTTACAGGTGGGACCAGGATAATAATCTCTGCTCATCACCGAGGGAGAAGAATATGATAACTCGCAGAACAAGAAGAACTGCAAGAATCACACCTTGAACTTACAATTTTGTGAAACAAACCAAATATTTCCTGATGAATAATTGTCTCTAGCTACTCCGATGCCATTTTTGGGAAAATTAACTAGTTGTGATCGACTTGTGACCTCTGTAGATCAAAATTAGTATGAATAATTCAATAGTATGTTATATGTGTATTATTCAATATATCTGATGAAAAAAATATATCATGGGACATCCAAGAGAAGCAAAATTGGAGTATGTAGTATCCCATTGATTACCAAAATAAATATAAAGCATTAGTATTTTTTGGTACACATTATGTATTGAGAAATTTTGTAGTCTCTCCATCCTCGTTTGCTTGTTGCTGTTTATTTGTCAATATTTCAACTTTGACTATTGACAACTTTTAAATAATTAGTTTATGATTCATGAAAGTTGTAGGGTAATGTTTATGGCACAATGCACATTGCTAGTATGGCATACTTTCAACTATACATATTTTGTTTGGAAAATACGAGCAATCAAAGTTAAAATGTGTATAATATCTAGTAATAAATATCTGAAACCAAAGTAAGTAGTATTGAGAAGGTACTGAGAGGTATAAAATATATCAAATTTTATATTGTAAAAGATGATACTTTCCAATATCTTCTTAATAACAGTAATTTTTTCATACCCATTGCAGATTTGTATTACTCCACAGCTGCATGCTACAGTCATGTCAAAGCTTACAGTTTACCCAAAAAAAAGGTCAACAAGGGCAATGGGCAGTTCTCTATTTAATTTCTTCGGTTCGCCACTAAAGAAAATTAAAGTAGAACTAGAAAGGTTTGTAATTTTGGAAGTTGATTTGTTCGGAGATTATGTCTCATGGATTAAGGGCAAACTAAAAGTCAGACAATGTTTTTTTAAGTGATTCAGGGGTTTTGATTTTCTTAACAAATCTCAAAAATCATTTTGTCGACTTTTAAATAGAAGATGGGTTAAGTTCATACGAACATATGCATTGAGTCAACAATAAACTACCACTAGCGAATTTGTCAATCTGTACACGTAGCTTGCAATATGTCTACAAGCAAAAATTACGAGAGCAAGAAACTTAAAGTTCTTGTGATCGAATCACCTAGTAAAGACGCATGATGTAGTGGCAACCATATTAAGGGTAAATTAAACGTGGGAGCTTTTTTTTCTCCATAGAAGTTTAATAGCTTCATATTTTCTACCACAATATTAAAGAACTTTAAAGAGTTTTCATATATTATCACATAAATCACCTACCCAATTTCTTGGCTTGTAGTGCAAAATACCATCAATTATTTGAAGTTAATTTCTTGTTTTTCACATGTTCTATTGTATTCTTCGAAACAAAATTTGTTTAAAATAAGAGCATAATGATATAAATATGATTACTTACTATAGTGCACTTATAAATTTTTAAGTGTTATACAGTAAAGTTTATTTATGTCATCTAACCAAATTATATCAAAGTGTTATATAGTAAAGTTTCTTTATTTCATCTCATCAAATTATATCAAGAGCATAGTTTTGCAACCTAGTACAGATCATTACCTACTTAAAAGATCATAGTGTTTCTGCCGTCCCACCTAACATACCTGTTTCTAGCCCCCTCTATTTTTTTTTCTCCTCCCTTCGCCAATCTCTCTTCCTCCCCTTTTTTTTTCTTGGCGCCCTCTCCCCTCGCGATCTCTCTCCATTCCTTTTCTTCTTCTTTTTTCTTGGTTTTTTTCCTCCCCGACCTCTTTCTCCCTCATGTTTTTCCTCTTTTTTTATTGGTTTTTTTTATTCTCAAAGAAACTGAACAACTAGAAAAAAACATAATATCATCGATTCCGGGTAAAATCCGTCGGCCCAAGACCGAGTTAAATCACGTGACTGTTTGCACCGGCATGTTATAGCTCTTATGGTCTGCATGCCAAGGAGACGTGACACGCTATGATTCAGTTTGCATGACAAGTTGAGTTAGCGGCATTCTCAGATTATTTGCAATTCTCTATTTTCATGACAATCTGTGATAATATTTTGTTTGCATGGTGATTGGAATCACCTGAGCCAACTGGAACTTACACCTTCAAATGCAAATGGTACTAATAAGAAATTATGCCACTTACCCATTCTAATAGGATGTGTGTGAGCCCATTCTAATAGGATGTGTGTGAGTTTTCTTTTAAAAAAATTAGCTTATGTTGGAGGCGAGAACATTTTTTTTTTAAAAAAAAGTTATCTAGCAGCTCTACGTGAAGAATATTTTCTATAGAAGAGTTCAGATCACATGAAAATAAAGCCTTGATCATCTGTATGTGTTTGCAACTTTAGTTTTTTCCGTTGCAACACACGGGCCTTTTTTCTAGTCACAAATAATATCAAGAGCATAGTTTTGCAAACCAATACAAATCAAGAGATAGATGTTTTTCTCTTTTTTTCTTAAAATTTTTAAGATTTTCTATAACTTATTCGAGTGACACGTGATGGCTTAGAAATGTTTGTAGGAGTGTCATATGACGATTTGAAAGTGTTTATATGATGTTTAATAGATTTTCATAGACTTTCAACTATATAATAGGTCCTCCCTTCGTTTCAGGTTATAAAATATTTTGACTTTGGTCAAAATCAAACTACTTCAAATTTATCTAAGTTTATAGACAAATATAGTAATATTTATATTACCAAATTAGTTTTATTAAATTAATATTAAATATATTTTTATATTAAATTTATCTTGGGTCAAAAATATTACTATTTTTTATAAACTTAATTAAATTTAAAGCAGTTTGACTTGGACCATCTTATAACTTTTAAATGAAGGGAGTAGTATACAGATCGATTGCTGGCATGCGCAATACTTCAAACCGTTGCACGGTCGACACGTAAACAGCCGCCACGTATTCCCGCACGTGCCACAGAATTTTCCTCCGCCTTCCGGTCTGATCGAACATCCTTATCCGCACAGTACCTCGACCCTGTCCAGCTAAGCTGACGCACCCGTATAGCTGTAGCCTAGCCGAATCCGGTGCCCGAAGCTATAGCCAGAGCGCGCACCGAATCATCATGCATGGCGCGCCTCCCTATGCATGCCCTACGTACGCTATGCGGATAGTAATCTCCGTCCCAGCCGGAGCTGACCCGTGACGGCCCCCCCACCCTCGCGAACGGTGGAAAGCCGGCACGCTGCGCGCCCGCGCGCTCTGGCCGCGGTCCCCGGGGCGGCTCATCAATCAGTGCCCGCGTTCGCGTCAGTGCGGCGGTTGATGCATGCGCGCGCGCCCGAACCATGCGGGATATATATATCGCCGGTGCGTGCGGCCAGGACAGTGACCACGCCACGGCCTCTCACGACGTACGGGCCGCGCGGGGGAGCACGTAGGGCCGGCCGGCGCGCGGGCGGGCGGGCGGAGGCAGCCGCGAGACATGGCGCGGAACGTGCAAACGACCCGCGCGGGACGCGGGACTCGGCGCGCGGGGGCGCCATGCCGATCGGCCGGCCGGTCCCGGGGGCCGAGACGTGTGGTGCCGGGGGTGGCAGCCTTGGTTGGCAATTTGGGGTGGTCTCCCCCAAGGCCCCAACCAACTGAACCAAGTGCGCGCTGCATATGCGGTCTGCACTGCACGGTGGCGCGCGGATGGGGTGGGCTTGGCGCCTTGGCTTGGCTGGCTGGCTCCCGTGACTTTTTTCACGCAGGTGGTGTTGTGTCCACGTTGTAGTACTTGCCGACTGGGGACTTTTGCCTGACAGTACAGCGGTCGCCTTTGGTTCGTGTGGGACATTTCGGCACGAGGATCATGTTTTCACTTTCACGGGCAGGAATCAATCAATACGAAGCTTCCTGCCGAGGGAAAAAAAACGAGAGGATTGTGTAAATACCCGAGAGCTGTATACGTTATACTCCTTTTCTACATGGAAGATAATATAATATATCCACACACCCGTGAATAAAGTTTATTTTACCTATACGTACGTTCAACAAGCTCACTGAAATTTATAAGCTTCACTAAATTTATATTATAACATACTTGGTAATTGTACTAGGTATCAAGATATAAACCCCAAAATCTTTTATCCCTAGCTAAACTATTCAATAGGCCAATCCTAGAACTTCATAGGGCCACAGGAGCATTATTTTTCTTCACTATTTTTTTAGAGATTTTGGAAAACTACAGCTTATTATATGTCACAAAACAATTATCATTATGCGATAACTAACATTTACTACTCATCACGTGACCCTACCTACTCTAGCCATTAGATTGAGACCAGTGAAAGAGAGTTGCCTTCCACCTCTAGCCAGCTAAGAGATAATTGATGTGGCACAACAGCGTACGGAAGTACTTATCAATTGTGGATTCATACAGTGGTGTGATAATGGATCATTGGTGCTTTACATACACCTAAAATAAGGATATTTTATAATTTCATTAGTACTACAATAAATGATGCTAAATGGGTTACTAATGCAACAAGTGGTGGTTTATCGTCTCACCATTTCGGTTGGTTAACTTATACTAGGGTATTACAATATCTTTAGAATAGAGGAATTTGTAGAGCTTCCACGTGAAATTATCACACTCCAAAGGAGTCCTAAGTAGCTTTAATTATATTAAATCAGTCCTTGCTAAACCTTGGTTTTCAAGTAGATTAGACCTGCAACCTATTTCCTAACCCTGTAAAGGGGCAGCTTAAAGACAACAACCGAGAGATAAAAATATAGGTATGCTAACTGAGCAATATTATAAGGAAAAATAAAAATATCAAATGAACTGTTAATAAATCTAGTTATTCGTCTACTTGGGACCAATAGTTTAGATTAAGATTAAGTTTGTGATTGTAATGTTGTGCTACACTGTCCTTATCTTTTATGTTGATTTGGAAATAAGAAAGTTATAACTTGTAATTTCTTCACATTTCAAATTATTTTTAGATAGTCTATTTTAGTTGTTTCATATTTTTATAAACATTATATTTTCATACCAAATTAACATCGAAATATCCAAAAGCTTCTTCACCAAATATGATGATCATAATCCACTAAATTTCAATCAGAGCCCAAAATAGGAGTCCATGTCACGCATAATAATAATAATTAATTTGTTTCCAAACTTATTAAACTAAAATTTAATATAAATTAAGACTTATTATGAGTGCAATTCGATAATTACTAATTTGTATATCAGAATTATTAAAATTATGATAATAATATACCTAAGACTCCAAATTCAGAAAAAAAATAATTATTTCTAAAATTATGACATTATTTAGAAAAACTCAAATTATGAGTCCACATGACAAGTGCAACTTCTAGATAATTGAAATAATAAATTAGGAAAGGAATATGTTTTAGGCTACATTCGACATAATTTTTTTGTTTCATTTACTAATTTTGAATTTAGAGCTATTAACCAATA
This sequence comes from Oryza meridionalis, assembly GCA_000338895.3. Lineage (NCBI taxonomy): Eukaryota > Viridiplantae > Streptophyta > Magnoliopsida > Poales > Poaceae > Oryza > Oryza meridionalis. The sequence continues at coordinate 22,149,065 of CM002528.2, forward strand.
AATTGTTTTATTCTTTTTCTTAGCTGATAAATTGTTTTAGTCTGAGTGACGACTGCACCGTTACCAGCTTGCATAATAAAGGCTAAAGCGGCGAGATGTCAAAACTAACCATAAAACAGGGGTTCATATCCCGGGCCCTCTACGTACAGTTTCTTAACAGTGAAACGTTCGATATAAAAACGGTGTGCGCTGAGAATGGCACAACTCTGTTTCACACACGCACACACCCCCTCAGAGAGGGATCAGGCCGGCGCACGCGCGCGCAAAAAAAAAAAGGATCGAGAGAGAAAATCCGTGTTGTTTGTTCTTCGTCATGGGCGCGGACGCCACCACGTTGCACATCGCGGTTCACGCCCTAGCGAGCTCCCTGCAGCCGCAGGTTGCCGCCATCTTCTTCGTCTCGGCCGCGTGCACGGTGGCCCTCGCGCTGCTGCTGGCCTCGCTGCGGCTGCGGCCGCCGTGGTGGTGCGCGTGCCCGGTGTGCGAGGCGTACGTGACCGCGTCGTGGGCGCGCGAGTTCGACAACCTCTGCGACTGGTACGCGCACCTGCTGCGCCGCGCGCCGGGGCGAACCGTGCACGTGCACGTGCTCGGGAACGTGCTCACCGCCAACCCGGCCACCGTCGACCACATGCTGCGCTGCCGCTTCGACAACTACCCCAAGGGTGCCCCCTTCTCGGCCATCCTCGCCGACTTCCTCGGCCGCGGCATATTCAACGTCGACGGCGACGGCTGGCTCTTCCAGCGCAAGCTCGCCGCGGCTGAGCTCGCCTCGCCGGCGATACGAGCCTTCGCGGCGAACGTCGTGGCCTCAGAACTGCGGTGCCGCCTCATCCCTCTGCTTCGCTCTGCCTCCAGCTACGGCAGCGAGAGGCTGCTGGATCTCCAGGACGTCTTCCGCCGCTTCGCGTTCGACTGCATATGCAAGATCTCCTTCGGCCTCGACCCCGGCTGCCTCGAGCTTTCGCTGCCGATATCGGCGTTCGCGGACGCGTTCGACACGGCGTCGATGCTCTCGGCCCGGCGAGCGACGGTGCCCATGCATGTCGTCTGGAAGTTGAAGCGGCTACTCAACATCGGGGAGGAGCGGGAGCTCCGCGACGCGATCCGTCTCGTTGACGCGCTTGCCGCCGAGGTCATCCGGCAACGCCGCAAGCTCGGCTCCGCCGCCTCCGGTGACGACCTCCTGTCGCGATTCATGGGCTCCATCAACGACGACAAGTACCTCCGCGACATCGTCGTGAGCTTCATGCTCGCCGGCCGCGACACTGTCGCCTCAGGTCTAACCGCGTTCTTCTTGCTCCTCTCCGACCATCCCGAGGTGGCTGCCGCCATCCGGGACGAAGTCTTCCGCGTCGCCGGAGGCAGGGACCCCACGGCCGCCTCCTTCGAATTCGACAAGCTCAAGGACATGCACTACGTGCACGCGGTGCTGTACGAGAGCATGCGGCTGTTCCCGCCGGTGCAGTTCGACTCCAAGTTCGCCGCCGGCGACGACACGCTCCCGGACGGCACGCTCGTGGCCAAGGGCACACGGGTGACCTACCACGCGTACGCCATGGGCCGGATGGAGTCCCTCTGGGGCCCCGACTGCGCCGTGTTCAGACCGGAGCGATGGCTCAGCGGCGGCCGGTTCGTGCCGGAGAGCCCGTACAGGTACCCGGTCTTCCAGGGCGGGGTGCGCGTCTGCATAGGTAAGGATCTCGCCATCATGGAGATGAAGGCCGTCATCGTCGCCGTCGTCCTTAGCTTCGACGTGGAGGCGGTCGACCGGAGCTCGCGCCGGCCCAAGTTCGCGCCTGGGCTCACCGCCACGTTCGCCGGGGGCGTGCCGGTCAGAGTGCGCCGGCGAGCGCACTGCGCGCCAAGTTAGCTCAATCAAATAGGTCGCGTCGCCACGCGCGATCGATGCACTTATTCATTTTAATTTTTTTTCCTCTTCTTTTTTTGAAACGGGAAACATTAGTCTATGTCAGCATTGCACATGGAAAGCTGCACTGATCTACCGTGTAACTCGAGTCAACAGTCACCACTCAATTTGGCAAGTGCGCTGGGTTCTTATCCTCCACTCAAGATTCCTCTGTAGACCATAATTAAAGATTTTTCCGATTACACAGAAGATGTACAAGAGCACAAATAGTAGAGGTCACTACAGTCTAAACATACAGACACCACATGAGTACGTCTCTTTCATACATGCTCCATATATAAAAAGGTAATTTTACTATACTTTATAATTTATAAAGTAGAGTTACCATATTTTTTATGTAAAAATTTAGTACCTCTAGATATTAATTACGTTAAGGTTCTTAAAAATTTTAGTGTAAAATTTAGATATTTTAAGATATTTTTTAAAGATTGTAAAATTCCTATATATAAAATCATGTATATATATCTGTGAATGTTTAAAAATTCCTGTTAAGCCATGTACTGGGCTGTGAGTAAATGTACCTAGGAGAAATTAAAACCTGACAAGCAAAGTCCTATGCACAACTCGTACTATTCTTTTCGACCACCGAATAAAGGAGCAGCGTAACTAAAGTCTCTCTGCATGCTTCCGTCAAAATAAAAAGTCTCTCTGCATGTGTGAATGTATATAATCATTTCGGCCCGGCGTATATATTGTTATTTCAAACTTGAAAGCATGATTCGTACTTCTGGTGCCATTCTTGAGAATTTCTTTGGCAGATTCTCAATGTTACAGAACACACACCTAGATGTTCTTCCGTGTGGCCCTCTTTTCATACGGACAACATCAATTACATCAATTATTGCAAGATGGTCGGCCATAGAATTAGAAAATTGTAAAGTGTTTTGATCTCCACAAAAAAAATGACTAGTACATGAATAAGTGTTTTTTTAGAATGATAACTTTTACGAGGTCTCTAAATCCAACTGAATATATACGGCCATTGAAATAGGGAACTTAGCCCCGCTAAATAACCCAATCTGAAATTCGCTTCTATGAAGATTTGAATGAGATTTGAACTCAGGACCTCAGGTCACTACTCAGGTCACTGCAACCATTAGACTATATGGATAATTGATGACTGATGAAGTGATGAGGAAGGTGCAATGGTGATTTACGATTGCAAGCAAAAGGTTTTCATTTTCGGCTGTCAGTGTCAACAGGATAATCAGGGGGAATTTATCTGAAGATGACTCTTTTCCATACATAAGCATACGATTTTGAAACGTAGAATGTACTCGTCAGACTGACGAGTGATCAGATCAAAGGATGTCGTTAGACTAGTCGTAAGGACTAAACAGACGGTCTACTCCATATGGCAACTCTTTCCAGTACATGACAGTACCTGTGTTCGGCAGCACCCAGACTAAGCGAAAACTCATTCGTTTTTGATGTGCACGTTTCTTTTAAAAACATATTAATTCGTTTTCAAGTTTAAAATAATTAATAATCAATTAATGAAACATTAATGGCTCATCTCGTTTTGGGTATATTCCCAATCTTCTTATTCCTTTTTTCTCAAACACACCCAACATTCAATGAACATTTCAGCAGCGTATCATAATTCAAAGCAGTTTTAAATTTGAAAGTTTGTTTCTAAAATTAATGTTAGATACTCCTCCGGTTCTCTTTTAATTGATGTTTTGATCAACATTTTAAATACCAATGAATAATTAATTAGGATCCATATTTCCTTTTTACCCATATTAAGTACCAATGTTAGGGAGACGAAGCAACACATCTGTACTGTATTTGCATGCATACAGGGGTACTTTTGGAAAGCTATTTACCTTAGAAGGCTAAAACGTCAATATTTCGCGTCCACAAGCTATTAATCCCAACACCAATTAAAAATAACCCGGAGGGAGTAGTTTTTTTCATGTCCTCTTATCAATCATGAAAAGAGAGCCAAGTTAATTAATCATAACCACCCATCCATAATATTTGGCAATTTAGTCAGACCAGTGACCACTTAATAACTTCTAAATCATTTGATTATAATAGACGGAATCTATATGTTTGCATTTACCATTCAACATACTACTTTACTAGTATGCTATATCTTTTAAGGAGCTATGGATTTATTTATAACTTATTAATGGTCAAAGTAAAACAACTCTAAGTCAAAACTGCCAAATATTGTGAAACGTAGGGAGTAAAATTCAATTTCTAAATTCAAAATAGTATTGTTGAACCAGGCAGGCTTTAACGAACTATTCTCATAAATAAAAGAACGGGATGGTCACTCATGGTGGATCCACATACAGCTATAGGGCCATAGGCCGGGTGCACAAGACATCCAAATGGCTTGAAATTTCAGTAGCGGTAAACCATCTTAACACATTAGAATTAGAAGGGAGTCCGCACCCTCATCCTTCTAACGCCATGGGAGGTCCGAAAGAAAAGGAATTAAAGAGTCTTCCAACATAAGAAGTTGTCCATCATAAATAGAAGAATTCCTCATGAAGAAATGGGGAACGGTACTCCACTGCTTTCTCTACTTGGAGCAAAAATCAACAAAGATGCCAAAACCTGAACCTCAGCATCACAGCTACTCTCGTAGTTTTTCCCTTTTTTATATCTCTTTCACATCTGTGCAGATAACTTTTCTTCCTTCTATATTAAATGAAATCGGTACTTTTTTACTGGTTCGTTAAAAAAGGAACAAGACACATGGTAATTTTTTTTTCATGATTGGCCCCTTGGTCATAAGATGTTGTTGGTCGTGTTTTGACCAAACAGTTTGCAAAAATGAAGGACCCGTTTAAAAGTCAAAACATGTAAATTTCCAATTGATATTAGAACGGAAATAACTCCCAAAAGTTTTAAGTGAAGATGGATTGTTTGAAGTTGTAGGCCGAAAATTTCTATTAGCATGTGTCCACCAAGTCGTTTCATGATTCTAACCATATATAAATTTTGATTTTTGTAATTTTTGTTATCATCGTATTAAAGTTGTCACTAAATAATTAAATTGGTAATATGAAACTATCTCTACCAATGGAGAACCATTTCTATGGATTTGATATATTTTCCACTGTTTTCATCCATCAGAACTACTCCCTCTATTTAAGGTTATAAAACTTTCTAGCATTATTCATATTCATATATATATATATGTTAATATATCTAAACCTAGGTTCAGGTTATAAGACTTTCTAGCATTATCCACACGTCTTATAATCTGAAACGGAGGGAGTAGATGACACTCAGGAAAGGGAACAACGCACATGCTCGAGGGTCTCGGTTGGATTGCCACTGTTTGATCCCCACAACCTTTCAAGTACACCTTGTTCAAGTGCATTCTCCCGATCGCTTGCCAACTATATACACGCTATGCGATGCCCATGCATGTGCTCCAATTCTTTATGGCAGCTTCGTCTTCTTCATATTGGTGCGGTGGGGAGCACGTTTTCTTCAGCACGGAAAGCAACCAAGAGAACGGAAAACAGAAAAAGAAAAGGAAAAGGAAAAGGAAAAGGAGAAGGGGGTATGCCGTATGCGTCAATCGCCATGTGTTCGGTACCACATTCGTATGCATCAGTTGGATGCAGGTTCAGCTGCTCTATCCATTTATGCTCTAAACATGTTGAAAAGTGGCTGCTTTTTGAGAATTATTTGATAAGAAAAATAGTACTATATTAAACACGTCTCATGCGATTAATTACTACCTTAGTGCTCATCATACTCCAGCTACTAGTACCTACGTTTTCCTTTTGCATCTACTCCTTTTTGTCCCAAACTAATCAATTTAGTATCAATTAGACTAAGATATACTACCTCTGTTTCAGGTTATATAACTTTCTAATATTGCCCACATTCATATAGAATATAGACAATGCTAAAAAGTCTTAATTATAATATGAAACGGAGGAAGTAGCAACTAGTCAAGTCAATGACCCCATGGTTAGATTTATAGTACTATTATATATCCAATTCAATCTAAATTGTTATATTTTGAAATAGACGGAGCATTCTATGGAGCAGGCTTACAAATATGACTATTGATTTATCAGTGGTTGTTTTATCATTAACCATGGTAATTGCTTAATTATTGACGGAAACCAGTGAAATTCACGTAATATTTTCTTAAAAATAAGTTTTAGTTTAGTTTTTCTAACCTCATCAGTTTATTGTGCGAACCGGCTCGGTAAATACTAATAACCACGATACTGTTGTAATTTGAAACCCTGATATGGAGTTGGTGTACACTACCTCCGTTTTAGGTTATAAAACTTTCTAACATTGCACACATTTATATAGATGTTAATAAATCTAGGCACACATATATTTCTAAATTCATTAATATATATATTAATGTGGACAATACTAGAAAATCTTATAATATGAAACGGAGGAAATACTTGCTAACTTGCTATGCTATAGGTATTCCTGGAGGCCAAGGCAAGTGATAAGTTCGGATAGAGCAGTATAGTATAAGCTCGATCGAACAATGTAGAGAATATCCATTTGACGATTCATGCAAAACAGAGCAGCAATCTCCATCAAGTCAATTTTTTTTTTTAGAAAGAAAGAGAAAGTTGAGTCGAGCAGCTGGCCGGTCGGCTCGCACGGTTCATCAAAATGATGAGCTCAATATATATATTTAAAGATCTCTCTCGTTAGCTTTCAGAAAGGAAGAATCTTGCAATAGATCTGCAAGAGTTCCTTTTTGTTTCCAAGATAACGAATTTTATATTTTATCTGACGTCTACGACCCATGATATCATTGCCTATCTCACTTTCTCGTGTTGTGATTTCAATGTCAGAACCCATGTCTTATAAACCGAAATCTTCTATTGTTTGCGGTAAAACAAATTGGCTCTGAAGTAGAACATCATATTAGGACAGGCGTGTGCATCGGATAAGTTTGTTCTTTAGGTTCAGATTAGGATGCACTGAACACTTTTCCAGATCTGGTTTTAGCGGGACAAGTACACTTTTCCAGTACTAGTGCACTGAAAAATCTTTGATTCTCATCTCGTTTCACTTGCATTTGCTTTCGTTTTAAAGTGGAATCGAACCACTCACTCCATTTGGATTTAGAGTCCAAAGGGCCCAGGCCCAGCGAACGAAAAAGGAGGTTTTTCAAATGAAACCCGTGATCAGAAAGTCACCAGCGGAGCCATACAATCTATCTAGTAGTGTGCATAGCACGGTATAATGGTCAACGACTTTGATTTGTTCGTACCATTCTGTCATCGATCACTGCTGGGTCGGTTGGTGAGTGCGTTCCCTCTAGTTTGGTTCAAAGGCTAAGGACTCCCCATCGCCTTCATAAGGGCACTAAGGTGGAGCACGGAAAAGAAAATTGGGCACCCATGTTTTACTAGTCCCGGATCTCAGGGCCGTTTTTCAAATAGTGGAGCAGTTTCTTAATAGCCTTTTCTAAGTGCTTTTTGTTGCCTTCTTCTTATCTTTATGTACCCAGGAAAAAGAGAAGCGGGTTACCAATACATTGACAGGTACAAGCACATAAAAGTTTGCTACAAGAAACCAACATTTTTGAACCCTCCACTTTCCTATTTGAAAAAAAGGAATTGCTCTATTTGGATGCATCCGTAGAATAGAATGCCCAATAAACATTTGTCTCTTGATGATAGCATGTATTGTTCTATTTCATGTGGGTCTAAAAGTTTTTCAATGACTTATAGTTGGGAGCTCTTCACCATAAGCCACTAACTAGCTAGTTATAGGTTGAGATAACATTTATCAGGAGAGCTGAAAGGTCAGCCAGTTTTACATTGAGGCCCCTACAAGGTGGGCAAATTACACACTGAGCAACATCTTTGCAAATAAGGACTTTCAATACATCAATTCCACGACATTGACGACTAGATCAGCGGGAGTGACGATGACGAGCACGGAGAAACTGTGACAAATTGCAGGAGATGAAGCCTTGGATGTGCAGACCCAAATGGGGCCTCCACGAGGTGGAGGTTGAGCCAACCAAAACCAAAGTAAAGTTTTCAGCCGCACCTGTTTGAAGCCATTGACGCTGACAAGGAAGAAGGTCGACGCTGAAGTGGAGAGGTCGCCGGAGAAGCAACAAATGGCCGACACAACCTATTCGAGTTGGAGAGAAAACTTGCATCCCTTCCAGTTGTAGATGACGGGAATGAACCACACAAGCACCAAGCCAGAGACACACGTCGGAGAAGACATCGTCAAGGTCCTCCATGGCTAGAGTAGCGCAGACAAGAGCACCGGTCACCGGCGGAACTCTTGCTCTTCACAAAAAGGAAGAAAAAGGGGACTAGCCCGGGAAACGGGAGAACCCGACGAATCTACATCTACTAGTGGAGAAGAGGGGTCCGACCCCTCACCTGCGGTGAGTCGCCGGAGACAAGAAGGATGAGGGACCAAAGAGGAAGAGAACTCTTGGGGACTTTTTTTCATGAGAATTAAGCTAGTTAAAGTCTCCTTTTAAATAAAAAGAATATAACTATTCGATCTAGCTAGTAGGATTTAGAAATTTTCACGCTACAAATAAATAATGGAAATATTTCCATTATATATGTATGTATGTGTGTGTGTGTAAGTGCGAGTAGCTCCATCACCAAAAGCCATTAACTATGTTTTAGATAATGGAAATATTTCCATTATATATATATATATATATATATATATATATATATATATAGGGATGTTAATGGATCAAAGACTCATATATTATTTCACCCTACCTAGGTCTCATATAATTTTAGTTAAAAAATGAATAGAAATTAAGTCTACCTCAGTTTACATCGAGCTCTTAAATTTTGTAGGCTACAATATTAGACCCTTTACCAGACACACTAATATATTACTAGCACCAGTGCAGAATATATACAGCTGATAAAACATGATGCATATCATGCATCATTTTGCCTACTTACCACGAGATAATAATCGAAGCTAGCTTAGGTCTAAATTGTTGAATTTTTAAAACCAAGAGAAACAAATAAGGCCAGACATTATAGATAATGAGATGATGAAGATTTGGAAGAGCAAATTCCTTCCGAAGTTGAACATTTCCAATTTACTTGGTGCGTGGAGAAAGGATGGATCCATTGTGTGATGTCACAAGAGAAATGGGAAGAAGGGCAACGGATTGTTGGAAGGCTTTGGGATAGAACTTGTTTCATATCTTTTGCTTAGGTTCTTTTGTCAAGGATGAATGGCTAGCTATGTTTGTTGTTCCAAAAAAAAAGTTGTCTTTGTTGTAGTTTTCCTTTGGAACTACCTACATATGTATCACCCGACAGATTTTTCATTGAAATTACATGAATATAACCAGGGCCGTGTAACATCCCGGCCTAGGCCTTAATAGAAGTTGCAACTTCTTTTCCAGAAGCCAATCTCTAAAGAACTCTGAGGTTAAGCGTACTTGGCCTGGAGCAATTTAGGGATGGATGACCGATCGGGAAATTCTTCCTGATTGCGCATGAGTGTCACCCATCGGGAAATTCTTCCCGATTGCGCATGAGTGAGGACAAAAGACTTGTGTTGGTTTGTGAGGGTAGTTTATGACTTATAAAAGCTGCCAAATGTAAGCAGGCCCGGCCTGGGAGAGGCGGGACGTTACAATTGTATCAGATTGCGCATAAGTGAGGACAAAGTGTGCAGAAAAGACTTGTGTTGGTTTGTGAGGGCAGTCTATGACCTATAAAAGCTGCAAGATGTAAGCAGGCTCGGCCTGGGAGAAGCGAGACGTTACAGGCCGTCTCCAGAAATTAGGGGCCCCAGGCAGAAATACAAATTGGGGCTTCTACTGAAAAGCATCATCTCCGTTTGGAGCGATATATGTGTTGACAACGATGAGGCTTGGCGGAGCAACTGTGGCATCATCCATTGGTCCATGCACTAGCTGTGAATAAGCACATCACGTCCTAAAGTCCATGGATGAACAAATGAGAGCATCAAGGCAGCATGAATGGTGTCGTCCGCACAGAAGATGAGGGACAATCACGAGCATCGCGCGTGTCACCCTCAACGACGTGCTCCATCGCACGCACACGCGCCGTCAATTGTCGGAGGTTTAGCTTGCTTCGTAATCATGGTTTAGCTTCCTAGCCGCCTACACTCGCGAATCAACTCAACACACACCTGCTCGAGTGCTCGGTCTCGACGCTTCTATGCCTCATCGCTTCTAGGTCTCGGTGCTCGAGTGCTCGGTCAATTGCCCTCTCTAACTTGGGGGCCCAAAAAAACTGGGGTCTGTGCGGTCGCCAAGATGGCACGCCCTCATCGACGGCACTGAATATAACCACAATATAAATATATAATGTAACAATGTAACTAGCAACATATACTGTAGGCACTAGTACAGAATTTTCTCGTGCCGGGGCTAGCGGACCGTCACAACGTCATCATCTCTAACAGGCTAAAATAAACATCGACAAAAGATATACTCGTACAGACATTACCATTTGCATGTATTTCAAGCCCGTCACCGATGAGACCTATCGGTGACAGGCTTATGTTTAGGCCCGATAAACATTATCTTTGTAATCTTAGTGCCAAAGGGCGAAGTGGAGTATGCTGTACTACATTTAACTCCAGAATTGATAAGAAGTTATATGATTGGTCGAGGACAGAAGCTGCATTAAACGACACGTGGGACCCATATGTGCACAAAGGCGGAAGGCATAAGGAAGGAAAATCCAAACTCTGTCACAAAATAGACTTCCCAGTACATCAACAAGTTGGCGACCAGTGTGGGTTCCACGTGTGCCATAACATGAGGACCTTTGCGGAAAAGGTGACATTACTCAGCCTTGAGGTTTGTGCTTCAATTGTGTGAATTTTGTATACGCCTATATAAGCTAAGTACTTCGAAATATATACTTATACACTAACTTGGTGCCTCACATGCAGAAAAAACTTTCCACCATTCCGCAACAAAATTTCGAAGTCATTAGAGAGGAGTTAGCACATTTCATACTAGATGAAATCTTTGCAACCAATGGAACCTTTAGATTACAATCATAGCTAGCTCGTCTCTAAATGGTTGAACATTTTGCAATGCTTGTCAAAGACATTTCATTTTCCAATGGTTGAACATTTATGTATATATTATATGTAATACAATCCGGTCTGATGTTTCTGTTTATAATTGCAATGCTAATTACATATAAATTTGTTCCAATTTATAACTCGGTTTTACAGGTTTTGATGCGTGTCGGCGGTTTCGTGATCACTGAATGGATGTGAATGGCATATATATGTGAATAGATGTGTGAATGTAGATATGATCACTTAATATATGTTTGATTTGTAAATTGTTGTGAATGGCATATGTGAATGGATGTTTGATTTCTGTTATATATATATATATATGCTTCTATCATTTTGCAGCGGGCATGGCTAGCAAAGGCTTGAGATTAGCCAAAAAAATATTTTTTTTGATAAAATACTTATCCGTGACGGACTTAAACTTAAGCCCAATAGAGATGAGATTATTCGTGATGGGCTTAAGTTTAACCCCGATTGAGATGAGTTATCCGTGACGGGTGCCATACCAAACCCGTCAGTCAAGTAGGAGTTCGTTATAGATGATCTCATTGATGATGGGCCCTTATTTGACTCAAGTTCTAACTAGTTGTCAAGTATATATGTTTTTTTTACGGCTATGTATAACCACCGAGGTTATAAAGCTTTTCTTGTCCGTTGTCCTACCCAGCTTCATATGTGGGAACGACGTGTTAGGATACTAACATGTGCACGGAAGAAAACAAGGCAAAATCTATAATGTCGGTACATATGTAATAATAGCAAATTTGTTTCGTTTTAGGTGAAAAGTCTATGCGATGCGTTTAGGCCGTGTTTCAAAGCCTGATCAATATATGATCTGTTCTTAAACAAATAAGGCCAGACACAAAAACATGCAGGCCGACTGAACTCCGCTACGTACAAGAGAACTCTCTATTACGGCTGGAGTGAATACTTGCCCAGATAATGTTTCTCAGAGAAAGAAAATGCGCTTATCAGTTATCACAGATATGTATGGTCATGTGCCACATGTGCGAAATCTTTTCCTCAGAGCACCAGTGAGAAGACGTACATAGGGGGAGAGCTGCAGCTTTTCACGACTTTACCCGACACGGTGACAGCCGCGCCCGCGCGCGATGAACCGCACGCACACGCGCACCAGAAGTCCACAGCCTCGGGCCGGCCTGACTGACAGGTAGCAGCAGCAGGTCGGTTGCTTGTGGGATGCCGGCGATCATCCACCGCCTCCCCCCACGCGTGCGCGGGGTGGCCACCGACGCACTGTCGCACTGAGAGTTCGAAGCCGTATGGCCCAAATCCAGCCGTCCGCCACGCCCTACAGCTTGCACGCGCACGGCCGCGAGGCACAGGAGAAAGCGCCACCTCTGTCACCCGAACCGCGCGAGAGTTGTGCGGACGTGGCCTCGCTTCTGTCACTCGTTTTGCTCTTGTTCGTTAGAGCAAGTTTAATAGTATAGCCAACTACTAGCTTCAATTCATCTATAACCAATCTAATAGTTCATTCATACAATACTTACGTACTACACTATTAAGGGCAGTCCCAACCTATAACACTAGACATGGTTTCCATAAACTCCACATCATCAAAAAACTAGTACTAATACTACTCTTCCAATGCAAACACCACTATTCCATACTTCAATTTAATGCTACTTATCTCACATGATGTCTTGGATGTTGTGTAGAAACCATGTCTCATGCAAGACATGGTTTCCTTCTCTTTCCTTATTTATTCACTTGCCACATCATTTTTTGTCCTAGGTGGCAACTTATTTAATGCTATGGACATCATCCTAGTCATTGGGTTGGGAATGCCCTAATATCTGGTCTCACCTATCATACACACACTGCGTCTTGAAGTCCGTGCTACTGGCTACAAATCTGTAGTCTGCTACCCTTCTCTCTTTTTTTATCTTTTTAAAATATGTTTGCAGTTGACTTATAGTCTGCTATTGTAACTGCTCTTAGAGGAGATCAGATCAGGCGGAGGCAGACGAGGGGAGCCGATCTCCCAGGGAAACGGCGTCCGGGCCGCGGGGATGGTGACTGGTGTCTGCTGAGTGCCTGAGTCAGAGCGAGTGGTGTGACCGAGGGAGACATGCTGGGTTTGGCACTACGGTAACACGTGATGATAGGTCGAGCTGATGTTGGTTGGAGTGAGTGAGTGTTGCTTCTCTTTCCAGGTTCATATTTTCTGCGGGCTCATCATATGCCCATTAGTGCGGTGGTCGATGCTGGGTGTAATGATGTAGTAAACGTTATTTTAGTGATTGGAGTATAACTGAAGAAAACGATCTATTCAGTCCAAAAAGAGTTAAACTACAGGCCCGTCTCTGCGAATTTGGGGCCCCGGGTAAAATGCAAATTGGGGCCAAATAATTTAAAAAATCATATCTAATATAAAATAAAACATATTTTCACTCAATTAATATAGATACAATATGTGTTCTAATATTATGGTTTTACGATCTATCATCTACTCAATCACCGTGTAATCTTACCCGTTCGAGCCTCCAAGATCGAGCCGTTGAGGGTCAAGTCGACGATGATGAGCAGACGAGGAGGAGAAAGGCAGGAGCTAGGAGACGAGACAAGGGAGCAGGACAGAGCTGTGGCCGCCGCAACTCAGAGCGTTGGAATCATAAGCAGCAAGTTGTTATCGCTGTCGCTGTGCATAGAATTGGGATCGACGTCTCGTCGTCTCGGTCTCTGAAATCGGCACCACGCAGAATTAGATCGCTCAGCAACCAACAACAACAGGACCAAATCAACGATCGCACGATATATCCTCTTGAATTTGGGGCCTTCATGTTTATATGAGGCCCCAAAAAAAAGGAGGGGGAAGGGCCTGTGCGGTTGCCTATTTGACATATGGCCATCGATGGGTCTGGTTAAATAATGTCCACGCTGCCGCCAGGGGTAGATCCAGCATAGGGGCGATGGGGTCCAAAGCCCCCCACTACTAGCGTAAATACCATAAGAGCCCCCACGAAGCACCCGCTAAATTTTTTTACCATACGTAGATGGGAGGGAGGATTGTAGTTTTATCTAGTTTGTTCAGACCCCTCTACTATTTCTTTTTGGATCCGTCACTGGTTGCGGCGAAACTAATATATACTTTATATATATTTGAACAACTAACTAAACACCTTAAGACTTAACATACTCCCTCCGTCCCATAATATAAGGGATGTTCTGTCCAGATTCATTGTATCCACCTAAAATCTCTTATATTATGGGACTAAGAGAGTACATTGTAACAATTACAATTATTAGTACATTTTAAAACCTACAAGCATAAGACATTAACCCACTAAACACTTAATTTCATTCCTCACATCATTTTCACAACATCTCAACCCAAATCCACCCATCATTTATGCAACATTCAATATATATCCATACATATATTTTTGCAGCAAAGCGCGAGACATCATTTAGAATTGTATACTCACCTGCCTAACTTTTTGTGTACTTTTGTGGCCAACGCAACGTACTGGAGGCGACGTTCCTTACATTTGGGGCATGTTAGGATAATGGTTAATAGAGTGAGATTATTATAGAAATATGAATGAAGGGTTGAGATGAAATGAGATATGAAGAAATTAGAGAAATTAGAAGTTGTTCTTTCAGAAGGTGTGAAAAGATTTTCCCCATCACCTTTGAGGTAGTAGCAGAAATTGCGCCTTGTGGGCTCTTTCTTATGGGCTAAAGCTTCTGGCCCATTCTATGGCCTGAGAAGCAGCCATGCAGCCAATGCAGGTGGAACCCGCAGGCGCGGAGCGACCAAGTGACAGGGCCCTTCGGCTTGATGGAAACTACTAGATGCTTCCAGTCCATGGGCCGTGGGCCTCCGCTCCCGCTTCAAAGGCTGTTGATCTGAATCCAACCAACGGTTAGGATTCACCCTGCCTTGGAGTGCATCCATCCCAGCTGTTCCGTCTCGCTATATATACAAGCCGCTCTGGCACTTCCCGGAGAAACCCTACGAGCGCACGATCCTCCCCTCCACCGCCGCCGGCCTCGCTTCTTCCCCATTCCTGCTCTTCGAGGTACGCTTGCTCCGATCTAATCCCTTCTCCGTCTCAATTTTCGACAGTTCGCAGACTAATTTTGATTAGGACTTTGTTCAATACATCTCCTGAAATTGTTCGGGTTTTGTTTAGTACTGCGTGTATAAACATCCTTTTGGTTGTGGACTTATTTTGTATTCTCGATGGTTTCCTGAAGATTTGCACCGTATAATATCCTAATCTGAGCCTGGTAGCTCTTTGCACTATCCGATCGGTAGACGTTTCGTAGCAACCCCAATTTCGCATAAGTGAGCTCGGCAGTGTGATCTAAATTCGACTTATTTCGGTTTAGTCTAATGGTGAGAGGGTAGATAGGAGTAACTATGTGAAAAAACGCATCCGCTCGCGAAATATCCCATTTTTCTCTCGTAGCGAAACCTGAATTATTTTTTGATCAAAGGTAATAATAACAACAGCACGATTCTTGCTTACATTAGAAGGGGGGGGGGAACAGATAAACTGTCATTTTTAATCCAAAGTGCACGAGGAAATCAGTCCTGCTTGCTATTTTATGTTGCATGTCTGATCGAAATGAATGATTACATATGTTTTATTCCCTTGTCTATTTTTCTCGCTCGAATTCCTGATAGAATTGACAAAAAGGATGTGTTTAGCTTTTTTGCTTTTTATATATCACAATTGCAACTTCTTTCTAGTCTGTTCTGTTCATATATTTTCATCCGTAGTTAGCATATACTGAGCTGACGCTGTGGTTTATCTGTTGCTTATTTAAGGCGTTTTTTAACTTCACAATGAAGCTGATCGCTGCCTACCTGCTCGCTGTTCTGGGTGGAAACACCTCTCCATCTGCTGATGACATTAAGAACATTCTGGAATCAGGTATTTCTGTTGTGCTGCACATAAGCATACTTTCCTTGCTCTGGAAGTTCTCTCAGTCAGCATGATGATAGTTTTACTGGATGTAGCATCGACGAATCCATACTTATTTTTATTGTACAAATTCAAGACAGCTAGAACTTCAGCTGTCCCGGTGTATATTCTTATTGTTATGATTAATACTATATGAGATGGTTAGAAATATGAAAGACGTTTACATAATATGCCTACTACTGGAGAACTGATGTAAAAAGAAATGTAGTCTTGTTAACCTGTACACATATTCATGGTGACAATTTTTTTGACTTTCTTTACAGTTGGCGTTGAAGCTAATGACGAGAGGCTGGAGTTCCTGCTCTCAGAACTGGAGGGCAAGGACATAACAGAAGTGATTGCCGCTGGAAGGGAGAAGTTTGCTTCTGTGCCTTCAGGTGGTGGTGGTGGCATAGCTGTGGCAGCTCCTACAGCTGCAGGTGGCGGTGCAGCACCTGCTGAAGAGGCAAAGAAAGAGGAGAAGGTCGAAGAGAAGGAAGAGTCTGATGATGTAAGTATTATCCACCAGGCGTTGGTGCCACATGTTAATTTACTTTTGCACGCTGCTTTAGAACTAACTTAGGTGCCTATAGCAGATATTCAGTTTATTCACAAATCAGTAACCTACATAGCACTATAGTTTGTTACCATTGCCAGAAGTGCCTTCTGTGTGAAAATTGCTATTTCTGCAACTATCAGTACTTAATTAGACTGGTTATCATACATTCATAAGTATTGTGGATCCTTCATTACATGCGTTAACTCTTAACATGAAAATGTAGTTTATGCCATATTATTTGTCGAGCTATTTAATTCATTTTGTTCTTGTGTGCAAATTACAGCCATCTTACTGATTGTTTTTGTCAATGAACTTACTGCAGGACATGGGTTTCAGCTTGTTTGACTAATTACCTTCGGCTGCATATTTACCCCCGTTCACCCCAGTATCTTTCTGCATTGCTTGCTTTATCACTATGTGCAAAAATGAGCAATGTGATGGCTCTATGTGTTTCTGCTATTTTTTGGTCGAGACTGTATATGTCTAGTATCCTAAGAAGTTTAATGTAAAATTTCAGGGAACTGGTCAAAACATGTAATGTTTGCTATCGTGAGTTAGCATTATCTACTCTCACCGCAATGTGCTCTGCTGTTTTTTGTTTCATTTGGATGACGCTAAATTGGTTCGTCATCAATTAAATAACCCTAGAATCCTGGAAAACGCTCACGATGATGAATCAAAAGCTGCTGCTCGGTGGAGGTTTGATATAACCAAACACCAGTAATCTTGTAACTGGAGTATGCCCTTATTACATTATTATGAAGAGATGTGACGACGTCAATAATAATAATAGTAACACTAGGACTAAAATTTATTATGTTAATCACGAAAAGAAATATGCATTTTTTTCATGATGTGTTCCGACAGCGTTTGTGGATATTTGTTACTCATTTCGTCCTAAACAGTTGTTACTACTATCTTCTTTGAAGAACCAGGGAAAATATGTAGTGTGTAGTGCAAACCACACATGTAATGGAAACTTGAAAACTAATCAAGAAATAGACGTCCGAGATTTGTCCACATCACCATGAGTTGAAATTTAACTCGCAGATTTACTCATGAGTTAAAATTTTACTGACTCACGGTGATGTGGACGAATCTCGAACGTCCATTTCTCGATTCAATGGTAGTTTCCAAGTTTCCACTACATTTGTGGTGCACTACATATTTTCCCGAAGAACCACAAAAGTGATACATAAGTTCTCGAAGGACGGTTGTCCATCGCATAGTGCAATTTTGGACCCAAGGTCTTTATCGTTGCCCTGGTCTTGTTTCCCCTCTTAGGGCATGACCAACGCTCCAGCGTGAAGTGTGGTCTCCCCTTGCCCGAGAGGGGACGTCCATTTCTCGATTCAATGGTAGTTTCCAAGTTTCCACTATATTTGTGGTTTGCACTACATATTTTCCCGAAGAACCACAGAAGTGATACATAAGTTCTCGAACGACAGTTGTCCATCGCATAGTGCAATTTTGGACCCAAGGTCTTTATTGTTGCCCTGGTCTTGTTCCCCCTCTTAGGGCATGACCAACGCTCTCGCGTGAAGCGTGGTCTCCCCTCGCCCGAGAGGGGAATATTTCCGCCAGCTCGGATGGGACCACACCATAGCAGAGGTGCGCGACCCCCAGCGGAGATTCGCGTGGATTTGTCAGAGTTGGGCGAGGAACGGGTGAGGAGCCGCGTTGGGAGAGGCCTTGCCTCGTGCCATCACCCCGGACGTTGTGGCCAACTACCTATTGTGCCAAGGGCGAAGGTGGCGAGGGGGGAGAAGAAGATGGCGTTGCCACGGCCTGATCTGCCATCGCCGCCGCTTGATCCGTCACCGCTGCCTCGATTCGGCGCCGCGGCGTCAGTCCGCCCCCACCGCCGCTCGATCTGGTATCGCTGCCTCGATCCACCGCCGCCTTGATCCGGAAGCGCCACACCTTGAGCAGGAGGTGTCAATTGGCAGCTACTCTAATAGCTAATAGTTAAGGTGTCAACTACGTCTTGGCGTCCTGTCCTCATGGGCACCTGACGTGGGATGTATAGACGGTCGAACATAACTTACAAACAACGTACTAGTACTAATGTGCATAGCAAATAAATGATGTCCCGTACGACCTCAAGAGATGTTTAACGAGTCTACTACGGCCGTAATGGCGTTTAGCTTTCGTTTTGTGCACGGCGGGCGAGCTGACCGTGAAGTCGTAGCTATTCTCGCTTCCTCGGATCCACCAAAGACGCGTCTCGTCTCGTCCCAGTGAACAAAGTCACAAACACACCGTCACAGCGGAGTTGGGTAGAGTTTGGTACCGCTTGCCCGTAGCCGAAGTGCGTCCGCACGGGTGGAGCCTGTGTACCAGCGCACCCGTACTGCACGTTGCGGGGCTTGCAAGGCACGCGCTCATGTCGTCAGATCGGCGGCACACTGCACTGCTGGAGGTGGAGGCATTGGTCGCCACGACGTGCGATTTCGTCGAGTCGTCACGGAGAAGGAGGCGCGCGGGGGCGAGCGGTAAAGCGTACGGGGGAGCAAAGCACGCACTGTCACGTACTCACGTGATCTCGTGGGGGCGCACACAACCAACGACACCGCGCACGCACCCGTCGCGGCACGGCACGGCGGTGGCCGGTGAGTGACACTGCGCGACAAAAAGAAAAAGAGGCACCCCGGCCGGTCTGGCACAGAATCACACACACCCATCGGCGTTGTCGCCGCGGACCGGAGAAGGCAACGGAGACGGAGAGGAGGGGTTCGAGATGGCGGCGGCGGCGGACGCGACGACGGCGATGACCATCGACTTCCTCCGCGCGCGCCTCCTCTCCGAGCGCTCCGTCTCCCGCACCGCCAAGGAGCGCGCCGACCAGCTCACCAAGCGGGTGCGCGCGTGTGCTGCACCCGTCGCTACGCTAGCTAACTCTCCCTCTCGACCGCATTTTCTCTCCGGCTCACGGTGTCGCTGCTGCTGCTGCAGGTGGCGGAGCTGGAGGAGCAGCTACGGGCGGTGACGGCGCAGCGCAGGAAGGCGGAGCGTGCCGCGGGGGAGGTGCTCGCCATCCTCGAGTCCCAGGGCCTCGCCCGCTTCTCCGACGCCGCGGATTCCGGTTCAGGTTCCGACGATGAGGACGGCCTCGAGTCCACCGAGAGCGGCGGCAAGGCTCGTGGGGAAGCGGAGGATGCGCTGTCGGGGTCAGAGCTTGGAGACACTGCTACTGCGGCGGCGGCGGCCGGGGGGCTGTCGTGGAAGGGCCGCGCCGCGAGCCACGAGTCGCAGAGGCGGCAGCAGCAACTGAAAGGCAGGCATCTCAGGCAGAGGCATAGCCATAGGAGAGGCTACTTTTACTTGGTGGCCGCGGATTCGTCGCCCAAGTACCACCCAGGGCAATCGTGCCGGAAGGTCAAGAGGAAGGAGATGAGGTCCATACACTGGAAAATTACCCAAATTTGCGATAATTGTTCATCCCTAACTGCGCATTGCTAATCTGACATAAATGTAGCTGTACTGCATTTTCAGGTTTCATACCGAAGGAGACGAGGGGAAGGACAATGCCATGGAAAGTACTGAGGGGCAGGTGAGATCAGATTGTACTGCTGAGCAGCCTGATATTGATGGTGAGGTGAGCCAAGATGAGCAAGGCTCTTGTGGCGATGGAAGAGACGGAGATAATGACGATCGATATACTGTTGAGTATGAGAAGGATAGGGAGATGGAGAGAGTTCTTGAAAAGCAGGCAGAGTTAATTGAGCAATACGAGGCAGAAGAATATGCTCAGAGGGAGTGGGAAAGGAAATTCAACAATTCACGAGATTCAACTGCGGTATGCGCTGTCCTTCTTAATCACAAAATGCTGTTTCATATAGGCATAAGATCTGTTTAACAAAATAACAAAATAGCATGTATTTGGTGGTTCAGTGGTTATTTTAGCTTCTTAGATGGATGCCGATAACCATATAATTTCTTTTGATAAAGGTACATGCTGTCGATATTTTTATCTGATGGTATACTTGCTGTCAATATAGGAAACCGAACAATTTTCCTTAACTTTGTTTTTCTCGAAGCTGTAGAACTTGCAGTTGACTGGATAAAAATTAAAATATCTAAAATTATTGTTATTTTGACTTGTACATTTGTGTTCTGATTTCCAGGGTGATGTTGAACTAGGCAATAAGCTAAATCAAATTGAAAAGGCTTGTGAGATGAGGGACAAAGCCGCTCAGATCAAGGATAAAGAAGTTTCTGAAGTGGGAGGGTCAAGTGACAAAAATCTCTTTGCCAATGACAATCCCTCTGAATGTTTGTCAACTGATTCTGTTTCCGGACTGCCCCCAAATGCACCAGAAGAAAATGCTATTAAGCATTGCAAAGTTACTGAGTGTGATCGTGATTTTGGGGAAGCTACTTCAACAGTTGTTTCAGTTGATAGTGGCCCACAGGCTAGGAAGGATGAGTTGGTAAACAAAAGTTTCACGGAAATTATTGAAGGAAGTGGGAATAATATAGCGAAGTCGTCCTCTTCACTACAAGGAAACTACGAGATCAGCCAAAATGCAAGGCATAATGAAGATCAAGTAGATGAAAGTTCAGGCAGTGGTCCAAGCTACCATGTAAATGCTTGCTCTTATGAGCACTATATCAACACACCATCAGTCGCAAGCCGATCAAGTGACACCCCTAAAAGCAAAGTCTCCGAATGGAGCTCATCATGCTTTCACAACCACACTGATAACCAGATTGACACACAGATGCATCAACCTTCAACTGATGGTGTGGGAGGTGTTTTGGAGGCCCTTCAACGTGCCAAGATGTCCCTTAGAGAAAAGCTGAGCAAACCAAGTCCACCTAGCCAGGAAATGTTGGCACTTCCAGCACCAGAGTATCACTACGCAGCGGATGATTCGCCAGTCAGAGACACAGAATTTTCACTTTGCATGTCAACGTTTCCCAGCCAGGAAATATTGGCTCTACCAGAACCAGCAGAGTACCCTAGCAGGATCATACCACGGGATGACATGAAAGTGCCGGTGGGCCTTGCTGGTTTGTTCCGGTTGCCAACAGACTCCTTTGCTCAAAATGAATTGTGTTCAGCTGATGGCTATCGTTCAAGGTTCTGTTTGACAGCAACAAGTCGGGAAAACCTCTCAAATCATTTCAGGGCAAATCTGTCACTTTCACGATATGGCTCCGAGTTCTCACCGGATCCTTGTTACAGCGCTCGTAATTCTATGTT
Source organism: Oryza meridionalis (assembly GCA_000338895.3). Taxonomy (NCBI): domain Eukaryota; kingdom Viridiplantae; phylum Streptophyta; class Magnoliopsida; order Poales; family Poaceae; genus Oryza; species Oryza meridionalis. Next base: position 22,170,739 of record CM002528.2, read on the forward strand.
GCTTTCAACACCAACCTCTGGCGGATGTAGCAACCCGGTGTCAGATTTCAGGGTAGGCGACGCTTCTTTCCCCTCTGAAGTTCCAAGGTCTAGCAATAGAAGAGGGATGACTTCTGGAGATCAAGGGATGCTGTTCCATTATGCTGGCGATTACAGCTCGAATAAGTGGACGTTATAGCTATGCATTCTTAGAAATCATAGTATAGTCTGAGTAGGATGCTTTTCGTCGTATCAATTCTACCTACGGACTGACAGTGATGTATCACATATAGTATTCCAATCTATGAATAATTTGTGCTTGTAAGCAGCAGTTTTGTCTGATATGCCCTCGTGACAAGGTACTCTGATATCAGTAAAGTTCAACATGACATCATTTTCCTCGCAAATGAAGCTTTTTCAGAGGAATGGGTATATGCATCCCACAGGGGGAAAAACCGGATAGATCCTGAGTCTCTGGTTTCCTCATTCCTCACTGTCTGGCACCACCAAATACCAATCCATCAAGACAGGTATTTTTTTTTCTGTGTCCCTTGCATTCATGTGCTTTTATAGGGTTTTTTTTTTTTGTCCCGTAGATCATGTAGTTTAAAGGTAAAGGGATATGTTTCATGATACAACACCCGCTTGCTTGCTTCCTGAGCAATCTTAATTTGCTCGTGTAGCAACTCATGACAGTGTTAAGACATATCTTGTTTCACAACCGTACTCGTTGTTGGTCATTATCATTGCAACACCGCGCTAATGTCGATCATTGTCATCATGGTTTTGGCCGACTGGGAAACGGCAAGTTTGTTAGCTATCATACCCTAATGTTCCCTTCTGTAAAAATGGAAACCTCTCAGAAGAACTGATGGCTGACCAGATAAATTAATCACCATCCTAGTAAGTAGTACCCCCACTGACTAATTGAGATGCTAAAATGACCAATATGCCATTCGTATATCCCAGACATAGAATCTAGTAAACCAGCATGAAAAACAATTAAACAACATTATGCCATTGATCTCAAATCACTCCCTACACCCACTTCTTGCTGAAAATCCTGTTGATATGACGGTCTGTAATATGTACACAGGGAAGCAGCAAATAATGAAAATCAAAGTCATATCATCAATAAGAAGATACTACCTGCTATAAGTTCTGAAAAACTAACCTGTCATAAGAACAAATGGTATACACAACAAGAAGATACCGTTACATTGACAAGGTCTCTTGGCAAGCTAGTTGAATGGATAAAACAAATGAAAAGTGAATAAGATACACCAAAGCCACAGAAAAGGAAAATGGAATGATATTCTACACCCAGGTTAACTGAGATGATGATTCGCATCCGACCTGCTCCAGAGGTGCATATGAAATATTGGTGCTTTCTCGTGCCCAATTGGCTCCCACATCTTAAAGTTAACTGTTTCCAACTCCACTGTTTATTTCCTAGAAGAATGGCTATCGTCCTGCAGGAACTAATATGACCCATGCACAGATCGAGAGCTGATGTAATCACCATCAACATTATTTTATAGAATTGATATGTCCCTGTTGAAATCAGTGTGTTTGCTCAGGTGCTGCTGTTTTAGAGGATCTTCGCAGTTTGCTTGCTGCAAGGTGGAAATGGGGGCATAGAGGCCTTGGTGCCCTAGTTTCCATGTCGAATCCTCTCACACAGACAAATCCTGCATTGCATTTTAGTGCATGTTAATGAGACACCATATAAAGTATAAGAATAACACACATTTTGGTTTTAGCCTTTTCCACTGCTGAAATGAAAACCCCAACAAGAGGATATGCCCTAACTTATATATCTACATCCTGAAATGACGACCTTTTCCACCTAACTAAACCAATTTGGAAGCTATATGTATGCTAACACCCTTATTAACTCAGAAAAAAAAGGGGTTTAGTGGTAGCAGTATCTTTGCCTCTTTGGCACCATATAACTTACCAAATATATTATCAGTCAGTTATATTGGATGCTGGTGACTAATAACTGGAGACACCTTTATTTATTTATTGAAGGAGGACACCTTTATCCATAGCACTAGGAATTAAAATGGACTCAGATATAGACTCTAACTGAACCGAATATTCAGGCTCCTTTTAGACCCTTACTACTAAGTTTTTGTGAAAAGTGTGTGGACACCTTGGCACAATCACACGAATGCTATATAACTGTAGAAACATATTGTGATTATATGATGGCATCTACATTCTGCAAATTGTTTGATCATATGAGGAAACAAGATATGTCCCAGAGGAGAATGCGCTGAAACAGCAAGTGAAAAAAATACTGTTAATACCTCTCCAGAAGCAGTGCTGTATTTCTTCAGTTGTTAGACCTAAAGAATGAAAATAACAGTTGTCGGTAAAGTTGCAGATAAGATTTCTTTGAGTCATTGTATGGGTGAATGGTGGTCACCTTTGAATATGGTTGGCACTGAAGTCCCAAAGTAAACCATACGCCTATGCAAGTTCCATAACTGCTCCCTTGGGATATATATGGGGTTGTGGCTAGAACTGTGATCAGCAAAAACCTGCAAAAACAAATCCAGAAATCCTAGTCAATTCTATAAAGGCCCACGGATAGCAACTGTCCACTATCCTACTCATAATTTGACAGACATAACTCCGCATACCTCATTAACTTGAAAGTAAGTGCCATTAAGTGGAAAACTCCCTCTCATGGCTGTTCGGCAAGGAACCTGTTCACGTTCCAGTAACCTGTCATTAGTCAAACAATACTTGCAACTTCACAAACCAACAATGCATGATTGTATAGGAAACAGTCTGTTTTGCAATACTGAACTTTTCTGTTAGTCCAGAAACAACCCCAAAGCAGAAAACTGGACACAATTCAACCCAGAACCTGAAGTATCAAAACCATGCCCTTTTCAACCTTGTCCCAAATTTAAAGTGGCTTTGGACTACGTGTCCCTAATGTGGCAATATGGCCCAAGGCTGAACCAGGTTTTCAATTTTAAAATTAGTAAATGGCATAACAAAATTGAAAAAAAAAATCTCACTTGCACTACAAAGTATTATAATGTTGACAAATTTGGTAAAGCAAAGTAAGGTAAAATTGGATTGCAAAACCGTATAGCCTAGAAGAAATCACCATTTATAGCCTAGATAAAATGGGGGCAGAGTTAAATAAAGTTTAATCGGATAGTAGAAAAAATGTTTTGTCTACTTTCACACACTAAATTTCGTGGGACAATAATACTTTACTTCAATCTTACCGATTTATCTGGCTTATAAATACTTCACAGCGAAGTACGATTATTCCAGAAAATTTTAAGTCGTCACGATTATTCCAGAAAATTTTAAGTCGTCTACTAATATAAAGGAGATGAAAAAAAATCTAAAATCTCAGACCACATCTCCTGGTTAAGAAACATCGCCCAAAGCTAATTCAGAATTACGTTGAGAAGTGATTGGCTTTGATTGTTGGTTAAATAGTGTACAGTTTAAAGGTTCAGAGAGGTTCTCTTTTAGACTTCCACAAAAGTTCATATTAAGATGTGTTGTATAGCCGGAAACCCAAAATCTATGCTATTCTTATTCTTTAAAGTGAAGACAGTGGGCTATTTCATGCAAGAAAAGAGATTACACAGACAACAGAATACTCTTTGCTTGGCACTTTGTAAGCACTAGTTTTCATTAAAAGTCATCTTTAACATTTTCTTGAATTCCTGAATTCATTCCAATGTTTGGATTATAATGAATATTTTGTTTACTAGCTGACTAATGCAGAGGGTTCAGCTCTTCAATGTTGATGATTGCTACATAATGTTGGTTGCTTTACCAGAACCGTGCCTCTGACGTATCTATATTGGTTTTCTCGTTCAGATACACAGTTGTGGCACATCTCATTGCTGCATAAGCCACCTTCAGTTTGAGGATTGCAGCACGGTTTTGGTGCCTCCCTTGTGTCCTTTAGTTCATCTGCACAGTAGCCACATGACTCGACGAGAACCAACACACACACACACACGGACAGTTATAAATTTAAAGAAAAATACACTTGCCTGGTGTCCATATGGCCAACAGGTAAGGACTTGGATCATCAGGCTCCCGTTGGTCGAGTGCTAGCTGTAAGATCATTTGCAATCAGGAATAGTATCTTGAAGTGCTTTAAAGAAAGATGGCACGATTTCTCATGGCCTCACCTGTTGCATGAGGGGATGTGAATCTGGAAGTTCGTAACTGCGAAGAACCTTAAGTCAGTAATAGAAATTTTAAAAAATATTTTGTTCTGGATGTATAGAATTACTTAGATGGTGGGATCTATAATAAATGTAAGTTTAAACAGGTATGTTCACGCTAAATAAAAGATCAGTTCATTGTTCAACACTTACACATAGTGTTCGGTCCGAAGTCTATGCACAATCTTTAGTTTAGGTACAGGAATTGAAGCTGCTTCATTGCTGATAGCAACCAATGCTTTTGTAATATCATCAGATTGGAAATCCTTATTGCTTTCTTTTATGCAATTTTCCAAGTTTTGGGCAAAAGCTTCCATGTTAAGTTTTATTGTTGGGATTTCATCAGTATCTTCATCAAAATCTTCAATATCATTCTCTAAAAGTTCTCGGCATTCTTCCTCTCTTGGACTTGCTGGCTCCTCAATTATTGGATTTGTGTTGTTAGCATGAACATCCCTTGCATGGATACTCCCCTCGAGCTGAGGCAGAGGAGTTGAATTTGGTGTGGGCATTGTGCCATTCTGGAAAGCAAATTTATTGCTCAGATTCACCAACCTTTTGTCCTGAGGAGAAGGAAGCGCAAGTCTTGCACTTCATTTAAAAAGGTCAAACAAAATATAACAGAATTAATAAGGAAAAAATAATAAATGAAGAAATATGCAAAATGAAGGTTCCCAGGTAAGGTCAACTGAAAGAGCAAGATATATCAGGCATGCACGCGCACACAAACAAAACAAGAAAGATAGTGGAACGAGGAAATACGTGATCACAAAATTCCCAGGTACAATAAGTGAAAGCGGCAAATATATTTTGTTGCAGACAGAGACTACACAAAGTGCCATGGCGGTGTACTAGAACCATATATTGATTTTTCTCCTAGCATATTTTCCCTTTTATTCTTCAAAAGCACTATTTTGCGCTCTTAGTGGTCATATTATGTTAATGGAGCTAATTCGGTCTCTCCACCAACGAAAGCACATCCTTCTTGTGGTTTTTGCTGTGCACTATCAGGTGGCGCAGGAGTTTTTTACCCTGGAGCATGGGTGGCGATCTAGTTTACGGCTTGATAGTCACTAATTTATTTGTTTTGTGTTGAGGGTCTAGTTAGATCCTGTTTTGTGGCTGTGTGCATTTCATGCAGAGGCCGGGAATGGCTCAGTTAGAATGTATCATCTTAGTGTATTTGACTGAGTTTTAATAAAGCTTCCATTATCGAAAAAAAGTGACTACTGAAGCAAATAGTGTTTATTTTGTAAGTCTCCTTGCAGCCAGAAGGCTCCCATTTTCTGCTTGTCATAATACCTTGCAAAGGCACTTGCAAAATGCTTGCATTCACTCCTCATTGGACATGCATTGCAATTCGGCTTGCTTTTGGTACAGAACACCTGCATTTGTTATGATAATTTATCTTTACTCAAACAAAAGAGAACAAATGCGTCGGTAGATGCTAATGAAGAGACCAAACTCCTTAGATGCTAATGAAGTACCTTTCCAAAAGTAATCATCTGATAATGTAACTCATACCTGTGAAAACCATGAAACTCTGTTAATAATTCCTTATAGTTATAAATTATGTTATTTAGTCCTTATTGCCTTAATTATTCATGATTCCAAATACTGTAATTTGCATGAAAAAGAAATAACCTAGAAGTTACAGAAACTAATAAAAAGGGCAACTATGAGTGGGTATGGTTAATTGGTTATAACTCACAGTGTTTGTTGATCAAGTTTACACAGACGAGGCCAGAGGTACTTTTGTATAGTCTCCAAGACAGGGTATCTTTGAAGGCACAAACAAAATCAATATATTTAAATTGAAACAAAATCGTATAAAATTGCAGAGAGTATTTATACAACTGTAGTAGACAATGCAACATTCTTACAGCTCCAGAAGGCGTAACTGAAGAGATTCAGGGAGGGGTTGAATTGGCACCCATCCCAATCGTACACATATACGACCAACATTAGTATCAACCTGAGTTGCAACAATGTAGTGTAAATTTCAAATTGGCTGCAGGTGAAGTAGAATTAATCCAACAGAAACTTACTGGGAATGCAAGATGATGTAATGTCAAAAGGCGGACACACTCAACACTTTTGAGCCCCAATCCACGTATACTAAGCAGATAGTCCCTGAAAATAATTCGAACACGTTGTAATTGACATACTTCTCGCCAGTGAAATAAATAGGGTTCATGGAATTTTTTTTCCTCCTTCATTGCTTCGATCATGTGTGTCATACATTATACAGCCTTTTCTGTTCCGCGTGCCCATTTCATAGAACTTTGCTCATAGTATTTAATTCTAGATATTAACTGGCAAGTTCTTGGATCAGCTTGCTCCATTTGATTGGTTCACAAACTTCTTTGATACTTGATTTATCATTTCCAGAACTAGAAAAATCTCACCAGCAGGGCAATGGGATTTGTAAATATTAAATACAGGTGTAATATCTTACTTTGCTGAGTCTGGAGGAACATCTCTTAACCACTCAAGATCAATGCTCCCATGATCGGTGACCAAACGATTCAGGAATTTCTGTGAATCATCAACTGACATGAGCAAAAACTATACTAGAGGCCATGAGATTTCCTAGTGCTACAGAATATTTTAACTAAGGGTTAAGGAAATAAGGAATATCTGCCAACTCTATAATACAGCCTGAACAGAGAGAGACAAATGTAAAACTTTCAAGAAAAATATCAAGTGGTCCATGCATGCCTATTAAATCCTAGCAATTTTTCTAACCTAAGGTTAATACAAGCATACAACTTAATGAGAAAGGAAAAGTTTATTCCAATAAAATATCAAGTAGTGCAAACCTAGAAAATCATGAGCAGTGTTCAATTGGTAACCTATCAAGAACTAGTACCTGGATACGCTCTGCTAAGACATTATTCATTCCTCGTTCTCGAATGGCATGAGAAATTCTTTGTACATCTGCACACTTTACTGCTTCCCAATCAACAGAATCTCTTCGGTCAAAAATTCTTTCTTTCATCTGATAATTACCACAAGTCTGTCTTCGCAATTTATCCCAGTCAAAATTCTCACTGTTCTTTTTACTTGTGGTTCTTGATTTCTTTGGTTTTGATGCCTGTGCTGCTGTATCTGGCAATCCATTGAAGGAAGCAAAACCAGATTTTAAGGTTGAATCATCTGCTTTGATTGCAGTTTCTGGTATCACCCCACCAGTGGCATACAGTGATTCATGGTCCTGAAACTCTGATGCTTCATAACAACTCCTTTTGCCACAATGTAATAATTTGACTGCATGGGCATCCAGTTTTTGTCAAGCAACTAACATATAAATAATAAGTGTTAAATTAAGTGGTAGAGAAAAGACATGCTTGCTAACCTGGAAGCTCTGTGCTTTCCAGTGCCGAGCTAAGATTTGTGTCAACAATCATATTTCCATTCCTCTGCGCTAGATGAGCATCAATTGGCATGAAAAGAGAACTGTTCTCCTCAATTGTGCCAATTTTAAAGTTTGATGATGCAGAACCTATAGAACTATTAGGAGAAACATGTGTGTCGTTCCTCACATCTAGTTGATGACAATCAGTAGCTGAGAAAAATGGATACATGTTAGAACCAGAAGGAATCCCAGGTTCATCTACAACATAATTATTTGTTGCTGCTGCTTTGATTTCGTGGTACTCAGTTTCATTGGCTGTGACATCATTTCCTGTTAATGATTTTCCATCATCAAAATTGCTTCCCACCAGCTGAGAAGCTGTGTCACTAATGCCACCAACAAAATTTCTAGGAGCATGATCCATCCCAGAACTCAAAGGTAATCCTGGTTGAAGAATTGACTCTGAAGTTACAACACTTTGGGATAATGATATCTCCTTCTGGAACTGTGTCGCATGTAGATTTTTCATACGTGCTGTTAATTCTACTAAGGAGATATCTGAAATTGATTTTGCTTTATGATCTATTCTTGTCTCGTGGTCACAAAGACTTCCAGCTGGTTCTTTACAATGAAGAGAATAATTTTCGCCTTTAGTTAACTCATTAACAGTAGCATTGCCCTTTGGTTCCATGTGGATCTTCTCACAAGCCATTGGGAGCTCCTCAAAATTTAATCCTATATCTGGTCTTGACCCATTATAAAAGAATTCAAATGTGCCTCTGTCTCCTACTGCACTCGTGCTAATGATTTCTTCATTGTCCTGACCAGCAATGCCATCATTACAATTGCCATTGACTGACCCTGGAGGAAAACTTGCGGCAAGGGCCATGTATGCAGAGCTGTATATTGCAAAAATAATTGTCACGACGAGGTGCTGGTACATTCAGTTCCTTATTGCAAAAGAATCTAGAATTTATTAGAAGCACTCTGATTGTGAATATCATGTCAGAATAATTGGGCTAGGCCCAACTTATAATATTAAATCTCAAAGGCCCATAATAAGTGTTGAGGATAATAATACCACCTCAGGATTTAAGCGAGAAATATCTCAACTTAAATAGGGAGTTATTGGAGGCTCCCTGTTGACCAGTTGAGGTGGGGGTCGGAATGCCACACGCGCGCGCGCGCGCCGGGCCGGGCCGAGGGCGTGTCGGGCGGCGTGCGTGCGTCACGTCGCTATCCTTTTGCAGCCACTAACCCACGTTCCCACGATTCCCTCCGCAACAGCGCGTCCATGTTCTTTCTCCTGATAGATAAGGAGGCCGCGAGTCCGATCCGTTTTCATCGCTTCTTTCCCGGTGTTAGTTTCTTCCTTCTCCGCTCTCGCTTCCTCGCTTCTGATCTCTTGCGCGCACGAGAGATTGGAAGGAGCAGTGCCTCCGAAACCACACCTTCGCCTGAGATCTGCACCGGGTAGGCGGGTGATCAGGTTTTTGGGGAGTGCCTCCCGCACGACTGCTCATCGCCATGTCTGGAGTTGCCGCTGGCACTGCGGGCGGAGGTGATGCGCCACCGACAGGAGCTGGTGCGCCAGGAGGTGCCGTGAACGACAACAACAACGGAGGCAATTCTGCCTCACCATCCAGCGGAGGGCCATTCTCGGGGTATAATCTTCTCCTCCTGTTACTGTTGTTAGCGCTATCGCTATGCTATGTTCCTGTTCCTATTTTTCATGATGTCTCTAACATGTTATTGCGTTACTGTTATGTTCATGTTGCGCATAATATGCTACTGGGTATGTTAAGATCACCCTACACTGCTTATGCCATGATTATTGCTTTAACTTTTTGGATTAAAATATGCCGATTAATGACTATATTTCCAACAATCCAAAAACCTGATAGGTCATTTTCGGTAGTTGGCTTTGCTGCTGCACTGAAACCACATGCTTTTGATGGTTCAAACTATAAGAGATGGAAAGCACGTGCACTATTGTGGTTGACAGCGATGCAGTGCTTCTATGTTTCACGGGGCAAACGAAGTGAACCACCTCTTTCTCCTGAGGAAGAGGCTAAGTTCGAGGCTTCGGATTGCCTGTTCCGTGGAGCATTGATCAGTGTACTCGCTGACAACATAGTGGACGTGTACATGCACATGCCTTCTGGGAAGGACATGTGGGATGCTCTTGAGGCCAAGTTCGGAGTTTCTGATGCCGGCAGTGAGCTGTATGTCATGGAGCAGTTCTATGACTACAAAATGGTCGATGACCGTTCTGTAATAGAACAAGCTCATGAGATTCAGATGCTGGCTAAGGAACTTGAGAACAACAACTATGAGTTGCCGGACAAGTTTGTGGCGGGTGGCATTATTGCCAAACTACCACCTTCTTGGTCGGACTTTGCCACTTCTCTAAAGCACAAGAGACAAGAGTTCAGCGTTTCTGATCTCATTGGCTCTTTGGGTGTTGAGGAGAAGACGAGGGCAAAGGACGTCCGGGGCAAAAGGGTTGAGGGAGGTTCTAGTGCCAATATTGTACAGAAGAAGAACCCTCATGCCTCCCACAACAACAAGAAAGTCAAGCCTGATGTCAAACCCAAGGCTGCAACTAATTTTAAGAAGAAAGGCAAGGGAAAGGCAAAGGGAGACTGCTTTGTGTGTGGCAAGCCTGGGCATTGGGCCAAGGACTGTCCTGAGCGCAAAGACAGGAAGTCTGCCAACATGGTCATTAGCGAGGGCGGAGGAACATCGGGGTACGGTAAAATATTACCTACAGTTCTCTCTATTTTTCATTCACCTGATTGGTGGGTGGACACTGGCGCTAATATTCATGTATGTGCTGACATTTCTCTGTTTTCTTCTTATCAGGTCGGGAGAGGTTCCTCCTTGTTGATGGGAAACGGGTCGCTTGCGGCTGTTCATGGTGTTGGTACGGTCGATCTGAAGTTTACTTCGGGAAAGACCGTGCAGCTGAAGAACGTGCAGCATGTCCCTTCAATAAAGAAGAATCTAGTTAGCGGCTCTCTGTTGTGTAGAGAAGGTTTTAGACTTGTGTTTGAGTCCAATAAATGTGTCGTATCTAAATATGGGACTTTTGTTGGAAAAGGTTATGACAGCGGAGGCTTGTTCCGCTTTTCTTTGAATGAAATGTGTAATAATCATAATGCTGTGAACCATATTAGCGAGAATGAGGAGTCTAATGTGTGGCATTCGCGACTCTGTCATGTGAATTTCGGTTGTATGACGCGCTTAGCTAACATGAGTTTAATTCCAAAATTCACTTTGGTCAAAGGTTCCAAGTGCCATACTTGTGTTCAATCGAAACAACCTCGCAAGCCTCACAAGGCATCTGAGGTGAGGAATTTGGCACCTCTAGAACTTGTTCATTCCGATTTGTGCGAAATGAACGGCGTGTTGACCAAAGGGGGAAAGAAATATTTCATGACACTGATAGATGATTGCACTAGATTTTGCTATGTGTATCTATTGAAAACAAAGGATGAGGCATTACATTACTTTAAAATCTATAAAGCTGAGGTAGAAAACCAACTTGAAAGGAAAATCAAACGGTTGAGGTCTGATAGAGGTGGGGAGTATTTTTCCAATGATTTTGCATCCTTTTGCGAAGAGTTTGGAATTATTCATGAGATGACGCCTCCCTATTCACCCCAATCAAATGGGGTGGCCGAAAGAAAGAACCGTACTCTAACTGAGATGGTGAATGCCATGTTAGACACCGCGGGGCTTTCCAAGGAATGGTGGGGTGAGGCAGTTTTGACTGCGTGTCATGTCCTGAATAAAATTCCAATGAAGCATAAGGAAGTAACACCATTCGAGGAATGGGAAAGGAAGAAACTAAATCTCTCATACCTACGAACATGGGGCTGTTTGGCCAAGGTAAATGTACCTATAGCCAAAAAGCGGAAACTTGGACCAAATACTGTTGATTGTGTGTTCCTTGGTTATGCTATCCACAGTGTGGGTTATAGATTCTTAATAGTAAACTCTGGAGTACCCGACATGCATGCTGGTACAGTTCTTGAGTCCAGAGATGCTACATTCTTTGAGAATGAATTTCCTATGAAACATACACCTAGCACTTCTAGTAAAGAAACTGTCATGCCCCGTGAGCACTTTGCACCGATAGAACACAATGATCAAACGCCTGAGGAAAATCCTGAGGAGGACAACATTGTAGATACTCACAAGAATAAGAGACAAAGGATTGCAAAATCTTTTGGAGATGACTACATTGTATACCTCGTGGATGACACCCCAAGAACCATAGAAGAGGCATATTCATCTCCTGACGCTGACTACTGGAAGGAAGCAGTACGCAGTGAAATGGACTCGATTATGTCTAATGGTACTTGGGAAGTCGTTGAGCGTCCATATGGGTGCAAGCCCGTAGGATGCAAATGGGTTTTCAAGAAAAAGCTTAGGCCTGATGGTACAATCGAAAAGTACAAGGCAAGGCTTGTGGCCAAGGGTTATACTCAAAAGGAAGGCGAGGACTTTTTCGACACATACTCACCAGTTGCTCGCTTGACCACGATTCGAGTACTACTTGCTCTGGCAGCCTCTCATGGTCTTCTCGTCCATCAGATGGACGTTAAGACAGCTTTCCTAAACGGAGAGCTGGAGGAGGAGATCTATATGGATCAACCAGACGGGTATGTACTAGAAGGTCAGGAGGGAATGGTGTGTAAACTGTTGAAATCCTTATATGGTCTCAAGCAAGCACCTAAGCAATGGCATGAGAAGTTTGACACCACACTTACATCTGCAGGCTTTGTTGTGAACGAAGCTGACAAATGTGTATACTATCGCTATGGTGGGGGAGAAGGGGTGATCTTGTGCTTATATGTCGATGACATACTGATCTTTGGGACCAGCCTTAATGTGATTGAGGAGGTCAAAGACTATCTGTCCAAGAATTTTGAAATGAAGGATTTGGGAGAGGCTGATGTTATTCTTAACATCAAACTACAAAGAGGAGATGAGGGTGGGATTACACTTGTGCAATCCCACTATGTGGACAAGGTTTTGAGTCGCTTTGGATATAGCGACTGCAAGCCAGCTCCTACTCCTTATGATCCCAGCGTGCTATTAAGGAAAAACCGAAGAATAGCAAGGGATCAACTGAGATACTCTCAAATCATTGGTTCATTGATGTACTTGGCTAGCGCAACGAGGCCTGACATCTCATTTGCTGTAAGCAAGCTGAGCCGGTTTGTCTCAAATCCGGGAGATGATCATTGGCAGGCTCTGGAAAGAGTAATGCGCTATCTAAAGGGCACTATGAGCTATGGAATTCACTATACCGGGTATCCAAAGGTACTAGAAGGGTATAGTGACTCAAACTGGATATCTGATGCTGATGAGATAAAAGCCACAAGTGGATATGTGTTCACACTTGGAGGTGGCGCTGTTTCCTGGAAGTCTTGCAAGCAGACCATCTTAACGAGGTCAACAATGGAAGCAGAACTTACAGCACTAGATACTGCGACAATTGAGGCCGAGTGGCTTCGTGAACTCCTGATGGATTTGCCGGTGGTTGAAAAACCAGTGCCAGCTATCCTAATGAACTGTGATAATCAAACAGTGATTATTAAAGTGAACAGTTCGAAGGACAACATGAAGTCATCTAGGCATGTAAAGAGAAGACTGAAATCTGTCAGAAAGCAGAAAAACTCCGGAGTGATAGCACTGGACTATGTCCAGACAGCTAGAAATCTGGCAGATCAGTTTACCAAGGGGCTATCACGTAATGTGATAGATAGTGCATCGAGGGAAATGGGCTTGATACCCACCTAAGGTTGCATAATAGTGGAAACCTGTCCATTGTGATCGGAGATCCCGTGAATTTGGATGGTGAAACAAACTATTGTGTGACTGAGAGAAGAGACCCTTGAAAAGGGCTCATTTTCATGATGTGCTTCTCTTCTTTCCTGCATGGTAGGATGGCCTATGTCTTAATGTGATCCGAGTGGCTTTTCCAAGCAGAGATGTTGACCTGCAGAACATCTCAGAAGGAACACACCTATATGAGTTCGACTGCTAGTCACAGTCTATGAGGTTTAGGCGATCTCTAAATACTCATGAAAGGCCTGGAGTTTGACTTATATGCTCCAAACAGAGGGGATGCGAATGGCGGCCCAGTACCAGTCAAGGTTCTGAGTGAAACCTGATCACACAAAACTCACAATTCAAGGCATAGTCCATTGTTGAGTTGTGGTCTGATGTAGCTCATTTCCTAGGTGGAAGTTCAACTTAACAGTCTCCACCAAAACCCTGGTATATCAAACAGGCACAACATTAGGAACATTTCTTATGAGCCTTGAAATTTGGTGGGGATTGTCAGAATAATTGGGCTAGGCCCAACTTATAATATTAAATCTCAAAGGCCCATAATAAGTGTTGAGGATAATAATACCACCTCAGGATTTAAGCGAGAAATATCTCAACTTAAATAGGGAGTTATTGGAAGCTCCCTGTTGACCAGTTGAGGTGGGGGTCGGAATGCCACGCGCGCGCGCGCGCGCCGGGCCGGGCCGGGCCGAGGCCGAGGGCGTGGGCGTGGGCGTGGGCGTGGCTGGCTGGCTGGCGGCGTGCGTCGCGTCACGTCGCTATCCTTTTGCAGCCACTACGTCGCTATCCTTTTGCAGCCACTAACCCACGTTCCCACGATTCCCTCCGCAACAGCGCGTCCACGTTCTTTCTCCTGATAGATAAGGAGGCCGCGAGTCCGATCCGTTTTCATCGCTTCTTTCCCGGTGTTAGTTTCTTCCTTCTCCGCGCCTGAGTTGCTCTCGCTTCCTCGCTTCTGATCTCTTGCGCGCACGAGAGATTGGAAGGAGCAGTGCCTCCGAAACCACACCTTCGCCTGAGATCTGCACCGGGTAGGCGGGTGATCAGGTTTTTGGGGAGTGCCTCCCGCACGACTGCTCATCGCCATGTCTGGAGTTGCCGCTGGCACTGCGGGCGGAGGTGATGCGCCACCGACAGGAGCTGGTGCGCCAGGAGGTGCCGTGAACGACAACAACAACGGAGGCAATTCTGCCTCACCATCCAGCGGAGGGCCATTCTCGGGGTATAATCTTCTCCTCCTGTTACTGTTGTTAGCGCTATCGCTATGCTATGTTCCTGTTCCTGTTTTTCATGATGTCTCTAGCATGTTATTGCGTTACTGTTATGTTCATGTTGCGCATAATATGCTACTGGTTATGTTAAGATCACCCTACACTGCTTATGCCATGATTATTGCTTTAACTTTTTGGATTAAAATATGCCGATTAATGACTATATTTCCAACATATCATACCTGGAAAGATGATCAGCTACATTCTGCGTGAGGAAAACTCCTACTACAGAGTCCACTACTGATCCTTTCCAAGGAGAAAAGCGCCTGTCACCTGATAAACAGGCAAAGGCAAGGTTAGCTAAGAATGTTAATCCTGGATATAAAACACGGAATTTTATATAGCAAACTTTACAGAGTCACATTTCTATTTTTTTCCTGTATACAGTAATGGCCAAACGAAGATTACATTACAAAGTATAAATGGCCGTGATCACATTGTTCGACACTGTTAATGAACATGGAAGATTCCCTTCCACCCTTTGGAGATGAAGGCCTGAACTCAGATTTGTAAACAAGAGGTTTAGCACGTCAAATTGCAAGCTGTGAAGTTTGAATGCTACCTATAAGATTATAAAAGAAAGTATATATGTTTGATTATCTAATCACATACATACGATTATCTCAAAAGTTCCTTTGCATGCTAATTTCCCCATGTTGAGCAGTGGAGTTACTTCAGCTTTTGTAATTCCTCCGCTAAGTTTTAAGATCATATACAGTGCATTTAAACAAATTCTTTAAATTGTGTTGTTTAGTAATGGATCGAATAACCTGACAACATTTCAAGGAGTTCTATATGGCTGGCTGGGGCTTTGCCCTTTGTATCTAAAGAAAATTCTACATGGCTGACAAGCTCCTGAGATAGTCTACACAGTAATAGACAGGGCAATAGTAGGTTAACGGAAAACGAGCTCAGCATACCACGAGCTTCAAAAAAGGATTTACACCAGCGCTAAAAGTACCTTGAACTAGGCGCATACGTGCTATGAATGAATTAGCACGACCTTGAAAAACTTCTCTTTCTTGTTTCCACCATCTCTCTTTATCAACATCAGTTCCATCTACAGGGTCAGCTGCTTTACCCATCAGAAGGTTCCAAACTCTCGTTGTTTCAAAATCCAAGTCAACCTTAGCTCGAGGGCGTTGCTTCTTGACTAAATGAAATTGTGTCTGATATGGAACCACCGCCCCACCAACATATGGGACTAGAGCATTCGGCAGATAATTTGTTGCTCCTAAAGAAGAAAGAGAGGGCATGCTTTGAGACAAATGCATCTCAGTTCTATGCACCTGCTCAGTGTTCAAATCAAAGTATCTAAACTTTGATGTAACTCCTTGAAGGTAATCCATATATGGTGGCGTTGATGTATTTGGTGAGCTTTCTACCGGTACTTTGCAATGAATGCCAAGGTTGACCCTCTTATCATCTGGAATCTGAGGTAAAGTTTTCTGGAAAGTTTCCTCTGATCTTTTCAATCCATTGAATCCACCAGAAAAAATGGTTTCAGATGAAAACCTGTTTTTCTGATCTATATTTGGTTGAATGGAATTGGGAGAGTTGAGCCGTGCCTTCTGTGAACGTTTCTTGGTCATAAATTTTATGTAGGAACTCTCATACAGGGCCTCCATGCATGACCGCGGCAATCTTGTTGATTCTTGTGAAGTATTCTTCTCAAGATCCATAACAGAAAGAAAGGAATTCCTGCGGACTCGGGCCGATCGCTTCTTTTTAATACCACAAGCTTGGTAAACTGCTAGCATCTCAGCTGCAGTTCTCATGATAATGGAGCTCTGTGTGCCAGCTAGGGAGGACTCACCTCCAAAATGTCGTTTTTGGTTCTTGTCTATTTTTGATACCTTAGTCATACGGCCCTTTGTGGAGTCCATTTCTGGTAACAAACTAGCCGAGCAATACATCTGAAAACCATTTGTGTTAGAATAGTTCAGGTCTAAGTCCTTTTTGTTCCCTTTCGTTGTGATCAGACCACTCCTTTCGTTGTGATCATGAATGTGTCTCACATCATCTTGTTTCCTTGCTAGTTCCTCGCTAACATGACCAGAAGCAGCCAGTGGGATTTCCTCTGAAGGTTTTGGTGCGGCTTCTGGCAAATGTATGTACTCATCTAAAATTTTGTTCAGTTTGGAGTTGATGCCAAAAAACAACCCTTCTGGTGAATTTTCCATGTGTAATTCCTGCCCATGTTCAACCTGCACGGACGATTTAGTCACTGAGCACAAAGAACTCTCAGCATTTACAGGTTTCTCCTGGTTTCGGTACCATGAATTGGTCCTTGATGATTGGTCCCTCTGCACCCCGTGCTCCCCGAACTCAAATTGCAGCCTTCTTCGAACTGATGCAATGCTGCTTCTAACAGTAGTTCTGGATTCTCTAGAAATTGAATGGTCACTAAAAGGCTCTGCGCACTTCTCCAAAGAACTGGGGTTTCTATTCTTCCGCACATATTTTCTTTTGGGTTTCTGATTGAGAGGTTTTTCTTTTGATGTTGTGGCCATTTGCTTTTTGGCTGGCCTGTCCTCACGGATTACCTTGGGCCTGTGCTTTCTCCTTCGAGTCTTCAGCTTTTGTGCTGGGGCATCCTCACTCTTGAGTGCTTCAGTTCTCTCAGCATCTGCAATCTGCATCTCTATCTGAGTTAGTGTTTTTTCCTTGCATGCAGATACAGCTTGTGTTGGTAAGTCCATTTTGTCACTGTGAGTGATTTGTGTCCTGGCCCTTTTAGCTTTCTGATGGTACTTGTGAATGTTATCATCAGCGGAACCCTCTGCAACCAAGCCAATTGATTCTTCAGGATTTTGACCCTGAATTTTCTCCATAACCGATTCCAACTTACTGTGGCTGTCACAGATAACAGCTCCCGCTGATTGTTGCAGTTGGCTAGCTTCTCTCTCACTTCCAGTGTTGGAAGCTTCAGTGTATAAACCATTTGGCTGAAAATGCATAGGTGCATGCTCTGAATTGTACCCATATGAAGTGGCCGGTTCTGAATGATTCATTGCCATATCACCTGCAAAAACTTCAGATGGACCTCCAAGCGACAAGAAATCACTTTGAGGAATCGGCCCAGAAGCTCCATCTGCTGAAGAATCGGAAACGGCAGTCAGTCGATCGTGACGTGAATTCATCCATAACACCATCTAACAACCTTAAAAGAAGAAACATCAAGAAATGCTCACCCTCTGAAACACCGGACAGTGCAGGAGCCGGCATAAAGCTCCGACGCCTGGATCCCCTCCCTGTCAGCCTCCTGTGGAACACCAGGATACTTATCGGCACCTGCGTGCATCCTGCAGGAAGGTTGTAGGATGGCCGTACGGGGGGCCCACCATGCTGCTCATCGGCGCTGCTCCCGGAACCCGCCACCAGTGCTGCCTGTGGAAAGGAGCCCTCGTGCATGGCGTTCAGCAACGCCGTCGACGACAGGGAGGATCCCGGGAACAATGTCGATGGCGGGCAGCTCCGGCCTGCCACGGCCGTCCCAACACCCAAATTTGGGGTGCCCCTCCCAACTGACACGCCGGAGGTCCAGCTCTCCTGGTTCTCAGCAGGATTCCCCTGCAGGTTGAGCCCTGAGGGATCCATGGCTGCTTCTTCCACAACCTACACGAAGACTAAGATGAAATTGCACACAAAGCGAAATACAAACGACAGCAACAAATGAAAATGGAACGAGAAAAACCTCCCCAAAACCCAGAAAAAGAAGGGGAAAAATATAGCCAAGGCGCGAACCTAACGTGGATTGCCGGGGTTCAACTGAACCCCTAAATTTTTTTTCGATTCGAACCGAGACGGAGGCAGATGGAAGGAGGTTGGCCGCGTCGATCGATCCCCCTCCTCGCCGGCTGTGCGCACGCCGGCGCCAGGCCACACTGGCCACGGAGGAGGAGGCTACAGGCGGAATCGGGAAGGGGAGGACGCCGTACACACCGCCGCCTGCGCCTTCTCGCCGAGGCGATGCCTACCTGCAGCTCGCACTGACCATTGGAAAGGGGAAGAGAGAGTGGAGGATCAAGGATGAAGACACGGATGCGTGAAGAGAGAAATATCAGATGGAGGTAAGACGGGCTCTCGTCTTTCGCCATTTTCTAGCTGCTAGAACTAGAAGATGTTACATATAAACTGCGCCATGCAGTCATCAAGCAGGGATGAAAACGGATATATATATATATATATATATATATATATATATATATATATTTTGATAGAGCCGTTAAGTTTTAAAATTTTAGTGACCCGAAACCTATCAAATATAGTTTTTTTAAAAAAGACCGCTATATACCGAAATACCGTTGGTATAGCACGTCATCCGCACACCGACCGTGCTTTGTCTAGGCGTGCGTGGACTGGATAAAATACTCGAGAAGGAAAGCTGAGCACGTGGCTCACTCGTATACTTCCAGCCAAAGCCAAGCAAATGGGCAGAGCAGTGGAGAGGTAACTTACTGTCCTAGGCCCTGTTTAAAGGAGTTTGTTTCAGCTGTAGCTTTTTTTAAAAGCTATTTCTGCTAGTAGCTATTCTAAATAGTTTACAGTTTCTGAGAATCTATAGTTACAGATTTAAAAAATAAACTAAAAAGCCGGAAGCTAAATTTCAGAGCTTCAACAGACTCTCAAATGGCTACAGTGTCCTTAGTAGGCCTTGGCTATTGGTTGGCCCATGACTCCATGACTTCATGAGTCCTACTCAATAAGAGCGTTCACAGTGCATAACATGGCATTCAGCTTCCCCCTTCCACATCAGACATTCCCAACCACGTATACTTCACGTATACTTCTTCCGCTAGAAACTGAAGAACGCGGAGCCAAACAAAGCTCCCCGTTCCTCATCAAAGTTGTTAGTGATTCCTCAATCCTCGTGCAGAGCAGCGTCTACGCGTCACTCCGCCTCATCACCCGAGGAAGGTGACAGGGTTCTCCCACTTCCCCTTCCGCCCCACCTCGGCCGCGGCGGCGATTCCCCTGCCAGGCTCCCACATCCCATGCTAGGCGGCGGTGGTCGTCGCCGGCGAGGCCACCACCCAAGCTCGACGGGTTGCCGTAAGCGGCGAGGACACCTCCGGAGCTGGCGAGCTCGATGCGTCCGCCGAGGTCGATCCGCACCGCCAAAGCAGTTCCGCCGCCGCGAGCTCGACAGCCGCCGGAAGGGAGGGGGAGGGGAGGGGACCGAAGAAGGTGAGGACGTCGCCAGCTTCATCGAGCTTACCACCTCGGTGTCGATTGTGGCAGGCAGCAGCCTCGGCGGAGCTCGCCGTCCGCGCCGCCTCCCGGCCGCATCCGGCGGAGCTCGCCGTTCGCGCCGCCTCCCGATCCGCGCCCGGCGGCACGTCCTACGCCGGCCGCCCCGCTCCAAGTCCGGCGCCGGCGCCCGCCTCCCCGTGCTTGGGCCGCGCCGGGAAAGAACGAGAGGAGAGAGATCGCCGCTTGGCGCTGCCGCTGTCGTCCGCAGCGCCGCTCGACGCCGCCGCCGCTCCACTCGGCACCACCGTCGCGCCGGTCGACGCCGCCGCCGTTCCGCTAGCTCTGCTCGCGCGGTGAGGAAAGAAAAGGAGGAGCAGTGCCTCATGACTCGTGAGTGCTGGTGGCCTGGTGGGGAAAGTAAAGAGACCAAGAGAGAGATGAAAAAGTAAAAAAAAAAAGTTGATATTAATGAGACCTATTACAAGTGGCCTGCACTCTGCACTGGAGACATGTAGCTTATATTGTTCTTTGTCTAGGTGATTGGTGAGGTCCGATATTTTTTAGTAGCGCACTACTAATGCCCTTAAGTCTATTTTGCCAACCTCAACTCATGCCCCTAATTGAATCGTATCCGTCAACCGTAAAATCGGGTATAATCTGTCCCCAACTCTTAAAACCGTTACAAATCTGTTGTCCTACATCTTTTACCCTGTTGGCTGGTTGAGTCAACTGGTGGGGTTCACTTGTCAGCCGACCGCGTGTGGAACGAGGTAACCAATAAAAATGCGCACACGGCTAGGCGGTGGTCTCGGGTCGCAGCAATGAAATCAACAGCGAGGACATGCTCCTGCTAATCGGTTGGTCTACAGCTACATCCTCTCCACGGAGGCCGTCATCCACGCCATTTGTTTCCACAAGCTCGGCCTCGGCACCCTCGTCGCCGCCGTGCTCTCCGTCCGTTGGCCATGCACCCTCATCGGTGGCGACGGTGACATGCATGCTCGTCAATTCCGGCGCTGGTTCTCTTGCTGCTCTTCTTCTCCACCAGGCTTCCACGGAAGTAGTCACGCTGCTCACCCTAGGCCGGTAGACGGTTGCGTTGTGGCTGGCGTTGCCCATCCTGCAGCTCCTGGATGGAGGAATGGGAGACGCCACACGAGATGAGGTTCATCAGTATTGTCGACGCCCGCATCTGCCCTCTGCCAATGATAAGCCCTGCTGCCGCTGCTTGGGACTGGGGCTTGCCATCCTGCTGCTGCTGCTGGATGAGGGTCAGGGTGGTGTCGTCGGGGCTGCTTGAAGACGGCAATGGCGATGATATCTCATCAATACCAATCAGCTGCGCTACCGGGGCAGCCGGGCAGGGGCAGGGTTGGTGCGGTGGTGGTAGTCGGCGAGGTCCAAGGAGGCAAGGATGTAAATTAGCTCGTTATATATATGTTAAGTTTCTATAATTTTCTTGGAATTGATTTGATGAAAATAAGCTTTTCGTGCAATCTTACACCGTTTCTTTCAAAGTTCCGACTAGAATAAATAAAGTTCACTGAAGCGGCAGTTACAGGCTTGTAGCGGCATCTCTATGCTATTCTTGAATCGGAGGTGTTGTGTTCAATTGTTGCTCCGATTGATCAGGCAATGTAATGTCGCTAGTAAATGTAACCCGGTTCTTCCTGTGATACAGTGATAGTGGAAGATAGTAAAAAAAGCATGTAGGAGAATTTTGCCTTTGCTTTAATTGTTTACTTCTTGATTACCCCACGTTGCCTTAATTACGTACTCCTACTCCTCCCTCCGGCCAGAGGTGAAAATTTGATGAATCACCCAGCTTATTACTGCTAATGCACAGTGGTGGCGATGATATCTCATCAATGCCAATCCCGCCGCCAGCCGAGAGCAGTGAGTTGGTGGCGGTGGCCCGCCCGCAGCACTCGGGGTACGCGTCGTCGTCCATCTCGTCGTCGGGGGCGTCATCTAGCTATACAACAGCTTCACCTGCTTGTCCGCAACGACCACTGGCACGGAGTCGACCGCTAGCTTCACCTCCCAAGGCGGGGTCACGCTAAGAGCAGGTAAAATAGCAAGGCTATAAGCTAGCTATAAATATGTTTTAAAGAGATAAAGAAAGAGAGAGAAAAGCAGCTGGTTATAGATCTATAGCTAGCTACAGCATGGACTCTAAAACATAATATGTGTATGAGAAGTGAGACCATATATTAATAATATAGTAAGCAACTATTATATAAATTAACTATTACATTGGCTATAAATAATTTGAAGCTATTAATGAACTATGCTATTAAACTTCTCTAAGAGCAAGGCTAATACTTTAGCCGGCTGCTGGCAGAATACTACTACCATGTCATCTATAGCCATCACTATAGCTGGCTCATATAAAAGACTGGCGGTTAGGTTGGCTGTTGGTTTACCTATGTGCAGATTTGGGTATTTAATATTTACTTGTCAACACGAGCTCCGTCTCTCCCCTTCCCTAGCGTCCCCCGGGATCCACCATGACTCGGAATGCGTGCCTTGCATTATCTCTTTATTTCTCGTTGCGATTTTTTCTGTTTTAGCAATGGCAGCGGAGACGAGGTCAACACGAGCTTGTGCGCGGCGCAAGCAGATCCAGGGGCGGCGGCGGCAGTTTGCAGGCGCGAGGTTGGCTCCAGCGGCAGTTTGCAGGCGCGAGGTTGGCTCCGGCGGCAGCAACATGCGGCCCGGCGGCGGAGATGAGGTCAGTACGAGCTCGTGCGTGGCGTGAGCAGATCCTGCAGCGGCGGCTACGGCGACGGCGTTTTGCGGGCGCGAGGTTGACTCCGGCGGCAGCGACATGCGCCCCGGCGGCGGATCGAGACGAGGTCACCACGAGCTCGTGCGCGGCGCGAGCAGATTAGCGGCGGTGAGCTTCTGGGCTGGTGACGCGCGGTCTGTTGGTGGCGGCGGCGACAAGCTCCACGCTGCCCGTGCCGGCGACGGAGGGCATGGTGGGTAGCATCTTGCCGGCTGGGGCGGTCGTCGTGGACAAGGACCCCTCAACGCCGGCTCCGTCCGCCATCTTGGATGTGCTCGACGTGGTTGGGCTCTGGGATAGCAGATCATGGGGCGAGGACAAGCTTGGCATGGAGAGAGCAATCCGGAAAGCGGCAGCTGGTGGTGGTCGTGGACCTCCATGGACGGCGACCAAGCTCCTCCACCGCCCTTGTTTTCTTTTCCTCGTCTTTCTTTTCATTTTTTTTCCTGTGTAATTTTTGTACAACACATTTAACCGACGGCAGCAATTTATTGCAGCAGTGATCTCAAACTTTAGAATAAAAATTTTGATTGAATCTGAAGCATCAAATTGTAGAGTTAACAGTAAAAGGGGATGATGTTTGTTGTTCAGTGCTTAGTTGTAAGAGCAAGTATAATAGTAGCTATAAGCCGGCTAAATGCTGATGTGGATGAGAGAAGAGAGGAGAGAGAGAGGGGAAGCGGCTGTAAACTTACAGCCGGCTCAGACACAAGAACCAAGAAACTCTGTGAGAGAGACAAGTGGGTCCTATATTAATTGTAAAGAGCTAACTATTATATGGGTAGGCTGAGAGAAGGCTATAAAGATAGGGATATTTTCGTCCATACGCAAATACGTTAGCAAGAAAGCGATTCAAAATATGTTTCAGATGTACAAAGTGGTATATGTCTAATTTAAAACAATTTACAATTGTATGGTTTTAAATTATACGAATAGTAATGGTATTTTTTAAAACTAGTAAATTTATAATGTTATGATCCAATTTTTTTAAGAAACAGCATCCTCCAGGCTCCATCTGTCTCCTTTTTGCGCCGTCGCCGCCGATCTCCATCGCCTGCCACTGCGAGCGGCGGTGCCGGGTCCTGCTACGCATACTCTCCCCTCTTGACTCCTTGCGCGCAAGTCAATCTCCCCGTCCGTCTTCTCGGCCTCAACTCCCGTCTCCTCGCTAGTTCGCCCGCCGCGCCGCCTGCGTCGATTTCAGTCCATCCTGCGGAGGGGAGCAGCGGTGGGTGCCGTCCTCCTGCTGCTTCCGCCTCCGGTGAGGACCCGTTCCTACGCATGCACATCCTCTTTCTTTCGAATTTGCATTAACCTTATCTAGTTATCTTATATTCGAGATCTGGAAGCTAGGTTTTTCTCTTTTTCCTTAGGTATTTCACATGTTTGTGGACTGTGGTCTTCTATTAGGTATTTAGGTTAGTTCGTTGAGACGACATGCCTAAGATAAAGACAAGCCGTGTCAAGTATCCTGAAGGATGGGAGCTTATAGAACCAACTCTGCGTGATTTGGAAGCCAAGATGAGGGAAGGTATGCACATATCTGTAATATGTAACAGTTCGTCGATTTCTTTTCCCAGTATATATATTGTTATTTATTATTTCCTACCAAAGGGTGGTAATGATGTGATTTTCTGATTGCTAAAAGGTAATGTGATTTTCGGATGCAGCCGAGAATGATCCACATGATGGGAAGAGGAAGTGCGAAGCTCTCTGGCCAATCTTTCGTATTTCTCATCAAAAAAGCCGTTACATATATGATCTTTACTATCGAAGAAAGGAGATATCAAAAGAGCTGTATGAATTTTGTTTGGACCAAGGTCATGCTGATAAAAATCTGATCGCGAAGTGGAAAAAGGTAAGCATACGTGGTCTTTAAACTTTGGAGTATGCAGTTTATGTTCCAATTCTTGTATATTATAATATCTGAACTTATGTCATCCTCATGAAAAAAATAGCAAGAGTGATGCTAATGCCATTCCAGATGTACCTATGTTTAACACTATGTCTTACTCACGGTAATGTTGACAAAAAAAAGGTTTGGCTTTCTATTTGAAAAATTAGACTATAGAAAACAATGTGATCACTGAAACCTATGTAATTGTAGAATTTGTCTTAAGATGTAAAATATTTCGTGTGAATTTTATAACGGCAAAGTGCACTCTTTAAGAGAAAATTGGGTATATAGCCCTGAAAACCCAAACTTTTGCTATCATGAAAAGAATCTGGCTTCACTATATACAGCCAAAAGATTCAAACCATTGCTAAAATTAAAATGCTACAATCTTGAAATTTTGATTCTCACGTACACAATCTTCTCTTAAATCTATTCAACACAAATTCGAACAGCTGAGACACACTATTTGATTGTGCACACTGCAGCCAATGTGATGTTCCAATTCCCCGTACAAACAGAACAAAATATGATTCACCAAAACAGCCATAAAATTTTTTAGAACATCTGGATATGCTACGTCTTTTTAGTCTTTCCTCTACAAAAGTTTATTCAGGAACTAGTAGGCTTCACAATGAGCCTATAGATTTCAATTAACCAACCAAGAGCACATCTATAATGCTTTACTGAGAACGCCCACATCTACTAAAAGAAATAATCTCGTAACACTGTCTGCATACTGAATGGATCACAGATATAAGTCACTGATTTGGACATGATTAGCATGAAGAAATAAGTTTGGGCCAAAAACAAATTTTCAGAGAAATACAGGTGCATACCTATTCTCTCTAGAATCTTGTAACAGTTGTGGTTTTATGAGTATCCTGATGGGCAATAACCCAGCTGCTCTGAGAGACTGCTAGGCTTGAGTTCTCATTTGTGCAATCCCTCTTTATCTGAAGTTCTTAACAATGACATGACTACTTCATTAACGGGATTTTAGTGTGCTCAACTATTTGGGTGGTATGTAGCTTAAGTTTTTTTTAGGGTAGTATAAAGCTAAAGTTGAGACAATTGAGTGGTATGTACTCTTTGGGCTATGCTCATTTTTATGTTCTTTCGTAGATATCAGAAGTCCTTGAATCTACAAATCAGCATTCTGATTGCTCACTGCTATCCATCTTTTTTTCTGAAACATTTGCAGCCAGGTTATGAACGTCTTTGCTGCCTCCGATGCATACAGACACGAGACCACAACTTTGCAACCACTTGTGTCTGTAGGGTCCCCAAGCACCTCAGGGAAGAAAAGGTTATAGAGTGTGTCCATTGTGGGTGCAGAGGGTGTGCCAGTGGTGATTGAAGTCGCTGTCCTGTGGCTACAAATAATCTGAGAGTAATCGCTCGAGATGTTTCATTGTGTTTGATCTCTGTTAAGACAAGCACCATATGACCATATAATCAGGCGATTCGTGTGGTGTACTGCAAACTCTTGGGCTATGGCATGTGTCTGGTGAGTAGTGACGATTTCTCAACATGTTGTGCTCGCAAATGGTTCAGTAGAAACTAGCTGGAAGTTTGATGGATTACTGTACCCCGCTAGACCTACTTACTACTGTATGAACACTTCCTTGCTACAGAGGTATCAGGATGATGTTGAGTTATCAGGTTTTCTGCAATATACTGTATCACGCTTCTTGGACTCTTGGTTCTTGTTGTTTGTGACTTGACCGTATCACATCCTCTCCACCCGTCCACCGGCTGCCTGGATACGAAAATGCTATACACACGACTGTGACGTACGATTCTTGTCCGACCAGCTCTTAGCTGCTAATTGCTGCTAATTGCCCTGGCCCATATAGAGAGAAGCTGGTCTGCGTGGAGCGAAACGATTGGCAGATGAGGTTGGGTCGGATGGGAGTCGGACGTATAGCAGTGCTGGCCTGGATAACAATTGGGTTTAATACCAAAGGTCATTGCTCGCACTACGAATCTGAATAGACTAATTGTCTAGATATTAAGAAATGTCTCGTCTGATTTTAGGTTCTATTTGTCTAGACTTAGGTTTAAGATGTGGCAATTAAGGATTTATCATTCGTAGTCTATGACATGTGGCCCTCATGTGTCTATGACATACGAGTCCAGTGACAAATCCTTAATTGGCACTACTCCGTCTCAAAAAAAGACAAACCATATGTCAAGATTCGTAGCTAGTATTGGGCTTTTTTTTGAGACGGGGTACAAGAGTAACAAATAATTAAATATCTCCCTGCTCGAGGATGTTTACTGGAGTAGTCTTCTGTCCCAAAATCTAGACAAGTAGTTAAATGCCCCTAGAGAAGTAGGTTTCAATTGGCAACTACGGAGAAATCAGACTGCAATAGTCAAGGTTGAGAAGAAGGTTGATTTCAATTGGCAACTACGGAGAAATCGGACTGCAATAGTTAAGGTGTCAAATGCGGACTGGTCTTGGGTACCTGACGTGAGATGTGCAGACGGTTGAACGTAACTTGCAAACAACATAATAATCCTATCTTCCGTCTTAAAATATAACCTTCTAGCATTTAAAATTTATTCTAAAATAACCCTTCACCATTCACTTTTTCCACCTATATTCACTTCTCAACCAATTATGACATCCCCCATTTAATTCTATCTACTTTTTAATAACCGTGTTCAATTTAAAAACTTTTTATATTTTGGGGGCAGAGAGAGCAGCAAATAAATGATGCACTGTACGACGTCAAAAGATGTTTAACGAGTCTACTACGGCCGCAATGGAGTTTAGCTTTCGTTTTGTGCGCGGCAGGCGAGTTGACCTTGACTATCCGAACCAATCAAAGCTCCCCTGTGGAACGTGTGAAGTTGTAGCTATTCTCCCCTCCTCGGATCCACCGAACACACGCCCCGTCCCGTCTCGTCTCGTCCCAGTGAGAACAAAGTCACAAACACACACAGCAGAGTTGGGTAGAGTTTAGTACCGCTTGCCCGTAGCCGAAGTGCGTCTGCACGGGTGGAGCCTGTGTACCAGCGCACTCGTACTGCACGTTGTGGGGCTTGCAAGTTGCAAGGCACGCGCTCATGTGGTCAGATCGGCGGCACACTGCCGGTGGAGGCATCGGTGAGCCTTCGTCGGTTACGGTCGCCACGGCGCGCGATTTTGCCGAGTCGTCACGGAGAAGGAGTCGCGCGGGGCGGGGCGGGGCGAGGGGTAAAGCGACGTACGGGGGAGAAAAGCACACCAGCGTCACGTGATCGCGTGGGGGCGCACACAACCAACGACACCGCGCACGCGCCCGTCGCGGCACGTCCGGGCGGTGGCCGGTGAGTGACACTGCGCGACAAAAAAGGAGGCACACCGGCCGGTCTGGCACAGAATCACACACACCGCATCGCGTTGTCGCCGCGGACCGGAGAGGCGGGCACTGTAAGGCCATTCACGGTACGTCACCAAATTTTATCGTTCTTCCCGTACCACATAGATCAAAAACGATACAAACCACATGCTCAACAGGCTATTAGCCAGCTATAAACATATTTTAATGAGATAAAAGATAATAGAGAAGAGCAACGGGCTACAGATCTGTAGCCAGCTGCAGCGCGGACTCCAAGACGCAATGGGTATATGACAGATGAGACCATATATTAATAGTATAGTAAGCAACTATTTATGAATTGGCTATAGATAAATTAGAGCTAGTAGTGGGCTATACTATTAAACTTGCTCTTACAACACCACAGTACAAGCTACATGTAGCGGTGGGTCCCACCATCTCTCTCTCCTTTACTTTTACTTTTTCAACTTCGAGAAAATGGACATTTATCCACTTTCAAAAAGCGGTTCTCGCTGGAATGCCATTCCGAAAACGTGTTTCGCTAAAATACCAATATAAAACGCGCACTCATCGCCACTTTGCCATTTTGGCCATTTTATGCATTTTCGAAATCATTTTCGCTCCTCCACCGGATGATGAGACGAAATTGTCCTTCCGGTGTGTCGTGAGCGTGGCGAGTATGGGACACAACACCTTGGCATCACGGTGACCCAGGCGACGTGGATCAAGCGGGGCGGAGCACTATTTATGAATTGGCTATAGATGAATTAGAGCTAGTAGTGGGCTATACTATTAAACTTGCTCTTACAGCACCACAGTATAAGCTACATGTAGCAGTGGGTCCCACCATCTCTCTCTCCTTTACTTTTACTTTTTCAACTCCGAGAAAATGGACATTTAGCCACTTTCAAAAAACGGTTCTCGCTGGAATGCCATTCCGAAAACGTGTTTCGCTAAAATACCAATATGAAACGCGCACTCATCGCCACTTTACCATTTTGGCCATTTTATGCATTTTCTAAATCATGTTTGCTCCTCCACCGGATGATGAGACGAAATTGTCCTTCCGGTGTGTCGTGAGCGTGGCGAGTAGGGGACACAACACCTTGGCATCACGGTGACCCAGGCGACGTGGATCAAGCGGGGCGGAGCCCGAGCCGTCCTGGCTCGCGGATGATGGCCGGCACGCCGGTCGGCGATGGGCACAAGCACCCGGCTCCGGCGGCGAGGCCCTCCAGGGCAGGCGCTCGTCCCCCCGGTCTCTGGAGAAACGGCGTCCGGCATGGCGAACGAAGGCGGCGCGGCATCCGGGCGGTGGAGAAGGGAGCGGAGGAGGATGGCGGCAGTGAAGCAGTGGAGGGTGGCGGCGGCCCTCCCCCCGGTGGCGATGGAGACCGGGGACCCTAGAGCGGCTCTAGCACAGGAGGGCGTCGAGGGGTAGCCGTTGTCAGCTTCTTTGTCGGGGGTTCGGCGACGTCATGGCCATCGCCGTCGTCAGCTTCTTCATCGGCACGCCGCTGTGCAGGCACCAGCGCCCCGGTGATAGCCCGCTAACGAGGACCGTGCAGATGCTCGTTGCGTCGACGAGGAAGTGGGGTGTGGAGGTCCCCGCCATCAGGTCGCGGCTGCACGAGTCCGGCATCGAGGGCAACCACAAGCTGGAGCACACCGAGCAGTTTGCGTGCCTTGACAGGGTGGCGGTGGAGACGCCGGAGGACAAGGCATCGTCGTCGTTGGCATGGAGGCCGTGCGTCTCCATTCGCTACGGCGTCGCCGTCGTCGCCACCGCCGCTATGCTTTCACTTGCCGCCTCCTCCATTTCGGCCACGCGGACCACCTTGCCGCGCTCATCCTCTTCCTCCCTGTTGATGTAAAAACACGAGGCCTGGGAGATCTGCTTAACTCCAGTGTAGGTCTAAAAGCTTGCCTTTAGGTATGTGAGCGTGCTAGTTGATTTGATCATGCAATCAACAAGAAACAAAGACAAAGAAACCGCGGCTAAATCCATAAATGATAGCCGATCGGCTAATTGCCGATGACGTTGTTAACGACTAAATTTGGTAATATCAGTATCGGAGATAAAGACTAGATTGAAGCGGAATCGAAGACGAAGATCATTGCAGAAACAGAGCAAGAATCGGCTGCAATCCGAATCGGCTACGGTCAAGGTCGGTAGAATTCGAGTCGGACAGGGCTAGCCGATGCAGCCGATTCCGACGATACGACTTGTGTACAATATCAGGTTGAGTTGATATGCTTCAAGGTGATTGCCACGCATGGATAGAGTCCCGAGAAGGCAATTGTATCTATTAATTAGGATATTTTATGTAATTTCCTTAGAGATATATTTGGGCAAAAGTCTGACGTAAAGACTTATGGTATCTTAGAGTTTGTTAGAGATAAGAGTCGTGTCCGATATGGACATAGTTTGTAATTTTCGGGTATAAATAGACCCCGAACCCCATGTAATCAATTAACACACACGTTCAATACAATCTCGGCGCATCGCCACCCTTTTGCTTTTGTTTTATTTCGACGAGTTCTTGCTTTCGGGTTGAGCTGCATCAGTTTCGATCTTCAACAAGAGGTAAAACTTGTTATGACGGCTTGCGTTCTCGGGATCAGTGCTTCTATCTTTATGATACTCTAATCTTGTTTATGTAATTCGTCGAGTTATCATATATCTTACATAATCTCTGGCAATATCGTCATCTAACCTATAATTGGCTAACATCTGTTGGTTGAGGGCAGCCGATTAGGTTAGACATCGATGTTGACTTAGATTATATAGGATATCTACCACTCTATGAGACTTCCAGCGGCTTGATTGTCTAGATATTATTCTTCTTTTCATACTTAATGCTGCATCAGTTGAGTTTGATCTATTAAGTCGTGCTTAGAATATCAATCTCTAGCCTGCCTTCTGGTTGCCGATTAGAGTAGCATCGGGGTTTCAGCCGATCTTATCTGATTTAACTACATTTGCTTTATGTGCCTTATTGACATGTTAAATCTGCCCTTTATGTCAAGATCTTATTGCATCTAAGTATATTAAGCTTCTGTTTGGTATAGTCTGCTTGTTTTAATATCTTAATATAGAGTTGTATCGGAGTATTTAGCCAATACATGCTAGATCTATCTGATCGGCTACGCTATGAACATATATAGTCTTGTTGTTAATATATATTTCGATATAAGTGATTTATACTGTCCCGGCACGGTGACCGATCTATCCCAATCACTTGATTTAATTATATATCGACACCAGGATTATATATTGTTAATATCTACATCCGATCGAGTAGATTTAGTTCTTTATCATCTATTTGCAGCCGCCGATCGATTCAAATACGACATCGTCTCAAAGATAAATGATATGTCATTGGCACTTAGCCGATCGGCTATCATTTATGGATTTAACCGTGGTTTTTTTGTCTTTATTTCTTGTTGATTGCAGGATCAAATCAATTGGCACGCTAGCATACCCAAAGGCAAGTTTTGGACTTGCACTGGAGTTAAGCAGATCTCCCAGGCCTCGTATTTTTCATCAACAGACGTATCATTTATCCTTGAGCCGATGCTATATGTAGATCGATCGGCAGTCATGAATAAGTAAGAAAGAACTAAATCTACTCGATCGGCTGTAGATATTAACAATATATAATCCTTATGTCGATATATACTTAAATCAAGTGATTGGGATAGATCGGTCGCCATGCCGAGATAGTATAAATCACTTAGATCGAAATATATAATAACAAACAAGACTATATATGTTCATAGTATAGCCGATCAGATAGATCCAGCATGTATCGGCTAATACTCCGATACCACTCTATATTAAGATATCAAAGCAAGTAGAATATACCAAACAAAAGCCTAATATACTTAAATGCTACAAGATCTTTAATATAAAGGACAGATTCAACATGTCAATCAAGCATATAGGATAAAAATACTTAAATCAGGTAAGATCGGCTGAAACCCCGATGCTACCCTAATCGGCAACCAAAAGCAGGCTAGAGATTGAGATTCTAATCACGACTTATAAGGTCAAACTCAACTGTGCAGCTATAAGTATGAAAAGAAGGACAATATTTAGGCAATCAAGCCGTTGGATGTTTCATAAGGTGGTAAATATCCTATATAATCTAAGTCAACGTTGGTATTTAACCTAATTGGCTGCCTTCTAGTAACAGATGTTAGCCGATTGAAGGTTAGATAATAATACTGCCTAAGATTATATAGAATATATGATAACTCGATGAATTACATAAGAAAGATTAGAGTATCATAAAGATGGAAGCACTAATCCCGAGAACGCAAGCCGCCATAATAAGTTTTACCTCTAGCTGAAGATCGAAACCGATGCAGCTCAACCCAAAAGTAAGAACTTGTCGAAACAAAACGAAAGTAAAGGGTGGCGATGCGCCGAGATTGTATTGAACGTCTGTTGTTGTATTACATGGGGCTCGGGGTCTATTTATACCCGAGATTACAAAATATGTCCGTGTCGGACACGACTCTTATCTCTAACAAACTCTAAGATACCATAAGTCTTTGTGGCAGACTTTTGCCCAAACATATCTCTAAGAAAATTACATGAAATATCCTAATTAATAAATACAATTGCCTTCTCAGGACTTAATCCGTGCACGGCAATCCTCATGAAGCACATTAACTCAACCCGACAACGTATACCGTGTCACATTGTCGGATTCGGCTCAATCGGCTAACCTTGTCTGACTCGAACTCTGCCAATTAAAGTCACAGCCGATTCGGACTTAGCCGATTACCGCTCTGTTTTCAGGACGATCTCTGTTTTGGATCCCGCTTCAGTCTAATCTTCATTTCCGATTATAAGATTACCAAATTTGGTCGTTAACACTCCCATGAACTGGATCGATCCTCTATCAGCCGGTGAGCAAGGGCAATTTGGTCTCATCAAGCCGCATTCCAACGAAAATGCAATTGAAAATGCGCAAAATGGCTAAAATGGCAAAGTGACGGTGAGTGCGCGCTTCATATTGGCATTTTAACGAAAAGCGTTTTCGGGATGGCATTCAAGCGAAACCGCTTTTTGAAAATGGCTAAATATCAATTTTCTCTTCAACTCCATCTCTCTCGCCTCGCATAGTCGCATCGATCCTTTTCTCTCCCTGGCGGAGGACCCCCCGGGCGCCGGCGTGGCCTTCCGGGACCTCCGCCGCTCCTCTCCCCTCCTCCGGCCGCCATGCCTCTCCTCCTCCGACCGCCGCGGTGAGGTCGGGACGGCGCGGTCCGGCGTCGAGCGGTGTAGGGGCTTCCCGGCGCCGGCGGGGCGCCACGAGCGGCACCCTGAGCTGCGACGAGAAGGCAGCGGAGAGGAGGGGTTCGAGATGGCGGCGGCGGCGGCGGACGCGACGACAGCGATGACAATGACAATCGACTTCCTCTGCGTGCGCCTCCTCTCCGAGCGCTCCGTCTCCCGCGCCGCCAAGGAGCGCGCCGACCAGCTCACCAAGCGGGTGCGTGAGCTGCAGCCACTCTCCCTCTCGACCGCATTTTCTCTCCAGCTCACGGTGTCGCTGCTGCTGCTGCAGGTGGCGGAGCTGGAGGCGCAGGTGCGGGCGGTGACGGCGCAGCGCCGGAAGGCGGAGCGTGCCGCGGGGGAGGTGCTCGCCATCCTCGAGTCCCAGGGCCTCGCCCGCTTCTCCGACGCCGCGGATTCTGGTTCAGGTTCCGACGATGAGGACGGCCTCGAGTCCGCCGAGAGCGACGGCAAGGCTCGCGGGGACGCGGAGGATGCACTGTCGGGGTCAGAGCTTGGAGGCACTGCTACTGCGGCGGCGGCCGGGGGGCTGTCGTGGAAGGGCCGCGCCGCGAGCAGAGGCGGCAGCAGCAGCAACTGAAAAACTAACATGTCATGAGAACAGATGGTATACACAACAAGATACCGTTACATTGACAAGGTCTCTTGGCAAGCTAGTTGAATGGATAAAAATAATGAAAAGTGAATAAGATACACCAAAGCCACAGAAAAAAAAAAACGGAGTGATATTCTACGCCCATGTTAACTGATAGATGATGATCCGCATCCGACCTGCCCCAGAGGAGCATATGAAATATTGGTGCTTTCTCGTGCCCAATTGGCTCCCACATCTTAAAATTAACTGTTTCCAACTCCACTGTTTATTTCCTAGAAGAATGGCTATCGTCCTGCAGGAACTAATATGACCCATGCACAGATCGAGAGCTGATGTAATCACCATCAACATTATTTTATAGAATTTGATATGTCCCTGTTGAAATCAGTGTGTTTGCTCAGTTGCTGCTGTTTTAGAGGATCTTCGCAGTTTGCTTGCTGCAAGGTGGAAATGAGGGCATAGAGGCCTTGGTGCCCTAGTTTCCATGTCGAATCCTCTCACACAGACAAATCCTGCATTGCATTTTAGTACATGTTAATGAACCACCATATAAAGTAAGAGGATATGCCCTAACTTATATATCTACATCCTGAAATGACGACCTTTTCCACCTAACTAAACCAATTTGGAAGCAGCCAAAGCACTCGTGTAGAAAAAAAATGCAACCTTTCTTTTGGAGCTATATGTATGCTAACACCCTTATTATTAACTCAGAAAAAAGGGGTTTAGTTATGGTAGCAGTATCTTTG
The DNA here is from genome assembly GCA_000338895.3 of Oryza meridionalis. Lineage (NCBI taxonomy): Eukaryota > Viridiplantae > Streptophyta > Magnoliopsida > Poales > Poaceae > Oryza > Oryza meridionalis. The sequence continues at coordinate 22,205,303 of CM002528.2, forward strand.
CCTCTTTGGCACCATATAACTTATTAATATATTATCAGTCAGTAATATTGGATGCTGGTGACTAATAACTGGAGTCACCTTTATTTATTTATTGAAGGAAGACACCTTTATCTGTAGCACTAGGAATTAAAAATGGACTCAGATATAGACTCTAACTGAACCAAATATTCAGGCTCCTTTTAGACCCTTAATACTAAGTTTTTGTGGAAAGTGTGTGGACACCTTGACACAATCACACGAATGCTGTATAACTGTAGAAACATATTGTGATTATATGATGGCATCTGTATTCTGCAAATTGTTTGATTATATGAGGAAACAAGATACGTCCCAGAGGAAAATGCGCTGAAACAGCAAGTGAAAAAAAGTACTGTTAATACCTCTCCAGAAGCAGTGCTGTATTTCTTCTGTTGTTAGACCTAAAGAATAAAAATAACAGTTGTCGGTAATGTTACAGATAAGATTTCTGAGTCATTGTATGGGTGAATGGTGGTAACCTTTGAATATGGTTGGCACTGAAGTCCCAAAGTAAACCATACGCCTATGCAAGTTCCATAACTGCTCCCTTGGGATATTTATGGGATTGTGGCTAGAACTGTGATCAGCAAAAACCTGCAAAAACAAATCCAGAAATCGTAAAGTCAACTCTATAAAGGCCCATGGATAGCAACTCTCCACTATCCTACTCATACTTTGACAGATATAACTCAGCATACCTCATTAACTTGAAAGTAAGTGCCATTAAGTGGAAAACTACCTCTCATGGCTGTTCGGCAAGGAACCTGTTCATGTTCCAGTAACCGTCATTAGTCAAGCAATACTTGCAACTTCACAAAACAACAATGCATGATTACATAGGAAACAGTTCGTTTTGCAATACTGAACTTTTCTGTTACTCCAGAAACAACCCCAAAGCAGAAAACTGGACACAATTCAACCCAGAACCTGAAGTATCGAAACCATGCGCTTTTCAACCTTGTCCCAAATTTTGAGTGGCTTTGGATGACATCGCCAGGTTAAATAAAATGAGGGAGAAATGAGGGAGTTAAATCACCACTTATAGCCTAGATAAAATGAGGGAGAGTTAAATAAATTTAAACGGATAGTAGAAAAAATGTTTTGTCTAGTTTCACACACTAAATTTTGTGGGACAATAATACTTCACTTCAATCTTACCGATTTATCTGGGTTATAAATACTTCAAAGCGAAGTAAGATTATTCCAGAAAATTTTTAAGTCGTCTACTAATATAAAGGAGATGAAAAAAAACTTCAATCTTGGACCACATCGCCAGGTTAAGAAACATCGTCCAAAGCTAATTCAGGCTGACGTTGAGAAGTGATCGGTTTTGATTGTTGGTTAAATAGTGTACAGTTTAAAGGTTCAGATGTTCTCTTTTAGACTTTCACAAAAGTTCATATTAAGACGTGGTGTATAGCCAAAAACCCAAAATCTATGCTATTATTATTCTTTAAAGTGAAGACAGTGGGCTATTTCATGCAAGAAAAGAGATTACACAGACAACAGAACAGGTTTGCTTGGCACTTTATAAGCACTAGTTTTCATTAAAAGTTATCTTTAACATTTTCTTGAATTCCTGAATTCATTCCAATATTTGGATTATAATGAATATTTTGTTTACTAGCTGACTAATGCAGAGGGTTCAGCTCTTCAATGTTGATGATTGCTACATAATGTTGGTTGATTTACCAGAACCGTGCCTCTGACGTATCTATATTGGTTTTCTCGTTCAGATACACAGTTGTGGCACATCTCATTGCTGCATAAGCCACCTTCAGTTTGAGGATTGCAGCACGGTTTTGGTGCCTCCCTTGTGTCCTTTAGTTCATCTGCACAGTAGCCACATGACTCGACGAAAACCAACACATACACACGGACAGTTATAAATTTAAAGAAAAATGCACTTGCCTGGTGTCCATATGGCCAACAGGTAAGGACTTGGATCATCAGGCTCCCGTTGGTCGAGTGCTAGCTGTAAGATCATTTGCAATCAGAAATAATATCTTGAAGTGTTTTAAAGAAAGATGGCACAATTTCTCATGGTCTCACCTGTTGCATGAGGGGATGTGAATCTGGAAGTTCGTAACTGCGAGCAGAACCTTAAGTCAGTAATAGAAATTAAAAAATATTTTGTTCAGGATGTATAGAATTACTTAGATGGTGGGCTCTATAATAAATGTAAGTTTAAACAGGTACATGTTCAAGCTAAATAAAAGATCAGTTCAACACTTACACGTAGTGTTCTGTCCGAAGTCTATGCACATTCTTTAGTTTAGGTACAGGAATTGAAGCTGCTTCATTGCTGATAGCAACCAATGCTTTTGTAATATCATCAGATTGGAAATCCTTATTGCTTTCTTTTATGCAATTTTCCAAGTTTTGAGCAAAAGCTTCCATGTTAAGTTTTATTGTTGGGATTTCATCAGTATCTTCATCAAAATCTTCAATATCATTCTCTAAAAGTTCTCGGCATTCTTCCTCTCTTGGACTTGCTGGCTCCTCAATTATTGGATTTGTGTTGTTAGCATGAACATCCCTTGCATGGATACTCCCCTCGAGCTGAGGCAGAGGAGTTGAATGTGGTGTGGGCATTGTACCATTCTGGAAAACAAATTGATTGCTCATATTCACCAACCTTTTGTCCTGAGGAGAAGGAAGTGCAAGTCTTGCACTTCATTTAAAAAAGTCAAACAAAATATAAGAATTAATAAGGAACAAAATAACAAATAAAGAAATATGCAAAATGAAGGCTCCCAGGTAAGGTCAACTGAAAGCGCAAGATATATCAGGCATGCGCGCACACACAAACAAAACAAGAAAGATAGTGGAAAGAGGAAATACGTGAACACAAAATTCCCAGGTAAGATAAGTAAAAGCGGCAAATATATTTTGTTGCAGACAGAAACGTACATAAAGTGCCATGGCGGTGTACTAGAATCATGTACTGATTTTTCTCCTAGAATATTTTCCCTTTTATTCTTCAAAAGCACTATTTTGCACTCTTAGTGGTCATATTATGCTAATGGAGCTAATTCAGTCTCTCCACCAACGAAAGGGCATCCCTCTCGTGGTTTTTGCTGTGCACTAATTAAGTGACTACTGGAGCAAATAGTGTTTTTTTTAGAAGTCTCCTTGCAGCCAGAAGGCTCCCATTTTCTGCTCGTCATAAATATGTTAGTATTCTGAATGAGCATGAAAAATGCCATAATACCTTGCAAAGGCACTTGCAAAATGCTTGCATTCACTCCTCATTGGACATGCATTGCAATTTGGCTTGCTTTTGGTACAGAACACCTACATTTGTTATGATAATTTATCTTTACTCATCCAAAAGAGAACAAATGTGTCGGTAGATGCTAATGAAGAGAACAAACTCGCTAGATGCTAATGAAGTACCTTTCCAAAAGTAATCATCTGATAATGTAACTCATACCTGTGAAAACCATGAAACTCTGTTAATAATTCCTTATAGTTATAAATTATGTTATTTACTCCTTATTGCCTTAATTATTCATGATTCCAAATACTGTAATTTGCCTGGAAAAGAAATAACCTAGAAATTACACAAACTAATAAAAAAAGGGCAACTATGAGTGGGTATGGTTAATTGGTTATAACTCACAGTGTTTGTTGATCAAGTTTACACAGACGAGGCCAGAGGTACTTTTGTATAGTCTCCAAGACAGGGTATCTTTCAAGGAACAAACAAAATCAATATATTTAAATTGAAACATAATCATATAAAAATGTAGTAGACAATGCAACATTCTTACAGCTCCAGAAGGTGTAACTGAAGAGATTCAGGGAGGGGTTGAATTGGCACCCATCCCAATCGTACACATATACGACCAACATTAGTATCAACCTAAGTGGCAAGAATGTAGTGTAAATTTCAAATTGGCTGCAGGTGAAATGGAATTAATCCAACAGAAACTTACTGGGAATGCAAGATGATGTAATGTCAAAAGGCGGACACACTCAACACTTTTGAGCCCCAATCCACGTATACTAAGCAGATAATCCCTGAAAATAATTCGAACACATTGTAATCGACATACTTCTCACCTGTGTAATAAATAGGATTGACAGAATTTTCTTTCCTAAAAAAAATCATTGACTGCTTCGCTCATGTGTGTCATACATTATACAGCCTTTTCTGTTCCGCTTGCCCATTTCATAGAACTTCTTTGCTCATAGTATTTAATTCTAGATATTAACTGGCAAGTTCTTCGATCAGCTTGCTCCATTTAATTGGTTCACAAACTTCTTTGATACTTGATTTAACATTTCCAGAACTAGAAAAATCTCACCAGCAGGGTAAAGGGATTTGTAAATATTAAATACAGGCGTAATATCTTACTTTGCTGAGTCTGGGGGAACATCTCTTAACCACTCAAGATCAATGCTCCCATGATCGGTGACCAAACGATTCAGGAATTTCTGTGAATCATCAATTGACGTGAGCAAAAACTATACTAGAGGCCATGAGCCTATGAGATTTCCTAGTGCTACAGAATATATTTCCCTAAGGGTTAAGGAAATAAGGAATATCTGCCAACTCTATAATACAGCCTGAACAGAGAGAGACAAATGTAAGACTTTCAAGAAAAATATCAAGTGGTCCATGCATGCCTATTAAATCCTAGCAATTTTTCTAACCTAAGGTTAATACTGGCATACAACTTAATGAGAAAGGAAAAGTTTATTTCCAATAAAATATCAAGTAGTGCAAACCTAGAAAACCATGTGCAGTGTTTAATTGGTAACCTATCAAGAACTAGTACCTGGATACGCTCTGCTAAGACATTATTCATTCCTCGTTCTCGAATGGCATGGGAAATTCTTTGTACATCTGCACACCTTACTGCTTCCCAATCAACAGAATCTCTTCGGTCAAAAATTCTTTCTTTCATCTGATAATTACCACAAGCCTGTCTTCGCAATTTATCCCAGTCAAAATTCTCACTGTTCTTTTTACTTGTGGTTCTTGGTTTCTTTGGTTTTGATGCCTGTGCTGCTGTATCTGGCAATCCATTGAAGGAAGCAAAACCAGATTTTAAGGTTGAATCATCTGCTTTGGTTGCTGTTTCGGGTATCGCTCCACCAGTGGCATATAGTGATTCATGGTCCTGAAACTCTGATGCTTCATAACAACTCCTTTTGCCACAATGTAACAATTTGACTGCATGGGCATCCAGTTTTTGTCAAGCAACTAACATATAAACAATAAGTGTTAAATTAAGTGGTAGAGATAAGAGATGCTTGCTGACCTGGAAGCTCTGTGCTTGCCAGTGCCGAGCTAAGATTTGTGTCAGCAATCATATTTCCATTCCTCTGCGCTAGATGAGCATCAAATGGCATGAAAAGAGAACTGTTCTCCTCAATTGTGCCAATTTTAAAGTTTGATGATGCAGAACCTATAGAACTATTAGGAGAGGTAGAAGAAACATGTGTGTCGTTCCTCTCATCTAGTTGATGACAATCAGTAGCTGAGAAAAATGGATACATGTTGGAACCAGAAGGAATCCCAGGTTCATCTACAACATAATTATTTGTTGCTGCTGCTTTGATTCCGTGGTACTCAGTTTCATTGGCTGTGACATCATTTCCTGTTAATGATTTTCCATCATCAAAATTGCTTCCCACCAGCTGAGAAGCTGTGTCACTAATGCCACCAACAAAATTTCTAGGAGCATGATCCATCCCAGAACTCAAAGGTAATCCTGGTTGAAGAATTGACTCTGAAGTTACAACACTTTGGGATAATGATATCTCCTTCTGGAACTGTGTCGCATGTAGATTTTTCATACGTGCTGTTAATTCTACTAAGGAGATATCTGAAATTGATTTTGCTTTATGATCTATTCTTGTCTCGTGGTCACAAAGACTTCCAGCTGGTTCTTTACAATGAAGAGAATAATTTTCGCCTTTAGTTAACTCATTAACAGTAGCATTGCCCTTTGGTTCCATGTGGATCTTCTCACAAGCCATTGGGAGCTCCTCAAAATTTAATCCCATATCTGGTCTTGACCCATTATAAAAGAATTCAAATGTGCCTCTGTCTCCTACTGCACTCGTGCTAATGATTTCTTCATTGTCCTGACCAGCAATGCCATCATTACAATTGCCATTGACTGACCCTGGAGGAAAACTTGCGGCAAGGGCCATGTATGCAGAGCTGTATATTGCAAAAATAATTGTCACGACGAGGTGCTGGTACATTCAGTTCCTTATTGCAAAAGAATCTAGAATTTATTAGAAGCACTCTGATTGTGAATATCATACCTGGAAAGATGATCAGCTACATTCTGCGTGAGGAAAACTCCTACTACAGAGTCCACTACTGATCCTTTCCAAGGAGAAAAGCGCCTGTCACCTGATAAACAGGCAAATGCAAGGTTAGCTAAGAATGTTAATCCTGGATATAAAACACGGAATTTTATATAGCAAACTTTACACAGTCACATTTCTATTTTTTTCCTGTATACAGTAATGGCCAAACGAAGATTACATTACAAAGTATAAATGTCCGTGATCACATTGTTCGACACTGTTAATGAACATGGAAGATTCCCTTCCACCCTTTGGAGATGAAGGCCTGAACTCAGATTTGTAAACAAGAGGTTTAGCACGTCAAATTGCAAGCTGTGAAGTTTGAATGCTACCTATAAGATTATAAAAGAAAGTATATATGTTTGATTATCTAATCACATACATACGATTATCTCAAAAGTTCCTTTGCATGCTAATTTCCCCATGTTGAGCAGTGGAGTTACTTCAGCTTTTGTAATTCCTCCGCTAAGTTTTAAGATCATATACAGTGCATTTAAACAAATTCTTTAAATTGTGTTGTTTAGTAATGGATCGAATAACCTGACAACATTTCAAGGAGTTCTATATGGCTGGCTGGGGCTTTGCCCTTTGTATCTAAAGAAAATTCTACATGGCTGACAAGCTCCTGAGATAGTCTACACAGTAATAGACAGGGCAATAGTAGGTTAACGGAAAACGAGCTCAGCATACCACGAGCTTCAAAAAAGGATTTACACCAGCGCTAAAAGTACCTTGAACTAGGCGCATACGTGCTATGAATGAATTAGCACGACCTTGAAAAACTTCTCTTTCTTGTTTCCACCATCTCTCTTTATCAACATCAGTTCCATCTACAGGGTCAGCTGCTTTACCCATCAGAAGGTTCCAAACTCTCGTTGTTTCAAAATCCAAGTCAACCTTAGCTCGAGGGCGTTGCTTCTTGACTAAATGAAATTGTGTCTGATATGGAACCACCGCCCCACCAACATATGGGACTAGAGCATTCGGCAGATAATTTGTTGCTCCTAAAGAAGAAAGAGAGGGCATGCTTTGAGACAAATGCATCTCAGTTCTATGCACCTGCTCAGTGTTCAAATCAAAGTATCTAAACTTTGATGTAACTCCTTGAAGGTAATCCATATATGGTGGCGTTGATGTATTTGGTGAGCTTTCTACCGGTACTTTGCAATGAATGCCAAGGTTGACCCTCTTATCATCTGGAATCTGAGGTAAAGTTTTCTGGAAAGTTTCCTCTGATCTTTTCAATCCATTGAATCCACCAGAAAAAATGGTTTCAGATGAAAACCTGTTTTTCTGATCTATATTTGGTTGAATGGAATTGGGAGAGTTGAGCCGTGCCTTCTGTGAACGTTTCTTGGTCATAAATTTTATGTAGGAACTCTCATACAGGGCCTCCATGCATGACCGCGGCAATCTTGTTGATTCTTGTGAAGTATTCTTCTCAAGATCCATAACAGAAAGAAAGGAATTCCTGCGGACTCGGGCCGATCGCTTCTTTTTAATACCACAAGCTTGGTAAACTGCTAGCATCTCAGCTGCAGTTCTCATGATAATGGAGCTCTGTGTGCCAGCTAGGGAGGACTCACCTCCAAAATGTCGTTTTTGGTTCTTGTCTATTTTTGATACCTTAGTCATACGGCCCTTTGTGGAGTCCATTTCTGGTAACAAACTAGCCGAGCAATACATCTGAAAACCATTTGTGTTAGAATAGTTCAGGTCTAAGTCCTTTTTGTTCCCTTTCGTTGTGATCAGACCACTCCTTTCGTTGTGATCATGAATGTGTCTCACATCATCTTGTTTCCTTGCTAGTTCCTCGCTAACATGACCAGAAGCAGCCAGTGGGATTTCCTCTGAAGGTTTTGGTGCGGCTTCTGGCAAATGTATGTACTCATCTAAAATTTTGTTCAGTTTGGAGTTGATGCCAAAAAACAACCCTTCTGGTGAATTTTCCATGTGTAATTCCTGCCCATGTTCAACCTGCACGGACGATTTAGTCACTGAGCACAAAGAACTCTCAGCATTTACAGGTTTCTCCTGGTTTCGGTACCATGAATTGGTCCTTGATGATTGGTCCCTCTGCACCCCGTGCTCCCCGAACTCAAATTGCAGCCTTCTTCGAACTGATGCAATGCTGCTTCTAACAGTAGTTCTGGATTCTCTAGAAATTGAATGGTCACTAAAAGGCTCTGCGCACTTCTCCAAAGAACTGGGGTTTCTATTCTTCCGCACATATTTTCTTTTGGGTTTCTGATTGAGAGGTTTTTCTTTTGATGTTGTGGCCATTTGCTTTTTGGCTGGCCTGTCCTCACGGATTACCTTGGGCCTGTGCTTTCTCCTTCGAGTCTTCAGCTTTTGTGCTGGGGCATCCTCACTCTTGAGTGCTTCAGTTCTCTCAGCATCTGCAATCTGCATCTCTATCTGAGTTAGTGTTTTTTCCTTGCATGCAGATACAGCTTGTGTTGGTAAGTCCATTTTGTCACTGTGAGTGATTTGTGTCCTGGCCCTTTTAGCTTTCTGATGGTACTTGTGAATGTTATCATCAGCGGAACCCTCTGCAACCAAGCCAATTGATTCTTCAGGATTTTGACCCTGAATTTTCTCCATAACCGATTCCAACTTACTGTGGCTGTCACAGATAACAGCTCCCGCTGATTGTTGCAGTTGGCTAGCTTCTCTCTCACTTCCAGTGTTGGAAGCTTCAGTGTATAAACCATTTGGCTGAAAATGCATAGGTGCATGCTCTGAATTGTACCCATATGAAGTGGCCGGTTCTGAATGATTCATTGCCATATCACCTGCAAAAACTTCAGATGGACCTCCAAGCGACAAGAAATCACTTTGAGGAATCGGCCCAGAAGCTCCATCTGCTGAAGAATCGGAAACGGCAGTCAGTCGATCGTGACGTGAATTCATCCATAACACCATCTAACAACCTTAAAAGAAGAAACATCAAGAAATGCTCACCCTCTGAAACACCGGACAGTGCAGGAGCCGGCATAAAGCTCCGACGCCTGGATCCCCTCCCTGTCAGCCTCCTGTGGAACACCAGGATACTTATCGGCACCTGCGTGCATCCTGCAGGAAGGTTGTAGGATGGCCGTACGGGGGGCCCACCATGCTGCTCATCGGCGCTGCTCCCGGAACCCGCCACCAGTGCTGCCTGTGGAAAGGAGCCCTCGTGCATGGCGTTCAGCAACGCCGTCGACGACAGGGAGGATCCCGGGAACAATGTCGATGGCGGGCAGCTCCGGCCTGCCACGGCCGTCCCAACACCCAAATTTGGGGTGCCCCTCCCAACTGACACGCCGGAGGTCCAGCTCTCCTGGTTCTCAGCAGGATTCCCCTGCAGGTTGAGCCCTGAGGGATCCATGGCTGCTTCTTCCACAACCTACACGAAGACTAAGATGAAATTGCACACAAAGCGAAATACAAACGACAGCAACAAATGAAAATGGAACGAGAAAAACCTCCCCAAAACCCAGAAAAAGAAGGGGAAAAATATAGCCAAGGCGCGAACCTAACGTGGATTGCCGGGGTTCAACTGAACCCCTAAATTTTTTTTCGATTCGAACCGAGACGGAGGCAGATGGAAAGAGGTTGGCCGCGTCGTTCGATCCCCCTCCTTGCCGGCTGTGCGCACGCCGGCGCCAGGCCACACTGGCCACGGAGGAGGAGGCTACAGGCGGAATCGGGAAGGGGAGGACGCCGCACACACCGCCGCCTGCGCCTTCTCGCCGAGGCGACGCCTACCTGCAGCTCGCACTGACCATTGGAAAGGGGAAGAGAGAGTGGAGGATCAAGGATGAAGACACGGATGCGTGAAGAGAGAAATATCAGATGGAGGTAAGACTCGTCTTTCGCCATTTTCTAGCTAGAAGACGTTACATCCCAACCGCGCCATGCAGTCGTTAAGTAGGGATGAAAACGGATCGGATATATACGTTGATAAAACCGTTATAAGATTTAAAATTTTAGTGGCGCGAAATTGCTTGGTTCTAAACTCGAATGCCCTGCAACTCCTCTCCGATGAAGTTTGCTCTACCAAGTATCAACCAAGATGTAGCTTGGTTTCCACTATTACCTTTTCCCTTCTGGAGACGAGATATCAACCTGCCACGACGAGAGGACGGTTGAAATGTGTAGCCAGCTCCATTTACCTTAACATGCTTGCGCACCGTCGAGGTCTTTACGACCGTCACTAAGCATCCTCGATCGCCGTGATGCCTTGGCTACTCCACTAGGGGTGTGTCCGGCACCACATGTTCCAACCTTCTCCCTCGTGTTCTACACGCACGCTTTTCAAACTGCTAAACGGTGTATTTTTTTAAAAAAGTTTCTATATAAAAGTTGTTTAAAAAATCATATCGATCATTTTTGAAAAAAATAGCTAATACTTAATTAATCACGCGCTAATGGACCGTTCCGTTTTATGTGCGCAGGAGATTGGTTCCCATCTCCTTCATACGAACGCAGCCTTCATCGATCGATATACATCGGCTACGCCACTTTCTTAAGGTTGTTGAGCACACACTTCCGCTCCGTCCTCGGGATCGTCGTCACCAAGAACCACCACCTTTCTAGCGGCGGCAGCCCCAAGCTACCTTCGAGCAGAGAAAGTGAAAGGCAAGAGTGGCGACTATGAAATGCCAATCGATGGTGCGGGGAGGGAGAGCAGCGTCATTCGCGCGGTAATGGAGTGGGGAAGGGTAATTTTATATTTGTTTCTGATTTTCAAAGTGTTCGGTACAAAATATTGACATTCCATATAAATTATCAAAACATAAGGGACAAGGGCTGACATGCAAAACCAAAGACACCACTTAAACTTCTTTGCATTGTGAAAGAGGATGGTGGTCTCAGATTATGAGGCACGTTCTCTCTCTAGTAGAGAAACGTTTATCCATGTTTTGCAGAATGGCCTTAGGGCAATAGCAGTGGGTCACTTGTTTGACCTCACGTGCAATCTCAACCCAATCCACAAGTAAGACACTCCACCAACAGTGCAGAGAGTCTAGAAAGTCTGACGTCTGATAAAAGCAATGCAAGTGTTAGCGGGAAAAATGAAAAATGAAGCTCCACGATACAAAAAAAATTGAGCTATGCAGTGGGTGTCAGTAGGGGGCATATCAGTAGGTGTCAACGAGGTGAGCGTTTGTCGCAGGGACACAAGAGACATCATTGGGGCACGTATGTCGCGGACGTGAAGGAGAATATCTTATGTGGCACATCAAAGCCGAATGCCATGTATGAGCATTATGTCTGCTGTTACAAACATATTTTCTCTGTGCACCTCAATCATATCTTCAACCACGATTGCCACTGAGCTTTGCTCATCAAATTTGTCAAAACCGGACGAGAGTTTCTGAAAGATTGGAACATTAGATATTTATATGGTCTTATCATTTTCTTTTATACAGAAGTTCAGTCACATCGCCGCTGCCGTCGTCGTCGCTATGAATCGCCGCGTACCATATCCCGTACCATATCTTCTCGTACGGTTGGTCTTTTCACCCAACATTAGCAGAAACCCACCCCGTAGACAAATAGCAATCCACTATGCTCACAGCCAGCAATGGGATGCAACTCACCGTTGAGGCAGGGAAAACCTACAAGAAGGTTGGTGAAAGAAATGAATTAGGCATCTAATGTGATAGAAGAGGGTGGCCAAGAAACTGGGAAGAAGTTAAGAAGCGCCCTGCAGGGTTGTCTATTCCTCTTTGGCACAATCTCCACAGTAGTGTCGATTGATTCACTCGCTGCTGAAATCATCCAGAAACAACACCACTGATAAGACAATGAATGCAACATCATTTCTGAACTTGTATGAATGATCACGGCAACACAGTGGGACACACGATAAAAGCAGGTACAATAGCAGACTATAAACCAGCTATAAACACATTTCGAGAAAATAAAATAGGAGAGAGAAGTGCAGCGGGCTATAGATTTATAGCCAGCTGCAGCACAGACTCCAAGATGCATGTGTGTATGACAGGTGAGACCAACTATAAAATATGTAATATACGTTTATAGGTAACTATTGTATGAACTGACTATTAAATTGACTTGTTTATACTATTAAACTTTCTCTAAGAAGCCGCAAGTGCATTCCCAAGAACCTCGGGCCCCATGTATGTTGGCAGCTGCCGACTCTGGATTTTTCACATTTTGGTCCTTTTAAAAAACTTATTTCGCAAATAGACCCCCGGAAAAACTTATCCCAGAAATGGTCCTTTTTGGCGCCAGAGTGGCTGGCGCCGTCCCCCTACCGACGTGGCGGGGTGATGCTGAGGTGGAATGGGGGGCGGCGCCAGAGTGGCTGGCACCCACCCCCCGGGGAAATTTTTTATTTTTCTTTTATTTTTTTGATATTTTTTTCACGCTTAGGAACATAAAAACCAACTATAGAAAAAATAAACTCAGATGGACGGAATATGTGACATGTAGAATTTTTCCTTTCCTCCTCTCTCTCTAGTGCAGAGAGAGATGTGCAAATTTTTTATTTTTATTTTATTTTTTTGATATTTTTTTCACGCTTAGGAGCACACAAGAACCAACCATATAAAAAATAAACTCAAACGGACGAAATATGTGGCCTGTGAAATTTTCCAAAGCTCTACCGAAAAACTTCTCTCCTCGAAAACACTATCTTGCAAGCGGAATTTGGAGGTATTAATCTCGCCGAACCCGGCAAAGCGAGAAGAATTAGATGTAACTTTTTTCTGTAGATGTCCGTGGATATATTATTTGACTGATTCTGAGTCTGTATGAGAAAATTACGCCTATTTTAATAAATGACACCCGAATGACTTTTCGTTAGAGCTTTGGAAAATTCTACAAGTTACATATTTTATCTGTTTGAGTTTATTTTTTCTATGGTTGGTTTCTGTGGTCTCCTAAGTGTGAAAAAATATCAAAAAAATAAAATAAAAATAAAAATAATTGCATCTATCTGTACTGTTTAACTTATGGCTATCATTTTATGTGGTTATATTTTGAATTAGATTAAGTATTTCATATAGTGGTAAGAGTGCATTATGTTCAAAGAGTTTTACTAAAGGAGTTATGGTCTAATTTTGGTGAAGGTGCAAAGTAGGCTAAGTGGTATGCTATTTTTAGGCTTCTAGCTAAGTGATATATTCTGTTCGAGTTTAAATTTTTTTGTGGTTGGTTGTATTGTGATCCTAAGTGTGAAAAGAATACAAAAAATAAAACAAAAATAAAAAAGTTGCCACTCCATATAGAGAAACAGGAATAGAGGCGAGGTGGGGGTGGGGGACGGCGCCAGCCATGCTAGCGCCCTCCTCCTGTCACGTTAGTTTGCGTGTGCCACGGTGGCAGGAGGACGGCGCCAGAGAGGCTGGCGCCGTCCCGTTAGACGACGGCGTCAGCCACTCTGGCGCCTAAAAAAGATTATTTCTGGGATAATTTTTTTAAAGTCTATTTGCGAAATAAATTTTTAAAAAGGACCAAAATGTGAAAAATCTAGGTTGCCGACTTGCCGTCCCGCGCGATTGAATAACTGCCTTCCTATTCCGACGGGGTCTCGCTTACCCACTGCAGCAGAGCATGGGACCAATCCCCGTGCCCGAGCGCGGATGGATTCCACGCGTCTGTCACACCGTTTCGCACTCTCGCTGGCCTTTCCGTCGCCGCCGCGCGGGTCGCCGCTACCCCTCCCAAAGCGGGTCACGCCAAAGGCGACCACTCACCACCGTCTCCGTCTCCCTTCCCGAGCGTCCCCGGGGGTCCACCATGACTCGGAATGTGTGCCTTGCATTATCCCTTCATTTCTCGTTGCGATTTTTTTTTGTCCCGACACGTTTTCTCACCTACTCGGAGTAGAACGGCATCGTCTTTTTTCAGCTCTGTGACACTAAGGCCTGTTTAGTTCGCAAAAGAAAGGTTTTAGCGTGTCACGTTAAATATACGGATCCACATTTAAAGTATTAAATATACACTTTATAGATTTCGCTTAGAAACTACGAGACGAATTTATTAAACCTAATTAATCCGTCATTAGCAAATATTTACCGTAGCACTATATTATTAAATCATGGAGCAATTAGGCTTAAAAAATTATCTCATTGTTTACACGTAAACTGTTTTTTTTTATATTTAATATACATATATGTGTCAAACTTTTGATTTTACAGGTGAAAATTTTTTTTTTAGGACCAAACAGGCGAGTAATTGATGGCCACAGCGACCAGTAGCACCGCTCTGCAGTCCTGGCTCTGGCGTGTCAGTGTGTTCATCCATCCGGTTGTCGTGCCAGGCATATGGCAGCGACGGTGAGGTCGACAGATTTCGTGTGCCTCGGGCACAGAGCCGAGCGAACACTGGTGGTGCACGTGGAGGAAATCGCGGAGGAAAGCAGGAATCTCCCCGCGAGAGACGAGCCGTGCCGCTGGCAGTGGTGAGAGAGGTGGCGGCGTCTGGTGGCAAGGCGTGGTGTTAGCACGGCCAACGCATGCCGTCTGGCTTTTGCAACGCGCCGGTGGTGCTCCCCACCTACCGTCTAGTTTGGAGCTGTGCAACGAGAGGCTTCCAGCTTCCTGCTCCCAGTGCGATGTACCTGAAACTTTGTGATTGTGAGTTGACACAGTACAAGCAAATTTTGGAACAAGCGGTGTTGCTGCTTCCCGTAACCAGGAACAGCATGCGGGATGAAGCCACAGTGAAATGCTGTTTAACAGTTGGACACTCTGTAAATCACATATTCTTCTCATTTCAACGCCTGCGGTCCTCGAGTTTTTTCATCAAGAAACAGATGTGCTATTTTTATGTAGAATCATGTGCAGAAACCAAACGACTTGTGCTATACCCTTCGGCCAACAGTTTATGGAATACGGACTTCAATGACAGATAACGAATCGGCCGGAAAAATGTGTCATTCCAGCCTCCAACCTGAACCCACCAGAATTCGACTGCGAAGCGATGAGCATAAACATGTTATTGTACCTCTAAATGGTCGCATTGCTCCCTTGGGGCAGAATTGCAGGCCAACTACAAGGAATAAACCATGCGATCAGATAGCTCCTTCCCTACAACTTTCACGTATTTGCTCAATTGCCTTTCTAGCTGTTCGAGGTGCCTCCTCTCGATTCGTCCAACGACTCCCAGAAGATCCTGAAAGCGAAAGTAAAAAAAACCAATGTTGCATTACATGAGCAAACTAAATAGCAGTATTAAAAAGCATCAATTAATGCATTCTGCATAAATCAACAGCCTTGAACATATTATCGGATAGCTAAGGTAACACAATGAGAGCAAAGAAATATAATTCCTACACAATTATTATGCAGTTTCCATATGTGCAGCATATATAGTTGTTAGCATGTTCTGTACAAAGGACTTGCAAAAGGATGGGCAATTTAATAACAGCATGACAAGATTAAAAAGGAAAATTGCAGACTGCCTGATTACACGCCTCCGTTGCAATTCTTTTGGGTTGTAGGTCAAATTTTATGTATATGCAGTTTGTAGTACCTTATATTTAACTCGAGAACCATTCAGATCCATCATGACATTTTCAAAATCAATTATGCTGGAACAATCCTCCATTACATCAGTGTTGGATTCTGATCGAACCATCTCTTCATCAACCATCATGTCCGAGTCATCATAGGACAAATCTTCATCATCCTCATCAATGGGAGACTCACAATTGTCATTTTTTGATAACTCAGTATCAAGATGAGAATTCTGTGGCTGAGGCATCTCATCTTGTATTTGGGCAAAATCAGATAGGACAGAATACAGGCTCTTATCTAGTAAACGTTTGACACTGTCATAGCACACCCACCTGCACAAAGGACATGAATATCAGAGATGTATGGATAGTTTAGCAGCCAAAGAAAGACAAAATAGTCATCCTTCCAAAACTTTATCATAAACGCTTTGTTTCAATAAGCAAAACAAACTATCGCCTAGAATTTGAAAGCCTGCGGTTTGAATATTTGGGTTGGAAACATAAAATTAGCTATGTTCGTGATAATCTTTTTGAGCAGGAGAAATTACTGTATTTTTTCATAGCATGTAGTTGAATTGTAAACCGTGATTTACAGAAAACTCGTGCAAATTACTTGTACCCTTAAGACTCTGCCTGTTAGGATGAGATGGACTCTTTTTGGGAACCTCAGTTCAGACTTGAACAAAATCCTTTGAATTTGAATCAGAATCCTCAAAGATGCAGTTAGGAGATACATCCTAGCTACTCCCTCCGTCCTAAAATATAACAACTTCTAGCCTTCAAAACTAGTCCCAAAATATAATAACTTCTCCACCTACATTCTCTTCTCAATTAATAACAACCTTCCACCATTCAAATTCACTACCCACCTCCTCAAACAATTACAACCTCCCCCTATTTAATTCCACCAATTTTCTTAACACCTGTGTCCAATCCTAAAACTCCTTATATTTTGGGTCAGAGGTAGTATTATTTTTCAACTAAGACTAATACACAGAACACAACCGTGTTGCTTCTCTATAGAGCCTGTGCTGTTGCATTTGCATCATAAAATAATACATGGATGTGTCAAAAATTAAGAGAAGCGTCTTACTCGAAACGGACTGGACAGAGAAGTTCTGATGGTCGATACGCAGCTTTGTATCTCATCTTATTGCAGGAATGTATGTAATAACCAAGATAATAATATTGAAGGTTGGGGCAGTGCTCCTGTGTTGTCTTGACCCAATCTATCTCCTTCAGAGCTGTATACTTTCCAAGAGATAAGAAAGCAAAGTCAGGATCCCAGAACAAATACTTGCTTGACAGGCACTTAGGAAGGATATCAACTACACCAACTGCCACAAGTTTTCCATCAATTCTGTACTGCTGGTGAAATGAACCAAATCCACATGGTGGAACTGTATTATCACCACTCCGCGGGGGAACAAACACGATTGGTGTATCCACTAGAAATCTCTTGTATGAGCTTTCTGAAACTTTCTTCTCCTTGTGCACTTTTGTCTGATATCTTTGATATAAAGCAAACTCCTCAGGATCAAAATGTGACCTTCTCATTTTAATTTCAAGCTTTCTTCTTTTCTGGGGAACTCTTACAGTATTTTTGTTCACAGAGCTTTGCTTTGAGCTACTAGATTTATCTGGAGCATGTGTAGACACAATGATACTGGTTTTGTTCTGCTCTGTCTGATTGGTGACTGAATAGAAGTTCAGATGGCCATTGCAGGCTTTTACTGCTAAACCAGCAATATCTCCATGGCACTCCATTGTCATGGCCAGCTTTTCTGCAATAGAGTTTGGAGAAATATCTGCTACTACTTCATTGTGATTAGCATCCTTCTCCTTAGGCAATGCATGTCTGATTGCTGCCACTATTTGAAAGCTTATATTACATGTGTACAATAAATCTTGTACTGCTTCTCCTACTTTCTTGTCTTGTGATGCTCCTCCTACTTTCTTTTTTAGTTGTGGTTTAACAGTCTTTACAACAGCTTTAGGGAGTTGAACATCAGAACCTAATGCACCAACTTGGAAGGACATACCCACTGCCTCATTAATTTTGCTAGACAGGCAACTGATGAACTCATCTTCTTCAAATAAATTTGGACATTTGGCTGCTTGAAAATCATTTGTTAATGTCTTGGATATTTTTGAGACCGGCAAATTCATAGGTTCAGCGAGTGAATGTTTTGTAGGGCTAGTTTTATTCTGTGGACTTCCAACCTGTGGATCAAGCTCACCATCAAGGAACCTGTGAAATGAAGCGTGAAGACATGACACAGGACAATTTAGTGACTAAAGCTAAACGACATATGTTAACAATTCCAAAGGTGCATATGCAAAATATAAAACAAAAGATGTGTACCTTTGCATCTTTTTAAGTACACGACCTTGCTCCTTCGAACAAATGAAATCATTTGCCTTCAAGCGTATTGTATATTGAGGACAGCAAGTACGTTCCATCTCAGGTTTGTAAAGAAAACAACCAGATCTCCTCCACCCACGGTCAAGAAGAGCTGTAAACAGTAGCCATAATTTTCAATCATGATAAAGTTATGCCAGCAGAAGTACTACTTTTTAAAAAACTATGAATATCCAATATCTCAATTATAAAATTCTATTACTTCACCAATAAGTCAGCTTATCCCACCTCACCTTTGCTCTAATTTCTATCAAACCTCTAGCTAAACTCACAACTTCCACACATGCATCTGTGTTCTCAATACACTTGTTTCATGGTATGCATTTTTTTTTCTGTTGCAAATTGCTTCAAAGTAACTTTTAGAAAACATCTTTGTTTTATAGATCTGATTTGAAGTCACAAGCTGTTGCTTTTACATATTATGGTTATGATATAATTTCTTTCTCCGTAGGTGAAATGGCAATAAAAAATAATGCAATATGATTGCTTTTTACGTGGTGAGTATAGCGTAGCAAGCTGTTATATTTCTGAATCATGTATAATATAGAAAAAACAACTATCAGCATGCTCATCACAACACATGTATTCATCCTGCCCCATCCAAGAATTTCATCTAAATAACTTTGTTATGCATTAAATGGATCTTGAACCTGCTATGATGCCTTTTTTTAGGGTTGCTATGGTGCCTTTTGAAGCACACACCTGCAACGAACGGTCGGACATTAAAAAAAAAAAGATGGACAAAAAAAGACATGGTGAAACTTAGTGTTGCTAAATGTTCACATCCTAAGCATCCTGATGAAATAAAACCGTGTCATCATGCCCATGGACACTCAAAGGTTATGAAATCTCAACTAAAAGGCACCCAAAATAACCCAGTGTAGTTTTTCTATAGAGTTATCATGAATTTCCTTTAGCTCTGTTCAAGAAAAAACAGCTAGCTTTGTACAAATATACATTCAAATAGCATAAACAGACCCCTCCCCCACCCAGATGCATAGCTCTTCAGCCAACTTCAGAAGCCAGGAGGCTGTACAAAGAACATGTGTCCATAATCAACTGGGATACCCCAAGTCTTTGGTTAACAGAATCATTACCTGCCACTATTTACATCACACCCTGTAATGCAATTCAATGCTTGGACAGAATAATTAATAAAGAAAAGACCAATTAAATTCCACTTGATTCTAGCTACCTAGTCATCCAAAATTCCAAATCCTTACAGTAATTATAAATGTATTCTTTGGCCATATATGGAGTGTTAATTTTTCTGAGCCTTTTAAGGATGAGAACTGAAAGGCATACATGGTATATTCATATTACAAACTACAAAGTATGTGTACAAACAGAAGAAACATTTGACCTCCAAAATCTGTCCCTGTACCATCTGTAAAAACTGGCCTCATTAGAATGCCATCGCTCAAATGGGCTTCTATAAAATGCCACGGTCGAACGAGGGGTGTTCGCTAGAATGCCATCGTGGACGATATTGCCCTTGAATCTTCTCTTCCTCCCTCGACGTTGGGTGCTGGTCACTCCCCTCCATGTCATGCCATTGTCGGCTCCAGCAGCAGCTCATGATGCCCACCACCAGTGCCTGACTGCCAAGACAAGGAGCTCTGCTTCACATTCGTGCTCGGCGGCGATGGCATCCTGTAGTGCTGCTGCTGCTGCTGTAACCAATGCGTATGCAGAGACGGCTACTTCATCGGATGCGCCAGGTTGGAGCGCTCTGCCATGGGACGACGACATGACGTGGAGGGAATTGGCCGGTGTTGGAGGAAGAAGAAGATCCAAGGGAAATACCATCCACGATGGCATTCTAGCGAACACCCCCTATTTAGCCGTGGCATTTTATCGAAGCCCATTTGAGCAACAGCATTCTAGCGAAACCAGTTTTTTGCGATGGCACATATGCAAATTTCTAGATTTTACTGAAAATAAGATAAGAGGGATACATCAATACCACCAAAATTTAAGCGGTAGCAAGTAATACCATAAAAACTGTACACCTCCAAGAAAAACCACCAGATAGGCTAAAACCTCTAAAAAAATACCACTGTACTACCGTCATTGTCTAAAAAATACCACTCTAAAAGATAAACTGTACTACCGTCAGCCAAGCTGTCTCAACTCAATTTTGATGACAAATGACATAAATACCCCTAATCTTCTTCTTCATTGTCTCTGCTCCTCCATGGTTCCATTTCTCTCAGCATGAACTTCCATCACCCCAGATCACCATTACTCCATGAGAAGCCCCCTGCCTTGACTGCACGAAGCACACCCAGATTTTATGTTTGCATCAAGCTTGGGCAAGGAGTAGCATAGGTGTTACCGTCCACCGTTGCGGCTGCTAACTGTGTGCAGAGAGCTCCTCCCTCACCTCTGGTCAGCACATAGCCACACCGCCACCAGCCCGCGCAATGAGACAATGACGGTTGAGACGCCACCCATGGCACCACGAGATTGTCGAGGAGTTGGTTGGCGATAAAGATAGGTGGCCACACTGGCCATACAAGGCTAAAACCTAGAACAGGGGCACCGGGAACGAGTTGATGCCGTCCATGGGGATGGGACTGAGGACGTGGTGGACAGGCAATGGAGGGATCTCCAGCAAGTACTAGCGGAAGTGATGTAGAATCATCGGCGACGGCACAACATTCTGGTCCTTCTTAAAACTGCTACCCCATGAACTGATGGTGGTGGTATTTTCGGTAGATTTGTTCCCACTTGGAGGTATAGAATAGAGATGAAAAATTTTGGTGGTGTTACTTGGTACCACTTCAATTTTAGTGGTCTCTATTTTAAAAGAAGCACAGTTCCAGGTTACATACAGAAGGAAAATACGAAATTAAATAAAAGTAGTACCTTGATAGTCATCAGCTCTCAGGCTGTTAGCCCATAGACCTGCAAGATAAGTAGAATAAGTAAGGATCCTAGTAAAAGGTTTTAAAATAGGCTTCAAAAGAATAACAAAAAAATGGAGAAAAACAAGGATGAACTATCTATATAAATATGAACAAATTTCACAAAATGCCAGGTTTTGAGGCACATGTATTACAAAAGCCCAGATATTACGTTTTTATCATAAAACCCTGGCTTTTTGAGACATATGTACCACATAACACCGGTTCTGCTATAACTTCCGGCAAATGACAGGTGGGTCCTGCATGTCAACCACAATTGTCTCCTTCTCCTTCCCCTTCCCTGCCTTCCATTGAGAAGATCAAAAGAGAAGCCGAAGGCGTGGTTAAGGATCCCAATGGTGAGGAGTAGGAGAGCGGCGAGGGAAATTTCTCCGGGTGATGAGCCAACATGGAGATCCTACATTCCCCGTTCTGCTACTTGGTGGTGCGAGTATGGACTCAGATCTTTTTTTTTTTAAGACTGGGCTCAGATCTAGAGCAGTAGAGGAAGATGAATGCGGGGAGATCGGCTAGCTGAATGGTGACTAACCAGCAGGCCCTTCATGTGAGATGACAGGGAACAACGTGTTATTGACGGAAGTGGGGTTCTGTGAAATGGAATACCTCAAATTATGGGGTTTCTTAAAGTAGACCCTGAAACCTGGGGTTTGTGGTAATTATGTTTCAAAACCTGGGGTTTTGTGAAATTTATTCTTATATAAACAACCTATGATATTGAAGGCCCGTTCCTTAGAGACCTTGAAAAATATAAAAGGAAAAATACCATCACTAACCAAAAGAAACATAAAGAATCTATAACACCAATTTAGGTAGGGACATTAACAACAGAATAATTGCATCAACATATTACAACTATCACCATCGTATAACATATTTGTAGTCATAACCATAAGGGATACGTCACAGATACAACTTTGAATAACCATGAAATTGCAACAGGTGACTCTACTAGCTGTTGATAACATTATGTGTTCTATACTAATCCTATGACTGAGAGTAGACAATAAGCACGTTGGCAGCATGATTTTCATCCCATTTCAGAGACAGAATTGGATGTCCATTGATGTAAACAAGGTGAAGCGCAAAACGGAGGCATCTGAAACGCTCTAAGGCCATATCTAATAAAGACAAGATCAGTAGCATACGCTAGTAAAATAAAGGGGGTCAAGATCAGCATTGATAGGCTATCAGCAGTACTTCACATCCTGTAGTTTGGTGGCCAAATGTTACTTCCATGAGAGCATGGGCAGACCCAGGCCACAAGATTATAGGTGGCCTGCGTTACTAGCGTCTAACGATGCATATTACCATCCACACATGTATTCGCATAGGCTCTAACAAAATTCCTGAGCATAGGCTGGCATAAACGACGAATCAACGATTCTCCACAACCCAAATTATGAGACATGGTGTCGTAATGTGCTACTAAATACATGGTACTTAGCCAATTTCATCGGCGGCAATATCTACACCTGAAATTCGATTGTTTCGGGGTCATCTAGCAATCATACGCATCGACTCGAACCGACGACAAAACAACTCCGCACGCAGACAGAACCCCAGTCCACTAGTCCTCTATTTTATCTCTTCTTCTTCTTCTTTTTTTTTTCCTTTTCCTCCCTTTCACCAAAAGGGGGTTTTCCGGGATCGTACCGTGCGAGATGCTCGTCTGACCGGTGGATCGGCAGTAGCCGCAGGCCGTGCGGCGCCGGCCGTAGTCGATCACCACCGACTCCCCGCCGCCCCCGCCACCGGGGCCGGAGGCCGAGGCGGCCCCGCTGCTGCTGGCGCCGTCGGCCATCGCGCGGCGGGGCGTCGCGCCGGGGGACGGGATTGGGTCGAGAGACGAGACGAGACGATCGCTCGGTGGCGTGGTTGGGCGAATCGGCTGGGTCCCCGCGGATCTGGGTTAGGGTGAAGAAGAGCTGGAGCCTGGAGGTGGGATGCCGGGTTCTCTAGTCTAGTGTTTCAGAGAAGAATGGCCATCGAACAAGTCGCGCCCCTTGCGGTCTAGAGTAGCGGAGAAGTCCAAAAACCATCCGTAGTTTTTTCCTCTCCCGTCTATTCTTTTTCTTTTTTATTTCTAGAGAATAGGCTACTATACGTCACAAAAGTTTGTTATACTTAATTTGTAGCAAGCACGGCTGCCGCGAAGTTAATGTACAGTTTACAGCCCCTTTCAAATTACTTTCATTTTAGCTTTGTGCTAATGTATCTTTAACCATCAGGTTTTTAAAAATTCATAATGTTTTAATATCATACTAACATTTATGTATTGGGATTTATCGTGAGAAATACTTTCATAACATAATTCACATGTTATTAAACTACAGATCTATAAAAATTAAAAATTAAAAATTAAAAATTAATGATCAAAGATATGAGTGTTTGAGTTAGGATAAAGTTAGAACGACAACAATTAAAAATCAAGGGAGTACATGAAATTCTTTAATTGAAGAGGCATTTGTAAATTTGCCACCGGTTTTTTCAATTTTACAAGGATGCCACTCGAATGACAATTTTAGTGGCATTTTTACAATTTTTTAGTGGCAGTCTTGCAATAACGATTCAAAACAGTGGTAAATTTGTAATTGCCCCTTAATTGAAAGGTGTTTAGATTCAAGGTATCTCTTATAATAAAAAAAAACTAATTATGGAAGGGAAGACATGCTTTTGGATTGACTGAATGTTTGGCAAAACTCGATATATAATATGACAAATTAATTTTTTTCAGAAAAAATAACACACTAATACTTAATGTCATTTGTCCTTTTATCCCCTATCCTATTTCCTAATGCAATCCCCTTCTCGGAGTCTCCTCCTCATAGTCTCTATTGTGCGCCCTTCCTTCGTCCCACTTGTAAGGTCTTCTATTGCCCCAATAAGTACCGGCCTCCTGTGTTGTCGGTATCTATAATGGATCAATGGCTTACAATGCTATTCATTATATAATTTTATCATGGCTCACCTACTCAGCTAACACATGTCTCGCTGAGATGCGGATCCTCTAATATGGTGATTGTAAGTTACGTCATGACTTTCTTTTGATATCGATCATCCAGTTATAATGGATAAACCTTATTTTTTTTCTTGTTTGTCTTCTTCCTTTACAAAATGATTAATTTCTATCTCCCGATGCATGTCCATGACGATAGATAACGAAGTCTATGGTTTTGCACAAGACTCCGCCTCCCTAGTTACATTATCGTTGTTAGTTATTTTGTAATAACTTTCCACAAGAAACCACATAAAACATACTCTAATCCAAGAATATATAATACTCCCTCCATATAGTTTTGATAGTTGCCTAAGAAAAAAAAACTCCTAGGATTGATCTATGATTTGGCTGCGGGCGAAGCTTTTAGCATAACAATGTCTCAGATAGGTAATGCGTAGTCGCATGCATGCTTGCAACAACCTATCGCATACATACATGTAGGTAATTGAAGTGGCATGCGGATTGCAAAGTTAATGGAATATGGAGGAACTTGTGTCCTCCTTCTGTCACCATGCCGGAACCAAATGCATCGATCAAAACTGGATAGAGAGGAGCATTATGCTTTGTCGGTCTAGATGATAAAAATGTGCATTCATTGCTTGCTTGCACACTTGGTGCTCAATCATCTTAGATTGAATCTTACATCAACCACAATTGGTCTTTTTGAGGCAAGAAGATAGAGATAGAAGAAAGATGAGATATGTGAAAGTGAAATCAAGCAATTAATCTACACAGTTGTTTACATATGGATGATCGATAGAGGGGGCAAAAAGTTATGGATTGACTTTCCTTAGTAGCCTCGCTTTTAGAAAGGAGGAGCAAAAGAAGACCAGTATTAGCACTGATAAGAGTTCTAAATGAGAAAGAAATAATAAGGACATATTTGGGGATATGGGGTGGATGCTATGTTACTCCCCCATTTCTTAATACTTGGCAATTTTAACATTGCGGCTATTCAAATTGATGCCATTTCAAACTACACCATTTTTAGCAAAGTTGCCAAAAATGTGCCTAAATTTAGTTTTTTTGCTAATCTTTGGTGGTAAATACGTAAGAAATCCTGCCAAAAATTTGGTAATATTGCCAAATTTAATAAGGTTTATTTGGCTACAATCTAAGCAACCCCATTGTATTGTTTTAGTTTAGCCACTTATATTTCCTAAATAAACTAGTAAAGATTAAAAAACATGTTATATTATTAAAGTATGTTACACAATAAATATAAATGTAAAACCTTGTTGGTAGTTAGAATGCCAAATATTATGAATTGATAACTCATATAATATGTTGTCTATTTAGTTGTTACAATATATTTGTATAATTATTTATTCAACTATATGAGTGTGTATTAAGCCATCTATTACGATATCTTTCCCCCTTTTTATCTTTCTTCCACTCATCAAATTCTTACTCCATCCGTCCTAAAATATAAGGGTTTTTGCCTAGATGTGACACATCCTAGTGCAACGAATCTGGACAGACGGGACAGACGCTCTGTCCAGATTCGTTATACTAGAATGTGTCACATCCAACCAAAAACCCTTATAACCCTTATATTTAGGTACAGAGGTAGTATATGCCATCTTCTTCCAAGCGTGACACCATTATTGTACCTTAAGATATGGTGTCTTTATTTCTCTTCCGTATTACTAGTAACAAGTTGGTAGAGCTGGTGTCCTTAGTTTTTTTTTAAAAAAAAAAGATAAAACATATAGGTTTTGGCAGCATCTTTTCTAATTCCAAGATTCTAAATTTCAAACAAGCCTTTTTTCACAGCGGAGAGTGGAGACTTTTAGAGTGGTATATATGAAAACTTCACGACTTTTTTGAGTTACCACAGCTAGATGTCTTAAAATATATAGGAAATTTGTTGGGCCTAATAAGCTACTAATATGTTTGTGTTGTCGTTGCAAAAGGGGTGTTACAAAATCTTAGGTCCTCTATAGAACTCTATGCAAAAGGCATCATTTTATAAAGATGGTCCACAATAAAAGAACACATGAATTTAGAGTGAGTCAAACACACAGATTTTCCACGCGAGGGCTACCACCTCTGCTATATTTTCTCCAAAATTCAAATGGATCTAACCATCTCATAGGAAATTCATAGTAATATAGGGAGATCCTTCCTTTGTTCCAATGCCCTGTACTATGCCTTGAAAAGGTCTGTTGTATTTATTCAAAATTGAAAATGCTGTGCTTTGTCTGCCATTGTGAAGCTGGTCTTCAGCCCTGTTCGAATCAGTAGCTCCGCTTGGAAAAATATAGGCGGATCATTAGCGCATAATTATGTATCAACTATTATAATTTTTAAAAATAAATTTATTTTATTTTGAAAAACTTTTATATAAATTATTTTTACACAACACACCGACTAGCAGTTTAGTACTTAAAAAAATGAGAAAGTTACCGTCTGGAGTCGATGAAATGAACTCAGCCTTAACTCAAGCCCGCCCTTTCAATGGCAGGCTGTTCCAGAATCGGATTTATTGTCGATTACAACGCACTAGAGGAGAGCTGTGCAGCACAAATATCATACTAGGATTTTTGAGTGATTCTTGTCATGGTCGTAATTCTCACGACAAGTATATAGGAGTATACTGCTGATGGACATCCCTTACACATCTTCTTAGAGTTGAAGTGTGGCTGCTCATTAGCTGAGAACAAACTTGACAGCTTATTGATGTTTGGTTCTGGGAAATAATATGTACAGAACTGAACGTTCAAACAATACCAACAGACAGCAGCTGCTAGTCTTTACTACTAGTACTAAATCGATGGAAGGAACAGAATACATCAAGATTGCCACCTATGTATTGCAGTACCTTATGACTCGTTCATGATGTATCCATCTTGAAGCCCAGGCTCATGAGTAGCTGCTGCAGGGCCTTCCAACCCCAAAGCAACTCATGTTCAAAAGCACCGGTCCACCGATTTTCTACTGGAACACCGTCATCATCTGTACCTCCTACTGGAACACCGTCATCATCTGTAGTACTTCCTACTGGAACACCGTCATCATCTGTACTTTCGGCATAACGGTCGTCAGCGCACGTTGTCACACCACCGTTCTCTGGTTCTGTGTCCGCTGTTTCAGGAAGCGCCTCTTGAATTTGTGGTTCATCTGCAATTAACTGATTCAGAAATTGCATTATATATAAGTATGATAGCAGCATAGAGTGAGCAAGTAACAGCTAACTATAAAAATAGGATAATATGTTCTAGACAGCAGCCAAAGTCATGGGACATTTTGATGAGATTTAGGCACTAAAAAACTCACGTTGTACACTAAAAACCACCTATATTTTTTCAGAGCCCCTGATTTTATCCATATTTACACCTATGTCACATCTTCTAATGAATGGATGGTCTGACGCTTGATAATTCAGTTCCTTTGCACACTAAATACATTATCAGGAGATAGGAAACAGAAACAATATGGTGTTCCAGTAAACAGTAAATAGTTTTAATAACTCTCATATGAAATCCAACCAGTTACTACTTTGCATCATGACTCCTCTAAGCTAATTGAGATGAGAAAGCAGAGTAACTAATGAGATAAAAAAAGGATCACATTTCAACCAGCGAGCATATAGGGGACACTGAACTAATTATTTTCAGCCGACAGTTGAGAATATATAGAATGTCTCTGGGGTTTCGGTAGAAAATAGACTTAAACACATGAAGGTATCTGCAATGGATATCTCATTAAGCCATTACCTCTGGTTGGTTAGCTTCATGTAGCTTCATTAATTCAGCTTGAACAGAAGTAACTGTCCCAACTGTTGATTTGTTGTCATCCTCTCGAACGCTAGATTCATTTTGCATGACCGCTAGATTGTCATCCACCTGTAGCTCATCTGCTACGATAATATCATCTCTGCTTTCACTATCATCTGGAACTACAGCCTCCTCCATCCCAACGGACAATTTACCCTCCTCCATCCCAATGGACACTTTACCCTCCTCTTCTATTGTCTGACTATTTGCATTACCCCAATCTTCATATACGACTAGAATGTTTGCAGTTTCACCTATCTGTACGCTTCTATTACGCCCATTCTGCCAATGCAACTTGCCCGACAAATCTTGCAGCACGAACTTGTACTCAATCAACCTGTTGGCTGGCAAGTCCTGTACAAAGAAGAAAAAGGGTGATGAAATACCTCAAGAGAGAGGAGAGTACATCAAACAATGCGCAATTGCGCACAATGCAAGGCTCACTTTCTCCACAGTCCAGTCGTGTCCTTCTGACCAATCCAAAGGCACTGCCTTCGACGGATCCCAGAGGCCGAGCGCCGGGTCGTCGCCGACAAGGTGGAAGCTCTGGCCGAACGTGCATTCCCTCTTCAGCACAAATCTAACACGCACCGTCTTCCCAAGAACTGAAATAACAGGTTGATAGACAATAAAACACAACATCCATCACCAACAGAGGTTTTCAGTTTTCACCATTTCTACTGTCACACCATTGTCCAAGCAGAGGAGCTCACCACCAGAGGGAGACGAGATTTCAGCGGAAGCCACATCCCCATGGACCTCCTCCCCACCATCAGCCTGCAGCAACAGAGCAACCGGCGTTTACTCAATCGCAACGTGACGCGCCGAATGACCAAAACGAAACAACACGAACGTATACCTCAGGCGCCGGGGGTGCCACGGCGGCAACGGCGCCGTCCTGCGCTGGCGAGAGCGGCTGAAGGGGTTCCGGGAGCGCGGCCACGAGCGCCGTCCGGCGGCGGCCGGGCGGCGCGTGGAAAGCGCCTACGACGCGCCGCTTGCCCTTGCCCTTGCCGGCGCCGCGGCCGTAGGCGGCGACCGCAGCCCGGACCTGCACCCGCGGCCCGCCAAGCGCGGCGGCTTCCATGTAGTACGGGAGAGGTGGAGATTGGAGAAGGGGAGGGGGGGATTTCGGCCTAGAGAGAGGGGCCGCGAGGCCGGGGCGCTTCACGAGGCGATCGATCGATCGGGTGGCGACGAGGCGCGTCAGCACAGGGGTGGTGGGGCACGGGAGGGAGCACGAGGGTTTCGTGGGGGTTTTTGCGGTGGGGAGGAAGCGAGAGTACTGAGATCCCCTGGCACTGGCAGGTTGGCAGGGGGGGACGGCGACGAGCCGACGAGGGAGTAGATGACAGTAGAGGACAAGGTGCGGCGCAGCGAGAGGAGAGGACGAGGACGAGCGGCCGCGGGGACGGGCCGGGGCCCTCGTTTCGTCTCCTCGGCTTCGGCTTCCCGTTGGATCTCGCGCGTCGGTCAGGACTCAGCAGGAGGAGAGGAGAGCGTCTCGGTGTTCGAGAGAGTTCCGCCGTTACACGCGGCCACCTCACACGGTTCCCGCGGGCGCCAACCGGGAGGTGGACCTAGCATTAGCAAGGCAGGTCAGCTCGACCTTTTCCGGGTGTTTCCCAGCCTTTACGTAATGGAATTTTAGGCCCAGAGGCCCAAGCTTCCGGGTTTTCCATTGCAAAAACCTGTGAGTCTTTCTGTCAAAGAACGTGTCATTCGTACTGAGAGTATAATTTCTAATTTCTCCATCCCAGAAAGCTAGTAGTTTCGCTGCTGTTAAAAAAATATCCCACAAAATTTATCGTTCGAGCATCTTGACCAGCTTGCTGAGCCTAGTCTATTCCATCGATTCATTTGAACCTACTATTTCCCTATACAACAGTGCCATTACTAGCACTATCCATACGTGTGCAATGTAATATATGGTCTACTAGAAGTGATTAATTAATTATCTGCAGCATAATCTAAGGTGACAAATGCAATAATTAAATGAGGATAATATAGTCATTTTTACTTCTTGTTAATTTATTCAATCAACCTTAAAATGACGTGCTTTCCTGGACGGAGGAGCAGGCCACCCTAGGGAAGGTAGGGCTTGAGCCCTAGGTTTGGCTCCAAAATCCTCTTTGAGTCCTATATAAAAGTTTTGAAAATATATTGTGTCTAATTGAAATACACCCGACTCAGCTCTACTCTTGCAAATATTATCTTTACTAAAGTTTGGTATTTTTGGAAACTTCTACTCTTAAAACACTAGTAAAACTTAATAAGGCATTAAACCAAATGCATCAAATTCTACCAAAATTTGATAGCGCTAAACTATACTAAAATTAAGCAGTACCAAATATTGGTACGGTTCATTTAGGCAATAATCGACCTCAAAATGACAGGTAGGGAGTATATTAGGCAGGACCGCAGGAGGACGTAACCATGCAAGAAGTGCAAATAGTCCGCTTGGCCTAGAATAGACTACATGTACATCAGTACATGGGAGAAAACCAGCGATAAAATGTGGAGTAAGGTACTTCGCTTCATTTTCACTCAGAATTTATTTACTCGCTGATCGGGTCATTTTCATTAAAAAGATAGTTACATGCCCATCGAGGACCATAGTGAGTGATAAGGGACAAAGTTGAAGAAGACAAGATCCAGAAATTCAAATTTCAAAGCACTTGATGGAGTGATGGAGACATGGATAGCCAGACTTGAACCACCCAATATTCCACTGCTATCAATACGAACGAAGGATCATTGCAGTTCAGTTTTGGGGACATCTGTTTAGGACTTTTGGTGTGGGTTCAATCTGTTTTAATCAACCTTGCTTCGAACTACTCCATCCGTCCCAAAAAAAATCAAACCCTATGGATGAATCTTGCTCAACAGCACAAGTTAGCAGACTTCCAACAAACTACATATATCATGCATAATACTTCTCACTTTGAACATCAAAACAAGCAGCAGACATAATACCAAGTCGGTGGACTTCCAACGAACTACCATGCATAATACTTCTCTCACTTTTAACATCAAAACAGGCAGACATATCAATGAACAGTTTTCAGCATGACAAACCTGTCAACAAGCTCTGTTGTAGGCTGTAAACTAATCAAAGCTATTCAGATTAAGAAAACAAATATCAGATGACAAAATATCACTGCTATCTTTAGGACTAACAAGAGTATATTTATTTCTACCTTCAATAAGTAGTATTGTTATCAGAAAATTTGAGGCTTCAATAGGTTTAAAACATTACGAAATAGCCTGCTTGTTAGCATGTCCAATGCATGAAGTCATGAAGCCCTGAATATATACTAATTAGTTCTGACTTCTGACTAGAATTCTACTAAAACAGTTTTAAAAAGAAGGTGACATACCGCAAAGTATTGTAACCATTAAGACTTCAGATTTCAGGTACAATCAGGTCATGACAAACAAATATTGAAGAGGTTAGCACAAAGCTGGGGCATCCACTCCAAATGACAAGATTAAGATCAAAGTTAAACATGCAGCTGAATACAGCCGAAACTTCAGTACTACTATACAATACAGAGGATTGTATCTGATGTTCTGAACCACATTTCAGGTTCCCATTGGCGACAAACGAAAATCCCCATAATGAAAATTAAAGAACTGAGTGCTTAAAACTTTTCGCAGCACCGATGATCCAAGCCAGTAACTTCATACAGGATGAAACAAGTAAACACCAACCGAATTATGCTGTTGCAACTAATCCATAGTGTAAAAGGAGAACTATAGCTACACGGCAAAACCTTGAACTTATTCTCAGGTGGCAGTCAATAATATACATATAACCAAGAGAAGAAAACAAAAACTAAAAATTCACAATTACTACTACTTAAGTAGATAAAGTCATACAGTAGATTTGCATATTGAGAGCCAGAGATCACTGCGATCTTACGCTGACGGTTCACTATCTTCGCTCGTCTTCGGCTGCGGTGGGGGCTTGGAGTTGGGGCGGCTGTCGTAGTCGACGACCTCGGCATCGGTGACGGAGCGGGAGTGCTGAACAATGGATCGGCCGATGGAATTGATCCACTCTTCCTTCTCTTTCTCGGAGTCGGCGATGAAGTACATGGTGTCGGTCGGGGTGGAGAGCTCGAAGGCGAACTGGCGGTTGATGACGTCCTCGGCGCCCTTGACGGTGAGGCAGGTGGCGACGGGGATGACGCCGCGGGGCACCGAGCCGCGCGTCACGGCGGCGTCCTTGAACCAGAACAGCCGCCCCTGCTTGAGCACGAACCACCGCCGCCGCCACGTCTTGATGTACTCCCCCTGCTTGTTCAGCCACCCCGTGCGCTCCCCGCCGTGCCAGAACTCCACGCCGCCCCCCGCGTCGCCGCCGGCCGCGGACGACGACGAGGAGCCGCCGCCGCCGGCCGCGCCCATCACCGCGCGCCACAGGCTGACCGCCATCTCGCCGGAATTTGGGATCGGATGGGCTATCGCGCCGGGGGCGGGGAGGATCGGAGTCAAAGTGGGTGGGGGTTGCTCGCCGCTCTGCTAGATTCGACCGAAAAGGCAATGATCTCATCGCCTCATCGCCATCTCAAACCGAGTATTAACTGATTTCTGGTCGCCTAAATCACAAAATTCTACGAAATCGTTACCATAAAGGACTCTTTGTGGTGTACTCCTGTTCTACATGGGCTAAAAGCCCAGTTTAGGATTAAACAAATTGTTATTTCCGGCGTGACAGAATGGGCTTATAAACGTAAAAATAAATTTGGGCGGCCATAGCCCACCATAGATCATCGGTAAATTTTGCTACAGCACACCTAAAAATTTTATAATTTGCTGATAAACATAAAAATACATATCACGAATAAAAAATATCCTAAAAAATGGTAATTTGCTAGAGGACACTTTCGACTTAATTAGAGGGATAAATTCTTGAAGAAGACAAGAATGCCCCTAAAATCACATGCTTCAAAGTTCAAACACAACGTAAGAGTAAAAATTTAGAAAGTATGCAATTCTAAATTTAGATCACCCCAATTACAGCATTAGTATACATCATATTTCATCTTCACTTTAGTCTTAACTCAAAAAAAAATTTTGACCATAGGGACATTTTCGTCTTTTTAAAGAATTTCTCTCTCCAATTAAACTGAAAGTGTTCTCAAGCAAATACAAGTTTTTTAGAGTGTCTTTCAGTTCTGACACGCTTTTATAATATCTACTAGCAAATTACACAAAATTTGATTATCCTGTAACAAATTTTGCCTACATCATACATTTCTTTTCTAGGATCACAAATTCACAACGCGTCTTGTGTAGGATAGTACAAATGAGCACGACGCGAACATGGAACACCATTAGCATAATAACTCATTTACTTTCATGATCCAATCATATTCATATGGCGTTTTATATTCGCATGTAGCATGAACAGAAGAACCTACAAATTACGACCAAGTTCACATCCAACTCCCAAACAAAAGAAAACGACGCAAAGTTGCCAACAACACACATGAACGAAGACCCCGCAGCATACGGGAGACCCTGCAGGGCGGTAAATCTAGTCAGTGACCCACGCGCTGTCCTACTATATGTATGCTGCTGTCCTACTACACAAAGGCAAGACGCCCGCGGGGAAGCTAGCTCCTTTGTCACCGGCCCGCGCCGTCGCGCCGTCGCGGCGTGGCACTCGGTTTTTTTGGCTAGTGGCGCGGCGGAGCCGGCAGGGGCGCCCCGGCGTGCGCCCTGGGTGGGCACTGGTAGCACTTGGCGAAGAGCCCGAACGTGTCGATCTGCTTGATGAAGTTGGTGACGCTGGCCCAGCCGCCGAGGCCGAACCCGACCACCAGCACCCACGCCACCACGAACACGTTCACCACGAACATCCCGCTCCAGCTCGGCAGGAACGGCGGCGGCTTCTCCGCCGCATTCTGTTTGCATAAAAAAAAAATCAAACACGCTGTACGTCAGTTGATGTTGCGCAGATATGACCTTCACGCCGTGCTGCCGCCTGCCGGCGAGCTGCGTGACAAGGTACGGTCCTGGCGTACGTGCCGGGGGCCGGCACAGCCGGAGAAAGGCGGAACAGCGACAGCGACCGGTCAGCCCGGCCATCCCTGTCGCCGCCGACCGATCGAGCAGGAGTACCCGACCAAATAAACCGGCGCCGATCCGCGTGGCCGCGCCGTCGTTGTTGGGGGGCACCAGAGACCGAGCCTGTCGGTGTCTGGCCGGAGCAGCACAGGGAGAGCGCTCTCGGCGTCACGGCGCTGTTCGTGCGTGTGGCACTAGTGCTTTGGTGCCATAGTGGAAGGCTACACTTACTTTGATCACAGTACTTGTGGGGGCCATTCCATATCTGCACAGTGCCTACCAATAATCCGTGCCAATATGCAATACCCAGCCGTTCTACTCATGCGTGTAGCATCCTAGCTAGCATAAGAGTGCCTTGGTGTAGTGCATAATGTGTGTTTGTGTCACTTTGGCACTGGTGACAGCCCGAATTCTACTCCGATATTTTTTATATTTTTTTTGAAACAAACAGTATCAAACGTTGCGATGTTTCATATTGATATATCAGGAATCTACTCGGGCAATTTAATGGTAAGTAAAGAAAAATCAAAGGTAGCACACACTTACCAATCTGGCGGAGGCGGAGCGGTACGTGAGGATGTGGGCGAGGGAGGGGATGATGTAGACGGTGAAGCTGACGAGGAGCGCGCCGACGGCGGAGTTGATGGGACCGAAGAAGGGGAAGATGATGGCGAGGAACCAGATGGGCACGACGATGGGGAGGCGGGCGAGCGCGCGGGCGAGGACGCTGAGGGTGCCGTGCATGCCGATCGCCTTCTCCCACACGAAGTAGAGCGGGGTGCACGCGAACCCGAACGTGATGAACTGGTGGATCAGCATCAGGATCACCGCGGCGTCGCGCCACCCGGACCGCGGCAGCAGCGAGAAGGCGTTCGAGTGCGTCAGCAGCGCGTCGCCGAACGCCCAGTACATGGCCGACGCCGACGGCAGCGTCAGCGTGAACACGTACAGCGTCGCCACCAGGTAGATGTACTTGAACTTCTGCGGCTTCCACATCGCGTGCATGATCTCTCTGCACGCATAAAAAGTTAATTAAACTTCGTCAACTGTTCAGAACTTCAGGCACGATTGTTCACTGTCAGCTTCGTTCATCGTGAACCGATCAACAGCACAATCTCTAATTCAGCATGCATGTACAGATTATTTGATTATGCAAAATAAGAAATTGTTCATCTTATCTTAAATAATAATAATATCAGTACTAGTAACATATATGAAGCGATCAGAATCAGCCCCGCTTGGAACAAAACGTACTAAACGGACATTTTTCATACACATGCCAAGTGATATATAAGAACTTTACTTTAAGTTGATTGAATGATAAGAGATCAAGCAGGGGGGCAAGGTAGTGCTTATCCTAGTCAGGATATTTATAAAGATTGGGACATGAGGAATCTCCCATTATCCCCAAACTTTCACTACATCATTCGGCTGCACAGACGCGGACACACATCTGGTGATGGTAAGTAAGCAGAGGGGGACCGACAAATACGACCAAATGAAGCTACTTGCCGATTACAAGCACCTAACACTCTCAGGTAATGGCAATTACTATCATCACTCATCACTCAAAAAGCCCTGAATTGCTTTGGGCAAGAAACTGTGATCGATCGAGAAGGGTAATGTCAAACTGACACTTGGGAGTAGGGAAGGAATTCTCAAAGTAGTCTTTCACTGCACTAATCAAAGGTTATCACGGAAAGATAAAATGGAATCGTGAACCATAACCGATCAGTTAATGAATTGTCACGATCCGATATATGTCCTATCAGGCTATCACTGAAGTTGGGCGGGATTGGTTTATTCGATGTTAACTCCGCACTAGCTGGACTGAAACCAATCCATATCATCTACCCTTTGGAAAGAACATTTTTACCACTACAAAAAAAATAGCTGAATTTTAAAGACAAAGGACTCAATATTTAATACCAGGGCGTCTGAACATCTCACTGGTTCTAATTATTCCTAATAATCGCGATGCAAAGATCATCATAGCAGGTATCTTAGATTAAGCACAAGAAATGGACAACGGGAATAAAGGAATGTTCACTAGGAGTATTGAAATGCTTGGTGGTCATCATAGGAACTTGAGCAGAGGACTGTAGGGTGATCGCCAACCTTAGTGGCTATATGCTCCATTTCTTTGTAACCAATGGCTAGAAGATAACCCTTCTGGTTTCCGTAAATTAAACAAGTTTGCCAAGGAGGGAGAGACTAAAGATAAAACAGAAACCAGACTAAATCTAGGGTAGGTAACAACGAACATCATTGTTTCATAGATGGCTCTCCGGAATTCTGGCTTGGACACTGGACCCAGTTGTTGATACCCATTCATGACAAAATTAGCAGAGGCATTGCATGGTTTATGCGTCACAATTTACAGTAACATAGGGTTCTTTTAGTGCACTTACACAGTGACGGCGTGTCCGCCGAAAGTGTAGAGGATGTTGGTGGCGCCAGTGAAGTAGAGCACCATCTTGCTCGGGCCCGAGTGCGTCACGCCGTCGACCTGCGACATCGAGTCGAATTCGATCAGCGGCCACGCCGAATCATATACATCGTTATTAGCCCCCCATCGAATCGAATCATACATAATCATTGCAACCATGCTTATAAACAGTGTGGTCAAGCATGTGCCGGCTGATGATTTATTGATTTATGGCCGACGACGGCGGGCGATGATCGAGGACTCACCTGGCCGTGGACGGCGGCGGCGATGGCGAGGTACCAGGCGGTGTAGGTGGTCATGCCGAGGCCGAGGAAGGACCAGATGCGGTAGTTGTGGAAGGAGGGGATGAACACCGTGGTGGAGCAGCACGCCCCGAATATGTACGTCCATGTCCTCTTGTCCAGCCGGTCGTTGATGTAGTAGATGTTACTGCAATGCATTACAATTTCAGTGACATCTCAATGAACAAAGATTACAAAAAAAAAAGAAGAAAAGAGTATGTATGTTTGTCTCAAGAACTCGGCGAGTCAACCTTGCACAGGCGATCAGCTGGATGACGGAGCCGAAGAGCAGGAAGGTGCAGTTGAAGGCGAGGCCGGCCGCCTTCCAGTACGGGCCCAAGAGCCCATCAAGAACTTCGAACCACTGGTCGGTGGCATAAGAGAAAACAAAAATAGTAATTTTTTAGATAATCCATATTAAATTTAGTCTAATCCATATGCCAGTTTTAATGCGTGTACTAGGCTGGCTGGAAGCAGATATGCATGCCGATCGCGTTGCAGATAAGGAACCTGCAGGAGGCGAGAGCATGCAAAAGCGGCTTTCCGTTGGACAAGCAACGCTCGCTCGCACGCAGGCGCTGCTCGAAATTCCGGCATGAGATCGATCACGAGGGATCGAATTCCGTCGGGGAAAATAAACAGTAGTGTGTGGCGGAAAACCCGGAAACTGACGAAACTGAAACTGACGCGAAGATGTGCAAGGAAAGGAGCTAGCCCTGCCGACCTGGATGACGTGGTTCTTGAAGCTGACGCCTTCCTTCTCCTTGCGGGCGCGGTACTCGACGTAGAGGACGCTGATGAGGTAGGCGGTCCAGCTGCCCATGAGGCCGTAGAACACCTGCAGCAGCAGGCCCGAGAGCATCCCGAGCTGCGAGAAGGAGTACGGCAGCGTCAGGAGCACCTGCGCCACCTGCAAAATTCCAAACGAAATGTGTCACCGTCATCGTAGTTGTCGATGCGATGTGAGCGAGAGGCATGATGAGGTCGTTCATGGTTGGTCGTACCTGGTTGGAGGCGCAGCTGAACCAGGCGTCCCAGACGGAGCCGCCGTGCCACAGGAGGCTCGTCATGCTGAACTTGCCGTCCTGCTCGACGCCCATGGCCGCGCGCACCTCCGCCTCCTCCTTCCCGGCGTCCGCCACGATGGCCTCCTCCGCCTGGTCGCCGGCCGGCACCATCCTCCTGTCCTCCCCGGTCTTCCCGTCTCCAGCCGCGCGCCTTCACAAATCACAACAAAAACCAAAGAAGAATACTCGAGAGAGTGAGGAGACTGGCCGGGGAGTGGAACTGTGCAAACTGCAAAGTATAAATACCGACACCGACCTGCCTCAGGAGAGGAGGCGAAGTAAATGGCCGTGGGAGCGGCACGCTGCCGGCAAAGCTGCACCACGCGCCGGCGGAATTTACTGTGCTGTCGACCGAGAGGCAGGCGGCGCGCGGAGCCGAAACTGCTGAGCTTCTCGTGGTTCGAGAGGATCGGAGAGATTCAGAGGAGCAGTTATTATTACTTGGCCGCGGGCTAGCTTTTCGGGATCCTGATCCTGCAGACCCGCACGCCGCCCTTGCCCCTTGCCTCTCGGATCTTCCCAACCCCGGCCACGACTGCGCGCGCGCCTCCGGTTTTTCCTTCTCCGCGAGGAGTAAAACTCTCTGGCACGGAGAGACCCGAGCCGAGCCGGACGTGGGAGTTGGGACGGTGGGAAGGGAGAATGCACCGTGTTTCACGTTGATTTGACGTGTGAATTTAGAGGGGGAACACGCACGTCGCAGTAGCACTGCCACTTTTATAGTGCTTCGCTTGACACGCTTAGGCTCCGCTTCGATATGGATGTTTTGATGAGCTCTCAACTGCAGTAAATGAGGCAAGCGATTCATAGCACTGTGCTAGAATCAGATAGGATGTATCATATTAATATAAATCTAGACAGGATACTACGAATCTGGACATGACCTATCTCTAGATTGATAGTGCTAAGATACGTCTTATATGATATTGCTATATTCTGAGACGGAAAGAGTATTAATTATTCCATAAGAATAAAAGATTTGTCTATTTATCGAACGGCTGTACTATCTCAAACTAATTATTGGAACACTTGATCCTATGAATGAACGAAAAATAATTATAGGGAGTAAATTTACTTTTTTTTATAAAATTGCATAACACCGTTAGTATTATGATCTAGAGGGAACCCAAGATAATTCATTGGGAACTGTGTCGTATTGTCGGCACTCCGCAACCCTTCCAAGGTTTCCTATAGGTCTATATTCCCACATCAGATGGCCGTGACTTGGGATTTCTGAACTTACAGGAGTTCTAATGTAACTGTCATTGGTGACTCCTCCCTGCCACAATATGCCACTCTTGCACGCCTCTTACTCAACTCGAGGTAGAAGTCTAGCGCCCGTTCCGTCGTGGCGCCTAGTGGGAAAATTATGTCTTAAAAAACCTAATTGCGAAATTCGTTTCTTTGTGTGTTGTCAAGTGTCCGTGCCATTCTCGGATCTCATTTCCCCAATCCATCGTCGAATTCGAATCCTAATCTCAATTATCTTCCAAATGAGGTCCCTCTGCAAAAGTCTATTTTGCCTCCCTCAAGTTCATGAGCCCATTTCCCCTCCCTCGGCCCACTCCCCCTCAGCCGTTCCCCCCCTCTCTCGCACGTGCTGCGCACGTGGGTCGAGCCGAGGAAGAGCGCTCTCTCCCTCTCTCTCGTTTTCTCGTTCTCTCTCTCTGTTCCTCCCTCATCAGCGCCGCGTCCCGCCGATGACGCCCAAATCGCCGCGCCACCCGTTGCTTCCCCCGCGCGGCGCGCCGTGGTGGCCGACCGGCTGGTCACCGCCGCCGTCAGCTCCTGCCGCGCCTGTGCCGCGCCTGCCACCGTGTCGCCACTCCCCTCCAAACCGCCCACCGCCGTCATCACCGTCATCACGACCCGGCCCCGCCTCTCTGCGCGCTAGCTTCCAAGGGATGGAGGCAGAGCTCCTCCTCCCCCTGCCTCGTAGTCCCTCTCACTCCTCCTTTTTCCCATTTCAGCAAGGAGGCAACCCCTCTTTCTTTCTTCTTTTCTTCTTTTTCCTCCTTCGCCGGCGTCATCCTCCCTGTCGCCGTTTTGGTCGCTTGCCCGAGCGCCAGCCGAGCGCTTGACCGCCCGAGGTCGGTTTCCCCTCCTCCAAACCGACATTGCCACCCAATAAAGCCCAAGCCCTCCCCAAAACTCCCTCCTCCTATTTCGTTCACCACCCCCGCGCCATTGCCGCCGCCTTGCTCGTGCCTTGTTTCCGCTGTCGCCGTTCGTTGCGGAGCGTGCCGGAGGAACCGACGCGTCCGTGGACGCGGAAGGGGACTCCGGGCACTTGTCTTCTTCCTCTTCCCCGGCCCGAGGCCGGAGAGATCACTCTCGTGCCGCCGGCCTCTCGTCACAGCGCTCTCCCGTCGCGGTAGTGCCCTCTCTCCGTTCTCCCTCCTCGCTCCCTCTCCCTCCCTTATATTTGGCGGTAGTGCTCGTAGCACTCCCCATAGTTCGTAGGCACCGCCCCAAGCCTCGCCGTCGCTCGGCACGGCATCGCCGCCGTAAGCCGCCGCTCGTCACTAGCCTTCCCCGGCGTAGCTCCGCCCAATCCGACGCTAGAAACGAGTCCCCGAGATCGCCTAGATACTCTAGCTTCGAGGAATCGAATTCCCTTCGTCTCGTCGTCGTTTCCCTCTTTGCTCGCCGCCATAAAACGCCATCGTCGAACTCCCTCCAGCACATCCAAACCGTAGAATCGCTCCCTCTCGTCTCCCTTGTCGTTCCGGTGTGCTCCACGTCGCCCCTCGCCGTCGTATGGTGTCCCGGCGAAGCCGCCGCCGCCCGCCGTCCATTTCCGGCCGCCTTCCCTTCGTCCTCCTCTCGTCGGCCCGCGTGGCAGCCACGAAGGCGCCACGTCGGTGCCACCTCGGCGTGGACCAAGTCAAGCCGACCCGGTCAGCCACTCCCTCCGTTCCTCCCCCCATGTGCGCAGTCCACGGAGAGCCAACCGGCTGCGCGTGGGCTCGTCGCCTTCTCGTCCATCCGGTGCACCGTTGCGTGGACCGAAACCCCCCCCCCCCCAAACCCTAGCGCCGCTCTGCGTGAACCTCCCCCACCGTAGGCTGTCTCACCGACAAGCGGGTCCCACTCGAGACCCCTCGAGGTGAGCTCGGTCCACCCGGATCTCTCTCTCTCTCTCTCCCCGCGTGCCCCTCTTGGGCCGTATTCTCTTAGGCCGCGCCAGCCCAATTAGGCCCGGCCGAGCTGCAAAGCCTTCGGGTCGCACCTTAAGCCGCCCGAGAAAGTCTATTTCTCATCCCTCCTTCCTTTCTTTTCAAAAAGGGTTTAATTAAATCCTTTTTCCTTAGACAGAAAATCAGTTAAACTTAGAAAATCCATATATTCTCAACCGTATATCCGATTGACTCCGTTCCACTTCCAAAATTTTTCAAATCTCGAGATCTATCTAATGGCATGCTTAGAGGTCAATAATAGGACTTTTGTTTTGCCGTTTGATGAGTTGTCTCATTTTGCGTGTAGCTTCGGAGCCCGAAGACCCGCAGTGCACGGATTTCGAGGATCAAGATCAAGATCTCGAGCAAGGCAAGTCACCTTTGATCATCTTGCACCTATAATTTAAATCTAAATATTTCTTTTCCACAAATAATGCCCGAATAGGATTAACACAAGTAAATTGGCCGCGGCTTGCAAGATAGCCTGCCGACCCCAATCCTAATTGCTGCAATTACCCTCCGTGAATGATTGAACACTAAAC
The DNA here is from genome assembly GCA_000338895.3 of Oryza meridionalis. Lineage (NCBI taxonomy): Eukaryota > Viridiplantae > Streptophyta > Magnoliopsida > Poales > Poaceae > Oryza > Oryza meridionalis. The sequence goes on from CM002528.2 coordinate 22,246,857, forward strand.
CCTCTTTGTCAACTGTTGTACTTCGATGTACGAGCCTTCGGTCACGCACATCGGAGCCCTCCCCTCAAGTTTAAAACATCCAACGATGGGTAAAACTTGGGGTCTTACAAAAGAGTTGGAAAACCCGACACCTGGGTCGGTGTTTGTGAACTAAATGAATTTCCAAAACCGCGGACCGGGGAACGTGCCGGGAGTACGGTTTCCCGCTCTTGCACTTAAGGACCGATTCCTTTGGAATTTCATCCGAACATAATACAAGTACGACCACATGGGTGGAATGGGACGCCCCTGGCTGAGTAATTAGCTAATCAGAGGAGACTTGATGCCGAGAGACAAGTGGGAAGGTGGCGGCGGGGAAACTGAGCCGGCGTTGCTCCTTCTCGGTGCGGGAGGTGGAGTAGAATGCGTCGGGGGGAGGGGCGACGGCTGGCGTAATGGCGCACACATGGGTGGGACATGGCGGCCGACGGCTTCTCCGGCGTGGGGCGGCGGATCTAGCACCGCCCCGACCGGATCCGACCCCCCTCCCCCCCCCCCCCCGTCCCCGGCAAACCACGTGCGGCGCGATGGGAGCGTGAGGATGGCGCAACAGGGTGCGGTTGGAGTTGTTGATGACGGAGTTCGGCGGTGCGGCTAGAGGTGTTGACGACGAGAGGCCGTTGATGGTGCGGCGGGAGGTCGATGCAATGGCGCCGACGGCTGGCTGTGGAGGTGCGGCGGAGACAGTAGCTGAGTGGACAACACCGATGGTAGTGGAAGGCCGGCACCTGTGGCTGGCAGGGGAGGCTTCGGTGGCGCTGGGTGGAGGCCGTGGTGGTAGAGAGTGGAGGTCACGGTAGGCGGCGCGAGTATGCATGGTCAGCGGCGGGAGGTCGGTGCGGCGTGAGGACGCATACTGGAAGCCAGTGTGGAGCGCGCGACGAGGGTGGCCGTGTGGCGGCACGCAGAGGCTGGCCGGTAGGGGAGCCGGTGCAGTGGTATCCATGTGCCGATAGAGGTTTAGACTGTGGTGGAGCAATGGTGTATTAGCTGTGGATAGGCAAGCGGCGGGCGACAGGTGATAAAACCTATCCTGGTTTCGGCCGGCGGCAACAATGGCGTTTCGGGCATCACTTCCCCTCTTGAGGGCGTTGTCGTGCCGTTCCATCTCCTCTTGCAAGGCTGCCGGGTGAAAATCTAGTCTTGGTTCTCTCTGAGACCTTGATGGACAGCGGCGGCGGTACTTCCGTCACTCCTCTCCCTAGAGATGTCATCTTGGCAACCCTTTTGCGGAAACCTCCCAGACATATGGTGCAAGCTCGCTCTAGACTTATGTCATCCTGTGTCGGCGCCCTAGCTTATACAAGATGGCCACATCGGAGGGCCTAGGGGGTAGAGTGGTTCCATCTTCTCTCTCACCCTCTCTCCCTCAATACCGCATATGTGGTTAGAGTGGAGTTTGGTGTCGGTTGTTACGGTTGGGTTTTGCGCGATCTCACTTGTACTCCTTTATTGGCCTAGCGGCGGCCGGTCATGTTTAGCGGCGTCCGGTCCGGTGCTAGCCTTCTCCCGGGGATGTGTGCTGGAGCTGTCGGTGTGTGGGTGGTGGCTATTTTTTCTTCTTTTCCTAGTTACGATCTCCCAAGATTGTAATCTTGTAATTTTTTTTTCTCTGTCAATATGAACTTTGTGTTGTTTGGTGTGAGTCGTTAAAAAATATATATAGCTCAGAAAGGAGCTGCAGACGTGTAAACCATGCAGAACAGCAAAAGATAGTAAACGGATCACAACTCACAAATATTGCATTTCTGCTTTTGCAAGCCTAATCTTGTCATATTATTATGTGATCTGTCAGGTTCCTCGTGTGGTTTCCGATGGCAAATATTGTAAGACTATATATAAGACCTTACAAGTCTCTTCCCCACGTGAATGTGATATGCTTCAAGTATGCGCATGCAAACTAACCTTTGCTTGGGAAAATAGCTAGCCTACTCCGGTGGAGAGCACTAAGCACGCTCGAGCGTGTCTTTAGATTCGAATTTCCGAAAGGCTATGTAGATAGATTAGATGGGCAGGTTACCGGCGAACATCATCATAATTTTGCCCGATAAGACATATGGCTAAGATCTGTCCTGTGATATCCTCGATGTTTAATTAGTTTTTAGTTAATGAAAGAAAGCACCTTGCCCTTGCAATGTCAACTTCTGGAGCACCACCCTACGGAATAGCAGGTTTCAAGCAAAGGTATAGGTTTAGATCGAATGATCGAGATGATTTGCCCGGGACCGTTGCGAACAAAAGTGAACTGTAATAATACGCTAGCAGACCAAATTAATTTTAGGAAATTTAGGCTACTAAACGACGTCAGCAAGAAGAATATTTGAGTTGGAAAATCATTTCCATGACTTCTCCATCATGAATTTTCTAGTGGGGACTCCTGATAATTTACAGCTAATTCGATCTATATTAATTGTATGTACTTTTATTTTCTGTACTATATACTTGATGATAATTTCTTTATTGTTACTTTAATGATTCTATACTATTTTTTTTATTTTCAACACCATGCTAATTCTTATTAGGGAAAATTGCAACTAAACCCAATATTTACTGCATATTAACCTAGGCTAGAGATGCTGATATATGTATGTGTGTGTGTGTGTGTGTAGCAGAACAGAAATGCAAAATAGAAGTGATGGCAAGATCAGAGTACGTAGCATTGGCATATTTGTGGACCCCAATAAAAAGCATTGACATATTTGGAAATTTATCTATGAAAAAGGCACTAATGGCAGGATTGGAAAGAAACCACAATAGTATTTTCAAGAGCTTGTTACATTTATCACTAGTTTTTTTTTTTTTTGCAGCTCCTATCTTTTTGCTATGGCATTTTTCAACTCAATGTTCTTTGCGATGGGAGTGACCAAATTCGCTCTTTTAGAATCATTTTTTAATTCAGTTTAGTAGAATTATTTGGGCCCATTGCGCTGTTCGAATTTTTTATAATTGTTGATTTTTTTTTGAAATCTGGCTTTTTAGGGTGAACGGTTTTTAGAGAGAAAAGTTCTTACGTGGAGGTGGAGGAGGACTGCCTCTTTATTTTAGTATAGAAAATGTTTAAACATGTCACTATCACACTTCGAAGCAAGCCTGAGGGTGTGTACATTTTCGGTCCCGCAAAGGACTCACAGAAAAAAATACAATTTTTGTGACGGTCAAGCCAAAACCTACACAAAAACGACGGTTGGTATATAATACAGAGAAAATGTTTAAACATGTGTCAGCCTTCCATATCAAAGAAAATGATGAAGAGTCTTGATCTACATCCAGTTTTGAGTTCTCACACACTTCAGTCAACCCACCCAAAGCTTTAAGTTGATCAACAAAATTTATTTTTCTAAAAGTTTATCAACAAAAGTAGGCAATGTACTTGATTTTTGTTCAAGTTTTCAAGAGCATGTGGCCTTGATTTTTGTTGCAGTCCAAATATTTAAAAGAATCTTAAACAAACAAACAAACATCACAGCTAAATATGTCATCCATCATTACACAAGCATAAAATGCAGGATTCCATCTATATATACATGTCGAAAGGCAAATCACACTAAAAACAAATGTCACATTCAAAGTTGGAATTTTTAAATTTTTGTTTCTTCATCTCTAGAGCTATAATTTGGATCATGAATATCTGCAGAGTGATGTCTTATACTACAATAATCTATATTGCTTTTCTTTTTCCATTTTTTTCCAACTATTTGGATCGCATGAAAAAGAAAACTATGGAACCTGCCTTTTTCAGGCATTTCTTGACATGAAAGCACTGAAATATTGTTTGCCTTTTTCTTTATCTTTTGGAAAAGAAAACATTCCAAATTTCAGATGCCTTTGGTATGTGGCTGGTACAATATCAAATGAAAACTTTGCAGCGACATGGTACACAATGTTGCTATCAAAAATGACAGATTTACTATTTTTCTTGAGCAATTTTACGGTCCTTGAGAGATATAAAAAAATTAGTGTAAAATTTGGTACCTCATAATACCTAGATACTAAGAGATAATATTTAAAATAGGAAAAGTGGTACCTCCTTAAGGACCATAAAATTGCTTATTTTTTTGAGAATCGGGACAATGGTATGTATGCAAATGCGAGGGTATTCACACACACATGGTTGAGATATTTTTCTTAATTGCAGCAGTGGACAACTTTTGAATCGGTATTCTCTCCTGAAGCAGCGGCGAATCCAAACGGAAGTGCAGATGAATCCGCAACGCAGATCTCTTGGAGGGGGCATTTAACTATTCGCTACTTTTAACATGTGACAATTAAGTATTTGTTCCTCGCAGTTTATAATATGTGGGTTCCTATACTTAAATATCTCAGTATACCAAGGATGCATCTGACACACCTAATCAAATGAAGTATTTTCCTCCTAATAATTTTGATATGGCATATGGGTGAGATTCTGCCTAAATTCCACTCAGCTTCTCACAGCTTTGTTGCTGGAATCGGTTCCTAAATGTTAGGCATATGTAGCAGTAGATAGGAACACTTTCTTCAGCCCTCCTGACGGAAAGCGACCTGCACCATGTATAATGGACTAATGGCTATGTTGTTCTCTACCCATGTAGCTTCCACGATCGGAGGCATAGGCTATTATATGTCTATCTATTATAAAGGACCACGAGAGTTAATGGGTAAAAACTCAAAATTCGGATAGTTGTTTGTATTTTTTTTGGCTCAAATTGGAGCACGAATCCAATTTCTGAACACTTCCAAAATAAAAGCCTTGGACAAATGACTGAGGCTTGATGAGGTTGTTAATGATCAAGTATTAGAAGTGATGGGATTCTTATTGCTCCCACCATCTCATAATATAAAGGATTTTGGGTGAATATATGTTCAGATTTATTATATTAAGATGTGTTATTTATGAGAAAGAGGGAGTACGTTGAAGCTGAGCAAATTTCAGCTTTTGGTACGACCGTACTAGGGACAATTCAGTGTTTTGGACTTGCACGTCATGATCAGTACATTGAATGATTAATCAAGTTAATTTAGTCACGTCATTGAATTACTAACCAGATTTTGGGTGCTTAGGAGTAGTACCAGTCTATCAGCGGTCAATCGAACGATCTGTGTAATGATTAAGCGGCGGCTCTCAAAGAAGAATGTGTCTCACCTTCCTCACATCTTATCATCTTGTGGGCGTGAGTCTAATCACCGATTAGTATATCACAACAAATGCGGTAGTAGCGGCTAGCTAGTACTTTTTTTTGTGAGGTTTATTTGGTTGGCACCTGCACTGCTGCACAAATATTGTTCGTCACTAACCTAAGCTACTCCCTTCATTTACTTTTAATAGTTATATTTTATCTTAACACAATAATTAAGAATAGATAATTTTACTTATCATCCATTTAAATATACTACTCTTACTAATTATTCCTCATAAACAAACGATTCATTAATATTTACATTTGTCGATACCTATGTAACCAATCTTGTGTGTAAGAATGGAGAGTCACGCATTAAATTCGAGAAAGTCATAAAAGAATAGGTGGTTGGACTAAAATATGCCTATCAAAAGTAAATTTTTCAGATTTGAAAAATATGCCTATCAAAAATGGATGGCGGGAGTATAAACTACTACTAAGATACTCACTCCGTCCAAAAATAAGTGCAGCTATTGTTCATGTTCAACGTAACGTTTAACCGTTCGTCTTATTTTAAAAAATATATATGATTAGTATTTTTGTTGTTATTATATGATAAAACATGAATAGTATTTTATGTGTAACTATTTTTTTAAAAAAAATATAAATTTTTTAAATAAGATAGATGGTCAAATGTTGGATATTCATAGCTGCACCTATTTTAGGACGGGTAGTAGTAAAGTAGCTTACTAGATTTTTAGGCAGCTTTCCCTCTCGATCTGCATAGCAACAGACCATAATTTGTCCTGAGCTGGCTTGTATCATTATCAACCAAACTGAGATAGTGTCATGAATGGGAGCTACTAGTATATGATAAGATCGGAATATTATTGCTGACTCCGCTATCAAACTTGCCGATATGGATGGCAAATCATGAATAGCATGCTTACCCCTTTTCTCGCTTTACTTGAAAACGTCATGGTACCCATGATTACGGCAGCTTAATTCAAGGCCGTCGTCATTGATCCGTGCGTTGTTGGTTAAACGAACAAGTTGCGGACGGCGTCCAGGTAGAGTTGCAAGGGCACTCTCAACCCATAGTGTCTATGGTGCCATGTCAATAAGACATTATAATAGAAATTTCACTCTACAACCCATGATTTTTTAAAGTGGGTCATTAATAAATACATCATTTCTCTTCTCTACCAATCATATTTATTTTTCATCTATTATGAAAACAGTATTCTCTCCCAATACAAAACTTGATAGTGTCTAGTGCATAGGTTCTCGTGTTAAAGCTGTGTCTTGCATGAGACCCAGTTTCTTACTCTCTTCACTCTCTCTCTTAATTAATATAGTGCCACATAAGTTAAAACTCCTACATAACAATATAGTTAATGACATAGACATCATCCTATGTGTAGAGTTGGGACTGCCCTAAGTGGCTAACCCCTACGTCCAGGTGAAGTGCCAGGCGGTGGTGGCCTCCGGCCCAGTCAGTCACATGGTTTGGCCCAAGAAAGAAAATGAGAAAAGCCGAAGAAAGCCCACTGAGGCTCAGGCCTGGACTTTTATGTCGTCGTCGGGCTAGGGCCAGGGTCGAACCTCGGACTTTTTTTGGGTCGGCTCAAGGTTTGAACATGACTTTTGCCAGTACAAAGCACACTAAGCAGATGTCTGGTGCGAAGCCTTCTTCTCGAGATTAATGTATAGTCCCTGATATTAGTTGTTGTAAATATTAATGGCCGGAACCGAAGGGACATGTGCGTATATATCTGTATATATATTATAATTTTATTATTTTATGCATGTAATATATGTGTATTATACTCAAAATTTATCTATTAGCTGCTAATATATATATATAAATTAGCTATATATATATATATATATATATATATATAGCTAGCAGCTAATAGATAAATTTTGAGTATAATACACATATATTACATGCATAATATATATATATATATATATATATATATGTATTATCTCAATAATTAATTGTAATATTTTAATTGAAAAACCTAATATCAAATTTGACGTGGAATTTTATATTTGACGCTAACATTTTCAAAGGTGGGCGTCTTAATTGGCCCGCCTGCGAAAACCTATTTTTCTCGATAATCGGATATCCGTCTATAAAAATATTGTATTTTTGCAGGCCTTTAGTTGCAATGAGTATGTTTAATTGCCTGCATAGAGCCATTTTGGTTGCGTGTGAAAATGTTTTTGGTAATGTATGCCGGCCGCTGCTACAGCAAAGCTCGCGCCGAAATACATATATAGCTCGCTATAGGTTAGGTCACATCGTCACGTATACGCCGTCCTGATCATCGCAGCCGTCCAAACGGTTCATCTGTCGAACGAACAGATCATATATAGAAGAGTTTGCTGTACACATCTCAGGGATCATAGGCAGCTTGCCTGGGTGCCCCCGTGCCGCTTTTGGACGCTCCCCTCTTGGTGCATTAGCCGGGATCATGGTGATCATGGTGTCACATGGGGGATTAATACTCGACGGGTTCTTAATTGCTCCCTCAGGTTATTTTAAACGCAGGCGCAGGCTCCAATTCCAAAGTGAAGGTACTTTCCCCGGGATTTTACATTGGAAGAGCCATACATGATTTTACATTTTGTACCCAGCTTGAGACCATCTTCCAGGTAATGCAAACCCTCGCGATGATCTCTTCAGCCTCGCATGGGACATTGCCATACCATGTGGAGCAACACTGCTGTCGGTTCTTCTGTTCTGTCAGCAGCGGCTTGGAGGCGATTTCTTCCTTTGTTCGAAGAAATTATAGTAGGTTCAGCCAGAGGTGTCCTGTTTTTCTTTGCATTTGTATGTATACGTGGCATCGTGTCCGTGTGTGTGCTGCTTCCATTAAATCGGGGGAAAAAAAGGTTGGTCCCAAACTAAGGCCTCTCCCAGCTCTAGCGTAAGCTTCTTGCTTACTCCCTCTGATTCTAAAATCTAAATAGCCACTTTAAATTTATGCATGACTAATAAAGTAATAATGCAAACAATTTTGTTATCTTTCATTTATACTATACTGCAAAAGATGGTTCACAATCACAGATAGCATTCATTTGAGAAAAATAAGTGCTATAATAACTTACATTTTAGAAAAAGGTTGATAAGACAACTTACATTTATATATGGAGGGTTTAAATACAGCGTCATCGATTTGTACCAATTGATTTCTTGGAACCAATGGTTAAGCCAACCCATCAATGACAAATACCACCAAATTATAAACCAGTTAGCTCTACAATATTACAACTTGGTCCTGGCCCTGGGAGAGGTGTCGATGCGCACGTAATTACATCCTCAGCCCAAGAAATTAGCATTCTCTTCAATCCACTAACAAGGCAAAATCGGGCTAGAGAGCTCGTCAATGTGACCCTCATCTACCTGCCTAATATACATACAGACAACGGTTTCAGCATCATCTAAGCCCTTATTTTTCCTGTGGTGAAAGCTACATGAGAATTAGTTGTCCTCTCTAGTAGTCTCTAAGCTACATCTCCTTTCTCTGTCGATTGGGAGAGATGCCGATCGGCGTAATGCAGAAGTCTCCTCAAGCGAAGGACCATATCACAGTGGGACGGCAGGGCGCTTCGTCTCTCCATGTACACCGGGCTCACTGTCATCCATGAAAGGGAGTGGAGCTCGGCAGCCACTGCTTCCAACACGTTGTGCATCTCCGTCTCATGATCACGACCTGCTGCTTCCTGAGTAAAGTTCCTCGTCTGCTTGCCAGAACCTCGGCTCGTCTTCTCTTGAACAGCAGCAATGCTGCCTCCATAGTGATCAATGATGCTAACCGAGAGGACGGAGGGTCTGTCCTCATTGGCAAGGCGTGCGGAGTCCTTTCTTACCGGTGGGACGGCTTTGGAGACTACATAGCCCATTGCTAGGGGAATTGCTGTCCCTTTGCTGTGCAGTAAGTGCGCAAGAGGTGGAGACTCTGATGTAAGGCATGTTGGAAGCTGTAATGTTGCTGGCGAAAGGTATCGCATGCTTGGTGAGGGAACTAGGAGATATGATGCTGACATTGACCCAATAGACTTCACTGGAGTAAACCCTTCCAAGTAACTAGAAGGACCACTGCATGTTTGATTCCCTTCACCTGTAAAAGAGAGCATTTTAACCGAACATGAAAGGGATTGATAGGAAACAAAACTCAAAAAATAGTTGCTAATTTTATTCAGGTTGTTTTTGCTCATATATGTGTTTTTAGTAGGAGGAACCAAAAGAAAAGGTACTACCCCAGTTTCTCTTTTGTTTCATGTTTTGGACATCGACACAATCTCCAATTTACATATGTTATCATTGCTTTCTAATATATATTTATATAACTTATAAAAAATATAACCATATGAAAGTTTTTCATGAGAAATCTACTAATATCATTTTCACATATCAATTCTTAACACTTTTAATCTATTGATGATTTAAGAGTTCAAGGTTTCACGGTATGCATTCTAGGACGTCATTCTCTTGAGAACGGAGGTAGCACTATGATCATAAGTCATAGATGATAAGGTCATGACGTAAGTAACTACTTACTGTTGTAAGAAGCAGCATTAAATAAACACTACATTAAACAGCCACAAACTTGTAGATGAATATATGAGGATGTTACAAGCACAACTTACCAGGAGTAGGTCTGGTCAACAGATCCGCTTGGCATGTGAGATGCAGCGAATGATCTTGGGAAATTGCAACCAAACTGATGCTGCGAACCAAGTGCAATGAACCCTTTGAACTGTCCATTCCAGCTTGTTCCACTAGGATCTGCTTTTTGTTGCCTGATTGCCCAAGTGCACCTTTCATGAAGCTAGATTTTGCATGAGGGCTGTACAAAGGGCTAGGTGAGGATGGCATATTTCTGTCTTGCATTAAGCCCATATCTTGTTGCTGGAGTGCTGGCCCATTAGAATTTGATGGAATACCCTCAGGTATAGATCGGCGTAATTGCACAGGCCACTTCTTGACTTCATTACCACCAAATGAGTAAATTGCTTTTTGCCATTCTGCATAAAAAAATATATACCATAATGACACGATATAGTCAAGAAATAAAAACTACAGAATTTATGGTAGAAGTGTTAAGTACCCTGGATTTCAAGTTCAAGGAAACCTCCAATACGGGTTATTATTACATCCCTCGGTCTTGTATTGCTAGACTCAGGTGCAGATGACATTATTTGGCAACCGTGCTGCAGAATTTGGATGAAAAGGCTTTGGAGAACTTTCGTGTCTTGGCGACTACTAATACCACCAAAAGGAAATATTAAACTGTCCAACAACTCTCCCTTAGAATCTGTCCAGATACATACTAACCATCGCCAGTCCTCAGTCCAGCCATAACAGCAATGAAGACTTGCAGCATTGTCGTTATCAGATCCTTCCAGTAAAGCACTTGCTCCACTATCAGAGCCACCACCTGAAATTGATCTGTAAATTCCACTGCCACTAGCATCAACACCAGATTTTGAAGATTCCATTCCACTACTGTAATCGACAGATCCAGGCTCTGCTAGTATGAAAAGTGGCTCAAAGGCATACTTCCTGTCATCTTGAACACATACATCTGGGATCTTATTAGGGTCCATGAATCCTCCAGCACGACCAGGCCATGAGTTGTCCCATGTTACTGATGACCTCATGGATGCATCAAACTCTGTTTCTCTAGAGAGAGTTGATCCAGACATTCGAGGAACTAAACATTCTTTCCAAAGGGTAGGACCAGGAGATGTAGCATGCATCATGGTGGACTGAGACCTGCCCATGTACGCAGGTGACTGAAACATGTCACTTGTGCTAATGGCCTTTGGAATTCGGCGAGCCTTGTTGTACACAGTGAATGCCATGTCCTTCAAAACAGCAAGCTCATTGTTTGGCTTATGGAGTCTCAATAAAGTTTCAACAGTAACAATCTGCAAGACAAGCTTAGGTATACTGAAACCAGAGAGCATCACAACATTAGATGCTGATGATTCATCAACAGAAGCATTGCAGTTTAGGGCTTTGGCAACCTGAGAATATAGGAATGATTTCCTTTCTCTCTCTGGGGATAACATTACCGACCCAAGAGCAACAGAACATTCTACCAGTGTCTCTAGGACAGCAGAAGGTTCGGGAAATGGACAGACTACATAAATTACCTGCATGGATAATAAGTGTTATCATATTGCCACTGTTGGCCTGTTTTCCAGCACAATTTACAAAGAACAAACAATTTGTGTTAAAATAATGTGTTCTATATAATGGTGTGTTGAAACAGTGTTTTCCAGCACAATTTGAAAAGAACAAAGAATGAAAATAGTACAAGTACAATGTCTAGAAAATAGCCTAGAAGAACAAATTATATACGAAATAAAGGTGGTACTAAATTGTTATATTACAATTGAATAACTACATGTCAAACAGTTATCTATGCTTTTCATTTGAAAATTCTTCTGTACAGTTTTAATGTTGGGGCTTTCTACGTATCCCCTACTGTTCTCATGAAAAAAATTGAAGGGAAGGAAGCAAGTGAATCTTCTGAAATTCAATGCTTAGGGCAGATGGACTAAAGAGAAAACAAATAGGAATAAACAGTGAGGTTATCTGTGCAAAGTGCAAAGACATTACAGGAGAGAGATGCTGCTTTTGTTTTGTTAAATTATTTCAATCGAACAGATGTGAAAGGGACAAAATGCAAAAAAAGGCCTTACAGTGCAAGGTCCACTAGTGCTTTCTTTCTGATTTGCCAAGATGCTTGAATTTAGTTTTATGTCTTTTATCACCCTTGTCAGAGATGTCACAAAGCTTTTCACAGTCCAGTTTCTTGAAAGAGCTTGAAGATATTCGCTTGTTGAACTGATGGAACTTGAGTGGCCGTTTCCAATCTTCACTTGATCAGGACACTCGATGAGAACGAGCCCTGAAGACAAATATTTTCCAGGGGATAGTTCCATTTGCCCTCCACTGTTTTGTGGAGAGTGAGTTCCCAGTTTGCAAACTTCATAAACTGTAGGAAAGAACAATCAATAAGTGCAATAAACAATAACGAAAACACTTCCATCACAATGGATTGATTACAAGATTAACAAAATATGGCAAGCAACTTCAGTACCAAAAGATCATGGTAATATTAAACCTATATACTGTCACCAACAATGACTAGATTAAAATGTTCAAAGTCAGAGACATGATTTTGATGTCAAATATGTCATCTTAGAAGCACAGAAAAGATCAACTGTAAAAATGTCATGTTAAATTTACATATCATCTAAGCTTATGGTTAATTAGCAATTTTGTCTCTTAATTTCATATGAAGCACCCAGGATATTATTTGGCACTCGGTAGTCAATATTGAGGAAGAAATATACTGTTCTTCGGTCAAAGAAAATATTGAGGGCGAAATGGTAAATTAGAAACGGTTAACAGCATTACAGCAGTTAGCATTACTGCCTAAAGGTGTCAATTTGGTTAGCTTCTCCCTCCGTTCTTCTTCATCTATTATCACAGAATACGTACCGTCCCATTAGTTGAATATGTTGAATGGTAATTCAACCTAAAGTGTTGAGTTTTCATTCCCTAACCAAGCAATGTCAGACTGCCTCCCACCATTATTACTATGACAAGCTCAATCACATTTGGACTGTGTGTCACACTTGTTCAAGAGCTTCACGAAATTGGGAATCCCATTTGCCAAAATTAGCTGGTTTTCTTTCGTTCTTCTTTTGGTTTGTAAATATACAAGTATATTCTAAGCATTCGGCACAACCAAATGTGTAACTATATTATATCAAACTGTCCAAAATAAATAGATTTTAATTTTTCAGAAGCCAGTGGAAACTGCAATTAGCTGACCATGGTCCGTAATCCTGAATGTGTGTTCCAATAACAATTGTGCATTCATAGGTGGTAACAAAAGCAAGAGGAAGAGGAAGAACTTACTTGTTCCAAGCTGCAGGAAAAAATCAGTGGCCGCAGAAGTAAGCATTTCAATATCAGGGCACAGAGCATAATAAGTAACCTAAAAGAGCACACACATGAGAGATATATAAGTCGATAATGATTAATTAATTAAATATAATGAAACCTTTATCAATTCTAGCAACATTTCGCTGTTATGGCTACAAAAACTATATGGATTATAGTTACTATGCACTGATGTAAAGTAATTATGGATGAGAGGCAATACTTTAAACAATTAATAGATCCAAAAGTATCAAACTTATGGATTATAAGCCACAAAATCCAATAATACTTACAGGCTTTGGTGAAGCATAAGGTTCCAGAGGAGCCTTCTCCCACAAGCTAAGACAATTAGCAGAGGTCTTTAACCAATCATCCTGGTAACTGCGGTTACAATACTTGAATCAGTAACTCACACAGATAATATGTTTAGTTAAGACCAACAACAATCCAGGGAAAAAAATTAGGCTACCCGACAAGCAGAGAAGGCAAAGGGAGGACAGCAACGGTTGGTCTAACACGGTGATATCCCCTATGGTGCTCCAGCTCCGAAGTGCCTGCATAGACATTTGATCTCTCGGATGAATCATAATTTCTTGCTTGCTCTGAAATATTACTTTTGTGAAAGAAGTATCAAGCGGGAATACCTCGGTCATTAGATATAACATGACTTGATTGGGGTGGGCTCATTGAATCTCCACCTATGGATATACTGCTTGAGGACTCCCGGATATCACCAGTTGGGTGCTGAAAAGAGTATGCATCTCCCATAGATGCAGACTCAGATGCATTACTTCGACCCCTGCACCAATCAGTCACTAATAATGGACCGTCCATGTTGGCAAAGGCAGTTTTAAGAGCCGCTTTTATATCAGACTGTAACAAGCTAATCACAGATGAGTCTGAAACCTGTATCCAAAAGAAGAGATTGGGCATAAACTTTGGCATTAGGAGAAAATATGAACGATATAATGATAGGAACATGAACAGAACCATGCTTTACCTCTGCAGAAAGTGGGTCAACTAAATCAACACCAGCACAATCCTTTGAATGGCACGTTCCTAATATCCCGCCGCAGCCAGCATGAACCATTGAAGGATCACAAGAGAATCCACGTCTCTTTTGTTCATCCAAGGAAAGCCAGAAAAAAGAGCCATCTCCATCATCCATATCAAGTGCGATATCAACAAACGAAGTAGATTGTTGAACTATCAGAGCCATGGCACTGAGAAGATCCACAATAGGCTGTCTTTTTACAGGCAGACCTTGGCTTGTACCAGTATACGTTTTAGCAGAAAAAGACTCTAGATGTGTTGGCCCTTTAGGTGTCCCCACAGGCTTCCAAACTCCAACATTTTCTAATGATCTGTCATATACTTCATGATCAACATCAATAGATAGCCTAGCTGGTATATTTTCTTTCCTTTTTATGTCATATTTGGGGAGAAGATCTAACTTGTTGCTGACATCTGTATGCACAAGACTGGATAATGCACTTTTTAGCTCAGCAGATGCTTTGCTACTCAAAGACAATAGTGTATGCCTTATTCTACACATGGCAGCCTGGAACTTGATACATTCCATTTCAGTTGCAAGAGCAGTCTTCATAGATAGTAGGAAGTATCCAGCATTAAACATGCTGTCACTCTTCCTTTGAGAAACCACAGAAGAATCAAGTGAAGTCTCACCAGAAATAGGTCTTGATGCTTCCTCCTTGCCTGATTGTATGTCAGTGTTTTTTAATCCTTTGTCACTTTCTTTTTTCCCAACTTGGACAACTGTGTATAAGTTTGATGAACCAATATCACGTGAAAGATTACCAGATGCTAGTCTAACAGACTTCTCAGGCTTGTCTTCTCCAGACTCCATTTGAGAACTTTGTGCAGCATCATATGAATAAACTCTTGAGTTAAAACTAGAACTCCCTGGTTTTATGGATCTGGGCTGGTAAGGATTTGTAAACAATGATGTTGGTGTCTCACCGGTGGAAATTTCAATAGCTGCATACTCGGGTGCATAAGTGAGCAATGCTTCAGCTCTGGTCAGATGACTAGATCTACCAGACGATAACACAACTGATTGGGAGCTCGTAGGCGACACAATATCTTTCTGAGGCTCTTGAACCTTAGAAACAACATCATGAATAGGTGCTACAGTTTGGTGGTTAAATACCTCCAAAGATGAGAGACCAACTGGAGAAAATCTTTGTTCAGGTATATCCATAGCTGTCGACGGACTATCTGTGAATGTGGCATCCCCACAGTCAGAACCGGGGATCACCAGAGAATGTGATTCAGCAGTACCTGGAGGCTATATAAATTGTAGGTAGGTTAGAACATTGCAATTCTGAGCCACAATGGATGCAACAATCATGTTCTATTTCTGTTCAAGGAAAATGCAATTATTGTGCTCGAAATTGTTTAGATCTGCCGATCAGAATTTCCTAATCTTTTCTGTTCATGAATAGTTTGACAACTGTCTAAATTAGAAGGCAAACAACATGAGGTTGTGCAGTAGAAGAAAATTCCTCCACAGGCTTTAGGTGAAATCGCAAGCAACATGTTTCAAGGCATGTAAACTGTGAGGAATTCTATAAATGGTCGTTCTTTGCAATACACTTGGCAGTAATGAAGCCACCTTTTATAATCTAGACTCTTAAAACAAGCAGTAGATGCAGTTATAATCTAGACTCTTAAAACAAGCAGTAGTGGTTTTTTGAGTAAATTTCACAAAATCCCGGGTTTGGGGGCATGCGTAACGGAAAACACCTTATATTGCGATTTGTTTCAAGGAACCCCATGTTTGGAGGCAAAATGTTTCAAGAAACACTACATTTAAACTTATATTGTCTATCTGGCTAATATATTTAGGCATAATAATTGCAAAAAAATAGTATGTGATATTTTGTTAAGTATATATGTACTAGCCGCATTTTCAACATGTGTTAATTATCAAAAGTATAAACCATTTTGTGTTTATGTAACCGGTTAATCTGTCATCAACAGTGAGGACTGTGTTGAGTATGTGCAATCATTGAGTGCGAGAGTGACGAAGAAGATAAATTAGACATGAGGAAGTGCATTTTGAGCCTACTTATATGTGAATATATATTAAAAATACCATATATAATCATGAAAATGAGTATTTTATATAAATCTGAGTTCCTCAAAACATTTTGCCCCAAAACATGGGTTCCTTGAAACAAATTATAATACTTCGTTATGCATGCCCCAAAACCTAGGGTTTTGTGAAAATTGCCCATTTTTGTAAAAAAAAAAAAAAAGGTTACGCAGCAGCACAAAATGCAACAGTAGGAATTACAAAAATATAATCTTAGTTAACAGAATTTGACTACTTCTATACTTGACAGAATATCTCAAAGTAGCATAGATTCACAGTACTATCATTAGTCCGAGTAAATCCTTGGTTGATTGGTAAACTACAGAAAGATCATGGGACATGACAGCATACCTCACCAAAGTCTAACTCCTCTTCTTGAAAGAAGTCACTAAAATCTCCAAACTCTGATATTAGTAAATTGATGTCCATCGCAACCCCCTCCTCATCCCAGCCCCAAGAACATCTACCTTGACCATTTACCCCTTGATTGTTATCCACGGATTCTTTACCAGCACGAGAAGAAACTTCTGGTATTTCAGAACGAGGCCGCTTGGATACCTGATTTCACAGGTACAGAACATCAAGATTACAGCAATGCCATTACGTTCATGTAACACGGGCACACGGCACAACAATAGCATGATCGTGTAATACCATTTTCATATTGTTGCACAAAAGTTAAGAATATAAAAGGTGCCAGATGCAGAAAATTCATTTACCAGAGTCTTCATCCACACTTGGCTTGCATGTGGGAAGAAAATATTTGATCTGATAGGTTTAGCATCAATGGGCAAATACATGGACATCCGTGTTTTAAGTGAACATAGGTCTGAGTGGATCGTATTTACTCACAAATTAGACACAAACACTTTTACACATAAGAAGGTACATCTATAAGCTTCTATGAACTTCATAATGTGTCGTCTACTGGCATTTGGTTTATCTATTTCTATCCAGATTTTCATTTCATTTATCCACAATACCAAACCATTTGTTAATTATAGTGATACCATTTACAGGAAAGAAAAGAATATATTAAGTATGTCAGTCCTCTAATTAACATATTACATTAGATTAAAGCCTATTGGGAGATGGCATAAAAAAATGTTTGGGCATCACTAATAGCATACACCATTTCTGTAGACCATAAGAAGGATGTAGCAACACATGGTTGACATGTCTTATGCGTTTCCAAAATAAATACTCCCTCCGTTTCACAATGTTAAGTCATTCTAGCATTTCCCACATTCATATTGATGTTATGTCTAGATTCATTAACATCAATATGAATGTGGGAAATGCTAGAATGACTTACATTGTGAAACGGAGGAAATATGTTATTTAAGCATACCCTATATTTGCATCTGTGCCTCATTAAAGATGAATCACCAATAAGATCGTAAGAAGGATGGAAGAGTATACATATTATTGTGTTAATAATAGCTTAACTAGTGATTAAAAAAGAAACAGTATTTTAATAGCAAAGTATAAAAAGGCTATAAGGCTATGTGTGAATTAAGGTTCACTTTTTGGGGGGAGGTAAATTAAGAAGGATTGTAACAAAGTACCATCTTGCTACCAGCAATGTTGGAAGGCAGATCAGACTGATGGCATGCCATAGAGTCTGCATCAGCTGAAAGGTCACCACCTTCAGCAGCAACTGCATGTTCACTTCCATTGGAAGTGCTACTAACACTACTGATACTACTGGCCATGCTGCTGTAATTGCTGTTCTTCTGTCTCCTTAGTCTTAGAAAATTAGAGTTCACTCCAAGTCCACGAGATGATCCAAGGCAAGAGCTGATACCGAATCACAACACAAAATGGAAAAAAATCATGGACAAGACAAAATTAGCAATCAGGATATATTAAGAACATAAAGGATAGGCATTAATAAGTGCAACTTATCTTCTAGTTACAACACAATAGCATGGTCAATGAGTGCTATTATATTTTCATAACATTTTTTTTAGTATAATGAACCATGGGTAGTAAAAATATATTACGCTGTATATAGCTTTCATATGTGCTTGATGGACAGTGATCTTTGCATTGCACAATGGAACTACTCTAAATATAATATAAGTTCATATTTGCAGTTCATTGGATATTTATTTTCATTTGGTATGCTGAAATAAGCACCAAGCTCTGGCCAAAAACATCGGATGTTAGTTCACATAAGTCATGTTCCTGCTCCAGCTGCAAACTCAACTTAAGAAAAATGAATGGTAAAGAGTCTGAATACTGATTCAGTTGACCAGCTCTAGTTTTGGCTACAAACATTAGGACAAAGCAGAATATAACTTTAATAATCAGGTAAACATAGTTAGCCAAGAGCCAATTCAAGCTTCTCGTCTGCCCAAGTGTTCATAAAATTGCATGCTGATACATGATGCTGACTTCAGACTGGTCGTTCAACACTAAGTATGCATGCTAAGCGAGCATGCAAAATGTGATTGGCTAAATGAAAAATCCCTGAGATACGTTCACCCTAGAAATCTAAAACTAATGTCGGAAATCAAGACAATCAGGAAGTATTCAAGACTCACCTGTTCCGAAAGTAAGAAGATGGAGAAAAGTTCCAGAATGGCCATCCCTCCCATGATGAATTTCCCACACAGGCCTGTGAACACATTCTGCAAGTAACATAATATGAAACATGCTCTGTCCAAATATAACAAGATTATGAGAGAAGATCAGCGGTAGTACCTTTTACTAGAAAAGCGAACAAATGCCTGATGGACCATGGGTACCATAACAGCCTCGGGGGGGTATATAAATGTCCTTTCGAGAACTGGAACACTATCAGCAGATTCTAGCTTTTGATGTTCATCAGCACTTAACTGAGGGTCCTTCGCTGAATCTAATTCTTTTTTTATTTGATTATTTTCCGATTCAGGAACTTTGTCAGTTGTGGCAGCTGGAAAACCAAGGGCAACTTCAACATAGTAGCTTTGCCCTCTCAATTGGCACATGGTAGGTTGAGTAAAACCAGGTAAAGTAGCTGCCGATAATTTGCTGACATTGTTACAGAAATTTAACATAAACAGTCAGGATCAAAGTCTGCTTCTTTGTGTATGAATATTTATTCATGTCAAATGTTCACCAAAAGAACAAATATCATCTTAACGTATTGATTTGACATGTGGTTTATGAAATACCTTGAATATACTTGTCTCACAAGATCACTTGGACAACAACCAACAAGCCTACCCAGCATTCCACTAGGAGCAACTATTACTGCAATATTTGATATAACAAACCATGATATAACGGCAGAGCATAATTTACACATGAAAACAGCTGACAAAAGTAAAGTTAAATCTCGTGTGCTTGGTCTAAATTTAGAATGTTCATTGAATTCATTTAAACTATCTCAAGAAATCTTCCTATCCCAGCGGCCTGATTCAAGACAACACCAAGAACATAATGATCATAAGCCTGTACTTCTACCTACACACACTGAAGCTAACATTTTTGTAAACTTCATGGACCATATATGTTTTTCTTTTACTAGCTGAATGCCCTTGCGTTGCAACAGAATTAAAAGAAAAATTCATATCATTACCGTTTCAAATATTAATCCAAGAATTCATATTGATGTGGGAATTTGATATCTTCCCCTTAAATACTTTGTATAGAAGTTTTAACATAACACAGTAGATCAGTCGTTCATATCACTGTTTGATAGTCCCACGTGTCTGGAGATAGTGGTAGGTTAAGGCAGATTCACCATTCACCACCACCACTTGAGTACTTTAAAGGAGCATAGAAAAGACTACCATATATCTATATAGAACTTCCACCATCAAGCACTAACAAGTCTTACTATCATATACTACTATCTAATACAGATAGGAAAAGGGAAATTTTGAAAACAAAACACATACAAGTGGCAAATTTACCATATTTGCACTTTTTAAACCAGAAATTACTGATAGGATTTTGATCGATTGCACTTTTAGAATGTTCCTTACCATAAATGGGATTCACTTTCATTTCTTCTATTCCACCTTATAATGACTAAGTAAAAAAAGAAAAGGGGCGGGGGGGGATACACCAGTAGGAACTTCTTTCTTTCATGAAGAATAGCTTTTTTTAGATGGAAAAATATATATGTTTTACAAGCACTGCAATTTATCCATAAATAAATTTGTAAACATAAAATTTTGGAAATCGAAGAGCACCTGGAAGACCTTCGCCAACAGAGCGAGGAGAATGTGTGAGAACTTTCTCTATATCATCACTGCAAAGATTCCTCATGTACCTGATAGAATAGACCATTGGCATATATAAATAAAATGAAGAAGAATGGAATAATAACGGGTCACCATTAACATTGATGGCTTACCTTGCAGATATTATCACATGCACAAAGATTGCTTCCTCGGTGGCAGCAAAGACAAATTCTATTGTAGGCTGTGCTCGCCTATCACAGTGGCAATGAGAATATAAGAAATCAAGAAAAACTTGGTAAAATTGCCGTTGGCAGAAAAGAAAAAGGAAAGCTATGAGACTGTACTGCTGGCTAGTAATTCAAATGCTCTTACACAAGATATATAACCACATAATATACCTAAGAGTGTCATTACAATCCCATTATCATATAGAGGTAGCAACGGAAATGAGATATTATTGAAACCACTACAATGAAAAAAATATTACCTATTCAATTAAGCCAAAGCCCCATCTAATGAACTGAACTATAGCTGTTTTGTTACTAGGTAAGCAGGAGTCTGTCGAAGCAAATAAATAATGACAAGATTCCATTGCATCTTATACACTACCTATTGTACTGCACAACTTTCTGCTTACGACAGTAACAATAATGATGAACCATATCTCCCAAGTGCCAAAAAACAATGCATGGAATTTGGGCATACTATTTATCGTCAAGTAATTGGCAAACATCATATAGAACTAACTAATGAGGAATGAGAGAAAAACATGAAAACATGGCTATCTTAAGTTAACAAACCTAAAGCTGTTCTGATTTCTTGTAGGGGGGTAATATTTTGTAAAGACATCACCAAATCTTGCATAGGAAAGTCCTCGTAGTGTTCTGGACAAAAAAAAAACATCAAACTGGATAGTCATATATCAACAAGACAAATTGCAATTTCCATACTATAAGAAAAAAAAGGGAACCTTTCTAAAGAATTTCTTAGGGCCTGACAGAGTGCAGCTGCAACCTCTTCCAAGTTGCCTGGGGCTACCCATAAACCATTTGAAACAACTGCAAAAAGGCATAAGCAACAGAAACCAGCAAATAAATAAGCACTGGACTAATATTTTATGTAATAAAAAATCCAACCACAATCAACCTCTTAATTTGGCTACAGCATGCTGAGCTATTTCAGGTACAGACGAGTGACGGCCAGGAAGAAACAACCAGAGCTTGATCTTCTCATCTGTCATTATGACCATTTTGATATGCAGTCAGCTTATACCAAACTTAGGTGGAACAATATATAGGTGCATGAAGACAGCACACACAAACTATTACCAGGGTTATGCTCTCCTTGGGATGGATCCCATGGACCAACAAAGGAATTTGTCCAAGTACTTAGGAAACCTTCACTCTGTAAGTGAAGATGTGCTGACAGCACAATGTTGTTAAGAGCATCTTTCTGCTCAGCTTTTGAACTGAAAGAAGAACAGCAATCCAAACAAAGAATCAATGCATCAGAACATAAGTAAAGAGTGACAAAGGCAACTAGAAGACATCACAAAAGGCCAAGAACACCTTCTCTCAGAAGCTGTACTTGGATCTGGTTCAACAGGAAGAAACTGAAACCACGATACATTTTGGAGCTCCCCCTATAAAGGCCAAACATATAAATTAAGATTAAAAGACTATATATGATTCATGATTGTGGACAATCAAATTTTCTACATAATAAACAAAAAGAAAATGAAACACACAAATCCTATCTGAAAAATTGCAAAGTTAACCCTACCTGGCTCTGGCAGACCTACCCAAAAATCAAACTGTGGCATCCTAGTCGGTAATAACTCTCACCTGCTTTCAGTTTTGACATTTGGCAGATGTACTCTCTAAAATCTCTAGCCAGGGGTTCCGTTATTTTATTTCCTTTTATGAGCTTTTTATTGCAAAAGAATCTATTTAAGGTATACCAGTGCAGCAAACAGAAAGTTTGATAGGACACAGGGTGCCAGGGAAAACAATTTGTGAAGGATCTCGAGGCCTAAGCTGTAAATTTATCTGGCCACAATTATTCTTAAAGATCTCCATGATCCCTTTTTGCGATTACTTTTGTCACTGTATAATTGCGAAAGTTGAGGTATCATATTTATGCAAGCATATAGTACTCATGTCACAAATCCCATACATTACTATAGAAAGTGGCTACCCTCACACTAGTCAGGCAACAAGATTCTGTGTCTGGGGGGACTGAAACAGTATGAATGGGTCAATGGAATTTGGACCTTTTTGACACATGCAAGACCCATGGCATGGACTATTAGAGATTTCTTTAGAGAGTTGTTACACTTGGCAGTTACATTGTTGGCTGGACAGGATAAGATAAACCTTCCAAGGAGAAAGATGCTCCTACAATCTAGAGCAAGTTGGAGTCACTGTGAAACTCATGAAATCAGCTGTCGAAATTGAGTGGATGCTGTTGGTTGACAGGTTGAGCAGCTTGTCCTGTTCTTTTTTAACTTTCTCAAGTTGTTTTCATTTAAAAGGTTTATTGCTTTATTAGGGCTTTCCTTGATGCTGTCCCCTCAAAAAATGGATCAAACAACAAAATAGTTCAACCTTTTTCTATCAGAATTAGGCAAAAGTGACTACGATCAAATATGTCAACCTTCAAATATCCTATGCAAGAGTAAACATAGCACCGAGGGTCTCTAATTAGCATCCGAAAAACATCTGAAAAAATAATATGTACCAAAGAAATGAAATCAAAACAATTTTATCTACTGCCAAGACCAATATAGAACAAAACTCCCAATGACATTATAAGCAAGACTGGAAAGATTGCATTCGTGATGTGAATAAAATGGAGGAAGATACCGGATTCCCATGTTGTAAATAGAGGCCCAACATAAACTGAATAGAACATAAGGGGAAACAGGAGTGAGATATCTGACTTACAAGCTTGAAGATGTTTGTCCACATATTCTGTTGGTTTATGCGATTACCGGAGTTTCAGCCTGGAAAGTACAAGCCTATAAGATGAAGCATGCAACATGTACCTCTATCTGTGAAATGAGATATAATAAGTTTGGATTCCATCTGTATAACAAATGGAACTAAGGTTCTACATACATACAAGAAAGAGCAATATCAGATGTGTGTGACATGCAGATAGAGGGGGCCTATTACTCTAAATTTTGCACTCCAGATCTAATGAGCTGGAACAAGTCATATTGCAATATCATCCGCTTAAGAAGCATGAGATGGGGCAAATGGTAAACAGTAAACATAAAATGGTTCAACAAGAAATGCAAATGTTCTTAATGGTCATGCAGTGGCTGAGAATTGTTTATTCCCAATGCACAAATTGCAAAGGGGATAAGATCTTCAGTTTTCATGCTTAGGTGTCATTGAAATAAGCAATTGCTTTCAATGGAAGGTGTGACAAATGGCAGAGCCTCAATATCTTTGCTTCACATGAGCAATTACTAACATATGGAACAAGGTACATATTTCCAAACTCCCTACCTCTGCCTCGTGTGAGGTGCAACTTTCATGCATGATTTAAGCTTCCATGACCTACTGCATATAGAAACTACTTGATCTGGAAGCTACCTAGTTAAGTCAAGCCCCTCCAAACTCATCACAATGATAGAACGACCTTCCCTTTAGGCTTTATCCTACTCACATAATCTACTGAAGTCCACCATCCTAATAACATCTGCGAACAAGCCAAATTCGCATTGCAACACAGCCAGAGTCTTCCTCCACAACCAAGCTGCAGAGAACCGGGTGCAAACAGCAGGGTGGGGCACGGGGATTCAGTTGAACCCCCAATTTTTTTGAAGCAAGCTGTTACCAGTACTAAGGTTTTAGGGCAAAGAGAAAAGTTCCCGGATCTAGAAGTGAAGCTAAGGTTAAAGCGAGCAGAAAAGGCGTGGGTAGAGAGAGCTATGAGAAAGAGGATGCGCGTGCGGGTGCTCACCGGCGAGCGAGGATGCGGCGGAAGCAGCAGGACGTCGGCCGCCGCTGCTCCGGCCCAGGCGGCGGGCAAGCTCGCGCCGCGAGGGGACGGGGAAATCGACGACTAGGGCAGCAACGAGTCGGAGACCCAACTACGCCGGCGTGGGTACCCTTTCTAGTGTAGCCCGGTCTAAATCGGCGGAGTAGGGAGGGCTTAGAGGGGCTCACCGGAGATGCTGCTCGGTGGGCGGCGGAAGAGGTCGCCGACTCGCCGCCGGTTTGAACCGGAGAAGAAGGGGGCGGTGGTGGTCGGGTCAGTTCGCTCCGCCCTCGACCTGGAGTGCCCCCGCTCCCCCGTGGCCCCACCACCTCCTTGCTCACCGTGCGGTTCTGATATAAAAAAATAAAAGAAAAACAACTCATGGATCAACTTTCTAGTCAGCCTGCATCCAGCCCAAACCAAACCGCATTTTTGTAAGCCCAACCCAGTCCGATCCAACAAAAGACAGCCACAACGATCCAAATCAACACCCAGCCCAATTAATCCAAACAGGCCCGCTCCACTAGCAGGCCTCACAATGTGTTTCGGGTGACTGGCATTCGGCTCTTCCTAGATGGCAAGAAGAACAAGCCGGCGGCGTTCACCTGCAACATTTATCTATGACGCCGGGCACGATCACGATCACGAGGTGGCGTCGACGGAGGCTGCCTCCGTGAGGGAGCGGGACTACATCGAGCTCATCAAGTTGACGCTGTTGTCGCACGTGTGCACGGCGCCCGTGCAGTACAACGGCACGCGGATCGACGATTGTTGAGAATGTGAGATGGTTTGGCAATTTGGCATCAGCAAATCACCCTTGTTCCCAACAACATCCATTGAGTTATATTACTGAACTGAAATAATAGTATCGTCGATCGTCACAGACATGTTTACCACACTAGGAACATAGGTGGCAAATCATCTCTATTTTTGGTTAACAATATAAAAAAACCAGTTACATAAGTTGAGGGTGTCCTGTGTTGTGACTAAAATGTTACTCCCTCTGTATTTTAATGTATGACGTTGTTGATTTTTCGAACAACGTTTGACCATTCGTTTTAATCAAAATTTTCGTGCAAATATGAAAGTATTTATATCATGTTTAAAGAACATTTGATGATGAATCAAGTCACAATAAAATAAATGATAATTGTATAAAAATTTTTTGACTAAAACGAATGGTCAAACATTAGATAAAAAGTCAACGGCGTTATACATTAAAATATGGAGGTAGTACTACATAAGAGGCCTCTTAGAAAGATATCCCCTTTTAACCACTTCATTTAACTGCCACAGATGCTTCCTTGGTGGTCAGTATCTCACTATTCACAATCCAACAGTAAGATAAGAAAATACTCCTAATGCAATTTAAAGTGATACCTTCCCAATGAGTTTAGAAAGGCTTGGTTAATGAAGGTCGAAGAATATGTGACGATGATAATGCCTGTACATGCAAAATATACATACCTAGCATGCGCATGAGGGGTAGGGGAATGGGGGCTATAAAATGTACCGAGTGCGATGTGGTGAGTTGTTGCTTAATCTTCTCCGTACATTTTAGATCTGATGATCGATGATAACTTTTTATATTTGGACTATATATCAACCCAACCATCCAACGGACGACGGTACTCACTTGTCGCCACCTCCTAATAAGCCATTGTATCTAAATTGCTGGCTCCTCCACTTATTCTTCCCCTTTTTTTCCAACTCACATATCTCGTTTTCCGTATACACGCTTTCCATACTACTAAACGGTGTGTATGCTTTCCGAACACAACTTAGGTTGTGTTCTTTCCTTCAAGTTCTCAATCACTCTCTCTCTCGTTTTCCGCGCGCACGCTTTTCAAACTGCTAAACGGTGTATTTTTGCAAAAAGTTTCTATACGAAAGTTGCTTAAAAAATCAAATTAATCCATTTTTGAAAAAAAAATAGCTAATACTTAATTAATCATACAATAATGCGTGCTCCGTTTTGCGTGCCGGGGAGGAGAGGTTCCCAACCCCTCCTCCCGAACGCACCTTTAAGTTCAGGTTCCCAACCTCACTTCCTCGTTTACCGCACGCACGCTTCCAAACTGCTAAACAGTGCATGTTTTACAAGAATTTCTATAGAAAAATTGCTTAAAAAATCATATTAATCTATTTTTAAAGTTTTTTTAAACTAATAGCTAATTAATGACGTACTAATCCATTGCTCTATTTTCCGTGTCGGAGATGAGGGTTCCCACCCCTCACCTAAGAACACAGCCTTAGAGCATCTCCAACAGAATGGCCATTTTTTACTCTCTAAATACCTATTTGGCCAGCCTAATAAAAATTTAGAGAGTCAAATTTATCTTCTATTCCAACAGACTCTCCACATTCCACTCTCTATTAACCAATGGACCCCACATATCATTCTCCTCCTCTTTTTTCTTCCTCCCCCTCTATCCAATCCTCTGCTCATGCTCCTGCTCGTGCCAGCGGGGTCGACGGCGACGACGTTGCAGAGGCGGTGGCGAAGGCGTCGAGACACCCGTCACCGCTCCATCCCTCCCTTGCCGCACTAGGAGCGCGACGATGGCGAAGCTGGGCGGGCAGATCAAGGACGACGGCGTGGGCGGGCAGATCAGGAGGAAAAGGAGCCGCTGTGGGGAAAGGGAGGCGACAGCGCGGCCGACGGCGGAGGTCGCAGCCCGCGACGGCGCGGATAGCGGCGGCGGTCGCGTGCGACGACGTCGGCGCTAGGGGCTATGCGAGAGAGAACAGCCGGCAAGGAGATGGGAGGAGAATGTGTGTGGAGCCACAGTTGGCCAGTGATTTTTGGCTAGCCAAATTTGGCTGGTGGAGAGGCTGTTGGAAGACATTTTTTCGATGGAATGGCTAAAATTTAGCTTAGAGAGTTATTTGGAGAGGCTGTTGAAGATGCTCTTAGACGACCAGCCTCTCTCTAAACCATGGGGTAACGAAGGAACCATGGGACTGTACCCCCTTCCATTCCCATCAACCCATTCATGCCATTGTCACCTTCCCGTTGCCACTACATGATCCTATCTACTAATCAAAACTCACACCGTGGAATTTTCCTCTTGGACAGGCCACGAAGTCGCGAACCATCGTTCGGCAAGGGAGCACGCACCGGATCAATCAGCTGGCGCGGAACGGCCGATCACATCACGGCTCAATCCCGACGTGATCAAAAACAGCGTCCCCCGCTATAGGTTCAAGCGCAAAAAAACGTACAACCTTGGTCCAGCAGCACAGGGCGCGAGCATGTGCCGGCCGCGGCAGCAGAGCTCGCGCCGACTTGCATGATATGGTGAATACATTACTACATTAGCTTGCTATATAGCCTAGGTCGCATCGTCACGTACGCCGTCCTGATCATCGCAGCCGTCCAAACGCTTCATCTGTCGAACGAGCAGAGTTTGCAGCTTGCTTGGTTGCCCCCCATGCCGGTTTTGGACGCCCGCTCTTGGTGCATTAGCCGGGATCATGGTGATCATGGTGTTGGACAGGATAACCTATCATACAATGCACTGTGGATTTTGTACTCTTTTCCGTGATCCGACGCCAGGAAAGGGAATACCATCCAGTGATCAGGTCGGTAGAGGAGTGCGATAGCTAGCTATGTAACGTAAGGTTTCCTTGTCAACGCTGGCCGCTGTGCTTCCTCTCTGTAGGCTGTGGCACATACGGTCAAAAGAAAAGGGCGTTTCCTGTGATACCGACCGCGACACACGCAGCGCCCGTGAAAATCTGGTAAATATCAATCTCATGGAAACACCAGTTTTCGATTTTTCGCCGATAATAGGACGATGGAACTTCAGTGGTCCCCTTTTTAAGATGAAATGGTTGCACCGCTCCAAGGACTTTTGCCGGTGTCTTTCGTCTGAAATTCGTACAAATTTCGTATACCAGTCTCAGACGTTATGATGTATCGGATTGGTCACATGGGAAATGGGCAGGCCAACTCGCATCTTGGCACGAGAGGAAGAGAAACCAGCACATGATTCTGGTTTGTGCGAGAGAATATCCAATGGTCCTACTCTGTTCACTGGCTCACCCTGCATATGGGCGCGTTGTACCATAGCCCAGCATGTGTCCAAGTACTATGAGTGCTAAATGACCAATGGGGATTTTGTCACTGGTCTGGTAGACAAGGCCGAAAGGAGCACTCCTGCAAGGTAGAGTGGCTTGCACAGCCCATTTTGCAACTTTACTAGCCCACTGTATGAAATACCGCTTGTGGCTGGATCACATGAACATATGTGTATCGTGTGTATCAGTGTATGTATATGCTCGATGCGCAAAGACCGGCTAATTTAGAGCTTGAGATTGGTGCACAGACGACATTCCCACTTGACACTGGATGACCCTGTTGGTCTCGAACTCTCTCGATCTCAAAAACAGAGGCGAACGATTGCAAATTTTCCATGCCAAGTGGAAGTACCCACTGGAAGCAGAAATGCATTAGATCCGAGGAGGATTACACCGAGATTAACATGACCTCTTTATTCACTTAGTACTATTATTCTTTTTGCTCAATCTACATAATTACAGGACGCAAGTTGCTATACACCATCCATCCATCCATCCACGCCACCGTACCCCTGCCGACAAGATCGTCGGGAAATGAGCTTGCATCCCCGTATCCGTCCTCTTCCTCATTCCCGGCGAAATGCTCCCGTCGCCGGATTTGTGGAACGGGAGAAGCGGCACCGCGCGCTCTCCTGTATCGCACAACTCACAAGCTCACAACTCACTCCACTGCCCACGCACACCTCTACTCAACCTACCTAAGTAAACGGAAGGCATCATGCGTCAGCTCCACTCCGCCGCCCATGTCGTCGTGTGCTCTAGGCGTCTCGCCGCGTGGCCTCCCCCGCGCATGCTGCACGAACTGGACTTCTTTGAATAGAGATTCTTTTTTTTTTCCGCTTCCTAATTTTCTGTCTGATTTCGAGTGGCCATTGTTGTGCCGGTGGCCGCGTCAATCGAGGGGGAAACATGTGTCCTCACCTCCGGTGTTCCAGAGGAAATGCGCGTAGGCGGCGGCATGGTGCGCGTTGCCGGGGTCGGCCGCGATGGCCTCCTGGTAGGTGTCCTCCGCCGCCGCGAGGTCGTTCCTCGCCTTCCACAGGAACGTCGCGTACCGGCTCAGCGCCTCCGCGTCCGCCGGCTCCGCGCGCACCGCCCTCTCGAAGTACTGCTCCGCCCTGCGATTAACGGGAGGTTAGACAAAATGGATCACCGTGGCGCGGCTCGGATGAGATGAGCACGACGGTCAATTCGTCGAACAGGTGGTGGGCGCAGGGTGAGGGGGCCTACCGGTCGTGGTCGTTCTGCACGAGGTAGAGGAACTGCGCGAAGTTGGCCAGGATGAGCGGGTTATTGGGCTCCTCGGACACGGCGAGCTCGTACCGCTGCTCCGTCCGCGTGTACTCAGCGTGGCCCTCCGTCTCGATCTCCGCCTCCACCGGCGCGACGAGGTTGCCGAGCACGTCCGGGTCGCTTAGCTCCTCTGCACGCGCGTTCTCCTTCATGCTCGAGGCCTCCGCCACCATCCTTTCCCAGATGGCCTGCTCGTCCTCGGCCATACCAGCTCCCGTTCCCGCCGGCGGCGCTGGTTGCTGCGGCGCGACACCGCTCAGCCGAGCTAGGGATTCGTCCCACCGGTCGTCGCCAGTGGCGCCCGCGACGGGCCGAACCTTCCCGCCACCGCCGCTGCTCCCGCCGACCGAGGCGGCACGCCCGATAGAGAACGTCTTGACCGAGGCCGCATCGAACCGCGGGAGGGATGGGTCGGCGTGCTGGGTGTCGACCACCGCGACAGCCGAGGTGGTAGGCGGAGCGGGAGGGATAGCTGCGGCGGCGGCGACACTGTGGCCCATGGAGTGGACGGTGAAGTTGGCGAGGAGGAGCATGAGGGAGACCATGAGAGCCGGGGTGCCGGCGAAGATGTGCTGGAAGAGCCACACGAAGGAGGCGTGCATCTCGCCATGGACTCGCGCCAGGACGCCCTGCAGGTCGTCGCCCAGCATTGCCTCCCGCATCTGCTGCAGCGCGAAGCTCTGCAGCTCCCGCACGATGAGCACCATCGACGAGAAGGCGCGCCCCACCGAGTCGCCGGCGGAGCCCAGCAGCCGCTCGTCCCACCGCGTCTGCCGCGCCACCAGCTGCTGCTGCTGCTTCTTCCGCTTCAGCATCCGGAGCGACAGAGGCATCCCGGCGCTGCTCGCGCTACGCTCCACGCTCGCCGGCCACCCGCAACCCGTGGGCTGAACACCCACCGCCGCCGCGAGCTCCTCGATCCGCCGCAAGAACTCCGCGTCCCCGCCCCCCACGCCATCCAAACTGGCGCTCAGGGCGCACCTCGCCGGCTGCCGCAACCCACGGCGCCGCGCCATAACACCGGCGCCCCAATTAACCGGGGCGCGGGACCTCGCGAGCCCCGCACCGCCGAGGGCGGGACGCGAGGAGGACGTCGAGGGCGGCGAAGACGAGGCGGAGGAGCGCGCGCACGGGGATGGCGCGACGGCCGCGACCTGGAAGCCCATGGCTTTCTTCTGCTCCGCGTGTGGGGGGGCGCCTCTCCTTCCTTGCCTCCGCAGGGGAGGTGTGGAGATCGCGCGCGGCCGCAGAAGAGAGGAAGCCGCTGGCGAAGGAAAGGAAAAAGCGTTGGGGGGCTTTTAATTAAGGGCCGGGGCGTCCCGGTCAGCCTCCGCACGCTGGCGCTGGCTCGTGAGCGGTCTAGTGGTGTGCCATTGTGTAGTGTAAAAGATTGTCTACCTTTACCGTATTGAAAGACCACCACTCACCAGGGCAGAAATATATACATTTTTTTACTTACCGCTACAATATGAAAGGGTTTGTTTAGTTATTTGGATGTAAAATTTTTGAAGTATATGGACATATATTAAAAGTATTAAACGTAGACTAATAATAAAACAAATTATAGATTTCGCTGTAAAATGTGAGATGAATTTATTAAGCCTAATTAATCTGTCATTAGTAAATGTTTACTGTAGCATCACATTGTCAAATCATGGCATAATTAGGCTCAAAAGATTCGTCTCGCATTTTATATGCAAATTGTGTAATTGTTTTTTTTTCCACATTAATGCTCCATGCATATGTCCAAACATTTGATGTGATGTTTTCGGCTAAAATTTTTTAAAATCTAAACAAGGCCCAAATCAGGAATTTTACATCAAAACAATCTATACGAATTCCCACTTAATTGTTTTCCTACTTAACTGTGGATATATCTTTTTAGGGAGTGTGTAAATTTCCGATGACTTAAAATTCAGTCACTTTTCCCATCCTTTGATGGCAATCCAACAATTTTTATTGCTTCACCCTTTTATCATGTAAAACATATAAAAATTACAAGGAGAGATTGTGGCGGCGATCGGCCTATGCTCGTCGGCGCGGGGAGGAGGGGAGTGGTGATGTTGCTGTCCTCAACGGCATGTCGACTTTTGACCACGACGATGGATCCTCTTCCTCATCATCGTCCCATCCATCTTATACCCGATCAATGTCGCTCGACTACCAAGTAGAACAGATATGCCTATGGCACCATGGCCTACACTCGTCATCGTCTTCTTCCATCTAGCAGGCTTTCTCTGACTCGTGGGGTTCACAAGGCGAAATCGCTAATAAGCGACTAAACACATGCCTCTTCCCCAGCACGATGCGCCACGTGGTGCGCGCGGATGGTGGGGGGCGCGGAACGATGTGTGGGAGGGAGGAACACGTGCGCGATTTTTTTTCTATTTGGTTTTTCCGGGTTTTTGTTGTTTCCGTTCAGCTTTTCTATTTTTTTTAATTTTTTTTTGGTTTTTCTGATTCAGTTTTTTATACAGCTTTATATTCGTATATATAGAAACTTTATATACGTATACAAAGTTTGTATACATACGTATATTGTATATGTACGTATGCAAAATTTATATATGTGTATATTTCTTCCCTTTTTATACGTATGTATATAAACTTTGTATATGTATATTAATATAGGGTAATTTGGATCCATGCCATTATAATTTTGCAATGGCATGGTTACGATTTTCCCTATATACAAAGTATGTATACACGTATACAAAGTCTGTATTCATGTATATATTTTTCTATGCCTTTTTAAAATACGTTTGTATACAAACTTCTGTACATGTATACAAAGTTCGTATGCACGTATATAAAGTTTGTATACATATATAATTTTTATATACGTCAAAAGCAGTAGTTTAGGCCTGGTTTAATTCCAAACTTTTTCTTTAAATTTTTAACTTTTTCATCATATCGAAACTTTTCTACACACACAAACTTTCAACTTTTCCGTCACATCGTTCCAATTTCAATCAAACTTTCAATTTTGTCGTGAACTGGACACACCCTTAGCAGGACTATAGTAGTGCAGTAGTACGCTAGAAAGGGGTGCGTCCAGGTCAAACTTGATATTTTACCCCCATGTTGGCAGTCCAAACTTTCAACTTTTCCATCACATCAAGACTTTTCTACACATATAATATTTCAACTTTTCCGTTATATCGTTCCAACTTCAACCAAACTTCTAATTTTAGCGTGAACTAAACACAACCTATGACAAAGGTGATGAAGATCTAAATAATTTTCTATCCAACGGAAAGAGAACATAGGAGCAATTATTAAAAGCGGCATTTGGAGAGTGGCAAATAGTTGGATTCCTCATGTGTAACTTGGTACTGTGAGGAATAGATTATATTTTTCAAAATAATAGCTATATGGTCTTTTTTTTAAAAAAACACGAGAGAATATATGGCTGAGTTCGGAAAACGGAGCGACAGTTAGTGCATGATTTATTAAGCATTAGCTAAAATAAACTTGAAAAATAGATTAATATGATTTTTAACCACAACTTTTCTATATAACTTTTTTGCAAAATACACGTCGTTTAATAGTTTGGGAAGCGTACGCGCAGAAAACGAGAGATGTGAGTTGAGAAAAATGGGGGAAGAACACAACCACAGTTTGCCTCTTGCCACATGTTTTTTATGTGCATTGGGCCAAAGCGATAAAATAAGTAACCCACAAATATTAAATCAAGCTTATTATAAGTCCAAACTGCACAAGATAAAAAAAGCACCAAAATTTATAAAATGCAACCCGAACGTGAATAATCTATTGCCTGAGATCTAAGCTTGTTAAAAACAAATCCAATGCTTCTCTAAACAAATTCACTCCACACCTTTACAGAATGTATCATCCGGAAATTTATTACACCAATTGGTAAACCAACCGAAAAAAAAACTCGAAATTCAACTGCTCCCATATTTCGATTACATGCTTGAGCAAGTGGGGTAAGTGGGTGAAAAGCGAGAAACAAAAATAGTACTACTATGGGGGCCTGTTTGATTATAGGCAAAATAAAACTTACCAAGTTTTGGTAATACTGAATTTTTGGCAAGATGGTAATATTGTCAAAATTTTAGTAGAATTTCTTATTTATTGACCAAATTTAACAACAAACGAAACGTAACTATTTTTTAGCAACTTTACCAAAAAAAACTGTTATGATTTAAATTGGCATCAAAGTGAACATTCCCTATTTTTTTTTCGAGGACTCCAACTGCTATATAGTAGTATAAAAAAAAGCACCGCTCCTAGTGTACAAGTATACAAATGCACCACTAGCAGGTCCTAGAGCCATGAATCCACTAACCTAATCATATGATTATGTGAACGTGATTGGCCGTTAAGAACTTGATACTAACAGCTAATAGTGGCTTACCGACCCCAAAGCCAGAAAGGCGGCCGTCAGGTGCATCGCACCCCTCCGGAGAGCGACCGCTGCGAGCCTTCACGCTGAAGCTGAACGCGAAAACTAAAATAAACCGAGCCAACCTGACGTAATAGTGCCGTCGTTTCGCGGGGGTCTCGCTACACGCCGAAGCGGTAAGAAAGCGCCGCGGGGGGGGGGGGGGGGGGGGGGGGATATCAAAATATCTCCGGCGAACGGACGGCCGCCGGAGACGGAGAGCGAGATACACCAGCAGATGACCACCAGGCTCCAACCTGGGGGTTTTGTACGGATCGGCCCGGACAACTCGCGCCGGGAGGAGGTCGACCTCTCTCCGCTCGTTGATCGGACGGCAGGGAGCGGACAGAGCGCGCTGATCGGACGGTGGACAGCGTTGGAACGATGGGTCCTGGAGGGTTCCGTTCCACGCGCGGCACATGCGTAAAATGCGCACGCGCACCCGCAGCTGTAGCCTCTACAGTGTGTAAGCTAGCTAGCGCGGTGGAGCCGTGCCTGTCAGGCGTGTCGTGTGCCGCCTCGGGACACGGGAGAGTTAAAGGGGGTGGTGGGTGGTAGCCGGTAGGCCAAGCTGGATCCCGTTCGCTGGGAGGAGTAAAAATTGGAGTTTTCTCCTCCTGTTTCGTCTTGGCTGAATACGGTGTATATTTGACGCTGAGAACACAATTTCGTACTTACTCCAAGAAAGAGCAAAAATATCTTATCACGAGGAATGGAATCTTCCGAAGTTACTGAGTGAGGTGCATAGAACTTATTTAGGTGTATTATCTGGATTACCAAACTTTCAATATATATTTTTGGTCCCTCAACTCAGTTGGTCCGTACCCTCATGTGGGACCACCGATAATCCACCATGGCATGCCACGTTGGCGCGTGGGGGCGGGTTAAGATCCGTTTGAACTAGTGATGGCACTCGAAACAAGTTGAAGGATCTAAAAATGCGTTTTGAGAGTTTGAAGATCTAGATGATAAAACTAGACAAGTTTAAGGACCGCTCATATACTTTACTCGAAATTATTTGTGCAACTGCAAGTGTGCATCCCAAATAATCCTCAAACAAGGACTAAATGAGTACTACTTTCTCGATCTCAAAATAAGTGTAACGAATTAATTAGAGAACTGTTCAAAATAAATGTAGTCTCTATTTCAAAATTAGAGGACTGCATTTATTTTGAAACATGGAATCAGAACGACTTATTCTCTTCGGTTTCATGAGAATTAAATTTCAAAATATGCTATTTATTCAATTTTGTTTCACAAATATTCGAGATGTAATTTGTTTAGCAGAATATACCATCGCCTAACCGGTACGTGGAAACGAAGTGGCATGATGATAGCCCCGATCTCGCGGGGCGAATACGCGAGACGGCACAGCGTCGCGCGGCAAAGTCGCGAGACCGAGCTGTCTCGCGTGGCCAACGAGGGATACCACCGCACCAGCGCCAATCATTATCGGATAATGATCCTGATTAGCAATTAAGTAGTAATTAGTTAATCTGATTAGTGGTTAATTAATTATTATATAATTCACTAATCGATAATTAATCACTAACTAATTGCTAAGAATTCACCCTGCTGGTCTCGCATGTTGGTTGTGCGAGATATTTTTGCTAGCAAAGTTTTGTTCCGAATATTTGTGAATAAAATAGAATGAACAATATATTTTCAAATTTAATCAAATTTAATTCGGTTTCGCGAGTCTTGATGTTTTGGTCACGGTTTTCAAAATACACCTTCGATCATGTACCTTTGGAACACAAATAGGAAAAATATACAATTTTGCTAAAAAGCACATTTCAAAGCAAAGTATTATAAATGATAAGAAAACCATAGAAAATGTCTATTTGGTTAGATCACAAAAATTACACATGAGTTAGATGAGAAAGATAGAGAAATAATTTTTTCAAGAGGTGGAACTCTCGCTAACCTTGCTCAAAAATGTATATGTATCAAGCCATTCCAAAAGAATTTTGTATGATTTAGAAAGCTCCAATTATTTGTTTCAAGTGGCCAAATAGGAAAACTTGGTACATGATTGAAACTCTAAATGTCTCCACAAGTTCTTTTCAAATACAACGGATACCTAATTTATGCGCAACTTGAGAGTTAGGATACATTATTTTTTTTTCCATATTGTGCTAGAACGAATCGCCAATTAACGGTGTGGTTTTTTTTCCATACTGGCGACCCTACTTACAGTATTGTACGGTGAAACGACATGGGACGTTGATGTACTTGTCGACTGAGGTCCCGTAGGTGGAGCTTGAAATTATAAGGTTTGTTTGAAGTATTTTAGTAGCCGTGTTTTCCTTAAAAATCTTCAGCTTCTTTAAATAGTATAGATTTTTATTTCGATTCTAAGAATTTATAGTTATAAAATCTATAAAACAAAATAGAAGTCAGAAATAAACTGAAAACCTCAGATTTTTTAAAGATTCTGATAAACTGATCATCAATCAATTATTTCTTAGAAACTTAAGCTTTTTCTCAAATATGGCCTGAAGCACCTTGTGAGTTAGCTGCTGATAACAATTTAACAAACTAGGATTCGTAATTTTTATTTCTAATTTATTCTCTATATTCTGTAGTTACTGATTTTCTTAAATCTATATATATATGAAGCTAAATTAGTTAAAGAGTTGGGAGATGACATCTACTAGCAGCTGGAGTAGTATCTAAACATGTAGGTGCAGCAAACTAGGATTCGTAATTTTTATTTCTAATTTATTCTCTATATTCTGTAGTTACTGATTTTCTTAAATCTATATATATATGAAGCTAAATTAGTTAAAGAGTTGGGAGATGACATCTACTAGCAGCTGGAGTAGTATCTAAACATGTAGGTGCAGCAAACTAGGATTCGTAATTTTTATTTCTAATTTATTCTCTATATTCTGTAGTTACTGATTTTCTTAAATCTATATATATATGAAGCTAAATTAGTTAAAGAGTTGGGAGATGACATCTACTAGCAGCTGGAGTAGTATCTAAACATGTAGGTGCAGTAACGGTTCAACCGTTCAAGGTAGCTGCAAGCCTGCAATCCAAAAAGATAACTGTGGAGGATTTGTAGTGTTCGGCGGCTTCTCTCCGCCGTCCAATATTTTTGTCAGTGCCCCACACAATGATCAATGATGTGAAGGAAGTCTGGATGGACGAACGAGAGCAATTGATCCGTCATGATGTTGACGACTAATTAGCAAAATTTCATTTGACGTATATGTAACTAATACAGTATTAGATTCGTGACTACAGTAATCAATAAAGTTTTGGGTGGTATGTTGCATCAACCTTACTGGTGTGATTTACGGCTAAGCATTCCATGCATGACAACCGTTTCAAAATATCACTACTACTTAGTTTGTCGACGAGAATGTTTTACGAGTAGAAAGTTGGACGTGCCAACGAGTACGACAAGCAAATTTAGTTTGTCTACGTACAATCAACGTAAAAGCTGTGTAGTACTTCCTCCATTTCATATTATAAGAGTTTCTAGCATTGCCTACATTCATATATATATATACACACACATACATGGTAGTGAATTATATATATATATATATATATATATATATATATATATATATATATATATATATATATATATATATATATATATATATATATATATTCATTAACATTTATTTAAATATAGATAATGCTAGAAAGTCTTATAATATGAAACAGAGGGAGTCCTAACTTAAAAACCACACCAAATGGTGTAGCGTAAATTTAACTAGCTGGGTGGCCCGCGCAATTGCGCAGCTAGCACCCAAACAAAATCATATATTTTTTAGTATGATTTCACTTAAATTTTTTTAAATAGCTATCTCATTATCTTAAGACTTTGAAAGACCAAATCTTATCATCCTCGTGTTTCTAATTATATAGTTTTTAAAAGTCACACCAGTTGGTACCTTTTATGTCATTTCCATCTTTATTTGCTTACTCGATCTACCACTATTTCTATCCATTCTTCTTGGAACCTTTAAAAATTAGATTTTATAGTTTTTAGAGTTTATTGTCACGTTGGTTTCGTTTTTATAATTTCTAGATGTCCCGTCAAATGTTGCCATTATACTCCTCTATGGCCCGTCCACTGTCTCTTCACTTTATTGTTATTGAGATTTTAAAAATCAAACATAATTATCGTTTGGGTTCATTTTTACTTTTTAGAAGTTCCGCCAAACCCTCAGTGGCTTTATCATTGTACTCCTCTACGGCTCGCCTGTTGCCTCTCTTCTTTATTGTCATTGAGATTTTAAAATCGAACATGATTATCATTGTTTATTTTTTACTTTTTAGAAGTTACGAACCTTTAAAAATTGGACTTGTAGTTTCATTTTTTTTTATATTTTTAGAAGTCCCATCAAACGATGCCACTATGCCCCTCTACAGTCCGTCCGCCGCCTACTCTTTATTGTCATTGTGATTCTAAAAATTGAACATAACTATCGTTGGAATTCATTTTTAATTTTCTAGAAGTCCCGTCAACCGTCGGCGGCTCTGCAACTATACTCTTATACACCCTGCAAGCTGCTTCTCCTTTTTATTATCATTGAGATTTTAAAAATCGAAATGTTTATCAATGGGGTTTTTTTTTTTACTTTTAGAAGTCCCGGCAACTGCATTACTTGTTTGCTTCACGGCCTGCCTGACGTCCCTCCTTTTAATCGTCATTAGGATTCTATTTGATGTTTTATTAACAATTTTTATATGTCGTATCAACCGCCACTACTCTACTCTTTTATAGGCATGTTACTTAATTTATCTCGTCATGTGTTTTAGATGGTCTTTTCTTTGAATAGTCTTTATTTTTATCACAGATATTAGTTATCTATAAATTGTATTCCTAATTAAAATCTTATTTTTGTTTTTCAAATTTCAGAATTTTTTTAAAAAAATTAGTCAATACCGTATTGTGTTTTTTTAATGTTTTTATTTTTAATTTCAGTTGTTTCAAAATTATATTACTACTTGAACTCTCTTTTAATTTTTCTAAATTTAGATATTATTTTATTTTTTATTCTAATTTTTAATTAATCTCATATTAGGTTCTTATATGGATTCTTCTTTCAATATTGCTTATTTTTAATTTCGAATTTCAGCTAATTTAAAATTGTATTCCTACTTGAACTCTTCTTTTATTTTCTTTTGCTACTTTCGGATTTATTTTAATTTTTATTTCGAATTTTAATTAATCTCGTATTGGGTTCTTATATGAACTTTTCTTCTAATATTCCTTATTTTTAATTCCGAATTTCAGCTATTTTTAAATTGTATTTCTACTTGGACTCTCCTTTCCTTTTCTAATTTTGGATTTTATTTTATTTATATTTTGAATTTTGATTAATCTCGTATTGGGTTCTTATATGGAAACTTCTCTCAATATTCCTTATTTTTAATTCCGAATTTCAGCTATTTTTAAATTATATTTCTACTTGGACTCTCTTTTCTTTTCTAGTTTTGGATTTTATTTTATGTTTATTCCGAATTTTGAATAATCTCGTATTGGGCTTTTATATGGAAACTTATTTTAATATTGCTTATTTTTAATTCCGAATTTCAGCTATTTTTAAATTGTACTTCTACTTGGACTCTTCCTTTTTTTTCTTTTTTTCTGATTAATGTGAGAATTTCTAGCCTCCACAGTGAACGTGGTGCCTCTTTTTAAAGCTGTTTTAATAATATAATTGATAGATAGATTAGACAGAACTGAATTGAACAACGGGACAGCTAAAATGGTGCAAAAACCACACTAAACAGACCCCGAATGGTTCGAGATACTCATTTCTCGGCGATTTGAATGGACAATATCCTAGGAGTATTTCAGACTCCAGCGGCCAGCGATAAGTTCTGCCTCGACTATCTTTAAATCGTGTATCACGATAACACATGTAATTTACCCGCAGTAAATTGCAATTGCATGTGCAACTAGTTCATTTTAGAAAACAAGTCAAGACTCATGGAGTGAGTTCCCCAAAAGAAAAGAGACACATGGAGTGATGGTGGACCATTGTGGACTGTGGAGAGGATTGTTCAGATTGTACGCTTAAACGTAAACCGTCAATTGTTTGTGTTTATATGGGAATATCCAAAATGACGCGCTCAGTGTCAGCTCATCCTCCCAGAGTCCCAGCCTCCCAGGTACTACGTACTACAAAGGGACAGAGAGCGACAGTGCAACCGATGGTGCAGCAGGAGCATGTGCAGATTTACTGATACCACAGTAGTAAGGCAAACTTTCCCACAGCCCTGGCACTTCATTCATTCATCTGTGGATCAAATCTCCCAATCTTGTCTGCAGTATCAAATGGAGGATGCTAGAGCCCCCGTGCAGAACACAGTAAAATCTTCCCTATGAAATCCCCCTCTCCTCGTCTCCTCGTGTTGGCCTTGGCATCTCCAGGGGGACCAGGCGAGAGTCGAGGCGCCAACGATCCGACGACACCCGTCCTTATCCCTTGCTCTGCTCTGCTCCCCGATCCGTCGAGAGAACTCCGTCGCCAGCTTCCACCTGCTGCGCCGCGCCGTGCCGTGCCTCTCGTCTCGACGCGCCCCGGTTTTTTTCCAACCCCCCCCCCCCAAAAAAAAATTTCTTACCGTCCGTCCGCGTACGCAACGTAACGCGCGCCTCACCGTAGCCGTAACATCTCGCCGCTATCCGTTCCGCGCGCGCGGGCGATCGGGATCGATCACCCCAGTCACCCGCTGCCCATCGCTCCTCGACCGAGCCGCGAGTTGGCGGAATCAGCGGAAAGGTGCCCGCGGCCTCGTTGTCGCGCGCGCTTTTGGTCAGCAACAGCAGTTGGGGGGCGAAGACACGACGAGAGGTGTGGCGCATCAGCGCGCAGCTTTCGCGTCCTCCCGGGCTGATCCGGCCCATGTTCGCAGCTGCG
Source organism: Oryza meridionalis (assembly GCA_000338895.3). Lineage (NCBI taxonomy): Eukaryota > Viridiplantae > Streptophyta > Magnoliopsida > Poales > Poaceae > Oryza > Oryza meridionalis. The sequence continues at coordinate 22,287,939 of CM002528.2, forward strand.
TGGATATTCGCCTTTGACATTGACACGCCCGCACCATATCCCCGTATATATCTGCCTTGTAAAGAGGAGGTCGAGTTTTTTTAGTCTTTGAATCCTGAAGCTAACCAGCTTTAATTAGTGTGTTAGCTTGCTTACGAAACGCACTACAAGGACCGCAGCTCATGCGCGCTCGGAATCGGATGAGCTCGCTTCTTTTTTCCTTGGCGTGCCTGTTGCATGACGTGATGGGAGAAGGGGAGTCAAGGAGGAGCCGAGGAGGGCGTACAAGTTGTCGAGCACATGTTCTATACGTGTGTCGTGCGTGCGCCGCGTTATCCAGAGCTACTCAACGCAAACGGATCAGGAGAGATGCGAACAGATAGATAGCGAGCTTACTAGCTAGCATCTGCTCGTAGCACTGTGGCGTTCCTTTTCCACCTCAGCTGTTGTTTGGCTGTTCCACGTTCCTGATCGGCCTGCCGTGTCAGCGTTAGCATGTCAATCCTGCTTGTGTGGCACTGGCAGTGGCAAGTCGCCCAAGCAGGACAACGTACGTATTCATATCTTCTGAAATTCGGGATGTCGTCGTCGTTGCAAAAGATCCAAGAGGTCGACGTATATGCAAGGCAGAGCAACCGAACTTCCGAAGAAAGTTCGTGCCCTATCTTGTCTTTATAGTGTGCTCTCTTCCTTTTCGCTATGTCAAGCTTCGATTGAAATATTTGGATATAGTGTATATCCCTAGGTGGAGTGAGCACCGCTAAGCTTTCCCCAACTTTTCTTGAAGCTATGAAGCACTAGGTACTCTAGTTTCGTGACGTCCTTGCCACCAATCTGCTAAGGTTTGTGGGTTGGGTACGGAGCAAAGTGGTGGGCTGGGAATTGGTTAAGCTTCTCTCTGATCGCAGTCTCGATGAGACCCTTTGCCGCGTGAATCGTGATTGCACGGTGCACCGTTGCACCAAGAGATGATGAAGAGATGCAGGCATGCAGCCGACCGAGCGCGCCGGCCCACTAATCTTTCAAATCCACAACACGTTAGCACCTCATCGGCCCAATCTTGAAAGCTCGTACGATGCGGCGGGCAATCATCGAGCGAACGCCCGTGGGCCGTTGGCCGTTGACTGCGAAAGGTGCATATGGAGAGGTCCAGGCGGAAATACGCCATGCGGAGCCCACGGGCGTTCGCTTGATGATGATACACCGTACCTCTTTGATCCCGAACTGATTTAGGATTTTCTTTGACACCAACTGATTTAGGATTCTAGAGAGTAGAGTACAATAATTTGCTTGTTTTCTTTCTGAGGACAAAATGCTCCAGAGCCCAGAGGTCAATTGAATACGTGTATAGTAACCTTAGAGCAGAGTAGAGTACAATAATTTGCTTGTTTTCTTTCTGAGGACAAAATGCTCCAGAGCCCAGAGGTCAATTGAATACGTGTATAGTAACCTTAGAGCAGGTACAATATCAGGCTATAAGCCAACTATAATCACATATCGAGAAGAAAAGAGAAGAGAAGAAAGCGGGCTACATATTTGTAGCCAGCTGCAATACGGACTCTAAGATGTTATGTGTATAAGAGGTGGAACCGGATATCAATGGTGTAGTATATTTTTATAGTTAACTAAGATGACGGATTCTAATCTCTCTGGTGGACGTCCATCCGTTTTTTGCATGCCACCTAAATGATTATAAAAAAAATTCAAAAAAAATTACAAGATAGGTTAATATGTAATATATCACTTCACAAACATGCAAGTTCAAATTCGACCTCTACAAGTTGTAACAAAAATAACAAATTAAACTCTAATTAGTATACGTATATTCGCAGTTAAATTTGTTGTTTTTGTTACAATTTGTAGAAGTCGAATTTAAACTTGCATGTTTGTGAAGTGATATGTTACATATTAACCTATCATGTCAATTTTTTTTGAAAATTTTTCATAACTATTTAGATGACATGCAAGAAACGTATGGACGTCCACCCGAGTATTTAAAACAGTTTCCCGTTAACTATTGTATGAATGTGCTATTAGATTAGCTATAGATGATTTGAAGCAGTGGTTAGTTATACTATTAAACTTACTCTTATTTGTGCTTCACCTTGAATGAAACTGTCAAATCCCCACAGAGAAAATGAACTTCATTGGCGTTTGAGAAAAGAACATGTTAATTAAGTTTGATCACGACAAAGCACGCACATCCTCGCTGTCTAATTTAATGTTCAACCGATCGAGGCACACACACACTGCTAGTTTGCATGTACCCGTATAGATCGATCGGTCCATTTCTGCTAGTATACTCCTTTCGTACGCACACCCCTGCATTCTGCTAGCTGCTCCGTGTCTCCCTCGTTGCATGGTAAGCTAGCATGGCGCCGTTCAAGCCGATCGAGCAGTGCTCGACGGAGGGGCGGTCGCAGCAGACGGTGGCCTCCGACCTCGACGGCACGCTGCTCCTGTCCCGCAGCGCTTTCCCGTACTACCTCCTCGTCGCGCTCGAGGCCGGCGGCCCCCTCCGCGCCGTCGCGCTGCTCATGTCCGTGCCCTTCGTCTACCTCACCTACGTCACCATCTCCGAGTCCCTCGCCGTGCGCGCGCTGCTGTACATCGCCGTGGCGGGTCTCGAGGTGAGGGACGTCGAGTCGGTGGCGCGGTCGGTGCTGCCCAGGTTCTACGCCGGCGACGTCCACCCGGAGGGGTGGCGGGTGTTCAGCTCGTTCGGCAGGAGGTGCGTCGTGACGGCGAGCCCCAGGGTGATGGTGGAGCCGTTCGCGAGGGCGTTCCTCGGCGCGGACAGGGTCATCGGCACGGAGCTGGAGGTCGGCGAGGACGGCAGGGCCACCGGCTTCGTCGCCAAGCCCGGCGTGCTCATCCGCGAGCACAAGAGGAACGCGGTGGTGAGGGAGTTCGGCGACGCGCTGCCGGACGTCGGCATGGGGGACAGGGAGAGCGACTTCGACTTCATGGCCATCTGCAAGGTACGGACACAAAACAATTACTACTACCTCGGTTCCAAAAATAGTTTGCTTTTACACATGGACAACAGGACAAGTGCCTGTCTAAATGTAGAAAAATGAGTTCTTTTTTTAGGGAAAAAAAGAACTAAAAAATGGAGGTAGTCAATTAACTTTCTCTCGTTAGTATTGTACTACTCCCTACGTTTCAGTTATAAGTCGTTTTGACTTTCATCAAAGTTAAACTGTTTTAAGTTTAACTATATTTGTAGAAAAGAATAATAACATTTTTAACCCAAGACAAATTTATTAAAAAAATATATTCAATTATTGATATAATAAAACTAATTTGGTATTATATATATTACTATATTTATCTACAAACTTAGTTAAATTGGAATTAGTTTAATTTTGACCAAAATCAAAACATCCTATAACCTAAAACGGAGGAAGTAGCACATACTACTAGGAAAAGCATTATCGCAAGCGGTCGAAAAGGGTCTTTGCAGGCGGAGCGGCCGTCCGCCTGTAAACCAATGACTGTGAAGATCGCCGATCTTCACAGGCGGGGCGGTCGTAAAATATCTCTAAAAAAACCTCGGCCAATGATACATCCATTCCCGACTTTCCATATCTCTAAAAAAATGCACATAAAATATTTGCACAATTAATACCAAATTTGTAGGGTTTATTGAAAAAACTTATCGTTATTCAAAACTAATTAACTAAAGGTTAATTGTAAATTAATAAAAAAATAAAGTTTATTTCAATTTTTTTACACAGACATGCCAAATTAGTACATTAGGAAAATCTAACAAAATCATATCATCAGCATATTAAAAACTACTATAACTATTTTTTAATTGCACTGAATAAATAGACATTAAAAATTTTATTCTCTCTATATATGACAAGATCTAGATCTAGATCTAGAACTAGGAGGTGGATGTGATAGCAAAAATAAAAAAAATTGAGAATTTATGTTACCACATTAAACCACTACAACAAGAGGCATCAAGTATTACACATACATCTAACATCAACATATCAAAAGAAATTAAATTAAAAAAACATGGAGCTCTTCCTTCATAATTTTGCATGCATAAATCCATCACAAATTGAGGTCTAAAAGCTTAAAAAATTGCATACCTAGTGTGGAAATGAGTAGATCTAAGCACCGTAGAAAAATCCCCCGAAGATTTGAAGTTCAAAACCTCCACCCTATATTTAAGTCACTTTAGGAGAGAAAAACTTCGGGGAGAATGAACAGGGCTCGGGGAGAAAGAAGACTGTATAGGGGCATCTTTGCAGGCGGGCCATATAAGCGGCGCCTGCGAAGATCGATCTTCGCAGGCGCACGACGTCTGCCGCCTGCGAAGATCGATCTTCGCAGGCGACGCTTATATGGTCTGCCTGCAAAGATCGATCTTCGCAAGCGGACCGCTCCCTCTACCCCAGGTACATTTTTTGCCGGCGGGGTTTTGGCTCCGAATTACATATCCGTCTGCTGAAATCGATCCTCTACGACGTCGAAAATGAGTTTTCTAGTAGTGACACATGTTCATACTACGTGTGTCCTAGTATTTGGTACAGTACATTTATAACGGCAAGTAGCTTAATGCAACCTGCAGGCAGCATATGGAATTTTGTGATGAGGCCGCCCAATTATGTACTCCCTCTGTACTTATAAAAGAATTCGTTTAAGACAACGACACGGTTTCTAAAACACAACTTTGATTTCTTGTTTCTGTAAAAACATTTATTGAAAAGTGATATATGTATACTTTTATGAAAGTATTTTTCAAGACAAATCTATTCATATAATTTTTATATTTTCAAACACAACAACTTGAGAGTTATTAATGATTTATATTCATAATGTTTGACTTAAACATTGTCCTAAACAACTTTATTTATAAGTATGGAGGGAGTAGTACTAGGTTAACTGCAACAGTACAGACAATATATTAATATTCCTTGTACTGTAGTACACTGAATAGTACAACGCGTATGCATTTTGTTCGTTGCCATTTATGCTGAGGGTAATTGTAGTATGGCATTAATCGATCTGGACCAATCTCTCCACGTTAGGTACTTAGGTGTCTGCATTCACCGGTGAGATGATCAGTTGAGAGGTAGTTGTGCCATTGATATCGTCCACTGCTTTCTTGTTATCCTTTCTCTGTAGGCGTGACTCTGAATCTAGCTCTCTTCTCGGATTGCATTAACTGATGGTACGTCGTATTCTTCCCAAGTTCCCTGCATTCATGTGATCATGTCCTATATATGCTAACTGGACAATTAAGTAGCGGATGGCTCATAGCAGGGCAGCTGCCTGTCAGTGATCACTCCCCAGCTTGGTTGAATATGGTTGAGTTAGCCTGTCTGTTTCATGATACCTGGTCCAGGTGCCACTCAATACCGTCTGGTAGGAATTTATACTTGTGATGTACTTATGTCCTCAAATAAGGCCAGGGAGAATATGAACGTGAGCAAATTTGTGATCGCTAGACAGGAAAAACCAAAGTCTAGCCATGCATGATCTACAGATTTCCTTGTTTTCTTCCCTTCAACTTTGGGAAGTTTGCACGGAATTAATACGGTTTAATTTCCTTCATGGTGGGGCCATTGTATTTGCAAGTAATGGTCCTCCTAGTATATATTCCGATGGAGCATCACAATCCCGATCATATGCCAAGATCGATATTGTGCGGTTTGGGGCAACCTTATGGATAAGCTGGTATTCTGTTTGTAAATTTAATCTACTAGCATCATTAATTTTTTACTTCTCCAATGGACCATTTGCCCATCTCATGCAATATTCTGTATTTCCGTTGCAACTTGCATCTCCATGCACGTGAACTATATATGCATGCATGACATGATGCATCTTGATCAACGTGGCACGCACGTGTACGCATGCATGCAGGACGCGTACGTCGTGACCACCTCGCGGAAGCACCGGCCGGTGCCGGAGAGCCAGCTGCTGAGAACCGTCGTCCTCCACGACGGCCGCCTCGCCCAGCGCCCGACGGCGATCAACACGCTGCTCGTCTTCCTGTGGATGCCGGTCGGCTTCGCGCTCGCGCTCCTCCGCGCGTGCCTCAGCCTGCTCCTCCCCGAGCGCGTCCTCTCCTACGCCTACAAGCTCACGGGCGTCGGGCTCGTGGTGCGCGGCCGCCCGCCGCCCGCGGACGGGAGCCCCGGCGCGCTCTTCGTGTGCAACTACCGCACCGTGCTCGACCCGGTCGCCGTCGCCGCCGCGCTGGGCCGGAAGGTGATCTGCGTCACGTACAGCGTCCCTAGGAAAACGTACGGAGGCTCCAGGCTCCCGGAGGCGCACGCGGCCTCGCCGGTCAAGGCCGCCGTCGCGCTGTGCAGGGAGCGCGACAGGGACGCGGACCGTGTCCGGCGGCTGCTGGAGGAGGGCGTCGACATCGTGGCCTTCCCCGAGGGCACCACCTGCCGAGAGGCGTTCCTGCTGCGGTTCAGCTCGCTGTTCGCCGAGCTCACCGACCGCATCGTGCCGGTGGCCATCGCCACCAGGGAGACCATGTTCCACGGCTCCACGGCGCGCGGGTTTAAGGGCATGGACCCTTACTTCTTCTTCATGAACCCGCGGCCGGCGTACGAGGTCACGTTCCTGAGCCAGCTGCCGAGTGAGCTCACCTCCGGCGGCGGCGGCAAGTCGCCGGTCGAGGTGGCCAACTACGTGCAGAAGGCGCTCGCCGGGCAGCTGGGGTCCGAGCACATCGGCATCACGCGCAAGGAGAAGTAGCGAATGCTTGCCGCCCCACCGACGGACATGTGGAGTTGAAGGAGGCCACATGCCCACTATTATTGGTCGTCTGATATACTCCCTCTCTGTTTCGAAATATTTGACACCCTTAACTTTTTAGTACATGTTTGACCGTTCGTCTTATTTAAAAAAATTTGTGAAATATATAAAACTATATATGTACATAAAAGTATATTTAACAATTAATCAAATGATATGAAAAGAATTATTAATTACTTAAATTTTTTGAATAAGACGAATGGTCAAATACATACTAAAAAGTTAACGGTGTCAAATATTTTGAAATGGAGGAAGTATATGGCAAGGAGCCTCGTTTCTTCGTTATTTGTGTCACATAACAAGCTAGCTTCATGTGCTTATACAAGAACTGAAGCTGCAACATAGCACTCATGTTGTTCGTGTGGACTTGTGGTATAACTTTGATCATTTCTTTCTCTTTTTATTTTTATACAAAAATCCAAGAAAAGATAGTCATATAAGTTTCACACTGATGGAAATGCTTTTGCTATAATAGATTTGGCTATGTTTTTTTTCTTTTGAAAGGAGGGTAAAATCTTTGCCTCGTATATTAATAGAGAGAAAACAATTAAATAAAGTATACATGAGTATATACAGGGTTAGTCTAAATAAAACAACATGCCCACAAAAGAAAAACACTACGTGATATCTCCCAAAATTCTAAACTCCTGCAGCCTTAAGGCTCCTGCTTTGACCCATGCTCTAACTTCCTCCTTAATCTTAGCGAGGATTGATGCCGGCATTGAGGCGGTGTTTCGGAAGATTCTTATGTTGCGCTCACACCAAATCTCACAAGAAACTAGGATCACTAGAGTTCGCAGCGGTGTGCGGGGATTGTTTGGAAACTCAACTACGAGGTTCCACCAAAGCTCAACTGATTGACATTCATTCCATTTGCCCATTTGGATAGATTTGGCTATGTCATTGTCATATGCCCAAAACCTATATTCTTAACAATAGTTGTGATAATCAAAGTTAACTTATGTAACTTGTTAAGTTCTTAATAGAGTAAATTACACAAGCGGCCCATAAACTTGTAAGCAAGTTTCACTTAGGCCAACGAACTTACAAATCGCGCATCGAAATCCTTTAACTTGGTTTATTGTTTAATTCCGGTCCAGAGCCTCATTTGACCGTGGTTTTATCCACGTGGCATGCCACGGTGGATTATTGGTGGTCCCACACGAGGGTAGGGACCAACTAAAAAATTCCTTTTCTTTTTTCTCCTCCTTTCTTCTTGCTGCTGACGACGATAAGATCCCACGGCCGCTGCTCCCCTCTGTTCCACCAACACACCCCTATCCACTGTGCCCGCTGGTGAGCTGGCCGTTGCTAGCTCATCCCTGGTCATCCCTGCCAACCTGCCCCTACCAGCAGGCCCTCACCCTCACGCCACTGCCGCCGTCGGGCTCGAGTTCCACGAGGTGGCCATCAGGAGCTCGACCTCTAGCCTAACCCCTTCTCCTCTAACTCCCTCCACCACGAACTTTCCCCGCACCACCACCACCTTCACTGCACCCACTCCCTCCCAGCCTTCTTTGCCTCCGCCTCGGCTGTGGCTGCGGAGTTCGCTACTCCGGCCTTCGCGTCCCGCGCTGCCGCCCACTTCCCACCCCCACGCGCCACCGTGCGTGCTGACCGCCCGCCACCTCTTGACCTGCCTGCCACTGCTTGACTGTCCTAGGGTCGACGAGGGAGGCATCGGTTGCCTAGTGGAGGAAAAATCCTGGAAGACGGCGACGGCGACCACCGTCCCCTTGTTTTCTCATCTGCTCTGCTGATAGCGACGGCGACGGAGAGGAGGGGAAGAGAGAGGATCCCCGGCTGCTTGAGGAGCCTCCTTGGTGGTCGCCAAGGTGGGGGGACGAGGGGAGAGGAGGCCGATAGTGAAGAGCTCGAGGCCGTGTTACCTCTCCGCCTCGAGCCTTGAGGCCACCCTGTTGTGGCTCCATCTCATCCTCATCGCCAGCCGCTGCCACTTGAGTAGATTTGAGGTGGGGGCTATTAGATTTGATGAAGCGATGGCTATGATGGCCTCCTCAACTATCGGCACGGTCTCGTCGACAACGACGAGAGAGAACAGGGAGCTCGCGGTTGCCGTCGTCACCTCCAGCCTCGAGCCTCCACTCCGCTGTCAATCCAACCCTGGCCAGCGCCATCTCTCTTTCTGCTACTTGCCTGTCGTCACCGCCAATGCATCCAGTGGTGGAGGAGTGGAGGAAGAAGAGAGAAGAATGGGGAAAGGGGAAATTTTACCATGTCATCGACTCATCGTCCACGTGTCATGACACATGGGCAAGACTACGGTCAAATGGGACTTTGGATCGGAATGATACATAAACTAAGTTAAGAGATCTCGATGCGCGATTTATAAGTTTATGGAGCCAGGTGAAACCTGCTTCACTGGTGGAGAAACATTTTTTACTCCTGGTTTGCAACCCCCCTGTAGTCCCGGTTTTCCAACCGGGACTACGAATCCGGGACTAAAGATCGCTATCTTTAGTCCCGGTTCAAATACCCGGGACTAAAAATCGATCTTTAGTCGCGGTTGGTAACACCAACCGGGACTAAAGATGGAGCCATTTTTAACCCCGGTTGGTGTTACCAACCGGGACTAAAAATGAAGCCAGATCCGGTTAGTATTTTCTTTTTTCTTTTATTGTTTTTTACTTTGAATATTGATTTCACCATATCCCCAAATCATCCCCAAAATCACAGAACAAAAGATCATCTCTAAAATCCCCAAATCATCCCCAAAATCACAGTACAAAAGATCATCTCCAAATCCCAAATCGATCATCTACAAATCTACCATATCCAAATACATCACAGTACAAAAGATGGAGCCTCCCCGCGCGCCGCAGCGCCGCCGCCGCCGCCCGCCGCCCGCCTAAACGCGCAGCGGCAGCCCCCCCGCCAGAGATCCGCGAGGCCTGCCGCCCCCTCGGCGAACGCCCCAAGGAACGGCAGCGGGAAGAGCCCCCCCCACTCCTGAAGAGAAGAAGCTGCAACAAAGAAGAAAAGCCAGCCTCCCGGAAAGAAAGAAGAAGAAGACAAGAAGAAAGAGAAAAACGCCCCCGAGCAAGCAGAAAAACGAGAGAAAAAGCCGAGGAGGCAGAAGCCAGAAGCGCAAGAATAAACGAAGTCCGAAGAAAAGTGAGAGGAAGCGACGAGCAAAAGCGCTCAACGCGAGCGCCGCCTCCAGAGGCAGTGCCGCCCGCCGCCCACGCCTCCACGTGCGCGGCCGCAACCGCGCCACCGCGCGCCTCCACGCGCGCGCGGCAGCGCCGCCGCCGCCGGCCTCCTGCCCGCCGCCGCCTCCCCCTTCGCGGCCACGCCGCCCGCCGCCGGCCGGCTGATGGAAGACGGAGTAGAGGAGAGGAGGAGGAAGGAGAGGGAAGGAGAAGAAGAAGGGGAGGAGGGGAGGAAGAGAGGAGAAGGGAGAGGAATGGGAGAGGAGAAGGGATGGAGGAGGGATGGATAAGGATGAAAGAAAGGGGGAGAGACCGAGGCAGGGCAGTGGCGCCATTCTTTTTTTTCTGTCCCGGTTGGTATAAACAACCGGGACTAAAGATCCATTTTTAGTCCCGGTTGTTTATACCAACCGGGACTTAAAAAAGAATTAGGGTCTAATTCGGTCCAATAACTTTTTGAACCGGGACTAAAAATGATCTTTAGTCCCGGTTGGTGTTACCAACCGGGGCTAAAGATTAAATTTTTTTTAACCGGGACTAAAAATAATCTTTAGTCCCGGTTCCTATTCGAATCGGGACTATTGTAGATTTTAGGTGACCGAGCAAAGATGGTTTTTCCACCGGTGCTTAAAAGTTTAATAACCGCTGATGTAATTTACTCTTCAATCAAGAAAGTAGGGCTATCATTATTGGAGAGGTCTGAACCAAGATAAGTCTCGTGTTAATTTGTTGGTTGGTCTTGGTCCAGTACCAAAGCCGTGCGATCAGTCTTAAAACCCTTTCGTCGACCAATGGTTTTCCAGACCTGGATTTGCCGGGCATGACCCGTCGATAAAACCATGCATCTTAAAATATCTTATGCATCAAGCAGTGTAATCGTTCACCTTAGTAATATGTTGGCCTTCAGCAGTGGCCAAGTGCGTATTCAACGCTAAGAGCCTAAGAGTTGCATTGCATCCTAGATACTCTGGAGATATTCTTGAAGAGGTCTAACTGGATCTTCAGATTCTGCCAAGAGAGTTGACAAAAATATATCTTTTCATATAATGAGCTGACAAAAATAATTGCTAAGCAATTCTCTTATCTGCGATATATTCGCTGTCTTAGCGAGTCCTTAATTACTAACATTATCACGAAACCATCATTTTATTGCAGGAATGTTATTTATTGAGTAGCCAGTTAGCTAGCTTCTGATTTATAAAGGACTCATTCATGGATAGAAAAATGACAACGCCCATAAAGTTTAGAATTTAAATAACCTATCCAGAATTAATATTCGGATCAATCGATCTGTCGAATACCTGTCACCATCACCTGGTGCGGCCTTTTTAGTTTCACATGGAAATGCAAATTAAAAACACAAGGATTCATCGTAGCTAGACCTTAGCATCTTTTGATATATTCTTTGTTGGATCTGTTGCTGTTCCATTAAACCTCTACTGGCTCCTCTCACTTCTTTTTTTGTTTGTTTGTTTGAAAGACTGTCTACTCTGCTTGTGTACATTGTCTTAATCTTTTCCCAATTCGTCCTATGCTATTTTTCTGGCCTGTCCATCTTGTACCTTTTGTTGTACATTTGATTCCTTCTTTTTCTTAATACAATTATTCCATCCAATTTTTTTGTGTAACAAACGAGGATTAGGTAAAGTAGTTCCCAAGTAATAAACACGGATCCAAAACCTGACGGCGTCAAACTTGTGTCTGCCTCTATGGACGTGCTACAGTCTTTGATTTTTTTTGCTTACCTAGTTACCTAAACCATACGCATTTGATGACCTTAGTGTCCGAACGACACACGCCCGGATCGAACACCTCGTGTGCCACACACGATCGACGGTGCCGCGCGAGAAATGCGAACAACCGCAACAACCTCCCCATCGTGAACTCGCACGTCTCGGTGAAACAAACAGCTGCTATTTGGCCGGACTCAACTCTGAATAAAATGACACAAAAACGAAAAACGAAAAACGAAGACGTGCTACAGTAGAAAACAGAGAACTAAAGAACAGGGGAACTAAAGAACAGAGGAACAGCACAGGTCTAAACCCAAATTGCCAACATCGAAATCCTGGCTTTGCCCCGACTAGTTTATATGCTGCATATTTTTATCACTGCTTTAAGAATTAAAATAATTGTAAAAGTGCCAACATTTCCAGCTAGCTTTGAATTACTTGAATAGTTTAATCAAAATATATATTGTAAAAATTACTTGAATAAAAACATCAACGGTCAAACTGATCTTTGATAAGAGGAATCTCAAGGTACCATATTGACTATTTCCCTTATTAAAATTTTAACCATTGAAAAATAAGAAAGTAAGTAAGCTTTTTTTTCCTGACAACACTACCATATACCTAATTCGGTGTATAGTACAAGGCCAGCTCCCCGCGAATCTAGCATGAAACTTTAGTCATCTAACTGTCTCCATGCACGCATGCACACTCTCTTCTTTTTCAGTAGTTATATAAGAAATGGCAATGTACGATGTACATATATCATATGCACTACCTATATAATACAACCAATCACTCTACTTATCATCAATTTCTTAATCAGAGCATCATGGATCCGTGGAGTACTTAAATGCTGCTGCATATGGCAGGCAGGGCTCTGCCTAGCATCATGTGCTCCTTGGTGCTAGTATATAATGGGGGTACTATATACTACTGTAGCGCTAATATTGCAACAATACTTAATCACACCTACTGAATTACCAATAATATCTGATCTCCGCATCCAAGAACTGAGGCCGTTTTGCCCAGCTGTGACTATAAAATTAAATTTGAGTCCGTATTGTTTAGGTGATCAGGTCAAATGTTTAAGCTTCATATGTAAGCCTGCCCCAGCAGAAAAGCCCTGGCTCCAGACGACTAAGGATGGAGGAGGCCAATGGGGTGAAGAGGAGAGGATCAAGGAGCCATGACGCATGGGCTGTTTGTCGCATCCAGCCGCCCTACGTCAGCTGGTCGTTCAATGACGTTTACTAGACGGCTGGTGCCAGGTTTGTGTAGACTCCACTGTAATAGTAGAGTAAATTTTATAAAACACCAATTATTATGATTCAAGTTATATAAAATTATAAATATTTTGGTACGTGATATATAACCCTAGATATTAAGGTCCTAAAGTTTTACAAAACCACACCGTTTATCATTTTGATATACTCCTATATAAAAATTTAACAAAGTGGATGTAATACTTATATAATGCATAAATAACTGATAAATTGGAAATGCGATTGTACGAATAGAAAAAATATGGTAGATCAAAATCAGATCAACATATAGTATGGTTTTGTGAAACGCAAGGACCATAATTTCTAAGGTTTTGTATATCATGTGTTAAAATCCATATAATTTGATCATAGGGTTTTATAAAATTTACTCTAATAGTAAAGACATTTTATCAATACTAAGTAATCAACAATATAAACATTTTTTCCCTAGCTACATACCCTTGGAATGCTGGTTATAAACTTTTGTGTACACTTGTCCTGAAATTGAAATTATGCGTGGCCTTCATTTCTCTTTCTTTTTCTAAAACACTGTACCATTTTAAATGCAATTTAGGATGCTAATTTTGTAACCGGGCTAATAAAATAACATTTTTGATATGATAAAATCATGCACTACGAAAAAAGTGCATTGTCAGTTGTGATGTGAATGCTGCTTGTCATATTGTCAACGTCTAGGTTAAGGGTTCCCACTTAACCAGATTGCTTAGTTTAGAAGGCAAGTGGGTTAGCGCCTCCCTAGCCTAGGCCAGATCTGAGGTCCTGTGAGGAGGTCCGCGTGTCCAACTGTCCACCATTGATGCCGATATGTACTTTAAGAGAGGCTAAACATTCAAGCTAGACTCTGTTTGGGTCAACCGACCCAAGACGAGGTCGTGCCCTCGGAGCTTCTTAAAGACAGCCTCACATCCTCTAAGTTGGTGCATAGGACCGATTGGCTGGCCACCGGAAACTAGCTAGGTCGTTGCACCATTTTCGGTTGGGAACCATGACTCTAGGTTGCTCGGGGAATGCCAGATATGCATTGGACAAAACAGGTCAAGCAGAGCAGGTGGGTCACCCCTTCCATGGGATGTTTTGCTGCTAAAGTAAAACCAGTGTAGAGTTTAAGGAGTTAGCTAGGGTTTATGATTATGTACAATATCCTTTGCCTAGGGGGAGGGGGGGGGGGGGGGGGGAGGGGTTTATCCATAATGTCTATAAGGTCATTTGGGACTCTATAGATGATATTGAAAGATAGTATCAACAAGAAATGCAAGATTCATTCATAGGCCTTGTTTGGATCCTCCGGGCTATTAAATAGCCCTCCGGAATCTTGCTATTTAGGATTATTAAACGTAGATTACCGACAAAACCGATTACATAACCCTAGACTATTTTGCGAGACAAATCTAATGATGTATATTAATCCATAATTAGCGGCTGATTACTGTAGCATCACTGTAACAAATCATGGATTAATATACCTCATTAGATTTGTCTCGCAAAATAGCCTAGGGGTTATGGAATGAGTTTTGTCAGTAATCTACGTTTAATACTCTTAAATAGCAAGATTCCGGAGAGCTATTTAATAGCCCTTCGGATCCAAACAGGGCCATAGCTAGCTCGAGTGCTCCACAGACTTAGTACAAACATTGTTGATAGTGACCTAGAACAGGAGTAGGGTTGTTATCATTCGGGAGGCCTAAACCTGTATATCTAATATGTGTTCTTCTCGCTCCCAAGCACTCCTAAACACACTGAGTGAACCCAGAGCCCCTTATCGATCCCTAACACGTGATCTATCACGTCAGCGATCCCAAATCGAATTGCATGGGAAATTCGACCATTGTACCTATTATAATATATTATCTCTACTACTTAAAAGTGTAGTAGTCTGTCTACCTTCTCGCTAGGTCATGTGCAAAAAAGGGAACCCCATAGAAAACCAAAGAATGATGCCGACGACATTGGCCAATAGAAAACTGAACTCATAAAATCATTGGGACATCTTCTCCTAGATTCCATTGCAATGCATGGACATGTCTCTAAGTAGGAGATCATCCTACATCGTTGGCTATCGTTTAGGAGTAGGAAAGGACATTTATGAACCTACAACTGAAGTCTGGCTAATTCAAGATCTTTAGCACATTGGACACTAGGGTGTGAAGACCCGATAGACCGTAGTTGTCTACTGAACCGTGAGCTCGAGGGACCGTTGATGTACAGTGAATGGATAGTGAACGGGTAAGGGGCACCAATTTATATGAATAGAGAGATTGTTGGATAGTCTCACATTGGTTGTAGAATGATAAAGGACCTCGCTAGCACATAGTTGGTAGATTCCTTACCTTATTGGCTAGCTTTCAGAACTGGAAAGACCCATTGCGATATATAGCTCTAAAAGAAGGCACAATATTTGATATGTAGGCCTAAAAATTATATATTAGGTTAGGTTCATATTATAATGATGTGGAGTTGATCACTGTAATCGTGTACAATTGTACCGATATAGAAATAGAAACTAAGAGTTGCATATATCATATCCAATTCTATTTTAAAATATATTATGTACTATATATATGAACTAGAAATTAGTTTTTTATCAAATCTAATTCAACATTTAAAATATAGCATCATGAAAAATGCGCGGGAAATTCCTCTAATAAATCATAACATATGTTACGATGCCCAAAAGTATTACTTTGGAGCAATTAGGACTTCGGACCTCCGTGTTGATTTGTTAGGTCCTCCTTGTTAGTTCCTATAGGCCTATATGGTGCACAGTACAGTGAAGATCATTATTGTTTGACAAAATAGAGTTGTACTATTAAGTTTTAGGTTATAAGACGTTTTGACTAGTCAAAGTTAAACTGTTTTAAGTTTGATTAAGCTTGTAGAGAAAAATAGTAGTAACATTTTTAACCCAAGACAAATTTATTATGAAAATATATTTAATTGTTGATTTGATGAAACTAATTTGTATTATAAATATTACTATATTTGTTTATAAACTTAGTCAAACTTAAAATAGTTTGACTTTGACCAAAGTCAAAACATCTTATAACCTGAAACGGAGGGAGCATTTGCTATATATTTCTTTTACAATTGTTGCAGCACTGTACAATATGCATCCAAAATCAATCTGCACGTTGTTGGATTATGTCGGTCAAGTTGATATATATGATCGGGGCATGCCTTCCCAGCTTCCCTCACTCAGAAGGGACCTCTCTCTCGATCTCCCTCAACGGCAACCGCGAAGCCCTGCTAACTCTGAATTCTGAATAAAGGATTCTCGTAGTACAGCTAGTTCGCTGTTGGTCGCATCCGGTTTGCTGGGGCCGATCCACTGGCAGTGTTTTTTCATGTGATGTCAACTTGGCCACTCCAGTCTGTGTTTACTTTGCTTGTCTTCTCAAGGCACTAGCTAACTTAGAGTTAAAAGCTATAAAAGCAAGTAAACATACACTATTATCTACTAGTACATATCCTTAACATCAATGCAACCACCACAACGTACATGGAACCAAACTACAGCGACTACCACCCCAACAGTGTCCCCTTCGATGCCTACTACGAGCACGGCCATCGCCATCTCGACGATCATGGCCATGGCCACCACCACCTGATCCCGGCCCATCCTGAGCCCTCCTACTCCTACGGCAACTGGTCCTTCCTCCATGCCGATGCCACCGCAACGTCCTCCTCCGAGTCGTCGTCGGCGTCCGCCAGCTCCGGCGCGGCGCACATTGTTGGCGCCTCCGGTCCTTCTGCATCTTTCGTGCGGCAGCTTCATTTCGGCGGCGAGTACTATGACGGCGACGCGGCGGACATCAGAGCCCACATGGAAGCCGCCTCCATCTCCTGCGCCTGGACGACGAACGGTGGTGCGTCAACGTCGCAAACCACAGGCTTGGAGGGGGTGGAGGTGAGGAGAGCGGCGGCCCCGGAGCCGGACAACGGATCAAGCGACAAGGAGGAGGCGGCGCGGCCGCTGATCGGGGTGCGGAAGCGGCCGTGGGGCAAGTACGCGGCGGAGATCCGGGACTCCACGCGCAACGGCGCGCGGGTGTGGCTGGGCACCTTCAACACCCCGGAGCAAGCGGCGCTGGCCTACGACCAGGCCGCGCTCTCGGTGCGCGGCCCCGGCGCGGTGCTCAACTACCCGCTCCACCGCGTGCGGGAGTCGCTGCGCACGCTCGAGCTCGGCGCCGCCGCTGCCTCAGAGTCCCCCGTGCTCGCGCTCAAGCGGCGCCACCGCATCCGGAAGCGCTCCACGACCAAGAAGGCGCCGGCGGGCAAGGAGGCCGACGAGGCACCCGCCACGACGTCGTCGGAGGGGAAGAAGAAGCGGCAGGTCAACACCACCAGCCATCGTCATGACGGTAAGCAAGACCAGACGTCATCGCCACGTGTGCTGGAGCTGGAGGACCTAGGAACGGACTACTTGGAGGAGCTGCTCGCGTTGTCCGAGGAGCAACCGGAGACACCACCGGCCATTGCCGATTACACGATCGAGCTCGAGCACTGCAGCTAGCTCGCTCCTGCCTGCCTAAATTACGCCGCACATATATCGCGCCAAAACATTTTTCACCTAAGTCTCTTATCAATATCAGTTTTTGTGATTTTATCCATGCATTTTTGGAGGCGGGGTTTTTACGCCTAAGAAACACGCGGCTTCACACTTTCCACTTCTGAAATATGTCCTGCAAATTGCATAGATGCCCTAAAACATACACGGTTTATTTGTTTCTCATCTCCCAAAGGGTAATACAGTCGGATGATACACTTGTTAAAACCAGCGGGTTAATTTTGTCTCCCCATGACAATCGATGATTCTTTGTCCATTGATGAAACAACTAGTAATTTACAGTTCACATTCAGAACAATGGTACTGCAATCGAAACAAAAGTACTCTCTCCGTATAAGTTGTTTGATGTTTTTTCTAGTTAAACTTTTTTAGGTTTGATCAAGTTTATAGAAAAATATAGTAGTATTTTCAACACAAAACAAAACATATTATTAATATATTCAATTTAAGATTTAATAAAACTAATTTGATATTTTATATGTTGCTAATTTTTTTATAAATTTGGTCAAACTTAACAAAGTTTAATTAGGAAAAAAAACGAAACGGCTTATAATATAAAACAGAAGGAGTAATTCTTGATAGCATTTCGCAAACGTACCCTAAGACAACACTACTACAAAACGTGATAGATGTTGCAGGTCGGCAAAACAAGTTTTTGTAGGTGACCCCACCTATGACCAAAAGGCAGTGAATATCGATGACCTTCAATGTTCATAGGCGGGACTTCATTGCGAGCAAAAATCAAATTACACAGACGGCTTGGTTAAGCCAACTGCCTGCAAAAATCGACCTTTCATAGGTGGTTAGGTTGCAACTGTTCTGCAAAACAAAAAGAAAGAAAGAAAACTACATAAACCATAGCTCCCCCACGAACCCCCAGAACCCTAGTTCCCCTACGAAGTACGAACTCGCCTAGAAAGGTGGTGCCACCGGCAGATTTGCCTCCTCAAGACCGTCGCTGCCGGCACTCCCCCTTTGCCGGAGCCGTGAACACACTCGCCGGTGAAAGGAAGAGTGAATATATAGGCTATTTTAAGACTAAATGCAAAAGCATAAGGTGACTAGCAGTCGGATTGTTTGATGTCGAGTTGAACACTCCAATATGTATCGAAATGTCTGAGCAAGAATCGGATAATCCAAGGAAACTTTACAAAGATGTCATAACTCTTGTTGTTGTTTTTCTATAAAAGTGAAACATAGTAATACAATCCAAAATTTTATTCTTTTTTCTATAAATCAAAGGGTCAATGTAGGAAAAATTATATAGAAATTTGAAGAGTAAATTGTATTTTGCAAGTTTGGCATATACTTTCACTTTGCACCGGGTTTTTTTTTGGATAAATCAGGAGTAGAGAGCTTTCCCACGTGAATTTTCCATTGAAAAGAAGTCATATTATAGGGAGTATAAAGGTTTGGCCCGGCAGTGTTAGAGCCTTTACATAGGATGTGAATGAAGAGGGCGGAAAAAGATTTCTGATCAAGTTGAAACAACAATTCGATCAGAGCGTTGAAAGCGCTAAGTCCAGAGGTTTGCTTCAACTAGACAGCAGCTTAGAAGTCTTTGGAGGCTAGGCTGAAAAGGCTCCCAAAAATTAACGATTGATAAACGACAACTGCAAAAATACCTGGCCAAGAACCAAATCAACCTAAAGCTAACACCCCAACTTATCAATATCCATTTCCTCACACAGCCACAAGCATGCCGGAATAAAAGACAAGCACCGGGTTTGGCATATACTTTCACTTTGCACCGGGGATGATAAATTAACTTTCACGTCACACCACCTTCCATGTTTGGACTCAAAGCCCATGCACAAGGCGTCATCCAAACTGTCATCTATTGTCCATTTTGGCTCGAGCCCTTGACCCACGCTGGCCGATCGACTGAATCACACGGGATGGCGTGAGATGCACACATGCACCAGCTGCAGAAGTCCACGGGCAGCGGGGACAGTGGATATTGCGAGGTGCTCACGTACACGCAGAGCAATTCCGCGATTTCGTGGGTACTCACCGATCACGGGCGTCAATTTCAGCATGCCTACCGAACCGCCGCCGGCCGGCGGCCGGCTTGCGTACCATAGCTCTCCAACATACAGTAAAATCTAACCCCAGAATACGTGCTTGCAAAAGCTCAGCTGACATCTCTTTACTCCTGCTGTGTCTAATGACAAGATCCCCTATTGTGATCTTCTTCTGGCAACTGCGCAAGAACAATAAGCTCTGACCTTCTGTGTGAGCTAACATGGACAATCGGAGACTACTTGGATGTGCATCTGGTTTGAATCCAAACATGAAAGATGGTGTGATGTGAAAATTAATTCGTCATCCCCGGTGCGAAGTGAAAGTATATGCAAAACCTGGTGCAAAGTGAAAACAATGTCAATTTACCCAGTGCAAAGTGTAATTTACTCGAATTTAAATTTTATGAAAGTCATTTGCCAATGCCCAATGGTATGAATTAAAGTGACTCCTAGAGTTGTAGCTTTTCTATACAATGTCTTAAATAGTTTCGTAAAAAAAAATTGATGCTAAATCTTTGTAATAGGTAAATTGAAGCATATATAGTGTGTGAAATTTATACTCAAATAATTATCCATCGAACTCACAAGACAAGTACTTCTAACAGGGAGGAAGGAACAGAGCACGACTCCACTTGATCCTAAAAGCAACTCTCTGTGCAGCTGTTCAAACTTGGCCAACCGCTTAATGAATGGAATACCAGAAGAGTAACGGATACTCGGATATATAGCTTAGATATTTTTGCAAGCATACACCAATCCAGCACAGCAACGTGCATGTGTCCAGCGGCTACTGCAATCGGCATCACCACCAGAGGGATAATCCTGTCATATGGGGATGTCGCATCTCGTGATCGTCCCCTACTACTACACCACACACCAGAATACGTGCGTCACGGTGCACGCGACACGTACTGCAAGAACTCGTGGTCACCGAGCAGGCGGGCCATGGTGTCGGGCGCGAGGCAAAACTCGACGTCGACGCTGCCGTCCCCAGCCTGGCCCGGGAACGCCGACATCTTGCCGTCGAACTTGTTGGCGCGCCCGCTCCGCACGGCGAGCGCCCGGCCCCACCCGAAGTCGTTGCCGTCGTACATCGGGAACCGGGGCGAGCTCCCCATCGTGAGCGCCGCGCCGTCGGGGTTGCCCAGGGGGAAGCACCGCGGCGCGGCCTCCCACTCCGCCGCGGCACGGCGGATGGCGCCGTCCTCGTGCGCCACCACGGTCGCGTTCAGCCTGGCCGCCGCCCACCGCAGGTCGTTGGACGCCAGCTCGGCCACCGTCGCGGTTGTGGCCACGCTCTGGATGGCGTTGCCGAAGTAGAGCGGGGAGATCGCCGGGCGCAGGCGGTGCCGGCAGTTCACCGCCATGCGGAACGTCGTGGTCGCGTCGGCCGCCAGCAGCCGCCGGGATCGCGTCACCGCCCTCCAGATATGCGCGCACAGCGATTGGAACGACGATATCTCTCTGTAACCGCCAAGAACCTTCACTTCATCCACATGCTTCCCGTTAGCCTCGGCAAATTTGTCGGATCTTGTCCACTGGTTGGCCTTGGCCTTCAGCTCGCGAATGGCGGCGGCGCTGAAATGGAGGACTCGCTCGCGGAGGGGCGCGTCGGCGTCGAAGGTGACGGCAGGACCCGCGCCACCGGGGAAGCGGATGACGGCCGTGGAGTCGCCAAAGAAGTTCCGGCGCAAGTCCGGCGGCTGGACCGGCGTGCCGCGGCAGAGACCTGCCCACGTGTTAAAGAAGTGCCAGAAGGAGGTGCCGTCCACGACGGCGTGGTTAGCGACGAAGCCGACGAAGACAGCTCCATCGCCGAGAACGGTGAGCTGGAACGAGGTGAGCGGACGGCGGTGGCCGTCGTAGCTCACGGTGCGGTCCATGGGGAACAAATCCTTCGTCAGCCTGGTCGGCACGTCGGCGTTGGGCACGAGGAAGTCTCCCAGCGACAGAGCGGGCGCGACCGCGTGGTAGAACTCAACGGCCACGCCGTCGCACCGGATGACGATGCGGCCATCATCCAGCGTGACGAGCCGGCCGGCGAGGGCAGGGAACACCGCGAGCGCCCGGGAGAGCACGCACACGAGCGACGACACGAGGGAGGCGATCGGCACGCCAGGGGGCGGGAAGAAGAGCCCCTTCTGGATGTAGTGGCACGACAGCATCGGCATGTCGGAGACCGAGAGCTTGACGTCTCCCACCGCCGACGCGCCGTCGGGCCGAACGGTCTGCTTCGAAACGACGGTGACGCTCGCCGCAGGCGCCTTCGCGCAGAGCGTCTGCGTCAGCGGAACGACCACCGTCGCCGGCGCAGCCGAGGCAGCCTCCACCATGGTGCGAATGGAGGAGGGATCAACTAGCGCGGCAACAACTGTATCTCTAGCGTTCAAGCGAGCGAGGGGCGAGTGGCGAGCCGGCGTCGTAGAAGATTGTGTTGGGAATTACTTAGTTTGGGCAGATTATATAGATAGCGGGCCATGGCGAGGTACCAAAGGGAGTGGATTCGTCAGCCACAATCTGCGCTAGTAGAGAATGGATATGGATGGATGGGAGTGAGACGGCATGCAGTAGGATCATCCGGATCGGCGCCAGCAATTGTCGAGCTCCTGTTCATCATGCTGAAATGGCGCCGCGATTTCGACCGGCCCTCGTGTGGCTTGTCCCCGTGGCCCGCCGCACCGCCGCGACGCGCCAAGCATTCGCATCCTTCCGGTCGGCTGGGCCGGCGTTGCTGTCAAGAGTTGGCCGTGCCGGAGGAGTAGAGAACCGAAGCATTATCCTATCTTACTATAAAATTATTCCCCACTAATTAGTTAAGCTTAACATATAAAAATGACACATTATCATCCACTAACAAGATGTCACATCATCATCCACTAATTAACAAGATGCCACATCATCATCCACTAACAATCATCACATTTAAACATCATGAAAATATGCTATATCTTTATAGTTTTTATAATTTAAGAGCTTTTCAAATATAAACATGTTAAATTATTATCCAACATAATTCACATAATATTTTAATATATATCTTTATTATGTTTTATGATATTCTATATACTTATATAGTTCATCCTCACTTAGTTAGTGCTTAAATGATTAATCTATGGTCTAAATTATCTTTCTCCTTTTTTCCTCTAATTAAGTCATATCACATCAATTGTTTTTTAGCCTTTAGATGATTAATTTATGGTCCAAACTATCTCTCTGCTTTTCTTCTTCCATAAAGTCATACCACCTTACTTTTTACATTTGAATCACCATTCTACATACTATTTAAATTTAAATTATCATAAACCACATTAATTTACTTAATCTGATATTATCTGGTTATCTTACACGTTATTTTTTTATTGTTATCGTACTAAAGTGTCGCAGCAATGCGCGGCGTTTCCCGCTAGTTTCAACGGAAAACACACCCAACGCGAACCTGCCGCGCCTGCGCGTGCGCGCACGTTCGCCTCGGTGGCTCGTGGGCCGTGTTCCCTCGTGGAGTCGTGGCCCGTCGGGTGAGGGCGTGGGCGTGGCGATTGGCGACCGTACGGTGAGGCGGGCCCCCGAGACCGAGAGGGCGTCGGCCGAGAGCAACACCGGCAAAACGCCGAGATGGCAAAGGTGCGGGGTGGACAGGAAAGATCATGGTCGTGGACGTGGTCGCTATAGCGATTGCGTTCTCTCGTGTCGCGACCAATGAACCGGCGGTATATACACAGCACTGTTTCGGGATGGAACTTGGGCTAACTTCTTGTAAGAAAAAGGCTGACGGTAACTTGGGGGAATAAGTTCACCAGAGGTCCCTCAACTAAACAGCGAGTTTTTTAGGTCCCTTAACCACAAAACCAGAAATCTCCACCTCTAAACTATACAGAACCGTTCACTCAAGGTCCCTACGCAGTATATATGGGTGGTTTCGCTGACGTGGCATCCTAGTCAGCAAAAAGAAATAAACAAAGCACGTGGGGCCCACATGTCAGCTGCATATCTTATTTTCATCTCTTTTCTTCTCCTTTCTCTCTTCTCTCTTCTCTTCTCCCTCCTCCTCCTGCTGCTGCTGCTGCTGCTGCTACTAATCCCATCCCTGCCCCGGCCACGGTACACGAGATCCGCCGCCGCCGCCGGAGTCCTCGTCGTCGCTGTCGGCTGGAGAGTGTGCTGTTGGGGGAGGTCGCGCCGGGCTCCTCGTCCTCCTCGCTGCAGCTGCCCACCCCCCCACCCCCCACCCCCGGCCATCGTCGTCTCCCCCGCTGGCGCTGGCCGGTTCATGTCGATCCCCCACAAGAATGGCATCTCGACGTCATGGCACGCCATCATCGCCGTCCTCCCCGACCTTCGTAAGATCCATGCACGAAACTGAGACGCCAAGATTGCAGCATGCATGCACGCACGACATCGACGTAGTCCGTCCATCTATACTCACCGGAGGAGGAAGAGGAGGAGAAGAGGCCGGCGCTGCCGTTCCAGCCGCACAGCTGCTGCGGCAGCGGGGCGGCACCACGGGAAGGCTCGGGCGAACCCGAGCCAGGGATCCCACGCCAGGTCGACGCGGCGGTCGCCGGCGGCGCGGAACCGCCTCGTCCTACGCTGCCACCAGAGGAGTCAGGGACGGACGCGGAAGGCCAAGTGTCTCCTCGTCGGGTGTGGGTGCTGGTCCATGAGGGCGTGATTCCTGGAGTCCGGCGCCGAGCACGACATTGTCGTCGCACTGGACGGCGAGGCGGAGGCATCAATGCTGCTGCTGCTTTTCGCTCAATCAGATGATTCGATCACATTCACTGCTGCTTTCCGTCAAAAAAATGTTAGATAGATCTCCCTCCCCTTGAGCCCAATGGCTCAAGGGGGCCTTGACCCGCGCCCTGATCGGGGGCGCCCAGCCCAATGGCTGGTGGGCCCCCGTCACACTGTGCCATATAAAGAGGGGTGGAGGACGGGACGCACAAGGAACAAGGTTCGTCGCCGCCGCCGCTCCACCCCAAAAACCCTAATCCAACCTCGAGGGGGCGCAGCCAGTGACGGGAAGTCCATCGCCGCGCCACGCCTCGTCGTCGACACCGACGTCGCCGCCAAGCACACCGTCGCCGCCGTCCACGTCAAGCCCGCAACGACAACGACAATGGCCGGCCGCACTTCCTCCTCCTCAACAACGACTGGTCACATCCTTAAACCCTCTCACTCCCTCTTGTTCATTCATCCATTGTTGTTCATCTATCCAAAGTTTTCTACCCGACTAGATCTAAACCTAGGTGATCCAATAGACAACCCTAACAAAAAAAACATTCACTGCTACTCGAGATCAAGACTTGGTACTACTCATCGATTAATTAACTTGTACTCAAGACACTGATACTGATCAATCAATCAATCAATCAATCAGTGGTTAGTGCTCGTCCGATATAGAAAGGCAAAAGGCGCAGGCAAGAACGAGGAGAGGACGGAAAGGAGGTTGCATAGCCATCAGAAAAGGAAAAGAGACGGGGGAGAGAGAGAGATCGCGGTGATGGCCGGAGATGCGGAGGATGGCGACGGCGAGAGGGTGCGGCTGTTCGTCGGCCAGGTGCCCTGCAGCATGGCGGAGGAGAAGATCCTCGCCGTCGAGGCGGCCATGGCGTCGTGCACGGCGATGGACAGCGCCGTCCCATCGGGAGGAAGATGGCTGGGCCCCGCGGGGCCGGACGCCGCCGTCGCGGACGGTGCGCAGTGGAAGCACGCCGCCATCGCCGCTCCGCCCGCCGCTGGCCTCCTCACTGAAGAAGGGAAGAGGGAAGAGAGAAAAGAGAAGAGGAGAAGAAAAAAAAGTGCAGCTGACATGTGGGTCCCACATAATTTTTAAAAAAAATTGCTGACTAGGATGCTGCGTCAGCAAAACCACCTATATATACTGCCTAGGGACTTTGACTGAACGGTTTTGTATAGTTTAGGGGTCGAGATTTCTGGTTTTGTGGTTAAGGTATCTCAAAAAATCTCACTGTTAAGTTGAGGGACCTCCAGTGAACTTATTCCTAACTTGGGGCTCACCGAGATGGGCTTCGCATGAGCACATGTACAGTACAATATTAAGGAATAAGTTCACTTTGACTCCCTTAACTAGTGGCTAAATTAATTCGTATTCTTGGACCATAATACCAGATATCTCAACCCACAATTATTAAAATTGATGCAATTTAACTCCCTCTCGACGGTTTTGAAGGGCGGTTTTGCTGACGTGGCCACTACATGGCGGTGTTGGCCTAGTCTTCGTCTAACGTAGCATTGATGTGGCACTTATATGGTATTAGAAATAAAAAAAATGTGAGACCCATTTGTCATTAAAAAAGAATATTGTGTGACCCACTGACAGGTGGGACCCATATATCATCCTCTCTTTCTCCTTCCCTTCTTCCTCCACCCTCTCTCCCTTCCCGCTTTCTTTCTCTCCCCTTTCTCTTCCCCTTCGGCCGTATGTGAGCAGCGGGGGTTGGAGCAACAACCAGTGGAGTGGGGGCAGAGTGATGGTAGTGGGCAGGTGAGCGAGCATTGGAGCGGCGGTGATGATACCGAAGCCGGGTGTGGGAACAAAGGCGGTGGACGATGTTGGCATGCGAGCGGATGCAGAGCGGAGATAGAGCAGTAGGGTGGTGGCCGCCGTGGCGAAGAGGGAGGAGGCCAGCCTCACGAGAGGGAGCCACAGAGGACACCGGATGCAA
Source organism: Oryza meridionalis (assembly GCA_000338895.3). NCBI lineage: Eukaryota > Viridiplantae > Streptophyta > Magnoliopsida > Poales > Poaceae > Oryza > Oryza meridionalis. The sequence continues at coordinate 22,314,179 of CM002528.2, forward strand.
CGCCGCTGAGCTCGCGAGCACCCTCCGCGTCATCAAGCTAGCTCCTCTACCACCACTGCCTCCTCCTCCTCCACCATCCTAGGCTATCACCAGGAGTAGAGGAGAAGGGAGAGGGGAGAGGCGAAGAGCTAGCTCCTCTACCTCCATTGACGCCTTCTCCTCCGCCGTTCGAAGCTTTTGCTAGGGATGGGGGGAAGGGGCAAACGGTGAGGGGAGAGGCGGCGGCGCCTAGATCGTGAGCACCCTCCGCCTAGCCGCCCGCCCATTGCCTTTGCCACCGCTCGGGCCCTCGCCCACCCACCGCCATCGCCACTCTAGTGCCCGTCCTCCCGCCCGCCGCTGCCGCTCCAGCACTCGCTTGATTGTCGCCGCCGTCACTCTGGCTCCGCCCTCATGACCGCCGCTGCCGCTCTAGCTCCCGCACTCTCGACCGCCACTCTTCCGGCCCTCGAGCGCCCGCCCCTAGCAGACGAAGAGAAAGGGGAGATAAAGAGAAAGAGAGAGAAGGGAGAGAGATAGAGGAGGAAGAAAGGAAGGAGAGAGAGGATGGCATGTGGGCACCCCCAATGTCGGTGGGTCCATATTTTTTGTGCGAATGACAAATAGGTCCCACATATATTTTTTAATCCTAATGCCACATAAGCACCACATCAACACCACATAGGGCGAAAACCAGGTCAACACTACCACGTAATGGTCATGTCTATAAAACCGTCCTCCAAAACTATTAAAGGAATCAAATGGCAACAATTTAAATAGTTAGGAGATCGAGATATCTCATATTGTGGTTCAGGATATGAATCAGATCAATCACTTGACAAGGGAATCAAAGTGGACTTATTTCCAGTATTTAACCAACATGGCCCATCTTCTAAAATAAAATATGGGCCGTCATCTAAAATGAGTAATGCGGGCTCCTCTTCCGGGAAATAACAAATATGGCCCCAAAAGTTTGGACGAGAACTATCACATTATTATTTTTCTGAAGACCAGTACTATCACATTAACGAGTATCCTATTCGATCTACGTCAGGTGGGAACCACTTTTTGATTCCGTGGGCGGTGGGAGGTGCGTCCTTGTTGGACAGTTCTTGTTTTCTTACATTATTTTCTTAGATTAGATACAGTCCAGTCAGGTGTCCACTATACAATTGGTTCTTCCTCTTAAAAAAAAGGAGATTTTTGTATGGTGGAGATTGTACGATGGTTAACCGATTGATGAAACTGATATGATTTCCTGTTGGTGGGTGTTTACCACCAGAGTGAATTTTATTTTTACTTAAAGATTAATGTTAGACACCATTTTCTTACCCTTTTTTTTACATTGGACTTATTTTTTCTCAACACCACAGTTATATTTAGGCAGACAGAGGACGTCAATACGTTTATTTTTGAAAAATGGAATTCATTCATGTCTTTGCTTTAAAAAGCTATAGGCAATTTTTACAGATGTCGTGGGTTGAGTGGCTACGAATTACAAATCAGGAAAACTACTTATAGCACTATCCTAAACACATATTACTAAACCTCTATCTAAGGCTGACAGAAAATTGCGTAATCGTTATTTCTGCGTAGGCTTGTATGTCGTATGTGGTCCTTGAATTCTTTAATAAACTAGGAAACATAATCTCCGAAATCAGCGATCGGTCATTCTGTTGATCGAATTTCATACGAGTCAGTGCTGGCGACGTCGGGCATTGGTTGATACAAATAGGAGTAGGTACATGGATCGTGGGGGCACTCTAAACCCAAATTCCCAAGTTCGAGTAAGACAAACAAAATCTAAAGTGAAAAAAGTAATAAAAAGAATAAAGAAAAATATTGATTGTAGGGATCCAACATAAAGCTTATTTAAGAAAATATAGGTACTAAAATTCACTAACAACCTTAAATTTAAGTTGAAAATATTCTATTTCTTAAAATAAACACTTGTTAATTTCAACCATTTAGTACCTCCGTTCTATAATATAAAGGATTTTATCATTTCTCGGTGAAAGAACCTTAATGACATCTAGAGGGGTAAATAGGTGTTTAAAACTTTTAAGTAAATGCGGAATTTGGACTTTCCGAATATTTTTGGATATTTTGAAAAGCTCACATTTACAAGCAAACTAGTAAGGCAAGAATAAAGGGGATAGCGGCACAATTAGGGAAAGGATTGCGTAAATAACAACTAAAGCTACTAGCGGCACCAAATAGCAAAGCTAGATGAGTGAGTAAGAGATATCACTGGGATTCTTGTAAGACGATGTGTTCTTGAAGTTAAAATTCGTGTGGGGATTCTACTCTCCGTTGAGGAGCTCACAATAAGCCGTGTCTTTTTCAGCCCTATTTTCGAGAGGTTGCACAAATGCACTCCTCCTTTCATTAAGGGTATCTCTTCTCTTTATGAGGTGAGATATGACCTTCACAAACTTGCTCAGCACACCACAAACAAATCAGTATCTCTTCCCTAGTCAATGTTGACTTATAGTCGTCTGGTGTCCTCAACCACCAAGATAACAAATACAACAATGATTTCTTGGGAATGAATCGAGTGCTCAACAAATCTTCATAAAGTCAATACCACACACACGAAATCCATACTTATAGATCAGTGGAGAGGAAGAAGTGAGAAGCCATGGCTTAAAGTAAATCTCAAATCAAAACAAACCAAGGGCAAAAATATTAGAAATGGAGCCAACAACACTATCTTGGGGGTGGAGGGGGTTATTTATGGCCACACCCTCAGATCTGCCCATTAGGAGCAAAGATTCCATTTTTTTCGGAAATTTCTAAAGTGTTTTCGGGAATATCCAAAAATTTACGAGAGAGCAAAATCAACTTTCGCAATTTTTACGGTGATTTTTGGAGTTGTTGTAGTGCTTTCGGAATTTTTCGAAATTTCGGCATGAGCACAACAGAAAATGGGCAAAAAAAACATTTCGGAAAATTCTAAAAATATTTTAGAAGAATCCAAAAATCACCAGAGAGCATAATCAATTGTCAAAACTTTCTTCAGAATTTTCTACAGTACTTTTGGAATTTTCTGAACAATGTAAAATTCCAGCATGAGCACAGTAGAAAACTGCACAAAGTAGCATTTCGGAAAATTCCAAAAAAAATTTGGAAAAAAATCTAAAATTCACCATAACCGAAATACGCAAACTCAACACGGTACGGAAATTTCCGAAAAACTTTTAGAGACTTCTGAAAAAGACCACTACTTATTTCCAAAAATCGAAGTAGTTCAGAAACTTTCAAACTCTATTTTAGAAAACTCTGAAAAACTCCAGTACACGAATCGAAGAGAGAACTACTTCAACAAAGATTTTAAACACCAAACTCATCCCTAAACATCAAGGCAACATCCACTTAATAGTACGGTTTTACTACCAACTCAAGAGCAAATAGAAAAGCTATATCAATACGAATACTTTTACATCATCTTCATTTTTGTGCCTTGATCAATGCTAATATGGAATTTGGCTTGATGTTCATCAACGAATCACATTCTCTTGATCTTCAACATTTCATCTTGTGCTATTTCTTCACCAAGGATTGATACTCAGCAACTTGTAACATCCTATGGCCTCGATCGGTTCGTCTGTAGTCAACTAAGCACTTGATCCTTCACCACTATGTCCGGTCATTCGGCGCTAAGTCTTCGCTTGCCCTTCTCCCATGCATAGTCCATCACATAGTCAAGTCTTGCCATTTTTCGTCATTTTTAGCCTTGGATTGTAATGAAACCTCGTTGTACGGCATCTTTTTTTTTTATCATCTTCATTGGACAAATCCCTTACTTATACACTCAATAAACACATTAGTCCTTTAATCGTTTATCATCAATTAATCAAAACCCACTAGGGGCATAGCTACTCTTTCACTAGGTTGTCTCTAATATAAGGGATTTTAGTGTAGAATTTGTCCTATCAATCAACTCTAATTCAAATTTCTTCCCAACTTATCCTCTCAATCACCCTCCCACCCCAACCCTCCTCTCACTTAATATAGGCATTAGTATTTTCTCTTTCAACTTTAGTCTCTCCAAAAAGTGAAAAATCTCTTATATAATGGAACGGAGATAGTAGTAACTATTTGTAAGTTTTTTTTTTTGAACTTCATGAGTACAATATACTCCCACTGTAAAAAAAAACAATTTCTGGCTACGAATCAAAAGCTTGTTTTTTTTATGAGATAGAGTATGTATATGACAACGCAAAGAAAAAATCATTTAAGATAAAATTTTAACACATCGAACCAAAAGATTTTCTAAATCAAATCAATAATTAGGTTCAACAATTCAAAATTTCATACAACCAGGCCCTTGTTGGTTAACCGGTCAGAACTTGATATGCCAATTCGGATGTTCAAAGTTCGTCTTAAAAGCTCGACGTCGATGGGAACACGGACATTTCGTACAAGACTGTTTTAAGACGTAATTTCTCCTGACCTTCTAGAAGGAACGCAGAGGCAGACACTTGATGCCTTCTTGATGCCCCCTACCCCAGTTATCCCACAGCACCCCCACCATGTCATCTGTATATAGACCCGGAGTAGCTAGCGGCGGGACCCCACAGGCCAGTAGGCCACTGCTGGTTGGACACCGAGACCGACCGACCGATCGGTTCGCCCGGTCCCCCTCCCCGTCACGGCCGGCCCGGAGCAGCACCAGTACGTGGACCTGGCGATGGATCGTGCACAGCAACATGCAGGCTGTCTGGCCGCCTAGCTAGCTTAGCTAGCTCATGCCGTGAACCTGGACGCGAGCAAGGTTGTCATATCAGGATACCAGATAGTATCGTTTTGCTCAAGATAATATCGTATCGTAGTATCAGGATACTATGAGATTTTCTTTTTTAAGTTTAATTAATATTTATATTAATTATATATAGTCATTCTATATAAAAAATATAGTAATGATATATGTATTGCAAATAGAGACATTTATCAAAAGAAACCACATTAGTTTTGATATATTTAACTGATTTTCATATAAATTTGAGCATATTTAGTTACATTATTTTCAAACCATGTTATTTTAAATAATATTTTATAATATCATAGGGATCGTAGAATCGGGATACCACCTAATATTTCGTAGGATCGTGTAGTAATGAATAGTAGGATCGAGATACTATGAAAATTAGGATACTAGGTGGGATCGGTAACCCGCAAATTTTCCCGCAAATTTTGCCTTGGGTGACCATCGGTGCATCGCCTCTCCGGTAAGGGCCAGTTTGGTTCACGAAAAGAAAAATTTTAGATGTCACATCGAATGTTTGACCGGATATCAGAGGGTGGTTTTCGGACATAAATGAAAAAACTAATTTCATAACTCGTCTGAAAGCCACGAGACGAATCTGTTGAGCCTAATTAATCCGTCATTAGCATATGTGAGTTACTGTAACATTTATGGTTAATTATGAACTAATTAGACTCGAAAGATTCGTCTCGCGATTTCCTCCTAAATGTATAATTATTTTTTAAAAAAATTTATATTTAATACTCTATACATATGTTAAAAGATTCGATGTGATTTTTTGGAAAAAAAATTAGAGAACTGAACCAGGCCAGAGATATGATGACAACTTGACAAAAGAAGAAACGGTGGCTAGCGATCGATCGTCCGTACGGTCGAGGCGTGTTGTGTGGTGGACGGGTAGTACGCGTGCACGCGTCCTTGATCCGCGCCCGTCGCGCGCGGGCGATCGATGTACGTGCGGTGCAGGGGGGCGGCCCGGTTGTGGGTAGCGGTTGGAGTCGATCGGGGAAGTCGGCGAGAGGATAGGCTCGATCGGCGTAGGATGTAGCTGGCTTCCCGTCGCATCGTATCGTACGTCTTCCAATGGGCGTCGTCGTCAACGCTTACCTCAGGTTGGTTTACAGAGATAAGGTGTTTAGGCTTTGCCGATTTGGGCTGTGTACCGATCTCCTCTCTCGCTCCCATCGAGATTAGAAAACGACAGCTAAGCTTAGGATCACATCGATTTGTTTGAAAAATATAAAAATTTTAAAGAATTTTAATGGAACGAAAAAAATTTACCTTTGAAACAAAGGATTGACTGTTGAAATTTTAAAATTCATGTGAAATGGGTAATTCTACAGAGAGTTTGAGTAAAGTTAGTAAGACATCCAACCTGTTGAAAAAAATTCCATTAAATCTATCTCTCATATGATTCTTGTGTTTTTATTGTGTTTTGTAATCATTTGGTTTACACTTGTATTTCTATTAGAATAATGTGTTTTTCTATTTATCTGTTTTTTTATTCCTGCAATTCAAAGAGACTATTAGTGTGGAGAATTAGTATTATAAGATATACTTTGCGATTCGTATATCTACTTCCTAAAAAAATTTTAAAGCCAAATCTCAAACAAGCATATGTCCAAGTTTATGTTTAGAAGCGTTTGGATTTTTCAAATACAGGGGAGATGGAAAATGCCAATTCGTCTATATATCAAATATGTTGCGATTTGTCTAACAAGTTGCCTAGTCTCTCTTTTACCTGTTTTAGATGGAGTGGATCTAGTGGCCAACAGATGAGCTTGACCTCAAATAAAGAGGAGTATTACCCAATTAAGTGGCACCGAATGGCTTATGCCAGGGCCTTGACAGTTAAATTGTACTCTAGCTTAACCACTGGGCCAAGTATACAGAGCAACCACAGCAGATCGTTACTAGTACGAGTTATCGAAGTTGGTCAAATGACACATACAAGTACTTTTGTTAATTATTATAGAAGAAAGTTAGTTCCATTACCTACAAATTTTTTGGATGGCCGAAGGGATGTCCAAGCGGCCTCTATCTTTTTTTAAAAGGGAAAACTTCTCTCGATTGAACCCTCACAATAGAAGATAATTTTGTGCTCAATATTAAAAAAATAAAAATTTAACTTGTCATTTGGATTTCACCGAATGCCACTCTACCTACCCAATCGGTTTTAGGGCATGTTTAGATTCCTGCCAAAACTTTTACACTCTATCATATCGAACGTTTGAACATATGCTTAAAGTATTAAATATAGACTAAAAAATAACTAATTGCACATATTGCAACTAATTTATGAGACGAATCTTTTAGGCCTAATTTCTCCATGATTTGACAATATGGTGCTACAGTATACATTTGCTAATGACGGATTAATTAGGCTTAATAAATTCGTCTCGCAGCTTACTGACAGATTCAGTAATTAGTTTTTTTATTAGCGTCCGAACACCCCATGCGACACCCTATATAATATCTGATGTGACACGCCAAAACTTTACACCCGTGGATCTAAACACCCCCTTACATAGAAATTTACATGATAGTGCACCACATAATTTATAGAGAAAAATCGAAAAATGTCACTGACGAATGCCTCGTGTAAGAAATACCATCTATAAACCCAACTTCCTATAAATACCATCGTCGTTAAGTTTCCGTTAGCATTCATCCGTTAAGTTCTATAAAAAAAAACCATTTTACCCCTATAAATTGTTAAAAGTTGACGAAAACTTTTAATCTTTTTATTAGGTTACACTAATATGTAGTTTGCTCTTTATACTAAATATTTGTACGTTGACTGAAAGAGTAAAAGTTTTAATCATCTTCAACAATTCGTAGGGGTAAAATGGTCTTTTTTAGCACTCAACGGAGGGCTACTAACGAAAACCTAGCAGTGATGGTATTTCTAGGAAGTTGAATTCGTAGTTTATATGGATACAAATCATACATTGTCACTTTTCCTATCGATTAGTCGACACTTTGAAAGAGGTGGATCAGAGGGACTCACAATAGCTCCAGAGGTGTGCCCACTTGTGCATGAGTGTGGCGGCGCGATTGGACATCGGGATTGGAGAAGGGAGAGGATGTGATTAGGTTAATATGGTTCACAAATCTCAAAATAATCTCAACCACCCAAAAAATTTAACAATCAAATAAGAAAAAAAATTAGACACCTGACCAATAGCTAATCCCACATATCTTATTCAGAAAAAATAGCTAATTCAATTTACTACTTTTTTTAAAGCTATTTACCGGGATGCCGTCCTCTCTTTTTTGGATGAGATTCCCTACAACACACGCACATCGATTCCCCTTCCCACCGTTAGCTGCCCCCCTCCCTCCCATTTCACCCACGCACCTCCAAATCTCGATGTGTTGGAAGAAACTGAGTGACGCGTTGGCAATGGCAACGGAGCCGCACCTTGCTCAGCTTCAGCGGTTGAGCAGCTGTTCCGCTACTCACCTCAGTCCGCTCCGCCCGGAGGCTAGCGGGCTTGGTGTGCTGATGCCTGCGACCCACCGTGATGAGTGGAAGGCAGAGGTAGGTGGTTTGGCACGCTCATGATAGCTGAGAGCATCCAGATTTCGACATTGCTTCTTCACAGGATGGGCAAGATCTGGTGGTCTTCCTCTTGGCCAGAGGTACATATTTCTCTCCCTCCCGTTGTCACTCTTCATCCTTGCCGCCAACTACAAGGTGCACAGGTTTCGGTTTTCTTCCTCCTTACCGACAACAACATGCATATCTATCTAGCTTTCTTCCCCATTGCTAGCATCGGATAAGGATCAAGCCATACCGATGGATATCGATATGATACCTTGTAAGTATCATCTAGTACCTCGCAACACATGATAATCCTGACGTATCACTTAATACCTATCGGTATCAGAACTTGATTTCTCGTAGTATCATCTCGTTCGGTCGGGATGGGATCCCATGGTGTATTAGTTTTTCCATAAGATTATACTTTAATACGTCCCACGATGATTTAAGTAGCCATTATCAGAATATTCAACCATTCAACACGACATGCGGCTACTGATTTCTTTGCGTGCGCCATCATTAGTAATGCGAAATTATCACTCGCAAACGCAAAGAAAAGATCTACTGCCCATCGCGTGATGTTACGTACTCAAGATTCACCAAACCAATGGACTGGCCATCTGGACCATGCAAAATTTGGAGGCTATGAAAGAGACAAATGAACTATGAGTGCTGATCGGGACTTCAGGGTCCCATGAAAGAAAAAAAGAAAAAACACATATACTATGCATTGCCCTAAGAAAAAAGAAGAGGAGATTTTTCAGCTTTCAAGAAAGGGAAAGGCTGCGACAGGACGACGCGATATGATAAGGCGAGAAGAAAAAAACAAGATCTTATTTTATTTTATACTCCCTCCGTCTTTTTTTAAATGCAACCTGAGTTTTCGTGTCCAACTTTGATCGTCTATCTTATTTAAAATTATTTTATAATTAGTATTTTTTGTTGTTATGAGATGATAAAACATGAATACTATTTTACTCGTGACTTATATTTTCTAAATTTTTTTCAGAATCTTTTTAAATAAGACGAATAATTAAGGGTAAAAGCTAGTACTAGTACTAGTACTACGACTTGTCGTTTTCCCCTGCGTGATGATAAGCCGGTGCCTCTGGGCAGTTTACTTCCACTTGAAAACAAAAAAAATGCACCTTTCACGAAACGCTAATAGCTGGGTTAAGCACGGCCAGATGGAGTAAGAAAATTGTTTCGCCCGCGGTGTTCGCGCGCAAGTGGCCCCTGTGCGGTTTTCAGTTTGGTCGCCGGCCGATCCATCCAGTTGATGGCTAAGCTAATCAACTTGAGCAGCGTCTCCGCGACGAACCGATCCATCTTCTTATGCAAATCCTATGCTTACCATATTGTGCTGCATTCACCTGCGCCGTACGACCAAATACTACCAACCGTTTTCCAGTGGCCCATGAGGCCCCACCTGTCAGCGGCTTGCGAGAAAAATATGATGGTGCCGTATGGCCCACCGGAAGCGCCACATGATAGTGGACCACCCGGTTGTGTCCAGGTGCACCTAATGCGAAGTACGTACCTGTTGGATTTGGACAGATTCGTTGCAAGATCGATCCGACTCCGGCGCACCGCACATACTGCGGTTGTGTGGTTGTGAGTGTCTCGAACTCAGATTTTATGGTGTATATATGCTGCTAATCAACACCACGACACCTGGTAGTACGAGATACGTATCTACTCAAATCTATCTCGTATATATCCGATATACTTATCTACTTATCTAGTCGGATTTTCAGGTAAAGCATGCATGTTTACTCGGCTGTTTCTACTGTGTAGAGTTTGTAAAAAATAATAATAATATTTTTAACCCAAGATAAATTTATTATGAAAATATATTCAATTATTAATTTAATGAAACTAATTTGATATTATAAATATTATTATATTAGTCTATAAACTTAGTTAAATTTGAAGTAGTTTGATTTTGACCAAAATCAAAAGTTTTATATCATAAAACGGAGGGAGTAGTATTATTTTTTTCTTACACGTAGTTTACTTATAATAACACTACAGTGACTATATAGTTGTTAAATACTCCGATTTGTATATGAGAACGTACGATAGGTGGCGCGAGTCTAAAAAGGATACGGAATAGCAAATGAACTTTACACTTCTCTTTAGCGAGATGACTGTGCAGTGCCTTTTTGTTCATTTGATCCCCTCCGTAAGATCAAATTGCCCTTCCTATTTTTAGAGTTTGGGACGATATGAGGCAGGCGCGTTCGGAGTGCTACACCTGACATCTTAAATGGAACAGAGACCTGTCATCTTACTACATCTGTTTTCCAAGTAATAATCATTATTCATGCTGCTTTGGTTAATTGTGCGGTTGTTCTAATGATACCAAATAGTTGTTCATCTGGACTTTCTTGCCGCAGAGATCAGGAGAAAAAAAAAACAAACAGGTCTGTCATAACTAGCATGCAGGCATGAGGTGCCATCATCGAATCGGTCGATCGACAAGATCTCGGCATCCATACTCTTGCCGAGGTGGTTTAGTCGGATATAATAAGCACATAGTGTGTTAGAGATACGGGTTTAATTAGCGCTATCAGCTTACTTAGCATCAAGTGCCAAGTGGGAATAGTATACCGGAGATACTCTCCCGCGAGACCTGCCTGCCTGTGGCTGGCTGCGAATTGCGTGAGCATCGATCGATCGTGTGTGTGTTGCCCCCGGCGAACCGAGAGCATACAGCCCTTTATTATATGCGCTGATGACATGCGAAATGATGTCCTGATGCCGCACTAACGACGAGGATAGATCGGACGGATCCATCCCGGGTGCCGGCGGCCCCCGCTTGCCTCCTGCGCTCGATCGCCCGCCCAATCGCGGGCCCGCTTTCCCGGCCGCAAGAAAAATAATAAAGAAAAAAGGAGTAAAGAAAGGACATGTTGCATGTGCGCTGCTACGCGCACACCGCGGCCGCCTGATCACGTCATAAATTGGATGTATGCGTGGTTCTTCGCTAACTGTGATGTTCGAATTTTTATTAATCCATCGCATGTATCTTTTTTTCGATTAATTGAATCTCATAGGGCCGCAATATCAATAAGCTTGGGGAGTTGGAGGGTGGAGTGAAGATTGCTCAAGTTTAAATACTACAATTATTATAGCAGTGGGTTATTTCTTAATATCAATAGGCTTGGGGAGTTGGGGCAGAGATAGCTCGAGTTTAAATACTACAATTATCATAGCAGTGGATTATCTCCTAAAATTATAATCTTTGTATAAGAAAAGATATTTCTTAAGACTTGATTAAATCGAAATTTATGATTGACATGTATGTCACTAAAACATTTCAAGCTAACATAAGGAATCAATCGGCATATATCAGAATAAAGCATGGAGTCTAATTCTCTAGCACCATATAAATATACGATGTTTTTTTTGGCATAAATACATATCTTGTTATAAGCAACTAAAATTACTATACTTGACAGTAAAGAAGCCAAACCATGTGATACGGTCACCTTAACTATATTTTTTTCTTAAATGCTATATTCGCAATGTACTCTCTTTGTTTTTAAATGCATGTTGTTGTTTTTTAGGTGTTTAGCACAACTCTAGATCAAGATTTCTTTTGGTGCTTGGTATATTTTTAGCTCCACAAATCTATATATTTGGATATGTGATTATGTTGATTACATGTGGATGAATCATTTTATTATTATTTTTAAATAAAATATTATATTCCTCTAAAAAAATAAAATATCATATTTTAAACCACTACAATTTATTATACAAACTTCAAATTCACCATGAATTTGGGATTCGGAGCTGTACCAAACAAGCTATTAGACATAATATTGACAATTTGTTATTGTATTAAAAAATTTTAATGCAAATATGCAAACATATATCTCGTGTTTAAAATATCTTTAGTGATAAAATAAGTCACAACAAAATAAATGATGCTTACGTAGTTTTTTTATTAAGATGAATGCTCAAACATCATGTTCGAAATACAATATCGTACATTATAAATTGAGGTAGTACGACTTAATTTAGTCCACATACATTGAACTATTAACCGGTAAACTCTAATAGTCCGATAGCTATATATGCACCAAAAGTCACATCAACTATAGCCTAAATTCATATATTAGCTGACAGGATAACAATCAGCTCTCAACTATTTTGTCTCAAGTAACCATCAAAACTGTATATGCCTTTTCAGTAGTACTATACCGCTGCGAGAGTAAACAAAAAAAGATACTACTACTACTACTACGAAGTCACTAAACACCACAACACTACGGCCTTAAGCAACCGAATGTTACTTTACTCCAGGGTGAGCTGAGGCCCTGAAGGTGTAACGATCAACTTGAGCCTTTTCCTGCAACTAACGCCTCACAGCAGCTGCTGCTGCGATTGCAATCCCGGCCACCTCCAAAGGCTTTAGCCGGCGGGGGACAAAGGGCGGCCCACCCCCTGCGTGCGCCAAGCAATTTGGCCGCCTGGCCCCGTGCCGACGTGGCCCGGCATCCCCTAGCTGGATCGCGCAGAAGTAAACGCCCGCCTCCTCCCCCAATCCCCATCTCCTCTCCACTCTTCTTCTCCCTCCAATAATTCTCTCCCCTCTCCTCCTCTTCACCACCACCGCCACCACCAGCAGCAGCAGAGAGCACCATCTCCATCCAATAATCCCCATGCTTGCGCACCACTCCCGGCCACATCCCGCGCGACGAGGAGGAGGAGGAGGAGGCTGGGCTTGATCCGCGCTCCCGCCTGGTTGGTTGTGGTGGGGGGGAGGGATGGGAGGGGAGGCACCGGAGGCGCGGCGGTTGGACCGCGCGATGAGCTTCGGCGGCGCGGGCAGCATCCCGGAGGAGGCGCTGCACCTGGTGCTGGGGTACGTGGACGACCCGCGGGACAGGGAGGCGGTGTCGCTCGTGTGCCGCCGCTGGCACCGCATCGACGCGCTCACGCGGAAGCACGTCACCGTGCCCTTCTGCTACGCCGCGTCGCCCGCGCACCTGCTCGCGCGGTTCCCGCGGCTGGAGTCGCTCGCGGTCAAGGGGAAGCCGCGCGCCGCCATGTACGGGCTCATCCCGGAGGACTGGGGCGCCTACGCGCGCCCCTGGGTCGCCGAGCTCGCCGCGCCGCTCGAGTGCCTCAAGGCGCTCCACCTGCGCCGCATGGTCGTCACCGACGACGACCTCGCCGCGCTCGTCCGCGCCCGCGGCCACATGCTGCAGGAGCTCAAGCTCGACAAGTGCTCCGGCTTCTCCACCGACGCTCTCCGCCTCGTCGCCCGCTCCTGCAGGTAACTGAGATTGCTGCCCAACTCCTTTTTGGCTCTGATCTGGCATCTGGGAGTGGGAGAGGTGAGCTCGGATTGGGGGTTGGGGATTACCGGATTTGGGAGATAGCGACTCGGTGAAGAACTGAGCCGCTGTTTTGTTGATGCCCTGAAGTGGTTTGGTGGATAGCACCGAACCAAGCATCAGTTTCCGCGAGTAGAATTTTTGTCTTAACAGGGTAAGAGTTTTGCCCAAAAAAACTGCGTCCAGATCTGCATGGTCACAGTTCAATTGTGACTATTTAGCACCCATAAGTTAAATTCGTTTCCCTTTAGCCACTTAATTATTTTATTATGCTAACTCTAATTGCCATACTTTAGCTCACTGGTAATAGCGTGGTGAGATCACTTCACTAACATGTTGCACTAAATTTCACAGATCACTGAGAACATTATTTCTGGAGGAATGCTCAATTGCTGATAATGGTACTGAATGGCTCCACGACCTTGCTGTCAACAATCCTGTTCTGGAGACATTGAACTTCCACATGACCGAACTCACAGTGGTGCCAGCTGACCTGGAGCTTCTCGCAAAGAAGTGCAAGTCACTAATTTCATTGAAGATCAGTGACTGTGACTTTTCAGATTTAATTGGATTTTTCCGGATGGCTGCATCATTGCAAGAGTTTGCTGGAGGGGCATTCATTGAGCAAGGGGAGCTCACTAAGTATGGAAATGTTAAATTCCCTTCAAGACTGTGCTCCTTAGGACTTACGTACATGGGAACAAACGAGATGCCCATTATCTTCCCTTTCTCTGCATTACTCAAGAAGCTGGACTTGCAGTACACTTTTCTCACCACTGAAGATCACTGCCAACTCATTGCAAAATGTCCCAACTTACTAGTTCTTGCGGTAATGTCTCCTTTACATATGCATTATGAAGATATTCAATTTATTAGTTAACCTATGACATGATAACTAACATTGTAAATGCAATCTACAGGTGAGGAATGTGATTGGAGATAGAGGATTAGGGGTTGTTGCAGACACATGCAAGAAGCTACAAAGACTCAGAGTTGAGCGAGGAGATGATGATCCAGGTTTGCAAGAAGAACAAGGAGGAGTCTCTCAAGTCGGGTTGACAACTGTAGCCGTAGGATGCCGTGAACTGGAATACATAGCTGCCTATGTGTCTGATATCACAAATGGGGCCCTGGAGTCTATTGGGACTTTCTGCAAAAAACTTTGTGACTTCCGTCTTGTCCTACTTGATAGAGAAGAGAGGATAACAGATTTGCCCTTAGACAACGGTGTCCGTGCACTGCTGAGGGGCTGCACAAAACTTCGGAGGTTTGCTCTATACTTGAGACCAGGGGGACTTTCAGATGTAGGCCTTGGCTATATTGGACAGTACAGTGGAATTATCCAATACATGCTTCTGGGTAATGTTGGGGAAACAGATGATGGTCTGATCCGGTTTGCGTTGGGGTGTGAGAACCTGCGGAAGCTTGAGCTAAGGAGTTGCTGCTTCAGTGAGCAAGCTTTAGCCCGCGCTATACGGAGTATGCCTTCCCTGAGATACGTGTGGGTACAGGGCTACAAGGCTTCTAAGACTGGTCACGATCTCATGCTCATGGCCAGGCCCTTCTGGAACATAGAGTTTACACCTCCCAGTTCTGAGAATGCAAATCGAATGAGGGAAGATGGTGAACCTTGTGTAGATAGTCAAGCTCAGATACTTGCATACTACTCCCTTGCCGGGAAGAGGTCGGACTGCCCACGATCTGTGGTTCCTTTGTATCCTGCGTGACTGTAAATACCGATATGGTATCTCTCTGCTTCGTTCTTGCCTCTTGCCTTTTTTGGGTGATATGTTGATATGTGGTTATTGTATGGGTCTAGAACTCTAGATGGCTAGCTGCTATGTACCGTAATAAGCTACTGGTAGCTGAGATGTACTGGAATAAGCACTTCTATTTCCCACTCTACTACTATCTAATCCTAGGAAGATGTATACTAAGGAACACTCTGTGCCACTACTCCTTGCTTGTTCATGCTCCCCTGTCCTGGTTTGTTACCATTGGAGGTATAAGAATACCTGGTTTTGGCAGTCCTTAAGATCTTGTTCCTTGTACATAAATGCTCCCAAACCGTAGGGGAAACTTATCAGGTGAGTTTATGTGCTGAGAATTTTGTATCAACCATTGGTGGTCCTGGTTCTGGAAACTACTTTAAGACGTTGTTTGTCTTATAGAATTGCTCGTTTGGTAAGTGGAATGTTGCATAATACTATATGAGATTGAGCTGATTGTATAACCTATGAACGCTGTGGGAACAGAATGATATGATCCGCCCTCCCCCGTTATAAAACTATGGCTATATAAAACGGAGGTGCATATGGGAGCAGTAGCAATGGCACAAGCGGCAATTACAAGTTCACAACTTGCAATGCCAAATTGCCAATGCGACATTTCTTAGCTGGAAACCAAGGCCACCAAAGTGGTTCTCCCATCATGCTAGGGGGCCCTCGCGTATGCAGTCTCACTGTCAACTGCACCATGGCGGAGTCACTACGCCATGAACGCGACAAGCACATCGCCGGACCAAAAAAGAGCGGAAGTCCTACACAACAGCGGCATGGAGCCGCATTGTCATGCAGTCTGGGATGACTGGGAGTAGTAGCAAACAAAAAGCGTAGGATAGTGTCTGCGTCTCGCTATATAACAAGTGGGGGTATCGAAACCGACCTCGCGGAGAAGAGGGTTCCATGCATGCACGCCATACAGTCAGTCGCCAGTCAGCATGTTCGTATGCTCTGGTACTTCTACGAAGAAATTCATTAACAAAATCGTCCGTGCAAATTGTGGGGGTGAAAGAAATTAGGGGGGAAATGCACACGCGTCCAAAAGTTGGGCCATGCTACTGTACTGGATTTCTACCATATGAATCAGTCTCCCCATGTGTCTAAGCATCATTCCAGGATAAGCAAGCGAGTGAGATCCAGACATCCATGGACTGTTGGAGCAAGTTCATCTCTGTGCAGCCCACATGGTTACAGCTTGCAAACTGAAGTAGTATATTACTTTACCTTGACATTTTCCGGGATGCAGATCGATGCATCATTCCCAATTTCACGAACGGACAAGAACCGTGATGACGATGGACGGGTGTGCAATTTGAAACCGTTCTTTTAGGCTGGAGAATTGGAGATCATCCCTTCCTTCAAAGCATGATGAGTCCTTTTCAAAGTGATACACGTTTGGCCACCGATATGAATCATGAATCTTACAAAATTTATAGCGGAACAGAGGCACCTCCAAAGTTCAGTTATTTCTCGGTTAATCAAATGGCTCACAAAATTCATGTGACATTGCACACAGAGTTTATGTTTCATTCACATGTTTGACAAGAAAAGTTGGGTGAAGATAAGCATTGACTGAACAACAAGTAAAGTTTAAAGTACATGCCCCCAATATTGAGGTAATCTTCTTTATTTGACTCAAAAAGTCAAAATATTATATAGAAGGAATGTGATCTTTCTAAAAAAAAAAGGAAGCATGACAAAGACTCGTTATTTTCAACTAACATTTAGAAAGTTCGTTTTACAAAAGAATAGCATCTAGTTGTGAAAAATATTTGTTGTTATCCTTATTATTATTGTTGATGTTGCTATATATTATTGAAAAGAATGTTACATGTTCCATCGTTTCTCTTTCAGCTTATAAGCAGTTGATAGAATTTGAATTTTAAAACTCAAATTTGAAGTTACTTTTGAGGGTTTTTTAATCATAATTTACTTTTTAACATAGGTAAGGATACATAAATAAAAGTTTTATCTGCACAATATTTTTTTATCACTAATAAGTTGTTACGGCTAATAATCAGTTACAGTTGCCGACTTAAACCAACTTTGAACCCTACAGACTCGGGTATTAGAATGGCGAAGGCGACTAACGAATCGAGAACACTTACAAGTTGGGTGTGGACTAAGAGGCGTGAGGCTTCAAATAATTCTACATGTTTACCACAACGTGACATTGATTTTTTTCTTTAATACCGAAATACATACTATTCTGACGACTAATGATCTACTCATTTGGAAATAGTCAGACATAGGAATGAAAAAGGACCAAATAATATCGCCTCCGAACCTGATTACAGACTTGTCAGAATTATCCAAAATCTAGTGATATGAGATGTTCCAATAATCCAAAGGATTTGGATTATTCAATATTCTTTTCTGATAAACCAGCAATCATTTATTTAGTTTTTTCTGATGTTTGATCCACCACCACAATTTTTCTCAATAACTCAAGTTAGACAAATTTGACCGAGTTAGATGATCTTTTGGTTTGTGCTACACTAGTGATAAGATTCCTTCATTATCACATGGGTTTCACACATGTCATTTATATATAAAAGTGTGGTGAGGGTACTTCCTTCTAGCTAAAGTGTGGTTTTAATTTTATTGGTCACATGTTAGATATGTTTGATTAAGAGAAGGTATGACAAACCTCAATAATTTGAGTACATCAACCAAAGGGGCCATGGTCCAATACAATTAAGCCGTACATCAGCTTCCCAAGCAAAGGCTATGGCCTAATTGGGTAGCCCATCCTAGTATCCTACACCATTCTTCTATGTGTGGGTTGTTGCCTCATTTCGCTCCATGGACCAATATATTCTCTGTACCAAGGTCCAAAGATAACGAGCAAACTTGGCTCGGTTCGTTATCCTAACTCATTGCAAAGCTCGAGGTGGCTTGTTTGGCTCACGAGCCAATGCATCCAAACCAGCAAACCACTAGTAACCCAGTAAGTTTGTCATGGAAACACATGTTATACAAATTAAGTTCTACTCCATGCGTCATGTCACTGCACTGTGGTGTCATGTCACTGCACTGTGAAGCCCTTCATAGTGCGACGACGTGTCGTGTGGCTCAATCGTTCCAATACAAAAATTCGCTGACACGTTGACCACTTGCGCGTCCCAACTGAGCCGCTTGGCCCTTTACTAGGTTACGCGTTCCTCACCCGCGCTCGAGGACGCGAGGTGCAGGAAACGGCAGGTGCGCTTGCATTGCCGAGCTCGTGCCCCCACGTCGTCGTCCCCTCGCCTCTCATGCAGAAGGATTCCTGAAAATCGCCCTCCCCGTGCCACCAATTTCGCCCTCCCCGTGCCACCAATTTCGCCCTCCTGTGCTCGCCTTCGCTCGCTCCCGCCTTCTGCGCTAGCCTTTGCTCACTCCCAGAAAAAATCAGATTGCTGCAACAACATCAACTGAAACAGAAAAAAACAGAGTACTCAATCAGATCCAATACCTTGGATGCCGAAGTTGCAGGTAGAGCTTGAGCAGCTGGTTGTGCAGGTGGAGCTGGAGCAAGCGCTGGTGAAGGTAGACGTGGAGCCAACGCTCTCCGACGCTGCATCCGGAGCTCTCCATCGGAGTCAAGGACGACCTAGCACTGCGGCATGAGCTTCCTGCGATTCTCCTCGAGCTCTCACCCCTTTCCTTCCCCCCAACCTCCGTATTGCCCATGCTAACCTCGACGGGATAGCCTAGGTTACCATGCCGGTCCGGAGCTTGAGCTGGCGGTGCAAGGTAGTTGGTGATGTGGTGCCGTGATGTGGGAGGCGAAGTGCTTTTCTCGTATTGGAAACAATGCGTCTCGGTCAACGGAAAGGGCAATTAGGGGAAATTAAGTCCCTTTTCGTTAGGCTAGGGATCTAACTTGCTGTGCTTCATCACGTGCATTGTGGGCTATGTGGACTTACATGTTGCTTGCCCTAATTAACCATTCAAAAGAGGACACAAGCACTGTGTAGTGGATGACCTATTTCAGTTTTTAGTATATTTGGCAGCATCGGGCGTGCTAGAGACACGCATAGCGTGCCCTGCTATTGGCCTGAAGGTCTAACGAGTCGCAAGCTTTTCATCCACCGGTAGCTCCAAGCCTCCAATCAATCTGTTTCACTTTGCTTCCGTCACCCACCGAATTTGTTTGCCTCTCTCAGCATCAGCCAAGCGTCTGCACTCAGTTCGTCACAAGGTCACATTCTTCATTCACGATAGGGCTGGCCGACTGGGGACCTGTGGTGTGTGGACGTGTCACGTCTCGTGTACCACGCGGTGCTTGCCCTTGCAGCTTCATACTCTCTCCGTCCCAAAGGATTTTGATTTTTTCTTACACTGTTTGACCACTTATCTTATTTAAAAATTTATGCAAATATATATATAAAAAAAGGGTGGTGCTTAAAGTACTTTAGATAATAAAGTAAGTCACAAATAAAATAAATAATAATTCCAATTTTTTTTAAAATAAGACGAATAGTAAAACAGTGCAAGAAAAAGTCAAAATTCCTTATATTATGGGACTGAGAGCAGGTACAATAGCAGACTATTAGCCAGCTACAAACATATTTTAATGAGATAAAAGATGAGAGAGAAGAGCAGCGGGCTACAGATCTGTAGCCAGCTGCAGCACGAACTCCAAGACACAATGTGTGTATGATATGTAGGACCATATACTAAGAGCAAGTTCAATAGTATAGCCAACTACTAGCTTCAATTCATCTATAGCAAATCTAATAGCTAATTCATACAATAGTTACATACTACACTATTAATACCTAGTCCCACCTGTTATAGACACATTATGTCTTGGAGTCCATGCTACAGCTGGCTACAAATCTGTAGCCCGCTGCTCTTCTCTCTCCTGATTTATCTCTTTAAAATATGTTTGTAGCTGGCTTATAGCCTGCTGTTGTACCATAGTAAGTAACTATAGTAATTGACTATTAGATTGGTTATATAGATGAATTGGAGTATATATGTTGGAATATTTGAAACGGAAATCCCGAGGTGGCGCGAGGCAAGCAAACATCCCCCACTCGAACAACGCCCACACAGACGCACGCCTCGTTCTTCTCGCGGGTCCAATCCGTCTCCGCTTCACCCGGCATGGCCGCGGCGGCGCTGTACAAGGACGCGGCGGCGCCGGTGGAGGCGCGGGTGCGCGACCTGCTGGGCCGCATGACGCTGCGGGAGAAGGCGGCGCAGATGGCCCAGATCGAGCGCACCGTCGCGTCGCCCCGCGCCCTCGCCGAGCTCGGCGCCGGCAGCGTCCTCAACGGCGGCGGGAGCGCCCCGCTCCCCCGCGCCTCCGCCGCCGACTGGGCCCGCATGGTCGACGACATGCAGCGGCACGCCCTCTCCTCCCGCCTCGCCGTCCCCATCCTCTACGGTACCGACGCCGTCCACGGCCACAACAACGTCTACGGCGCCACCGTCTTCCCCCACAACGTCGGCCTCGGCGCCACCAGGTTAATCCGCCTCCTCCATGTTCCCCCCACTTTTTGGTGTTCGGTTTGGTTTGACAATCCAACCAATCCGTATGCCTTTGACCTCCCAGGGACGCGGAGCTCGCGCGTAAGATCGGCGAGGCGACGGCGCTCGAGGTCCGCGCTACCGGCATCCACTGGACCTTCGCGCCCTGCGTCGCCGTGAGTAGAACTCCAAAACTATCCGGATTAACCGATGTTGTTTGTTTGGGATCCATCCTTGATGCGTGTGTGTTCTGGTGGCGCAATGCGTGATAGGTTTGTAGGGATCCGAGGTGGGGGAGGTGCTACGAGTGCTACAGCGAGGACCCAGAGGACGTGCGCTCGTTGACCACCATCGTCTCTGGCCTGCAGGGGCAGCCACCGGCTGACCACCCTCATGGTTACCCGTTCCTCTCATCTCCTAGGTAGTTATAAACAGTGGGATTCACTGCGGTTTTTGTATAACCCACAACCTGTTTGTGTAAATGGGCCTATGTGGTTTTGCAGGGTGAATGTGCTTGCTTGCGCCAAGCATTTCGTTGGGGATGGTGGCACGGACAAGGGGATCAATGAGGGAAACACCATTTGCTCACTTGAAGATTTGGGAGGGATCCATATCAGACCTTATCCTGATTGTATAGCTCAAGGGGTGGCAACTGTCATGGCGTCCTACACTCAATGGAATGGGGAACCATTGCACGCAAGCCGCTATTTGCTGACAGATGTTTTAAAGGGCAAGTTAGGCTTCAAGGTAGTATAGACTATGGAAATTGTTTACTTGCACTATCACAAAAATAAAAGATTATGAAAGTTGGTTGGCATTTTATCATGTACTTCTAGGTTGTGGCTGGGAATTAACATGTGTAAGCCCTTGTTTCAGGGTTTTGTGGTGTCAGATTGGGAGGGTATTGACAGGCTCTGCGAGCCCAGAGGGTCTGATTATCGCTATTGCATTGCACAGTCCGTTAATGCAGGAGTGGATATGGTATTTATTTAGTTATTAAGCGGTCATCTGAAACACATTCTCCGGTTTGTTTCATTTGTTGAATAATCTGCAGATTATGATACCTTTCAGATTTGAGAAGTTTTTGGAAGATCTTGTGTTCTTGGTGGAAGCAGGGGAGATACCAATGTCACGGATTGATGATGCTGTTGAGCGGATTCTGAGGGTTAAGTTCATATCCGGAGTGTTCGAGCATCCATTTTCAGATCCGTCTCTAGCAGACATAATTGGTTGTAAGGTGGCATGCATGTTTTGATGTTCTATTTGTTCTTCTGTTTGAATTGTCTCACACTGGATAGCTCCAACATATATATGCATGTTGATCTTTTAGGAGCATCGGTTGCTGGCACGTGAGGCTGTTCGGAAGTCTTTAGTACTTCTAAAAAATGGCAAGAATCAGAAGGAACCATTCCTTCCATTGGCCAAAAATGTGAAAAGAATACTTGTAGCTGGAACACATGCTGACAATATTGGATATCAGTGTGGTGGGTGGACAATAGCTTGGAATGGAGACAGTGGAAGAATTACTATTGGTAAGCACTAAGCAAAAACCCAGCTATAACATATACTCCGTATTTTGTATGTGTGAAATATTTATGTTGTCCACTTCAATACGCCGTGCTGTTTTTGTACCATCGGCCAATGTCGCATTCGATAATATATGGTCTGGTGCTATTTTCTAGGGTAGTGCTTGGCACTTCGATAGTACAATAATTTTCATACTTTCATATTTTGGTAGCTTTACTGCCCTATCTGCAAGCAGAAATAAAAATTGTGAGGTTAAGCCGTTGAGTTGGAGTTACCACTTTCTAATTCTTCTCTTTTGATTTTAGAATGAGGTACTGAGTTAACTGTTTCTCTTTTGATTTTTTTCCCCTGAAAGAAACTAGTTTGCTAAGATAATTTACACTTTACAGTCTACTTTAACTGGTGGGATGCATACAGCTGGGAAGTATGACCAGCGGATTTTTCTTTTCCTTTTTAAGATGCATCACCATCTATCCTTGGAATTAGAAAACAATAAAACCTAGTTTCTTTATATGACACACTCAATATTATTTTTAAAAGCATCTATATTTTGTATCTAAAACAACAGGTACAACCATATTGGAAGCTATAAAAGAATCCATGGGAGCAGAAACTGAAGTTGTGTATGAGGAATGCCCAACAGAAGCCACAGTTGAAACTGGGGAATTTTCCTATGCAGTTGTTGTGGTTGGTGAGGTTCCATACGCTGAATGGTTGGGAGATAGAACGGATCTTAGTATTCCATTTAACGGCTCCGACCTTATTTCTCGTATTGCTAGTAAAGTCCCTACCCTAGTTGTGGTTATATCTGGAAGACCATTGGTTGTTGAACCCCAAGTTCTGGACAAGGTAGATGCTCTTGTTGCTGCCTGGCTACCTGGAAGTGAGGGTATGGGAGTTACTGATTGCCTCTTTGGGGATCATGATTTTTTGGGTACATTGCCCGTGACATGGTTTAGGTCTACTGATCAATTGCCTATAAATGCTAGAGATGCTAGTCATGACCCATTATTCCCTTTTGGGTATGGGTTGAAAATGTTCCGAGGTGATTAAGTTTTTAGCATTAATCATTGTTGGTTCGGTTATACATTTGAATGCTTATATGAATCTTACACACGCTGTACCAGTTGGCTTTTTGAATAATGTAAAAGAGAAATAATGTCATGTTTCAGTATTGCAGGCGTGCTGTAAGGTGTAAAGCTTGATTCTTATATTTTTCATAGAGGTTTTAGTTACTCCTTTTCATTACTTGTCTATGTTACTAGTTGAATTTCAGATATGTTTCAATTTTGTCTTGCTTATTTGCTTTGACTACTTTGTTTTTGTTTTGCACATTCAAATTCGTGCTGAAGGCAGATCAACTATTAACAACAGAATAGGCCAAGCGATGATTGGGCCATTCGTCGTGTCACTGAAATCAGTATATCGGAAGTTGAAACTTCAGGTGATAAATTGGTGCATTTTTATGCATGGTTTACTGATGGAATGAATACAGTAAACAGACTGGTTACTCTGAATGATATTTCTGAGCACTTGGCTGAAGCCATCTGCTCGGGGTTTCTTTTTATGGACTAACTAAGCACATTGAAGTGGATTCATGATGTAGTAATTCACTGGAACAGAATGATTCAGATAAATAAGGTCCTTCAATAATCAGTCCTTTCTGATGAGGAAGTCATATTACTACTAGGTGGAGGCTCATTTCTGAAAATATATTCAAGTTCTCTAGGTTTGCCATACTGCTAAGGGCCATGTTCTGCACGTATCACTAATCGTTGCGTATTTGAAATCTGATCTAGATTTAAACAGTGGGCAGCTTTTTTCCTCATATTGTGTTTTGTCATGCAACAGAAAGGTGTCTTAGGGGAGGAGGCAATATGTAAGGATTGAGGTATAGAGAGTTGAGTATAGAGATGGTATGCATGCTTAATTATTCAGGTCAAATCTTGGCCACTTCTGGCATATCATTATTGCTGTTTCATGGAAAATGTTATCAGCAACAGTGCTCCGTGGAATGACATACTATTGCTGGAGATCGGAGGCATAGATCTTACTTGGTTAACATACTGAAGTTTGACTCCGGTTCTTGCTGTGATATTGATGGCCTTTACCTGGAATGACAGTGCCTCATGACTTGGGAAAGGAGGTTCAAATTTCTGCCTTGATAACCCCCCCCCCCTCTCTCTTATAAGTAATTATATGAAGCATTTGCATGTCAAGTTTCATAATGCTTATGCTTGGATTCCTTTTGCTGCTATTATATAGTATAGTAATTCGTTGCAATCCTTAAGTCAATTAAATACATGTAAGCAAAGTGAGTACATTTAGGCTTAGGAAATATTCATGATTCCTGCAGAATATTGAACTGTTCTCTATGAAATTATGTAAATTCCTGCGTTCCACACAGAATATATAAAGTTGTTTTCCAAATATATATGCTTGATAACTCCAAATACCTCAGATGGTTTTAATTCCATGATAACTCCATGAGAGCCTGAGAAACATTATTCATAGCTTGTATAATGGCTACGAGAGTACAATCGATTACTAACAGGACAGCATGATGCATTTTCTTTTCTTTCTGAAAGTTCCATCGCCCACCATGGCACTCACTGGCCAAGCTGGTCCTTTATGGACTTGAAGTGATGCTGATGAATTTGAACAGATTCCTTTCTTGGAGATTCATACTCAAACAAAAAAAAAGCAGTGTTTACTGCTGGATTTTCTTTTAAATGTTTCCATCAAACATGCGTTGGAAGGGGAAAGGATATATTTCCTGGCACTAAACGTTATGTCTGCTAACAATGTAATTTCAAAATCCATTGTTCTCTTGATGATTTTTTTTACGATAAAGTATGCTATTTGAAGCTACCGTTTGCAACAGTTTCGGATGCATTTTTTGTACATATAAGACAAAATACCCATAAAACTGTTGCTACCTTTTCTTTCACAGAAAATTAGGGTAAGCCTGCTGCATGGATTGAAGTTTTGAGCAGTTTGTGGATGACATCCAATTGCTAGCTTAATCAATGCTGCATCTCAAAGAATACTGATGTGAAGATTCTTGCAAGAGTCTTGGAGCACCCATGCTCTTGTACATCTCTTAATGCAAATACTCATGTGGTAAACTCCTTTAGATGGTTTATTATTTGGTCAGTGACTCAGTGTTGTTCTTTTCCCATGTATTATGTTTTTAGCTAAGAGTGGATTTATAAGCTGTAAGAAGCATGTGGTAAAAAAAATTACATGTGGAATTCAATTACCAAAACTCATTCAGAAACTGTCTTTTGTTTTGCCAAAACATAATGAACTTTCTATCTATACCCTAACTGTATAAATCGTCTATGCTGTTATATTTCGTTTAAAGAACCCTTTGAGAAATGCAAAGGCAATCCTGTTAAGCCTGTTTGCTTCTAGTATATTATATTACTGTAGTCCGTATTTGATCACCTTGTGCCAGGTTCTCTGATAAGTGATGACTAGTTTATTTTGCACCTTCTATTGATTAGCCTGGCTAAAATATGCGTGTCCCTGAAGTAGAACTGATGGAGATATGGAAGAGAGTGAGGCGATCTGGATCTGCTATGGTCCAAATGCTGTTGAAAACTTAAAATCTCCTTGTTTTCGTTTTGCATATATGACGTGAGCACAGCTTTGGAATTACTGGTAAGGATTTCAGTTCTTTTCTGAAATCATTAAGTATGAAATATCTGTTTTGAGGTCTGAAGTTTATAAGACTGCATGGCAAGAGATACAGGAAATGTAGTGACATGACAAAAAGGGAAATAGAAAGCATGAATTATGTTGATGAAAACGAAATTTCAGTTACAACAGGATCTTACGATACAGAATATCTAGTAAATCTAAGAGAGAGCATCACTTCCTTTTGCATTCAAGTGGAAGTTCAAAGTCCTGAGACAAGCACCATGATCTGATCTGTGGTCCAGTAATGATTTTACTTTAGATCTTTGCAAGAAGTGAAACTTCTATGGCCTGCCCATCAATTAAAGGGGCCACCAGAGCAGATAAGCTTCAGGGGCTATTTAGTGATTGGCAACCAACAAGTTAATAATGCCTAACTTTATTGAAAAAAAATCTAAGTTGTTAGATATTTTTCCGTTGCTACGTACGTACAGTGGTTATTTCCTTTTAACTGAACAACCTTGTATTTTAAATTATTAGAAACTGCTCACAAAAATGTTTAGGGCATCTCATTAAGGATTACTTCCAAGTTCACATGGAGGACATTTTAAATTTTAATTATCCAGCATTTCTTCCTCTCTCTTTTTTTAATAAGTTTTAAGTGGCTTTCTTCCAAGTTCTTTAGGCTTTACTTCCTCAGTCCAAAAAAAGGTACTCCAACTTCTGGGGATAAATCTGAAGGGCGCAGATCTATTCTGCTGTTTCAATTTCACATGGAGGATTAAAATTACTGTGCGTCAACTATCTCGCCGTAAGATACTGTTGAGAGAAACAGGTATTGTTTCACCTGCATTTATGTCACAAGCAATTGTCTTTCTTTTCACATGTGTTTTTCTCTCCTTTCAATCTGGTGGCATGTGCCCATTATTGAGCCATCCATCTCCGCTCTCCTCTCTTGCATGTGCAGCACCTCCGGTTTTTCAACTTGTGCATAAAATAATTTCGATGGATGGTCCCTCTTCCATCTCCCTTAGCACAAACGTCAGTGCATGTGAGATGTGACACCTCCATGTTTACAATTTTTACAGGCACGCTCGGTATTATCTGTTCCTGCCAAAGAAATAAATCTGGAGAAAACTGATTACCGAGATGCAGCCGGAGAGAAGAAGAGCACCCATACGCATCCACTGTTAGATTCAAAGGCAGGGGGGCACAGTTACGTATTGTAATGGTTGCAGTTGGGGAGGGTGGTCCGTCCCCTACGGGGTTGATGGCTTCCTGCTGCTTGAATGGCCCTGTTGGTTTTGAACGCCTCTTGATGCTGCGTTGGAGTCACGACCGGTGTGTCCCTGTACAGGAGAAGCGACGCGGATGCTCTCGGTCAATTTGGTCCGTCCCGTGGCGATAACGATGCCCACAGCCGCAGCCGCAGCCGCAGGGGCAGAGGCGGAGGGCATCTCGTCTCGTCTCACCCATGACGTCGTCTCGTCGCAGCCATCAGTTCAGTTGTTGCTGGGTTCCCATCCTTCCTGCCGCTCATCGAGAGATGCAGGATGCTGAAGCGGCTGCTGTGCTGATCCTGTTCCACTTGCCTCTGCAGCTTTGCACTGATCCACATCGATGATAAATTTTTTTGAACTGAACATCGATGATAAATACTACTCCTATTTGGTGTGCAAGTGCAGCAACAACTTGGCGTTTCACAAAAAGGTATGTCACGTTCACGAACCTGCATGTTCTTGGAGAATGTATATTTTTGTACTGGTAGTAGTTGTTGTGTACTGATCAAGCAAGGTGTGAGGCCGTACGCTGGCACGTAGAGTGGATGAGGAGAGTATTCTGATCGTAGTGGGGGGTAAACTACTCACGGCCTCCTGCCGGGAAACTACACCTACCCGGTGGTCCAATAATCCCCTGTAATATGTTACGTGATGGTCGGTATTAGAGCTCATTTGTTTACTGCATGCGCATCGACCAGCTCTGCCCCCACTGGCTGTGTCTAGTGTCGGCTACGCCAAAAACGTGAGCTCTTTTTTTTGCTCCAAGTGCGGGGTTAGCTATACCTACTTAGTCTGATCTAAGCACACTTTTCTACCAAATCTAGCCAATGGATACTTGGGCCTTCCCTTCATTTTGGAAAAAGTAAAGTAAGTGGCCAACCTTTTTATATTGAAAGGTTTTGATGAGGCGAATTTGGATGACATGAATCCAAAAGCATAATCTAGGAAAAAAAACAGAATGAACCATTAGAGCGCCACGACTTGTTGAACAGGATTACAAAATCGTGTGAATTGTAACAAAAGAAGGGTTTCGAGTTCCTATCAGGGGGTGAGGACTTATGTGCATACTGTCAGTACAAACAAAGATGCTTTTAAGAATTTGCCACAAAATCGAAAAGGCCAAGTGGCAGCGCGGCATGCTCATGGTGTGCCAGCACGGCATGCGTGGACTTGTGGTGAGCGGGAAAAAAACGCCTAGCGTTGTTTCACTGTACTTCCCGTCCTCTAATAAAAGGGATTTTAACATTTTACTTGTACTGTTTGACCATTCGTCTTATTAAAAAAATTAAAATTATTATTTTTTTGACTTACTTTATTATCAAAAGTACTTTAAACACACCTTTTCGGTTTTTTATTTGCACAAATTTTTTGAATAAGACGAGTGGTCAAATAGTGCAAGCAAAATATCAAAATCTCTTATATTATGGGACGGAGGGAGTATGTTATGAATTCATCCGAGTTGTCCCAAGCAATAGAACAGAAAGACAATTTTATACAATCTAATTTAAGTGGAATACCAAATCACTCTAAATCTTTGGACCGTTTATATTAGTATTATATACTGCCAATAAATTGTACTGATAAAAATATTTTTATTTTTCGCTCTAAATCTTTAGACTGTATTTGTTAGTTATGTAAATTATTTCTTGTATAGTATGCTTGCTGCACTAGTGGTGCACCGGTGCTGAGCGCTGACACGGTTTTTCTGTTCTCTTTGCTCTGAGCTGT
This sequence comes from Oryza meridionalis, assembly GCA_000338895.3. NCBI lineage: Eukaryota > Viridiplantae > Streptophyta > Magnoliopsida > Poales > Poaceae > Oryza > Oryza meridionalis. The sequence continues at coordinate 22,343,245 of CM002528.2, forward strand.
GAAGTTCCCCTTTTCCTCCCATAATGATATGCTTTGCCTGTATTGGGAGCAGCAAATCTTTGTGGTCCGACGCGAGAAAGAAGGGAGACGGAATCTCGAATCTCTGCAACCAGCCTCTCTACCTCTAGTCCCGGCTCAATTATACGCCCATTTGCAGAGTAGCCCCCAGGAATCTCAACACTTGCTACTCGTGCAACGCAAAGGCTTTTACCGACGCCGACACCTGTTGATGCCCTCCCCCCAAAAGCGCCGTGATGTCGATGCGTTGCGGCCTGTTCCAGTTTTCCCCCAATGGCAGCTCGGCAACGCCGAGATCACTCAACAGCACTAGCGGTATCCAAGCCACAGCTTTCAGTCTTTCACGCGGTGCGTGGAGGAGTTGATCATCTGCACTCTGCAGCACAACAGGTGTTGCACAGTTGCAGTAGCTGGATCACCCGATCAGGTGCGCAATTGAACTCCCATCCCCTAAAGCCTTAATTTTAATCCCTAACAAAGTTTATGTTACAATGTTCTACTCCAATATATAAAGTTGCCACCGTTTGTCAATTCCTGGGGAATAAGGGAAATAAACTAAAATAGAGCGCGGCCAGCAAATATTCCATCCATCCTAGGAATGTAAGAATTTCTAACATTTAAAATTTATCTCAAAATATAATAATTTAGCAAAAATTCATCTTTAGCAACTTTAAAAAAATAAGTATTGTTGAAAATGAACAGCCCCTAAGTAGGAAAAAAAAAAGTAGGAAAGGCATAGGACGGGCACAGCCGCACAGGACGTCGCCCACTTTGCTTGTGTTGGATTGCATGCATCTTTCGCTCCTGCCCGCCTGTTTGTCCTAGGGGGCCCACTTGCAGCCCCACAGCTGCAAGTTGCCGTATTATGGTCCTTGGCCTGTATGCTGGAACCAATAATACCAAATGTATACTAATAATATACACTCCTGCTGCCCTACGTATAGCAATAGCAGCATAGTACGCCCCCCCCCCCCCCCCCCCCCCCCCCCTTGACAGGCAACAATACAGGGAGGGTAGACTAAAATATGATCAAAACGGTTTGCAGCGAAAGGGACACCAACTAGCACACAAGATTTCATCAGAGCCTGGCTATCCTCGTCTTCTTGTGAATTGTGGTGAAGAGGCCGTAGCACCGAGTAGACGAGTAGTAGTAGTAAAACAGGTTCAGTTCTTTTGCCGCCATCCTGAATTCCTGACCGGACGAAGCATCTTGTTAAAGACAAGCTTATTGAGAATTTGTAATGTCTGAATAAGATGATCCGAGCAACGAGCTGAGGGTGGAGAGGCGCTACAAGTATGGTTGACGTGACAGGAGTGATCATATATTTTTCTTTCTTTTTTTTTTTCTTTGGCTTGGAGCTGAGTCATACGCAACGAAATCAACACGCGAACACAAGCAACGCACTACATTCGTTTGGAGTAGACTCTCTCCTAGTCTCCTGTTATATCTATGCTTTGCACTATCTTGTATCGAATCGGGAATTCTGTGGCACTGCTCATATTGCAATGACAACCATTAACATATGGACCTGGGGTTATATGTGTTACGGCATGGGCAATATTGCAAGGATTCATGTTCATCTTAAATTGCTTTTGATAAGAAATCAAGCTTCTATTTTGTCCTCCCTTTTTTTTTTCCCTTGTCACAGCGAGTGAAGAAAAGCAAATCCTAGGCCTAGTGCTCACGGGAGATTCAAGCATTGTCGTCCACCCGAAGCTGTATGGTCATTTTACCCATAACGCCATCGTTTCACCTATGTCAGGTATAGGGTACGGTCCGAAGCAGATTCTCGGACTTAACTGCACATATAGTTAAATCACTGACATATGGGTTCCATTTTGCTACGATCCACATGCTCGTGGCTTAATTGTACAATAATTAAGTAGAATCCCTCTCCTGGTACGGTCATTGGTGCTTAGTGAAGTTGCCCAGTGCTCATGCCATTCTGCATTCCAGCTTAGCTTGACACAAGTGCTCCCTGAAAGAGTGATGAAATGGTTCCAATTCTTACCGCTAAGTTCCCGCCTTATCCCTCTAAAAGAAATATTCGGATAGGAGTATACTATTTATTCTTAATATCATTGCTACCTCCACTACCGTTTTCATCTAAAACTAGCTAGGTGACCCGCGCAATTGCGCGGCTAGCACCAATATAAAATTATATATATTTTAATATGATTTTATTTTAAATTTATTAAATAGTTATCTCGTTGTCTTAAGATTTTGAAAAACCAAATCTTATCATCCTCCTATTTTTAATTTTATAGTTTTTAAAAGACACATTAGTTGCTACCCCTTACTTCTGTTATATTATTTTTTATTAGCTTTGTTTATTCTCCTTGGAACCTTTAAAAATTGGATTTAAAAACTTATAGAGTTTATTGTCCTGTTGGGTTTCTTTTTTATAATTTTTAGAAGTCCCGTCAAATGCTGTCATTATACTCCTCTACAACCGTCCACTGCATCTTCTTTTTATTGTCATTGCTATTTTAAAAATCGAACATAATTATCTTTTAGGTTCATTTCTTTTACTTTCTAGAAGTTTTATTTTTTTACTTTCTTGAAGTTCCGCCAAAAAGTCAGCGACTTTGTTACTATACTCCTCTACGGCTCGTCCATTGCCGCCATTCTTTATTGTCATTGAGATTTTAAAATCAAACATGATTATTGTTGGGGTTTATTTTTTTTACTTTTAGAAGTCCGAACCTTTAAAAATTGAACCTTATTGTTTTTAGAGTTTTATTGTGAGTTTTATTGTCTCGTTGGGTTTCATGTTTTTTATAATTTTTAGAAATCCCGTCAAATGTTGCCACTATATTTCTCTACGACCTGTCCATCACATAATCTTTATTGTCATTGGGACTGTAAAAGTCGAACATAACTATCTTTAGAATTCATTTTTTACTTTCTAGAAGACCCACCAATCATCGGCGGCTCTACCATTGTACTCCTATACGACCCGCTCGCTGCCTCTCATTTTTATTGTAATTGAGATTTTAAAGATCAAATATGATTATCATTGGGGTTTATTTTTTTTACTTTCTAGAAGTTCATCAACCGCCACCACTTTGCTCCTCTATAGGACTGTTACTTAATTAATCTTGTCATGTATTTTAGATGGTCTTTTCTTTCAATAGTCTTATTTTTTTTATCACCAATTTTAGTTATTTATAAATTGTACTCCTAGTTGAATTTTTTTTCTTTTTCTAATTTCAAAATTTATTTTATTTATTATTATGTTCTTTTGATATTTTTATTTTTTATTTTCAATCTCTGTTGTTTCAAAATTGTATTCCTACTTTAAATCTCTTTTTAATTTGCCTAATTTTAGATTATTTATTTATTTATTATTACAAATTTTAATTAATCTGCTATTGGGTTCTTATATGTACTTTTATTTCAATATTGCTTATATTTAATTTCGAATTTAAGTTAATTTTAAATTGTATTCCTACTTAAACTCTTATTTTCTTTTCTTTTTTCTAATTTCGATTTTTTTATTTTTTATTTCGAATTTTAATTAATCTCGTATTGGATTCTTGTATGTACCCTTCTTTCAATATTTCTTATTTTTAATTCAGAATTTTAGTTATTTATAAATTGTATTCCTACTCGAACTCGTCTTTTTTCTTTTTCTAATTTTGATATTTATTTTATTATTATCCCGAATTTTAATTAATCACGTATTGGGCTCCTATATGGACTTCTCTTTCCATATTGCATATTTTTAATTCCGAATTTCAGCTATTTTTAGATTGTATTTCTATTTGGACTCTTCTTTTCTTTTTCTTCGATTAACGTGGGAATTTCTAGCCTCCACGGTGAACGTGGTGCCTTCTTTTCGAGCTGTCTTAATAATATAATAGATACATCCTCAACTTGAAAATATAACCGATTAATTTTCACATGAATAGAAAATATATCATGATGAGTTCTTTATACTATATATTTATCGATAGATTACGGGGTAACTCCTGCTTCATTAGGTTTACAAATTCGAAGGATTGGAATGTGGCTCCATCAAATCACCCAAAACTACTTGAAATCAATTGTTTCCGCTCGAATTGTGTTGAGCTTTACCAAATTCTACCGATTTGAGCTAGCTTGCATAGGTTGACAAACTTGTAGTGGTGTTTTGAATGCATTCGTGAACCTGCTTCATAGGATTAATTATTAGGGCATCACGAACAGATGCCCAATATACTTTTCACTTCTAAAATTTTAAGCTTATCGATGAAAAGTTTGCTCCAACTGTTTTCCTAATTAGTATCCTAAAATTTTAAATCCCCTTTCCCTTCTGGCTCTCAACTAGTGGGAGAGAGCATCGGCTCCGAGTCCGCAGCGACCAGATCTTGCAGGAGGAAGTGAAACCGACAACTTCAGTTGATAGTTTGGATTATCTCTTATAGAGAAATGTATCTTTTAATTCTTAAATCCTCATTTACGCACGTTTTGTGCTTCATATATTAAGACGCTTTGGATTTAAATAGATTCATATATGTATTTCATATATATGTTTAAGTTCATACTTATGTTAACATAGGCCGTGTTTAGTTGCAAATTTTTTCTTTAAATTTTCAATTTTTCCATCATATCAAAACTTCTAATTTTAGTCAAACTTATAATTTTAGTGTGAACTAAACACAGCCATACTCCTACCAGAAAAACCGATCCTCTCTTGGTCAGAAGATTCTCATGGATTTCCAGGGCCGCGGAGATACCGCGTCCACCACCGGAGGCCGGGGGAAGTTCTCCCCAAGATTGCGTCTTCCCTGAGCAAATCAACCGGCACTACCTTTTTACCCTTTCCAGGGAAGCATCTCCCCGTTTTTTCACCGATGCGCACGGCCGGGCCAGGCCAAGCGAAGCCCCAGAGCCAGCCACCGAAGCTGCCCCCGATTCCCCTCCCTTCTCTTCCCCCGATGGCGTGCCGTGAGCCACCAATGGCACTTTCCCTGGGGTGGATCTGTGCAGGCAGCCTGGCGCAAGTTGAAGGTGTTGTGCCAAATGAATCCTGCAACAGCAGCGAACTGTTTTGCCGTGCCCACCCTTTGTGGTGGTGTGGTGCCCCGTTCCCTTCCATTGGTGTTTCTGTGGGCTGTGATTGTGAAACACAGAGGAGAGAAGAGCAAGCAGGAGGATGACACAGAGAGGTTTATGGCATGTGATGCATGGTTCTTTGGTGGTGGACCTCCAACTCAATTCCCTGCTACTGTTGCCTGTGTGACAGCCACACCTCCCCCATCAGCATCAGCTGGGGGTACTTGCAAGGTACAGCCTCCATTTCAGCTAAACTAATCACGGCTCATGCGATGGCAAGCTCCCATTGGCCGCCCAGAGGAGGAAGTAACCAACTGGACTCGACTGCGGGTGAAGTAGTAGTAGAGGGTACGGTGTAGGCCTGATCTCAGACCGGTCATTAATAAAGTGTCATTTGGGTAAAGCAAGTACTACGGTGCTTGAAATCCGTAAGACGAAATTCTCAGCCAGAGTGAAGTCAATGGGGGGAAGCTTCTTATTAGAGGGGAGTCATTAGCGCACACCACGTCTGCTTCAGGTTTTATTCCCTCAAAAGCGACAGGAAAGAGCAGATAAAAACCATAATTATCATTAATAAAGCAAGGGTCAATGAGAGGGTGACCAATGCTAATACCCTCAACTGTACACTAGAGAGCCTTGACAAAAAGAAAAACAGAGACAATATGCTGCTGCTACGTGCTATATCTCCAAATAATACTTGCATGACAATAATAACTTGACTAATAGTACATCAACAAAAACGGTGTCTAGCAGGTAATAGTACTCATCCTGTGCCTCCTCCCATGGCACAGGAGATAATCAATGGAGTATCAAATACTATCAATTGTGAACTAATTATTTAACCTTGGTCTTGGTCTTATGTACACAGATGCGAAACGCAGAGATGCCATGTCCAATATGCTTCTTCTTCTTCTTCCTCTCATCATCCGGGATACACGGTAGTAGGGAGCTTAATTTAGCAGCAGCGCAATGCTTGGCTACTGTGCTGTTACTACTTGTCCTTCGTGCTGTTGCGATCATTTCGTTTTCAGAACTCCATTGATGGTTGGAAGCAAGAGCACGATTTGCATCTCCCTCCTCGAGCACACCAAGCGACGAGAGCATTTTCATGGTTGGTCGTGGGTTGCTGCTCCAGGAACAGGGTTGTCAACCGAGAGGCTGCATCAGCTGGCCGCATTGCATCTGCATCAGAACGGAGTCGTCGAGGCGGCCGCCGCCGGCGACGTGCGAATTGCCGGCCTCGATCTTCACCTGGGCGTAGGGATGGGGCATGAAGTGGTGGTGCCCGGCGCCACGGCCGAGCGGCGGCGGCGGCTTGCCGTCGACGAGCACGCCGAACTGCTCCGAGACGGCGGTGGCGGAGGAGGAGGAGTGCGCGGTGAGCACGGACGGCGGCGGCGACGGCGAGGGGTTGCCGTGGTCATCGTCAGGGAGGTTGACGGTGGTGATGTCGTGGATGCTGGAGCGGCGCTTGTCCTTGCCGCCGGAGTTGAGGCGGATGAAGTACTTCTGCGCGTGGCTGGCCACCTGCGTCGGCGTCCGGCTCGTCACGAAGTTGCGGGAGATGTTCCTCCAGTCACCTCTGCCGTACTTCTTCAGCCCCATCAAGAACAACCTGGAACAAAGAAAGCCTCACCAAATTCAGCTCCAAGAACACGCCATGGTTTCATCAGCTTGGTCCAATTCCATCAAAGATTCTGAGAGTTGGGGAGTGGCTTACTTGTGTTCCTCCTCTGTCCATGGCACGCCCTTCTTGCGCTCCTGGTCAGGGCCGCGCGCGCGCTTGCCGCCGACCATGTAGCAGGAGCGCTTGAACCCAAGGCCGGCGGGGTCATCGCCGCCGTCCCAGTCAAGAGTGAACCCGGCCGAGGACGGGGAGCCGCCGCCGCCGTAGTGGGGGAAGGGGACGAGGCCGGCCTCGATGAAGCAGACGTCGTTCTCGAGGTCGTCGTAGTGCGTCATGACGTCGGCCACCGTCTTGCCGGGCAGCAGCAGCGCCACCCGCTCCCACCTCTCCGGGTCGTTCCGGTCGAGCGCCGCCAGCGCCTGCTCGAACACCTTGTTCTCCTCCTGCGACCACGCGCCGCCGCCGCCGCCGCGCCGGTCCGGCAAGAACCACCCGCCCGCCGCCGCCGCCGCCGCAGCCTGGCCGACGAAGTAGTGCGCCGGCGCCGGCGGGAGCACCTCCATATACGACTCCTTCATCATCTCCGCGACCGCGAGGCGGCTGGCTGGCTGGCCGGGCCAACCGACCAAGATTTTTCACCTTTCTTCTCAAAAGCGAGCTCTTGGGAGGTGGAAGAGGGGGAGGGGAGATGGGGGGCGGCAGAGAAGGGCGGTATTTATGGATGCTACAGCATCGATTCCGGCAGATGCCAAAGTGGCCACAGATGATTCGGCCTCCACCTTGAGACAGCCGCTTAAAAGAAATCGAGGCGTTCGTTGATTGGCCCCTGGTGGAGTTTGTGGCGTCTCAACCAAACAAAAGCCTCCTCCTCCTCCTCCTGCGAGAAGAAGAGGAGGGCAGAGCACAGGAGAAGCTGATGAGGAGGAGCTTGGTTGGGGGTTTCGCCCGTGTGCGCGTGTGGGTGTTGGTCCAGGCTGGGAGAAATAATAATAGGGAAACTGGGTGCCTTTCCTGTGCAGTTGCAGGCAACGTTGCGTTTCTTTATTGGCCGTTGCTTGCCGCTTTTCCCAATGCTGGAGGAGGAGAGGACTCGTCCTGGCTTTATTCGTCCCTTCATTCATTACCAATGGTCTAGAGACGATCCACTTCTCATGTCGTGCTAGCATTTTCGGTTGGCCAATTCAAGATTGCAAATCTATCTTTTATTTTATTAAAACAGCTTGAAAAAAAAGCATCACATTCGTTGTAGGGCTAGAAATTCCCACATTAATTGGAGAAAAAAAAGAAGAGTCCAAGTAGAAGTACAATTTAAAAATAGCTGAAATTCAGAATTAAAAATAAGTAATATTGAAAAAAGTTTCCATATAAGAAACTAATACGAGATTAATCAAAATTCAAAATAAAAATAAAATAAAATTCAAAATTAGAAAAGGAAAGAAGAGTACAAGTAGAAATAAAATTTAAAAATAGCTGAAATTCGGAATTAAAAAAAGCAATATTGAATGAAATTTCCATATAAGAACTCAATACGAGATTAATTAAAATTCGAAATAAAATAAAATAAAATCCATAATTAGAAAAGGAAAGGAGAGTCCAAGTAGGAATATAATTTAAAAATAGATTAAATTCAGAATTAAAAATAAGAAATATTAAAAGAAAAGTCCATATAAGAACCCAATACGAGATTAATTAAAATTCAGAATAAAAATAAAAATAAAGAAGAGTTCAAGTATGAATACAATTTAAAATTAGTTGAAATTCGGAATGAAAAATAAGCAATATTGAAAGAAGAATCCATATAAGAACCCAATACGAGATTAATTAAAATTTTGAATAAAAATATAGTAATATCCAAAATTAGAAAAACTAAAAGAGAGTTCAAGTAGGAATACAATTTTGAAACAACTGAAATTGAAAATAAAAAAATAAAAACATTAAAAGAACACAATACGATATTAACTAATTTTTTTAAAAAAATCTGAAATAAGAAAAAAATAAGATTTCAATTAGGAATAAAATTTATAAATAACTAAATTTTGTGATAAAAATAAAGACTATTGAAAGAAAAGACCATCTAAAACACATGACGAGATAAATTAAGTAACATGCCTATAAAGAAGTAGAGTTGGTGGCGGTTGATACGGTATATAAAAATTGTTAATAAAACACCAAATAGAATCCTAATGACGATTAAAAGGAGGGACGTCAGGCAGGCTGTAAAACAAACAAGTAAGGCGGTTTCCGGGACTTCTAGAAAGTAAAAAAAACACATTGATAATCATATTCGAATTTTAAAATCTCAATGACAACAAAAAGGAGAAGCAGCGGGCGGGGTGTATAAGAGTATAGTTGCAGAGCCGCCGACGGTTGACAGGATTTCTAGAAAATAAAAAATGAATTGCAATGATAGTTATGTTCGATTTTTTGAATCACAATGACAATAAAGTGTTGGCGGCGGACGTGCTGTAGAGGGGCATAGTGGCATCGTTTGATGGGACTTCTAAAAATTATAAAAATAAAACTACAAGTATAATTTTTAAAGGTTCAGAACTTCTAAAAAGTAAAAAAAAAACAATGATAATCATGTTCGATTTTAAAATCACAATGACAATAAAGAAGGGAGGCAGCGAGCGAGCCGTAGAGGAGTACAATGGCAAAACTGCTGACGGTTTAGCGGAACTTCTAGAAAGTAAAAAATGAACCCAAACGATAATTATGTTCAATTTTTAAAATCTCAATGACAATAAAGAGATGATATAGTGAGTGGGCCGTAGAGGAGCATAATAGCAACGTTTGACGGGACATCTAGAAATTATAAAAACGAAACCCAATGTGATAATAAACTCTAAAAATTATAAAATCCAATTTTTAAAGGTTCCAAGAAGAATGAATAGAAATAATGATAGATCGAGCAAGCAAATAAAGAAGGATATGACATAAGGGGTAGCAACTGGTGTGACTTTTAAAAACTATATAATTAGAAACACGAGGATGATAAAGTTTGGTCTTTCAAAGTCTTAACAATGAGATAGCTATTTAATAAATTTTAAGTAAAATCATACTTTAAAAAATATATATATTTTTGGTGCTAGCCGCACAATTGCGCGGGCCACCCAGCTAGTTGACGGAAATTAAGGGATAGATGAGTTTGTTATAAAAAATTAATCAAACCATAGTTTGTTAATTTGGTATGGTTAAATTTTGGCACACCTTGACGTTAAAAAATTTAGTAGCGTTGGATGTGTTTGGTTTGGTTTATAGTCTTAACAAATTCTTGTAGTGTTTTTTATGAGAGAAGACTTTTGGTAACTAGTTTGTTACCCTATCAAAATTTAAAAACACCGAAATTTAGTAGGTTTGAAAGTCATACTTCCTCCATCCTTATCTCATCATCACGAAATATTTTTTAAGGTCTTCTCCAATTGATCAGTCTGTTCATTTATTTGTACCATAGTAAATAGCATTGTTGCACGCCTCACATGCATCCGCATTTGATTGCGTCATGTTTGCATGCCCCGCATGCACCCTTGAATTAGGTTTTATTGTCTTGGTCTTGACACCATGTACAAATAGGACGATGAAAGGGGAGGGAGGAAGTAATAAACTAAACTAAGTGAAACCCGTGCATTGCTGTGGGAATTTAGTATGATAACAATAGAAAAAATAGCGTGTAAGATAGCTAGATAAAATTAGATTAAGTAAATTAATGTGGTTTATGATAATTTAAATTTAAATAGTACGTAGAATGGTGATTCAAATGTAAAAAGTAAGGTGGTATGACTTTATGGAAGAAGAAAAGTAGGGAGATAGTTTGGACCGTAGATTAATCATCTAAAAGCTAAAAACAATTGATATGATATGACTTAATTAGAGGGAAAAAAGGAGAAAAATAATTTGGATCATATATTAATCATTTAAGCATTAACTAAGTGAGGATGAACTATATAAATATATAGGATATCATAAAACATAATAAAGATATACATTGAAACATTATGTGAATTATGTTGGATGATAATTTAACATGTTTGTATTTGAAAAACTCTTAAATTATAAAAACTATAAAGATATAGCATTTTTGCATGATGTTTAAATGTGATGATTGTTAGTGGATGATGATGTGGCATCTTTGCATGTTAAGCTTAAGGAGTTAGTGGGGGATAACTTTACAGTAAGATAAGATAGGCCCTGAACCAATAGAGTCAAGAAGGCAGCAACCATGGGTTTACCGCTGACGATGGCGAGCTCCTGGACGCTTCCTACATATTCCCTTGTCGTTGGAGACATAAGAACTCTAGCAGATGACTTATGGATTAGGGTGAAAATTTATGGAAGTTAGTGAAAGAAATTATACATTAGAGTATGAAAAATGAGTGAATTTTTAACATTTGTCGTGTCCTTGGATCTTTACCATGCAGGTTGATACATGTTGTGCCTCTATCTTTCCCTAACTTACCATCGCATCCTTCTTGCATCCGCTTTCCCCTATGTTTTTCTCACCTCTTCTCTTCTCTATATATCTTTGTCATGAATAGCATCACCTCCTTGGCTATCTTCGGCCAACTTCGTCAGAACACACCAAGCCAAAAACACATCATTACCGGATTACCAATACAACCATTTCTACTATATATAACCCCTCTATTTTGGGAAAAATAAGAGGCGATGTTTATAAGAGCTTAGCTTATCGAATGGGCTATATTTTGAAACAACTCGCATAAGATAGTGATCCTAATGCTAAATACAAGACAAGCACACAACACCTCTAAGGAATGGGTTTTCTAAACGACGTCTTCAAAGAGGAAACGACGTTAATAGCACAGCCACCGCCCGTGGAATGGGCTATATGACAATGGTAACTCAATTAGACCCATGGTCTCCAGTAACGCTGATCTATACTCTTCAACTTTGTCGTTCAAGCCGTTGCAAAATTGGGCAAGAATCATCCTTAGCAGACACATGAATCATGCTATCACTGTCTTACTGATCGAAGGTGTGACATTCAATTGAAATTGCTCCAATCAACGTAGCATAGTCACATTTTTTGCGCAAAATTTTACAGGCGTACGTGCATGTTTTACCTTTGTTTTAATAGAAGATTCTAAGTGGACGTGCGTTGTGTATTGTGCATTTCACTTTTATGTTAATGCTTGCTCTTGCTGAAAACAAATGCTATCACTTTATTGAATAAAGGACCACCTTTTCCAAAACGGTCTGAATGAAGGACGCCAAAATTCTTTGATTTGCTTCTTAATTCTTTGCACAAGCCTAAAGCTATTTGAAATCAGTGGAAGCAATTATTTATGTTACTTTATTTTCCAATTCAGCTCTATCTATTCTCAAAACAATTTAGGTTGCGTTCAGAACTACAAGCTCCCATCATCTGTTCTATTGTTTTTCGTTAACATACTTCTCAAGTTGCAAAAATATATATATACAAAAGTTTCATAAAGAATCATATTAATCCAATTTTTTAAGTTTTTAACTAATCATGCGCTAATGAGCTACCTCGTTTTATGTACACGGGAGAAGATCCCAATCCCTTCATCCAAACACACGTTAACATCTTTATTCCTCTATGTCATCTCGTTTTGCATCCCAATTCACCTTAATTAACCTCTTTATTCCTCTATGTCATCTTTTGTTTCAGAGGGTCGTCTTGTCAAATCTCGGGATAACTATAGGCCAGATTTCTAGTCAACCGCTACTAGAATAACGAAGATCTATGCCAATTTCCTCTATATTATAAAGTGTTGGATTGATGGTTAAGTTTACCAAACCACAATTTGGACAAACTGTAGCTTGAAAAAAAAAGGAGGGTATATATGACCACATTTCATGCAGAGTTAGCTAGCCATTAAAATGAGTTCTAATATGCAGAGCTATATGAAATTTAGAAAAATGAAAAGGACTCCAAGAAAATGTAAGAAATGAGTCTTTAAATAAAACATCCCTAGTCTTAATTTGAGCATGATATTCTGAACCTATCATCATATTATAGGGCATGGTGTTTCATACTCCCTCCGCCATTTATATTTTGGGACGGAGGGAGTTACACGCAAGGCTTATCTATGTAATTTCTTGACCAACTTTGTTTTAATTAAATAAATTTAAACTGATTTGAAATTTGTACAAACATAGTTTATCTAGATCTATGAAAACTTAGTTTACCTAGCTAGTTCAATTAAAATGAGCAAATCTTTACCCACGGATCGACCTGTGCCATCCCTACCTTGCATCTATCGCAGGAAGGTGTTGAAAAAACGTTCAAACGGCATCTCACGCTTGGTGGCCCAGGTCACGTGGGGGAGGAGGAGGCCCTTTTTACAACGAATCCCTTGTGTTGCAACTTGCAAGCCCTGTAGTTCACTTATGCCTCTACAGTGCAACAGAAAGGGAAAATGAAAGCGGAAAAAAGAACAGAGAGAGGCACACACCAAACTGGGGGCTACAGCAACGTACTTCGTGCCCCGTATAAATACCCCATACGAACGATGCGTAAAGACCTCGCCAAGCACACGTCTACGCTACCTACTCTCCTGAATCCTGACCGCACGTACGGGAGAGAAGATAGCGCCGCGCCCGCGCGTGCTCAATTTTCAATGGTGCTGCCATGCCTTCTCTATGTGCTTTGGTGCTTAAACAGAATCCGCAGAGACGCCGGCTAAGAGTTTGTTATGCGAGGGGGAGAGGTACAAAGAGAAAGAAAAGATACAACAGGAAGGAGACTTTCTCACTTTCTCACTTTCTCACTTGCAGGGGCGGAGCCACCATAATTCCTGGGTATTTCTGGGAATACCTAACTTTTTTTATCAAAAAACAAGTATACTTCTAGTATATACACATGTATACATATTAGTACGCCTAAATCCTCAACTCTTTGATCCAAACACAGCCCAACCGGTCTCTTGCGATGCCTCCAACCAACCCGACCCACTCCATCATGACCCATCAGACATCAGTTGACCCACTTAGCCACCACTCTTCCAGACGGCCCCCTCTCGCTCTCCCTCCGTGACCCATCCCTCCCCGGCTCGGCTCCCTCGCGTCACTCCCCATTTGCAAACCCTAGGTGGCGGCGTGGCTAGACGGCAACCGGCGGCGGGAGCTGGGCCGTGCTACCGCGGAGGGGGAGGCCATTGCCGCGGCGGGCGGCGCCTGACACTCCGCCAAGCTAAGGCGGTCAGGTCGGTTGGGTGGCCGGTGGCCGCGAGGGGCAGGGGCGGCCAATAGCTCAGTGCTTAGACGGAAATACCCAACTTTGAAATCCTGGCTCCACCACTGTTCTTTTGATGTAGGCCTATACCGTTAAAACACCTAGGCGATCGTGTCGAGCAGACGATTGCAGAAGAGCCAGCTTCACTTATTAGCCTTGCTCTAACCGGAGAAGATGAGAACCTTTTCGGTAACCACTTGCACGTATCCTAAATCACATCTGAAAATTCTATAATACCCCTATTACAAATAAATTTATTTATCACCAATCTCACACATATCAAGTCATGAAAAGCAAAATGACTAAGATGAACTTTACTTTACTAAATCATAATGTAATTGTTTCTTGCTGCATTTATCTTCCACTTTCATAAAGATAAATCGTAATGATTGTACGAAAGATGAATTTATTTTGGGCAAACAATAGGGGCAAATAAACCTATTTTGGACAGAGATGATATTTTGGTAACTTTCATGACTCTTTACTTTGGAGAGATATTGCGTTAATTTCGTGTGATCTAGCTAGGGTTGTTTTAGGTGCACACCATGTAATTGCACGTTTAAAATATGCTGTGCATACATTGATGATTTGTGTTTATAAGGGGCCAACAAAATTAAGCTGATAGAGAGGTTGTCAACTGTATACGGAATATATATGTATGGTACTTGCTGATAAAGTTAATTATAAGATCGTGTAAGATGCGCTACATTAGATATAGCTTAGACGAAAACTTTTTTTTATAGAATATAAATTTGGCATGGGCTGGTCTACCTGTTAGCTTATCAACCATGGTAAAAATATAAATTTTAAAATTTATTTTTGTGATTTTTTTATCATAATTTACCTTTTTAGCATTGACTTTAAACCGCTAAATATAACACATATAGTTTTATCTATAAATTTTATATCTCTACTATTATAAAAATTAAAAATGTTTCCGCCGGATTTATGTACGTCATCCGTGTTTGAGTTGATTTTTGAGTTGGTTATATATTGTCTGTATCCAATTCGACGTGAGTCTAAAATAAGTATTATACAATTCTATCTTGGCACAACCCCTCCCTGTCCCAGCCCAACCCAACCGGTCCACACCATCCCACGCGCCTCCACACAGACCCCACGCGCGTCCCTCCCCTGATCGACGTCTTTTTTTTCTCTCACTTTTTTCTTTTTCTCCCTTTCTTTCCAATATCCTCTCTTTTCTCTTTTTTCCCCTCATTTTTCTCTCCTCGTAAATATTTTTTTATACGCCAAGTTTGCTCTTTTGCAAATGCTTTTCATCTACAGTAAAAAAACTTTTACTAATAGAATAACCAAAGTTTCAATCTTTGGTCCATGATGTATAGAGAAATGGAGCCACTCCTGTTGTTCCCCGTCAAAGAATGTATAGAAAAATGTACATGCATCAACTTATGGAATAGTCATCCGATCGATTTGTGAGGCTATGTAAATGTTTACACGAGGAATTCTTCGTGTAATGACGCAAGAAGCGAGCGCAACCAATTTCAATGTTATATATGATTTCTGACTTTGTTTTGCTATTGTTTTGTTGGCCATTTTTTGGTTTGTCGTTTAAATTGACAGAGTTTTTATCAAATTATGAATATTGTCTTCACATGTTGCAACACACAAACATTTTTAATAGTATGTGTAAATTTTATCCCCACTAAGTATAGTTAATGATATTTCTCTCTACTCTCAGTAAGCCACATCATCTCAATTATTTTTAGCCCTTGGATGACTAATCTATAGTCCAAATTATCTTACTGCTTTTCTTCACTTATAAAGTTATATCATCTTAGTTTTGTCTTTGGATGATTAATTTATATTATCTTCTTTCTTTTTCTTCTCTTATTGAGTCAAATCACCGTAGTTTAACTTTTGAACAATCAATCTATATATAATTTTAATTATTATAAACCACATAATCTTACTTGTTTATATTTTTTTCGATAATAGATTAGAAATAAAAATTATACAGGGCCTGTTCGGCTGCACTACAGCGAGTTGCAACACTGCTGCCTTGCACAGTATTTTGTGTAGCACAGCTGTGTAGCAGGCTTGCAGCCGCTGTAACGTGCTGCCGAACACAACCACAAAGTGCTATTTTACATATTATTTCTATTTTACATGTATTGGTGGTAGTTGTTCTCCACCACTAGCGCAAACCTGACAGTGAGCCCCTTTATTGGGCTAGCCTCCCACCCTCCCATAGTCCTATCATTTCGCTCTCTGTTTTATTTAAAAGAAAAAAAATCGGTGGCTATATTCAGGGTCTTAAGTGATATAGGTGGTGGGCATAAATTTGACCCATTGCATTATATCAATGACATGTTACTAATGGATGTTTGTATAACAGGAAAACCACAAAAATCATAAAAGTGTTGTTCGCTTTGGTGTACTAGGATTGATAACCCTTTCTTCAATAAGAAAGTTTGTTGCAATGTATGGGCTATTTGTTGTCATATAAAACTTTCGCAGCAACACGCTGGATTTTTTCTAGTTACTGGTTATTTTACCTTTAGTTTATGCGTTCATTTTGACACGGCTTATGAGCCGTACTTCAAACTGATAATAACTAGCACTGGCTATTACTACTATTTTCCTTAGATTCCCAGCCAAGAGGATGCCATCGCGTGATAGCATACATAGCATGGTCCTCCGTCCTCCCTCTATCAGATTCTTGGAATACTTGCATTGCATCCAAGTTTCATCGCTGCGGCCTTCTTGTCTGGTCAGAAACTAAGGCCATTCACAGTACAAGCACCTACAGGGAGTTACCACAGGATGACAGCCACAGGATGACAGTTAGGATGAAGACCCTCTATTCACAGTGCAAGCACCGAATGGGACCCACAAAAACAGCTTTACAAAGTGCAAGCACCGAGTCGTCACTCCGGCTCCTTCTCCCCAAACTCGATTTCTCCGGCTCCTTCCTCCCTCCGGCGGCGGCTTCTCCCCTCTCCCCGCCGGCGGCCTCTCCTCTCCCCTCTCCTCGTGGCGGCGACGGCGAAGGAGGCTGGGGACGCGGCGGCGGATCGAGAAGGCCGAGGCGGTGGCTCGACGACGAGCTCGGCGTCGCGCGAGCGGCGGAGGGGAGGCAACGACAGATCCACGGAGCGAGGAGTCCACGGGCTCGATGCGCGTGAGCGGCGGAGCTCGGCGGAGACCGAGGCGGGAGCGGCGGAGCTCGGCATCGATTCTTGGCGGCGGGATGCGTCCCCGGCTGCCTCCTTCTCTCCTCACCGGCGCGGTCGCCAGCGCCGCCAAGCCTCGCCGTGACCGGATCTGGCCTGGTGCTGGGCGGCGAGTCGACGAGCTCCGGTGCCGAGCGGTGGCGGTGGCGGCGTCCGGAGCGGCGTGCGGCGAGGACGGAGCGGCGCGGGCTCTCCTCGGCGGCGGGGTTGACGGCACCGCCTCGCCTCGCCGTTGGCCGAGCGCGCACCGGCGAGCCTTTCCCCTCCCTTCCCTCCCCCACTCCATCCCACCGCCGCCGCCACCATTTTTTTTCATGGGAGCCGGCGCCATAGTGCGCGAGGGAGAGGGCACGGGGTGGCGAAGGCACGCTGCCCACAGCGCGCGTGCCTCGTGATTTCGGCGTCGCTCTCGACAAAGTTTCGCGTCGCTCTGTTTGGTCCCGAGTTTCTCTGTTTGGTCCCGGTGCAAGTGCCACATCGACGAAAATCCTAGCTGGCAAACATGGTTCCGCTGCCACGTCCTTGCACTGTGAAGGGCCTAACACCCTAGATAAAGGGCTAGCTAAAGCCTAGGCGCGAGACCGCGAGAGCAAACCAAAGCTATGCTAGCCATTGTTGCGACTTGGCAGGATTTTTGACATTTTAGTTATTTCAGAAATCATATTTTATAAATAAAACCTCTATAAAACTTAATGAATATGGCTCTCTACCTCGACTCTATAGATATGTTAGCGCTGGGATGGGATGTCTCGGTGCCGCATACGCTAGTGCGACATTGAACCTCAACGCCGATGTTTTGACGCTGACCTCTCCTACTTAATGACAACTCTCATTTTTTAAATTTAAATACTATTGATTTGCTTTCATATTTTGGAAAAATCAAATAAATCAATGTATAGTACTTTATTGGTTTGTTTATGCTCCTTTAGAAAAATTCTAATGGTCCACCTACTTCTGTTGTATTGTAGTTTTTACATATTATCATCTTCCCAATATCGATATGCTATCATATTTTAGAAAAACTGAACAAATCAATGTATCTTAATTCATTTCTGCTAGTTTATTTTATTTATAAAAACTTAATCCATGAGGAGTATGTAGGTTCCTCCCTCTTCCCCATACATAAATCCTATTAATTTGCTGTCAAATTT
Organism: Oryza meridionalis; assembly: GCA_000338895.3. Lineage (NCBI taxonomy): Eukaryota > Viridiplantae > Streptophyta > Magnoliopsida > Poales > Poaceae > Oryza > Oryza meridionalis. The sequence continues at coordinate 22,361,495 of CM002528.2, forward strand.
TGTAAAATAATTACAAATAATGTATCATCGTATCATTCAATTTACCCTAATTGTTTTCTTAAAATTTGATAGCAAATTAGTAGGATTTAGGAATGATAAGGAGGGAGGGAGCCACATCCTCCTCCAAGATTAAGATTTAATAAAAGTAAATTAGTAGAAAATGAATTAGGATATATTGATTTATTTAGTTTTTCAAAAATATGACAGTAAATTAATTTGATTTGGTGCCGAAACCCAGCGTGTATTTAGCGCCAAGACATCTAACGACGTAGGGATGCATACAATATCTTTTTAAGCTAATCTATTTTTATAAAATATGTTTTTAAAAGGACTAGAATGTCAAAAATCCAGACAACTTGCGGCCTCTCCTTCCTTTCACTCTTCCACTGCCCAAACCGAAAGTTCCCTTGGACCGTGTGGCACCGGTGCTTTTCGGCGATGCCACTCTCCGTTGTGCCCACCGGCCGGCGTCATCTTCGCCTCCGGCTTTTTCTCTCCCGGCCGACGGCGTTCGCTTGTAATGGACGCACACACATCACCCTGACCTCATTCCGATGTGTCCATCCATCCATGCGCCATATTCTCGCGCCGACCCTTGTCATGCTCGGAGGAAAGCAAAGTCCCATTCGATACTCTTCTAACCAAACTGGACAATCATGAGTCACAAAGTTTGTAACTAAAGATTAGTTAGTGTGCTCTGTCAGTCGGTAACTACAGGAGTGCTCTATGCTTTATGTGCAGCTAGCCAGCTAACATGGCAGCAGCAGCACCAGTGCCAGTAGATCTCTGTTAGGTGCTTATAGCAATAGCAGTGTGTCTGTGAGAATTGTCGGATCTCACATGCCACCTAGATCAAGAACGTGTTAAGCTACATGATTCATAATGCAAGTTATTTGTATTAGGTCCCACCAGTACCGCATTTTTCACTTTTCATCTCATCTCTCTCTCATCTCTTCCTTTCCCCACCGGTACTGGAGGAAGTCGAGGTCGGAGAGAGCAAGACGCCGGGCGGAGTGGCCCAAGCAGCAATGGTACCGGGCTAAGTGGCGGCGGCTAGCAGGGTGGCCCCAAGCATTGACGGCACTGGGTGGAGCAGCGGTGGGGCGAACATCCCCCTCTCTTTACCTTATCCTCTTCCCCTTCCGGCCCCGTCCTTTGGCTACACCGAGCCCACGCAGTGGCGGCAGTCGAGGAGCTCCTTAGCAGCGCGACCACATGGGGCAGATCGAGCTGATGCCCGCCCTCCCTCCCCAACTCTGGCCACCACCATCTGTGTGTGCCACAATGGTCACAACCGATGAGCTAGGGACATATCTGGCAATGTCGGCGTCCCCACTCCTCTCCTCTCTCCAGTCTCATCTCTTGGCTACCCCGAGCCCACGCGATGGTGGCAGCTTCCTTGAGCCCACGCGCTGACGACGATCTTCTCAAGCCCACGCGGCGGATTTGGCCAGAGAGGCGATCCAGACGATGCCTAAGCTTATTGATGGCAACCTTCCCGAGCCCACATGGGGGATCTAGTTGGAAAAGTGGTCTAGCCAGCGGCGGCAGCCTCCTGGAGTCCCCAATCGATGCCGCCGTTGGTTCCCTCTCAAGGTGGCACAGATCGGAAGCTAGGCTGACGACAGCAGCCTCGGCGATGGCATCGTTGTTTTCCTGCGGCTCCACAATGACGGACAAAGTTGTGGCTTCATACCCGCTTCCTATGTCTAGCTTGCTTTTTATGACAAGGCCGGCCGAAGAATGGGTGTTTCTTTGGACGCGTAAGCTTCACGTGGGTAGTGCCAGAGGCAAATGTGGCAGCGAATCTCCAACGTGTCATGCTCGAGCTGAATGCCATGTCGGGCGCATTGTGAACGCCCTTAGACTGTCTCCGGTAAAGGTGGTACATATCTTCTACTTTCTTTTATTTTTATGAGCACATTTATCGAAGTGATAAACAATATGTTTATTTTTAAAAAAATCTGTAGAAAAGTTACTTAAAAATTATATTAACCTAATTTTCAAGTTATTTATAGCTTGTACTTAACTAATCATACGTAATTAGCACGTAATCTTCCCATCCGAACTCATCCTGTCTGCGTTCTTTGCCTAAAGGAAAATTTCTCGTACACGCAAACGGAGAAAGCTTATTAGCATATAATTAATGAAATATTAATTATTATAAACTTAAAAAATAATTTTATTTTTAAAAAATCTTCTATTGAGATTTTGTTAAAAAATAAATAATTTAACCATTTGAAAAACATTTTAATGGAAAATGTGAAAGTTGAATTTAGAACCGAAGAAAAAGACAGGGCATCTAGGCTAACACGCAAACATTTGTACTGATGGCTGGTTACACTCGGCTACTGGCACATGGATTAATGTTTTTTTTTCCTTCTTAACTTTTTAATGAAAATATTAGAAGGATTGATCATTGATGTGAACCGTAGTTGATTGTGTGGGGGGGTGCATTCTGTGAGATGCATTACGTGCCGAGCGATGGATGGTGCGACGGAGAATTGGATCCTTCGCTGTCACACCCCCACTTTCGCCGTCCCGTTTGAGACGTGACAACCTACTACCCACCTTCCTCGCGGCCTTACACAAACACGCACAAATGTCTCTGTCTAATGGATCGTAGCTGTGATTCCTATATACTCCCTCCGTTTCAAAATATTTGTCACCATTAACTTTTTTAACACATGTTTAACCGTTCGTTTTATTCAAAAATTTTTGTGAAATATGTAAAATTATATGCCTACATAAAAATATATTTAACAATAAATTAAATGATAGGAAAATAATTAATAATTACTTAAATTTTTTAAATAAGACGAACAGTCAAACATGTGTTAAAAAGTTAACCGCGTCAAACATTTAGAAACGAAGGGAGTATATACAGTACTAAGCGTGTCTTGTACCGTTTCGTACTCTCTTTCTTCTCTTTTATGCGTCGCACACGTCTACAAGAGAGTATCCAAAAGATTATGCAGAAGAACTTAATATACTCGAAATACCGTGATAATACAGTGATTAGCGATGTGTAGTTTTAACCCCAATATCTCGTGTTCAATCTCTATACACTCACAATTTTAACTCAAAATCTCTCTTGTTTTAATTCAATATACAACGTGCTTATTTGATATTTATATACTATAGTTGATTCAATTCTAAATAGCTGACTTTCCGCCCAACACACTGATTCTATTTTCTTTTACATTTTTCTGTATAAACCTTCACTTTTATATTAACTAGCATGATTGCGCGGCTAGCATCATTATATTTTCTCTCATATAATAATATATATATTTTCTCAATGTATTATTCAGATATATTAAAATGATAACATAGTTTTAAATTATGTACTAACTTTACGAAACTACTAATGTGTAATATTCGTATTGTATTTTATATAGGTGTTAGTTATTGATTATTTTTAATATCAAATCTTAGTTATTTGTAAATTATATTTTTATATGGACTCTAGACTCCTCTTCCAATATTATTTTTAATTCCGAATTTTCATTATCTGTAAATTGTATTTCTATGTAGACTCTAGGCTCTTCTTCTAATATTTTTTATTTTTAATTCTGAATTTTTATTATTTCTAATTATATTTCTATGTGGACTCTAAACTCATCTTTCAATATTCTTTAATTTTTAATTTCGAATTTTAGTTACTTCTAAATTGTATTCCTATATTGACTTTAGACTCGTCTTCCCATGTTTTTTTAATTTTGAATTTTAGTTATTTGTAAATTGTATTTTTATACGGACTCTAAACTCTACTTTTAATTTTATTATGTTTATTCTGAATTTTAGTTAGTTTTAAATTCCTATATGGAGTCTATACTCTACTTCTAATATTCCTTATTTTTAATTCCGAATTTCACTATTTCCTAATTATATTTCTATATGGACTCTATACCCTACTTCTAATATTCCTTATTTTTAATTCCGAATTTCTATTATTTCCTAATTATATTTTTATATGGACTCTATACTCTACTTCTAATATTCATTATTTAATTTCGAATTTCAGTTATTTATAAATTGTATTTCTATATAGACTCTAGTCTACTCTTCTAATATTTCTTATTTTTTAATTCCGAATTTCAACTATTTCTAAATTGTATTTCTATATGGACTCTGTTTTTCTTTTTCTCTAATTAATATGAGAATTTCTAGACCGTGAGAGTGAACATGATGGCTCATTTTTCTATTCCTTTAATAAGTTAATAGATTAATCTTGTATGCTGTATTTCCATCTGAATTTTTTTTTCTCCGTCATTGGCAAAACTAGAGTCATTGCTACTAATCGCCGACAGTATTTGTTACGTTTTTTTTTCTTTTCATCACATTTGACTTTGAACCGCAAATAAGTAGTAAAAGAAAAGCGAAAGGGCATGTAGTTTAGTGGTTACAAGAGCCTTAGTAGCACCTGAGGTCCTGGGTTCGACTCCCCATGGGAGCGAATTTTTCAGGATTTAACGGCGTTGTGCTTTCAGTGGTAGGCGACGTACCCGCCGACAGCGAGACGCCTGTGGTGGTAGGCGACGTACCCGCCGACAGCGAGACGCCTGTGGTGACTTCGTCAATCTCTCCAGAATTTACCGGCCCAGTCTTCGAAGATGCTCATAGGGGTAGGGTTTGCGTGCGTGTGTTCATAGGGGTGAGTGCGCGTGCATTGTGAGTGTCTGTGTTGTACTGTGTAATTCAAAAAAAAAAGTAAAAGTGAAAAATTAAATTTTGACTTCGTCAATCTCTCCAGAATTTACCGGCCCAGTCTTCGAAGATGCTCATAGGGATAGGGTTTGCGTGCGTGTATTCATAGGGGTGAGTGCGGAAGATGCTCATAGGGGTAGAATTTACGTGCGTGTGTTCATAGGAGTGAATGCGCGTGCATTGTGAGTGTGTAATTAAAAAAAAGTAAAAGTGAAAAATTACACCCTAAAATTATTTTTCGTCTCATACGTAATAGGCACACGTCTTTGGTTAAGCCATAGCTCAAAAATTACCTACCATCTTTTGCACAATATGCGGTGTTAGAGGCTGTTTGGATGGGACTAAAAATTTTTGGTCCATATCACATCTGATGTTGGACACTAATTAGAAATATTAAACGTAGACTATTGACAAAACTCATTCCATAACCTTGGACTAATTCGCGAGACGAATCTATTGAGTCCAATTAATCCATGATTAGCCTATGTGATGCTACAGTAAACATGTGCTAATTATGGATTAATTAGGCTTAAAAATTTATCAAGCGAATTAACTTTTATTTATATAATTAGTTTGGTAAGTAGTCTATATTTAATACTCTAATTTAATATCCAAATATCTTATGTGGCAGGTTTAGTCTCTACATCCAAACACCACGTTAGACCCAACACATGTTACACACATTTCTCAATTTGTTTAGCCTTTCTGAGTTTTCTGGGGCCAAAAGGTTTCAACTTTAAGTACAGGAACGAATGGTGCATAGGAGACCACCTATGAAACTTTCACCGGGGGAAAATTCACCCCTCCGCCGGCAGCGAATGTATGTGTGCGGACGAGCGCTGTGAATGAAGGAATCCTGCCACTTCGTCTGGACTGGAGTGGCATGCGGTGTCCAGTGACTCTTGGCCGGAATAATTTAAGTTTTGTGACTTGGAAAACGAACTTGTGTACTACTACTACCTTTCAGATTGGTTGGTGAAGTTCAGGCTTGTCTGGATTTGCTGCTCCCAGGAGGAAGCTTTGGTATTCTGTGGCTTGCTCTGTTAGAGCAATAAGTTTAATAGTATAGTCAACTATTAGCTCTAATTCATTTATAGCCAATCTAATAGCTCATTCATACAATAGTTACCTATAAACATATACTAGACCATTAATATATGGTCCCACCTCTCATACACACATCGTATTGGAGTCCGTGCTGTAGCTGACTACAAATCTGTAGTCTGCTTTCCTTCTCCCTCTTCTCTTCTCTCCTCCATATGTGCTTATAGTTGACTTATAGCCTGCTATGCTATTGTACTCGCTCTTACAACTTTCAAGCTGGATTTTCTTTTTTCTTTTTTACATTGTTTCATATATGGCTGATTATAAACGTAACGCTTATTGATGATAAAAATATATTTTAGGGTAAAACTTTTATATATGTGTTATTAACTATGTACTACCCCTGTCCAAGAATATAAAAGTTTTAGAGTTGGACACGGCTATTAATAAAGTGAGTAGAGTTAGATAGGGAGAGATTGTGATTGGTTGAGAAGTGGAGGTAAGTGAAAAAAGTGAATGGTGGAGGGTTGTGATTGGTTGGTAAAAAAATATTGGTGGAGAAGTTGTTATATTTTGAAACAAATTCTAAATGCTAAAATTGTTATATTTTGGGACGGAGGAATTACTAAACAACCAATAAATAAACTACCATAGAAAAATCAAAATTAACTCTAAACATTACAAGGCAGTCATGTGGTGTTAGAATTTGTATATTGAATGCATATACAAAGTCAATTATAGTGTAGGATTTGGAGTTGTTCTATGTGTTTGGATAAAGTTAGTCGAATATGTCATAGGCTCTCTCTGAAATACAGTGGTACCACTGGTTGTAACTGCACGACGACTGCAACAACTGGTTGGCAGCCTAGTTGGTCGATGATAGTGGATACCCTGATATACTGTAGCTATGTTGGATTAGAAAGGAGTGTTTTCATAATCTGTGTTTCAAGGATGTACTCCCTCCGTCCTAAAAAAACGAATCTAGAAATATGATACTATGTCCAGATTCGATATACTAGAAAATATCATATCCAGTCCTATGTTGATTTTTTATGGGACGGAGGAAGTAGGTTTTGACTAAACATCACTAACAAATATCATGATTTGTTGTCATCATCACTTCAAGGTCTTCTATGGCATACTCCCTCCGTACTCATAAAGGAAGTCGTTTTGGACAGCGACACGGTCTCCAAAACACAACTTTGACTTCTTGTTTCTATAAAAATATTTATTGAAAAGTGATATATGTATACTTTTATGAAAGTATTTTTTAAAACAAATCTATTCATATAATTTTTATATTTTCAAACTGAGAGTTATTCATGATTTATATTTCCAAGGTTTGACTTAAACATTGTCCTAAACAATTTTCTTTACGAGTACGGGGGGAGTACTTCATAATTTGGGTATCGATGTTGATTTTAGAGTCGGTTTCCTAACACCTCGAAAAACTAAGGTTTAAGCCCTAGGCTTGACTCCAAAACTCTAATTAAATCTTTTAGAAATTGGATGAAAATTTTGAAAATGCATTACGTCTAACCAAAACTGACTAATTCAACCCTAGGCTTGCACGTTTTCTGTCTGGGTCTTCAAGGCGACAGTTGAGCTAAACACCTAACACTCACCTCATTTCAAATGTGCTTGGATTTTAACTTCCTTGGGTAGAATTTGTATATTCTCGAAAAATAGCTATGCTTATTTGAGTAAGAAAATGTTGTTAGCTAATAGTTGGGAAAACGCTTTATATCGTACGTCCGACGAAATGGAAATATCGGACGTCTCATCTACCCCACTGTTGATAACCAAATTTGGTAACATCGGCATCGGAAAAGAAGATTAGATCAAAGTGGAATCGGAGGCGGAGATCGATTCGGGAACAGAGCAGGAATCGGCTAGAGTCCGGATCGGCTACGACTAGGGTCGGCTAAGTCCGAGTCAGACTGGGTTAAGTGATACAGCCGATTCTGATTATACGACTTGTGTACGATATCGGGTTCGAGTTGATAAGCTTCAAGATAATTGCCGCGCATGGATAGAGTCCTGAAAAGGCAATTGTATCTATTAATTAGGATATTTTATGTAAATTCCTTAGAGATAGATGTGGGCAAAAGTCTGCCGCAAAGACTTATGGTATCTTAGAGTTTGTTAGAGATAAAAAGTCGTGTCCAATATGGACATATTTCGTAATTCTCGGGTATAAATAGACCCCGAGCCCCATGTAATAAAGGAGACACATGTTCAATACAATTTTGGCGCATCGTCACCCTTTTACTTTCGTTTTTGTTTCGACGAGTTCTTACTTTCGGGTTGAGCTGCATCGGTTTTGAACTTCAACAAGAGGTAAAACTTGTTATGACGGCTTGTGTTCTCGGGATTAGTGCTTCCATCTTTATGACACTCTAATCGTGTTTATGTAATTCGTCAAGTTATCATATATCTTGTATAATCTTCGGTAATATCGTCATCTAACCTACAATCGGCTAACATCTGTTAGTAGAAGGCGGCCGGTTAGGTTAAATAGCGACGTTACCTTGGATTGTATAAGATATCTACCACTCTATGAAACATCCAGCGGCTTGATTGTCTAGATATTGTTCTTCTTTTCATACTTAATGTTGCATCAGTTGAGTTTGATCTATTAAGTCGTGCTTAGAATATCAGTCTCTAGCCTGCTTCCTGGTTGCCGATTAGTGTAGCATCGGGGTTTCAGCCGATCTTACCTGATTTAACTATTGTTATCCTATATGCTTGATTGACATGTTAAATCTGCCCTTTATATTAAGATCTTGTTGCATTCAAGTATATTATGCTTCTGTTCGATATATTCTACTTGCTTTAATATCTTAATATAGAATGGTATCGGAGTATTAGCCGATACATGCTAGATCTATCTGATCGGCTATGCTATGAACGTATATAGTTCTGTTGTTAATTTATATTTTGATCTAAGTGATTTATACTGTTTCGGCATGGCGACCGAACTATCCCAATCACTTGATTTAAGTATATATCGACATAAGAGTTATATATTGTTAATGTCTACAGCCGATCGAGTAGATTTAGTTCTTCCTTAATTATTCATGACTGCCGATCGATGTACACATGACATCGGCCTAAAATAAATGATATGTCATCGGCACCTAGCCGATCGGATATCATTTATAGATTTAATCGCTGTTTCTTTATCTTCGTTTCTTGTTGATTGTAGGATCAAATCAACTGGCACGCTTACACATCCGAAGGCGAGTTTTGGACCTGCACTGGAATTAAGCAGATCTCCCAGGCCTTATGTTTTCTGTCAACACCCACTGGAATGCTGCAAATCGACAGCATGATGGATCGGAAGAACCCTGTCACCGTAACAAGTATGACTAGCTGTTTCTTTTCATTAAATCTTTACAACAAGATATCATATGATCATATTATGTCAAAAGAAAAACATGTGTTTCAAACCGTTAAAACTAAATGTTTCATATGTAATACTAATATGTTTCAATGTACGTCTTCAGTGTATTTCACAAAATTCCTGAAACTACCTGCTACTACTCTCTCTCCTCTCTCTCCACCTCATCCATGCACACGTGCATGTATTTTAGCAAGCTTCAAAATGATTTTTCTCTTAAATTAATTATCCAATCTATGATCCGATCACACCATTATATTTGTTTTAATTAAATCTTTACTTTTTTTGTTGAGAATAAGTCCTTCCCTTTTGTGTGAAGCTTCAAAATGATTATATTTTGATAAAAGAAAAACATATGTTTTAATCCGTTAATACTAGTTGTTTCGTACGTGACAGCGACATATTTCAACGTTTATCTTCACCATGTTTCATACAATATGTAAGGCAAAATTTGCTACAAGACACTAAAAGATTGTGGTCTTTGCTGTAAGACACCCGAAGATCGTGTACATGCTCGTGGACACTGTAAAAAAGTGGTAATTAGCTGGTGGACACCGGTCGCATTATTTTATTATTTCCGGTCGAGATGGAGAGAGAAAGAGTTGTGTAAGTACCAAAATGCCCCTGGACATTGTTCTTCCTCTCTCCATCTTTTTTCCCCTTCTTCTTCCTCGCGGCATAGCAGAGGCGCGACGGCGGCCAGCCCGAGCCGGGACGGCTCGGCCACGGCGGGGCGGCGGCGAGAGCCGGGACGCCAGGCATTGGGCGGCGAGCAAGGGTCGCTAGTGCTCCACCTGAGCGCCTTGTCTGCACGGAGCACCTTCACCACAGCGCGAATCGCCGCCATGTCCGACGCCGCCGTGACCGCCGCGTAGGCCGTAGCCGGGAGCCCCGTGATGACCGTGCCGGAGTAGATGACCATGCCGCTCGAGAACGCCGATGGCGGGATGGCGAGCGGTGCCCCGCCGACGAGAAGCCGGCCGTCGTGTTGCTGCTGTTGGGCGCGCCGAGGGCGATGAACCCGGCGCTGCCGCTCGTCGGCAGGAGGCAGTACGAGAAGGGCCCGCCGAATTTGGACGATGTCTGCGACACGAGTGACTCCGGCGCGCCACCGAGACCGAGGAGGCCGTCGAACTTCTCGTAGAGGCCGTGCTGGTGGTCGCCGCTGCCGAAGCTGAAGTTCTTGACGACGACGCCGGGCTTGAGCATCAGCTTCTCCGTGCTGTACACCCCGGTGGTGGTGGCGCGGTTGCCGTACTCGCACAGCGAGGCGCCGCCGGAGACACACGTGCCGCTCGTGGGGGGGGGGGGGGGGGCGCAGGCATCTCCTCCTTCTTCGCGTACACCATCACGAACGCCGTAGACGCGAGCCCCGGGCCAGCACGCACGGCTGTCAACCGCACGCTCCAGCGTTCCCCCCGGCAAAAGCGTCGTGTTGCTGTCGAAGAAGAAGAACAGAGAAAGCGAGGAAGAAGAATAGAGAAGAGAGATTGACAAGTGGGCCCATGGGCAAACTTGTCTTTAACTAAAATTTCTCTCTCCGTTTTCATCGAAAATAATAAAATAATGCGACCGGTGTCCACCAGCTAATTACCACTTTTTTACAGTGTCCACGAGCAAATACACAATTTTCGGGTGTCTCACAGCAAAGACCACAACCACAATCTTTCGGTGTCCTGTAGCAAATTTTGCCAATATTTAAACGTTTCAGTTGCTGATTTTTTTGTTTCACTTGTTGGTCAACATTTGACCGTCCGATTTTTTTTTGGCATCGGACGTCCGATCGGTAGCTTCCTCCTAATAGTTGTTAAAAAAATGTTCTTTAACGGTTTAACCTGATCACAATAGATGATAATGGTCTATTGTTAGTGCTAGCAACGGTGATCAAATCTCAGTCCTCTAAAAAAAATCTCCATGCTACTGGGTGGCACAGAAGATCCAATCTTCAGTTGATGTCGCCCTTCAGACTAAGTAAATTCGTACGGCTCTCGATGTACTTCTGTTGCCAGCCAATGACAAGGCCAGCGTACAACTAAGAAGTCATGACACCAACAATTAACGACAAATCATATGATTAAGATGTCATGTAGTAGACCTAAGCAAAGCACTGCCGAATCTCATCTCTCTAGTGTACATTAAATATTCAGATCGTCGTCAAAAAGAACTTTCTCATCATTAGATATTTTTTCCAACTTGTGCTACCATATAATACCAACGATGGATAATAGTTGAGCAAATGTATGGAAGGTGCAGCCAAAAATGTCGCACGAAGATGAAAAGGAGCATCTAATTTGTAGGAAATTGCCTCTTTGTAATTTCAAATATTACTTTTACTTAAAATTTGCTGGATAAAAGAACATAAGTTTTTTTTAAAAAAATCGACCAACGAGTTTGTGTGAAACCTAAGTACAAGCCCAAGTAGGTCGCCCACAACTGGGGACTTTACCAGTGCGCTAAAATTTTCAGTTGTTAATAGTAGATGGCAGCGCGTATCCATGGAAAGGGAACATCCTGTCAATTTTCTCTTCTTCCCTTATTTCTCTGCGTCTGATGACATATTAACATGTGGACTGCAATTGGATCTTGTTATTTCTAATGGTCTCCAATTTTCTATAACCATTATTTCGATCTCCATCTTGCAAGAGTTGAGCAAGCTCTTTCACGTCTTTCCTCGTTCACCAGAATCAAAGCTGAGGTGGTGTTTGGATCCAGATACTTAACTTTAGTCCCTATATATAGACACTAATTTAGAGTATTAAATATAGACTACTTACAAAACTAATTATATAAATGAAAGCTAATTCACGAGACAAATTTTTTAAGCCTAATTAATCTATAATTAGAGAATATTTACTGTATCATCACATAGGCTAATCATAGATTAATTAGGCTCAATAGATTCGTCTCGCGAATTAGTCCAAGATTATAGATGGGTTTTATTAACAGCCTACGTTTAATATTTATAATTAGTATCCAAATATCCGATATGATAGTTTTAATCCCATCTATGTCCCATCTATGTTTGAAGTGGTGAATATCCTATTTCCTCTGGTCAGTAGTCATGGTCTCACTGGTCTTTTCTCTTTTTTCTTTCTATTTTCCACTGGACCCTACTCTTGTTAGCTTGTCACTATGGCCTTTTTGTATTTGAACTTGTTTACTTGATTATGTTGAGCTATGAAATGGTAGTACACCTGCAATTATTGGGTCTCTTTATATGTTTATTATTGACCATTGACACGTTGAAAGGTGGTTCCTACATCACTGCATTTTTTTAAGAGCAAGTTTAACAATGTAGCTAAGTGCTAGCTTCAAAATTGCTACATTATCTATAACCAACCTGATACTTTACTAATTATGAATATATACTACCTCATATATCCTAAAATATAACAATTTTTAGCCTTTATAATTTATCCTATAATATAATAACTTCTAAATCAACATTCTATTCTCAACAACCATAACCTTCCACCATTCAATTTCCCTACCTACCTCCATTTCTCAACCAATCAAAATCTTCCACCATTTAATTATATCTACTTTCTTAATAATTATGTTCAACTCTAAAACTCCTTATATTACGAGACGGAGGTAGTACATCATTAATACCTAGCTCATCTCTCTTTCTCACGTGGTTTATTAGGGTTGTGTTGTAGTTGGTTATAAATTTGTATCTCATTTTTTCATTGCCCTCTCTGCATATAAATATAAGAGTGATAATTTTTATGCCTGTTTATATCATTTTGTTGTACTAAATAACAACGCATACTTCTACTGTACACTGTGTAGTGAGCAGGGATGCCCAGTAGTGAGAGTGCGATATGCAGCTCTACAGTTCCTCACCTCTTTTGGCAATAGATACAACAGCAAGGAGTTGCTCTTTGGGGAAATGAAGGGATACCATTGCATAAATTAATCGTTCTTTGCCCAGGCGTTCTGATGCCTCCATCACATGACCTCACAAAGAACCAAACGAGCATTTTGGATGCATGCAACTCCATTGCCAGGAAGAAAGTACACCAAATGCTGACACAAGAGCTTGGCCCGGAAGAGGATTCCCCTCATGTCATTTGTTTTGTTCAAAAAAGTGACTTTTGCTGGCAGTTTTGTATGACAAAGCCATTCAATTTCTCTCCTTGTTGGGAGAAAGAACAAAGTAGGGAGAATCTTAGGGAGGTTGGTCATCAGCATTGGTGGCGGTTGATGCGGTTGAATATTGCGACCTTGATGCGAGAGCATTTGCTCAAGGAAGGCATCTGGTGCTGCTTATGGCAGAAACGAGATGCATCTTATTTGGTTAGAAAGCCAGCCACCGAAGAAAAAACGATGTGGAAGATTCGTTCGTCACGGAAGAAGACGATGACTTGATGAGCTCCTGAAAACTCATGTTCTCTCTTGAGTTTACCTGGCCGAGAAGGTAGAGTTTGTTGGACTTAATTCAGCCCATGGCTGGATGCTCATACATGTTCGGGAAAAAAAATCCACTTTACGTCTCACAAGTTTGAGTCAACTTTCATTTATGCCCATCAACTGTAAAATCGGGTATAAAACATCCTTCAACTATTAAAACCAATGCAAATCAAATCTCTCGACAATATTTAGAGTAGTTTGGGTTGATGTGGCATCGTAGTTAGTAAAAAGAAAATAAAAATACATAGGGACCCACATGTAAGTGGCAGTCGGTTCACCTTCTTCCTCCCTCCCCCTCTCTCTAGGGAAAATCTAGAATGAAAATTATCGGATGTCCTGAACCTATCAATCATAAGTATAATAAGTATAATGCTTTATTTTTGTGCTAAAATGAACTAATACTAAAGGGATTTTAAAATTTACCCTGTGTCCTATGTATCATATGGGTTGTATTTGTATATAGATTTGCCCCTACCTCTCACTTTAACCTCTCCTCTCTCTTCTCTCCCTGTGGGCATTGTCGACGAGGACGACCGTATGCAGGACAACATCATTGTGCTTATTGCTCCATCCAAACGATGTAGCCGTCGCCGGATGTGCCACTTGCGTGGCCTTCTCCCTCCACCATTAAGGTTGTGCGCGAGTGCATCGTTTGCACCCCTTGATTTCGTTGTCGACCGGCCACAACGCGACAGCCACGATTGCATTGTCACACGTTCTCAGCCTTGCCTCTCCGTTCATGGATCGGACTGGCCTAGCAGTTGGGGGTAGGTCATACAAGGAGGGGTATCGCTGTTGGGAGAGGAGCCAAGAGCAGTGCCCCTCATGGAGAGGGATTGGCAAAAGGACTCAATTTGGCGACGGGTGCCGTCGATTGATGTTGTTGGTAATGCGAAGTAGTAGATCTATCGAGATCAAGAGCGACGACGACAACTGTGAGGGGGTGGACCAGAGCAACTTGTGGATGTCCTAAAAGAGAGTGGTTGAATTGTTCCCCTCACTGGGTTTTGGGGTGGCAGGAGAGGAGGGGGAGCGAGAGGCATCGTCATGATCGTTAGGCGGTGGTAGGGGAAGAGGGAAGAGAGGGTTGTGTGAAGAGGACAAGGAAAAGGCCCGAGGGAGGAGAAGCTTCTTTTGAAGGTTGATGCGGCAGAGCACCATGGCGGTGGCGGCATGTGACTACTGGCCCAATTAGGATTGACTTGTGTAGCCCATGAAAGTTGTATGCACATGTTTAATACCACATTGCTAGTTTAGTAAGGGTGAAATCAACTTATAAGAGTTTATCCATCCAACAATATAATTCTTGGGTTTATCCTCCTTTTACATGAAAGTAAGGATGAAAATGTAAGTGAGTCCGCTCGTCGGATGGGTTGGGCTGCACCTACACGGTTCTAGAGGGCGGATGGTGGTGGTACAAGAGTACTAGTCGGGACCAACGCCTAGCTCCAACGATCACTGCTAGCCGCCTTTCTTCCCACCATGGTCGCTTATGTAGCGACATCCCCGCGCTCGGCAGTGCCGCCGTGTGGTTGCGGCCAACATCAAGTCGTACTACCCCATCATGGGACATCTCCCTTGTGACCATCTACAACGAGATCATCAGCACGATGATGAAGAATGCCTTCATCATTGGTCTCATCCCCATCATATGCATCCTTATCTCCAAGCCACACTCCCTCAGCATCGTGTTCGTCTCTGCACCACCATTAGCTAGTTGGTTTGTCGACATCCTTGACTGTCTTGTGTTAGGGCTGATGCTCGAGTTCCACCACACGATGAGATCGACGTTCGTCAACCCCTACCCTTACTTCAGTTACAACTACAACACAATACCATACATGCTAGCATGTGGGTCCCATCAAGTTTTTTTTATTTTTTGTTTCTAGTGCCATGTAGGCGCCATGTAGGATGAAGACCAAATCAATAAACCACATAGGCACCATGTTAATTTGCACTAATTTTGTAAATTGGAGGACGCTCCACACCTGGTTTTGGAGGCGAGCGACGCGAATGAAATTCAACCATATAGTTGAGGGAAATAATTGGACTTTTACCTAGATGTTTTGAAAACATTGCGGAATCATAAAATGAAGGCCCAACACGTGTTGCGAAAGTTGCCGGCCTGCAGTTACGGCCCATCGAAATCAGTCCGCTGTTTTATTCGGCCATATGAGGCCTTCGATTCAGCCGGCGGCCGCCTCCGTTTTCGCCATGTTGCGGAGATACCGGGCCGTGCGGCGTGCCGCCGCCGCCGGATGTCGATGGTGGCGAGTCAGGATGGCGGCGCGGCCCGAAACAGCGGCTACACCGGGGAAAGGTAATAAGGATTTGGCCGAGCCGTGCGTGCGAGTCGCTGGCGTTGACGACGCAAATTGACGCGACGCGAGCCCAATACTTCCCCGTATATATCTCCAGTTTGCACGACCAACTGCGAGCTGCAAAAGGCGAGAGTTCAGTGAAAAAAACAGATGGTCGCTGTTCAGACCGTGCATGCGGCGCTCTTGCCGTCGACGACGACGACGCGCAGGCGGGCATCGCCGGGTAGGCTACCGAGGCGTTCCCCCATCCGCGCACGAGCCGGATCGTCCGAGACATCGTCGCCACGCGGCCGCGAGAACTGGCGGGTGCAGGAGGCGCTCGCGCGGGTCGCCGAGATCCAGGTTCTGAAGGTCCGCATCGCCAGCTTCCTCGACGACTGCTCCGAGAACCTGCTCTGGCTCGCGGAGAACGCAGACGCCGAGCTCGACGCGACGGCACAGGACGGCCTGAGGGTGCTCGACCTCGACGACGCCGCCGGCGATGAGGTGAGAGCGGCCGTTTCTTGCAATTAACGCATGGCCGGGGAGTTAACACATGACACGTTCATCCGTGGTTGCTTTTCTGCAGATAATGGAGAGGCTGTACTGTAAGTTGGGTCATTTCGACGAAGCGCAAGCAGAGGAGAAGTGGATTGAGTTGATCGGCTTGGGCATAGACGAAGGCGCATCCGTTGAAAGCATCGGTGAGGAAGCCAGACATGAACATGTGCCGGATGCGCTGGTGGCGAAGGAGGAGAGCGGACGATACAGGACTCGCAGGAACATTTACCTCGGTGTCATGGGATTGATCTGGGTTGGCCTGATGCAGACCACCGTGTTCGCGGCGCCCAACGTGGAGTTGGTCAAGTTTGCGGCCCTGTGTCTCATCTTTCTTGCCCATATTGTTCAGGTCTGCTTCAAGGAGGAAACTGACAAGAAACAAGTGTGTGTAAATCATGAGACTCAGATCAGCGGAAGGCAGCGGTAGACTCCAAACATTTGGTTTGGTTTAAAGTAGACAGGGATATGACAGGCAATTTGGACAGTAATGATATGTTACATGTATAACTTTACACGTCGTAAAATTATAGCGGTTGATATAGTTTACTTAACTGTCTGGTAACCAATGGACAATATCCTTCTCTTTCTTCCCCCTTCTCCTCCAAGTTATTTTAGCCTGAGTTTGATTTGGAGATGAGTTGTGATGGTTTAACCCTATCCTTATTTTTTTGAGATTTGTTCCGGTCCAACAAGTACAGGTACGTCATATCGGAAGTTCCGAACCAAGTTCCACACTTTCACTGTTTTCACCCTGCTGACTGGGCCTTGTGGCAAGCAGGAGCACATGCCGGCCCGTCCCGCCGTGCACCCGCGCGCGCCCACGAAACACAACACCGCCGCAGCGTTACGGCCCAAAACAGGGAGCCCCATCCGCCGTCTCCTCGTCATCCGGCGGCGCCGCGCGCCTGTACGCGTCACGAGAATGATAACGACTTTTGCTGATCCGCTGCGTCCCTTTCGTACGCCATCCAGGCCCCGGGGGGGATAGCATACGCTGCGGCGCCGATCTGCAGTGCCCGCCGCCGCCTGACATTCTCGCCTCTCTGCTGCCTGCTAGTAATTCATCGGCCGCCACCTTGTTTTTACTGCCATGCATGTAGCAGTGGTAATTACAGTATGTCGGTACACTCATTGTCATGCAGTAACAGCCAGGAGAGTTCTGACTGCGCCCATGTGATGAACTGATGATGGGGTTTGATTTCTCCCCGCAGATACCACTACTGCTATCGCTAAACTTGAGAGGGATCGGGGCCCCTTTCTCCTACGTCCAGTCCAATTCAGGTGCGCTTTTTTATTTTCGAATTGCCGAATCATTCCTTGCATTTTTTCTAGTACATATCTAGGCAAATTAGTTACAGTATGTAACCTGAACAAGAATTTCCTCCTATCTAGAAGTGCATAATTAATTAGCATACTTTATGTACCGGAGAAACGTTGGTTTCTAGATAAGTTCGGAAGAAAAGAATTATCATCCGTGGAAAGAATTAATAGTTTCCCCTTGGCACGCACTCTTCGTTTGCTTCACGATATGTTCAGTGCTGGAGAAGCGTTCAGCATTCATCTACAGCATCCTTTGATGGCTCATGATAGCTTTCATAGGAAAGGCCAAGCAAAGTATCGAGCATGGACGGACGAGCACATTGCACCCACAAACCACACCAACTCTCTCTCTCTCTCTCTCTCTCTCTCTCTCTCAGCCACAGGAGCGAGGCGTGTCGAGACGCTCTCGATGGCACACGAACAGCAGCTACTCCAGCTCGCACCGATCCGAGCCGAGCATCCGATGCAGAAAGTTCATGATCCCCTATGATTGTACACCTCTCAGTTCTGTTTGGCGAAGCTTAAGATTCTAAGAAATAGCTAATTGGTGACCAGCTTCTCAGAAGATGGAAAAACTGGGTTTTCTAGTTTCTGGTATCTAGTTTATTTCCTAGATTCTACAACTACATTTTTTTAAAATCTAAACAAAAATTAAGCTGTTTAAAGGAGCTTTTATTCTACGAGAATCTGCAGCAGCTAGAAGCTACCAAACAAGCCCGCATTATCTCTGTGAAACTCTGCAGTACGTGCAAGGCAGCAGCGCAACACCAACATGCGTAGCAGAGGCATCAGCAGCAGCAGCAGCGGCATCAGTGCACCCGAAATCCAAGCGGGAGGCAATGATTAGGGGAAGGAAAATCCGGGGGGATGAAAAAAAAAGGGTTAATCTTTTTTTGCGCTCGTATGATTCGATGCGTAAAAGGGATCTTTGATCGTGGTAAACCCATCATGAACGATTAGTAGCGGTAGTAGGCGCCTCGAGATCCGCGCTGGGCCGGAGATGCCTTCCATGATGCTGCTGGGCGCCGATGGATCATGGATGGGAGCCAAGATGATCTGGCTGCTCCTCCTCGGCTCCTCTTTACCATTCTGCTTCCTTATGCTTTGCTGTAGTATAGCCTAGCTTTCTGCGACTCTGCTTTGCTAGGGTGCATTTAACTATCTGCCACTTTTATTACGTGGCAATTAAAAATTTATCACTCGCAGTCTGTAACGTGCTAGCTTGGCTCCTCTGAGCATGTTATCTTAACGAGTTAATTTGGCTTGATTCATTAATCTTAATGAGTTAAAAGTCTAGCTTAGCTCTTGAGCAGTCTCGTTAAATTCGTTAGTTTTGTTGACGCGTTAATTATATAAACCTAATAATTTTAAATTTTATTATTATCTCATATACTAACTTAATACCAAATACTAACTAATAACTCACTTAAATATAAATAGTTTGGATGACTAATCGCTAGTTAAGACACACTAACTATATAAAGATTTTTTTTGAACGAGATGGTGCGAAGTTATATTGATAGAGCAGGAAAAAAAAACAAGATTACAACCCTGGAAAGTCGTAACCAGAAAAGGAAAAAAATATCATCACCCACACGCCGACATCACCAACATACACGCCCAGGAGAAGGCTAGCACCGGATCGGCCGCCGCTAAGCGTGGCCGACTGCCACTAGACCAACAAAGGCACGGCTGGCACACCGATGCTCCACCACCACACAAGCTTTGTCGACATGTGGGACCCCTGCACCGGCGTTCCCCGCCAGCCAGCCTTCGTGTGCCGAAGACCGCGCCACACCCACCGGCAGCTCCTCCTCACACCTAGGTCGCCTCCTCCACCGCCGGCCGCGCCTCTCTGCGCCAAGCCGACCTCCTCCACCGGACACGCCTCTCGCGCCAATCCGGCCTCTCTCCATCGGCCGCGCCTCTCGCACCAAGCCAGCCTCCATCTTCGCCGCCCACGCCTCTCGCGCCAAGCCGGCCTCCGCTGTCATCGGCTGCGCTTCTCTGCGCCAAGCCGATCTCCGACCCATCCACCGAACGATGCCACGTCGGCCAGATATAGCCGTCTCCCACGCCCTCGGCTAGTCAACCGAGGCCGCCATGCCTCCGGTGACCGCAAACACGGTCACCACCACCACAGCCTTGGCTGCCGAATACCCAGCCACCTCGCCCCCGACTCCTTCCCCGCCGCCGACGTCACCACCGCCTCCAGAGTCACAGCCGCCGTCGCCGCTGCCACCGACGCCAACCACTGCCTCCGCAAACTGCTGCTGCGTCGTCGCCAGTTGACACGGCAGCCACCACAACCGCGACCGCCACCGCTGTCGCCAACTGCCGCCGACGCACTGTCGCTGCCACCGCCGTCACCATATCGCCGCCGTCATCGCCAACTGCCGCCGGCGTCCAGATAGGGCCGAGACCGTCGCCGCCAACCGCCGCCGGCCAACTGCCGCCGCCACCGTCGCCAACTGCTCCCACCCTCCAGATCCGGCCAAGAGGTGCGGATCTTGGGGGCACCGTTGCCGTCGCCGACGGCCATAGCAACCACGCCTCCGAGCCTGCCGCGGCCGCCCGCGCCTGCGCCGCCGTCGCGAGCTAAAAAGAAAAAGATATATAAAGATATGATGATGATAGTCTATATCAATGAGCTAAATGAGCATCATGCGAGTTGGCTCGTTATTCACGAGCTAAAAACTTAGATTTGTGACTCATTATAACTCCAGTTCGAGCCAATCCAGCTTCGCTCGCTACGAACCAATCCGAGCCATAAGTTTCGAGTTTTGTTGAATAATTTGACGATGAAATTTTGATAGCAAATAATAGTTATAGTGAAGTTTGTCCGGGTTCAAAAAGTTATCTAGCTCCGCCGCTGGCTGCTGCTAGAACAGTTCTACCGTCTACGAATCTACAGGGCAGTACACTACTTCCACTCAACTGCTACTACTGCATTGTTCTCTACCGCCTAGTATGCTGTACAACGCACGAATGACTTGTGGCCGGGGAAAGGGTGGTGATTAAAGCTGGTGCAATGCAATGCATGCATGCACTCCTCTTTGCTCGCTTTTTCTACCCCCACTTTGGTTGGGTGCCTTTGAACCCCAGTGTGGCATGCAGCAGCAGCTGATGATTCCCATGCAAATATACTCCAAATCTGCCTTTGTGAGGATGTGTTTGTTGCTAGCTACTGCTACCATCTCTCCCTCCTGGGCCACATCCCCGGCCTCCTTTGTGAGCTCCAAGGCATGCTGTCCTCGGCTATTATTTTCAAGCTCCAGCAAAGCCGCATGCCAATTGCTAATGCTCCATCATTGGGCCTATCTGCTGCTGTTTCATTTAGACCTGTTTCAGGTTCAGGCAGTCACACATGCTACTCCAGATTCTTTTTAACCGAGCATCATAAGGCATTTGGTAATTTAGTATAGCCGTGCTGCAATTATGGTTGCAACTTCAACATGCTCGTATGAGTATTTAGCGTAGAAATCCGGGGGATCTTCGCGTAGAAGAACTTTATGCGCCTGTTAATAATTATTAGCTACTCAAGTTATGAAACTTCAGTATTGTTTTTCCTCTTGACCTTTATACGTGCTTTCGATTTAGGTTCATTCTTAACCATCCACTTGCGCATTATTCGAAAATTGAGGACGAGAAAAGGCTGGACTGTTATAGACTGAAAATCTAAAAGCCAGAGAGTTCTGTCACAAAAAAAATGGCTCTGTTTCAGTGACAACAGCATCTACGAGTATTTCTTTTTGCAGGCACAAGGACGCAGAATTGGAGATGGATTCTAATACCTCGAGTGGACGTACACCCGTTTATTGCATGTCAACTAGATGGTCACGAAAAAATTTTAAAAAAATTGACAAGATAGATCAATATATAATATATCACTCCACAAACATGCAAGTTCAAATTCAACTTCTACAAGTTGTAACAAAAATAACAAATTTAATTGTAAATATACATATGGTAATTTGAGTAAATATACATATGATAATTTGAGTTTTGTTTGTTATTTTTGTTACAATTTATAGAAGTTGAATTTTAACTTGCATGTTTGTGGATTGATATATTACATATTAATCTATCCTGTTCATATTTTTTTAATTTTTTTCATAACCATTTAGATGACATGAAATAAACGGGTAGACGTCTACTCGATTTGTTAAAACAGTTTCCGCTCAGAATTTGCAGACGCACACTCCAAAAACTATCGTGCTGATGAGGATATCTCAGGCTCTCTGCATGCTGGTCCTGCACACTCTGCCTCTCTCTTCCCAACTGTGCACGCCGTGCCATGCCATGCCATGCAAGCACACAGGTTGCAGGAGGTTGCAGGATCGCGAGCTTGCAAACTGCAACACACATTCTCTCATCGGGATCTGCGTCGAATGGCGGATGCGAGAGAGAGAAAGGGATAACAACAAGCAAAGCAGCGCCGCCGTGAGCTTTTGCAGTAGCAAGTTGGCAAGAAAAATCCTAACCGATCAAACGGATCGAGCAGAGATTTTCAGATTTCAGTACGACGATCGACGCGATGGCGAAAATTTACAGCGAGAGAGAGGCTTAGCATAGCTACGTACTAGTACTTCTTCTAGTACTAGAAGATGAACAACGAATCCGTCCACATGTTAACGCAATCATCATCAGTGGCGCGGGTTGTTCTTTCGCACATTCCCATACGTTTTACATGTGCAGTGCCTCATTTCTTTCTCCTATTCTTCTCCTCCTCCTCTTTCCCGTTCTCTTCTTTTGTGCTTTGGGTGTATGTGCATCCTTTGATGCCGAGCTCTCCCTTTTGTCAGCAGAGGAAAAAAATGGCGAGGGAGAAAGGTGGCGCCCGAAAATGCCACGGCGAGGTATCTGCTTCTGTGTGTGTGTGTGATACTGTGATGTGATCGATCCCGATGCGTTTCGCCGATCGATCAAAGGGGAGCACTGTTCACGATCGCGGCCTCCTTTTGCTTTCGTTGGGCTTGCTCAAAAGAGGATGGGGGGTATGTAGCCTGCCTAGCTTAGCATTTTCTTGCCCGGGGATTTCATCAGTACAGGTGAAAATGTCACCGTTAGGCCAATCATTCTCCTGCTGCTGCCCATCTGTTTAACTGTTTTTGTTCGAATATCTGCTGCCTGAAGTGACATCAGACGTCTTTTTTTTGTGTGTGTGGTTTGGTAAAATTGGTAGCCTGAAGTATGAGCAGATAAAACCAGAGGCAAAATTTTCAGATATCTATTGTTAGTGCGATTTGTAACTAGGAAATTCAGTAAGAAGGTTCGTTGTTTATATTTATAAGTTAATAACAACGGAAATGCTCAGTTTGATTCGGGTGGAAACGTGATCTTCGAAGAACTGAATCTTGCTCATATCTTGCATTGTCTGAACAAAGATCCAGGACGGCGATTAATATAACCACGGCTGTGAATTAGTTTATGGCACAGCGTTATCTGAACCCTCTATTCCTTCCTAGAAGCTCGTAACATGGCCCGTTTCATGCTTTGGTTTCTCACTAATCAAGACCTGTAAGTCACCTATAGAAAAAAAAAAAAGATGCTCCTGTGTGCATTCAGGCACATCGCACATGTGAGAGATGGAGCTACTGTTCCTGATCAAAGGGAGGCTAGGGGAGCAAAAGATAAGGTACCATGATTAATTATCATTCCTAAGCTCGAGAAGGGGACAACTTTGGCCTCCCATCATGTGCCCGGAACGCTCCCTTTCACCAATCTGCTAATTAGCTCCTCCTACTAGGAGCTTGTTTGATCAGATGCCCATCTTTTGTCCTAAACTCGCCTAAGTAGGACAAATCTGAAGTGGAGAGGACAGTGACAACCGGGTGCCACTTTTGTTCTCTTGCTGTTTGCATCTGTTTGGTTAGTTTTGCAGGGAAAATGACCATCCTAGCCTGCAAAGGAAACAAGGAGATGGGGATAAAAAGGGAAAGCTGGAAAGGGAAAGTTCATATCGGCTGTCAAGAAGAAAAGCGCTTCAGAAGGAATGTGATGCTTTCAGATTTTGCTTTGACTAGCTAGGGAGAATTACAATTTACCTGCAGGTGGTTAATTGTAGGTTTGTATGAGAAATGACAGTGCTTTCACGACTGAATTTGTTTGTTCTAGCACTCAAATGGTACTTAGCATATGTAATAAGATTCCGTTAACGAGATTCCCTGCAACGGTTCTTTCCACGAAATCCACAGGCCAGAAAAGGCCTGCCTGCTGAGTGGATTGACTCTGGCTGATTTATGGCACGAATGCGCTAAACTCTTTTAAAAGGAACGTTTGAATGTTTGATATTCTCACTGTGCATTTTAGAGTGACGATGGAGAATGAAGTTGTGGAGAGATAGCTTCATGAAATATCTGAAGAAACATCTCCAGATTTATCAGATATTTCACGTGGTTCAGACTTTAGAGTTCACGTCGTCACGGCCTGCCCTTTTCTTCAGCTTCTCGTGTGTTCGGGGCATCTGCCTGGGAATATCTGATGAAACTTACGCGTAGGACATAATCAAGCCTGGTGCCCCAAGTCATAAGGATTTTTTACATGCAACGCGACGAGCGCTGTCTCGTGAAAGTCAAATAAAATTGTTGTAGAACTCTACATGACTTCATATCGCTCTCCTGATAAGGGCAAAAACAAAATACAGGAAAGTAGGAAACCAAAGACTGTCAACCAGTGCTGTTCTCTAGTAAAATAAACTGGTATTTTTGGCATGGCGTTGCTCGGACTTGATCATCAGAAGAATTGTACTAGTAGTGCTTTTTTAGACTGATGAAGCTTTCAGATTCTAGAGTTTGAACTCGAAGAAAATGAAGGAACACTACTGCCAAAGCATTTCTTCGGAAAAGGGAATTTGGTATAGACGTCAACATTCTTAACACGTTTCTTGTTTGCTACTAGTTGCCAAGCGTGCAAACATCATTATAATGTTTAATACAGTGTCAACGGGTCCGGCTTGCCTACAAGATTCCTTAGGACCATATCAAATGCAGCCAACAATACATCTTTCTGTTCCTTTTTCATTCCTTTCCCTGATGAATAAATAGTACAGAACCCACTATTGTGTTCGATGATTGCCTTTTCTAATCATAGGTTAGGAGGGAAAATACAATGATATTGATGCATGTACATTTATCGGCAAGCCTATCAACACAGTATCATACGGTGAAGCTAAATTCCTTTTCATAAGATTGGTCTGAGTTATAAAACAATAACTACATGCATGACAAGTGAAAAAAAAGAGAGAGAGAGAAGAAACTAAGGTGATCAATCGGCCACCCAATCCTTACTAACTTGTTTAGTTTTAATGGAGTGGAAACGTCCCTCAAACCTAAACAACTGTTTTATCCTTCTCAACGTAGTACTCCCTCCATACCCACAAAACAAGTCGTTCTGGGCTCTTACCCGTTTTCACAAAACAAGTCGTCGTTCCTCAGCGGGGTTTAGTTTGGACGCGTATGCCCCTGACGCGAGAGCCGAGCAACGAGCGGCGAGACAAGAAACGAGGCGACGTGATTAATGCTGCCTTAAGCTGAATGGACGTGATTAATGGCGCTCGATCTTTCCTCTTCGTCTCCCGCATGCAGCACACGCTCGTCGCTTGCCGCTCGCACACGCTCGCCGCTCGCACACGCGCGTCTCTCTTCCTCGCCGCCCGGCTGTAGTTAGGGTTCAGAGCTTGGTCGCGCCATGGAGTACGTCGAGTCGCTGAAGTCCGTCGAGGTGCCGGACTCCGTTGACGCCCTGGACATCGTCAACGCGCTGGACTCCGTCGAGGGGCTAGAATCGGAGATGGCATTGGACTCCGTCGAGGTGGCGGACTCCGTCGAGGTGGCGCCGGACTCCGTCGAGGTGGTGCAGTGTCCTCGCTGCGGCACATTCCACGCTGGCGGCGTCTTCGGAGAAGCATGCTTCCAAGCTCGCCGCCGTGCTCGCAGGTGTGCCCGTTGTGGCCTTTTACATGAAGACTACGACCTCATAGCAAGGTTTTTGCATAACATGGAAAAGTTTGATTGTGAGTTATACATTCCTGATGTGGAGAAACTTCAAATGGATGGTGAAACCATACTTCTTCCTGAGCACATTATCAAAAAGTTGGACGAGATCTACAGTATGAAGGAGTTGGAAGATGCAAAGATGAAGCAAGAACAGTAAGTTACATGTCTCATTCAGTCGACCTAACATGCAAGCAAAAAATAATTTGCTGCTAATATTGTTGCTTCGGCTAGCATGCTGCAAAGACTAACATGATTGCATCATCTAATATTCTACTTCTAATTTGCTGCAGGGAGACTAGCAATGCATTCGGCAAGCAAGGATGCTTCACATGAGATTTGCAATGGCAGCCGATCTTCTCTCTCTAGTTTTTCCTTTTGCATGTGAGGAATTTTGATCTTGTTGCCACCTTTTACTTTCATGGCTTCCTTCAAAACAGTTTGTAGTGTTACAAACATTCTGTTTGCTTTCCATGGAGAGTACTCTAAGAATGCCTGCAAAATATGTGTGGAATAAATCTTTCACCGAGTACTTTAATTGTTGAATAAAACAATGAAACAAGTGAACAATGGATCCATTTACCCGTTCCACGGCTAGAACTAGATCTTTTATTGTCTTTGCCTCCTTTTTGTATTGAATTGCTTGAATAGCTCAAAAAAACCCCAAGTCTAGAATGTTAAAATCCGGAGAATTGGGTGGTTGACAAACTAGGCGAATGTCAAACCCTTCTTCCCTAGCAGCCTCATAAAAAACAGGATCATCCAATTTCAAATGGGAAGGTGCATTATCTTGTTGTATAAAAATTGGTTTGTTCACATCTTCTCTTGGCCATTTGGCTCGAATGGCAGGCAACACTTTGTTTACCATGAAATCTCTAATCACATCTCTTGTTATTGAAGTTATTGGCTTGATTACTAGTTCTCCACGAAGACGATTCTGACTACTTCTCACAGCATGTTCATAAGTGACAAGTGGAAAACAACCAATTTTACCATCAAAAACACATTCTCCATTCCTAAACCTTGGCCAAGCACAAACACAAAGAACATGAGCCTAGGGATGTAATTCTTGTTCTTACAAGTGCGATGTGGTTCATCTTCCTCGGGTAGCAAGTAATACTTCTCAGATTTTTGAGAGAGGTAGAACCATTTTTCATCAATGAACACATAGTCAAAAAAATCCTTAAATCTTGGATCACCAACCAAACTTTGATCAATCATGTCAACACACCACTTCAACCTAGTCTTCTTGTTAGCATCTGTGAGGTATGGTTTGATGCTACTAGAGTGCCGTCTAAGCAAACCTTTTTTCAAATACCTTTGTATCCTAGATTTGGAAATACCAAGTTTACTAGACACATCTTCTATGGTCATTCTTTGCTTGAGAGGAATGTTGCGCAATTGTTCCAAATCAAGAGGGATTGCCTTACGACCAGATCTACCCTTCTTGTGACTAGCAACCACAACCGGAATGTTATGAGCAAGTTGGATTTTACCTCGTTTCCATAAGCGATGAACTGATCGAATGTGCACTCCAAATTGATCAGCAACCCTTCTTGTATCTTTCTTGCCTAGTTTCCCATTCTTGTTGTCCTTCAACAATGCTTGGTACACTTGTTTTGTGACTTCTTCTGTCATGTCCTTCCTTCGATGCTGTCCTTCAACAGGAGCTTGGTTCTGTACAGCATGTTCTAGTCAAAGAAAAAAAACAAGCACATTCAAAAAAAAAGCCATTGCTTTAATAAAAAAATGAAAAAGGAAAGAACAAACTGAGATCAAGATTACCAGCGTGGTTTTGTAAAAAATCTAAATCAACTACACCAAATTCATCTAGTGGCATGTTCAAATCAAATCCTGTTGGAAAAAGGAAAGAAAATACTTAGAATAGAAACTTAGTTGATGTTGTTGCTGTGAATATAAAAAAAAAGGAAAGAACAAACACATTACCATTAACGTTGTGATCCTCCAATATTGGCTCGTTGAGATGGAAGGGAACATTGCCGTCCTCATCTTCTTCTAGGCGGACATTCAAATCAAAGCCAGCAACAGCTGGAACAGCCATTGCATGCAGTAGATGGAAACTCTCGCGGATTGAAAGTGAGCAGGTTAAGCACATTAATGGAAAGAGAAGAAGCCGTTTAAATAGGCATGGTGAAACTGAAACGGCATCTACCCGTGAAAAGAACGAAAAATACGCGCCCAAAAAACACCCGCGAGAGCGCCATGCAAAATCAGAAAAAAAATGGAGTGCCCAGACGAAAAAAACGAAAATACACGCCCAAAAAAACGCACGCAAGCGCCATGCAAAATCAGCAAAAAAAAAAATGAGCCCACCAAGTATCGAACCCAAGCACTCAGCCTTCAAACCTCGCCGCACTAGCCATTTGAGCTCTGTTTGCTTCTCAAATGAATGCACCCGCACCCTCATTTAATAGGGGCAGACATGGAAGAATAGCCTCAAATTAATCACTCCTTGGTAAGCACAATCTTATCCTAAATGACTTGTTTTGTGGGTATGGAGGGAGTACTTGTTTTTCTAGCAAACTATTGTGCTTCACTCATTAACTACATCGTAATTACCTTTCTTAAAGAAAAAATTAATATTCCTTAATTATAAGAGTACTAGTGCTTGTATGGATACATTGATGAAGGGTAAGAAGGAAAACTACATCATTAAAAGTGCTTTAGAATGTGAGAATAATAGCAAGTATTTTGAAACAAATAAAATACTAGAACAATAAATAAATTGAAACGTACGGAGTAACATATTACGAATC
Organism: Oryza meridionalis; assembly: GCA_000338895.3. Lineage (NCBI taxonomy): Eukaryota > Viridiplantae > Streptophyta > Magnoliopsida > Poales > Poaceae > Oryza > Oryza meridionalis. The sequence continues at coordinate 22,390,017 of CM002528.2, forward strand.
AAGAACCACAAGATATAAAAATTCTCGTTTGCTAAACTATGACATATTAGTACTCTCTCTCTCTCTCGGATTGATAAAAAGTAGACGAACTGTGCTCAACGTACCCAGCCAATGCACAAAATATAAAGAGAAATTGTTTTGTTGGAACAGATCTCATAATTTGAACTACATTAAAACAGATCTTGCCATGCATCCTCGAAGAAGAAGAAGAATAAGATCTTGTGGTCCGAGTTAGATCTCAATATGATGAAAACATTGTTTTGAATGTTTAGAACATAACCACTAATTAACAAGACCATGATGTACTCACAAGTAGGTGGAAATAACTCCAAGCAAGTGATTGCAAAACAACTTATAAGGGAGCGAACACCGCATCGCCCCTGTGCAAGGGACTTGAGGGATGATTGAAACCATAGCTACTGCCATTCCTCTCATCTCCTCCACCTCACCGCTACCGGAAAACGGTACAATGAGCTAGGAAGGTGCAAGGTGACGATGAAGAAGGCATGACGTTGAAAGCGGCATGCCCAGGGGGGAGAGGGGCTTCCTCCGTGAGCATAGATCTGGTGCCTCCTCGACTCAGTTTGGCTGGAACAAGTGAGGCGACCTTACAATGGTAGACAAGCAGACGATTGGTGTTGAGTAGGTTGCCCATGTCAATGACGGCATGAGTGGCCACAGATGGCATAGGCAACTGACACAGGAGAAGGAAGCGATTGCGGTTGAGGTGTTGCCCTAGGGGGAAGGGGAGGGGGGGTCATAGAGTAGCGTAGTAAGAAAGCAACTGAGATGGTGCTTGGACGAAGCAACATCCTGGTTGTTTGGATGGTGATGACATGGAGGTCTCTGCCGCATACGACGGCTTAGACGATGGCAAGTAGGTTTCTCCTAGGAGCTCCTCCCCTTCAAATGGTTGGCATGCTTCTAAACCTGATCGCTAGGAGCTTCAAGCAAAGAGGGAGGCGATGGTTTTGGCCGGAAGGGTGTTGCTTGGCGGAAGACGACAACCTTTGGCATCGGCAACACGTTGAATGACCTTGTGATAGCTAGGTGTAGGTGGTTGTCTGACACATTAGAGGTACTGTGTTGGTGACTTTTGTGTTGTGGCGGAGTAAAAGGTACTACATTGGGTGTGAGCTAGGATATGATAACCCACGATTTCATGATCCTGCAAGGTGGAGGTGTGAGTCTGGTGGATTTTGTGATGATATCCTGCGTCTTTGTTGTGGCAGAGTCAGAGATGCTACATCGGTGTAGCGAGCTAGGCAATGTAACAACTTCTTCGCTTTGGCAACGAAGAGGTGGTCGTGATTGGAAGGTACAAAGAGCTTAGGGAAAAGGCCTTGCCTGGTCTTAGATCAATGCTGGCGACGTCAACGTTCGTGGGCAACTGGGCATCATTTCCATCCTTGGAGGCGTTATAATGGTGTTTCTCTCGCTTAAATATAAAACCTAGTCTGTTGTTCTGGACCGACCTTGATACCGTCGTAGATGATGTATCTTCCTTGAAGGCTTCGCCTAGAAGGTCATGCTCTATGTTTGTGGTGGTTGTTGCGACTAACGATAGCTAGTTGAAGCTGTTTGATCGTTATGCCATGAACTTGACAACGAAGACTTGTGATGGGTCTTGGTAGGTTGTCATTGTAGGTTTTTCGTTTTTCTTTGTCTGGGTTTTTATCGGTTCCACTTCAATTTATTGTGTCGTTTTAAAGTTTTTAGGCCAAGTTTCACTCATAAAACTTTGTCGACTTTAGTTTTCTATCTGAGTAGGAGCTCTCTACCCTTTATGGTGGATTTTTATGAAAAAAAGTATAGCTCTATACCATAAGAGTCCCATTGTTTGTCCCACAGCTTATAAGCAGTTGCATAAATTTAAATTTTAAATTTAGAGAGAAGTCTATCACCGGTCCCTAAACTTTATCACTGTGTCATCCCGGTCCCTAAACTCGCAAATTGACTGTTCAGGTCCTCAAACTTGTTCGACTGTGTCATCCCGGTCCCTAAACTTGCAGATCACTCTTTTAGGTCCTCCAAGTTGTTCAGTTGTGTCACCCCGGTCCCTAAACAAGACGGTCTAAAAACTTTATATCAAAAATAATTCATAACTTTTTCATGTGAACTCTAATGAAGACAAACTTTATATCAAAATTTTAGCCCTTGACGCGACCTACAACTTTGTAGTTGAAAAGTTTTTGAATTAAAACTGTTTAGGGTCCCAAAATATTGTTTCATGTTTATAGATTTTGAAATTTTAATTTTAAAATTATATTTTGGGACAAAAATGACTTAAAATAAAAAAAATTCAACTACAAAATTATAGATTGCGTCGAGGGCTACAAGTTTGATATAAAATTTGTCTTCATTAGAGTTCACATGAAAAAGTTATGAATTGTTTTTAAATATAAAGTCTTTAGACCGTCCTATTTGACCCAGATGATATTCAAATCCAAGTTTAGAGACCGGGGTGACACAACTGAACAAGTTGGAGGACCTAAACGAGTGATCTGCAAGTTTAGGGACCGAGATGACACAGTCGAATAAGTTTGAGGACCTGAACGGTCGATTTGCGAGTTTAGAGACCGGGATGACACAGCGGTATAATTTTAGGGACCAGTGATGGACTTTACTCTTAAATTTATTATTGAATTTTGTTTTAGTTTTTTCATCATAGTTTATTTTTAACACATTGACTTTTAAATCACCAAGACATACTCCATTTGTCACATAAAAAATCAACTTATGACTATAAATCTTGACATAAGCTAAGGTGGTGTTTGGATCCAGAGACTTAACTTTAGTCTCTGTATTTAGACATGTATTTAGACACTAATTTAGAGTATTAAATATAGACTACTTACAAAACTAATTACATAAATAAAAGCTAATTTACAAGACAATTTTTTTAAGCCTAATTAATCCATAATTAGAGAATGTTTAATGTAGCATCACATAGGCTAATCATGGATTAATTAGGCTCGATAGATTCGTCTCGCGAATTAGTCCAAAATTATGAATGGGTTTTATTAATAGTCTACGTTTGATATTTATAATTAGTGTCTAAACATCCGATGTAATAGGGACTTAAATGTTTTATTCCCATCTAAACAGGGTCTAAATCCAGGTTAGTAGATAAAATTTGATTCTTTTTATTGAACGACGTGAGTAAGTATCAACGTTTCATCCATAAATTATTTTTATATTGCTAACAAATTATTTTACGGCTAACTGCTTATCCGCTTAAGGCTACATTTAAACAAAGCATGTTTTTAGCTAGTGATTAATTAAGTATTAACTATTATAAACTTAAAATAAAATTATTTATTTATTAAAAAATATATGTTTAGCGGTTTGGGAGGGTGCATATATGAAAAAGGAGAAAATAGCTCATTTTAACGAGCTAGTAATTCAAACTCAGCCGAGCTTGACCTTCAGAACCGAGAATGGCCAATAGATTATGCCCCTGGCCCTTCTGCTGCCCCGTCCATTTCCCGTCCACTTGACACTGATGCTTCGCGCGAGAGCAGATTATGCCGTGATAATCACCTTTGGATCAAGCAAATCCCGAAAGGACAACCTTGTCCAAATCACAGTGCGGTAAATAGCTAGAACATGGCGAGATGCACAACGAAGCAGAGTGTGCAAGGAAGAGAGCTGCTGTGCTGCGCTGTGCGCCTGTGCAGCTGTGCTGCGTTGATCCCCTTCCCCCTCCCTCGGAAACGGGGAAAAGCAAAACACTCCCAAAGCCCAAGACGGCCAGAGAGGAAGAAAGCAAGCAAAAGCAGAGGAGGTTGGAGAGAGAGAGAGAGAGAGAAACAAGGCCGCAGCAGCAGTAGCAGAGGCTAGCAGCACAGAGAGGGCCCCGTGATTCCCCTCTTCACCTTTCACTTTCCCCATCTTTTTTTTTCACCATTTTACCACTACTGCTACCTCACGCAGTCACGCTGAAGTGGTAGTTGTAGTACGCTCTCAAAACCCAACCTTGAATCCGTCACGCTCACTCACGCAGCTCACAGGCTCACTACTGGTACGGGCTCAGGGCCAGCAGCCAGAGTGAAGGGGGAGGCAAGGCGAGGCGAGCCGTGTCAATGTCCAAGAAATGTGATGGCGCGCTCCGGTGAGGCGACTGATTAGCCAAGGAGGGGGAGGAGGCGAGGCGAGGGGATGACGCTGCAGATGGAGCCGCCGCCGCCGCCGCCCAGGCGGTCGGTGTCGACGAGCTGCGACCTGCACCCGGGGGAGACGTTCACGGGCTTCTGCGCCGCGTGCCTCCGCGAGCGCCTCGCGGGGCTCGAGGCGTCCACCGCCGCCGCGGCCGCCGCGCCGGGCCGCAGGTCCACCTCCGCCATCCGCTCGCTCTTCTCCAGGCCGTTCGTCGCCGCCGGCGGTGGTGGTGGTGGCGGCGGCGGCGCGGTCCCGTCGGGCTCCGGCGCCGCGGTCCCGGACCTCCGACGATGCAAGTCGTTCTCCTGCGGACGCGGCGGCGACGTGCTCGCCGGTGGCTGCGGGGACGAGCCGCAGCGGCGGTCGTGCGACGTGCGCGGGAGGAGCACGCTCTGGGCGCTGTTCCACCAGGACGACCGCGAGCGCGTCCGCGACGGCACGGCGTTCGGGGCGTTCCCGGCCTCGTCCTCAGCCGCGGCAGCGGTGCTCGCCTCTGAAGTACAGCCTCAGCCGCCGCCGCCGTGCGTTCCTGAGGTGTTCTTGGAGGAGGAGATAGCTATGGCTGAGGAGTCTGACGAGATTACTCCAGTGGTGGAGCCAATCTTGGTGGTGGACACCTCCGGGGAGATGGAAACGGAAGCCAATGGTGCACGGGAGGCCAAGGCCATGAAGGACCACATAGATCTAGAGTGTTCGCAGGCCAAGAAGCCGCAGCCCAAGGACCTGAAGGAAATCGCCGGGAGCTTCTGGCTCGCCGCCTCGGTGTTCAGCAAGAAGTGGCAGAAGTGGAGACGAAAGCAGAAGCTCAAGAAGCAGGACGCCGCTGGCAGCAAGGCAGCAGCCGCAGCAATGCCGCCGCCGGAGAAGCCCTCCAAGCCCTCGTTCCTCCGGCGGAGTCGCCTCCGTGGAGAAGCCTGCTCGGAGTTCGCCGGAGGTCGGCGTTCGTGCGACACTGACCCAAGGTTCTCCCTCGATGCCGGCCGAATGTCCGTCGACGATGTAGGCTTCTCCTGGGACGAGCCCCGCGCGTCGTGGGACGGCTACCTGTTCGGCGCCGGCACCGGCATTGGCCTCGTCCGCGCGCCCCCGCCGCTCTACCGCCTGCCGCCCATCCTCTCCGCGATGGAGGACTCCCCAGCCGGCATCGTCGAGCGTTCCGACGGCCAAATCCCGGTGGAGGACGACTCCCAGCCGGAGCCCGATCCCGACGCCGACACCCCGGGCGGCTCGGTGCAGACCCGAGACTATTACGACACGTCGTCGTCAAGCCGGAGGCGGCGGAGCCTGGAGCGGACCAGCTCGGTGCGGAGGCCGTCATTCGAAGTCACCGACGCAAAGCCAGTGCTGCCGGCGGCGCCCGCCATAACAAGCGTCAAAGATTCGCCGCTAATTGGGAGCTCAGAGTTCTACCACTTCCAGCACGCCGAGGACCTGCTCGAACACCACCGGTTCAGCACCAGCTCCCTCATCGAAGACTTCCCCATGAGCCTGGACGCCGCGTTCCCGGGCCCCGACAAGAAGCCCCGGAGGTGGCGCAAGGCTTGGAGCCTCTGGGGCCTGATACACCGCCGCGCCGCCGGCCGCAGGGGCGGCGCGTCCGACGTCGCGGACAGGGCCTTCTCGGAGCCGTGGCCGGAGCTGCGCGTCCGCGGGTACAACGCCAGGATGCAGCGGTGCAACAGCAACGCCAGCGCGCGGAGCTCGTTCAGCAGCAACAGCGGCGGCCTCGGCAGCTCGAGGCGCAGCTACGTCGACGGCAACGGCAACGTCGTCAAGCGGCGGCGGGAGGAGTGCGCCCTGGAGCGCAACCGCAGCGCGCGCTACTCGCCGGGGCACGCCGACAACGGCATGCTGCGGTTCTACCTCACGCCGATGCGGAGCGCCAGCGGCCGGCGCGCCCCGGGGCTACCGGCGAAAGGCGGCCGGCAACTGAGGTCGCAATCGTTCGCGCGTAGCATGCTCCGGCTGTACTGAGTTGTGTTTTTCGTTGCAGCAGTAGTGGAGGCTCAATGGCAAATGGTATAACCATAAATCTTTTTTTACATGCTTGTGTAGCGCAGTGTTAATTCCGTTCATTTGGGGGGTTGGATTGGATAGAATGGAGGTTTATCTCAGAATTGCCTCTTAGGCTGTGTTTTTAGGCTGTGTTTTGATCCAAAGTTTGGATCCAAACTTCAGTCCTTTTCTATCACATCAACCTGTCATACACACATAATTATCTCCAATTTCAACCAAAATTTAAAATCCAAACTTTGGATCCAACTAAACACAGCCTTAGTAATATCTTTTCTTGTGCCGTAGTATCTTGATAACTATACATCGATAACGTGTAGTAGTAGCTGTAGTAATGCTGCAGGCCAGAATGGCAGATCGACCGATGATCGGGATCGGAGGATAGAAGCTGCAGCTACAGCTATCCTGCAAATTCTAAACTGGTGTCCAAGTCATGGTGAGGAGGGGTACTAGTGCCGAATTCTGAATTCGTTTGACATGGTGCTGCGCGGCAGCTGAGCGCTACTACTAGTACTAGGCTCGGCCCCGGCCGCTAGGCTGCACCTGACCGACCGATCCCTTCGCGAACTGTAGCCGCTGCCGCTGCCGCTGCCGCCGCCTCGGAAACCGTTAAAGTCGCGCTCGTATTCTGCTGGTCCCTCGGCGCCCGCCGTGCCGTGCCACAAGTGCTGTGCGCGCGGCGTCGGCGGTGGTGGCCTGAGGCGTCGTCGGCGGCTCGGCGCGGAAGCGGCGCGTCGCGTGCTGCGTTGCAGTTCGCGGCGCGGGTGTGTTTGTTCTACTACGCGCGTTTGGATTTGGTCGGTTGGCTTCACGACGCTGCGGGGTGCGGGCCGTGCGTGCGTGCGTGCGCACGGGGTTTGTTGGGGGGCCGGCATCTGTGGGATCTGTGGGGAGGGGAGATTCTGATTTGGAGGGAGGGGAGGACGTGGCCATGAGGGGGGATGGCTCAAGTAATCGGCGGTTTGCCGGATCTAAGGTCGATGTGTGGGGATTATGATTATCTTATGCGTCGCCGGACATGTGCACGAGAAACCACATGTTTGGCGAAGGACTCATCGAACTGGGTACTGGAACGCAGGTTTTTTTGAGATTGTTAGGAAGGGAAACCGGAGTTTGCATTGGCGTTGATTGGTTGCCATAACTTGTACCATCTCATTTTATTTTTCAGTTTATTTACACGATCCTCTTGGAAGCAAGCTTTCTCTCGGCCCCCACAAACCCTTAATCAATGTTATAACGACGCTGTCGTCTCTAAGACTCTGTAACCTATTTTTTTCATCAATCAATGAAAAGTTCAGGTGGGAAACTCTCTCCTGCGGTGATTTATAAAATAATAGTTTATTTACACGAAATATGTATAGCACACATTCATCTACTTTTAATACCTTTTAATATGCCTTTTAATACTCCCTCCATCGACTTTTCATAGTAGATGGAGGGAGTATTTGTCTTCATTATTTTTTCTTCTCCTTCTTCTCTTTTTCCTACCACCGCACCATGTGCTAGGATCACACAGAAAGGAGAAGGGAAAAAAAGAGGAGAAGAAAAGAAGAAAAAAAAGGATAAATTGTAAGTGAATACCATTTTCAGTCAAGATGATACCATGTCATATCTGTGTGGCTTGCCACATCAGCGCCACATAGAATTCTGGAGGGGTTGTGGCGATTTGTGACTTAGATGACACAGTTTGACAAGTTCGGAGATCTGGATCTGCATGTTGAGAGTTTAGGGACCTAAGGTGGTGTTTGGGAAGGAGAGACTAAACTTTAGTCCCTCTCACAAATTTAGTCCCTCTCACAAAAATTTGTGAGAGGGACTAAAGTTTAGTCACTCCTTCCCAAACACCACCTAAATGGCATACCCATATAAGTTTAAGAACCGCCTATGAACTTTACTCTATATTAAATATAAGAAGGCAATTATAGTGTTACTCCGTAGAAGAGATACGATAAGGGAAAAATTATACAATATTACATGTGAGCTAGATTAACTAATATTTTATTATGTTTGTAGGTGGATTTATAATAGACTTTTATATATGTTTTATAATATGGGACATACGGGCAGCTACAAGTCTTCCGTATTCTAACCCATATTTTTCACGGATGGATATTATCGGGTATCTCTTTTTCTCCCATATTTTTCTCGTGAGTCTCGGATCGGGTGAGCGGTTTGAGAAATACACGCCTCATTTTCAACCCAACATATCCATATTAGTTCATTTAGTACAAAGTTTGATTTTTTTAACTAGAATGTGATAATCAAGGAAAAAAAGGTTTCCCACCCTACTTGCGTTCTTACAACCAGATGGCTACAAAGAGAATGTGTCGGAGGCAATTAAGGTGTATGTTTTGAAGGCTTTTTGTTGGTTGTTGCTTATAAGGTAAAGATATGTCTGAAGCAAGAAAAATAATTTTAGGATAAGATTTTCATAGTTTTTTTCTCTCAAGTTTTAGCCATCCAAAAGCCAAAGCTAAGAATATTTTTTTAAAAAAATAAACTATTATCAAATTAAACTACAAATTTAGAAGTTGGTTAGTTCAAACAAAAAAGATCTGGTCTAAAGACAGTTGGGGAGGAGAAAGAGAGGCGAAATGGGTTAGAGTTATCAACTGTGCAATAGAGGCTGCAGCTTGTCTCCGTCATCACGAAGTCCAAATCTAGCAAAACCTGGTCTTGTAGTTGAGCCCCTCATCCTAGTTGTCTTCCACACCTCGTAGCCAGATCTCGCCAAAAAGAGGAGAGGAAGAGGTAGAAGCTCGACCAAGCAGTATGCCTCGAGCTTGTGAGGCACCGAGCCATTCTTGGTGGCCCCTCATCACTTCGTCGTCATGCTTCTTCAACAAGCACCTATGCACGAGGGAGAGCTGGAGACGAATATCATTAAGGATCCGTCATGATTTGAGGTTGTCTGGAACCTCTTTGTTGCACCAAACAACTCGTCGCTATTGGGGTTATCCGGAGGAGCTTGCCATGCGGCAGTCAGCCAACAGTAGCTACATTGCTGCAACCAGCCAGCAGAAGAAACATATGTTGCAACCAACCAAGACATTAGTAAGATACATTGTTTCCTCGAATCCGTCCGCTGCTGGCCTGCTGCAATCTAACGGTTGGCTTGCGCAGCCGCAACCCAGGGCGGTAAAGTAGCTCCACCTAATAACCCTATCGTAGAGTCTGGATTTAGACTAAGGTGTAGATCTGGCTAAGTTTGTGTTGCTCACCGTTATCTAGATCTGAGATATATATACGGTGGATCAACTCATCAACCCTTAGGTTAGTCCCCTTCCCCCTATCTTTATCTCATCTCTTCTCCCATTTTGAATTCATGCCTCACTGTTTCTCGCGTTATCGTACTAGGTAGTTCTTATATTTTAAGATAAATTTTAAACGATAGATATAGCTATATTTTGGAATGGAGGGAGCATTTCACAACACCCGAACTTTTAAATTAATGACATGTTGTTCTCTTTACATTTGACTTTAAAATGGAATTAGCGGTTGAAAAACATGAAGCTCGTGATTCGGATCAACTTAATCTTGTAGTCATAATTAGTCGAACCGAACGGGCTTTTAGCTCATGAGTTTATCAAGTCAGTTCGCGAGTCGCTTGTTTAGCTTGTTAGCATAAAGATCACCATATCTAATTATACTTTGTGCCTTTTAGCCAGTGCTTAATCTTTAGCGACATCAAATCAATTTTATGTTCGCATACGTATAAATTTAAAATTATAGAAGTGGTATAAACAAGATGATTTTTTTTTTCGCGGAACAAGATGAAGGTTGTTAACTAGTCTACTCGCGAGTCCGGCTGAATTTTTAATCGTTAAGGTCAATGAGCTAAGTTAAACCCAAATGAGCCTAATCTTGATTCGTTAAGGACTATCACCCAAACGCCCCCTAAACATTCCTACATGGTCATCAGTCATGGACAGTTGGAGTTGGACACAAGGCGATTCTTTCCGATAGCGAAGCGAGAGTCCATCGACAGGGCTATACCACATTAGAGCAACGCTAATAATATAGCTGACCTGTTGGCTATAAAGTTCTTTGTTACCTTTTTTTAGCCTATTTATATAATAGTTAACTCTTCACAATTAATATAGGGCTCACTTATCTCTCTCATAGAGTCTTTTGGTTCTTATGTCCAAGCCGACTGTAAGTTTAAGTTTACAGTCCGCTTCTACTCTCTTCTCTCCTCCACCTCAGCATTTAGCCGGCTTAGAGCAAGGTCAATAGTATAGCCAACTAATGGCTCCAAAACATATATAGCCAATCTAATAGCTCATTCATACAATAGTTAACTATAAAAATATGCTACACATTAATACCAGTCCCACCTCTCATACACACATAATATCTTGGAATCCGTATTGCAGCCGACTACAAATTTGTAACCCGCTTTATTCTCTCTCTTCTCTTTTATTCTCGATATATGGTTATAGCCGACTTATAGCCTGCTATTGTACCTACTCTTATAGCCTACTACTAGTATTATACTTGCTCTTACCACGGCGGAATGAATACGATGAGACTTGATTGGGCATTCAGATGTGTACGTGATGGCGAGTGAAGTGGCAGCGCAGCGCAGGCGGGCCAGCTAGCGCCTCTCTGATACCCCCGCTGTTAACTCTCGCATTCATTGCTCTGGCTGCCGCAGTGAAGGCGTACACATACGAGCGAATATGGTGATGCTGGCTTATCGCATCGACGTTCCTTTGCGTGACGCTTCGCTCGTTGTCTCATCTCATCTTCTCATGGAGAGAGCCATTCCATCCATTCCATTCCATGGACTTCTCCTGTTAACAGTTAGGCAACCGAACTGACCTGACTGTTACTATACGTGAAGTAGTGAGACTCGCGTGGCATAACGTACAACATGTTGTGTTTCGGCTGTTCTACGTGGGCCGTGCAGTCAGTCACACGCACTAGTACTCTGATCTCGGCTGGGCTGTGGATATGCTCCACTGTGGTGCGGTGAACAAGAACAGAGATCCACGGAACAAGTGCACGGTGCACGGAAGGCGCTGTACTGTACAGTTTGTCCCTTCCGAGTTCCAACCCGTTTCCATTACGGCGAACTGTTTCGGTCTTTTCCGTCCGGCGAGTACTTGGATCCATGGTTCAGACGCAGTAATCAACAGCCAGATGGTAGTAACACTAGTACTACTAGTAGTACGTTAGTACGTACCTGTCTCAGTGCTGGGGAGCGGGAAGAAGAACGCACAGATTCGTCTGAAAAACATGCTCGTCTGAATTTTTACTGTTGCCTACCCAAGACTGAATATCTGTTCATCTCCTTGCGGTAGAGGCCGTGTTCGACGTCGTCGGCGTTGTTGACGACGACCGCGCCGACCTCTCCCCGATTGCGTGCCGTGCCATGGCCGTCGGACATGTCGGGGGCATGCTCTCAGCTGATCTCTCTACCAAGATCACCGGCCGCCACCGTCGCGATGAACCATGTAGATCGTGGAGCAGAAGAGGGAACATTGAAGCAGAAGAAGTAGCATGAACTATCTGCAGGGTCAGCATTGGCCTGGTTAGAGTTGACTGCGGAACAATCCCCAGGGGAGCACAAAATCGTTCTCCAAGTGGTTTTCTTGCCTTGTCTGAAAATGCTGTCTCTTTCGTGCCAAAAATGTAGTATTGACGTAAAAATGACAAGTCAGATTGATCATAGCATAGTTGAGTTAGCCATGGGAAACTATTCTTCAGGCCATGCTGCCATGTTAGAACACCTGTAAGGATTTCCTTCGAAGCTACGTAAGGCTGATCCCATGTATTCATAGTGAGACAGTTCTTCAAATCATTTCAGACTTCACGTTTTCATCACAGCAAGAGTGCCAGTGACTTGGGGTTTTTGTTCATGCCTTCACAGAATCACATTTCCTCCGATGTAACGCAACGTCGCAACGAGTGCTTCGCCTTGGTTGGTGTAGTTGCGGATGAGTAAAGACGGAATGCATTTTAAAATAGACATACTCTAACGATTATGGATAACAGTATGTCTGATAAATGTACAACAATTAATAGTATGCCCTTAGCAGGTGTCAAATACTAAGAATTTAGTACTACTAGAGTATTATAAATTTTGGTAGGAGTTGATCAGACGTAAATGAGTACAGGTGTTCAGACCCCTTACACCTGTTCTGTAGTGAATCGTGAGAAAATTCATCATTCCAAGCTGGGTCGTCAACTATTTCGATGAGAGAATGATCAGCATATGTGAGCGCTAGAGCTTGTTACCTTGAGTGGGCTTTCAACAAGATATATATGAAACTCCTCTCTGGGCTCTTCAAGCAAAAATGGCCCAATGGGCAATGCCCAATATGGTGTTTTCTTGTGTTGTAATATGGACTTGGCTATGGCAAGTCTGACCAGTTTGCCATTGGCACTTTCTCTGAAAAAAAAAAAACTTGGCCATTGGCATATTAAAACCTTATCTTGTGTTGTACTATGATTCAGTGAAGAATACTAGCACAGTAGCACCACTATCTTTCTCAAACCTCCGACGAATGCTTTCGAAATTTTTTGCAATGGACTATTTCTTTCGTTACAAAATAAATTAATTTAGAATTGGATGAGATATCATCTAACTTTTAGATTTTAATTCTAGATTGGTTTATTTCAGAACGAATGTCGTATAATGTGATGCTCTGAGTTGCGGTACCTTTATTGCGTCGTTATCTTGAATTATCCATCACATCTGCGTCGGCTGGTGACGTGCTTTTAGTCATGCAAATACTAAATTATCCATGATCATGTACGTGCTCTTGGATATTAGAGTGCCAAGTCGCTCAATACGAACCACAGGAAAAAGAAATAGCTCTCTCTATCTACAAATATAAGCACTCTTGTCTCAATTAATATGGTCTAGTGGCTTATCTAGGATTTTGGATGTGCGTAATCCAACTAACATTAAAGAAATACTTAAAACAACCGAAGTACATAATTGATCATGAGCTTTTTTCCTTTTTCGCATACTTCTCTTCTCAGTTTTTTTTTTCTTTTTTCTTTACATGCATGGGTCTTGGGCTAGGTTTTTTTCTTCCACCGCCTAACTAGCCACTCAGACACGCTTTGCGCGACTATAAGCACTGACATAACCTGTTTGTATTATTAGCGGGCCATCGAGAAGAGCTTGTGGTGCTCTTCACCTGTATGCAGTGCAACAAGTGGTTTCAATAGATGGGAATTAGACCAGACCTTGCCGATGTGCGCTCTAGAAAGGATGTACTGTTGTCCCACGCCAGCTCATCATATGTGGGGCAGCTATGACACAAAATCCCCAAATCAAATCAAGTAGTATGGCTGTGTTTAGTTCCACCGGTAAAAAAAATTGTCAGGTCACATTAGATATACGGACACACATTTAAAGTATTAAACGTAGACTAATAATAAAACAAATTACATAATCCGTATATAAACTACGAGACAAATTTATTAACCCTAATTAATCTATCATTAGCAAATGTTTACTATAGCACCATAATTTTTAGATCATGGCGCAATTAGGCTTAAACGATTCGTCTCGCAATTTACACTCAAACTGTGTAATTATTTTTTTTGTCAATATTTAATACTCCGTTACATGTGTTCAAACGTTCGATGTTGCATAGTATGCTCTGAGGACACGCTATGGCCTGTCGCTAGATAGTGGTTTATTGGAAATAGCACTAGTTCAGAAAAAGAATCTAGACCGGATGCCTGCTAAAGACCTCCAGAGGAAAAAAAAATCAGATGGTACGGTTTTGTTTGATGACATAGCGTAATAATTTATAGAGTGTATTGTACTTTGGGCCACCTTTATTACCGAACTTTTACTTCATACCATCTTTTAATCAATCTTTTCACTTTTCACTATTTATTTTTTCCTTTGTTGCACTTTGGATCACCATAATGCTTTTTGTCTAGCCATGTCCAACCTCTCCTTTGGCAGAAGATGTGACCTACATGTAAACAGGGGAGATAATTGGCATGAAGGTGCTGATGAGCTTGAGGCTGTTAATATGCTCGCGAAGAAAGTTTGGGTGTTCCAAAATGCAAAGAAGGCAAAAATATCGGTCCAAAGTGAAAATATTAGGTAAAGGGTGACCCAAAGTGAAACTTTGGTAATGAAAGGTTGAGTGAATTGCAATCTGGGCCATATATTTTATTATCCAAGTTTCACTCTGGACCACTCTTAAACCAATCTTTTCACTTTGGACCGGGTAATTTCACCTTTTTTTTTGTTTAGACCACCCTAAACAATTTCTTCAATGCCCATAACAATCTCAATCAAATCAGTTTCGATACATTGGTGAACTTCACCGTTTATATGCAGGCCATATCTTCACCAGAATGAAGAGTACACATGAATAGTAAAGAGAGTTGGGTGGTCCAAACAGAAAATATGGCAAAGTTACCCGGTCCAAAGTGAAAATATTAGTTTAGAGGTAGTACAAAGTGAAACTTTGGTAATAAAAGGTGGCCCAAACTGTAATTTACTCTAATTTATAAGAAAGCTCGCTGCTTTCACTATTTTACATATGCTAGTAATATGGTCTTCAATACACTCCTTTGACCATGACTAAATGTAAAGCTGAATTATTTGAAATAAAATATTATCCGCATATTATGATAGTTTGTTTAACGATAAATCTATCAACATCGTTTCTATATGTCATTGGTTGTTATGATTCTTTTTCTTTCAATAGGTAAAGTTAAAAATATTTGTCTTATCATTATTCTAAAAATGCTTATATTTTTACATAGAGAGAGAGAGTATCTAAAACAATATAGGAGTATATGAGAAACCCCGAGGTTACGAAATACGAACATACTTGAAATTCATGCCCTAATCGTTGAACTTCTCTTTGCACTATAATATAAAACGTGATCTTACCTGAGCGTGAAACTTGCCATGTAATCCCAATATCCTTATGAAATAGTTTCATGTGAGACGTGTACAGACTCCACAGAATTATAGTACGCCAGAAACAGAAAATGCCAAAAAGAACAAACGCTTTAGACCGGCATCGGAGGTAGCAAGATCTGTTTGCAACTTTGCACTGCGACATGATCGCGGTGGCGCACCAACAAAGATGCCAATCTATATTCTCTCCGTCCTTATGATCGTTGATTTTTGTTTCTATAACGTTTAATCATCATATATCATATTAAATGTAGTACAAATATACAAAGTATGACTTAAAATTATAGTTTCTTCGATAATAAATCAAGTCACAACATATGAGTAATATTTATGTAACTTTTAATAAAACGAAGGGTAAAACTTTATGAAAAAAAAAATCAACACCATCATACGTTTTAGGATAGAGGGAATATTTATTTTTTTATATATTTTCTCAGTATGATAAAAAAGTAAATTCGGCTACGAATTTAGACATAGGCTACATCTAAATTTATGGCTAGATGTTGATTTTTTTATAACACGGGGGAAGTACATGTCTTGTCTTGGTTACATCTAAAAATTTATGGCTGGATATTGATTTTTCTATGAGAAGAGGAAGTACCTGTCTTGTCTAAAGCGTATAGGATGCCAAGCAAATTGGCTGTGTTGGATGTCCCTTTTCCTTTTTCGCGTGCATATTTTTCAAACTACTAAACGGGTGTATTTTTTATAAAAAGTTTATATACGAAAGTTACTTAAAAAATAAATTAATCTATTTTTGAAAAAATAGCTAATACTTAATTAATTACGCACTAATTAATGAATCGCTCCGATTTCCGTATGTACCGTAGCCGGTTGGAAACCAGCATCTGCGAACACACCCTGAATGAAGGAGGACTCGACGGCGGTCACAACTCCAGAGTCCACACCAAGCAGCCCCCCGGCGCGCTGCTGGTCGCACACGACAAGGGTGCGCGCGCGTGTACTCGGCCAGTCCGCCACCTCCCCCTGACCTCCCCACTCAGAAACGTAGGAGTAACAAAGACCAGTCCACCACCTGGCCGGTCTTACATTCTCACCACGGTCACGCCGAACGAACGAGACGGCGGCCGGTCTCGCTCGCTCGCTCTTCGGCCTCGGGCGCGCGAGGTAGGTGGCGGCGACTCGGCGCGGCCTGGCTACCGATCGCGCGTCCCCGCAATCCTTGACCCTTTCCAAATCCCACCACCAACACGAGCCCTCGTTTTAAATCTACTCGTGCTACGCTTAGTTGCTTACACTTGACGAACCAACCTCACTTTCTCCCCGTAGCTGGCTGGGCTGTGGCTCGCTGCTCTCTCATCCGCCACCTACCGCCACCACCTTCCCCCACGGTCCAGCTCCTCACCGTCGTCGTTCGTCCTCGCCGAGTCCTAATTTATACCAACCCATCCACCGGGCGATCACACGCACGCACGCACATGGTCGATTGGTTAGCTCTCTTTCGCATTGCCATGGGCCGCCGCCTCTGATCCCCCGTGCCTCTCGCTACCGAGTTGCTGGCCATTGGTTGGTTGGTGGATCGGGTTTGTCTCGCCGGGGGGGCATGGCGTCGATCAGGTCGTGCGTGTCGGTGAAGCCGGCGGCGGCGGCGAGCCCGGTCAAGTACAGATCCGCGAGGGTCGGGGCGGCCGGGTTGGAGCCGAGAGGCCTGAGGATATCTTGCTCTTCTTCGTCTTCTTCCTCCTTGGCCGCAGGTGGTGGTGATGGGTGCAGGGATGCCGGGTGCGCCAGTAGCAGCGGCAGGGGCAGCGGTGTTGTTGGTTCGGTTGGCGATGGTTGGTGGGGGAGGAGGGGCGGGCAGCGGGAGCGGGCCATCGCCGCCATGTGCAGCGCCGGCATGGAGAGGGTCCGGCACGGCGCCGCCGCCGTGGCCAGCGTGCCGGCGGCGTCGGCGTCGGCGTTGCCGGAGCGGGCCAAGGTGGTGGCGCTGGTGGCGGCCGTGATGCTGCTCTGCAACGCCGACCGGGTCGTCATGTCCGTCGCCGTCGTCCCGTTCGCCGCGCAGTACGGCTGGTCCAGCTCCTTCTTGGGCATCGTCCAGGTACTCAGTTCGGGGTCTTCTTTACCTTCCCAGTTCATGCCATCTCTTTCACTTCACTTCACCATTAGTAGCACATCGCACAGGTTCCAATTCATCGAACCTTAGGCAAGAATCTCTGCTCTGTCACTACCAACAAAATGTCCAAAACCATAATTAGTTCATCACATAGCAACAAAGTCAACGAAGCATCAACGTCACAATCGCGACAAGAGAATGACCGGAACATTACAATTTTAGTAGCACAAACAGACAATTATGGCAGTCCAGGGTATTAGCTCCTTTCTGTGTGCAGGTCCAGTGCAACCGTGTAGCAACCAAGTTATCTTAATACGATTGTTTTGAGAGTGGAACCTGAAATGAAATTTGCTATGTGCTTCACACATGAATCGTGATGCAGTTTTCTATTTATAAGATATATGCTTAGCTTTAGTGGCTTCCACATAGATAGTGTTGGGAACCAATTTGGAAGAAACCAATCTGTGCAGGCATAAAGGTCAGGGAGCAACTTGAGGTGGTATCGAATACCAATATCTCCTCATAGTGGCAATATTGGAATTTGATAACTGGAATACTAAAACATGCAACCCAATTGAGTTAAGCATTGGCCCTCTTTTTTGGTGATGGAGTTCAGCACTTCAGATTTACTTGGTGACAGAACATGAATGTTTCATAACAAATTACCAGCTAGCTTAAATACCATTGCAACATTTGAAGTCATTCGATAACAAAAAAATGTTTCCCTCAAATAAAGAACGGCAAAAGAATTTGTGCATGCTTATTGTATATACACTTGGGCAACAATATGTCTCGACTAGATGGAGGTTCACATAAAGAAGTCATCGTAAAAACCAATATGCCGTAACACTACCGGTTCTATATGAAATTGTCAATGTGCATAACTAACTAGGCCAGGACAAACACAGCTTGCTCTTTTATTATTATGTCATGCGTGATTAATGATTTCCAGATGGATTGACTTGAGGTTAATCTTCTCATCACATGTACAGTCATCTTTTCTTTGGGGATATGTTTTCTCATCCATGGTTGGGGGAGCTTTGGCAGACCGATATGGAGGGAAGAAGGTGATGGCAGGTGCTGCTGCCCTCTGGTCCTTGGCCACTTTCCTCACTCCATGGGCTGCTTCTCAATCCACAATTATGTTGCTTGCCATACGTGCTCTCTTTGGCCTTGCGGAAGGTGTTGCATTTCCAACAATGAGCACTTTCTTACCAAAGTAAGTTGCTCTATATTATTTTCTGTGATGCCAATTCTAGTTGTTAGAGATTAGAGATTCTGGACAAGAATTTATTGATGCAATCAAACACAATCTCATTTCGGGCTTTCAATCTCACTTTGAACACAAAACAGGTGGTTCCCAACACATGAACGTGCTACTGCTGTTGGCATTTCTATGGGAGGATTCCATCTTGGAAATGTCATAAGTTTCTTAGCAACACCGATCATCATGTCACATATAGGCCTCGCCGGGACATTTGCCTTCTTCGCATCACTTGGTTACTTGTGGCTTTCTGTATGGTTGTTCAATGTTGAAAGTGACCCTCTTGACAGTCGTACAATAAGCAAATCTGAGCTGCAATTAATCCTAGCCGGAAGAAGTGCATCAAAAATTCAGGGTAGCAAATTCCCATCCTTACGAGAAATTCTGTCGAAGATCGAAATGTGGGCCATCATTGTAGCTAATGTGGTCAACAACTGGGTAAGATTGATAAATCAGTTATCTACAAATTGGTGTTGACATATCTATCTAAATTTTAACTTCCGCAAGTTCGAAATACTATGCAGGGCTATTTTGTACTACTATCATGGATGCCTGTCTACTTTAAAACGGTATGTTGTCTAAGGTGTTCAAATTGGTCACTGTGACAACGCTGCTATTAAGCTAATTCCTGACTGCTATCCTACAACAGGTTTATAATGTCAACTTAAAACAAGCAGCATGGTTCAGTGCCATACCTTGGGCAGTCATGGCTCTGTCTGGTTACGTCGCAGGAGCTTCTGCAGATTTCCTGATCAAATCTGGTTTCTCTGTTGCATTAGTTCGGAAGATTATGCAGGTAACAGCAACACGGCAACACCTGATATTAGACTTTTATAGCACTTGGAAGTTACTGATAGCTTAGCACAGCTAGAAACATAAAACTTACCATAATTTTTCTCTATTCATGCTTTTGGAACAGTCCATCGGTTTTATCGGGCCAGGCGTTTCACTGCTTTGCTTAAGATTTGCCCAGACGCCATCAGTTGCAGCAGTCCTCATGACCATCGCCCTGAGCTTGAGTTCCTTCAGTCAAGCTGGATACTTCTGTAATGTACAGGTAGCGTTTCCTGCATTACCCTGCTCATACCAGATTTCACCTTAACTCGACAACCTTTTTTTTTCTTCTTGTTCACCACCTCAATTGCAATTGTACCCTATCTGACGGAATGTGTTCTTCTTGATTGTTCGAGCAGGACATTGCTCCCAAATACGCTGGATCTCTGCACGGTGAGTCCACAAACTCGATCGGTTGTACACAAGACCCACACCAAATGAACGCACTCCTTGGATCTTGAACCTGACATATCTTCTTCTGCTTGAACAGGACTGACGAACGGCATCGGGACAGTGGCCGCCATAGTTAGCACCATAGGAACAGGCTACTTCGTGCAGTGGCTAGGATCCTTCCAGGCCTTCCTCACCCTCACGGCGGTGCTCTACTTCAGCGCCACCGTCTTCTACAACACCTACGCCACAGGCGACCTAATTTTTGACTGAGATGATGACATTACCCCTCGTGTAAAATCTCGAAGTGTAGTACTTCCACCATTGTTTCTCTCCTAGTCCTCTGGCTGAGCCAGGAAACGAATAAACAGATGTTGATTGAAATTGATTGATTGACTGCCATTTTTGGTGTAAAATTGAGTGCAACCGCGGTTACTTTTGAGGAGGCAAATCGTTAATACAGGAAAAGGGGTGGAGCCCCTTTACTGTCTCGGTCAAGCTTGGTAACGACGTTCTATGTTGGGTTCCGTCAGTGGTTTCAGTTGTTAGTGAGTTGTGGCGTGTGCTGTGCAGCTGTTGAGCCAGCCGGTGGTTGTTTTTTCTTTTCTTGTAACCCGTCTAAGGCTTTTACTCCTGCTTATTGAAAATATAATTGGCAATTCTCCTGCCGGTTTAGTTTCAAAAAAAAAAAAAGGGGTGGAGCCGCTCATACGCGGTTCAGGTGTTCGACGAAATTACCGAGCCACGCGCGCGGAAGGAAGCGCCGGGGAGGGGCGTGGAGCGGCGGTACCACCATGGCGCGCGCGCGGGATGCTGGCTCGCCGCCGGTGGCGCCGCGATGGAGAACGCGAAGAGGCGAGCAGCCGACTGCGCGGCGCCGGCGGCCTCGCGCAAATCCATGGCTGCGAATGCAACGTTTCGGCCGTGGATGTGGTATGTGTGGTGGGGCGTGTGCGTCCGTTGCTCTCGGGCGAGAAACGTGGGCTGGTGGATTGAGTGGGATTCTTCGCTTTGGGCTATGTAGGCCAATCTTGGAAAAAGTACACCTAAGGTCCCTTAACTTGTCATCGAGTTACAAAATCGTCTCTTAACCGTAAAACAAACCAGATATATGACATCCTTCAACTTACAAAACCATTCACTTAAGGTCCTTTGGTGGTTTTGACTTCAGTTTTATCTGACGTGGCGGCGGAGTCAGCGTGGAACCCACGTGTGAGGTGTCCACATCAGCACTTTATCCCTTTCCCCTCTTCTCTCTCCTCTTCTCTCTGTTCCTCCTCTCTCTCTCTCTCCTCTACGCAGGCTGGCGGGTAGCCGCTGGCCGACGGGTGGGGAGAAGGCTGGCGGGCGGGCAAGGCGGGAGAGGAGGACGACGTTGGTGGCCGGCGGCGGTGGCGGCGGCGACGCGGCGGCAGGCTACCGCGCCGGGTGGGGAGGAGGCCGGCGGCGGCGGGGCCATGTTCGCCTCGTCGAGGATCTTGTCGCTATGCTTGAGCAGCTTGTTGGAGTACCACGTGAGGAAGAACCTCCCTGCCTCGGTGAGGTACGTGCCACCGTCCGCGGTGAAGAAAAACGTGTCCTCCGGCGTGTCGTTGTACTCTCCGGCGGCGGCGTCCAGCAGCTCCCACTCCGGGTGCCCGGTTTCTGTCGCCGCCGCTCTGAAGTCGTCCTCGAGGTATTTGTCCGATGCCGGGGAATTCCCAGCCTTGGCTCTCCGGGTAGGATGGGTATATCAGCTCACCTGCAGGGCCAAGCCCAACCTCTATGTCCACAATCAGGCCAGACCGCCAGAGTCCAAGAAATCGGTCATGTTCTCTCTGAAGCTCTTCATGAAATCGGCATACAACTAGTGTCACAGATAAACAATCGATCTAGTCGATTAGATTATCCTAAATTTAATCATGGTTGTGATATGTAAATTTGCAATCTCAATGTCAGTATGTCACAAATTATGAAATCAGTGTACCTGGATGGGAGTTCTGCCATGGAACAGAGGCCGGTCGTCAACGCCGATGGTGAGGTACGGTACTCCTGGTTCGTCGCGCCGCTGGGGCTCGTGTAGCACACGTCGGGGTCGTCGTCGCCGACGTCGCGGACTCAGCGCGGCAGCGGGATGGCTCCCTGTACGCGCGCCACTCGTACCGCGCTGGCCCGGCGCCCTCGACGATGCCCCACCACACGTCCGCCACAGCCGCGCCCTCAGCCCCGCCGCGTCCTCCAGCTCGTTCGCCGCGGTGACCACGCCCAGCTGCACACCACGCCACGCCCAAATTGCGTGAGCTCGGAGCTTACCGGCAGCAGGCCTCCTCCCCACCCGGCGCGGTGGCCTGCTGCCGCGTCGCCGCCCACCGCTGGCTACCAACGCCCTCCTCCTCTCCCGCATCGCCCCGCCGGTCTTCTCCCCACCCGCCGGCCAGCTGCTAGCCTGCACACAGAAGTGAGAGAGAGGAGGGAGAGAAGAGGGGTAAGAAAGAAGGTGCTGACGTGGACAGTCCGAGAGGTGGGGTCCACGTAGGTCCCAGGCTGACTCAGCCACCACGTCAGACAAAACCGGGGTGAAAACCACCAAAAGAGCTAAAATAAGTTGAGGGATGTCCTATATCTGGTTTAGTTCGAGGATGATTTTGTAATTCGAGGACCTTCGAATTACTTGCCAATCTTCCGTCCGTCCGGCCCAGCTAAAATTTGGCCTGTACACGTTTGCTAAATGGGTTAATTGGCTATTCACCGGATCATCCCATATCCTCTTGGCATTTCCTAGCTCGAAACCAGAATGACCATAAGCTGACAGAACTTTTTATCTGACAATGATCCATTTTCCATAGACACACGGGAAATATCCTTGCAGCAAAGATAAAAACTGACAGAACTGGTGCTCAATCCACTTACACGGTTACACCAATCATTCATGATACTAAGTTTTGAGTATGAACAGTGAAGTTGCATACGACAAGTTCACATAAAACACGATGATGAGCAGGACAGATTCATGCCTTATAAACCTTGTAGTTGCAGCGCTCTCATTTATCTACCTTTTTCTGCGACCCTCCGATATACAGAAGTGGCTGCTCTATGTGCTCTTTATTCTCTTCAGATGATTTATAAAAAGATTCATACAGCAGAAGGGAACCCTGTCAGGACTCAGGAGTCACTCCTGCTAGGCTTGTTTGAAACTGGAATAACCTGGAAAAGGAATACAGTAGATTAGTAAGTCATCAGATGACCGTATGCAACTCGGTCTTGGCTAGTCCACATACATTTTTACTGCCATACCGTCTCTGAGGATGGTATCCAATCATTTGTTGCAGGGTTGCTTGTGCAGCGGATGTTGTCAGATGAGTAGGCAACGGTTGTCACGTTGAAGTAGCTACCATTGGGTCTTTCCACTTTGATAAACCCTGTACCAGTCTGTAAAGATAACGATTAACTCAACCATTCATAGAGTATGTTACAGAATGCGCATGGTAGTGAAATTAGAATCAATAATCTGTTGTTCATGGAAATGTATTCTATATAAGGTACACATGTTAGTGCCACTGATCTGAATGATATGAACCATCATATGTGACACAAGAATTCCACATCAGAACTTCGGAATTCCTAACAAGCATCAACCATTAGTTCTCTTTGCAGGGCCTAAACTATATTAATGTTTTCCATACCAGTACCGGAGTGAACAATGAACTGCTAGCTAGATACAAGAGGCTTTGGAAAATGCACAAAATATTACTGGCAAGTGGCAACAAAATGCATGGCAATGAGTTTAAGTATGTAATGGTTAGCATGTAAGTTGTTTTGAGAGGGGAAGACTACACTATACTTAATTTCCATGACAGACTAAAGACTCCAGATTTGTGTGTGCATTCAGCTAGACATTAGAGTCTATTAAGGGAAATGCTTGTGCAAGACGGCCAGTGTGCCGGAATCGCACTGGGAACCAGAATCAACGGATATACAGCTTATTTAAGCACTTTGGTTGCAGTGACGCTTTGCTGCAGGTTTGCAGCTAGTTATAACATAGTTTGATAGTATTTCAAAGGAAATGCTATGGCGCTCAAGTATTATTTTTTTAAGGTTCTCATGCAAACAAACTTTCTTCTCTGACGAATTTATGACTAACATGCATCTTCGCAGAAAATTCTAGCCATTCGATTGAAGACCTTAGGTAACATGTTATTGATCGACAGGTATTTGATCTCATAAAACAAAAAGGTCCTGAAAAAAATTACTAACAAATTCTTTACTGGTACAGATAGTAGCTGTGGAATATCAACTTTCTCTAAAGAATTAACATATGCCCACATACTCCCGTCTGCACAACAATACTACAAAGCTTACCGTGTGATGCTGCTTGTCGATGCAATTGAGCCCGTTGTAGTATTGCGTCTCCACATACTCCTCCCCGTTCACATCCCCACCGTCCAGCACCAACTTCTACAGCAACAGTCCGTACCAATTAGTACCAAACAGCACGCTCACATCGATCGATTCAGCAGCAACAAATTAACAAAACCAGAATTCCACAAGGACGAACAGATCGCCAACCTGGGGTTTGGCCTCGAGGTCGCGGAGCCTCCGAAGCTCCGGCAGGTCGGCGTCGGCGTCGGCCTCCGCCCCACCCTCTCCGGCGTCCGACGGGTCGCTCCGCGGCGGCTTGGCCGGGCGCCTGGGGGCCATGCTGTCGAAGTAACCCCGCACCTCGGCCTCCACCCGCGCCGCCTCCTCCGGCGGCAGGTGCGGGTCGCTGCGCGCCGGCCGCGTCGTCGCCATGGCGGCTCGGCTCGCTCGCTCGCTCGGTCCAAGACTGGGTTGGCGGGCGGTGGAGTCGCCGGTTTCCGGGGGGCGGTTTTGCGAGCGCGAGATGTCCGGCTGACAGGTGGGGCCCTGGTAGGTGGGCAAGGTGGCGATGCCGTGAATGTGGATGAGATGAGATGGGGACGTTTGATCGCGATTAGCTGGGGTTGGGCCGGGCGAGGTGGCCCACTGTTCCGTGAACCGTGTGACCGCGACGCGGCGTGATGGATTTAGTTCTGGATTTTGCGAGACGGTGAAGTGGAGAACAGTAACAATCTTCATGTGCCCGTGCAAATCTCGCGTGCTAGCGACTTCCCAATTGTAGGATGTGATGTGTTTCTATCATTATTCAAAGTACAATAAATTTTTCTTTGTTTTTCAAGTTCTCTGTTTTTCACGAGCATTCATGTATTCCTTTTTGTTCTTTTCTTTCTGAAATCTTACTTGACAACATGATATACCTTTCTAAATTTTAGTTTGGTTTACGTCCCAAAGGATTTCCAACCGACCAAACGAATACCTTCGCATGATATCGTGAAAGGGAAAAGTCCACTTTCAACTCTCTCAAATAAAGATCGAATCTAATTCATGTATCCTCAATTATAAAATCGAGTGTAACAGCTCTTTCAACTATTAAAATATTAAAACCGGTAGAAAATAACTCCTACAACAATATTGAGCATAGTATTGATTGATATGGCATATTGACCACAGTCAAAAACACCGAGTCATCAAGAAAATTGAGAATACTGTATGGAGCTCACATGTCATCATCACTATTCTCCTCTTATTTCTTCCTCATTCCTCTCTCTCCCCCCATCTCTCTCTTCTCCCTCTACAAGGTAGTTGTTGGTGGCAGAGAGGTGGATGAGGAATCGGTGATGGCTCAGTCCCCCCTGATGTGCCCACACCACTTTGGCATGTCGTCATCTCTACTACGATAGCTGGACTCCACAGAAGCAGCGGCGACTAACGAACCTGCGATAAATTTCATGGTGGGTCGCGCATCCAAAGCTTGGCAAGCCTATGCAACATCTTTCCAACAGAAGTGTGCAGGATGGAGGGGCCCACCGTATCCCATATCTAGGAGGGGCCGCGATGGGGACCGAGGCTGATTGACCTTCCTTCGCATCGGTCTCACACCGCAGTCACCAGCCCGTAGCCCAGCGGCCTCCTCCCAAAAGCCGCCCACATCTCTTTCTTCCTCCTCCTCCCCTCTCTGCTACGGTAAGCGATAAGACCCATGAGTCGAAGATGGATCGAGTGAGGGAGGCGGTGGTGACCCGAGGCTAGTGGAGTGCAACAAGGCCGACATTGTCAAAGGAGAGGTAAAGTAGTGGGGCAGCGCAAAGAGGAAGATGCTTTCTGTGAGCTTGATCACAAAATCCATTGGAGAAGGGATGGGGTCCCCGCGAGCATGAGACTACGTCATAGTCGCATAGGGCGGTAGGTCATGGCCGCAGCCATAGATGATGCTACCAATGCTGGAGAAGAAGGCAGCATAGAGCCTTGTGTGGAGAGGGAGATGGCGGGGACGGTACCCCGACGTGGTCGGAAGGCTATGCTAGGGGCCGCTCCCCTTCCTTCTACCATGCCTTCTCCTTTGCTCCCAGCCACCGCTCCGCTCTGCTCCTAGCCCGCCAAAGCCGTCGACCACCATTCCCCCAATTGAGCTCATCGGTGTCATCGCTGTGTGCCCATGTGGGGAAAGGAAAAGAGGACAAAGGAACATAAAATGAGGAGAGGAGAAGAAAGAGGCGGTGACACTAACATGTGGGCCTCGCATGCTGACTCAGCCAGTTAGACCTAGTCAATAAGTCACATAAGTGAAAACCACTCATTAAACTACTGAGGGAGTCAAAATACAATAGTCTGAATAGTTTGTCAAACCACTCTTCAAACCACAAGATATACAATATTGTGTTTAGGGGCACGAATTAGGTTGGAGGTATACTCGAGGGAGTCAGAATAGACTTTTCCATCATGAAAAGCCAGGCTAAGGAATTAGTTAGGTTTCCATCATGCGCTCGTTGCCAGATCCAAAATAAAGCCGGGCCCAAATATATTCCTCGATGCAATTTGTCATGGATCGCGATTACTGCTAGCGATATGGGCCTATCTAGATCAAGCAACCACCGCGTGGGTTTTAGCCGTGGGATAAGTTCACTTTCGGTCCCTCTATTTGTCTGCCGGTCTGATTTTCATCAATTAACCGCAAAACCGGGTACGACCGTCCCCCAACTTATAAAAACCGGGCAGACAAGGTCCATCGGCAATATGGAGGGCGGTTTTAGCCGACATGGCGTCTACGTGGCTCCTTTGACTAATCTTCATTCCACATGGCATTGACGTGGCGATTACATGGCAATTTTATATCGAAAAAATAATAAAAATAGTGGGACCCATATGTCAGCTAAAAAAATAATAATAATAAGGTGGGGCCCATGTAGTCCCACATGTCAGCCTCCCTCTTCTCTCTATCCCCCTCTCTCTCCCCCCTACATACCAGGAGAGAAGGGCGAGCGGCGGCGCCGAGGGGGTGACGGGCGGAGCGGCGACGGAGCGAAGCGGCGCGGCGGTGGTGGGTGGTGGACGGAGCGACAGCGGGCGGCGGGCGGCGGGAGGAAGCGGAGCGGCAGTGGGGCGAAATGGAGCGGCAGCGGGCGGTAAGCGGAGCGACAAGTGCGCAGCGGCGGTGGGCAGAGCGACGCCGACGACGCCGCTCCCGCCGCCCCCCAAGCTGAGCTTGCCGGCTCCCATCCCCTCTCCCTCTCCACTCTTGGCTCTTCCTCTCGGCTCTCCCTCGTCCTCACGGCGGAGCGGCGGCGGCGCTAGGCCGCGGGTAGAGCGGAGGGGCGGGTGGAGCGGCGGCGACCTCGCCAAGGACGCCGCGCGCACCTCCGACGCGAGAGGAGCGGCGATGCGCTTGGGTCGGTGGCCGCCGGTAGGGCGAGAGAGGAGCGGCGGCGCGCGGGGACCGGCGGGGGGGGAGAGGCGCGCGGCTGCCAGCACGAGAGGGTTGGCGGCGCACACCAGTCCACGGGTGGGAGGGAGAGGAGCGGCGGCATGCGCCGCGACGGTGGAGAGGGCGGAAGAGGAGCGGCGGCTCACCGGCCTCTCCGCCCTTGTCGCTCCGCCCACCGCCCGTTGCCGCTCCATTTCGCCCCGTCGCCGCTCCGCCCGTTGCCCCCTCGGCGCCGCCGCTCGCCCTTCTCTCCTGGCAGTGTAGGGGGAAGAGAGAGGGGGATAGAGAGAAGAGGGAGGCTGACATGTGGGACCACATGGGCCCTACCTTTTTAAATTGTTTTTTTAGCTAACATATGGATCCCACGATTTTTATTATTTTTTCGGATAAAATTGTCACGTAAGCGTCATATCATTACCACGTGGGACGAAGACCTAGTCGAAGGAGCCACATAGTCGTCACGTTAGCCAAAACCGTTCTCCATACTGCCGAGGGACCTCGTTTGTTTGGTTTCGTAAGTTGGGGGATGGTTCGTGTGGTCGAGGGACGAAAATCAGACAGAGTGACAAATAGTAAAGTGAACTTATTCCTTTAGCCGTCGGAGCTCCCGCCGCCGAATCCCGAAACACAGCCCATCATCCGTCAGCACCCTGAATCCCTGATGACGCAGCGCCGCCCCTCCTGCGGCCGGGCTTCCGCCTCCGGCGAGGGCCACGTGATGCGCGCCTTCGTCCGTACGCCCTCGCCGTCCTCACATCGCATCGTCAAAAGCTTCCGCAACATTTCCTAATTCCATTCCTTCCAAATTTACAAGTAACAAGCTACAAACTGGTAGAGGGGGACGGTCTTAATCCGTATAGATTACATCAAATTGGTGTGTACACACTACAAAGTACAATCTTTTAATGTGTATTCCCATCATAATCTCTGCTTGGGATTTTTAGAATCGCTGTCAGCGACACGCTCAATACACACCAAAGGCTTTAGCTGAAGATGACACTTCACCTGTGCGATCTGCATCGTACGTGATGTGGCACGGAGGAACATAGCTGCCACCACAAGTTTTCAGACATCACAGAACGCTTTTTCTGGAGTAAATGAGAATTATACTCCTATTACTAGGTGTCAGTCGCTCAGAATTCATAAACATACCAAGAATCAAAGATGCTGTTAGGTGCCCGGTGGAACGGACGCGGATATGCGTCATTTCTACAAGACATGATCCCTCCATTCCAACTGCACAGATCAGAGAAGTTGATTGGTATAAGTACATATAGTGAGAACTGAATGCTGAAAGAGATCGAGTTGTCAAGCTCCAGCCTGCAGGGCCAAGTGTTCATATGTTCCATGTTTCTGTCAGTAGCCAGCCTAAGATTTTCTCAGGTGATCTCACCGAGCTTGAAAATTCTGCAGATGGTGATTTCTGCAGCCATGAATGATTCTTGAGCCTTTTACACATCGTCTTTCCCTCTCCCTGCTACGTGCTGGTTTGGAAACCTTTGCGACCTCATATAACAAAGAGCAGCCACAAGCTTTGGAGAAACCTTTATGAGACCTTTCAGCTCAACAATCCATATTGATCTCACAGCGTGCAGTTTCGGGGTGCGGAAAAGCGACAGGTATATCATCCCTGATTGGTGTGTAGTGCGATGAATCATGCTAAAATCAGTTCATTCCTCCTACCAATCATGGGCGATGCACTGATGAGGTGCAGAATAATACAAGATTGGGCGTCGGAGATAGCCTATAAACCACTCTACGGATTTGACACGCAGGCATGTGTGCACATGATCCGTTGGGGCTAAGATCAAGGAACACATCAAGAAGCAAGCTCTTTGACCGGTGATGTATTTCTTATACGGGAGTTAAGCTAGTATCACTCTCTAAGTATGAATCACTGTATTAATAATTCACTGGCGTATAGTAGTGCTTTAGATAGTTAGATGATGATCTGACAGGTAATTTGCTTGTCCATGGCCATGAGTTGGGCTGAGCTAAGTGTGATGTGAGGAAATGTCAACATCTGACGATGGCCGATCTCATCTTCATTCATACTCTTTAATTTAGTCATGCAAAACTGATAAAAAGAGAGACAAATCGTCCCTCGTCACACACTTATTGGAATTGATCAAGAGCGCCGTTGACACCAAACTAGTCCACAAATTTGTATGCTCTTTTTTTTCCCCTTTTTTTCCTTCATGCTGTGGCTTCAAAAGTCATCTTTTTTTTTTTCCTTTTCGCGCGCGCGCGCGCGCGAGTTATGATTGCATTTTATTCAGAAGGGGTCCTAATGAGTCTGGACGTAAGAGGGCGATTGCAGAGGCCACTTGTTGTTTAGTGTAATAAAATTTGTGATTAGGACGTTGGGGGTTGGGGGGGGGGGGGGGGGTTGGATTACAAACATGTACTCCCTCCCTGTCCCATATTACATACTCCCTCCGTTCCAAAATAAATCAAATCCTAAAGATTCGTCTTTAGAATTGGATTTTTTTAAGACAGGGGAGTATAAGTTATTTTGGTTTATAAGTTAACTTTGTTTAAATTTGATTAAATTTATAAAAAATGTGATAACATCTATAATATAAAATAGATAAAGTACTCCATTTGTTACAAATTAGTTGCCGTTCTAGGTTTGTTCTAAATTAAATATTTTAATCTTTGACCATCAATCTTCATAAGCTCATATAGTTTAATTTTATAAGAATTACATTTTTTTATTATATACTTCACATGTTATTAAACTACATAGATTTCTAAAAAATAATAATCAAAGATAAATATGTTTGACTTAAGATATACACAGAACAATAAGTAATTTGAAACAATGACTAAATATATTTAATGTTGGATTTAATAAAACTAATTTGGTATTGTAAATACATTTTTTATAAACTTGGTTAAATTTGATAAGGTTAGGAGCCTCTTCTACAGTAATTTTCTTTTAAAAAAATTTAAAAGTTTGATTCAGGACAAATTAAAATGACTTATAATATATAAAGCGGACTGGGTAGCATAGGGTTTCCCAAACCGCCGGGGCCGGGGTTACCGCACCCCGGCGGTAAGCACGGTAACCGTGAAAAACCGTACGAAACCGTGCAAAATTTATCAAAAATTCAAATTATTTTTAAAATTTATTTGAATTTAAGGAGGTTACCGTGGTTTTTCTATTACTGTACCCCACGGTAAGGCCGGTAACCGCGGTAACGGCGCGGTTACCGACGGTAAGTCAAACCCCTAGCATTTCTTAATTTTATCTCTAGAACGCAACTAGCTTTTCACTAATCTGCCAGTATAACGCTCAACAGACTAATGTAGCACAAAGGTGCGGGCAAACCGATATAAAATTAACCTGCAAGCAAGATGGCGTGAAACATATTCTGGAAAGGAAAAAGTAGAGAGCGAGTATTAGTATTTTGTTGCGGAGAAAGACTACAAGAACAACACGATAATCTTGTCTGAGATAGCCGCCCCAGCTTAGTGGTGCATTGCACACTAGGCTCTAGGTGATTAAGTGGTGTCCTTTTGCTTTCTGATGTTGGGTGAGTGTGTGTGTGTGTATGGAGGGGGGGAGCCGGATCGAGCTGCATGAGTTGTGTGCTCCATTATCCCGGCGCATGCGACCATCCATACCCTGAAACCGACCTGTGGCCCGACGGAGAGTGACCCATACTTGACCATGCCCGACCCACTATCTCTCTCTCTCTCTCTCTCTCTCTATGGATGTTCAATAGTTGCCTTATAAACCAAAGCCAAAATTTAAATTTTAAATTATTATTTTTAGTCTTATTTTTAAAAGTTAAGAATATAAATATATAAAAGTCGTACCATAAAATCATTTCTAGTTGTTTCCTTTATTTTCTACCTCTTATCGACTATTGTTGTGTTCACCTTTTCTATTAAGCGCTGGAACACCCTTGGCGGTATGCCGGTTTTCATAAATGTTAATCACAATTTGACATATTTCAATCAAAATTTGGTCAAATTTAATGTTTTATATTTGAGTTCTCGAAAACTATTCGGAATTTCATCCGGGGTATGCTTTCGTCCGGTATCAAAACATCAAAATTTCACGATTTTTGATCAGTTTTCATAAAAAAAAATGTGAACGTGGTTATTGCTCAACCAATCAGATATAGTTTGTGTAGTCCATTGCTACATCACATTCTGGTGGTTATACTAGAGTTACGATGACTCTATGTGTACATGTATGATAGCCTCGCGCTCTCAGTTAACACGTTCAGCGCACAAAGACAACATTATTGTTCCTACATAGATCACGCATGCGTACGTTCAATCTGTTTGTGATATATATATGTATCTAAAAGAAAGTGAGCCATTATCACGAGATCTGCATATATACATGTTAGTATATTACCCCGTACGATGGTCATTGGTGCGTGTCGACTTCGGTTTGATCGCTCGACATGCCGATGATAGGCATCAATGCAACTTTCAGGTCCCACGCCGTGGAATTTTGCCTCTTACACCAACCCGATCGATCATCAATCAAGGCCAGCAATTAACCCCAACCGAACCCTGCACCGTAGAACCTATCTTGCCATCTGTACACAACATGTACACAAGCTCACGCTCGAATGCTCGATATATCCCTTTCGGCTTAATTAATTACACGCGTCGCATTAACCACTCAGATGATGACCAGGTTAACCATCTGTTATTAGTTAATTTACCGGACAAACACTACTTATAAAAAACATTTTTGCAGGCGGCCAAAAATAATTTTTTCAGATAGGGGAAGGACCGCCTGCAGACCAACGACTGCGAAAATCATCCATTTTCGTAGGCGGCCCAATGGCCCATCTGTGAAAATCCTCTGGACGAAAAAAAAATTGCGCCCAGCCGGCCCCCGCGCCTCGCTGCCGCCGCTCTCCCCCGGCCTCCCTCCGATCGGATCTGGAAGGAGAGGGGAGGGGAGCCGCGCCGGAGCCGCCGCCGCCGCCCCGCGCGGCATCGTCATCGCCCCGCGCCCCGCCGGCCCCGCGCCTCGCCAACGCTGCCCTCCCCCGGCCTCCCTCCAGCTGGATCTGGGAGGGGAGAGGAGGGGAGCCCCGCCGGAGCCGCCGCCGCCGCCCCGCGCGTCGTCGTCGCCACCCCGCGCCCCGCGCCTCGCCGCCGCCGCCCTCCTCCGGCCGGATCTGGGAGGGGAGGGGAGCCGCACCGGAGCCGCCGCCGCCGCCACCCTGCATCGTGGCCGGCCCCACGCCTCGCCTTGCCACCGCTACCCTTACCCGACCTCCCTCCGGCCGGATTTGGGAGGGGAGGGGAGCCGCGCCGTGGCCGGCCCTGCGCCTCGCCTCGCCGCCGCCGCCCTCCCTCCGGCCAGACCTGGGATGGGAGGGGAGGGGAAGGGGAGGGGCCCGGTGGGGAGAGGAGAAGAAGTGTTGAGGGAGAGAGAGAGTTGAGAGGGAAATGAGTGGTGGGAGGGGTGGAAGGAGAATATAAGAGTTAAGTGGTCCGCCTGCGAAAATCATTTTAGCAGGCGCCGCTTAAGTGATCCGCAGCGAACTGCACTTCAATTTATATTTTTGTAGGCGGTCATTTGGCTCCAAGGGTTTTGTCCGCATGTGAAAAAAAGACACTGTCGGGAAAAGTGATTTTTCTAGCAGTGAAACCAAATTGCAAAAATATACCTGTTCGGGAGGGTTTTAAATCATTAAATCTAACTCTAAAAACGGAGTATGGAGCGGACATATGAAGCAGCCTAAATTAACCGTGTTGAATCGGTTCCACTCTTTCATATCACTTTAGCCCTTCGTTTTCTGGGTGAAGTTTAAATCATTTGATTGGACTTTAAGAAGAGATGAATCTAGAGCTAGCGGCCGGAGCCTGTCAAACATGCCTTAATTATAACTCTCATAATCTAATATTGCGCTGGTTAATTAAGCTGGTGCTACTTTCTCACTTGTTACACGGGACCCATCCGTGGATGTGATTAGCTGTAGAGCCATACTGTGGGCTGTGGCATGGTAATGATGGTACGAAAGCCAAGGCGGTGCCAAGTCAACTACTAGCTGCTTCTAGTGTAGCTTTGGCACGTACATACATCGGCAAAGTCAGCTTGTATATATACACGGCGCGTGGCAACCGTAGATGCCAGTAGAGAGAGCACGAAAAATTCCAGAAGAAGAAGCGTACGCTGCTATACAAAAGGGGCCTTCACGAGACCACGAGTTTCAAACATGAATTTAAAAATTCCAGCTCTGCCGTATGCTTCAAATGTCAACGACTTGCACGAGTTGAATCAACGACAATTAAACAATTTAATCGCACGTTTCTTGAACCATCACGCTTTGTCTATTTCAAGTCACTACTACACATCTAGATAGGTGCCGGATTTTTCAACCGACACCTAGAAAGCAGCACATATTAGAGAAATCAAAGGCGTTGATTCCAGAACCGACACCTTTGAGATAAAAAAAAAGCGTGTCAATGCATGGGCTCGAATCGAGCCAATGCATCGAGCAGCCCCCCTTCACCCGATTTCACCCAACATTTAATTTATACAATTAATTGGCATCAAGAACTCAAGAACATCGATCCAAGAACTTCAACAACATCAACACAAACACAAAACACAGAGAAGATGGAGAGGATGGGTGACGGCCTCCGTGAAGAGGATGGAGCGGTAGACGAGCAGCACGTCGGGTCCCATCTCGCACAGCTCGTCGGTGATGGTGAAGAAGCGGATCTAGCACCATGTCGGAAGGTGTTGCCCGTCGCTGCTGCCTCCCCTCCCACCGTCGCCCGTCACACATCACTATCATCACCTCCCTCCCGTCGGATCTGGCGAAAGGGAGGGCGCTACCCGTCATTGCTGCCTCTCCTCACACCGCCGCACGCCGTTGCGACCAAGAGAGCGACAGAGAGAGGGGGGGGGACCGAGAGAGCCGAGAGAGAGGGGAGAGGATGCGGTAGAGAGGATAAGGAAAAAGAGATACGGAGGAGAGGATATGGATAGATGGTGCTGTGTGCGGTTCGGCTCAACTCGATACAGGGGTGTCA
Source organism: Oryza meridionalis (assembly GCA_000338895.3). Lineage (NCBI taxonomy): Eukaryota > Viridiplantae > Streptophyta > Magnoliopsida > Poales > Poaceae > Oryza > Oryza meridionalis. The sequence continues at coordinate 22,424,449 of CM002528.2, forward strand.
GTTTTTTTAATAGGTGCATATTTTTTTAAAGAACTGACACCTATATTTATATTATTGGTGTAGGTTTTTTCCTAGAACCGACATCTATAGTGTTTAAAGGTGTCGGTTCTGTATATTTTTCATCGTGTGGAGGTGGAAAAATGGCCATAGGTACCGGTTTTAAATGAATCGGCACCTATATGATCAGTCCCTATGAGAATTTTTGTTATAGTGAGTTTACAACAGTAGTGTACTGAACACTGTACGTACGTAAAATGTCTAATCAAGGCCGTATACGAACATCTGGACGGTTAGTTTGATCAGTTTTTCTCGGCCAAGAGCAGCAACGGAGCAACCAAACCTTAGTCGCAAACGGATAAATAATGTCATAAATTTATAACGTACGATCGGTGCATGGTCTCGCTCGTCTAACGAACTCCTCGTCCCTGCTACTGCAAATCATCGAAACTCCAGTTGAAAATTAGTTGGGCTTGCACACAAGTGCTGTCCTAACATATGCATCAGCTGGACCACCTCCACTGGCCATAAAGCTCACAATGGAAAATCTTGCACCTGTTTTAATTAGCTATGATCCACCATAGTATGTATATGGTCCATACATGCATGCAAGGGCACATAATTAGCTTAATTAATTAGCTAGTCCTTTTCCTGTGCCTCAAAAAGTGACAAAACATTTCTTATGTGCGGCTCTAGCTAGCTAAGGTAAGTGGACCCATCAAGTTCGAGATGATGAACATGCATGCATGTTTGTAGAATGAGGCTGATTTGTGAAGGTTTAGGTGGTGTTTAGATTCAGGAACTAGTCCCTGTCACATCGGATGTTTGACACTAATTTAAAGTATTAAACATAGACTACTTACAAAATTAATTACATAAATAAAAACTAATTCGCGAGATAAATTTTTTAAGCCTAATTAATCCATAATTAGTACATGTTTACTGTAGCATTACATAAGCTAATCATGAATTAATTAGGTTCAATAGATACGTCTCATAAATTAGTCCAGAGTTATAAAATGAGTTTTAACAATAGTCTACGTTAAATACTTCTAATTAATGTCAAACATGCGATGTGACAGGGGACTAAGAATTTTAGCGCCACCCAAACAACCCCTTAGTTTGCATGTTCCAAGATATACTTTGATGATCATCGACATGCATGTGGGTGTAAATTGGATTTGGATTTGTCTTATTGATGCTCTACCATATCAGGAAAGTAGTCTTAGACATTATAAATAGATGTGACATTTTTCATAAAATTGGGGGATGCACTGTGATATGGGTACAAATTAAACTATACAAATACAACAAGACACTAGCTTATTTCCATCCAAAGTCATGTATATAAAGCTTGTTTCGGTTAGAGGAAAATTGTTTTTTTACTGTTTAATCTGTAGATTGAATAATTGCAATCAGAAAGATGAAAAAAAAATTAAAATTGGTGCGTCACACGAAGTTGCTAAAATTTCAGACATGCCATGTTCTAGATCAAAATTGTTGTAAGATTCCCATGGCCCAATTTGCCTTACCCACAAACTGAATTCCCTTTCCGGCATCTTTGTCTAGCAGGGGTACCGAGTGCCGAGTACAACCTAAACGACCAAACCGTTGCAAGCCCTGCTCTGAATCGATCATCTCCATGACTCCTTTCTGGTGTTTTGGAAAGCAAAGTCTTGCACCTCACCTCTTTATGTCTTCAGTCCACCCGGGGTCAAATTGTAGATGCCTCTCTGCTTCCGTTTCTTGGGTAACTGTTCAGCACTCCCAAGTTCCAACTCCAGGTGATCATGATAGCAAAAGAAAAGGGGTAAATAATATGGAAAAGAAAAAACAAGACGCACAACAACGCAAACGGATACAGATCACATGTACACTTTCTGCATTTCTTAAACAAAAACAGTACAAAGAACCTTCCATTATTCCATATACCTTCGAGCATGCTTGCCATATAAAGGTGCCATGTCCGAGTCATCCTACCAAACTAGTCCCAAGGCAAACCCAATCAACCCGACCTAACTAACGCCCTCCGTCTTATCACAGCCGTCCACTGCCACGATCGGGCGGCCGCGCGCGTAGTCACCGACCTTTTCGTAACAATTCAGTTACAATGTAGTACTAGTACAAGTGTATTGTAGCACAGCTTCACGTTGCCGAAGCAGAGGTTGCGGTGCGGTGCCGCCGGTGCGGCTGTCACGTATATGCGCGCAGACACCGACACCGACGCGCATACGAGCTGACGCCCACTACTAAAAACCCACGGAAACAACGCCACGCGCGGCGTGAGATCGATCGATTCGTTCGATCGAGGCGCGGGACTCGCCCGGTGGATCGCGTTGCGTACGAGCGTACGAGGGAGACCGACGCTGCAGGCTGCAGCGCACGTACACACGGGACGCGACGAGACGCTGCAGCGCAGCGCAGCCTCGCGCGCGCACAGCGAGGGGAAGAAACACGCACGCGGGCGCTGGATCGAGCGCTGGCTGGCTGGGGGGAAGCGGCGGTTGGCGAGCAGAGCAGAGTGAGTTCCCGTTTCTTTCTTTGTGTTCCCGGGCTTTTCTCCCATTCATCCACGCGCCACCACGCGGATCCTATTCTTAGGCTCCCGCGGCCGGACCTAACCGGGGCGGTTAAGCGAGGGCCGCACGTTCGCGGGAGGCAGGCTATGGCCACGGCCGCGACGACGACGTCGTCCACGGCAACCACCACCATCACCACCTGCTCGTCACCGTCGTCGACCACCAGCCCCATCCACCCGGCCGTCCCGCACCGGCGGCGCCTCAACGACATCGAGCGCGTCGACTACGCGCACGCCGCGGCCGACGACTGCGCGGCCTGCGGCGGCGTCGGGCCCGACGCCGCCCTCGCGGACGACGACGAGTGCGGCCACGGGCACCCCGTCGTCGGGGCCGTCACGCCCTGCGGTGGCGGCGGGAGGGCGGCGCTGCTGTTGGCGCGGAGGAAGCGCGCGTGGGTCGTCGGGGCGGGCGGGCAGGCGTGGATGAGGGGCGTCGTGCTGTGCCTGCTCGGCCTCGTCGCGGTCGTCGGGTTCTTGGGATCGCACCGGCGAGGCGGAGGCGGCGGCGGCGGCGGAGGTGGCGGTGGCGCCGGCTCTGGCGCCGTCGGCGGCGGCGACGGTGACGACGGCGGGAGGCTTGTCAAGAAGGTGGAGGTGGCCGACGCCGACGTGATGGGGTGGACGGAGGAGAACCTGACGGCTCTCACGCGCCGCCCGCCCGACCCGCCGGTGCGTACGTGCACTCGCCGTTAATCACTCGATCAACTCTTACTTCACTTGATCAACACTCTTTTATTACCAAGATCATTTAGTCAGTAATAACTACTCCGACATAATCACACCTGCTCTTGGTTTTACAGTTTTACTCTGGGAATTCAATGAACTCTCTGGAGTGTGTTTCTTTTCTGATCAAATGGGACTAATGTTCTAATCTAGTTCTCAAAAAAAAAAGTTCTAATCTAAAAGCATTTTTTTAGTCAATGTCTAATCAAAACCATTTTTTTGGTTACAAAACCTTGGTCCAAAGGAAAAAAGAAGAAAAAGAAGATACGGAGGTGTGCTTGCATCTAGGCCAGCTGAGGATTGAGTATATGGGAGAAAGGATGGATGATAACGGCAAGGATATTTGCTTGTATTTGTTGCTAGCGTGATTCATTGGCATAAAAAAAAGGGAGGCAGAGACTATATGACATTATGACGTTAGTTTCAGAGTCTAGAAACAAAGCATCCCATTTAAGGCATTTATCTCTCGACTGCTTTTGTGCAAATGATTTCCTTGTTCTTTCCGCTGTTTATTTGTCTCTGCAAATAAGACGCATCGCTTTAGTTCTTTTTTTCTGGTCGCTGTTGGGCAATTGCGGCCTCGCAAGCTAGTAGTCACTCGTAATGAGATGTTAGGACCTGAGTGACCTGTGGTTGGTGCCGTTGAGGTTGCTTTCACTTGTAATTGTCAAGTGATGCATTTCAAGGTGTGAAAAAGGTTTTAGTGCATAAACAGAAAGAGTTTTGCTGGTAAAATATTAATCAATATCACATTTCTGTTCTCTAAACTAATGTTAAGTTTTATTGCACAACTGAGTTTAATTGACTAAAAAGGGACGTAATTTTCCATCAGACAGCTTAATATTGTAATGCTCTTGGTTTGTGATTGATAGACTTCGTAAGATTCATATTTACCCAATTGTCAGTTCTCTTAGGCGAACGTTCAGTCAGAACATATATTGAGAACCCCTCCCTTACCTGGTAGTGGTAGGGACATCAAGATTTATGGTTGTATAGGTTTAGGACAGAGCTGGCAGAGACTGTCCGAAAGCAATATTGTGCTTATGTTCAGACAAGAAATTTCATTCACGAAAGCAAGACATCCATTCAAATGCCGTGCTGTGCTGCCTGAATTTACTCGAGTTTCCTTTATAACATCGACAGATACCTGAGATATGGATGAAGCCAGACAGTGAGGGTTATAGCCAATGCATTGAACGCCCAAAGAACCAGCGCAGTAATTTCCCTCTCTATATCTTTCACTTCAATTTGTTCCAGCTCCAGTTCCACGCTCATGTTCTCTAGTTGGGTGCTCTTATTGCAGGGACTAACAATGCAACTGTCGGTTATCTAATTGTTGATGCAAACGGGGGGCTAAACCAGATGAGAATGGGTGTACGTATCTATTTAAACGGTTTAACATGCAACGCTTTTCAGCTAACCCATACTCCTTCGAAATTATTCTTACAGATAAGTGATATGGTTGCAGTGGCAAAGATCATGAATGCATCACTAGTAAGTCCCACTCTAGATCATCAGTCATTCTGGACTGATCCAAGGTCTGTATCTTTTCTACTCGAGGATCATCCCTCATGCCCTTATAAAACACCAAGTAAACTGACCATAAGTCCTTGAATATAGTGATTTCAAAGATATATTCGATGTTGAGCACTTCAAGGAAATATTAAAGGAAGATATTGTAATCGTGGATTCCCTTCCACCAACTTACAAAAGGGTGAAACCCTATATGAGAGCACCTACCTCCTGGTCCAGGGTAGGTGTTCAAAAACATTTGTTCCTGCAATTGCATAGCTTAGAAATTCAGGAAATATGAGCAAGCTAATGAATTGATAGCTCCATTTTGCAGGCTTCCTATTACAGAGATTTTTCAAGGATACTAAGGAAGTACAAAGTAGTGAGGTTTACTCACACAGATTCACGTATAGTCAATAATGGTCTTGCTCCTTCCCTCCAACGTCTCCGTTGTCGTGCAAATTACAAAGCACTTCAATATAGGAAGGAGATAGAGGAGCTCGGTCGCACCCTGGTAGATAGACTGAGAAATGGAATGGATCATTATATTGCACTTCATTTAAGGTATTGAAAATTCAAAACATTCAGAGACCACCTTACTTCATTTCCTGAAAAGAAACGGTTTACAGATCAGCAATCTTCCATTCTGCTTTGTTGATTGATGTACAGATATGAGAAAGACATGCTGTCCTTCACTGGTTGCAATCACAACCTGACAGTTCATGAGGCAGATGAACTGACGGACATGCGACTCAAAGTGAGACACTGGAAGGAGAAGGAGATCAACAGTGAGGAGAAGCGACTCCAAGGCGGTTGTCCCATGACTCCTCGTGAAGCTGCGATCTTCCTCAAAGCTATGGGGTATCCTTCCACCACAAAGATATACATTGTGGCTGGTGAAATATACGGCGCACATAGCATGGATGCGTTAAAACTTGAATACCCGAACATCTACACACACTACAGTCTAGCCACAGTAGACGAATTAGAACCTCTTGAGTTGTATCAGAACAGGCTAGCTGCTGTGGATTATATAGTAGCTCTTCAGAGTGATGTTTTTGTATATACATATGACGGAAATATGGCCAGAGCGGTGCAGGGTCACAGAAGATTTGAAGGATTCCGGAAAACTATAAACCCTGATAGGTAAGTATCTTCATATAGGTCAAGTTTTTTTTTCCCTGGTTTTCAACTTTCAATATATATTTTTCTATCTGTAGGCTGAAGTTTGTAGAGCTCATTGATAAGCTGGATGAAGGTTCCATGGACTGGAATGAATTCCAAATTGAAGTGAAGAAGCATCATGAAAACAGACTTGGAGGTCCGTACGACAGATTACCTGGTGAAAGTCCAAGGCAAGAGGAATACTTCTATTCAAATCCTATCCCTGGGTGCCTCTGCAAAAAGGTACAAAAGACTAGGTGAAATAGATTAATCTCAAAGGGAGATGATTCAGTCTTCAAAAAGACATGAATTGTACAGTCTTCAAAGGAAAATAGTTTCAGCAGCTGCATCAAGGATGGAGACGACACTTCCTCACAAGTCACAGATTGCATCAAAGTGGAAGTCCTAGTAAACTGACAGAGATCGGTCATTTTGATTATTTATCCTAGACTGACAACACTCGTAGTTCAGGGCGTGGGGCCAAGAAGTGCTGCATTTTCAAAGAAATGTTCATCCAAGGAAGGAAGATGAGATTCTGAAGTAGTTGAAGAATTAATGTATCATCGATTATAGGAACAGCCAGAAGGAAAACTCTTCATGGAGGCTGATTGTAGTTAGTCCATACACACTTCCCCTGTTCTTGACGTTATCTGATTCGTTGTAGTGGGCATCTTACATCTGGATGGATTCATAATAGTAATGGAACAAGCCACACTATCAGTATAGAATGACAGACAAATATTTCAGTAGCTTAGGTCAGATCAATAATTCTTTGTAATCTAGCAATGTGCCAATGTCATGCACATCAGATTAGCTTCTTGTAAAAGTATGTTCTTTGTTGCAGTGGCATCTGCATCTGCACTATCCTCTAGGAGAAATCAATGTGAGTTTCAGAAACAAATTAGAAAGAAAGAAATGCATGAAAACAAAAGGAAAACCGTCTAAGGAAGGTGGCTTCACCCCATGAGACGTTTACCGAGGCAGGAGGCAGTGTCGAGGCGGAAGACGAAGACGGCGGAGAGGAGGCCGCAGATGCAGAGGAATCGGGACGAGCGGAGGTGGTCGGGGGATGCGAGTGTGCCATGACGGGCCTGAGCGAGCTCAGCGAGCAGTCGGAATCCGGCACTGACCACGGCCACGACGCGGCGGCGGGGTTCGGACGAGGCGAGGAATACAAACCTGCCGGAATCGGGTACCCCACTCCCCGGAAGAGTAGCGGGAGAGCCGGCGGCGATCCGGCGGCGGCGCGGGGCGCTTCTCCGACACACACGGAGACTGGCAGCCGGAGAGGCCCTTCTCCTTCCGAAAGACACGGGCCGCACGTCAGCCAAAGTCCAGTTCCAGCCCAATTAACAGATTTAACACAGGCCGCACATCATCCACAGCCCCATTACGGCCCAACCAATATTGGGCCTCATCAAACATAATAGGAATAAGTTCACTTTAGGTCCCTCTATTTGTCGGTCAGTCCGATTTTCATCCCTTGACCGCAAAACCGGGTACGACCCGTCTCTCAACTTACGAAACCGGGCAAACGAGATCTCTCGGCGGTATAGAGGACGGTTTTGGCCGACGTGGCGCCTACATGGCTTATTTGATTAGGTCTTCGTCCCACGTGGCATTGACGTGGCGCTTACGTGGCAATTTTACCCAAAAAAATAAAAAAAAACCGTGGGACCCGCATGTCAGCTACACATAAAAATAATTAAAGAAGGTGGGCCCATGTGGTCCCACATGTCAGCCTCCCTCTTCTCTCTATCCCTTCTCTCCCTCACCCCTACGCTGCAAGGAGGGCGAGCGGAGGCGGGCGGTGGCCGACGACATGGGCGTGGTGGCGTCGGGGCGGCGGAAGATGGCAGCGGCGGCAGCGGCAGCGACGTGCGACGACGCCATCGGGGAGTGCGACGTGGATGACATGGACGTGCTCCTCCTAGCTGTTCGCCTCTGCTCCGCTTCGCCTTTGCTCCGACCCGGTCGGCCTCGCCGCCGTCGCCGCCACCGCATCACGCGTGCGCATGCGCGCGCGACGGCGCGAGCGCATGGGTGAGGTGAGAGAGGGGTAGTAGAGTAGCAGCAGCAGCCGCAACCCGACCGCCCACGCTCGGACCGGGTGGAGCACACCGTGGCATGATTGGGTCCATGGCCTGACCCCGCCTCCCTCTCCTCCTCTGCTCCCCTTTTGCTGCTGCTGCTGCTTCCTACTCTCACTCTGCTTTTGCTGCTCAATCCACCTGCTCCTCTCCTCCTCTCTCCCGAGCCACCGAGAAAAGGCGAGGGAGAAGGGAGGACTTCATTCTTGCTTGCTGCTGATCAATTCTTCCTGCTCTGCTCTCGTGTTGTGTTGTGAGCAATCTGTGCTGGCTCTTCTCCTTTCCTATTCTGCTGATTCTTCATTTCATTTTTTTCCTTATTTCTTTGACGAGCTTGGCTGGTAGCTGTTCTTGCAGTGTCTCCAGGCTTGCCGCATTATGTTACACCTGCAGCTACTTCCACTGTACCCAATCCGACAACTTCAGAGGTAGCGAACCCGGTTCGGCATCAGGTGCGACCGAGACGGACGAGGCGTGCCAATGTTCGAGTGACCGGACCTGAATGGGCTGGATGACAGCTGTAATCAATTCATCTATATAAACACTCGTTTAATAGGAGAAGGATATTGAACATTTGAACAACCAAACTATCTCCCTAATACAATCCTTCCTCCTGCCAACTCTATTCTTCCGTTCCTTCCTCTGTTCTTCTCAAACCCTTCCTCTGTTCTTCCTCACCTACTCCCTTTTCCCCAAATCTCTCTATTGGTTCGTAACATACTGGTATCAGAGCAAGTCGAACCTGGATTATTTGGAGAAACCTCGTTACCACTCGCGAGCTCAGCTCAAATCTCAGGAGATGGAGCAGCAACTCGCGGAACTCGTGGCGGCGGTGACGAATATCCAGAAGCAGAACACGGCAATCCAGACTTCCGTGGGGGCGCTCGAGGAAATCAAGCCACTGGTGGTGGAGCTCTCGGGTTGGAAGCCGGCGATCGAGAAGGCGGTGTCTGATTTGCGCGACGATTTGGGGATCTATGTCACCAAGTTGGCCAAATCGTGCGTAATCCAGTCCTCACCGTCAAGCCGACCGATTTGCCTCCACTACTCTCTGACTCTGCCGGGATCTCGCGCGGGAGTCAAGCCCAAGGAGGAAGGGGAATCCTCTCAACGGCCATCTGGCCCCGGCGCTGCAACATCTACCCGGGGGAAGGTGATTGGGGAGGAGTCCTCCCCGTTGTCTCCTCCGGACAAGAGTACGTCTCCTTCTCCCAAATCCCCTAGATCTGTGTTCCACCATCAAGAGTTTGGGGATTTTCCAGGGAGAGGTTTTGCTCATGGGTACCATGGGAGTACACCGTGTGTAGATTATCCTCAGTTCGATGGTGTGAGTCCTAGAGCTTGGAAGTTGAAATGTGAAACCTATTTCAAAGTGAGTGGGATTAGTCCCGAGTTCTGTGTAGGAGTCGCAGCATTGTAGTTCGTAGGCAGTGCGATTACTTGGTTACAGTCCTCTAAGGCTCATGAGGAATTAGAGAATTGGGAGGAGTTCTCGGAAGCTGTTTGTCTAAAATTTGGTCGTGAAGAGTTTCAGAGCTTGGTCCGTCAGTTTAATCATTTGCGTCAAGTAGGGTTGGTTAGCGCCTATGCAGAGAAATTCAGTGAACTCATGCATAATCTCCATGCTCATCACTCTTCATGGAATTCAGAGTTTTTTGTTACTCAATTTTTGGATGGGCTGCGAGCAGACATCCGATCTGCCGTGGTACTCCATCGTCCTGTCGACTTGGACTCTGCTGTCGATTTGGCCTGTTTACAGGAGGAGGTGTTGGAGACCAACCGGAGAAAGGCACGCCGGATGGATTTCTCTAGCAATGGGCGTCCTGGAGCGAAACCTGGTGTTCCTGTTCATCCGCGACCAGGAGCAGGGCCGGGTCCCCGTGTTGATGGTCGATGGCAGATGGAGGAATTGCGAACGCCGGCAGTGGATGAAAAATTGGCAGCTCTTCGTGCTTACCGCCGAGCGAAGGGGTTGTGCCATACGTGTGGAGAAAAATGGAGTCGGGATCATAAATGTGGGCCGACTGTGCAATTGCATGTGCTTGAAGAGCTTTGGGAGATGCTGGATGATCATATCATGGACTCGGATATCGAACCTGAAGCTGAGTTATCTGAACCTGTGCAGTCTGCTGACAGTGAGCTCTGTTAGATCTCAAGGAAAGCTGTGCTGGGTTTGGAAACAACGGGAACCTTGCAGTTGCAAGGATGGGTGCAGCAACATGAGGTACTCATGCTCGTGGATTCTGGTAGTACTCATAGTTTCATCTCTGAGGTTATGGCGGCACAACTGTCAAGACGCCGTCAGGGGTTTGCTGCTGTCAAGTTACGAGTGGCCGATGGTGGTCTTTTGCAATGCACTCAGGAATTGGTCGACTGCATTTGGTGGGTTTAGAGAATCTCTTTTCAGTCCAATTTGAAGATTTTGCCTCTTGGAACTTATGACGTCATCCTGGGTATGGATTGGCTGGAATCTCACAGCCCTATGCAAGTAGATTGGAGGGAAAAAAACCTTGCAGTTTCAGTATAATCAACAGAGGGGGTGTCTTCGGGGTGTTCGCTCAGACGTCTCTCATTGTTCTGGAATGTCGGCCTCTCAGGTGAAGGGGTTACTGCACCATCACTCGATATTACATACAGTGGAACTCTCCCTTATTGAACAGGAAACTCTATCACCAGTTGTTCCATCAGTCATTGCACAAGTATTGCAGGATTTTGCTTCTGTGTTTGATGAACCTTCTAGTTTGCCTCCAGTTAGTGAATTTGATCATGCTATTCCCTTGATACCCGGAGCACAGCCGGTGAATTTGCGCCCTTATCGATACAATCCTGCCCAGAAAGATGAGATCGAGAAACAGGTGGCCGAGATGCTGAAACAGGGTGTCATTCAGCCTAGTTCTAGCCCCTTTTCGTCTCCTGTCTTATTGGTGCTGAAGAAGGACCTTACTTGGCGATTTTGCATCGATTACTGACATCTTAACGCTATTACAGTCAAGAATCGGTATCCTTTGCCCATTATTGATGAACTTCTCGATGGATTGGCTGGCTCAAGTCTGTTCTCTAGTTTGGATTTGCGGGCAGGCTATCATCAAATCCGTATGAAACTTAAAGGCGAGCATAAAACAACATTTAAAACACACAATGGCCACTATGAATTCCGAGTGATGTCTTATGGCCTGACCGATTGATGAACACTATTTTATCCCCCTTGCTGCGCAAAGGAGTTCTTGTCTTCATTGATGATATTCTTGTTTATAGCAGTAATCTGGAGGACCATGTGTCATTGCTTAAACAAGTTTTTCAGCTTCTACAGAAACATCAATTGAAGGTCAAACGCTCCAAATGCACGTTTGCCCAGCCAAGTCTTACTTATTTGGGACATGTTATCAGTGGGGCTGGCACCTCTACAGATCCTAAGAATGTTCAGGCTGTTCAGCAGTGGGCTATTCCGAGCAATGTGAAGGAAGTTAGAGGTTTTCTTGGACTAGCAGGGTACTACCAGAAGTTTGTGCGCCACTTTGCTGTTCTCAGTCGCCCTCTCACAGACTTGCTTAAGAAACATGCTGTGTTCCTCTGGACAGCCGAGCATCAGTTGGCCTTTGATACTTTGAAAAAAGCATTGACATCGGCTCCTGTTCTGGCATTGCCCGATTTCTCCAAACCTTTTGAAATTGAGACCGATGCTTCTGATCGTGGAGTGGGAGCAATTCTTATGCAAGCAGGTCATCCCTTAGCATATTTGAGTAAGGCTTTGGGTCCCAAGAATCGAGGTTTGTCCACGTATGAAAAAGAATGCTTGGCTATTTCGTTGGCTATCGATCATTGGTGTTTTTATTTGCAATTTGGAGAGTTCATTATCAGAACTGATCAGCGCAGTCTAATACATCTAGGCGATCAGCGTCTGGCCACTCCATGGCAACAGAAAGCCATGACCAAACTTTTGGGACTTCCGTATAAGCTGCAATACAAGAAGGGCTTGGACAATAAGGCAGCTGATGCGTTATCTCGCTGTCCACAGACTTATCCTATGCAAGTTTGTGCTCTATCAGCTGTGGTACCCCTTTGGTTAACTGAGGTGCAGGAAGGATACAAGACTGACCCTGCTACTGAGCAATTGCTGACACAAGTGTTGTTGTCTCCAGATCAGTATCCCCATTATACTCTGCAGCAGGGAGTACTTCGCTACAAAGGGCGTATCTGGGTTGGCTCTAATCCAGCCTTACAGCATCGCATTCTGACAGCCTTGCATGCTAGTGCAATTGGGGGGCACTCAGGCATTCAGATCACATACAGTCGAGTGAAACGACTGTTTGCCTGGACAGGCCTCAAGCGGGCAGTGCAGACTTTTGTGACCGATCGCATCGTTTGCAAACAGGCTAAATCTGAAAGAGTGCGTTACCTAGGGCTTCTTCAACCTTTGCCCGTGCTGGATCAGGCTTGGGAGACAATGTCTTTGGATTTTATCGAAGGACTGCCCAAATCATCTGGATTTAACTGTATTTTGGTTGTCGTAGATAAATTCATTCGATATGCCCATTTTCTGGGTTTGGCACATCCATTCACTGCCTTTGATGTGGCCTTACTCTATCTGAACAATGTGTACAAGCTCCATGGACTTTCTCTGGCCATCATTTCTGACCGTGATTGTATTTTCACGAGTGCACTGTGGACTGAGCTTTTTCGTCTGGCCGACACACAACTTCAGATGAGTTCTGCCTACCACCCCCAAACTGATGGGCAAACGGAGCAGGTAAATCAATGTTTGGAGACCATTTTGCGCTGCTTCGTACATGCTTGTCCCAGCCGTTGGTCTCGCTGGTTGGCGCTTGCTGAATTTTGGTACAATACCGCCCTACCATTCCGCCTTGGGTTCTTCCCCATTTGAGGTATTATATGGCCATCCTCCTCATCATTTTGGTGTGTTGGATGGAGTTACCTGCGCTGTTGCTGATTTGGAAGAATGGCGCAAGGAACGTACTATGGAGCGCCATGTCAATGCCACGTGGGACGAAGACCTAGTCAAAGGAGCTACGTAGCGCCACGTCAGCCAGAACCAGGAACAATACTGCTCGAGGGACCTCGTTTGCACGGTTTTGTAAGTTGAAGGATGTGTTATACCCGATTTTGCACTGAAGGGACGAATTTTGGACTCGGCAACAAATTGAGGGACGTAAAGTGAACTTATTCCATATCTTTAGTTGGTCTCTGTTCTATAAATTGGCATATTTCTTGTTCTTTTGTTTGCTTGATCCTTTTTTTTTAAAAAATTAGTTAATACTTAATTAATCATGTAATAATACGAGCTTCGTTTTGTATGCCGGGGAGAAGGGTTGCCAACCCCTCCTCCCGAACACAGCCTTACTTGTGTACAATTCCTAGTTCTTAACGATGCATATGGAACAAGTATTACTCTCGTGAGGCTTATTTCCAACGTTATCGAAGTGCTTGCTCTTAATTGCCCATCCTGAGGAACATTTTGCACAAAGTTATTTTGACTGTATTTTACGAATTTTGGTCTTTTCCTCGGTGAAATTTGTTTGAGCATACACGAGCCACTGACCAGAGCGGAGCATGACAAATACAGGCGTCGAATGCCAATTGCATCCTTCATCTGGATCTGGATTGGCCCATTATGTATCTATAAGCTTATTTGGGCCCATAAATTTCACTCAAAAGGAATAAGTCCATTTTACCTCCCACATCTTTTGCACTTCGTCGAATAACATCTCTCAACTTGTCAGGTGGTTTTGTAAGTGGTTTATGCTGATGTGGCAAGTTGACTTTGTCCAAATGTGCTGATGTGGCAGCCAGGTCATCAAAGCGATTAAAAATAGAAGTGGGTCCCACATGTAAGTGACAAATGCTAAAATAAAAAAATGGTGGGGCCTACTTGTCAGCCCCATTTTTTTTCTGATGTTCTTCTTCCCATGTCCCTTCTATCTCTTTCTCGCAGCCGCACGCGCGAAGGCTGATTCGGCCGGCCGGCGGCGGCGAACGTTAGTCGGGGGTGGCCTCGGAGGGCTTGAAGACGCGACTCATCTACTCGTACACCCGTGTCACCAGGGAGGGGGTGTAAGAGATGGCTTCATGCTGACCTTCCTGAAGGCGGCGAAGACGAACTGGGCGAGGCTCTTGAGCAGCGTGCCCGTCGGCGGTGGCGCCCTTCTCATCCCAGCGAGCTTGTCCTCCGCGCTCGGTGGGCCGCAACCACCCGACGAGCTCCCCGGGGCCTGGGCGGCCGTGGCTTCCCGACGAGCTCCTCCCCCACGTCCGGCCAGCTGCGGCCTCCCGGCGAGCCACTCCCCCGCGCCTGGCCCGCCACGCCCTCCCGGCGAGCTCCTTCCCCACACCCCCCACCGCCGCTCGAGCCGATGGAAGGCGTGAGGCTGTGAGAGATGAGGAGATGAAAGAGAGATGGGATAGGTGATAGGTGGCCCCACGTGGGTCCCACCTATTCCTTTTATTGTGAATGCCATCTAGATGCCACGTGGGATGATTAATTAGTCAATGTGCCACGTGGATGCCACATAAGCTAAAACTAGATTCAATACTGCCTTGAGAGTTGATTTGCACCGGTTTTCGGAGATGAGGCAGTCGTTATACCCGGTTTATTTGATGAAAGGCAAGAGATGAGGGAGGTAAAATAGACTTATTACCACTCAAAAAGCTTTAAAATACATAAACTAAACTAAAGGCCCATTATTAGTATAAAACACTGCAGGCCCACCGCGTTCTTCCGCCTGTACTATAGGAGTGTTAGGTTTAGGGCTTCCGCTTCCGCCGCCGCCGCCTCCTCCAAAACCTCGTCACCGCGCCGCCGCGACCACGCCGCTGTGCTGTCAAGAACCGGTTCGGCGACAACGTAAGTTCCGTGGCCGACGAGGTATTTGGCCGCTGCACCCCCCCGCCTCCTCCTCCGTTTTTTTTTCTCCGAGAGCATCGGTGATGTTACATCCATCTAAACTCATCCTTGCACTATGAGGTCACCGGTGAAGAAAAAATTGGGGAATATGTAGTCTGAGATGCTCTGTTGATCCTCTCCTTAGATCATTCTTTTCTACTGAGCTGATGACGCCGCTGGAGATTTCAGCTGCTGTTTGTTTTCGTTTTCTGAAGTCTGAGAGCACCAGTGATGTTTACATCCACACTCATCCTTGCACTATGAGGTTACCAGTGAAGAAATCATTGGGGGAATATGTAGTCTGAGTTGCTCCTGCTTTTCCTTTCTCGCGATTCTTCTTTAATTTGTGGATTTGTGGTTGATTTTTTTTGGCTTTGCCTTTATGCTTCTTGATTCCTCTCGTGGTTTTGTGGTTGATTTTCGGCTTTGCCTTTATGCTTCTTGGGTTCCTCTCGTGAATACTGATTTCGGTTTCTTTCTGTGGCTTGATAGCCACCAGGTAGATGGGGAAGGCAAAGCGTGCGTCGATTTTTATCAGGCTTGTTTCAGCAGCCGGAACCGGGTTTTTCTATGTGAAGCGCAAGAATCCTCGTCGGATCACAGAGAAGCTTGAATTTAGGAAGTATGATCCACGAGTTAACAAGCATGTTCTCTTTACAGAAGCAAAGATGAAGTGAGATGGTGCTGGGCAAATCTTCTCCACAATGTGCAAAGCTGAATAACCTGCAAAAAAGAGTCGTGTCAGCATTCAGGAACCTGTCTACTGTTAAGAATGCTATGATCAGTTTATCACCCTGTTCTAGGTTCCAGCGTTTTATGAAGACAATTCCAACAAGTATGAGTTTGATCATGATTAGCACTGGGTTTCTGATGTTGTGCATGTTGGTTGTGTTTTTGGAATGGGCTGTAAGCCTACAAACTAGGAATGCTTTGATTGTTTTACCATATCCCCAGTTAAAGCAAAATTCTATTATGGCAACTTGTAGATAGGTTTCACCATACTGAATTTGACTGTATGTATTCCTTTAAACATGTTTGTCAATACCTGGAAGTTATCTTGAATTTGGCCATGATCTGCATTGAGACAAATGATTCAGTGTACCTTCTTTTTTTAACATTGGTTTGGAAAACACTACAAAATTCCTTTGGAAACATTGTAAAATTCTCCGATCCAAATGGAGCCTAAACATGTGTGATTTGTAAGATTGGCAGGACCTGGTATTCTTCTTGAATATGCTGCAACCTGTACTGTAAGTTGTAACAGAAGTAGTTTAGACTCTACAATCTGAACTTGTTTGACAAGAACTCAAGATAAAGGACTTCAGCTGCTCCACAAGTTTTACCTGACCTGGCGATATCTGCTGTTAAGCAACACCGGGGACTTCTCCGGGCTTCTCTTCATCACACGGATCACTGGACCTGGCTTGCTCATTGCTGCATTTTGATCATGGATTTTATCGTCGATGGTTGCTGAAAGCGTTTCAGTGTTGCAAATTTACATTTCTTTTTGTGGTTACGACCTAATTTTTCTCCTGCTCTATCGAAAAAAAAATACAGCCGTTCGCATCTAGAATTTGTGTGGGCCGTTTGCTTTAAAGCTCCTGTACCGAAGGCTTCTTGTATCGTCTTGGGCTTGTGGGACAACACAAATTCGCAATTGTTTAGCTCAAAAACCTTGTTACTCCAAACAAAATGAAACATTTCAATCGATCAGTTAGACAGTAACAAAGAAACAGAAGAATTTCCTGGAGAATAAGCATTCGTAGTGGTGGACCAAATCGCTCGTCAGAATGTCAGAATCTGGCTCTAGCGACGGGTTCCTAGTTTCAAAGGAGGGCCAAACTTGGGCCTTTCCTTTTGCCGGACGTGTTACAGCCTGGTAATTGGGCTTGGCCTTAGCTTATGCTTTCTTCTGCAACAGCAACCGCTCTTGTGACCTGGACCACTTGCCTGACTGAAAACACTTGAACCTCTGCTACAATTTCACCCAAAAGAAACTACAAACTTCTGCAAAGTGGATAGCACATAACAGCATTCTTTTGGGTACCCTAGGTTGTCTTTAGTCCTCGTAGTGCTCGATTGACATCTGATATGGTAGTACAGTAGTTCCTCATCTTTTAGTGAATTTCTCCAATGGTGGTTGCCTGGTTGGCCCTGGTTAGATGTTTCAAAATATTCAGCATGTATAATGTATTAATCCAACTAAACTGTGGGAGCTCGACAAGACTAGGCTGTGTATCAAGGTGCAGAATTGCAGAACTAATGCTCACCTTGGTTTTGTTTTTGTTTCGAAGAAATGCTCATCTTGTTCCTGGACATCTGAAATACTATGGTTTTTTTTTCGCAAACGCGTAAAAAAATTATACGTTATCATATTAGAAGAGAGCAAGGTTTTAATATACAACGCAACAGGCCATGGAGACACTTGCCAGCGGAATGGAAGAAAAAAAAAAGAACACGGCAAGGAAACGAAAAAAGAACTGCTAACGAAAAAACTGCTCCTATATAGAGGGAGGAAAAAACGGTGGAGCCACCCTAATGTCCCAACAAGTCTTCAAAACCTACGGTGCCAACAACAGACCACAACCGGCCTTCCTGAAGAATGGGCTCCAAGACCACAAAGACCAACGAAAGAGACCACAGAGACTACAGTTCACAATCAGTAAACGATCATATCTTGTTAAAAGGCTGCGGCATTATCTACTTACATTTTAACAAATGCAACGCAATTATCACCGAGACAATTGCAACACACGCATGTTTTCGGTAGCTTATGTATTATGGATTATCACGGTGCACTTCCCAAGCTTTTAAACAGTACACCTTTTGCAAAACCTTTCTTCGTTCGTATTTCTTAGAGAACTTTTCAAAATTAACTTATGAACTTTACAAAATGCAATGCCCTCGAGTAAACTCAGTTTCATTTCACCATCCACCGTTTATAAAGAGTACGCGTTTTCTGATTTCGCTTCAAATCCTTACAGGTAATCCCCTTTTAAAATGATGCCTACAACAACGATGAACGATGATAAATTGGGAAGCTGCCATATGCACATGTCACTTCTTGACGACTATTCCCTCCGTCCCAAAATATAACAACTTTTGGTTGGATAGGATATATCATAGTACTATGAATCTGGATATGCCTCTTGTCTAGATTCGTAATATTATGATATATTTCATCCATAAAAAAATTACTATATTTTGGGACGGAAGGAGTACAAAGCTATAGGTAGCTAGCTCTGTATAGTGAAATAAATCTAGAGGATTCCATGATCTTGCTTGCAGCCCTGCGCCGTCAGTACAGTTTTAATGTAGGTCTTAGCTTGATCGTCTTCGACATGTCTGCCTCCGGTACGTTGCCATCCTGCGTTGCAATCATGGCGCGATCGAGCTAACCTGCAACCTAATCCTTGCCATGATTCTAGTGTCTCCTCGTCTCTTTGTCACGAAATGTTGCTCCTGTTTTTATCTGCTCCTACTCATCCTATTCATCATGTTTTGAGGCATTAATTTCTTACCACAACATTTGGTTTGAGTGTTCGCCAATCGACGTCCATGACGCCACAACATATGGTCCTATTTACATACATTTATTCTGCGTGATTATATTGAATCCTCTAGCCTGCAAAGCCTACCTATATATCAGCCATGGCATTAACTCGACCTGATTCTTTTCACGCTTTAGTAATGACAATGCTGCTGCTACGACATCCACAGTGTGCCTTTGCATCAACACGTGCTTGTACACATGTAGTACTGTCATCGCCACTAAATGTGCTGCAAGTACGTACTTGCTAGAAAATCTCTAGCCATTATAGACTGTAATATCGGTTGCTAGTACACACCTCGCCTCTCTTTCCGTTAATTTATAGCCTGCCATTGGTTGCTGTCTGAATTTATGGAGACGCAAGCTAGCTAGAGTTCCTACTTCCTCTTATAATTCGGAAGATTCTTCTGCTCTGCACACTGATATTACATATATGGACACAATTGTCCATACATGCATGTCATTGTTTTCCTTTTGCCATCTTGATTGGCTGCTTTCCATTAATAATTGGTTGCAAAGCTCCAGTAATTGTCTGCTATCTTATCTTTACAATACATATCAAGTGCAACAAATGTCTGAGGAAAGTGTGGTAGAGGTCACCAACCAAACCATGGTTGTGTTTAGTCCAGCGCAAAGTTTAGATTTTGGTTAAAATTGGAGATGATGTGACTGAAAAGTTATATGTGTATGACAGGTTGATGTGATGGAAAAGGATTAAAGTTTGGATCCAAACTTTGGATCTAAACACAGCCCATCTTTAGTTACTGCACCCAAATCACCTACCTATATATATATGCTTCTGTTGGACTGATTATTTGTTTGCTGTGCATGCAGCAGGAGTGTTTCAATACTCAGTGGGAGTAGAAAGACTGAGCATGCAGCTAACAGCCTAGGACCAAGAGAGTAGGTATCAAGCCTGGCTCCAAAGGCACTTGTTAGATAGAAAGGACTTAACAATTAATCACACCTTGCTTAGAAGTTACAAAGACTATCTGGGACTTGATTGATGTTGTTAGTATGCTAGCAGTACAGTGTATGGCTTGTTCCTTTGTTAATTATTGCCATTGTGGGAGGGTTGACGCCTAACCACTGCTAGCTACTCCCCTTTTCTCTTTCAGGGCTTCAAAGTTCAAAGAGAGGGTAGCATCATGCTTGCTTTAGTCAGAAGAAAGTCACTCACATCCCTACTGTTCTAGCTTTCAGTTGAGATCAGCTCAATCAAAGATACCATGCCTTCGAACTATACAAGCAAATCGCATGCCCCTGCTTATAGTCACTGGACGGAGGGTCCTATGATCTTTGGGCCCCACTTTCGGTGACATTATGTACTTAGAAGGATGGAAAAATTAGAGAATTTATTAGAAGTATTGTATATGTTTCTCCGGGCATGGACCATATATGGGGATATGGATGCCTGAATGGAAACAGCACGAAAACATAAAATATTTTTTGAACTTTGCCGTTTGGATAGTAGCAGGGTTGGTGATACTTTGCGTCTTTGGTTGTTAAGCAGTTAGCATGACGTTCTGGTCATTTTGCTGCTTCTATTATTTCGCTAGATTCCCTCTACTTTGCCTTTGCCTGTTTTGCCATGCTTTTAACAGTTTCCTGTTGTGCTTCCATGCATGTTACTGAACTACTCCCTCGTTCCCATAATATAAGGGATTTTGATTTTTTATTTGTACTGTTTGACCACTTGTCTTATTTAAAAATTTGTGCAAATATAAAAAAAATAAAAAGTTGTGCTTAAATACTTTTGATAATAAAGTAGGTCACAAAAAAATAAATAATAATTCCAAAAACTTTTGAATAAGACGAGTGGTCAAATAGTGCAAGCAAAAACTTAAAGGCAAAATTTGCTACAGGACACCGAAAGATTGCGGCCTTTACTGTGATACACCCGAAGATCGTGTATTTACTCGTGGACACTACAAAAAAGTGGTCAAAATGGAGAGAGAAAGAGCTGTGTAAGTACCAAAATACCCCTGGACACGTATTGTTCTTCCTCTCTCTCTTCTTTTCTTTTCCCATTCTTCCTCACGATGGCAGCGGAGGGGAACCGATCGACGGCGAGCGGCGGCGGGCGCGGATGGGAGGGCGCTCCAGGCGGCGGCGGGAGCGGCACGAAGGGGGCGCGGCGGAGAGGAAGCTTCAGATGGTGGCGATGGCGGGGCGGCGGTCAGCGTGCACGGCGGCGCGCAGGGAGATGGAGGGGATGGGGGAGAGGCGGGCACCGGCGGCCATGGCGGAGACGTCGGCCGTCGTGGCGCCAGCCGCTGCCTCCATCGCCGCCTGCACGGTCCGTATCCGCCTCAGCCACTGCGAGCTCTGCCTCAGCCAACCGTCGCCCAGGCAAGCTCCGCTTCCATGCGACCAGGCCGTTCCCAACGCTACCCACCATCGTCATCGCTGCGGGAATCTCTCGAAGGAGCAGAGCTCGCGCATTCCCCTTGCTCGCTGTCACGACCGCCGTCCCCCGCCCCAGCGGCAGAGAGCTTGCTCCGCCTGGACCACCGCCGCCGCGGCCTCACGCTGCCGTCCTCAAGATGCTGCCGGCCGGCGCCACGACGGCCCGCCTCTCCGTGATGGACGCCGGTGCCCGCCTCTCCCCCATCCCTTCCACCTCCCTGCGTGCCGAGCGCCGGCCTGCCCCCATGCACCGCTGCCCCTCACATCTCCTCGCGATGAAGAAGAACAGACAAAGAGAGGAAGAAGAATAAGAACAAAGAAAGAGAGATTGACAAGTGGACCCATGGGCAAACTTGTCTTTAACTAAAGTTTCTCTCTCCATTTTGACCGGAAATAATAAAATAATGGAAGGAGTGTCCAGTAGCTAATTACCACTTTTTTAGTGTCCACGAGTAAATACACAATCTTCAAGTGTCTCATAGCAAAGACCGCAATCTTTCGGTGTCCTGTAGCAAATTTTACAAAACTTAAAATCCTTTATATTATGAGACGGAGTGAGTAGTTAGTATCGTCTAAATTTGATGAACTTCTTTCTTTTTTCCCCCTTTTACACGAAAACATGAGCTTACGTTCGTTGGATAGCAGCAGCCAGCAAGATTATAGCCTTGGATAGCTGGTACGTCTTCCGTTCTTAAATAATTGATTGTTTAAGTTTAAGCTTGTTTTATCTTAAAAAAAAGTTTAAGCTTGATTGTCTGTCTTTTTTTTTCCTGAAAAAAATTATATATACTTTGTTAATGGTGCTAGATGGGATCTGCGCTCTGAACTCCTTGAACTTGAACAGTAGTACAGTACCATCAAGATTTTGTTGGTTTAATATACAATAGTAGTTCACAATCCCCTTAACTAGTTTCTAAAATAATATTGGATATGTGGAACAGGAGGCAGTAACACACACGATGAAAAATATGCCACTACTTCAAGTTCCGAAAGCAACCTTTATGGGGTGGTTTTAGCCAATTTTCGTATTTAGGGCCCCTTTAAATCGCATGATTGAGAAAACGTAGGAATAGTAAAAACATAGAATTTTGATAGGAATGTAAGTGTAAAACAAAGGATTGCAAAACATAGGAATGACCGTTTAATTGAACCGCAGGAAAAACACAGGAATTGGATGAGAGAGATAGATTCAAAAGGAAAGTTACCAAGAGGTTGAAGTTCTTGCTAATTTTTTCCAAAATCTCTATAAGATTGTCCATTCCATAGAAATTTCAAAGGATTGAATATTTCAAAGAGCTTCATATGAAATTTTCCTATATGATTGAAAATCCTCCAAAATTCCTATGGTTTTCCTCCTAATAAAAAGGGTCCTTACTTTTGCAGAGTAGAATTCTGAATGAATTTTGAGATATTTGTTCTTCAAAATTCGTGTGAAGTTATCCATGATCCAAACATATAAAAGGGTTATGACTGCTTAGCAACAAGAGGTACCAAAAGATACCAAGAACTCTACACTATCTTCTCTTTTTTTTTCTACACTAGTTAACTACAAGAGGTATCAAAGAGTTACTGAAAGCTAAGGGCCCCTTTGAATCTTAGGATTGAGAAAACATAGGATTTTGATAGGAATGTAAGTGTAAAACAGAGGATTGCAAAACGCAGAAAAACACAGAAATGACCGTTTGATTGAACCGCAGGAAAAACACATGAATTGAATAAGACAGAAAGACTCAAAAGGAAAGTTACCAAGAGGATGAGAGCCCCTTTGAATCGTAGAAATGAAAAAACGGAGGAATATGAAAAACATAAGATTCTGACAGGAATGTAAGTATAAAACAGAGGATTGCAAAACACAGGAAAAACACAAGAATGATTGTCGAGGAGTGAACCTCTCTAGCGGGAGGACGCAAGAACCCCCTTTGTGAGTTCGGCCAGGGGAATAAGGCGCAATGATCAAGAGCGTATCTTCGCCGTGGGATTACGCTAGCGTGGTGGATGGCGATCGAGAAGGAGACAGAGGATTTATCCAGGTTCGGGCCGTTGAGAAGCGTAACACCCTACTCTTGTATGTGGATTTAAGCTTATGCTGTTGCAAGAGTTCTCAAACCCTAGGGAGATGGTCGGCTAACTTTCTCCTAAGGTTCAAGCTTCCAAGAGTCGTCGTTTTGCTCGGTGGGCAAGGTTCTCCTTTTATAGTTTAAGGGGTTATCACATGCACCGCATGTACACATATCGTCCTTGGAGGGGGGCCCACATCAACTCGGGCTGAGTAGCCAACCATGCCTTAGGCTGAAAGTAAGGTGGCTGCTTGTCCTCAGGTGGGTCCTAGTGCCGTCCTTCGTCTGACACGAGGGACATCCCCCGTCATTCTCTCTTAATTTCATGGAGACTTTGGCAAATGCATGCCCAGGGGAGGCACTAATTGTACATTGGTCTTCGAGTGTTGATGGGATAGGGCATACCTGCCCCCCACGCCGCCTGACACAAGGCGGGGCTTGGGTGCGCTGCCGCCCGTCCCATCCGCCTGCGGCCGGTCTTAGCCCAGTCAAGGACGATTGATGCACGTCAATCGATTGGATGTTGCACGACCAGCCACGCCGTATTAAATGCGGCGGTGGTGGTTGGGACGCCACCCATCAATGCGCCTGGCAGCGCCCCTTCCTCCACCCACTCAGCTGCGACGTGGCAGCCGAGCGTGGGCCCTGGGGCGACGCAGCCTCTCGGGCCCGAGGGGTGCGACGGGATACCCCGAGGCCCCTAGGCGGTTACGGGCGCCCTTCGGCTACTTACTACCTGCGCGCCCAACCCCCCCCTCCCCAGGCCGCGCAGCCACGTGGCTAGGGGAAAGGACCCTTTCCCCTTAGCATGGGTACCCTCGGGCCCATATCACCGACATGATCGTTTGATTAGACCACAGAAAAACATAGGAATCAGATGAGAGAGATAGACTCAAAGGATTCTTACCAAGAGGTTGGACCTCTTGCTAATTTTCCTTCAAAACCAATATGCAATAAGCCATTTCATAGGAAATTTGTAGGATTTGGAAAACTTCAATCCTTTAAATCAAAGGGCTACGTAGGAAAATTTTCTATAGGATTTCAATCCTATGAAATTCCTTCATAATTTCTTTGATTTAAAGAGGCCCTAAAGCTCTTGCTAAATTTCCTCCAAAAATCTATATAGGATTGTCAATTCCACAGGAATTTTAAAGGATTGGATAGGATTCAATCATTTGTGTCAAAGGGCTTCATAGGAAATTTCCCTATAGGTTTAAAATCCACCAAAATTCATATGCTTTTCCTCTAAATCAAAGGCCCCTAACCTAAACACTGTTCCCTGAATGATTTCTTCTATGATTACGAATGATCTACCAGAAACTCCATTCCCCTGACAGCAACACACCACCAGATAGCAACATCAAATTGGATTTTAGGAATTAAGCAACAAGCTACTCTAGTATAGCAACAAGACCTGACAAGTTTAGCCAGGGGGCCAGCCAGCCTCTCCCGACGAACGATCGAAGCCAGCTGCTGCATTATAAGTGTGCAGTGCAGAGCTCTGTAGCAACTGAATCATGGCGGACTCCTTCCTGCCTGCCTCCCTTCCAAAGCTAGCCATTGCGTGATGGAGCGATGGATCGAGTACTACTAACTAGTACGTGTCCTAGTGGCGATCGAACTGCCGATCCATCGAGCAACGTATGCAACTTTGGGGCACATAATGATATACGATCATGTACTGATGTACCGAGTAAAACCATGGACAGGCCAGTACTTGACAATATGTACTCCTTCCTCCAAAAAAAATACCTGCATCTTTTGTTACTACCTTCAACCCTGCTAAGTACAGGGGAATCTACAATTACCCATGTTTAAATGCATGTGTTAATCTGCACCCTGTGAAATCTGTGATGTATAATAACCTACAAAATTAAGATGCAGTCATGCAGACAATCAATCAAAGTGGATGCATTCTGTTAGTTTTTTTTTCATAAGGCTGGTAGCCTCATTATCTGAGAAATAAGGCTGTCAACCTGCTTCGTTGTTTGCTGGTTTGAGTACGGATTGAGCATGCTTCACTGAAATCATGAACTGGTTCTTCCCGAAATGAGATCATGGAAGGCTTGCCATTCACTCATCCACAACCGGAGCTTCTTTTCCATGATAACAGTATGGGTATCATCCTTGTCTGACCGAACGATCATAAACTATGGCTCTGTGATGTATTCCTTACAAATGAGTCCCAGAATTCGACAAACAAAATTGTAAATGATCTTATAATGGAATAGCCATGGGTCAAACATTTGCTCCTAAAATTGGTGAATCATTGATAATCTAGGAGGGCCAAGACATGATAGGTATCTTCCTTTAACATCTCCCCTTTTTCTGTTGTTGCCCATTTCCTGCTGTTCTTTCTCAGAAATTTTACCCTACCATGCTACCAGCAGCTTATGATTTATGCTTGATTTTTACAAAAACACGCTATGAAACAAACAATTAATTTTCACCTGACAGGTAATTAACAGGTCCCATATTGAATTTGCCGGCCTAGTCTTCGAAGATGCTCATAGGGGTAGGGTTTGCGTGCGTGTGTTCATAGGGGTGAGTGCGTGTGTTGTGGCCTGCGTTGTACTGTGTAATTAAAAAAAAAGATCCCATGGTATAGGAAGCCATGAAACATTTCTTTAATTTCTTAAAACAAAATTGCTATTAATCAAACTTTGCTGAAGCAGTCTTAAGAAAAATAGAGATTTTCTTGAACCAAAACATGGACAGGAAATCACCATGAGTTAAACGCTAAGAATAAAATTGGACATATGTATGTTCAGATTCATTTCTAAGATTTGATTTTTTTTAAACGGATAAAGCATAACCTTCTAATTGCACACAGTATTTGGTAGTAACTGGCATGAGAAATTGACAGAACATATGATTTTTTTCTCTGTTTCACGAAAAAAAATTCTTTTTTTTGTTTGGTTGAGTCGTTGTTTGCCTACTCCACAGCATCCATCATCCACAGCTACACCCTCCTCTCCCGAACCCCAATCACCATGGCCATAAGACGATGAGCTGAGAGAGAGAGTGCCAACCATCTCCTCTCTTCTCTTCTCTTCTCTCTCCTCCTCTCCCCGACAAGTACAGGGCTCGTCTTTTCCTTTCTTCCCCTCACTCTTTTCCCCTTCACTCACACACAGTAACACTGTGCGAGCCTGTGTGGGACTGTGGGTGTTGGCCATTCCAGTACAATCCGTTCTCTTTATTCCTCCCTCTCCTGCTTGTCTCGTTGCGTGGCCGTGGCCTTGTGCGGTTTTATGGATCAAGAAACCTCACGAGAACCCCGACGCTTCGGCCGTCTGGTGGCGCGGCGCTAGCGGGGGGGCGCTCCGGTCGTCCTCTTTGGATCGCTCCTCGCGATCGCATTGCGGCCGCGTTCTTTGATTTTTTTTTATTTTGGGTCTTTGTTCGGAGTGGCGTGCCGTGGCGGCGGTTTTTGGTTGTTGTTGTTCGGATTGTTTCTTGGAGGAGGAGAAATTTCGCGCCTTGGTGAGTTGGGATTTGATCTTTGGACCGGCTGAAATTGGTATCTTGTTTTGTTTGGGATTTTGTTTTGTTTTATTGAGTTGCGGTATGTTTTGTCTGGATTAGGAGCAATGGCGGGCGGCGGCGGCGGCGGTGGGCAGTCGGCGATCGCCGCCGAGGACGACGACCTCGAGCGCGGCGCGGAGCGCGACGAGGAGGAGGAGGAGGGGAGCCAATACTTCACCGACGCGGAGGACCACCAGTCGTGGGCGTCGCACTCGCGCCACAACTCCACCGCCTACGAGGACTACATCTCCACCTGCGCCTCCCTCCGCGCGAGCTCCTACGACGGCGAGGCGGAGGAGGAGGAGGATGCCGCCGGCGGCGGCGGCGGCGAGCACCACCGCAGGAAGTCGTCGTGCGTGTCGGAGTGCTCGCTGGACGACGTCGACCTGGAGGCCGGGCTGGCCGAGGTCATCAAGGGCAGCCCCGAGAAGGCGGAGAGGTGCTGCCGCATTTGCCACCTCGGCCTCGAGACCGCGGCGGCGGAGTCCGGCGCCGGCATCACGCTCGGCTGCTCCTGCAAGGGCGACCTCTCCTACTCCCACAAGCAGTGCGCCGAGACATGGTTCAAGATTAGAGGCAACAAGTAAGCTCCAGACTCACTCATCTTCTAGCTCAGTCATCTAATCCACTCTCAATTACTATTTGATTAGATGCAATGTTCGAAGTCGAACTCCATGTGTTAGCTCGGATAAATCGATGAATCAATTAGTTTATTATTATTGGATAAGGCATCACGCATCAGCGTAAGAGTGAAGTAACACAAGATTTATTTCAGATATATATATATACTAGGGCATATGGGTGTATGAACACATGGTTAAGGAATCTTGATAGGTGTCTGTTTTTTTTTCTCCTTTGCTTTCTTTGGGCGGGCAAAGGTAAAGGAGCAGATGGGGAGGAAAAGGCAAAGTAGTGGATTAATTAGTACTCAGATGGGGAGTAGTGTTGTAGGAATCGGGAAGGTTGAGATCATTGGAGAGGATAAAGTTAGGATTCGTTCTTTCAATCTGTTTTTCTCACAGATTCTCCGTGGCATCTGCTTGTTCCTCTGGAGTGTTATGTTGACCAAGTTTGTTTGTTGATAGATTGACATGGTCTGATACTATGATGCGCCAGTCTATGTGACATGCCTTCTTTTTTCTCTTCGATTTGATGGTGCGAGGGAGGTGTGATTGTGTCATCTTCCATTCTGAAAGTGTTTGTTTCAACACAATTGTAGTTAGGTGATCCACTGAGTCTCAGTCACAACCATAATGTGCTCCACTTAGCCTTGATCCACTTAATAAAATTGTTGTTAAGAGAATCAACCATAGTGTGCTCCACATAGTCTCAGACTCTGAAGTGATAACCGCTTCCAGCGTAGGAAAATGGCCTATTATAGACAGGGGATGGTTATAGACAAAATTGGTTTTAAATTTTAATAATCATGGCTTAGTTGCTAGTCACTGTAAAAGAGGTGTTGGGCAATACAAACTAGTCTGCAAGACTAATTTTTTTTAGTGGTTGGTGTTTTCTTTCTCATAAAAATCGGTAGCGCAAACCGACACACAAGTACCTGTTTTGTTCTTGATATTATTTTTTACTCTTTTTTTTTGCTTATATATTGTTGCCACAGCTTGGTCACTGAAAGATTTGCTCAAACTACTAACAAGAACATTTGCTGACTAATGCAGTTTAGGCTAATGAGATTAGTTCAACAATATAATTACACTAAAGTTTGAACCACATATATTGTAATTGGAAACTGTGAACCACGGCAACTCTTACTTTATAAAATTATTTCGATTCTATTTCTAGAGCCAAATTTCTCAAATGAGTCTGAAATTTCAGACCTTGGTTGTAATAAATGATTTACTTATGTGACATCAGCTTCAGCAATATTCATTGCACCGATTATTGTTTTCACACTATGAGATATAATAGTGAGCCCTGAAATTCCTATGCTGCTCCCATGCTGAGAAGAATAGACTGAATTCTGATCACTGTGTTTGTCTGCACTTGGATCTTTTTGGACAATTAGTAATTTTTAAGTTTTAGCTCTTACCTTTTTTCCGTTTGCAGTACAAGGCTATAGGAAAACACTGCGGTAATTCTTGCAAATATATCTATATTTACTGAGGCTTTTATCCTTACTTGCCCAATAATCGATGTTAGAGTATATGGTGGTTAGAGCAATAATGTTGTTAGATTGATTTATATCGTAGTCTTCCTTTTCTGTAGATCCCTCCTTATCTCCACACCTTTTGTACTCTAACAATCAAGATTGCATCAATCATACTTGTACTGCTTAAATCATTTTTTTACACTGCTTAAATCATACTTGATAAGTTGATATCCCCAACATTTTACACTCATTTAATGATATAACCTGTCAATCGCTTTATCAAATTTCAGTAAAATAGAATTGAATGGCCCTCAATAATTTCAATCTTACTTCAAGTGCGAAGGTGATAGGTTTTGAGTGCATTTAAACTAAATGATCTATCTTTCTGTTTGCCAGGATATGTGAAATCTGTAGCTCTACCGCATGCAATGTGGTAGGCATTGGTGATTCAGAATCCGTTGAGCAATGGAATGAATCGAACAGCACAGCACCTGCACAAGCACCACCAGCTGAAACTCAGAGATTTTGGCAAGGGCATCGGTTCCTGAACTTTCTTCTTGCTTGCATGGTTTTCGCCTTTGTTATCTCATGGCTCTTTCATTTCAACGTCCCGGGCTAAGTTTTGAAACACATGGTCCTCAATAAAAGTTCCAATGCCATTACTACACACCTGTGGGTTGGATTTAGTAAATCTGAAGAACAGGCTGAGGTGAAGGAAAGTTATGAAGTGGTACAAAAATGTTGGGTGGGGCAATTGCCTCCTTTCACAACGACCAAGATTCCATTAGACAAGAAGCTGGAAGGACAATTTCCTCCTGTTTCCCTTGTCTGGATGGAGATGAAAACAAAGAATGGAGGATGTGTTTGTTCCGTCAATAGTGCTGTCATGGTTTTCAGGAAGAGATTGTGCTGTATCCATTCCCTATCTTCTCAGGCAATTTATCATTTATTCTGCTGATTTGGTGCAAGTGTTATCTTCCAGGAGAAAAATGTGCTGAGTTCGGAAGCATGTCGCCAGAAAGAATAAACAATATTGTGAAGTTCCTGGGCATATCGCCGCACATGAAATTGTCGATTTTGTGGAAATAATCCTGTAATGGTCCTTTCGACGTTTGTGACTCCGTGTTTGGTTGTTTGTTGGATGGAGTACATGATGATAGTGATGAAATGTCACTCTTTGTTGGACGTTAGTACTCTTTGTTGGATGGAGTACTACAGAATAGTACTAGTAGAATTTTTTTATCCATGCTCATTCTAAACAATATATCATTTCATCGGTCTTTTTCGTGGTACTAATGTGGATATGTTTGACCACGAAGTGAACTGTTGAGTTGAAGAAATTACTGACTTGTGGCCCAACTCTCTCT
This sequence comes from Oryza meridionalis, assembly GCA_000338895.3. NCBI lineage: Eukaryota > Viridiplantae > Streptophyta > Magnoliopsida > Poales > Poaceae > Oryza > Oryza meridionalis. The sequence goes on from CM002528.2 coordinate 22,454,426, forward strand.
GTCCTTAAAAAAGCCGACCTCGTACTTTACGTGATATATATTATGTCCAGATTCGTTATACTAAGGTTGGTTTCTTTTGGGACAGAGGGAGTAGCGGGGAAACCCATTTAGTCCATGTCGAAGCTTGTACTACTCTTTTCGTCCTAAAATATAAGGATCCGGATTCGTAATACTAATGTATCATATCCATCTAAAATCCCTTATATCTGGGACGGATGGAGTACAAAGTACACGTGGTACAATCTTGAGACTAGAGATTGGAACTCCTGTGAGTGTGCGATTCAGTGCGTGTCTGGCATAAACACGCAATAAATTGCACGATACTTGGTGGACGTATACTACATACTACCACCACCACCGTTCTTTAGTTTACACACTTAAGGGTGTGTTCGGAACCTAGAGTTCCTAACTCACCCCTCTCTTTTTCCGCGCGTATGTTTTTCAAACTACTAAACAATGCGTTTTTTTAAAAAGTTTTTATACAAAAGTTACTTAAAAAATCATATTGATCCATTTTTGAAAAAAAATAACAAATACTTAATTTATCACGCGCTAATAGATCGATCCGTTTTCCGTGCGAGGAGTTTAGTTCCTAACTCCACCTATCCAAACACAGCCTAGGCCTTGTTTAGTTGCGGAAAATTTCTGGGTTTGATTATCATATCGGATATACTAACAGACATTTGAAGTATTAAACGTAGTCTAATAATAAAATAAATTACAGATTCTGCCAGGAAACTACGAGACAAATTTATTAAGCCTAATTAATCCGTTATTAGCAAATGTTTACTGTAGCACCATATTGTCAAATCATGCGCAATTAGGCCTAAAGATTCGTCTCACAATTTACACGCAATCTGTATAATTAGTTTTTTTTCTACATTTAATAATCTATGCATGTGTCCAAACATTCGATATGACAGCGTGGAAATTTTTATTTTAGAAACTAAACAGGGCTTACACCGTGCTGCAGCCAGGCCCAGATATAAATGCAAATTGGTTGCTGGAAGGCCACGGTGTCAAGACACGGCTACAGGTTGATGTTGAATTGTTGATGCAGGTTGAAAGTATGGACGCGTATGATGAGATCGCGTGCTGTGCCACCCTGCGGCGAAGAAATTTCACTTTTTTCAGTAGACTGTATCGTCCACTCGATTAAAACACCGAAAAAACAGATGGTCCCTCCTGCAGTTACTTCCAAGTTCATCCATCCATCTCTGATCTCACTCTACCCGTGTCACTCCACGATCATCACCAGTGGCTCTATCCAAGCCGGTGATGTGAACAAAGCCTAATCACACACGCAGGGGCGGATTTAGCATATAGCTGATGGGGTCTAGGACTCTAGTCAATTTTTACCTATGAGATGTGGAGTATATTCTTATGTGTATGACCTATGAGTCCCCACATTATCTGGAAAGAAGGCCTCCACTCTCAGTTTTTGTTACTTCTCTTGCAATCTCTGTTTGTGCATCGAGGCGTTACTACCAAGACTCGAACCAATCACTCCCAATCCCCTCGATCTAATTGGCAAAATTTGATGCATTCTACGCTCGCCGAAAAATTCTTGCGCTTCCACAGCCCGCAATGTGTCCAACAAGAAGCCGCCTAGATGCTGGATGAGTCGCCCACTCATGAACGCTGGCGACCTGCGGTACTTCCTTTGACTACTCTCCGTCTAACAGCACTGTATTTCCCTGTCCACCAGGTGACGTCGCATGTTGTGGCCGATCTCTGCGCCACGCCCTAGTCTGCTAATTCTTACTCAGTGTAACTAAATCTTAAAACCCTTTGCATTAGTTATTAAGTTGTGATTCGATGTAATCCCTTCTTAGGGTGCGCTCTTTTCAGCTTATAGGATTAGATTCTCCTCGTTTTCCGTTAGCACGTTTTTCAAACTGTTAAACGGTATATTTCATGCAAAAACTTTCTATAAAGAAGTTGTTAAAAAATCCAACAAATTTATTTATAAAAAAATTATATATTAATACTTAATTAATCATATGCTAATCGTATTTCTCGTTTTGCATGCGGCTAGACTGTCCACCGCCACTGCTGAAACGATCGCACCCTAAGGGCCCCGATCAATTTTTATCCTCCATCCGCCTCTGCACACAGGCTCTCTGCCGTGCGATTGTTGCCTCCACCTCGACGCGGATAGCCGAGCTGCGCACATCATCGCTCTGCGCCCCACTACGTCGCCGTTCGCGCGACGCAGAGCTGGCACGTGGTCTCCCGCTCCGCTCGCCCACGCTGTCGCGGTGCGCGTCCGTGCCACATCGCGTGAGCGACACGCTCCAGGCGAAAAGCATGGGGGGTGGGCAACCAAAACCGTCGGCGAGTGAGCCAATACACGAATGAACAAACAATTGATCAGAAAGATTAAGCTGGCCAATATGTACAGCGACAGCTAGTGACTCCGAAGAACGTCCTACGGCGGCCAAGATCCTGATTCCTGAATAGCGTCTACCGCCCGATTGATTAGAGCACCAAATCATCCATTCATTTCATTCGTTTTATCTGCGATCATGCTATAGTACCAGTATGGTGGATGAGCAGAAATCGACAAGGAAACTGTGTAATGCTGCCTCTGCCGCTGGAATCTTGTTCAGGATGTGCATGCACTATGCAGATGGACCGGGCGGTTGTTCTCAATCCGCCCCCAGAGGATTCTCCTCGGGGTCGACGCGAGAAGACAAACTCCCGGTGGAAAGCAGATGCCGCGGCTCATGTACCACCATTGGCAGCAGCGTCGGAGAGCGTGCTGTGGGCGTGATTGATGTCTTCGTCGTGCCTCCCGTTCATCTGCGCACGCTGTCGCTGAAATGATAGAAACAGACACGTCAGAAAAAAAAGTGCAATGTGACAGGTGCAGCATGGACAGTTTGTTCCAGTATGCCTAGTAGAAGGCTCCTCCAATCTAATACTAACCTAAAACCAGATTGAACATATACTAGAATATATCATATCCAATCCTAAGCTGCTACTAGGTTACGTCAAATCCAGATTATCTAAGTATATTCTTGGAAGTATATTATAGGATGGAGGGAGTAATTAAACTAGCAAGGGTTGTAAACAAACTTAGTAGTACTCGCTGTCTCAATAAACAAATCATGAGATGTGACGTATTCTAGTATAATGATCTGAGCAGGTTATCACATCTCATAATATATTTGTTTATTTTGGAACGGAGAAAGTAGGATCCGGCATAGTATAAAGTATAGGCAAGTTCATCTAATAGACAGGCTGACTGTACTAAGCTAGGCTTGTTCAGGGAGTATATAGGGAGAAGACTTCTACAATACCCGATCAGTAGGATCCCCATGGTTTCCGTTTAACAGCTTATGGAACTCTTCCTTCAGTCTGCTGTCTTTCTCCTCCTTCAACCTGCCATCCTTTTCCCTGGTACTCAATGGAAGCAAAGGTACTCCATTTGTACGATCCGGCATTTCTGTAAATATCTCAACAAAGCTTGTTACAAAGTGTTTACCATACAAATCCTTGTAAAGGCGTAAGGCAACAAATGTGACAAAAATATAACCTGGGAGTTTGTTGTCCACGAAGAATACGACTAAATTAACGGTATACCTGCATGGGAAAAGTATGTGAAAAGAGAGGTAGTGGCCACATTATGACAATAACAAGCAATGAGCTAAACTTATCATACCAAGCAACAACAACATCCACAGAGTAGTGTTTGCGAGAAGCAATTATAAGAAGACTCTGAACTATGGCCATGAACCAAGCAAGAAGCTTAACAAACCTGTAACAAAAGGTCCACCAGTTAAATTTTAGTGTTCAGGAATACACTCAGGCAAAGTTAATATTCAGGGGCTCAGAACTTGGTAATGTTCAAACCAGAAAACATTGGTAAGAACATACCTTTTTGAACCATATTTGTGGTATGTTCGAACAAAAACAAGAGTAAAAATCATGTGAGATGAAAATATCAGATCACCACAGCCAAAAAGTACTCCACGAGGAACTGAAAAAGAAAAAAAAACTTGTGTGATCAGGAAAAATTACTTGCGCAGCTGTCAAACCACAATAGAAACTTACAGTTAATCAGGAGCACTTCAAATACATTGTTGGGTGGTGGAAGAGTAGCCAACTTTGAGCCCTATAAAGGTAAAAGCTTCGGATGAGTGCTAAAATGAGTAATTGACAGGTTTACAAGCTTTCACATGTCCAAAAGCAGAGCAAGAGTGCATGTAAAATTCTTGGCTAAAATGAAAAAGGCACCTCACGACAATGGTAGTTTGGGCCCGGAAGCTGGGTGGAATAGAACGTAATGATTCTTAAAACCTGTGAAGCCTGAAGAAGAAATATTCAGTTACTTTTCAGTGGCATGCATAAACTATATCAATGGAAAAAATAGGAAGAATGCACTCACAACTAAAAAGGCTAGCACCCGGCGCCAGATTAGGACAGTGTAGAATCTTTTGCTATGATAAATAAAAGGATGAAAAGTCCACTGTACATAAATATACTTGTGAGACCCAGCTTGATAAGTTGCAGTATAAAAAGGAATCACATAAATGCATGAAAGGAACTATAATCTTCAATATGTCATGACCAGGAATATGACCATCTCTCAACAGAGAATGATCATAGATCACGCCTATTATTTTTTTATTTATGCTTAGGTGTTGATATCTGAATGGTCTAGTTTTTCTTGGTTATACAAATTATCAGTTATCAATTAAACAAACAGAAATAAGTAGAGTACAAGGATACATACTAAAACAAAGGAAGCGAAGATGGAAGCAAATATGCTCTCACTTAGATAACCTTTCTCTTGCCCAAGCTCCTAAAAACAACGGTAATAATTGGCTGTTACATATGCAAATTAATCGATAGCAAAAAGGATAAGTGATTTACTTACTGGAAGGGCCATAAATCCAAGGTCCTGCAGAAGTGGACCAGGTCGATGCAAGTAATGCACTCCTCGAGCAGCCAGCCCATGAATATACTAATTATAGGCAAAATATTGTATGAATCTCCAAAGTAATCCATTAATCAACTGACAAACACAGAAGAATAAGTAATCCTATATAACTAAATGCAGAAAAAAAAAAAAGAGAACTGAACACAGAAAATTTCCATCACGCCAAAAAAAAAAAGGAAACAACAAACAATATTGATCTGTCAGAACTATGGTCTTCCAATGAAAGTTAGGAATTGCGATCTAAAACTGCATGAACTTATTGACCGAGATTTTCAACCGTTATGCTGTGAATGTGCAAGTCACAAGACTTGAGTGCACACACAGAAATATTCTGTTTAGCGTTCAGAGAGACAGCACACATATATCCCAAATGTCAAAGAAATATAGGAATCAGAGATTGGATCAGTGAGTGGTGGGTCAGAACTACACTGTCTACTATCAGCAAGACTGTATCACAGACAAAATAAGTTGGATTGAGTAGCATTTAAAAATAGTTCTCATGAACTTTTATTGTGGATTTATGGTAGATGAAGCTCACTGCACCAAGAATGGTGCCATATTGTTTTTATATATGCTAGTTACTTGTGTGGATAAATAACTCCTTTGGAAGGTAAAACCAGCAAAATTTGATAACACTAAAGGAGAGTATGGAGAAAGTAATAGTTACAAGAATACACCTAGGAAAATTCACAACATGCATAGTAACTATTATTTCCATGCATGACATGACAGTTCAGGCGATATACCGTTAAAAGAAACATAAACCTATATTAATTTTTAAAACAAGACAATGAGGATAGATTTAACATGTCTCGGAAAGGAAAACAGAAGACAGATGAATACAAGAGTATCAATCGACACAGATGGCGACAATTCACCTCTACAATGGCATATACCATGTAAGAGCGCGACACTAGATAGACAAACATTTGAACAAAGTGTTTACCCGCTCAATTTTCTTATACTGCTCACGGCCAATGAATTTTTCATGCCATGCATACAGCAGGACTGTTCCTCAGAGGTGTGCCATATTATGACATTCCATTGCAATTTCAAAACCGAAAAGGCAATCTGTGCCCAGGGCATCATTCGTTCATTCCTTGAAAGAGCAGCACTGAATCCCTAATCTAAACAGACTACAAAGAATGCACTCCAATATACAACACAGAACACTTGTAAATGTTACTGACTACAGATTTAGTATAGCTATTTAAGGTCTCGCCTAGCAACCAAAAAAACCCCAAAGGCTAATCACATGGCTACTAAAAAACCCCAAAACGGCAACATTATCAACGATAACAAAGTGCAAATCGCGTTGCAACAGGGGGGCAAATTTGGCAACCTCTCATCAACTCGGCATTAAAATTCTGTAACGCACTCCACCACTAGCAATAACCATATCACGCGCGAAATCAGTAATTCCACGCACACGACCGAAAACTAGTACTACTAGTAACAAACTGACGAGCTCACCTGAAACACAATTCCGGCGAGCAGCAATCCCCACTTCTCGCGCAGCAGCGAGAGCTCCACCGACGTCTCCGTGGTCACCTTCCTCCATACCTATACAACAAAAGGTTAAAAAAAAGAAAAATCGCAAATTCACACGACGCGATCGACAAAGAAAACCACACTAAAAAAGCACAAGATCGAAAAAAAAACAGAGAGAAAACCTTGGAAGCCTCCCGCGCTATGTAAATCGTCATGGCCGCACCCCGCCGCGCGACCCCTGCTCCCACCCCGACCGCTGCAGCTCCTACCGTGCGACGCGATCAAGTCCATGCTCCGATCCACACATCACGCCACAGCCCGCCGCATCCCCGCGCCGGGATCGCCGCTCGCTCGCCCTCGCCCGGTCCCCCCCGGAGTAAAAAGACAGCGCCGAGAAACCAGAGAAGCGGGCGGAAAACGGTTTCCCACCAATCTGGCTCCGCCTCCGGCGCCGGCAGACGAAGGCCGCTAGCTCCCTCACCTGCGCGGGGGCGGCCCACGCGGTGTACGGACGGGGGGCGGCGGTGGCCGGCGGCGGCGTGAGCACCAAGAGAGACTTGGACTTTGGAGAGAGTTGGAGGGGGGGAGTTGTGGAGAGATCGAGAAAACGAGAGGGGAGAGCGATGGATGGTGGAAATATGGGAGAGATGAGGGGGTTATATGAAAAAAGGGGGGGTGTTGAGGATGGAGCACGAAGGTCGTGGGGGCCTTGGGGGTTTTAACTGAACCTTTTGGGAGGAGGCCGTTTGATCTGGATGGACGACGTGGAGGGGAGCAAAACACATGACTTCGTGCTCTAAAAGTTACTCCCTCCATCCCATAATACAACATCCCATAATACAAGCCATTTTAAGTTTTTGTTTATAACATTTGACCACTCGTCTTATTTAAAAAATTTTGAATTATTATTTATTTTATTTATGACTTACTTTATTATCTACAATACTTTAAGCACAACTTTTCGTTTTTTATATTTGCAAAAAAATTTGAATAAGACGAGTGGTCAAACGTTACAATCAAAAACTCAAAATCTCTTATATTGTGAGACGAAGGGAGTACTACCACTACCCTCAACTCCTCGAGCCTCAACTTCCTCCATCCATCTGGACCATCCATCTAGACATCCTTTATAGGCCTGTTTATTTTGATGCCATTTTCAATCTTATCAAATTTTAGTAAAGTTGCCAAAAATGGCTATATTTAGTTTGCTGCCAAATTTTGGTAACTATATAAAAAATCTTACCAAAATTTTGGCAAGTGGCCAAAATTTGGCAAGTTTTTTTTTTTATCAAAGTGAACCGGCCTTATCTGTCTCGTTAAGATTCTTAATTTAGGTCTAGTTTAATTCCTAACTTTTTCTTCAAACTTCCAACTTTTTCATCACATCAAAACTTTTCTACACTCATAAACTTCTAATTTTTCTGTCACATCGTTCCAATTTTTATCAAACTTCTATTTTTGACGTGAACTAAACACACCCTTACTGAATTTCTCTGCTCTACTCTTCTCTTCTACAGTTACTCTAAAAACGCAATCGTTCTATATTTTCATTCTCTTCTCATCGTGCGTAGTCATTCGCTACTTCGTATGTCATTCCACCCACCCAACCAAATCCTCGTAACCCGTTGCAAAGCACGAATATATTACTCTAGCCATTGAGGTGAGGGGCTCCCCTAGTAAAGATACACACTCTTATAACTTATTATATTTTCATACTTTTGTAGGATCGTAAAAGGCCTTTCCCACCCTAAAAGCTAGCCATTGAGGTGAGGGGCTCCCCCACTTATATCTTAAGTCCTTTACCTTTCCACAACCAATGTGGAACTATTCAACAATCTCCCCCTTCCACAACCAATGTGCTCTTATAACTTAATGTGCTCTTATAACTTATTATATTTTCATACTTTTGTAGGATCGTAAAATGCCTTTCCCACCCCAAAAGCTAGCCATTGAGGTGAGGGGCTCCCCCACTTATATCTTAGGTCCTTTACCCTTCCACAACCAATGTGGGACTATTCAACAATCTCCCCCTTCCACAACCAATGTGGGACTATTCAACAATCTCTCCCTTCACACATTGGTGTCCCTTCAACTATCTCCTCCTTCACACATTGGTGTCCCTCCGCCCCTTAGCCATTGAGATGAGGGGCTCCCCCACTTATATCTTAGATTCTTTACCCTTCCACAACCAATGTGGGACTATTCAACAATCTCCCCTTCACACATTGGTTACCCTCGCCCCTTCACCGTATTCGGGCCCCACCGGCACATGGTCCATCAGGTATACGGGCCCCGTAGGCAACCACGGTCCATCAGGCCTTCACACGTGTCCATCGGGTTAGAGATGTTAACCTAGCATGGCTCTGATACCAATTAATTGTATGATCGTAAAGGGTCTTTCCCACCCCAAAAGCTAGTCATTGAGGTGAGGGGCTCCCCCACTTATATCTTAGGTCATTTTCCTTTTACAACCAATGTGAGACTATTCAACAACTTTAATGTACGAGAAAACTATGGAGCACTAATCTGAGATTAATGATGAACACTAAAGGAACGAAAAAGAATTTTGATTTCCTGTTCTTGTACCTCTTTTCTTAGTGGTTCAAAAACTAGGATTAGAAAATCGAAAAAATATATTATCTAATTATTATATTGTTAAAATGGCTGGAAAAAATATGTTCCTTTACTGGCTTAGAAATTATCCTCTTTTTTTAACCCCAAGAAATTATCCTGTTGGAATTTTTAGACAAAGACACATCTATGTACCTTTAGATGGTTTAAATTACAATGTTGTTGATTGATCGATAATATAGAGATGTATATCAAATATTCTTTTAATAAAATCCATTGTTATAATTGTGTTTGTATGGAAATAAAAGTTGGGAGCTCCACATCAAATTCCAATTCTTCAAAAGGATTTATAGAAGATTATAGTTACAGTTGTACATATGGAATTTCCTTACAAGTTAAAATTTTGTGTATCAAATCTAATTCAACCATTTATAAATATATAGTTCCATACACAATTGTGCTGGAGAAACTACTATCTTCAGCATTAATTAAGTTTTAAAAATTTAAATGCAGATGCGGCTTATAAGTTGGCAAGCTGCCAAATATATGCCCTTGAATCTCTTGACCACGGCGTTCCATTGCTCGTGCCGTATACCGTATTTTTGTGCATTTATAATGGTGCTACTCGAACTTGTTCAGTCCACGTAACAACAACAACACCGTAATTGAATTATGACGAAACACAAGCCACGAACCACAAAAAAGCTTTCGTCAGACCTTTCGAAATGTAGTAGTAGAAGATTCAGATGCAACTCTCCTGGTCTAGTGGAGTCGGCTGTTGCACGAGGCCCCACGGCGTTTTGTAGATAGAGGTCCAGATCAAATACCCTGTCCTAGTTGCGGATACCGACCCGAGCGACGGGTGGCCGGATCATGCTGCTACGTGACAAGTCAGTGCTAACCTTCTCGCAAAGAGACAGATTCGTGCTTGCGTATTTTAATACTACCGTATAGTAGTATCTGCCACATGCAGTGATGCAGAGAAAAAGGCCATCGATACTGTGGTTGTGTTTAGTTCCATCCAAAATTTAAATTTTGGTTAAAATTAGAGATGATGTGACTGAAAAGTTATGTGTGTATAACAGATTGATGTGATGGAAAATACAAAGTTTAGATGCAAGATTTGGATCTAAACACAGCCTGTATCTCCTAGCAGCTGTAGCAGACTGAACAATGATCAGTCATGCCTCAATTACCGATTCCTCCCTAAAAAAAACCTATTTTTATCTCTTTTTTATTATTTTTCTAAACAAAATAAGCATAATTGTAATCTCCATACATATAATACTTAGTAAAAGGTTTTATCTTTTTATTACTACTCAATTGAATTTAATCAGAACCGAACAGACATCTTAGACCTACTTTGAATCAAAGAAAATTCATATATGAATTTTAGAGGATTTTATTCTTATTGGAATTGAAAGGAATCTTAGGGCCCTTTTTGATTCATAGGAATTCATAGGAATACTCATGGGTTGTTTGCTTGAATGTAGTTTTTTTCTTTTTGTCTTTGTTACATGCTGTATCGCTGGTATGAGTTAATTTCTTCTTCGTTCTAGTAAAAAATACTACATTCATCTTAGTTTGATCATTTTTAGGTCTTTCCAAAATAATCGTCCTCTAACAAGTGTCTCTTCATTTATTATTTGTGCAACGAGTAAATGTGTTGCATGGAATCAACCAATATTAGTTTTTGTTGGTGCAACTTCATGCAATATTTAAAATGTAATGTAATTCACAAGGCATAAAGCGACGTAGCACCTTGATTGATGATGATTAATTTTCGAGTGATGATTATATTGGGATGGAGGAAGTATGCCCTAAACTTGCGTATAGATGGATTACTATACATCGAAAAAAGTTTACCAATAAGTCTTGAAAAGTTGAAATTATTGGTGATTTGGTACTGGTCGTTTTTTTGCTATGGAGGCACAGAGCTTAATTAGTCTGGACGGAAGTGATGTGTTGCTTGCAGTACATATAAATGAAACGTGCATTTGTTGACTTTAAGCAATGGTTCACTTGAGCGCATGATCTGCTAGTTGCGCAACACGCAGATGCAAGGCTATGGGCTATGTGACGTGAGAGTACATGTTCGATGGTTGCAACGGCTTATGCCGGGTGTGATGGGCAATTTGCACGCCACGATGAGATGCTTGTATTCGACGGTTTAATGAAGGATTATACAGCAAATGGAGAGATGTGTATTGATTAATTACTTCGTGGCTTGGGGTATAAAGAGCACTAGGAATCTTGGATCTCTCGCAAGAACAAGTGACATGTTAGGTTGTTCTGTGACATGTTAGCGTCCAGTGGGAATTCAGCTGTGACAGTTAGGACAGAGGTAGGTTGGTCAAAATTCTAAATGCCAGAGTTACCCATGTGATGTTGAAATAGGAAAATATTGATGCCACGGCAAAATGTCAGCTTTGACTGGTGCCATGCCAAACCTGGTGGTCTGGCCCTCCCAATCTCCTATTGTTACCAATGCCAATTGCTACTACAAGGACAAAACTGCAATAATGAATTTTCTTGAGCTTGTTTGTGCAAGAATCCCAGTATGTTTTTTTTTTCCATCGAAGTCAACAGGTTTTTAGCTTTGACCTATCAACAGGTTTTTAGCTTGACTAGCGCGTTTCCACCGCCGCAACGGATCCCTCTCCCTCCTCCGGCGGTGGCGATGCCATAACAAGACCGCCAGGGCCAAACCTGAGTTGTGTAGTTGCGCCGAGCATGAAGGAGAAACTAGATTGACTAGGGAAAAGATAGAGAGGGGGAAGGGCGTTGATAAGTGGGTTCTGTAGTTTTTTTTTTCTTTGTCATTTACATGTGGTCCACACTTATAGTTTGTATCTAGACTATCGCGTCAGTACAGATGGACCAAATCAATGTGATATGTTAGCAAGCGACCCCGGACTAGTTGGATCGGCCGGTGTTTGATCAATGTCTGGTTGTGGCTGGTGTTCTTTTTAGCAAAAATGGAAAGAAATGTGTGTATTTAGTAATCGATGCATGAGTGCATGACTAACGAGTTCAGAGTGCCATGCCCTAATCAGGCTATTGCAGGACTTGTGAATAGACGGGAATAATATCATACATGTATATATGTGAACCGCGGTTCAACCGCCTAGGCCACCAGTCAATCGGATCACCCACCAGTTCATTTTTTTTTTACTATGAATGGTGGCATCGGTGACGACAGAGCGGAGACACAGCATGAGGAAGAGTCACTGACGATGGCACTGGTATCTGGGAGCGGGGAGACACGGCGTGTGGAAGAGCCGCTAATGCTGGCATCGTGGAGGGGGAGGAGGAAGGGTGTGACAAAGGGCTTGGGAAGGCTTGGGAAGGAGGCATTGTCGCGTCGACATCCTCGAGGTAAGGAGAAAGGGCAGGGGGCTGCGAGCGATAGTGACCCCAACTTCTGTCTAAAAAAATGTGGCCTCCTGAGTCCACACTAGTTTTACCAGCGGAATGGGCCCAAAACGGAGGTATATTTAGGGTTGGTTTGTTTTGTGGCCTAAATTGGCTTTACCAATTTTTGTCAATGTCAAATTTTGGCAACTTTTGGCATGGCTAATTTTAGCAAAGGTAAAATTGTGTTTGGATTGAAGTCAAAATAGCCTAAATTAACTGTTGAAATGGCTTATTTTCTTAGGCATGCCAAAATTTGGCTCCAAACCAAATAGACAATAAACACTATTGAAATTGTCAAATATTGGTAAGGCCAATATAGGCCTCAGACCAAACCAGCCCTTAGTGGCCTACGGACCATCCATTCACCATTTCTACATTTACCCTTAAAAAAAATTTGGGTTGGTATTTTACATCTGTATTAGGCAAAAAACAGAGCTTCCAAGCAGACTCTGAGGAAGTCAAATTAGTTCGGTTTTAATAGGCTAAGGATGAAGATATCCGGTATTGCAGATCAAAGAATACGGATGAGATTGCAACTATATTGGAGGGAGTCAAGGTGGACTTATTCTTTTCTAGAATCACTTTACAGGCCCAGCTTACCATACATTCACACATCAGAGCAACACGACAGCTGTCCAAGTCGCGGCCATGCGTAACAGAGGGCCAGAGCCCAGACGCCAGCCAGACAGGCAGCGTCGTAGTGCGATACGGAGCTTTGCCACGAACTCTCGTAGTCCCGTGTACTCCCGGACCGGAGCAGTAGGGGTTCGGGAGTAGTATGCCGTGCCGTGCCCGACGGGGAATGCATGACCTGACAGGACAGGAGGCATGCGCGCGTCCCTAAGAGCAAGTCTAATAGTACAACCCACTACTAGTTACAAATCATCTATAACTAATATAATAGTCAATTTATACAATAGTTGTTTACTATACTATTAATACATGGTTTCATCTATCATACACATATTACGTCTTAGAGTTCGTGCTGCAGCTGGCTACAGATTTATAGCCTGCTATTATTCTCTCTCTTTTTTTATCTTTTTAAAATATGTTTATAGCTGACTTATAGCTGTACCTGCTCTAAAGTGAAGACGTGCTGTGGGCCCGCACACCATGAGCCATGACACCGACTACTGCCGTTTGGTGTTTTACCGTTATGGGTTTTCGCTCGCCTGGTGCCCACGTAGAGACGATAGACGAAAAGAATTTGAAAATATACTTTTATTTTCATATTTTGTATTTATATACCTGTATAAGATTATTTTACAAAAAATATACCTAATCCGCGCGGAATGGTTAAGCGGGAGCGAGGGCGAACCGTAGACTCGAGCTGGTCAAGCGGAACAGGGATGCGCGACTGAGCCAGTACCGCATGGCTAGACTGCGGGATCAAGTCGGTACCGCGGCGCCGAAGCACGGGAGCGATGGCGCCGAGGGAGCGTGGCGGTACCGCATAACGGCGGTGCGGCACTGGTGCGGTCCCGCGGTTCAGCGCGCGGTATCGAGCCAGTCTCCGGCTCCGTGTGTTATTCCGTGTTAATCTCCCAATTTTTTCCAACTCATCTCCTTCATTTTCCACGCGCACGCTTTTGAAATTGCTACACGGTGCATTTTTTGCAAAAAGTTTCTATACTAAAATTGCTCAGAAAAATCATATTAATATATTTTTGAAAAAAAATAATAGTTAATTAATCATGTGCTAATGTACTGCTCCGTTTTCCGTGCGGACATGTATTCACAATAATAGGAAAGGGCGTGCGTGCGGGAGCGGCAGTCCCGCACATCTGCCATGCGGGAGAGAGGCCGGTCCCGCGCATCCAATATGCGGGAGCGCTCCGGATCCGTGTGTTATTCCCCTAATTTTTCCAACTCATCTCATTCTTTTTCCGCGCGCACGCTTTTCAAACTACTAAACGGTGCATTTTTCGTAAAAAAGTTTTTTTACAAAAGTTACTTAAAAAATCATATTGATCCATTTTTGAAAAAACAAATTAACTAATAATTACTTAATCACGTGCTAATATACTGCTCCGCTTTTCGTGCGGGACATGTATTCATAATTCAGGAAAAGACACGTGTGGGAGCGGTGGTCCCGCACATCCAATATGCAGGAGCGCTCCGCATAGGGGTGGGCATTCGGTCTAACCGAGAAATTCGGTTCGGTTTCTCGGTCTTTTTAAAATTTCGGTCATAAAATACTTAAGCCCGATAGGTCAAAAAAAAACTAAAGACCGATCACTTCGGTCTTCGGTTAGTTCGGTTCGGTCTATGACCGAACTAACCCGAGCAGAAGTCTCTAAACCCAAGAAAAATCACAAACAACAAACAACAAATATATGGTTGACAAATCAAAAGGCAACTCAATAGACCAATAGATAGATGATGCATCTGCTGATCTGCACACACAACTAGCAAATCGAGCAGATTCAGAAAGACAAAACTGAAAGGGCAAATCGAGCTCCATGATTGGATCCCGTCGATCTCTACTAGGTGCACCTAATCTTGCCATCTCTTGGATCCTGCTATCCCTATTCCTGCTAGCACCGAGACATCCCTAGCTGGATGCGGCTGCCATCGCCAGCTCCGGCCTTACCTGCGGCGAGATGCGGTAGTGGGCGGCGATGGTGAGATGGGCGCAGCCGGCCGGGAGGATGGCGGAGTGGCGTGATAGCACGGCGGACATCAGCGCAGCAAGACGACGCGACGGCCAGGTCGGGTGGGTGCGAGTGCGAAGTGCGATCGTGTGAAAGTAATGGCTACGTGGGGGAAGAGAAGAACAGAGAAGGAAGCTAGGATTTTTCTAGTGTTGGGCTGTTATTGGGCTTCCTAGGCTTCCTGTAGAATTCGGTTTGTTCGGGTATTTCGGTTCACCGAGACCAATAACCGAATTGACCGAATAAAATTCGGTTAGTTAGATCCCAAGACCAAATTAGTGACCGATTTTCTCGGTCTCGGTCTTTTCGGTTTCGGTCTCGGTTAGTTCGGTTCGGTCTTTTTTTCCCACCCCTAGCTCCGCATGCAAACCACCGAGGTACCGCTCGCCTATCCTGCGGGACCAGAGCGGTACCGCATTCCTGGCCTATGGGACCGGTCGCTCCCGGATTGGGTATATTCTTACAAATTAATCTCGGACATGTATATAAATGCAAAATATGAAGAATAAACAAAATATGAAGAATAAAAGTATATTTTCAAAAAAAAAATCGACAATAGACAGGGACAAACAATAGGCTGAGAGGTAAATACAGAAACGAACGAGAGATCCGAAAGAATACGGGAAATTTAACACTCCTAACACCGTGGGCTGAGAGGTAAATCAACGGGGCCTGTTTCTATCCGGCTTGGGCTTTCAGAACAACTACCACCTCAAAATAAGGAGTAAGTCTAGTTTACCTACCACAAACTCTTGCCATTGATCGAATACCGCAATAACAGGTATAACAACTCCTCCATCTTCAAAAAACAGAGCAAATAGAGTCTCTCGGCTGTTTAGAGGTTTCGTCCTACGTGACGCATATGGGACCCACATGTCAATGAGAAAAAAATAAAAAAAGTTAACAGGCCCACATTGTAGGCCTTTCTTTTTCATCACCCATCTCTCTTTCCCGTTGTCTCTCTTGCCAGGCGGCCGCAGCGGCCAGCACGAGCCCGTGGCCAACGACTCTTCCACCGCATGCAACCTGTTGCGGCGGAACAAATAGAACTCCTCCCCGACCACCCAATCGCCTTCAAGATCACCTCCGGAGCCTCTCGCCTCACCTCCTTGAGTACCAAGAACACCGCCTCCACCACCTCCATAGTGGCACGCACTCATCAGCCTCGAGCGCGCCGCCCAACGGAATGCACCGCACTCTGAGGTGGCGCCGATAGCATTTAGTGCGACGTCCACCTCTCCCGATAGGAGGACTAACATGTGCACATTTGAGGTCAGTGGCGACGCCGGGTGGCGGAACGATCGCTTGTTGTTCAGTTCTTGGGCATGGGTGAGGTCGGGGATGCGGAGGGAGGCCTCGGGGAACTCAGCGAGGACGAGTTCGTTGGCCGCCGCGAAACGCGCGCCTTCCGGATCGGGGTTGGCGGTGGCGTCACTTGTACATTGAAGCGTTGCTAGATGTTGCTCCGTGGTGCTCAATACGGGAAACTTCACCGTGACTAGTTGTGAAGAAGCAGAGAAGATTATGGTCGGAATGTCGTCCCTATCTACATCGTTGTTGTTTCAAGCCAGTACAGCTCTTGGCCAGCGACGAAGTTGCCAAACAGCTGGCAGGAGCTTACAAAGCCATCCATGGTTAGGCAGAGACCGTCAGTGCATGCCGTGGCTGACCACGATCTGGATGGCGTGCGCTCTGCATGAGCGACGTGGTCGAGGGCGACGAGGTGCGCGTGTCCGTGAAGGTGGCGAAGGCGGTGTTCCGGGTGGCCGAGGAGGTAAAGCGGGAGCTCGGGAGGTGCTTCCATTGGAGTGATTGGTGATTAGGGAAGAGTTATACTGGTTTCACCGCGGATGGCTACACGCGAGAGAGGAGTCATTGGCCGCAGGCTCCCACTGGCCTCTGCTGCCTCCTGGCGCGTGAGAGAATAGGAAAGAGAGAGAAGGGTATCGACAAAGAGAAAAAAAAGATTAGGACGACTGACATATGGGCTATTATTTTTTATATTTTTTCTCACCAACATGTGGGTCCCATAAGTGCTAAGGAGGAAACTATTGTCCAAACAACTGAGACTTGATTTGAGCCGTTATACCCGGTATTACGATTAAACGAGACAACTCAATTAGGAGTAAAAGTTGAGGGAGTCAAAATAGACTTACTCCAAATGCTCTTCTTCTGGCTGTTGTTAAGATAAAAAAAAGGAAAGAGGGATCTTTAGATCTTTACCTACAAAACGACAGAAAATTACTGGAAAAAGAAACTGAAAAACGGAAAATGCCGTGGATCGGGCGCCCGATCAGCTCTAGAAAAATCGGGCGCCCGCAAATTCCTGCACCTCCGCACGCCTCTTAGGCCTCCGCGCTGTCCCCACCACGCACCCTACCACATACGTTGTTGCAACAAATTACTCATATATTATGGAAACGCTCTATTAAGAGAATCCGTTTCAATTTTTGTTCCACCAACAATGTTTCAGCAAGTGTACTCATAATGTTTTATTATGTATAGATCAAATGTTGCAGTGAATTAAAACATTGTTTTGCTATTTGCTTACATTGTTTTTATATATAGTGAAACAACACCCATTTTTTTAAAAACCGTTTGTTTCGTATGTTGTAACAAAATGTTCCATGAGATGATTTGGTTGTGTTTCAGCTTTTTAAACGATTGAAGAAATATTTTCGATCTACTTAGTGAAACAATTTCGATCCACTTGGTGGAATAGAGCCTGATTAATCGGGCGTCCGATTTGTAGGCGCCTCGGAAAAACTCTTATACGTGCAATGCGCCGGCTCTTCAACATCAGATCCGAAAATGCACCCTTCCCGAAAACTTTTCGGCGAAAAGCGACGTCGCCTTCTTTCGATCGTAATGTACGCACGACGTTTCCAGCAAATTAACAACGGGACAAGCCAATCCATTCAGCACGCCATACTCGATCGATCACAATTTCGCAAGAAATCGAGGATAGCCGAGGCGTGAAGCAGACGCGACCCGGGCCGCCTCCATCCATCTCCCCCTGCGCGCCGATTCCTCGTGCTCGTGCGCGCGACATGCGGGGCGCGTGTTCTCCGCCACCCGTCCCGTCCCGTCCGTGCGCGCGCGCGATTTCTTAAAGCCGGCGACATGCCGTCGGCGGGTGCACGACAGCGACCGCCGACCGGGGCCAATCCGTGGCTTTTACTCTTGCGCCACCGTTGACCCCGCCGGCCGGCATGGCCGCGAGAGGAGGCCATTTATCAGTTGCGTCTTGGCAATATATGGTGTGTTTTCTGGCTTTCTGCATCAATGATGATCGATCCAACACCGGCATGGAAGCCATCTTTAAATAAGGGTGTCAGGGCTCCGTGATAAGCAGATTGCTGGATGGAGCCCATCCGTGCACCGTGCCATGGTCCATGCGTCGCGTTGATTAGCGCTAGCTGCTGGTCGAGCCGACTTGTGTTGCTTGCAGCGTCCGTCGACGGCAGCTTAGCGCCCGCTGGCACGTAGAGTTGCCTTATTAATGTCGGGGTGGCTCGCCATGTTCTGCGACAGCAGATCGAAATGAGAAGTTAAGAAACCCATGTTCGGAAAATGGATTGCCGCGTGCTCGAGATCACACTGGCCGACAGGTGGGACTCTCAGTTACATTCCTCAGCTATGCTCTGGACAGCAGTGCCTGCCAATTGTGTCAAACGGTCAAACCCCATCCTGAAGAAAGCTTAAAACAAACCCTTTTTGCACAGTAGACCATACATAGGCACATAGCTACAGTCTGTGAGTAGATTAGATCATTAGAGTGCTTTGTTACTGCACTAGTGACCACTGTCCTAGCTTAAGAAATCACCCTCCCTCTAGTACGCACAGCTGTCTTTCTTGACAATATCTGTACTACTATGTGTTAAAAATACAGAGAGAACATGAACACTTGTCCGTAACATAGAGTAACCCATTTCGGCAAGTTCGGTAATATATCCAACCACTCTACATAAATCCGTTTGGTTACATGTGTTACTCTATCTCATATCTGATGCTTTCTTAGGTGGTTAAGCTATCAACAAGCTACCTGCTCACTTGAATCAACAGTTCCTCGACGCCAATGAGTAGGCGGTTGTGAAGAGCCAATTTTATCATGTTTTTCAGCCACACATGAAGTAGAATCCACCGATTCATAATCATCTATAATCTTTTTTACTCGCTTTGCAACTAGACAAAAATCAGCAGTGGCGGACCCAGCCTAAAATTTTAGCTATGGCATAGCAACATATAGAGACATGGCAAATAAAGTTATGTCCTAGATCAGATTTAATTCAAAGCATTTTTTTTAGATTTAGATTAGATTTTTCTAAGCAGATTGTGAAATAAGTGCCAGGTATAGTAAAAAAAAAGCTAAAATTGTTATAAAATTCAAATTCTAATATTTCAAAACCAACTTCCAATTATAAATACAAAGCTGAAAACCAGTTGGACTTAGGGCTCTTATAGTTAGGCTGTGTTCGCTTGTGCTGGTTAGGAGCTTCCCTTCCGGCACGGAAAATGGAGAAGCACATTAGCACATGATTAATTAAGTATTAGCTAAAACTAACTTGAAAATAGATCAATATGTTTTTTAAAAGCAACTTTTCTATAGAAAATTTTTAAAAAACTACACTGTTTAACTGTTTGAAAAACGCGCGAATAGAAAACGAGACAGGGGAGTTAGAACCCATACAAACAAATACAGCCTTAGTCATAAATTATACTCTATAGGACAAAAACTTACTGAAGCACTAACTAATAAATTCATTAGAAGACATGGACAGTTTGGTTTTATGTGTTTATATGTTGCTCAATAAAATCACCGATCAATACGCTCGTTTTCTCTGCTTGCTTATTCGCTATCTTAGTGAGCCACAAATTCCTAATAATCACCAGTAGGTTGGTCGATAGAGCCAGCGATTGGGAGATGGTCTGCAAGACCACAACTCCGTGTGGCTTGCAAGCTCAGGACATGGAGCGTGCTACTCGCCTAATCCTAGCACTCATGCTAAAGCCTTAATTAGTCGTACATCACTCGGTCATCACAGCGCAGCGGCTTAAGCATGATGAACAAGAGAAAGTTGTAGGGGGTATTCATGTCATGGGATAGCTATGGCGGACACCACAACATGCCACAAGGGTGGGTCCGCCCCTAAAAATCGGTATTGGAGAGCAATGCAATTCCCCTTACATTCTCGTCCAATAATCTAATTGGACGATCCAAAAGAAACCAAATCCATGGGGAGGAGATATAAATCATAGTTCACCCCCATATGCCCCTCCTGTAGATATTTTTTGGTCACCAGAGACAATAGTGTGGACCCCTGCAGGGTCCTCAAAGGGAAAGGCGCCAGAGTTAATTAACTGGTTGTCTTACTAGATCCTAGCTGTTCCTCTGCTGACAGTGGTTGTGTTTGTGTATCTCGGATTCTCGGTCCCCTCTGGATCCTTCCTCGGTTTAGTCCTGACGAGGAGGGGAAAAAAATAACCCAGCCACTACACACCTGCTGGTCCAACAGCTAGAAACAGCTAACCGCTGCCCCAGCAAGCCGGTGAACTGTCATCACGCCCAGATCCAGGGACATTCTCTTTTCGCTTTGTCGGCGTCTACTCCATCGATCTACCATACCCTGTTCATACGCATTTGTCTCGGTTGCCGCCATCCGCCACCAACGTGATACCTGAAAATTTTCATTCATACGATGAACAGAGCCATCTGCCATCTACTAATCTAGTTGCTGAACAAAGTCTAACAGATCCTCCTCCTCTCCCAAGATGGATACCTTTGAACAAGTTGGATGGATCGGCCTAGCTAATAATGTATGATCTCACTGGAGAATTAGTTGCCGACAAAATTATTAAGAATTAGTTACGACTTGTTACGGGTGCGTATGCAACCATATACTTATCTTATATATATGCGCGTCGGATCGAAATTTGCAGGGTGGTTATGATCTCTCCGGTGTTTGTTGTTCTACAGACGTATGTTCATACATAATGTTGCCAAACGGCAACCGAATTTCACACATGCTTTTCAAGTTTCAGCAGATGTTGGCTATCGAGAGATTGGTGGGTGAACAACACAGAGCAGAAGAGAGCTCTACGTTCCAACCAACCATTGAACAAGTCACTGTCTCTGAACGACGCCATACTATACATTTTTTTTCTGCAAAAGAAAATGAAAACGTCGGCCGGTTGCGAGTGCGTGCTGAGGCAATCAATCATACATTCGAGTTCATACAACTGAGCACAATCAGTGGCAAAGCTTGCTGCAAAACGGGGGTCCCAGTCGTACTACCTTCCTATGATTTGTTAAGGCCCTAATTATAGAATCTAGTAAGAGACAGCGGAGACCAAAAGAGTGCAGGCTGAGCACTCTACCCTCCATTTTCTAGGAGAGGCAAGGCTCTGTCTAGATGATTACTCCTTTTAACAATTCGATTATACAGATTACTGAAACTTCACCTTCGATTTAACAATTTGATGGTTGCCGCAGCTGTATTCATCCATGTGACGACCTAGGCTTAGAGCAGAAAGATAATGAACGCCCACCATCAGCCTGACCAACGAAGCAGCACTATAAGTCCGTGATACGGAGAACTACTTTATTTATGTGCCCCTTGCCCCTATAGCCGGAACATTTGATTACGTCCGCACAAAGCACGGTTCATGTACACGAAAATTGCAGGATGCATTGCACCGGACGGCAGCGACATGTATCCTCCTCTCATGTCAATTCGCTCTGGAAGCTCGCCAATTGGATTGGGCCCCTACGTGAATCTCCGAAAGTTTTTACTTCCACTCGTTCAAGGAGTGTGTAGTTCGCATCCGATGTCCATAGTGAAGGTGCAATAAGGCGTAGGGATACTAATAATCTTTCGTTACTCAGCTTGTGTTTTGAGGCTGTGTTTAAATCCAAACTTCAATTCTTTTCCATCACATCAACATGTCATACACACACAACTTTTTAGTTACATCATCTTCAATTTCAACCAAAATCTAAATTTTGCGTTGAACTAAACACAGTATGTCGAGGAGTGATCCTCTCTAGCGGGAGATCGTGGGATCCCCCTTTTGTGAGTTCGGCCGGGGGCAGCGGGTGAGATCCGAGGTTTTCGAGAAAAAAGAGACGCAAGGGATTTATACAGGTTCGGGCCGCCATGAAGCGTAATACCCTACTCCTGTGCTATGCTCCTTGAGTGAAGGATTACAAGATCCCTTTGTTGGAGTAAAATATGGTGTTGATCATCCAGGACTAGAGACTGCTCTAGAGCGTCAAATGGATCGTCCCGGATCCATCCCCCCTCCTTTTACTAGGCCTAGACCTCCTTTTATACCTCAAGGGTTACCACATGGGCCCAAAAACCTAGCTCCGGTGGAGAAGTGTTTTACATTAAATGCTTGTCTCGTCTCTTGACTTGGGAAGCAAGCGCACGTCATCTTCTTGATGGGCCTGTCAAATCTTGCCGCCTGACACGAGGAGCGCCCATGTCAGCTGCTTTTAATGGGGGAAGACTTCTGGGCTCCTATTACACCGGGAAACGGGAGCCTAGCTTTGACCAAAGCGGGAGGACCGACTCCGGCTGGGATAAGAGGATGAGAACCTCTCACCATCATTATTTGATGGGACATGTCAGGCTGCACGCCGCCTGACACACGAGCAGCGCACAGGCGCACTTTCCAGTCCCATCGGTCATTCGACCGGTCACATACCGGTTGAGTACACTGCACGCCGCATTAAATGCGGCGTGGCACGACCGCTCGAGTCGCCATAAATGCGGGTAGGTGGGCACCTGTAGGCGGACACCTAACCCACCATACGTAGTGACCTAGAGAGGGGGTCGGGGGAGCCCGACCCCTAGTCACGGGAGGGGGCGGTCGCCGCCCGACTTCGGGCCCGATCCCTCCTCGGGGGAGGGCCATGTGGCGCCTGGGGGCAGCCTTCTCCCTCTAGTCTCGGCCAGGGAGTGGCCGCCGCCCTATCTCTGGCTCGACCCCTCTCAGGGGAGGGCCACGTGGCATTGGAGGGCATCTTCCTCCGTCCAATCTCTGGGGGGGAGTGGCCGCCACCACACCTCGGGCCTGACTCTCCTCGGGGGAGGGCCACGTGGCATTGGGGAGTATCTTCCTCTGTCCAATCTCTGGGAGGGAGTGGCCGCCACCCCACCTCAGGCTTGACTCCCCTCGGGGGAGTGTCACGTGGGCCCATATCACCGACACAGCTTGAGATAAAGAATATGTGCAAGTGACCAGTATGCAAGTAGTATACAGGCTACTAGTATTACGCTTGATAGAGTAGGAGTACATCTTAAGCTAGGCAGGCACCAAGCATTTCTAAACTGATTGGTCGGAGCTGATTAAAACGGATTACAGGGCGGTGGTCCCACAACACTAGTCCAGTTTAGGTTGCCAACCCTGTATCGCCATTGGTTCATTGGCTAGTAGTAGCAGCAGCAAGCCGAGACCGGCCGGTGATGGTGGCCCTCCTCACCAGCGCCTGATCACCTCGGCTCTTTTTACCCTCCCCCGCCGTCTCGTCCCCAACGTGACGGCCACATGGGCGCCGGTTGCCCCCCACACCGATCGATCGATCTCGCCCAGCTCACCCCTCCCCCCATCAGGTGCGCGCAACCACCTTTCCACCGATCACGACACCCCCAATCCCCGTCTGCTCGGCGCAGCCCACCCACACCCACACCGACGCCGTCGTGCGCGCCACCCGAGCCCGCAAGCGGAGGTACCCAGCGGGAAAAGGGACAAGATCATCGTAACACGGCCCGAGGCGAGGAAGAGAGATGGGGGGTCTACTTTCGGGGGTCGAGTCGGTGGAACCCGAGGGCGCGCTTTCTCTTGGAAACACGCCTGGTGCGCCATGCGACGCGACGCAATGGTGAGAGACGGACGGACGGAAGCATCGAGCAAAAAGAGAGGAGGGCTTTGGGCCTTTGACCGGGTCAGGAGAGGAGAGGACGCATGCAAAACACAGAGAGCAGAATATAAACCGGCCGAACTCATGCGCCCATGAATACGCATGCCAGGGCCAGTCCAAGAGGAAGACGGGGGATGATGACATGATCCAATCCAAAATTGCTTTTATGGCGGGCATTGGAGCGGAGCGGAGCGGAGCAAGCAGAGGCTCTCCCGCCAAAACTCTTCAAGGCCATTAAATCGACGGAGAGAGCTACTATGACGAACGGACGGAGGGATGGATGGTGATGGCTCCAGCGGCTGAGCCACCCATTCCAGCTAGACCCACGCTGGATCCTGCGATCGAGCCAGCCAAGCTAAAGCCTGGGACTCTCTTTGGGGATGCGTCGTTTTCTCGGCGAGCGCGCAGGGGACTACCGGAGATGCTGACCCACAGCCAGGATGATTCCTAGGCGGTTAGTCGCCGGACAAACTGTTCATCCTCCATTGTGCAAGTGTACGGCACCATCTACTCTATAATCATGTATTTATTGTCAACTAGTAGAGTTTAGTAAGACACCGTATTAAGCAATAAAAATACTCACCATCATTCATATATTAAGGCTTTGATGGTACAAGTACAACTGTTGTTTAACAACACCCAGCCCAACTTTGCTGCTGCTGCGGCTAAGCACCGAACCACTACACCCCTAAATAAGAATCTTATTGTGCCGAACCAAAACAGAAGGTTAGGGCACCTACAAGCTAGTACAAGAAAAATGGCAATTAAATCCATAGTTTCCTTTTTTTTCCTTCGGAAAGGAACGCCCTTATTCATGGAGCCCACGGCAAGCTTCTTTTGCAAGTAAAAGACTGCAAAAAGGAGGGAGGAGGGAGAGAGACCTTAGCTGGTTGTGCGCTGGTACTTCACTTCTTGGCAAGCACCCAAAGCAAGCAAAGCCATGGATGATGTAGAAATGGGTTTATTTTTGGCTCCCCCAAGATGACCCATCCATAAACCACTTTGATGATACCTTGTCACTTCTTGCTTGCAAGCTGCACAAGCCGCTAACATTTCTCTCTCGCTCTCCAAAAGAACCACTTATTATTATTCCTTCCAAACCACTCTGCCAAACCATCAAACCGATGACATGGATTTCCTCTTCTGCACGCCGTCTCCGTCTCCGTCTCCGCCGCTTTCCGTCCACACCAAAAAACCAATATATCACCAATCAAACAAACAAACCTAACGCTGATGCTACTACTGCCTCCGACTACCCTCTTTGGCTAATACTACCACCTAACAGACGAAGTACTGTTACTAACTTTAATTAATATGATTAAACTTGACGCAAAGCCAGAAGAAGGGGGCCGCCGGAATCTTGGTGCATCATCCTTCGTCTGCTCCGGCCGACACAAAAAAGTTCACGAGCTGTGGCAGAGCGCCGGCGCCGGAGACGGCACGGCGGGAGCCGCACGCCGCTTCTGGCTGGCCAGCATGGCGTTGCTCCGGTTAATCAAAGCGTCTGCATAAAAAAAAAACAACTCGACGTAAGCTTTTGCTTGCCATTTGCGTCGAGAAAAGAGGATTTCGCGGCATGTGATGTGGTGGTTACCGTGATCGAGAACGAAACCGCCGGGGTAGCGAGGCTGGGCGCCGAGGTCGTCGAGGTTGAGATTGAGCGCTTGCACGACACGGGCGGGGACAAGAACAGTCGAGCAGCCTGCAGGGTCGCGGAAAACACCAAAGGGGAAGAATATTGAGCCAAAATAACAGGGGAATCCGCCGGCAAAAGGAAACGGCCAAAAATGGCGGACACTGCACCTGTCTTTTTCTTGGGCTCCGCCGGTGCGCCGGCCGGGCGAGGGAGGAAGACGCCGGTGCCGTTGCGCTCGCGCTTGGCGCCGGGCGGGCTGAGGAAGACGGCGCGCATGCCGCCGCCGCCAACTGCTGGTGCCGGCGCGTGCTGCTGCTTCTGCAAGGGAGGCCACGCCGCAGGGTTCATGTCGACAGGCGACGCGGCGACTCCGCACCCGGCGGTCTTCGCCGCTGCCGTCTGCCTCGCGCCCCACGCGGCGGCCGCGGCGAGATGCCGATCCCGCTGCAACTTCAGCAGCTGCTGCTGCTTGAGGAGATGAAACTGAAACAGCAGGAGAAAAATGTCAGGGAGAGAACAAAAAAACCACGGAAAACGACGGTGCAACTGAAGAATCTCAGCATGAACCAAGTACCTGTGCGGCTTGAATCTGGCGCTGGGTAAGCAACTGGGCGAGCGGATGGTAGTAGGCGGCGGGCGCGACCTTGGCGGCAGGTGGAGCAACGGGAGGCGGCGGCGAGGCCTTGCGCGCCGGAGCGGCGAAGCCACCGTGGGCGGGGAAGCCGTAGGGATTGTTCGGCACCGGGATGCTGTTGGTGACCCGCATGCGCGCCACCTGACCTGCCGCCTCATAGAGCATGTCCCACGTGTCCGCCGGCTTCTGCTCCAACGGCGACGACGGCGGCGAGCTCACCTGAGACGCCCCGCCGTTCGGGCTCTCCTGGCCGGACTTGGGCAGCCCACACAGCGTCGACTGCGGCGAACCAACCGTCACCTCCGCCTGCACACGAAAAACCAATCAGAAACCACGACACACATCATCCCCCTTTGAAAGAACCAAAAAAAATCAAACCACCTTGGGAGGTGCGTCGCGCTCGCCGTCGTCACCAAGAAGCCCCGCGAGGCGGCGGGAGAGGCCGGCCAAGCAATCCTCCTCGTCGCTGCTATCGCTCCTCGCGGCCACGGCGGCCTTCTCCTCCTCGGAGAAGAAGTCGTCGTCGAGGAACTCATCCGGCAGCAAGAACTCCTCGCCACCGTCGGACCACTCCGTCGCCATTTCCCTCCAATTCCCCACCACAACAATCCTCACCTCCTTCCCCCCCGAGAGTTATGGCGTTCCGGTTTGGTGGGCGAGAACCTCTGCCCGCCCGAGGACGACGAGAAGAACAAGTAGTGACAGCTTCGAACGGTACGGACAGCGGCCACAACCAGCTATCCGGCCGGTCCCCCACACACACACAAAGGAGGCGGAGAACGATGGGCGCGAAGCCGAGCGCGACGCAAGCGGCGGCGAGAAGAGAGGTTCTTGTCGCCGAAAAGAAGCGGGCGGAGAAGGAGATGGGGGTCGTGAGAATGTCGCTGGACGGCGGCACCGCGAGTCAAAATGCTGCTCGGCCTCGCCGCGACGGGGGCTATAAAAGAGGCGAGCGAGAGGAGAGAGAAAGGGAAGCCGGATTATGATCTCTCACTGTTTTTTTTTTGCGTAAATTAAGCGGTTTAAATCAAATGTTTTTTCTTTTCTTTTTTTTTTGGAGTGGTGAGCAAGTGGGAGTTGAGTGACGGCCGGTGAACCGTAGCGCCCCCAAATGCCTCTCCCCTGTTCAGCGTCAGCGAGGGGGATTTCGAGTACTCTTGCGCGTATTTTTTGGGCCGTGCAATGCAAGACCGAGGGAGTTATTATGGGGTCAGTACGTAGTTGTGGTACGAATTCATCTCGGATCTACACCTATATTTTTGCCGGATGTTTGTGTGCGTGGGGCGATCATGTCAAGCGCATTTCACCCACTACACCGTTTGCTAAATGGTGGTTCAACCGATTTTAGAGAAGATCACACCACCCAAAGGGACCCAAAATGGAGCTGAAGCAAAAGCTTTCTTTACATCGGCGATACAACACCCACTCTACGCTGGGTCGCTGGCCGCTGTACGCACCACCTCTCGTCAATCCCCAGCTGTGAAAATCTCTCACCGAACAGTGCCCAATCACGGCGTATTCACTGCGTGTTTCGAGCGTGTACCTAGTGAGATTGTTATTGCTCCATTGAATGCACGCCACGTCGGCGGGAGTAAAGGGATGGGTGCGCGCCATACACGGTCACGAGAATTGCATATTCTCAGGACGATTTTTTTTTTACAGCACATTAAAGTCGTGACCGCTTTAAAGCGGGGAGTTTTGGTACTACGGTGAGTGGAAAAGAGAAAGAGGCAGAGGTATGATGTGTGTGTGGTGTCGGGCACATGTCACGTAGCAGCAGTAGGAGGCAAATGCTGCGCACCGTAACGCACCACTGCGTCATTGCATTTTCACATCGCCCGATAACCCGCTATAAATCGAGTGAAAAGCGGTGAAACTGAACCGGGACCGGGTGGCCCGTTCGGCGACGAGCCAGATGAAACGACGCCGACGGCGACGAACCGCTGCATCGGTGACTGACCACGGGACCCACCCGAGGCGTCACTTCTGGTGATCGGGATGGTGCTTCGTGTGGCGGGAGGGGAGTTTGATTTCTGGGGAGACCGTATTTTTGCCCCTACGCATGCACCGTTTCGAAAAAATAATTTCTCATTTTTGGTTTGAATTTGAAGCCTTGCCTTTAAATCAAGTACTGATCGAAACTGCAGCAGGTTTTCCAGTGGCGTGTCAGAATCCCTTCCGTGGAAGTGGTGGCAATGCGGATAAGGGCGAGGCAAGCAAACGGCAAACTGCTGCCATGTAGTCCTCGCTTAGCCCACCTGTCGCTCTCTCCATGGGCCCACATGTCAGTGAGCCGCACCCCAGGGCGTGGGTCCCGCCGAGGAGAGCGGCCTCTCGGATTCCTGTGAATCTCCGCGCGCCTGGCTGACGCGCGCCACGCCGGAGATTCCCGATACGGCTTGGCGCCCACGTCCCTGTCGCGCGGGCCCCGCACCACGCACGTCACCCTCCCTCTCCGTCAATTATAACGGCGGCGCGGTTGTCGCGGTCGGTGGGGTCCACGGCAACCGCTGTGGCCGACGTGGTGGGACCCTTTTGGTCCTGCGAACACGCCGAAACCATCGTACCCAGTGTTTTTTCGCGTCCTTTCGTTCAAGTTTTTCACGTTTCCCTCTCAATAAAAAGCTTTTTCTGTAGTTTTTTTTCCCATAAAATTTCTTTACTAGAAAAAGTGTTTGTTGCGTAGGCCGCTGTTATTATCGTGTCCAATGAAATTCGGGAGGCCACGGAAAAAACTACGCTAGCGTTTGCCCCTCTTTTTTCAAGTGTTTACGCATTTTTTTCTCGGGTTTTTTTCTGGAAAAAAACGCTATCCGGATCAGGAGGGTGAGGCGTTGAGGCGGTGGACGTGGGGACATGTTCACCCACCAGAAAATGACTGGTTTCATCTGGTATATATAAAAAAGAAAAATAAAACGAAAGAAGGAAAGAAAACCAGAAGAATTGATTGCATGGTTGAATAGGAAAAGAGAGCCCCATGCACACAGGGGAATACGGTTGACATGATTTGCACCGTTTGCGTGGTGCTGATGTTGCTTTGCGATGATTATTGACGATGACAACGGATGATATTATTAGTACTCTATACGAGCGAAATGAAAACATGAACCTGCAGTGATGCAAGCCCGGGGTGTCCTGTGTCGGATCCCGATTGGATGAGCCCCCTATTTCGTGACGTGACCGGAGAGCGACGTGCTACTTTTTATTCAAGAGCGGCCGATGAGTTGCTGATTATCGGTACAAGTTCTTTGCTCTCTTTTTTTCCTTTTGTATCGGATGGGCGCCATGCACTGTTGCCTTCTTTTTTGAAAAACGAAATGTTGGTGTGTGCATTGGATGCTCTCTGCTGCGAGAGAGACGCAACTTTTTCCAAAAGCGATCTTGTTTCGAGTGGAGGAAGAGAGCAGCGAGGGGCCCGAGTGTTCTTCTTCCCGAGCGATTCAAGCGAGCACAGTTCATAAAAGATGGACATTAGTAGTAGTCGTAGTACTATAACCATACATTACTCGCTAACCCTGTCTCTACATTGCCAAGACATGCAAGAACACCAACCAGGAGACAGGCGAAAAAACAACGATAAAGAACGCGCAAACAAAGACTCGACGGTTTGACGAGCATTTTGAACTCAGTAGCTCGAGTAGTAGAGTGTTTTTTTTTTCTCTTCTTGTTTTGGCGTTTGTCTCCACAGACCGGCCTGCACGCGGCACGGCAGCGCAGCGTAGCTCTTCGCCTCTTCCGGTCTTCCCCTTTCTGGGCATCGCTCCGGCCAACCTTTGCCACTCGCCTGCGCCGCCGCAGCGACACGCCCGTCGCAACAGCGCACCGCTTCGGTGAAAAGAACGCACTCTGCCTCTGCTGCTGCTGCTACTGCCTGGCTGCCTGGCTCGTGAGTAGTAGTAGCTGTTGCGTCTACACTGCATCTGCATGCGCGTGCCGTGCGAACAGGTCAGAAAATGCAGCTGCAGCAGCGCCGCTAGCGTCCATGGATCGATATTTTTTCACGTAGCTACAGTGTAATGAAGTACAGTACTCCTGCTAGTAGTGTGTTTTTAGATGGATAATTAGTGCCGGTGGTCGTACCAAATTGACGTTGTTAAGAGCAAGTTTAATAGTATAGCTAACTACTACCTCTAATTCATCTATAGTTAATCTAATAGCTCATTCATATCATAGTTACATACTACACTATTAATATCTGGTCCCACCTGTTATACACACACTGCGTTTTGGAGTCCGTACTACAGCTGACTATAAATCTGTAGCCCGCTGCTCTTCTCTCTCCTTATTTATCTGCTTAAAATATGTTTGCAGCTGGTTTATAGTCTGCTATTGTACCTGCTCTAAGAGCGGTTTTACCGAAGAAAACAGAGCTCCAAAGCAGGCGAAGTTTGGTGATAGGACGATCAGAGGAGACGGAGACCGTACGGTTTTCAAGATAACCGAGAGCATTTCTTGGCTTGGAGCTTGTGACCGAATTGACCGAGGCAGCAGTCAGTGAAAGATCGATTAGTTGTATTTATGCCAGGGCCTGCGCCTGCCTGGGTGGCGTCTGCAACTCGTGTCACTGCGGCTCGCGTTTGCTGCGGTCGCAGTGCCAGCTGTTCCCGGTCAAACCCAGTTTGGCGCCTCTGTAGCTGGCTTTCCCGCCATTTGTGGACAGGCCAGGGCTTTCCCGCGCAAATGGAGGCGCCTGCTCGCCGCTCCCGGTTGCAGGGGCACGGGCTAACATGGACATGGCGCGTATTATCGTGTTTTTTGTTTTTGACTTTTGGCAAGTTTGAAAGAAACAGCTTTCCACGATTAATGAATGAAATGGAACGGTGGATAATTGACGATCTATTGCTTGTAGGACATAATTTAATATTCTGTCTGTCGTAAAATTTATGATGTATTTGTTTTGTGAAGACGAGATATTAACCGACAATTACTCTATTATAAAAAAAAATGTTCTGATGCATAATTAATGTTACTAGATTCGACTTTAAAAAATTTCCGTACGATTATACTTTTGTGTAACATAAACTAGCCCGCGTAAATTGCGCGGCTAGTACCATTATATTTTTTTTCTCATATAATAGCATATATGTTTTCTCAATGTATTATTCAAATATATTAAAATGACAACATAATTTTAAATTTTGTACTAACTATACGAAACTACTAATGTGTAATATTCATATTCTATTTTATATACGTGTTAGTTATTAATTATTTTTAATATCAAATTTTAGTTATTTCTAAATTATATTCCTATATAAACTCTAGACTCGTCTTTCAATATTTCTTTTTTTTAATTCCGAATTTTCGTTATATGTACATTGTAGTTCTATATAGACTCTAGGCTCTTCTTCCAATATTATTTATTTTTAATTCTGAATTTTATTATTTCTAATTGTATTTCTATGTGGACTCTAAACTCATCTTTCAATATTATTTAATTTTTAATTTCGAATTTTAGTTACTTCTAAATTGTATTCCTATATTGACTTTAGACTATTCTTTCTATGTTTTTTTTAAAATTTCGAATTTATTTATTTGTAAATTGTACTATTTTTATATGAACTCTAAACTCTACTTTTAATTTTATCATGTTTATTCCGAAATTTAGTTAGTTTTAAATTCCTATATAGACTCTATACTCTACTTCTAATATTCCTAATTTTTAATTCTGAATTTCTATTATTTCTTAATTGTATTTCTATATGGACTCTATACTCTACTTCTAATATTCTTTATTTTTAATTCCGAATTTCTATTATTTCTTAATTGTATTTCTATATGAACTCTAGTCTCCTCTTCCAATATTCCTTATTTTTTAATTCCGAATTTAAACTATTTCTAAATTGTATTTCTATATGGATTTTGTTTATTTTTCTCTGATTAATATGAGAATTTCTAGACCGTGAGAGTGAACGTGGAGACTTCTTTTTCTATTCTTTTAATAAGTTAATAGATGATATATTAGTGAAGCAATTGTTGGTCAAAATATTATCCTAACAAAATAAAATATGTTATATTTTGAAATAAAGAGAGTATACTAGTATTATCTATTATATACTAAAACTCTATTAAATATCCTATAAACGTCCTTAAGATACCACGTGATGCTCTGATAAATCATGGAAAATCTAACGAAACTTATAAGAAAAAAAGAAAAATATGTAGCCATTGATTTACACTTAAATCAGTGGATACATTATTTTCAACCATTAGATTAGATCTATTCAAGTTATCCATTGCGGCTACGAGTAATATCGTTCCTACACTCTTACAAACTCTTCTAAGATGCCATATGACATTCTAATAAATTAGGGAAAATCTAAGAAAAAATATAAGAAAAAAAAGAAAATACCTAACCATTGGTTTACACTTAAACTGATGATCTATTATTTTTAATCATTAGATTATATCTATCAAAGAGATGTCAAGAAGAAGAAGAAGTCATTCGTGATGATGTTGTCAAAGAAGCCACGTCAACAATGCTTCAAACCATCCCACCAATTCTCTTAAAAGTATTTTTTTACTAGTGATATAAAAGGCAATCACAAGTGCTCATATAAACGCGTGCACACTCGCCTTATAGATACACATACGCACACCTACCCTATGAGAGAGAAATATGTCCTAGGAAGAGGTAAAATTGTGTACGTATGGAACAGTACTATTCGCCAAAAAAACATACACGTGTACAATAAAA
Source organism: Oryza meridionalis (assembly GCA_000338895.3). Taxonomy (NCBI): domain Eukaryota; kingdom Viridiplantae; phylum Streptophyta; class Magnoliopsida; order Poales; family Poaceae; genus Oryza; species Oryza meridionalis. The sequence continues at coordinate 22,487,400 of CM002528.2, forward strand.
AAATATCACATAAACCACATTATATCTTTTAATTATGTCATGATCATCTAAATAGTGTTTATAATTAGCACAAATAATTTTAATAATATATATTTTTCCATCATATGCATACATAGGTGGATCAAATTTACAATAAAACAAAAAAAATCAAAACCGAAGGATGGTGTGATAGGCGAGTTCACATATAACCAGAAAAAAGTGATATTTGTTTATGTCAAAATCTATGGTATATTTTATGATATAAATTTTTTTCTCTTGTATGATTATAAGCTAATCTATTATTCTTATAGTAAATATGGTGAGATATGACTTCATTTAGTTTTCTTTTTATAAACAATAATAAATTGCTCATGTAGATGTGCGGGTTTTGTTCCTAGTTTTATGTAGAGCTACCCAATAGCTTTGGAAAAAATATATAAGCAATACTGACGAAGTAAGTTTTTGGACTAATATTTTTACAAGCTGAAATGTAAAATAAGCTCAATATGGATTTCCTAGAAAACTTTCGCAAGTTTTTTGCCTCCAAAATTTTCAGATTTGTAACCATCAGATCACCTTAAGATTTGTGCATGAAGAGAAAAACAATGCTAGAAAGAATTTTTTTTTTCACACGTGTCATGCGTAAGATCTCAGTGCTACCTAATCAAAGCATTGTTGAATGCAAGTTTTAATAAATTATATTGTACTTATAGTACAATTACAGTGTAGTTATAATGCAATTACAATGTAATTATAATTCAATTATACTGTAGATACATCTGAATGTTTTTGACAAAAAAAAAACTTACTACGGTTTTTTTAGATACTCTCATTCCATAATTTGGTTTTAGCTTAAGAAAAACATACCCTTACGTTATGGTTCACCAGCCCGAATGGATAGCCCTGATAATTAATTGAGGGTGTGTTTAGTTCACGATAAAATTAGAAGTTTGGTTGAAATTGGAACGGTGTGACGGAAAAGTTGAAAGTTTGTGTGTGTAGTAAAGTTTTGATGTGATGAAAAAGTTGGAAGTTTGAAAAAAAAGTTTGGAACTAAACTCGGCCTGAGAGCGATGAGAGCTTTCAACTTGTACGTTCAAGGGTGACGAGTACTAAATAGAAACAAAGGGAATACAACTCTTTTGAGAAAAAGACATGAACCCAGTATTGATCAAATGGGTATAACACCCAAGGTGATGTGTATGATACTTTTCACCAAGAAACAAGGGCTGCGTAATGCAGTTATTTGCAGTAGATTTGGCCAATATGCAATTTGCTGTTCCAAATATCGTAGACTCATAAATACGCTGAGTGTTCTTATTGAGGTAGTATTGTACTATAGCGATGGTTCTGCCATATGGTAGCTAGCTCACGCTACTTGCGACTAAATTGAAGTTGAATGTAAGAACAGGTTGAAATGTGCCTCATCCTTGTTCCAACAAAGGGCCGTATCTCACCTTCTAAAATACGAGTACTGCTCTTATCTATTCCAACTATTTGTTGACCTACAACTCCTAATTTCGTATGGAAGACTCTCATGAACATTACGAATCAGTGCGGATCTAGCGATGCCATCAATCCCCATGTATAAAGAATACAACTCCCTCTATTTCAGGTTATAATATGTTTTGATTTTATTAAAGTCAAACTGCTTCAAGTTTGACAAAGTTTATTTAAAAAAATAGTAATATTTTCGACCCAAGATAAATTTATTATAAAAATATATTTAATTATTAATTTAATAAAACTAATTTGATAATGTAAATATTACTATATTTGTCTATAAACTTAGTCAAACTTTAAGCAGTTTGACTTTGACCAAAGGTAAAACATCTTATAACCTGAAACAGAGGGAGTATTTGTTTGTCGTTGTCAATATAATCACATGGTCATCAGAATCTCTTATATCATAAGATGAAGATAGTAGTGGAAATCCCAGCGATGATGATTGGAGGTAGCCCGACCAACCCCAAAGCTAATTTCATCACTGTTGTGAAGGAAAATAGGACCAATAAATAGACTTGCAATACAATGGAATGACGTGTACATAAAAAAAAGTCAACTACTGCATACATAGAGAAAAGATAGCATGATAAATAACTGCAGAGTGTAGAAAAATGGATCCTAGAGAAGAAGATTAACTACTATAAGGCCCTCTTTGGATTAACTACTATAAGGCCCCCTTTGGACTTTGGTTTAGCTAGTGATCTAAGATTTTTTTTTTTAGAGTTGGGTATTTTCACCTCCACAAATCTATGCAAATAAATAATTTTGTTCCTATTTTAGATGGTATTTAATTTTTTAAACCACTACAATTTTGCATATAAACTTTGAATTTACCGTGGATGTGATATCTAGAATTGTGCTAAACAGTATCTAAATATTTGGTAGCATGAGGAATTTGTAAGTGACGTCTTTGTGAAAAATTGGATGTCTTGTGTACTGTTCCTTGAAGAGAAACTTGTAGTATAATCAATTTAACAAGTTATCAATTGGTAGAAATTACTCCTAATTGGTTAGTCGAAGCAAAGTGGGAATTCACCAGGGTTTTATATGAAAATATTCAATTGTTCAACTAAAAAAAATCAATATTTCAGTTAAAATTCAAAAACCTTTCACCTGTTGAACGTGGCATCCACTCTCCACAACATCTCTCACCAAAAGTGTGCCAACCTACATACTTACATAGAAAAGCTTCTTCCCCTTTTACTATTAGCACATTTTTCAAACCGCTAAATGGCGTGTTTTCTTTTAAAATACATATATCAATTCTTTGAAAAGTTGAATAAAAAGTAGGTTGTGTTCATTTTAGCAATTAGGTTGGGCTACTTCGTCGTTTTCCATGAGCACACTAACCGATATGCTAAACGACACATTTCGTGCAAAAGTTTTCTATATAGAAATTTCTTTAAAAAGTCAAATAAATATGTTTTAAAAGCTTGTGATAATTAGTACTACTAGATTAAGCATGCGCTAATTCTTGTCTTCTTCTATGGGCCATCGAATACTTCAGCCGATCTACACTTAGAACGCAGCCTAAGTCATCTCTGTAGGTAGCTAGATTATAACAAGCTGAATTGAAGGGATAAGATCGCTCAATGGAAAAAGATAAGGGAAGGTTCTCCTTATTTTACCAAAAGAATTTGAGTGACACCTACATGATAGCAAGCTCAAACAGGAAAAACGAAAAAGATAAGAAAGGGGCAAGGTTCTTTCTATTTTGCCTGAAAATATAACTCTCTAAGCCTTTAACACTACTCAAAAATCGATTTTTCGAACAAGACTCCTCTAGGTTGCAGGCAAACTATAATTACCCCCATGTACAGAAATCGCTCCCCCGAGGACAATTCAAGACCCGCATGCAAAAATTATTTTTGTTAGGCGAGCCTTAACATGCCACATGCAAAAAGAAACCTATTTTCGTAGGCAGGCCTGCTAAGAGACCCGCCTGCCACTAGACCACCACCGCCTGCTATCATCCTAAAATATCTAAGTTCCTCTCTCCTCTCCTCCCCCGGCGCCCCTCTCCTATCCCCTCCACACCCGAGGCCGACGGCCGGGAGCGGCGGTGAACCGCGGCTCTGATAGCAGCGTGCGAGGAGGCCAGTGAAGGAGGCACGCGTTGACGGTGACAACGGCTTAGCCTCATAGGCTTCCGCTCTCTTCCTTCTCGGATTCCTTTCTCCCCCTTCCTCCTACGATGATGACGAGGAGAGGTGGCAATGGTGTTAGATGTGATATATCTAGCGCGCCGGCCTCAGGAGCGGTTGGCCGCGCCTCTCCCCCTCATGCGCGAATTCGGCGGCAGGGATGATGAAGGTGCCTCGATGCGCGGATTTGGTGTTGGCAGCACCGTGGTGGGAAAGGAGCAACGGTGGAGCCGTTGGATCTGGCGCGTTGGCCATCGAGAGCAATCGACCCCCCTCGCCTCTTCCCCTCACTCACAGATCCGACGATGACGGAAGTGGAGGCATCCCGACTGGCGGATTCGGTGGTGGTGGAGGGGTGACAACGATGATGACGACAATGGGAGGGGTGGGGTGTCCACAATGATGACGGCGAGTAGGGGTTTCCACAACGATGACAACGATGAATGGTGACTTGAAGGACAGCGGGTCCAGCGGCGGAAGCCTTTCAACGATGGCGGACTACGGCGGCAACGATGGCGGCAGATGGGAGTTAGGTTTTGGTTTTGGGGATTTTTCTTTTCACATGTGTGCGGCATAACTGACCAACCGCAAGAATTGATTATTTTTTTTATATAGGTGTGCTGCTGGCATGCAAAAATAGTTGTTTTTTACATATATCTCCGGACAGTCTGGTAGTCCAACCGCATGAAAAAAAAATCAGTTCTTATCGCAAGAAAAGATCTTTTCTCTAGTATTCTACAGAAAGTATTATCCTTCGTACACTTTGTATTGTAGCAGGGGTTAACCACCGTCCCTCCATATTCGGCCCAAAACACTGTAGAGAGAGATTGGGTAAGATTGAGTCATTATTCTAAGTATCCGAGTGGAAATGGTCATTCGAACAGGGAAACGGTAAAACGTTGTTCGAGTTGGAAAACACTATTCGAATCGGAAAATACCGTTCAAGTAAATTCTTATCACTAAGTCTTATTATCCGTTTTGAATGTTTCCTAAGTTAATAACAGGTCAGCTACCGGATAAGTCGGAAAGGGTGGTCGAACTGGAAAAGACTATTTGCCATGGAAAAGACCCATAGTGGTGGAAAAAACCCTCGGTCGAGGAGAAGACCTATGGTGGTGGAAAAGACTCTTGATCATGAAGAAGGCGACTTGGACAACAAAGATGCCAAGAGAATATTCCCGAGTACCACTCAACCACTTCATCCAACTGGCACCAAAAGACTATAATGACCTCCATAATATACCAAAATGCCATTAGGGTTAGCTGATATAGCAAGGGCATGATTGTAATTTCATGTGGGCCCAACAAAGGGCGCATTTGTAATCTCACATGTAAAGCTGTGAACTATATAAAGCAGACAAAAAGACTTGGAGTAATAAAAATCTCGTCGCCTAGTGTGTGTATTCATTTGGTATTCGGGCTCATTTCTCAGGATAGGCGGGAAAAGGATGTTTTCCCATCTATCTATGGTACACTGTACCTAGCCAGTTCGCTTCAGGCCTTCTGCTAGTCAACTACTCCTACGAAAGGCACTGTGGTTTTCTCGCGGCATGTCAAACTAGCAATCAAACGCCACCACCGGGCGTCCGAATAATAATCCGTAGGCACTAGCCACGAGCCCACCAACGACGTCAACCACATGAATTGTCCCTTGAAGCTCGTACAACCTCGCGAGGCCGCGAAATTCTCGAGTGTCAAAGGCCTCAATTTGCAAGCATGATCGACGCGCGCCGTCGGCGTCGTACGCGGAACTCTCGTGCTCGCAAGCGACCACACGGACGTGGCAGGTATAGAGAGGCCAATAGACCATGCGTGCTACATAGTTTGCCCCCGGGTGCGTGTACGAGCGTTGTTTGCTAATAACGTAACGACGATTGCTAGCAATTACTGCATGCGTATGATTGTGTTTTGCGTATTCCATTGGGCAGATGATGGAGGCATGGATTGTTCCTCGATTACTCTCAATTGAAGTGATCGGGCTACAGGAACGGCAATCCAGTGTGCTTGATTAAATCATCACATATATAATTGTAGTTGTAGGTACTTGCATGATGCATGCCGATATTACAAGTCTTACGTGCTAAAAGCACGAGCAGATGCTCTGGTCAGCTAGATTTTAATTGTTGAGTAGAAGCGAAGAGTTTTTAGGATGGAGGTGATTGGAGATGAATGGGTCACTACATTTAATGTTCATCTTCGGAGACGTGTACAGTTACTAGTACGGATGTCTTCGCCTTCCCGACCATGTGCAATGTATGGTGCCAACTTACGAGGACTAGGAACCATAATCTGGTGTAATTAAACAAGCTGAACATAAGCATCAAGCCATCAACTTGACCTAATTAAAACAGGAGCACCCATGGAGAAATTAGAGAAACTCTAAAACTGGCGTGGTGGCATTGTAGGGAAATTTTATCTCTCGACATGGAAATCGGGAGAAAATCCCGCACGGCCATTTTCCACCCGTTGTCTATAGGATTAACGCGATTTACTTTACGATTATTTCCATAATTACATGACTACGTGCACTGATCGGTAGCGTCAAACCTTTCCATGTTTTCGATTGTCCCCGGTCTCCCTCAGCGCCATATTAATAGCGGAGAACGGTGTCATGGAAATATGACGATCTCTCCACGATCGTCTTCTCCCGAAAAAAAAACTAAAACCCTATCCGATCAGTTGAGCGCTGGAGGGAGAACGTGCGGCTGTTCCAGGAGTATAGGTGGCGACCGGAAGGCCACCGCTACCTTGCAAGTGATCATTGGCAACTCCTTCGGGATCAGACTGGCGTCCTCACTGCTACGACTACTTCCCCTACGCCGACGCTCACCGGAGCAGTTCGAGGGACTTCGTCCTCTACTTCCACTCAGGTTGGCGACATTGCAGAGGGAACAAGGAGAACCGCATCATTGGCTTCAAACAACGGTCGGTAACCCTAAGAATTCCGCATTAGATTGATCATGTTTAGGCTAAGCACTCATGTTAGTAGATCACAAAATCTACAATCATGTGTAGATTGCGCGACTATTATATTGCAAATTTCTCTAGTAATAGTTAAATTTCATATGTGACATGAATACATTGCCACTCATTCACTAATCATAGCATAATTCAACCTTTAGACATGAATAATTTGCATTGGATTTATACTCTTATGCCCGTTAACTGGGTCTCTGAGAGGAACAGGGACAGAGGATCATACCCGCCTCCGCTAGACCCGATGGCCGATGGAGACTTTTCCCCTCCATTTTAGTTCCATGTGAAGAACCAACTACAACCATCATCGTCTCCTGATGGAAGAGTTTCCTGCGGGAAAAGAGAGAACGGGGACCATTGACATATCTACCATTGCTTCTTTGCAGGTACTCTTCGGTCCCACAACTCTTTTTATGCATTTCCATATTGTTAGAATAAGTATCGAATATACTAGTTCTATTTGATTATAGTTAGACTTGGAGTTGTAAATTACAAAACCAAGTGGTTATCATATGCCATAACCTTCTTAGTTTTTAAAACCACAATAAACCTCGCAGTAACCGCACGGTTTTTACGGTAACCGCCTTACCACGGGGTGGCGGTAACCACGCCTAAAATGATTTGGTGAACCATAGTCGTAATAGGTGGTAGGGAATAGAGTTAGATTAGGCCCATGTAACCCAGTGTTAACACCAAAATTTGGTATGGCTCTTTGGTGGATTTGGTTAAGGAAAGAAATCGATTAGTAGATGAAAGTTTATCAAGATAAGGCCAAGTTCAAGGATGAATCATGAATACCACGGCAAGACATTTTTATATTTTCTTAGTACATCTTTTAAATATGCAGGATTAGTCATTTTTATTTTCTTGTTATGAATTTTTATCCAGTGTTCGATTTGAACTTGCACAAATTCAAGGGCATAAATATGCACACCCTATATCTTTGTAATCATCTCCTTTATATCCATCATATTTGTATAGATCTATTGGTTAAATAGATTTTTCTTATTATTTTCAATCTTATACTGTCTCGGTTCGATTTGATCGATTGGATTGCTGCTAATAAGTTTATTTCTATTAAGTCGGGAGGTTTTTATACAACATTCATTGGACTTGTAGCCAATGAGATATCATTATTCTAAACATCAATTGTTAGATGTATCGGTTAATTTGTCGATATATATTTTAATGTAACTGCACCAGGCCTTCAGCCGATGGATTCTAAAACTATCAGATCTACATTTACCACACTATATCAGTATTGGTCGATTGGTTCATTAGTTTAATTCTTCCAATTTATCTTGTTAGTTGTAAGATCCAATTAATTAACATGTCTGAACCTCGTCAAAATTAAGGATATGCACTAGAGTTAAATAGATTTCTCAGTCCTTCGTGGGTTAGAAAAATTTTATAGCAACACCTGGTAACCCTTTAAATATAGAGGGGACACACCACATAATGTAACCGTGGTGCTTGCAATGTAGTGTAGATACGCAGAAAGATAATGGCAATAAGATCATTGACTCGTAGCAGTTAGGTTGTATATATGTTGATTGGAGAGGAGCGTACATAATTAAAGCCCCGAAAATTAGGTTAGGATTGAACCTCATTAATAAAGATCGTGTGCTCATCCGTTGTCATCTTGCATGTATTTGAGTGATCAATGACATAAATAATCGAGAAGGCTAGTCGTCGTTCCACTATATTAACTAACTTTTAAAACACATATTTTATAACTTTTTTTTCTAAAATTGTTCCCAATAAACCTTTGTGTACCGCAGGTCCAAGAATGATCCCTACAGATGTGTTACTGTAGGGACATGCTACTGGCAAATGTGCACAGCCGAGAAAATCACCAACCGCAGCCAAGCCGTATATATTTGTGCGCCGAATGTATTTGCATGGTCTAGCACTAGTAGTAGTGTTTTTTTTTTCTTTTTTTTCTTTTTTTGCATCAGTCACTGTGCTAGCTACTGCGGATCTATAAAGCAAAGATACGCGTGAGATATGGCAATGCCGGGACGGACAAGATCTTGCATTCAAGGAGGGTCGGAACCACTGCGGCTGGATGAAATCTACGTCACCCCGTCGCCCGTGCATGCCTGTTACTGTCACGCGCCTGCGCCTGCGTGCATATGCACGCGCGACCCTAGTGACAAGTGAGTAATGGGTCGTAAGGGACGGCATGCCGTCGGCCAGTCGCGCGCAGCGCCATATCTCTTGAGGGTCGTAAAGGTGATCAGTCTCCCTCCACAGATTTTCCTCCGTGCAAAGGCCCCCTTTTGTTCGACCACTTTTGTGCGACCCCTTTTGTGCGATCGGTTTCGCTCGTTTCTACTCGGCTTGAACAGGAGATGGAACTACTCGCCGTCAGTCCGCGGAGAAGCTAGTACTACTTCTGTTTCTCTTGTCATCAACTGGCTTGCACAATTGCACCACCGACCCAGTGTCGGGCAGTGAATGAGCAATTCAGCGTGCGGCTACAATTTACTGCCACCGGTTTGACTAAAAATTCACACCATACAGTATATGCCCCCGCGTCACCCTTGAGGCACTCTAGCCTCAGGGGTGACGTGAGGCCCGACCGCCACCGTCCTCCACCTCCTCCCCTTCACCTCGCTGCCACCCGACCAGCCCGTGGCAAGCCGGCTGCCTACAAGGACGGCGGCGACGGGGTTTCTTCCACCGATGGCATCGTGGTTAGGGTACCTATGTGTCGAGATGGAGATGTTTCAGATTCGGATCAAGCGAGGAGAAGTTGGGGGGCGCTGCGCCAACCATGATAGAAGGTTGCGAGGCAATAGGAGCGGCTAGACGACAGGCGGCGAAGGAGACCGTGGCTAGCCATAGCTGCCAAGATCGGATCCTTCCAAATTTGCACGGTGGGTGTCTAGCGGTTGCGGGGATGGTATCTAGATCCGCGCGTGCTCCCGACCGAAGCTGCGGTGGGGTGGCCGGCGTCGGGGCGGCGCGATGACCGGCGATGGCATGCGTCCAGGGAGGATACAGTGGCCGCCCGCATTTGGCGTCCCCTAGTGAGGTGGCCCTCAACAAACGGGCGATGGCGACGGTGCTGTGGTCTATGCAGAAGGGGAGAGAGGTCACGTGATGGCAACTTTCTTCCTTTGCAGCAATAGGCTACAACGCAGCTGGCACGGTGCTGGCGCTTTGGCCGGAGTTTCAGCGGTGGCAGGAGACAATAGGACAAGGTGGCGGCGATGCGGATGGGCAGCCTATGGCGACATGGTAGTCTGGCCAAGGCAGCGATGACGGGGTCCTGATCTAAACGCCTGTCCTATTTTGATGGTACCTTGCCTCCACAAGATGACTACGTTGGCTTGCTAGTGTGGGGGAGAGGGGATGCATTCTTCTTTCTCACCCTCTCCCTCTTTAACCTAACCATGTGCATGGATTAATTTGGAGCGCATTGGATGTCGACCTTCTACTTAATGGCCATCCGATGACAAGACACCGGTGCGGTGGTTGTGCATCAAAGGAGTGTGGTTGGTGGTGGTCTCTATGTCCAGCAGGAGACCTCGACACAAGAGTGCAGAAGATTATGAGTGAAAGCCTAGCATCTTTGTCTCTTTGGGCCAGCAGCGGCGACGCATGTGTGCGCCATTTTTCTCCTTGGGGGTGTTGTTGATCTCTCTTATCCCCTGATGGATTCCTCTAGCTGAAAGCCATTTCCTAAACCCTAGGACAGGCGGTGGCACACTCGAATGAAGGTGTCGTTTAGACGATTCTTTTTCTCCAGTATGTCATGTTTCTATATTTTTAGCGAGTTTCTAGTTAAGATACGTGGTGGTTATCTTTTCTTTTTCTGCTTATAGCATTTTAGAGCTGTAGTCTTATTTTTTTTCCTGTTTTATCAATATACAACGTCGCACCATCTTATGTGCTATGAAAAAAAAGTCGCTCCGTTTCTAGTTTCCGAACCTCTCATAGCCTTGAGCTCGACGAAAACATCGCACGCTTGCGCAGCACGAGGCGGAATGGTGCAATTGCTAGCTTATTCACGGTGAAATATTGCTGCCGAGCCGGCCCCCGACCGATCACGCGACGGATGGCGACAGCGAGGGGCGGCGCAACACCACAACCACAAAGTGGACGGCGCCGTGCGTGCGTGCGTGCGTACGTGCGTGTCGCGTCGCGTCGGCGGGTAAAAGTTCGATCGACCGGACGCGCACCGAACTATCGATCGCAACGAGAGATAATAGGGGATTCGCTTGGTATTACTGCTGCTACTAGCCCACTATGCGTTCCATTATCGATCTCCTTTTGCATTAGAGGACGAGAGCGAACGAAGCCGAGGGGTTTTTTTGCCTTTCCGGCGTTGGTTTTTCCGGGGGCTCGAAACGATTGTAACCACAAGCTCAAGGTAAGGCTGGGATCACGCTGTGTGACTCGGACCATGGGTGGGCACTAGCCGAAATAGCCTACCTGACCTGTCGATCGTACTCATGATTGCCTCTGGCTGCACACCCTCGTTCGCAAAGTCGGTCCCTTTCTTGGGCTGTTGCTACTAGTACAGTAGTACGGTCACGGTAGCAGCAAGTGCTCTGATGTGAACGTGAATATGTGATGCGACCCTTTCGGAAAGCCGGATTAGAAAAGGAACAAATTCGTGCCAGTTACTTCCGGATTACGTTCGGCAACCACGAAGGCTTAATCAAGGAGGAGAGACGGTTAAGAAAACCGTAATAAGACGGCAATGCTTTTCCGTCACCTCTATTTTCCCAAAGTGCGATCCTACTCCAAGTCTTGCGCGGCTGTCACGTTCGTTCTGACGGCGCTATCACTCACGAACGAACCCAAAAAAAGGTGAAAAACGACGAGCCCCGATCGGTCGCCGTCGCATGAACTCAGAGACGTCGTTTTCCACCCGCGTCACACCGCAGCGATAATAATTTGGCCCGTTGCGTCTGTTGTTTGCTCCGCGGTTGCATGTTAGGTGAGTGAATCCGAGACGGGAGCTGCTCAGCTCGACCACGAAACGAAACCCGTTTCATCATTCGATAAAGCACCTCGTCTTGCCGGATCAGCTGGGGTGGCAGGAATACCGAAACGTGTTCGTTGATTTTTCCCATCGGCTTGGGCTTTGTCCATCCGCTGATAGAGGGGGAAACCGTTGCTGCAGTGTGCTCGACGCCACTATCATCTGAACTTTGCCTGTACAAGAAATCAAGATTGAAGAATGTATAGGGGGGCATCGCTGTCAAGTATAATTGCTACGCAGCCATGGACGTACGTAGTGAAGCTTTCGCAGCGTGTTTACGTGTTGGGGAAAAGTGTCGTGGCTGCGGGTGCGAATGTTCACTGACAGCGAGACGGCTGTTCCCGGATCAGCTGTTCCAGTCGTGCAGGTAGGCAGGCAGGCAGGTGTGGCTGGTGAGAGCTCGCTCGCTGCGACCTAACGCTGATGGCCAGCGCGAGCTCAAATCGTTCGGGAGATTCAGATCCCCGCCGACACGGTGGTGGCAGCGACGGCGGCTGGAAATATTCGTAGTATATTTCTTGACACTCCCAGGTCCCAACTGCGCGGTCTATAAAGCTCGTGGTTCAGGTATCTGAATCTTTCGGACTGCTTCAGTGTTCTGAAGATTTGCAGGTTAAAAGCAAAACTGCCCAGGCGATGGCCGACAAGTCAAAAATCGTGAACACGGTTGCGCGGTTTCAGAGTTTAAGATATTTGGTTCCATCTGCCAGTATCTTTGTAGGGGTCATGGCTGGTTAAGGATCATTACTTGCAAGTTAAATCACTAGCGAGAATTTGGATATTCGATACGAGGAACGGGTGGGAAACATCTGGAATAATAATGGAGTTTATTCAGTAAAGGCGTATATGATCTCAAGTTCTCAACTGCTTGCGCATGGTGAAGTTTGTGGTTCAGATATCTATTAATAGAGAAGGGATAAGGGCAGTGGATGACCGACAAGTCTGAACTTTGGACACAACTTAAAGCATGTACTACTAGCTTCAGCGTTCAGATTCTCCAAGCTAAAGTTATGACCGACAAGTCTAAATTTTTGGACACAGGTGCGGAGTGCCGATTCGCGTGTACTTCCTTCAGAGTTCAGACTATTTGGTTCCACGCGCAGTAGTTCAGAATGAATTTTGGAGGGTTTTGTCCTCCTTTCTTCTGTTTTGGGGTGTGTTTAGTTCCTGAAAAAAGATGAAAAGTTTTAATAAAGTAGGGAGTTTAAAAAAAAAAGTTGGAAGTTTATGTGTGTAGGAATATTTTTTGATATGATATGATGTGATGGAAAGTTGGGAATAGGGGAAAAACTAAACACGGCCTTAGTGCATATTTCTCTAATGCAAGTTCAATAGATATAGGCCAAGTTTAGTTTCAAAATTTTTCTTCAAACTTCCAATTTTTCTATCACATCAAAACTTTTCTACACACACAAACTTCCAACTTTTCCGTCACATCGTTCCAATTTCAACCAAACTTCCAATTTTAGCGTGAACTAAACACACCCATATGCGGGCAACATCCCTTCTTACATTGCATTAAGAATCATTCAGAGAAAGGCAGGCGAGCACGCGAGATGGTTTGGAATTTACAGAAGAGGATTCAGGGAGTAGGATACACATGGCCACAGATGCAAGGATATATGTACATATGATACATCTCTGTCCGGCTATAACGGTATGACTTTTGCTCGCTACAGAAGCTGCTCTTGCTTACAAGAGTAGTTCCTGCGCAGCATTGTTGCTGCTGCCTGCTGCGTCCTTTGCAGCTTCAGTGTGATGAGCCATGAGCTAACAAACCTAACTGGGTACTTCACTAGCTCACAGTTCCTATAGCTGTAAGAATGATCTTGAACTACATACATGACTTAACAGATGACAATCATAACTACAGTGGCATGTACAACGTATATACACATGGAACCAGGGAGTTGAGGATTTCACAAGGAGCCCATCAGGAGTTTACGTGAGAGCTTCATTCCAATTTTTCCAGTTAAAGAAACCTGCAAAACACCATGCAAATCAATGCTTAAATTATTGGCTTGTGAACTATGCTCAAACGAGTACTCAGTAAGTGGGTTGGGATTGCATTAACATGTAATGTGAACTGCATCCATAAATAGCAAAACATGCAATATGCTCAATGGTAAGACTAAGTTAATGTAAACTCAAGAGTGACAAGTATATGCAAGATTTAAATATGAACAATAGCAGATTGAAACAGGCACCTAGTATTATTCCTACCAAAATAATATCCTCATCAGTTCCAAAGGACTTGCGGGCCTGATCTAAGCTCTTCATTGACACCCTTTCACGCTGTCTGAAAGAATCAACAAACAACTGTAACTAAGTTAAATCTTGTCAATAGAGACATGCTGTCATGCACATAAAGTTAAGCGGAAAACTTTTCTTCTAGCGAAGGAAATTAAGCAGAAAACCGTACAGCAATAGGTTTCTCAGTCAAATTATGGCGCCATTACTTGATAATCATACATAGCTATAAATGGACCCTGACATGTAGCATATAAATATGTTCAAAGCAGAAGGTGAATGTTCTCAGTTACTGGTCGTTACAAGAAACTAAATGATCCTTGCTTCTAGTGAGTGTTATGCCCATATCAGCATGACAGTATTAAAGAAGCACTGTTTATCCATCTGAAAACTCAAGTGTCTGCTATTAAAAGATGTCATTAACAAAAGGTGAATATTAGGTACCTCGAACTGGCAGGGTCCCTTATCTCAAATTCGCAAGCATCAGCATCATACCCACATATTACAACATAATGCCCTGCAATGGAAGACAGTATTAACCATCAGAATGAATCCTTTTTTATGGGCACTTTTGCAAACAGTAAATGGATTCATGGAAAACCAATCCATCAACGAGCTTGGCCACTCACCCATGTAATCTGAATCCTCACTGAACTGTTGCATATCTTGTAGATCATTGCTCCATGAGGAACTGCATTCCAAAAATCAAGTTACTGACACACTGTTATTGCCCATTTCAAATGATATGCAGCCACTTCAAAAAAGAAATCAAGGAACAATGGTTATTCTTTGTAGAAAAATTATGCATATAAAAATCCATGGATACATCCATGAAGCATTTTGTTCAGAACTGTAATCTTCTCCGAGATATTCTCTCAATTACCAAGTAACTTTGGGAACAGAAAGGATAGTGCCAACTGTATATTACTCAACTGCTTCATCAACATTATCAGTTTGTTACTACATAATGTTGGCACGGTTGCAAAATATTAAACTAATAATCACTTTATGATCGTTAAATCAAAAGAATTTGAGATATTAAAATGAGACAAGTACAGCAAGTAACGTTGTCCACCCATTGCATTTACCATTGGACAACTTGCTTATGAGGCATTGTCTGAATGCCGAAGACAAATGTAAGACTGTCTTAAAGGAGTAAAAGTATTGACAGAAGTACAGAACGAAGTATACTTCATCTCACTAGCTATGACCAAAAAAAATCCCTTACTTCAATTTTGTTTTGTCCACTAGTGCGATAGCAATGCAGTGCCCAGATAACAGTAGAAAAGCTATATCATACGCACTGATGGATCTGCACTGAGAATAACCACAAATTGAAAAATTTTAAAAAAAATGAAAGTGAGAAGGACATCAAATAGACAATTTTTATGATGTGCGCTGTGATCTTACTTGAATACTAATTCCAGCTTCAAGGGCTCTGCCAAAGAGCTCATCCACTCGATCAATGTCTTCTTGCAATTGCTCCTATCGACATTGTTATTTTTGAAACTGTTACTACAGTGAACTTCAGAGGAATCGGTAACATTAAATTACAATTCATACCCTATAAAAGGTTTCAGCAGAATATTGCGGATTTGCTCCTAGAGTCACAGTGAAGAAGGAAAAACAAACTGAAAACCTGTTTAACAGATATGCCAAGTCAACTGTCCATATGCTGCACAACCCAGAAATGTCAGATTGTTAGTACACCAGACATGCTATTAAAATTTTTAATAGGCCAAAATTAAAGAGAATTAAATATTCTGTCCAGCTCATCTAGGGAATGATTGTATTGCAATATAATATATCCACGAATATTTCTCACGTCTAAGCTACTTTATGTCCTCATAAATAATTGTCATATTACAATTGAAATGCACAATTTTTTATTCTCTTCCAAATTAATTTTCACCTAAGATGGAATTATTTGCAAAGAGCATTTTAACTACACCGGATAAAAGTGATTATGCAGTGCAAAATATGGGAACAATCAAGTGGTCAAAGTAGTAACAAGCATTCATGAACTGACAGAGTAATCACTGTTCGTTATCCACGCAATCTCATAAAGAAAAGAAGAATAATTATCCATGAATAAACAAATGATTCGGGGTATCAATTTTTTTCATTAACTAAGGAGAATTGCGCCCCTCATGTTTAGTTGTAAACTCAAATTTGAAGTAATAATCTAATAGTCCAAGAAAGGAACCTCGTAGTGCGGCAGAGCTTCTCGAGATCGGCAATGCCGTCGCAGCAATCCATCCCGAGTGTCCTGAGCACCATGAGCACGCAAGCGAGGCCGCAGTCCCACGTGAAGGCCTGCTGGACATGCGGAACCTAGCAAGCATCCATCACCAGCGCCACGAACCAAAAAAATTCGTCAGATTTAACAGCAGCAGTAAACACGACGATTATTACACAGCCACACGACACCGCCGCGGAAACACAGGATCAGCAACCGGCACCACCCCGAGAGACAATAATTGACCGCAACCATAGAGCGAGCGCGCGAGCGCGCGCGAGAGAGAGAGAGAGAGAGAGAGGGAAGGAGGGAGGAACTGACATCGACGTAGTACGAGCGGCGGGCTAGAGGGACACGGCCGTCAGGGGCCGGCGGCGAGTCGTCCGCCCCCTCGCCGCCGTCCCCTTCCCCCGCGACCTTGAACAGCCTCTCGGAGAAGAACCCCAGGGGCCACATGGCACCATCAACCGACCCCCTCGCCCGCCGCGCGCGGCGCCAGGCGACCGACCTCGAACCGCAAGAGCCAGCCGACCCAAGCAGTGCTCTGCTCGGCAGCGCGGGTGGGAAGGAGAAAGGAGGGAAAGCGGAGGAGGAGGTTGGGATTCTCGCGGGTTCGCGACGAGACGACGGTGGGAGGGAGGGAGGGAAATGATTGGGTTCTTCTTCTTCTCGCTCCGGTGCGTGGTGGGATTATTAAAAAAAAACGGGGGGCCGCGTCACCAGAAGAATCGGTGGAGGGATGTGGAGCGCCGGAGCGCGGCGCCTTTAAAAAAAACGGGGGCCCTCGTCGCCTCGCCTTCCAGAAGCCGCCGTAATTTTTAGGTGTCGTTGGGCTGTATGGCCTTTGCCGGTGGGAGGAGGAGCAGCAGCGCAGCCAGCGTGTGTTTGCGTCGGGGAAAAGAGAGGATAGGGATTGGCAGAGAGGGACGGAGAAGACGACGAGGAGAGGGGGAGGGAGGGGAGATTTTTGATCTATCCATCGGCCACCGCGCGGCGCCTGCGGCGTGGTTCGACGGGTGGGATTCATGTCGATCTAGTATAATCCGAGAGGCTCGCGGAGGGGCCGGGATTGGTCAGGGGGGTCAGGACCTGGTACCGATTTGGTTAGGGAACAGGAGGAGATTTGTCCTATAATTCTTGCCTTTTGTTGTGGTGTTCTCTTTTTTCTTTCGATGATAAGGATGACGCAGGACATAACTAATCGCTATCTACCGACACCGAGGGTCTGTTTTCATAAGTTTCAGGGCACATTTGAATCGCAGGATTGAAAAATAGAGAAATAGGAAAAACGTACGAATAGAATACCACACTTAGAGCCCTTTAAAACACAGGATTGAGAAAAAACAGAGAAATGAGAAAAACGTAGGAATAAAATGCCACACGGGCCCCTTTGAAACACAAGATTGAGAAAACATAGGAAAAGGAAAAACATAGGAATAGAGGGCCTGTTCACTTTGATGTCATTTTCAATCATACCATTTTTTTTTGGTAAAGTTGCTAAAAAAATATCTACGTTTAGTCTGTTGCTAATTTAGTCAATACATAAGAAATCATGCCAAAATTTTAACAATAGTACCATCTTACCAAAATTTTGGCATTGCCAAAACTTGATAAGGTTTATTTTGGCTATAATCTGAATAGGCCCAGAATGTCATACTTATTAGAATCTTATAGGATTTTGAAATAAAGGAAAGTCTCCAAACTGTTGTTTGATTAGAAAAAAAACACAGAAATTTTGAGATACATGAAGAGGAAAACATGAGGTGAGACCTCATGCTTATTTTCCTCCAAAATTGCTCAAGCAAGGTCCATTCCATAGGAATTTCAAATGAATTGGTAGAAAACAATTCTTTGTTTCAAAGGGCTCTAGAGGATTATTTTCCATAGAATAAAATCCTCTAGAATTCCTATGATTTTTCCTTTATTTCAAAGGGGGCCTTCCTATGGGATTTTGAAACACAAGAAAGCCTCCAAATTATCGTTTGACTAGTACACAAGAAAAATGCAGGAATCCTGTTTGGGGAGCTTAAGATTCTGAGAAGCAGCTGGTTGGTAGCCAGCTCCTAAGAATCTGGAAAAGCTGGGTTTACCAGCTTCTGGCTTCTAGTTCATTTTCTGGATTTTACAACTGCAGCTTCTCAGAATCTGGACCAAAAGCTGGACTATTTGGGGGAGCTTCAAATTCTGGGAGAAGCTGCAACAGTTAGAAGCTCCCCCAGACAGGTCCTAAACACATAAAGAGGAAAACATGAGGTGAGACCTCATGCTTATTTTCCTCCAAAATTGCTCTAGTAAAATACATTCTATAGGAATTTCAAATGAATTGATAAGAAACAATCATTTGTTTCAAAGGATTATAGGATTATTTTCCATATGATAAAATCCTCTAGAACTCCTATGTTTTTCCTTTGATTTAAAGGGGGCCTAGTAGCTGTATCTTCATACATAATTTCCAACTCCTCAAAACGGTTCAAATTTAGGTTGGCACTCTAAGGGCCCCTTTGAATCGCAGGGTTGAAAGAATAGAGGAATAGGAAAAACACAGGAATCCGACAGGAATTAAAGTGTAAAACAGAGAATTACAATATACAGGAAAAATAAAGGAATGATCGTTTGATTGGACCACAAGAATCGGATGAGAGAGATAGACTCAAAGGAAATTTTCCAAGAGGTTAGAGCTCTTTCTAAGTTTTCTCCAAAATCCGCATGCAATGTGTCTTTCCATAGGAATCATAGGATTTGAAAAACTTCAATCCTTTGAATCAAATGGCCAAATAGAAAAATTTCCTATAGAATTTTAATCCTATGAAATTCCTCATAAATCCTTTGATTCAAAGGGCCCAAGTTGAATATGTAGTTGTATAAGCAATAAAATTTTGCTATCTATTTATCAACAAATTTTCTAAAAAATTTGACAAATATAAATATAGTATAATTACTTCGTAATTTGCATGTAACTACAATATAACTTGTATGTAACCTTAAAAAAATTTGTGATAACATGCTTTTTTTTCTTGAAGCGGAGGTTACAGCACCAAATCCTCTCACTTGTGTGTGCGTTGTATTGTTTTCTTCCCCGCTTACACGTAATTACACTACTATTGTATTATATTTATGTCTACAATTTTTTAGGAGAAAATTTGTGGATAAATTTATAGATAGTCCCGAAGCAATAAGCTAGAAAACTCATATTCTCAAAAACTAGATACCAACCAATAGATTCTTATAATCTTAATCCCCCAAAACCTCTTCAGATGTGCATAATCTCCCCCAACCTCTTCAGATGTGGATCGTGTGTTTGTCGAATTGGATAGGGCATTAGGACGAGTATCCTTTTCTTTAGGTATTGTACCAGGTGGCGTTACTATGCACCAGCATTTATTTAAACCTTATTTGGTTTGTTGGTTTTATCAAAATTTTGTTTTTTTTTTCTAAAAAATAGTATTGGTATGGTTGACACATGCTTGGTCTCAAGCCTTACTGAATCTTGGTGGTGTTAGAATGGAGCACGTATGATTTTGGTTGCTCATAACACGTATAACCGTTTATAAGTCAGATTAAAAAAATAGGGAAAAAAATAGCCACCATCTATGTATATGGCGTGTAGATTTGTGTAATAACTAGAAAAAATATCCGCGTGTTTTAACAGGTAAAAATATTTTTCCAGTGATGCAACACCTATTAGGAGCTGAGCAGTAAATTAAAACATTCGAATAGCTATACATTATAATTTGAAAAGATTAATGAAAATTATTCCTTGGTTTTGGGCCGAAAGCTCTTTTTTTCTTCATTTTCAACCTTAGCCCAGACCGCTACCTCCCCCTGCTCAGCCTATCTCTTCAGCCCAGCCCACAAGTTGAGCCACATGCCCAGCTTGTATAGCAGACTATCGTCTTCAACCTCCGGAAGATAGTTTCGTGACCGCATGCCGGAGCGACCCTCCCAATCAAATTTGGCCGAATCTTTTTCGATCTCCTAAAATTGATTGAAGGCTTTTGATCCACTTGATCTCCTCGTTATGTTTTTCCTAAAATCCGAGCGAATATGCAAAACTCGGATAAAAACAGCCGAGGAAGCTCGCCAGCTGGCCATCATCAACGACTGAGATTAAATGCAGCGAATTAAAACTGAAATGAAAGGTAATTCATGACGAAAATGATGAGGGAGGAGTGATAATTGATTTTTGCTATTAACTGGAGGAGAAAACACATGGGGAAACATATCAATGTGGCGGCGGTGCTAGGGTTTGGCCCAGTGGCGGTGGAAGGCAAAAAAAAAAAATGAAGATTGAACATCTAGTGCTACCTTGTGCATTTTTAATTAGGTATAGATAACATCTAATGTTACCTTGACAAAAACGACGGGTCCAATAGGATAAAGCCATGTGTTAATTTATTCTCATGAACAAGTAGTATCAAATATGATGCATCGATGGACCATCTTATATGTATAAATACTACAACGCGACCTTGCTCTTCTATGGGTATCCCACTTCAGTGCTACGTTACATATAGTTTCTGAGAATAGAATCGCATAAGAGCGTGTATGATAAGGTGGTATAAATGGGTTATAAAGGTTGCCACCTGTTGACAGAAAACACGAGGCCTGGAAGATCTGTTTAACTTCAGTGCAGGTCCAAAACTCGTCTTCGGATGTGCGAGCATACTAGTTGATTTGATCCTACAATCAACAAGAAACAAATACAAAGAAACCGCGATTAAATCCATAAATGATAGCCAATTGGCTAGGTGCCGATGACATATCATTTATTTTAAGCCGATGTCATGTGTACATCGATCGGCAGTCATAAATAATTAAGGAAGAACTAAATCTACTCGATCGGCTGTAGACATTAACAATATATAACTCTTATGTCGATATATACTTAAATCAAGTGATTGGGATAGATCGGTCGCCATGCCGAGACAGTATAAATCACTTAGATCGAAATATAAATTAACAACAGAACTATATACGTTCATAGCATAGCCGATCAGATAGATCTAGCATGTATCGGCTAATACTCCGATACCACTCTATATTAAGATATTAAAGCAAGTAGAATATATCGAACAGAAGTATAATATACTTAAATGCAATAAGATCTTAACGTAAAGGGCAGATTTAACATGTCAATCAAGCATATAGGATAACTATGGTTAAATCAGGTAAGATCGGCTGAAACCCCTATGCTACCCTAATCGGCAACCAGGAAGCAAGCTAGAGATTGATATTCTAAGCACGACTTAATAGATCAAACTCAACTGATGCAGCACTAAGTATGAAAAGAAGAACAATATCTAGACAATCAAGCCGCTGGATGTTTCATAGAGTGGTAGATATCTTATACAATCCAAGCTAACGTCGCTATTTAACCTAATCGGCCGCCTTCTACTAACAGATGTTAGCCGATTGTAGGTCAGATGACGACATTACCGAAGATTATACAAGATATATGATAACTTGACGAATTACATAAACAAGATTAGAGTGTCATAAAGATGGAAGCATTAATCCCGAGAACACAAGCCGCCATAACAAGTTTTACCTCTTGTTGAAGATCGAAACCGATGCAGCTCAACCCGAAAGCAAGAACTCGTCGAAACAAAACAAAAGTAAAAGGGTGGCGATGCGCCGAAATTGTATTGAACGTGTGTGTTTTAAAATTACTTTGGGCTCGGGGTCTTATTTATACCCGAGAATTACAAGATATGTCCATACCGGACACGACTAATATCTCTAACAAACTCTAAGATACCATAAGTCTTTGCGGCAGACTTTTGCCCAAACATATCTCTAAGGAAATTACATAAAATATCATAATTAATAGATACAATTGCCTTCTCAGGACTCTATCCATGCGTGGCAATCATCTTGAAGCATATCAACTCAACCCGATGATGTACACCGAGTCGTATTCTTGGAATCGGCTGTATCGGCTAGCCCTGTCTGACTCGAACTCTGCCGATCCTGACCGTAGCCGATTCGAGTTACAGCCGATTCTTACTCTCTTTCCGTGACAACCCTTATCTTCGATTCCGCTTCGATCTAATCTCCTTCTCCGATGCTGATATTACCTAATTTGGTCGTTAACACCACCTTAAGTGTTGAGTTAGATGAGAGAGGGGACGAGCGAAGAGAAGTTGTATCCACATCTATAACCACATGCACATGGTTGTTTTTAACAAACTTTACGAGAATGAGATGAGTTAGGTATTAATAGAGTAACATGTTGGGTGAGCCAACGTACAATTTCTTGTACCCATTGCCTACTCAACATGTATCCCTTCTATTCAACTCCCCCCCCCCCCCTAAAAAAAAACCTCCTGCACACTAACCTCCCACATAAGGCATGCACCCTTCTTGAACTGTGATCCCTCTCTTGCGCCGCACCATCTATATTGAATCATCCTGACACACCATATCTTTTACTAAGCTGCAATCTGACTATCTAGGTTAAGTGAAATAAGAAAGGGGATATGGAGTAATACCTAATGAAGATATCGGGTTGATATCTTCGGATACCGCAACTCCTTCATGTATTATGATTTGATGGTACTTTCTGACATTATTTTTTAGGAACACAGTACATGTGCTCAGAACGCACGTATACTCATCCTTATGAACGTAGACATGCACACTATATCCTTTTGAACAACTTCAGAATACTGAATCGGCATATCACGATTATCTTTTAAGCATCATGAAGGTATTATAAATGTATCCTGTATCATCATATCTTTAGGTGTCACGTAGGCTTCAGATAATAATACCACTTGATTTTATTATTATTCTTACTCTAACAGCGATGCATAGACACGCATCCTCTTCTGCATTCTGCCGTTGTCGTTTGGTGGTGCATGTTGGTCAAAACGTCCGACTCGAGACGTACGTAGAAGCTGTGATGGATAAGGCCGGAGCTCTTATTTTTGTCGTGATGCCACATTTCAGCGTTCGTTGTGACCCACTTTAGGTGCGTCCACCACACCATGTGACAGGCTAAAGTGGCCCAAACATGGCCCAGTCCAAAGAGCTCGATCTGTGTGGAAGAGTTGAAAGCAACCCGGCAGATATTTTGCTCTTGATATTTTCACAACAGATACTTTTTTGGGTACGAGCAGATACTTTTTTCTTATGTTCAAAGAAAAAAAAAGGAAAATTAGCACGTTCTTGATGTTACTCCCTCCGTCCCATAATATAAGATTTTGAGTTTTTACTTGTACTGTTTAACCACTCGTCTTATTTTTAAAAATTTTTGGAGTTATTATTTAATTTTCCCTATTTATTTTCTTACTTACTTTATTATCTAAAGTATTTTAAGCACAACTTTTCAATTTTTATATTTACATAATTTTTTTAAATAAAACGAGTGGTCAAACATTACATACAAAAACTTAAAATCCTTATTATGTAACGGAGGGAGTAGCAATGGACTTGAAGTGGTCACCAGGCAGTTAGGTATTCTGGCCCAAACATGTTGGGCCGTACTAGATTTGGTACTTAGCGGAATAAGTTCATTTAAGGTTTCTTAACTTGTCAACGAATCCGATTTTCGACCTTCAACTAAAAATAGATACGTCCTTCAACTAAAACCAGATACAATGGGTTCCTCAACTATCAAAACTGGTACAAAGCAGGTCCCTGAACGATTTTGATGATGATTTTGGCTGATGTGACGTCTACATGGCCAGTTTGACTTGGTCCTTATCCTACGTGGCGGTGACGTGGCACTGGAAACAAAATATAAAAATAAAAAATTTTAAAAAAATGTAGGGCCCACATGTCAGTCAGATAAAAGGAAAAAACAGTAGGACCCACCATCCTCTCTATCCACGGACGACGGGAGAGGAGCGACCGGCGCGTTCTTCTCTCTCTCCCTCCCGGCCATCCTTCCTTGCCGGCGAGCGCGCACGGAGAGGGAAAAAGGCGGCGGCCGGCGAGGAGGGCGGAGACGGTCGCTGTCCGCTGCCCGCTGCGCGTCTCTTCCTCCGCTCCGAGCAGCTCCGCCCCCAACTTGCGATTCTCGAAGCAGTAGAACATGATCTGCAAGGAACAAAACAAGAAAAAAAAGAATATAAATCAAAGGATGCACACGCACGCCAATTAGTTAGCAAGAACGATCAACCAAGCAACCAAAACTAATCAAACAATTAGTTGGAGTCAATGGCGAAGCCGAGCCGGCAAATGAAAGGCAGGATTAATTGAAAAAGGAAATTTGTTTAGGTTAGCTAGTACTACACACCTGGTGAGGAACTCGGTGATGGGGTGGGAGGAGATGATGTTCGAGCGGTCGCCGTTGGCGATGCGCTCGATCTCCGGGCGGAGGTCCTCGTAGGTGACGACGGGGACGCGCGCCTTGAACGCCTCCCGGTCGGTGCGTCCTTCCATGCCGTGGCGGCGGAGGTACTCGGTGCCGTTGTTCCACGCCAGGATCACCGCCAGCACCCGCTCCTGGACCGCGTCGAACCCCCTCGTCATCTCCTCGATGAACTCCAGCTTCTCCGCGTCACGCTCGCACGCCGCCACAACCTCCCCCCCCCCCCTCCCGCCACCTTCGACCCCGCCACCGCCGCCGGAGCCATGAAGCACTCAGACGGCGCGCGGATCCAAACCGAACACCAACGGAGGGCGGCGACCAGCGGATCCGCCGCCTTTTTCCCTCTCCGTGCGCGCTCGCCGGCGAGGAAGGATGGCCGGGAGGGAGAGATAAGGACGCGCCGGTCGCTCCTCTCCCGTCGTCCGTGGATAGAGAGGATGGTGGGTCCCACTGTTTTTTCCTTTTTGTCTAACTGACATGTGGGCCCCCACATTTTTATTTTTATTTTTTATTTTTATATTTTGCTTCCAACGCCACGTCACCACCACGTAGGACGAGGACCAAGTCAAACCGGACACATAGGCGCCACATCAGCCAAAAACACCATCAAAACCGCTGAGGGACCGCTTTGCACCGGTTTTAATAGTTGAGGGACCCGTTATATCTGGTTTTCCGGTTGAAGGACGAAAATCGGATTCGTTGATAAGTTAAGGGACTTCAATTGAACTTATTCCGTACTTAGCAGCCGAATCGATGGGAGAGCAGTGTGCAGTGCATGGGCCTGGCCTTTCAGAGATGTTGAAAGCCCTCGACACATGCTTTACACTCCATGGATCAGGTGATCAGGTCCTGTAGTTGTCTGAAACGCTGCAGGCTGCGGCTGACACACCCTACCCGTGCAGGCACGTGGCTGAGAAAAAAAAAAGGGTTATCGCAAAGCTTTTGACAATGCCGACTTGTCCAGTGCTTGTTGCGTGGTGCGTAGCGACTGGAGTAGCGATGGCACTCGGTGCTACGAGTAAACGAAAAGATGGTACTCGTCCATCTGTTCCAGCACTACAGTAACGTACGTGGTTTGAGTGTAAGCAACCTCAGCCTATTGAATAAGCACACTGAGAAGGTGCGCTTATCTCGTTCTGCTCTAAAGCAAGCAAGCAATGCCCATCGAGCCAACATCACATGACCAGAAAGGAAACCGAGAGAAATCCGGGAGACCCGCCAGGGCAAGAGAACGTTCTCCCGCACGCGAACCCGAAACAGCTAACCTTTTCCCACGCCTCACGCGGAAACCTCGTGGATATCGACGTCGTCGTCGTGGCGACTCTACCGCGACCGGCTGCGACTCCCGCGGTGCAAATCCAAAGTCCAAACCAACGCGCCCATCCACAAACCAAACCCCACCGACCGATCCGCCGCGCCGCACCGTGCCGCGGCGTCACGCACAGCGTGCGAAGATTCGCCGCGCGCTGCTGTGCACGCTGCTCCCCCACGGCGCGCAGGCGCAGCGGCTTGGGCGCGACACGCCTCCCTGATGAGTCGTGAGTCGTGACGCCACCCCGCGTCTCGTGCCCCGCGCCCCGCCCTTTCCCTTTTTATACCACGCTGATCGTCTACTCCAATGTCTCCATCTCGCCACATTCGCCGCGCGCGTCGCACGAGCAGGGGAGCAAGCGAGGAGGGAGAAGAGGCATAGCGAGAAAGAGGAGAGGAGAGGGGTTTTTGAACTTTTGATCTTTGGGATCGCGAGACGACGGAGATGGCCGGTGGCGGCAGGGCCGATGACGAGCGAAGGATCGGGGTGGCGATGGACTACTCGGCGAGCAGCAAGAGGGCGCTGGACTGGGCCATCGCCAACCTGCTCCGCCGGGGCGACCACCTCGTCGTCCTCCACGTCCTGCATCACGGCGGGGAGGCCGCCAAGCACGCCCTGTGGGGCAAGTCCGGATCCCGTAAGATCTGCGCGACCAAATCTCTCTCCCCCTTCTACTGCTTCTTGCTTTTTGCTCGATCGATCTCGGCTCAAACTAATGTAGGGGATTCCGTTCCTCCAGCGCTGATCCCTCTCTCCGAGTTCCGGGATCCGACGGCGATGCAGCAGTACGGCGTGAACTGCGACGCCGAGGTGCTCGACATGCTCGACACGGCGGCGCGCCAGTTGGAGGTACGTGCGCTCTCTTGTACGCGTAGTCGCGTCACGGTTTTTGGGCTGGGATCGGAGACGAAAATGACCTTTGTTTTGTTGCTGTTCTGATCAGCTTACCGTAGTGGCGAAGCTGTACTGGGGCGACGCCAGGGAGAAGCTCTGCGACGCCGTCGAGGAGCAGAAGATCGACACGCTCGTCATGGGCAGCCGCGGCCTCGGCTCGATCCAGAGGTATAACTCTTACTTCTGTTTGCAATGTTGTTGCCTCATCAATCAAGAATCAAAATTGCAGGCATTGACCATAGAACTTGCCTTTGGGCCAGTTGCTAATATTCCTGTTCAGATAGACAAGCTCTGTCGAGAATGACGCACTGCTTAAATCGATAATTAAACTACATACTGTGTCCAGTTCCGTGGTACGGTAGTTTTTAATCGCAACACATAATTGCATTGCACTGGAAATTTGGGGGCCAAATGCGTATCTGACTTGGCCTTGCAACTTGAATCATTACAGCCAATGAGATTGGATTATCGAGCATTTCAGTTGCACTTGTTTTTTCTGTGGGACCGCCAAGGCATCAACTTGTTGCCTTCACGATTAATAAATTGTAAAGTCGCATGTTCATCCTTGAGACATGTATATCCTGATTCTTGGTCGGCGCGTTGTTTATGTTCTCATGTGAAACTCCTTTTCATATTCAAATGTTTCCAGTGTACAGTTTGAGCATAAGAATGATGTATATAGGGTTAGTTCAACAACTAGAATGCTCGTGCTATTTCAATATCCAAATACAGAAGTTTATATACAGGAACGTGATTATCTTGGTTTTAGCCTCTTAGGTTAGTGTCCACGTCCAAAGACTATAACTATGTAGTCTATAACATATTGAAGGTGCCAATGCATTTCATGCCACCCCTTTGACAAATTATATTGTTATATATTTAAATCAGATTGTTGATGCACTGGAAAATGGATATGTTGCTAAAAATCCTTAGATGATGATACCCTTGTTCGCTTGCGATGCATGCTTACGTAAGTCTGAATAAGCTCTCTTGATTGGTGATTGCATGCAAATTGTAACGTTTTGTACACGAACAGAACATTGCTTCTGGACATCAAATGGAAGTATTGACGCCAACGATACATCATACATCAGTAGACATTTCTTTGGGTGGGTGGGGGGGGGGGGGGTGGATGATATGCATTGTTAGCTTGAAACTTACTATTGTCATCTTGATTCAGAACAGAAAACTGGGAAGTTTGAAGATGCGATGTCTAATGAAAGTTTGGGAGTATACGCTTACTTTGCGCATATGGCAGTTAAAATACATAGTATTTGTTTAATGATTCGCTAGCTTCTGAATTGAATCCAGCACACCATATAATAGTCTCATCAACTTTTTAGCTCGTTATGATTTCATCTGCAACTTTCCTGTCTGCCAACATTTTACAGGATTCTTCTGGGGAGTGTGACAAACTACGTGCTGTCAAACGCATCATGCCCTGTAACAGTCGTCAAGGGGAAGTGATCGATGATTCGACTTGAGTGGATATACTGTTACTGTTGCTACTATATCTGAATAAAGCGTGTATGGAACTTCTTTTGTGTTTGTAATGTTGCAGCCTTCCCAGGTTCTTCTAGACAGTTCACTTTGCAAACAGTCCATGCTTATGTGCTCAACCATGTGAATCACTTTATATATCTAGACCGAATTTGAGGTTTTACTTTCATATGCCTAGTTTTGTTGGACCCAACTCTGTGAAGTCCAAATTCTGTACAAGTAAAAGAAAGATAAACATATAGGGGCTGTTCAAATTGTAGGGCTTGTTCACTTTACTACCATTTTTAACCTTACCAAGTTTTTGCATCGTCAAATTTTGGTAATGTTGTCAAAATTTTGGTAAGGTTGCCAAATTTTGGCTATATTTCATATGCACTTACTAAAATTTGACAACAAACTAAATGTAGCCAAGGTAAACCTTACCAAATTTTGGCAATTTAGCAATATTGCTAAAATTTTGATAGGATTTCTTATGTGTTTGTTAAAGTTTGACTAAAAAACTAAATGGATGCACATATTTGATAATTCTACAAAAATGGAATGGTTTAAAATGATATCAATCTGAACAAGCCCATATACCACAACGACTGCAAGTCTGCAACAAACCACCAACTGCTTTCCAGAACAAAACAGAAAAGATCAACAAGTGCAATTTAGCAATATTGCTAAAATTTTGATAGGATTTCTTATGTGTTTGTTAAAGTTTGACTAAAAAAACTAAATCGATGCACATGTTTGATAACTCTATAAACAACGAAATGGTTTAAAATTGCATCAATCTGAACAAGCCTATATACCACAACAACCGCAAGTCTGCAACAAGCCACTAACTGCTTTCCAGAAAAAAACAGAAAAGATCAACAAGTGCATTGTGAGAGTGCTGAAACAAAATTGAGAGGTTTTTTTTATAGGAAAATTTACTGAACTTCCGTAGTATTGGAGTATTGGCCCGTTCCATTTAGCGGCACACCGTACAAAACCATCCAGCTATTTAGAAAAAAAGAAGAAGCAAAAAGCAAAAAAAAAAAAAAGGAAGGATAATTCATTGCTTATAGCAAATCAATCCGTTGGGCCTGGAAAAGAAGAATTGGGGAAATGAATAAGTCCACTTTACGTTCCTCATCTTTTAGCCAAGTTTTAATCATTTCCCCGAACGTAATAACGGAAATATCTAACCCCTCAACTTACAAACCTGGATTAAATTAGATCTCATCATAGTATCAATGGTTAGTTTTGTCAGCGTGGCACCCTAGTCAGCAAAGCTAAAATAAAAAGAAAGCGTGTGGGTCCCACTTTTTTTACTCCTTAATAGCTATGATGTCACGTCAGTAAAATCAACCATTTTATACTGCTATGTGACCTTTTAAACTAGTCTTGCGCGCGTGTGTGTGTGTGGGGGGGGGGGGGTGGGGGGGTTCAAAATTTAGGGATATAATTTAAACTCGATAGAAAGACAAGAGACATAAAATGAATTTATTCCTTAGGGGCAAAAAATATCACTAAACGTACCAGCCCAAAAGGCCTACTAGATATAACTCCTCCTACGGTCCTACCAATTAACCCAACCCATCCCGAGCATGGCTCCACCTCACTGGCCCATCGACCAACTTTCACGAGCATCAACACTGACTCCGCCGCCTCTCCCAGCCAGTCGTATCCACGAAAAAGTACACCGAATTACAGAACCGTAAAAACGGATATAACCCATTAGCCAACTTACAAAAACAATCAGCCAACTTACAAAACCAATGTAAAAGAGATCTCTCAGAAGTACAATCCTGATTGACGCGGTTTCTACGTAACTCCTTTAACTAGATAATCGTCCCATATGACACTAACATGACAATTCGCTAAAAAAACAAGGCCTATGTGTCAGCTACACTAGAAAATAATTTTAGAAATAATATGGCCAATGTGGGACCCGCATGTTATCCACACTCTCATTTTCTCATATGCACTTTTCCCGTCGGAGCCACTCATGCCCGACCGGGTGTCGGGCGGGGCCCCGTTACTAACCCGCCACCTTCCACCTCCCCTCCCTTCAGCCGTACACTCCCGCCTCCCAAATTTCCTCGAAAATTTTTCCCGCGCGGCCGCACCAAAATTCCCCTTCCACTCCGCCCCCGCACCGCCCCCCCTAGCACGGCGGCGCCCCCGTCCACCGCCAGCCGAGCGTGCCCGCCGCCCGCTTCTCGTGCTTCTCCCCGCCGTGGCAGATCCGGCCCTGCGCTTTAGTGCCATTCCGTCGAACACCTCGCGCGCGTCGGAGGCGGGAGGAGGATGTACGGGCGGCGCGCGTCGCAGCTGCTGAAGGAGGTCGACTCCTGCGAAGCCGGACAGCTCGTGCCGTTCAACGTAAGTTTCTACCCCCCCCCCCCTCCTAAGCGCTCGCGTTTCTTAGCTCGGGGGATCTGAGTGGCCGGTGATTAGGTTTCTTTTGTGGCTTATTTTTAGGGCGGAATTATGGTTGGTCTGGCTGCATAGTTGAAATTGAGTTCATAAAATGTGCATTTTCAATCCTACGGGGGGGGGGGGGGGGGATGTTATCTGCATGGTGTATAACTATAAGGCGACAGTTTAAATTTAAACGATTTGGCTTTTCGGTCTGGTTTGCAAAATTGTATGTAATTTGTGAGCTTTCATTTGTCTATCTTGATGATGAAATCTAGTTCTGAAATATACTGAGCTTGCAAATTGCAATCACATGAAAGCACATAAAGTCTGGGGCTGGTGGCCTGGTGGGGGTTAATGTAAGTTAAGATTACCGTTCCTGTGATGTGACTGTGGCAGCATAGTTTAATTAGTTCGGTTAGTTATTATGCTTGGTCCCTAACTTCTTTTTCTTATGGATGTGCAGAGCGATGTGTTTGATCAGGTCATTAGAGAGTGCAATGAACATAATACACAGTTTCAGTCATTGATAAGGTAAATTGCTTCCTATCAGAAAATTGATCATCTTCATCTAGTTCTGCAATAAGAGTTATGATCAATTAATCAATTTCTAGGATGTATTTCACAGGCAAAACAACACAGAACTATATCAAACTAATAAAACTCTTACTTGACTTCTTCACCACTACAGTTTACTTAATTTTGATTGCCTGATTTGCATTGTGTTTATGACAGGAAAATGGTGGAGCAGAACTTAGACATTGAAACAACCAGAAATGACGACCACTATGGGGCAGCCGTCCATCATCTTTCGCTGCTTCGTAACAAAAGATGTCTCATGGCTTACATGTACAAGACTGACATCTCACAGCTGAACAAACTTTTTACTTTCTATGTTTTATGCTGATTTTACATTCACGCACTGATTTTGAGTATGGAAACTGAAAGCACTGAGTTCAATCAGGTATAACCGAGCAGAGGTTATTCAGAGCTTTAGATGGAAAATCGGCCCAGTGCTTCCTCATGAAATACAAGAAAAGCTCCATTTTTCTGAGAAAGAGTACTTCAAGAACCACTCAGCAGCCATTAAATCATATATGTCAGAGATGGATATAGATTTAACAGTGGTACAGCATTTTTCTGTTTTATTTACTTTCTTTTGGATGAAATACAATTAGCAGATTTTCTGTACCACTTCTATAGGACATGGTGCCTCCCAAGGATCCCTACATCCAGGTTCGGGTGCTTGAGGACATTGGTGAAGTATCTCTTGGTGACCATTCCATATCATTGACAAAGAACTCACTTCATTTCCTAAGGCGCACTGATACTGAACAATTTATATCACAGGTTTGCTATCTTACTTTTGTGATATTCTCAGTGTGTTTATTCCATCTGCTAATAATGCTCTATCAAACTTACAAAGGGTCTTATGGAAGAGTTTCTGGAGTAGAGATCACATATGGTGTATAATAGGTATTACTCACTACCTTACAATATATGTACACGTTTCATGATGACAGTTGACAGATGACCAGAGCTAGCATGTCCTATATCAGAAAAGGCTTTGATGGTCAATTGGTTACTGATGAATATTTTTCATTTTACACATATAAATAGTTAAATATCACATTTTTTTAAGAAAGAAAAATTCAACTATCACCACTACATGCATATATTGAATTTACCAGTTCTAATAGACACCTTTTCTGAAACACTGTTTGTGTTTTGATCTGATTTCTCAAACCATACATCTCTGGCCTGCAGATTGTAACTGAGGATATGACTCTACTACAGCATTTATTCGTCATTGCTATCCAATGGATTAAACACTACTGAAATTCTGACAGAGCCTATGTGAAAATCAAAGAACATATGCTGTCTCAGCTGTGAAGGTACGATGCAACATATATGAGGGGATTGTGTACCGGGGTGCTCCTAACTTATCCATTTCAGTGATGTCTAGCTTTAGATGAATGAATTTAAGTTTGTTCTACACTGTGACCATTCTTTGCATGTTGTATTATTTGGTGATAAAATCAAAACTTTGTACACTGTACAAAAATCTTCCTAAATTTACTGGAGTAGGAAGGTAACAAGCTCTGTTTTAGTGTTTACTGGTGATGAAGACCTGGAGAAGCCTCATGCGTTCTGATAAATGCAGTTTGATTGACTGCTGTGTTCGTTTTGCTAAAACTACAGTTCTGGATCTCGGATACGGAATTAGTCAGAGAACATAACCAAGCTGATTCCACCTTTCTATTACAGTCACATTGCCTCCCTCCACTGTGGAAGGAAGCAAGAATGGTGAACACGGTTCCTGCTTTCATGCAAAGGCGTAGTACACCATACATCACCTAGTTAAGTTTGGTATCTTCTTTTACTCATTACAAGTTTCTTGAGATGCTCTTCTTCTTGCTAACTTAACTTGCACACTGGCATTACTTTCATCAGACTAACTGAGCTCTAAAAGTTGCAGTCTTTTACGTCCATAATATCTGCATGACACCTTGAAGGTTCACTTGTTTATAATGCAGCGCTAGCCGCTAGCTGTCCAGCTCCTGTTGAACATATTACATATTCATGTTTGTTGTGTCATTCTATGATTCGAAATCATTATATTCATGAGGGCATGGTTAATGCTAACTACCTCACAGGACCATAAATCATTCCAAATCTAACCGGTACCCAATTCTTCTTAAAAATGAAAATGCCCAAACGTGTTTCACTGTTATCTCTTTATCTAATCTTCGCATGGATGATGCTTTCTACAATTACTTTGTCGAGTGGTTTTATGGCGACTAATAAATTAATGCTGGTGACTTGAGAAGCTAATCCTTTGTTGTGTGGTCCATGAACATTATCACTACTTCATTTCAACCTTGAAAATCCACCAACCAAGTACCCTGTACCCAACGCCAAAATCCTACATATACGCTCAAACAAGCAATCAACTTTACTCCGTGTTCTTTTCTCTCTGTTGTTTTGGTGTTCTTGGGCACAACTAACTTGTGGTCTTGTGGGCCATGATACTTATGTATCTGTTGTCCCAGTTGTAGACGAACCTAAGGTTGGTCACCGGCTACCAAAAGACATGACATGATGTCTAGGAGTACATAGTTTTGACACTACTGCGGTAGTGCTAAACTAGCCAAACAATGACAAAGCCTAGGTGCTAAACCTATATATAATCTGCATCCGAGACTTCCAAGTGAAGAATGTCTTTTCCTACCCTTGTTAGGTCCACGGACTCATGAATCATTAGAAAACCAGTACGTTAAAAAATATCACGCTCAGAAAAAAAAAGAGCCTGGTTATCTTACTTCTAGAACTAATCAGTAATCATCAGCTCTTATTTCCAAAGATCACATTAATCATATTGCAGCTTGGCAACTACTACTACTTGAGTTCAAAACTTTATATTTTGGGGACCCAAGCCATTGCTTCGACGTATAGCAACCGATCCTGTGAAAAATTCCCAAAAAAACCCAAATCAAGAAATTTTCAACTGCTATGATTTTATTTTTTAAATCACTATTGATGATGAATAGTGATTGTGGGATCATGTCGAATTCAACTGCTATAGTACCCTGTTTGACAACAGATCGAGACCTTGTGAGACAACCAATTATGGTGAGTAGCTACGCGTATTAATCCTGTTCTGGCCCTTCGGTGTACGAATTTGCTAAAAGATGTCCACGGTTTTTCTAATCGATCTCAGTTGATTTGTCATCCTATTGCTTATTGATGTCTTCCACCAAATGGATCTTTTGGCAAGTCTATCTCCTTGTGTTGTATCCATCTACTCTGCTCTATCGACAAGTATTACTAAGCTTCTATTCGTGTGTCAGTTTGCACTTTACCCTTTTATCTTGTTTTGAAAAATCAAAGATATGTAAAAATTATAGTGCAAGTATATGTAATTTACAACGTTAAAATATTTAACTGGTTTTTATGACAAATATGGTGTAAAAAATATAGTTAGTTTCTTTAAAACTACTGGCACGTACTTATGAAATATTTACTCCCAACTAACATCACATGAGATCCAATGCAAGAAATCATAGTGAACTTCACTATACTGTTCTGTAGAATATTCTCGCAGAATTTCTTTACGTATACCATTTCACTACAATAAATAACTCCGGACTTCCATTTAATTTTAACCCCAGAAGATCTACTGACATCTCAAATCCTCGTATTGCACATTTGCACGTACGTACCGTCCTCGAGCAAGCAAGCAGGGACTACCGCATTTGCACCGTGGTACACTGGTACTCACCCACTTCACCCAGGCGGCAGTGCCCCATGTGCAACGCCACGGCCATGTGAACCGAAGGACCAGGTGACCGGGAGATATTTAACTATTTGCCAGTGGATCCATATATTATATATACATAAGAACTCACACGTCATATATTGTGAGTGGCAAGTTCTTACTAATTGCAATATCTTAAAAGTGACAAAAAAGTTAAATACCTAGTAGGTGACAGGAGCCATCTTTTCACTAATTAGTTACCAGTCTCTTCGTTTAACTTACAATTTATTATAGACCATAATATTTATGAACAATGAAAATGTAATTTATAGGTAAAAGTTTTGACTTTTACATATCACTTAAAAATCAATGCTGAAAAATAAATCACAATTAAGAGTTTATTCACTGTATTACTAAAATCAACTTACCAATATTTAACAATATTAATTTTTGGTACATATTTTGGTGTTACTGTATTTTAGTCAATGTTCGCCTAAACGGCCGCCTAGCCCGTCTAGACGGTGATTAATCGCTAGTCGGTGACAATTTGTCCAGTTTACACCCTAGACAGTGAATTAGTCGATTTACCGCCTAGACGGTCCTAGTCGGTCCTAGGCGGCCTGGACGGCCTGAACAGGACGGTGCCTAGGCGCAATTAGACAACGGGACAGTGCGTCTAGGCGGCGACTAGGCGATAGAAATTAAAATTTGGGCGTGATAAAATTTAGAAGCGCCACGTGGGACCGACTCGGTATAGAAGGGGATTTAGGTTGCCTTATTTGAGAGCCTGGAGAGAGAGCACAATCCCTGCCTACCCCTTTTTCACACCGCCATGAGCGATGGCTCCGTCGCCGCGCCCATCGATCTTCCACCGTACCGCTACGTTCTTCCCTCTCCTCCTCTGCTGCTCCACGTTCTTCCCCCTCCTCTGTTGCTCCTACTCTCCATCTCATCCTTCATCCTTCATCCTTGCCATCAATAGAAGGTGGCAAACACACCGATTGAAGCAGTCAAGCACGGAACCACTTAAGCAGCCTACGCCAACCCTAGATCAGGCCATCAGGGGATCAGGCTCCCCTCCACCACCTCACCTCCTCTGTGCTTCCAGTTCTAGATAAATTTTTCTTCCTCTCTCCTAGCTCCAGCCCCTTAGATCTATAAAGTTATGATTTATGAATTATGGTGTGCATGTATAGTGGCTATACTGATGTGTCCGCTATCCTTATAGATTTGTACTAAACCCAATGCTTCGTGTGCAGTGTCAGTGCGTTGTATGGACTTGATGATTTCTGAACTTAACTATGATTTATTCTATTTGCCTAAATGCCTATATTTACCGAGTTCTGAATGTCTAGAATCAGTATTTTTGTGTGAAATAAATAGAAAAAACGTCTAATTCGCCTAATCCGTCTAGTCGCCGCCTAATCAGCCTAGTCGCTAGTCAGTAGGTGGCCGTCCGACTAGCGTTTAGCGACTAGGTGAACACTGATTTTAGTGGTGTTGAATATGTTTAGTTTTACTAGAGTTCAAAATGGCAGTAAAGTAAAAGATAAAAAAAATCAAAATCAACTCTAAAGTTAATATTTAAATTTACTAGAGTTCAAAATGGCAGTAAAGCAAACAACCAGAAAAACATCAAAAGAGACAGTAAAGTAATATTAGAAATTCAAATTTTAGTTATCAGATTTTGGAAAGAGGAGACAGTAAAGTAAAAGATAAAAAAATCAAAATCAACTCTAAAGTTAATATTTAAAATTTAACTACGGCTGGTAATTCCTCGAAGGCGCCGTTAATGACCGATGCACCAGCGCCGCGGAAACGGACGGCATTTCGCCGGACCACGGCGTGTCAGAGAGCTTCATGTCACTGCCACAGAGTACTTAGTATTGTTTGAAGTACATTCTGTTCAAAAATACAGGGTACAAAGGAGCAGTGGTGAGCACCGTTATTACTACTCATGCGACAGCACTTGTTATTGTGCACTACAGTAGCACTCTTGCTCGCGAAAAAAAAAAAACTCTCTTTCGAGTTGACAGGACAGGAAGTCCTATTCACTTAACTATACATTTGGATCTAGCTGCCGGGTTAGTAGCCAGGCTTGGACCATCTCCCGTTTACTGAACCAAAGCTACTCCTTGATTGTCTTGTTTAATTAAGCAAAGAGGTTTCGACCCTGATGAGTGATGACCATCCATCCCATCCGTGAGATGTACGGAGTTTTCGAAGTGACCCATAGCCCATTCAAGACCGGTAAAGGTGAGTTATACGAGTGTACGACATGTGACCGTGTGGCTGGACAGCGCCGTGCTGTCACGCTACACACTGTCCTTGCTTGAACAAGAAAAACACTTTTAAACACTCATCCAGCCATTGCTCTCGCTGGTGTTTATGAGGCGCCTAAAATTTTGTCATTCACGGCCTCAGGGGACCGGCTATACGCAATTCTGGACCAGCAATAGTGTACTAGGACAGGAGCACTATAACTCTTGTTTTGGTCTCATCCAATCATCCGTGGATGGAAAATTCCAGCATCCTAGATGGCCTGTGCAGGTAATCTGGCAGTACGCCAATTGGGCGATGCGGATCTTGTGTCGCACAGGGCTACTTTACAGAAGTTTCACAGTCGCTGCAAATTTTGAGAAGCTTCGGCGCATCAGCAAAAGGACACCCACCACCAACCGGTAGTAGCTAGGTAAAGCTGGAGGAGGTTGCATCCATGATCCATAGATCATCAAACGAGGCCACGAGGGGGGAGGGGGTGGCCCCCGTTCCCCATCATTCCGGCCAGTTGCTGGCTGGCTCGCTCGAATGCTCGATGCCTCGATCCATCGATTGCTTCCCAACCAAACACCTTCCGATCGACCTTGCCCAAACCCCCCGGGGGGGAGGGGGGGGGGGGGTGATCGTTCCTTCTTTGCTTCCTGTACAAGTGAGCACTAATCACGATCAGTCACTGCAACATTAGCGAACTCATCTTTTCGTTTATGCTTGTGATTATTAATTAAAATTTGAATTTTGAACTTTAACGATTTTAGGGTTTTTTTCATCGTAGTTTATTTTTTCAGTCTTTGCTTTTAGTTCGTTAAAAGCACATATATAAAAGTTTTATTCACAAATTATTTTTTGTTTGTAAATATGCCGCCAAACGATAGGTGTAGTAGATTTGAAAGTATTCAACTTAAAAAGCTTTGACCGTTTTTTAATAGTCCTTTTACTAATGTTTATGTGGCTCTTTACATGAAGGGCCTGTTCACTTTAATGCCATTTTCAACCTTACTAAATTTTGGTAAAATTACAAAAAATAGCTACATTTAGTTTGCTATCAAATATTGGTACCTATATAAGAAATTCTGCTAAAATTTTGGCAAGATTTTTTTGGCATCAAAGTGAACAGGCCCGAAGATATCTTATATTTAGGTTTATGTTACATTTGAAAGTTTTTAAATAAAAAAACTCACGGCGCCGTCTTTTACAGTCTACTTTTTTAGAAGTTTTACGTGCCTTCTCTGTATGGAGATCTCTTGTTATTAACACTAGCAGTACGGCAATACGTAGTATTTATCAAAATGCTACAGGACTACTTGGGAAAGAGTAGAATGCCGGAAAGAACTGGACCAGCACGGCCGCAGTAGCAAGTTTTGATGATTTTATAACGGGGTAGGTGCGACGAGTGCCATATGGTCCATATCACCAGATGGCTCCCCTTTCAATACGCGCTCGATCGGCTCGCATGCGTTCGTTGCATGCATACGAGCAACTCGGCGACGTGGGCGCGTTTTTTCGTGGGTGGGGGGACGACGACGACGTGTGGAGTAGGGTGGACGAGGCGGCAGCTAGCGTCCGACGCGGGATGGATTTTTCATGGCGCCGCAAAAGGTGGTGATAGTGTAGTAGTGTCGTCGCCTTCGGAAGTTCGGATCCTCGCCGAGCGCGGCTTCCGAGTCAAAACTCGCCTTTTTCGCTTCCACCCTCGCCGTTTCTCTGACAGCGGATGCCTCCTGATCCGCCGATGGTATTCCCCTTCAAAGTTCAACCGTGCGCCCCCACCATTCTGCTTCTTCCTCTCCCGAATTTCAAAACTCAGCTTTCGAAGCCTACCAGCAGCGTAAATGGAGCGTTTCGCCTAGAGAGAACATTAGGCATGGACACATGGTCAATATAAGATATAACGAGAAAACGAGAGAAGAAGATGCTAACGAAACCACAGTTATAAAATTCTCCACACAATATAGCAAGTCTTAGCCACGTGCTATATTTTTTTTAACCCTCGGTTGGTTACATTTTTATATATAAATCCTTAGATTCTTTCTATTCATATATAAGTCCAATATTTTATAGGCAGAATCTTATATAAAAACATAGGAAAAAGTTTGAATTACCCACTAAACTATTGTGGTAGTACAAATTACCACCCACTCAATTTAAAAAATAGACATTCTTCACCCTCTACATTTTAATTGGACGAATTACCTCCTTGACAGACACTATAGTGGTTTTGTTCCTACGTGGCACACATGTGATAGTCTAATCAACATAAAAGAAAAGGGTAATACCCACATGTGGTGATCTAGGGAAGAGGCAAAACTGGTAAGTGGGCCTCACCATTTTTATATATTTTTTAATGCTAACTGGATTACCACGTGTGTGCCACGTAGGAACAAAACCGCTCCGAAGTCAGGCATGGAGGTAATTCGTTCAGTATGAAAAGTTGAGGATGAAGAATATCTGGTTTTGAATTAAGGGGAGTAATTCGTACTGCCACTATAGTTCAGAAGGGGCAATTCGATTTTTTTTTCCAAAAACCTGCCCTTACCCTTTTATCATCTCCGCCCTTCTACCTTTCTGAGTGCCTCGCAAGCTCTACCATCTCCCCTTCTCGGCATTGCCGTCTATCCACTACCCCTTCTCCTTGGCGCCATTGCTAAGATCCCCTCCCTCCTCCTTGGCTCGAACTCCCCACCCCCTCCCCCGTGCCAGCGGTCTCGCCGGATTAGATTAGTTGGCGGCTACCCGACGCGGGGCATTGGCATAGGGTGAGACCTCTCCCCAACGTGTTTCTTCACCCATTTCTTGCACAGAAACCACATACACCTTAATTTTTTGGGGTTCGCACACTCCTTCGGGGTACGGCTCCCTCCTAGCTGGCATGAATATTTTCCTTGGGTGGGGGGGGGGGGGGGGTGAGACCAAGCTCCAGCTTGAAGCGTTAGCCATGGCCTCAGTACCACCTTTACCCCGAAATAATATTTATTTTTCCTCTATCTGACACATACCAACAATAAAAAAAAACTAGAATAGCCACCACTTTATTAAATGTCAATGCATTAGTCTCTTGTTTTATCTTGTTCTAATTAATATATTTGTCCTCTACTTTCATAATTTTTTATATAGTGGTAGCTTAAGATGAAATTATTTTTAGATAAATAAGATGAGGATAAAAAGTAATGATCTTATTTTAGGATTGAGGGATTACGCTGCAGCAAGAGCAGCATGGTGAGCACGATCCTCTGCCGTGGTTCGAGATGTTCGGCGCCGGACATTAGGACACGTACGTCTAGATCGTCCAATCCGCATCCAACGGACCGTATCATCACTTGGCACGTCAATTTAAGTGTCACTCCGACAAACTGTGCAAAAAATAACGTAGCTGCAGTGCTTCCGTACTGCTACATGTAGTCGATTACTGTAGCTGCACGTTTGTCTCTAGCTGAGGTATATGAGTATGTAGTGCAGTGCAAGAGATCTCTGTATCGGCCAAGAGGATACTAGTACGTACCACTACAGCAGCATATAGCAATGTAATGAATAAACTACTGTCATACAGATTACAGAGTACTACCTCCTCTGTTCTGAAATAAAATTATCTTTATCCCTGCTATTTGTTCTATTAGAAGCTTATTTGTAGTAACTGTTGTATCAAAATTTGTGAAAGCAAAAGATGAATGCATTTGAGTAGGGGTGAAAACGGGCAGGTATTTCCCAGCCGCCCGCCTGGCCACATTATTTCAGGACAATTTTGGGTACCCGGGACTTTTCATGGATCTGAATACGGGTCTTTTTTGACGGATATGAGATCGGGTTTGGGAACGTAATATCCTACGTATACGGATTATCCGGTAAAAAATCCGGATATTACCCATATTATGTTTTTGTGAGGCAATTTTTGGTACTATCTATTGGTTCTACTATGATGTATTGTTCCCTATTTATTTCCTAAGGTACTAATGACCTAATATAACCATATTATGGATATATAGAATTGTTAAATGGTCATTGTACATGTGATATATAAGATTGTTGTTTCGACTTGATATCCAAATAAATATTCGTAACCAATAGTGTACGTATCTATTTTGGTACGTATTCGTTCCGTATTTTTGCCTGATTTTATCCGAGTTTGTATCCGTATTCGGCACTATTCATGTCCGACTCGATTCCGATTATAAAATGTGGGTTAGAATATGAGAAGGGTGAGATCCGACCGAACCCGACCCGTTTTCACTCCTACATTTGAGTAGATAAAATAAATAAATAAATACATTTAGATTTGATAAAGTAAAGGTATTTTATCTTTTTAATATTGTATTGGTATATAGGGATGGTGAAAAAATAAACCAAATTTATTTTATGACGGAAACAATACTACTACCCCCACCAGAGAAATTGACCGTTTGGCCAAGTTCAACGCCACTAAATTAAGCCAACGAGGAATCAACGGCCCCTCTAGCGTACAGATGCTGCAACCGTTTTGTTTGTTTCTCCCCCATCGACCTATCCCTGCACGGTTGCACATGCCGATACAATGGCCGCAGCAAAATGACCACGAGAAGTGACTCGCCTGACCGACCGAACCATCCGAAAGGTCCGAGCCGTAGCTGCCACGCCGCCGACCTACTCTGTCACACACACGCTTCCCGAACTCCACTGACCGTTGCCGCTAAAAAGGAAAAGGGAACAAACACTGCAGTAGTAGTAGGAGTAGAAGCCCACCAAAAAAACTCAAAACCCAACGGTCACTCGCCTCGCCTTTCACCTCTTTTAAGCCTTTACTCCTCGCGCTCGCCGCGCCATGCATATACCACCACCACCTCCCCCGTCCTCCTCTCCTCCACCGCAACCGCAACCACGGCCAGCCACGGGCCAAGCGAGTCACGACTGGCACAACGAGGCAAAAACACCATTGCT
Organism: Oryza meridionalis; assembly: GCA_000338895.3. Classification (NCBI taxonomy): domain Eukaryota; kingdom Viridiplantae; phylum Streptophyta; class Magnoliopsida; order Poales; family Poaceae; genus Oryza; species Oryza meridionalis. The sequence goes on from CM002528.2 coordinate 22,529,350, forward strand.
ACCCCCGAGGTGTCCCTCTCAGCTAGCTCTGGCACCCGCACCACCTAGCGGCGGCGCCGTCGTGTTCGTGTCGGCCAAGTCGTCAAGAAGCTAGCTAGTCATTGCCAGTGGGCGCATTGTCTAGGGGATGGCGAGAGGAGGAGGAGGAGGAGAGGAGGCGGCGGAGGAGGAGAGGGAGGTGAGCGAGGCGCTGACGGCGGACTCATCGGCCGACGAGGAGTGCCGCCGCGGGAGCAGCAGCTCCAGCGCTAGCTCCGGGGACGCGTCCAGCGAGTCCTACTGCCCGCCCTACGAGTGGCAGAAGGTGGCCATCAAGACCTGCGTGTCGTCCGACCTCGTCGTCGTCTCCGCCGAGCCGGCCAAGGAGAAGAAGCCGCCGCCGCCGCCGTCGTCGCCGCGCGTCGACGCCGCACCGGCGGACAAGCACCACCGGCCCTCAGGTACGTGCGCCGCCGCCGCCGCCACCGCCACAAATCCCCAATTCACTCCTCCCTTCCAACACACGCGGTTAAATTAATTGCATTGGCTGCAGAGATGGAGATGATGAAGGAGAGGTTCGCGAAGCTGCTGCTCGGCGAGGACATGTCCGGCGGCGGCAAGGGCGTCTGCACCGCGCTCGCCATCTCCAACGCCATCACCAACCTCTGCGGTAAGTGGGTGGTTTCAGATTGCAAATTGCGATTAATGCGGCGGTTTCATGGAGGCTGAACTGAGTTGCGTTGCTGCAGCGACGATATTTGGGCAGCTGTGGAGGCTGGAGCCGCTGCTGCCGGAGAAGAAGACGATGTGGCGGCGCGAGATGGACTGGCTGCTCTGCGTCAGCGACCACATCGTCGAGCTAGTCCCCACATGGCAGACATTCCCCGACGGGAGTAAGCTTGAGGTATAGTAATTACTTCCCCGGACAAAATTTACTCTGCACTTCTGCACTAGTTAAGCTAGTAGTGATGCAGGAATTACTAGGATCATCAGTGCGGGCCGTTCGTGAGCACTGAGTAGCAGATGCAAGATTTAATTTGGCGTCCTACGGATGAACCATGAAGCAAGTGCAAAATTCGATTTGAATTTTACATGAATATATGGACCACAAAAAGAAATTATATATAGTCATTAAATACGTGGTTAGCCGTTTGGTACCTAGTAATCCCGTTTATATTGAAACAGTTGGGCGCGCGACGCCGTATTTCTGAGGCCCAAAAGAGTTAAGGCCACATCAATGTGCTGTCCGTTTAGTTGTGTCCGATTTGTTTGTCCTCAAATTATCCGGTCCAAACGTGATCCATTACTACTCTAGATCAAATGGAGATCCATCATTTCCCACTTGCTGCATCTGTTTACACCAATCTTTCTTCTGTAGTGTCCAACTTTATTCGACAATGCAATGTTCAGGTCTTTTTTTGGCAAGGAAATGTTCAGTTTCTTTTTTTTTATGAACTCTTGCACAGACACATTATATAACTTGTGGTGAGAACAATGATAAACTGACTGTTACTCTACATGTGGATTACTACTTCAGATCATGACAAGCAGGCCACGGTCTGATCTCTACATCAATCTGCCGGCACTCCGAAAGCTAGACCACATGCTCCTCGTAAGTCTGACGAACCCTATCTCGGATCAAACGATCTGTTCATCCATCCGAAAATAAAAGATGAACTAGTGCTGTAATAATGTGCATCTCCTGACGAAACGTTGCATCTGCTGCCAGGAAATTCTGGAGAGCTTCAGGGACCCGGAATTCTGGTACGTCGACCAGGGGATTTGCCCGCCGGACCGCGACGGCAGCGCCCCCTTCATGCTAACGTTCCACCGCCGCGACGAGAAGTGGTGGCTGCCAGTGCCCCGCGTCCCTCCCGGCGGCGTCGGCGAGACCACGAGGAGGCAGCTCGAGCACAAGCGCGACTGCGCCAGCCAGATCCTCAAGGCCGCCATGGCCATCAACAGCAACGCCCTCGCCGAAATGGACGTCCCCGACTCGTACCTCGACTCGTTACCCAAGGTCCAAATCAATTCTACTACCTGCAGAGAATAGGAGACGGATTCTAATCAACCGCAACTAAATGGTTATGAAAAAATTTCAAAAAAATAATAATAAGATAGATTAATATGTAATATATCAGTATACAAATATGCAAATTCAAATTTAACTTCTACAAGTTGTAAAAGAATAACAAATTTAATTACAAATATACATATACTAATTTGAGTTATATTTGTTATTTTTATTACAATTTTTAGAATTTGAAATTTAACTTGCGTGTTTGTGGAGTGATATATTACATATTGTTCTATATTGTTAATTTTTTTCATAATTATTTAGATGACATGCATTCACTCGGGTGATCAAAAGAGTTTCCCGGAGAGAATACTGTAAAAATTGTCAGAAAAAAGAAAACAACACTAGTGCTCATCATACATGAACATTTGCTGTTTCTTGATTCTGACATTGATGTTTGGTTGTCAGAACGGGCGTGCGACGCTGGGCGACATCATATACAGGTACATCACGTCGGACCAGTTCTCGCCGGACTGCCTGCTCGACTGCCTCGACCTGTCGTCGGAGTACCAGGCGCTGGAGATCGCCAACCGCGTCGAGGCCTCCATCTACGTGTGGCGCCGGAGGGGCACGTCGGGCGCGGCGAGCCGCGCCGGAAACAAGTCGTCGTGGGGCATCGTCAAGGACATGATCATGGACACGGAGAAGAGAGACGACCTCCTCGCCGACCGCGCCGAGGGCCTCCTCATGTGCCTCAAGCAGAGGTTCCCCGGACTGACGCAGACCAGCCTGGACACGAGCAAGATTCAGTACAACAAGGTGGGTGAATCCATCATTTGCAGTTTGCAAATCTCGCTATCCGTGTTGATGGTGATCGGGTTTGGATGAACTGATCATGAGATGACTCTCTCTTCAGGATGTGGGGAAATCGATTCTGGAGAGCTACTCGAGGGTTCTGGAGAGCCTGGCGTCGAACATCATCGCGCGGATCGACGACCTGCTGTACGTCGACGAGCGGAGCAGGCAGGCGGAGCTGCTTCCAACCGCCGGCGCCGGGAGCGGCAAGATCTCTTGCATGCCGGCCATGTCGGCGTCGTCGGTGCCGGCGTACCCGGTGGTGTCCTCCTCGGGCACCCCGCCGCCGTACGCGACGGCGTACGCCACGCCGAGCTTCTCGCCGGCGCAGCTGTCGAGCCCGTCCAAGATCGGGAGGGCACTGCTGGTCGACCGGCGGTCGCACGACGGCCGAGCGTTCGACGGCAGCATGGAGTTCATGGGGATGGCGGTCAGCAACGCCGTGTTCGACCTACCGGGCCTGTGAATCGATCGATCACGGGCCCCGTGTGTCTAGTGCTTTACTTACCCAGTTACCCTCGCCTGTGTGCAGTAGTTGTAATGTTGTATGGCGTGATTTCTTCTCGGGAGGGCGGCCTGTTTTTGCCGTTTCGCCGTTTCGCCGCCCTCCAGTTTTATGATGTGTTTTGACAGTGCCTTTGTTAACTTGCTAGTGTTGTAAGAGTGCTTAAGTTCGATGTTGGTCGGATGGCAAAAGAGAACCATCGCGTTTGTGCAAACCACAGAGTTTTCTTGGCTGTTTTTGAGCAGGTTCCGATAACCAGAACGTAACAAATTTTATAATTTTACCGTTAACAGGCAACCGTACAGACAAAATTGAAATTTAAATTGAGTTCAAATTCCTAGTCGTTTCCTCGGAACGTACGTCCAAACTCCAAAAGGCCTCGGCTGACGGCCTGCGCTGCATCCCACAGGCCAGTGCTTTCATGATGCCCAGTGGGCTTGGGATAACCAAATTGGCCGACGGGCCAGTGCTTTTGTGATGCCCGCGAAAGAAAAGGTCCACTTTTACTCCCTTATATTTAGGTCCAATCTAAGGAAAAAGTACACCGAAGGTCCCTCAATTTGTCATCGAGATACAAAATTGTCCCCCAACCACAAAACCAGATGCCAGATACCGGGCATTGCTCAACTAACAAAACCGTTCACTTTAGATCCTTTGATGATTTTGACCCCGATTTTATCCGACGTGGCGGCTGAGTCAGCGTGGAACCTGCTTGAGCCTCACATGTCAGCGTGGCCACGTCGGCCTCCTCTCTCTTTTCCCCTCTTCTCTCCCTTCCTCATCTCTCTCACTTCTCTGCTCTGCGTTCTGCAATGCGGGAGAGGAGGCGGCGGCGACGATGGCGTCGCACGAGACGGATGGGTGCGCGGAGGAGGGAGGGGACGAGACCCACGAGGCGGCGACGGGGGAGGGCTGCGCGCGGGCGGCAGGGCAGCCGCTGCTGGTGCCGCTCCAGTGCGGGTGCCCCTCCCGCTCGCCCAATGCATACGCGCCTATGCAACACCAGATCAACGCCGGCGACACCTTTTGGATCGTCTCCACCACCAAGCTGCAGAACTTGAAGCAGTACCAGGCCGTCGAGCGGGTGAACCCCACGCTGGTACCCACCAACCTCGACATTGGCCAGATCGACATGTTCCCCGCCGCTTGTTCCCCTCCGTTCCCCGCTGCGTGTTCCCCTCCGTTTGTCGCCGCAGCCTGGTCGCCTCCGATCGCTGCCGCTGCCTGGTCGCGGGAGGGCGTCGGCAGCAACACCAGACCTACCCAATAAATTCTTTTTGATTTTCACCATCAATTCACTAGCAATGGCCAAGCTAGCCCGAGCAAAACAAAAAAAAAAAGTCATGTACATACACACAGACCAGATCCTTCCTTGGAACTGGATGACGTCGTGACGATGAGGAGAGAGATCACGACGGCGGTGACGCGGGTGCCACGAACTAGAGTGCCTGCGTGAGCGCCTCCATGGCGCCTTCACCTTGCTCGGCAGTGGCGGCCGCGAGCGCGCGGTAGGTGTCGGGGGCGCGGTGAGGCGCGCGTGTGCGGGCACGGTAGGCATCGGGGGCACGGCGAGGCGCACGCGGCGGGGAGCGCGTGTGCGGCACGCGCGCGCGGGAGGCGAGGCTAGGATGGCACGGCTCCACCGCGATCGCCCTCGCGTCCAGCTCCTCCCCCGCCGCCGCCGCCGAGTTCTTTCCCGTCGGCCGCCGGCCGCGCCCAGCCTCTCCGTCCCGCGCACGCCCGTCGCCCGCGGAAAGAGGATTGGAAAGGGCAGTAGAGAGGGGAAGGAATAAGATGCTGACATGTGGGATCCACGTGGGCCCCACGCTGACTCAGCTGCCACGTAGGATAAAACCAGGGTCAAAACCACCGAAAGACCTATTGTGACCGGTCTTAATTAATTAAGAGATGCCAGATATCTGGTTTTGTGGTTGGGGACGATTTTGTAACTCAATGATAAGTTGATGGACCTTCGGTGTACTTTTTCACCAATCTAATTCATATAACTCAATCCAAATACAGGATATCTAGACACTCTAACTACTAAAATAGTGTAATTTGATTTCCAAAGAGTATTTGCTGACGTGGCTCGTTGACCTGTTCGAAACGGCTAATGTGTGGGGCCCACATGGTTAGTGTCACCTTCTCTTTCTCTCTCCTTTTCTCTTCCTTTCTCTCATCTCCTTTCCCCACAGTTGCACATGGCGAATGCCTCGAGCGACACGATGCCCCAAGGGAAGGGTGGGGGGCTCAAGTGTCAGTGCTTTGGTGGCCAAAAAGACGGCGATGGCGATGTTAGGATGTGTACCACGATGTGACTAGTCCAATTAAAGGTCGCAGCGCTTGACGTATAGGATGATGACGACGGTGGAGAGAGAAAGATGGCCAAGCGAGATTCAATGCCAAACATGCCCAAGTTAGTGCGTCAAAACGCGTTCCTGGAGGAGGGGAACTCGTTTCTCTTGAACTTGTTGATGGAGGTAGACTAGGAGTGGCTGACAGCATTAAGCATGGCAGCGAGCAGAAGAATGGCCACGACGGCCAATCATGGCGGCACAGAGAAAGTGCAAGATAGGGAAAAACCTTATAAATCTTGATGCCCTCGCTGTCGCCTGCCAACCACCCCCCCCCCCCCCCCCCCCCGCGCGCGCGCCTCGATGAGGAAAACCTTATGGAGCTTGAGCTGTAGGTCTATCAAGTTATTGTCGTGGTTGTTAGCTTAATGGTTTGGTGTATGGTTTCGGTCACATTGTTGTGTGCAGTTCCGGCCCACTAGCGAGGAAGGGACCCCTATTTTCTTACACAATGAGGCATGCACGCACGTGGATTCAGAGGAAAAATCATGATTAGTTTGATTTTTTACTTTCGTTAATCATTAACTAACCTTTCCTTTTCTCAAGGAGTTTTTTCCCCTTTTTTACTAGAAATTTAAAAATCTATACATGAGGTTTGAAACTTTCAACTAAAATTTTGAAAACTTTCAACTTGAATTTGGAAACTTTCAACCCAAATTTTTGGAAACTTTCAACTCAAATTTTGAAAGTTTCAACTCGAATTTTGGAAGCTTCCAACACGAAATTTAAACTTTCAAGTCAAAATTTTGAAAACATCTGACTCAGATTTGAAAATTTTCAAGTAAAGATTTGAAAACATTCAAATCAAATTTCAAAACATTCAGCTGAAATTTCAATATTTGCGAATTGCAACCCAATTTCAAAACTTCAACTCAAAATTTGAAATCTTTCAACTCAAAGTTTGAACTTCCAAATCAAATTTTAGAAAAACAAAAAAAAAAGCGTCGATGCTTTGCGTGGCGAATTTTTTGGCGCGACGTGAAATAGGACACGTGGCAACATTTTTTGTCGTGAAGCGTAGGGAAAGGGGAAAACGCCGCTACCCTAGCTCGGTCAACGTGCGAATGACTTGATTGGTTGGCGCACGCGCATGCCATATAGGAGCCCCCAGCCGTTGAACCACTCCTCACGACAACGATGGCCTTGGCGAATGATCGCCCCAATGCATCCACGCCATGGGCAAGATCGATGACCCACTCAAGCTCGGTGAGGAGTTCCTGGAAGTAGGCTCACATGGTAGCAGCAAAGATTTTTATCCGTCACAGGAGACCTTGGGGGGTGCAGTAGGCTGCGCCACCGTTGCTCCGCCTCGAGGCTGCTATGTCAGCTGCGGCAGCGGCTCTGTCGACCGCTGTTCGAGCCTGTCACCGTGTGGCATTGTGGTGAAATGAGAGGGGAGAAAGGAAGAGAAAAGATGGGAGAAGAAAAATGTGGTGTTGGCATATGGTTCTCATAATGATTCAGCTGGTCGAACCAAGTGAACAAGCCATGTAACAAATACAGCTATGAATAATGCCTTGGGAGTCAAATTAGATCGCTTTTAATAATTGGGGGGAGGGGGGGGGGGGGCAAAATAGCTGGTATTGTGATTGAGGGATACAAATTAGATTAAACCTATATTTGAGGAAATGAAGTAGACTTATTCTGTCCGTAAATTACTGTGGTTGAGAGATACAAATTAGATTAAACTTATATTTGAGGGAAACGAAGTGGACTTATTCCACCTGTAAATTACAGCGGCACGAAGGTCACTTGTTCTCCTACAACTCCACTGAGTGTGAAACGCATGTACAGTCAACAGCTTTGGGAGTCATTGGGGGCAACAAGGGTAAATGGTGCGCACAATTAGGCCTGGTTTAGTTCCCTAAAAACATTACATCGAATCTTTGTACACATGCATGAAACATTAAATATAGATTAAAAAAAGCAATACAGATTAAAAAAAACTAATTGTACGGTTAGAGGGAAATCGCGAGACGAATCTTTTGAGCCTAATTAGTCTATGATTAGCCGTAAGTACTACAGTTACTCATATGTGCTAATGACAGCTTAATTAGGCTCAAAAGATTTGTCTTGCGGTTTCTAGGCGAGTTACGCAATTAGTATTTTCATCCGTATCCGAAAATCTCTTCCGATATCCGGTCAAATATCCAATGTGACACCTTAGAATTTTCTTTTCGCGAATTAATCAGACCCTTAGTAATGTTGCAAGTAGCAACCTTTTCTTTTATTGAAGGCTACCTGTTGCTGCCCTACCATCTCATCACATTTCATCAGGTGAAAACAGCAAAACAAAGGGCTACCTGTTGCTGCCCTACCATTTCATTATACTTCATCAGGTAAAAACAGCAAAACAAAGGGCAAGAGGAAAAAAGGAAAACAACACACACACAACCACATCTGCTCAGGTGAAATGACGCATCCAAATACTGCCTCCACCGGTAGAGCAGATGTATAGTTCCACTATGACTTGCAAACCGGCTCGGACCACTCCTTTTATTTCTGGTACAAAACAATCGAATAAGATGCACAGAAATTGCTATCGCAATGATGAAAGCATTGTATGGATTTTTATAGAGAACAGTCTGATTACAAAACCTTAAAAACTTAATAGGATAATCTGAAAAGCTTAAGTTCCTACTGCAAGTCACTGGGAATTGGCTGCATACATCCTCATCCTGTTTGGATGTAGTGGCTCGGTTTTAATCCATTTTCTAAAAGAAAAAGTCACTAAGCTCCTATCAAATGTTTTCGTCATATGCCAACAAGAGGAGAAATGACACTAAATATGCACGGATTGCTTAACAATAATAAGTTTATAAGGGAAGACCTGACAAACTATGGTTGTGAGTCGTTGTGGCCTACAAATTAAAATGCCTTGGGAAGTAACTAAACTGTAAAATGTTAAACAGATTTCTTGGGTTAACAAACGCGTAAAATGAACATCTTCATCAGATGTTCATATCATTCTAAACATGATGCGAAATTGCTCTAAGCATCACCCATGTCAGATGTATGTACTTTTTAGAAACTACTAAAAAGATAAACTTTTACTTCAAGACATTTGACCAACTTTGCAGTAGAGCCATCATTGTCAACCTCCACTACTATCCAATGATTGTGCGCAGATATGACAAGTAAAATTATTGGCATCAAAACTATGAGGACGGCACTAATGTAAACAAGGATATTTTCCTAAGTTCTTAATGTCTGCATTAGGAACGAAAACGGATTATATCATTGAGCTGCATTAGGAACGAAAACGGATTATATCATTGAGCCTATGTCGCAGTACCACAAAGAGCAAATTAGATTATCTTTAGTTCAGCTGCTTCACAAGTTCCACATCTCTAATGATAATCCTCTTACACAGCACATAGTTCATGGTCCGACCAAGCAAGCTCTTTATTGCAAAGATTAAAAACAAATAAAGAGTATCTACTATTAGTTGTCTCTACCAGAGAAATAAATGTCTTAGTTGCGTCCGAGTCTATGACAGATAGGTCATATATCACAAATAATCGAATACTATCTGATGCTGCCGCCGGCCTATCATGCTCAAACTAAAGATGGATAATGCTTACAGAGACTTTTTAAAATAAAGTTGTTGTTATAGTATACCTTGTTTGACAAAAGGAGAGCCCTCTGCAAAGTACTTAGTAATAGAGTGAACCTGCCAGTAGATTATAGTCAGTACACAACTACACATGTATTTCGTCATGTATAAATTATAAACATATCCAAATATAATACATACCTTGCCACCAATCACCTCTGGTAGCCAGGGAGCCATCTGGATTCTGCTCCTGCTCCTTTTGCTGGATTGGACATACAAAGAGAATATAAAAGTGTCAGTGATACAAGCAACCAGAAGCTGATAATTAAGAGTGTCAATTTCTACGCACATTTCCTGGTGATGCATCACCCTGCTTTGGTGGAGTGTTGCCATAAAACTCCCGAGCACCGTAATGCACAGAAGAGCCAAAATATGGCGACTCCGATGACTCGTTTGGATAAGATTGTTTACCATCCTTGTATGCACAACGAGCTTTAGTAGGGCTGTGCGATTTGCCATCTGCATGACGAAAGATTGCAGTTAAGCGCGGCTGCTGTATCACATAGAAATGGAGAATCTCCTCTCCAAATCAAGATGATGCATCAAACATGGTTGAAAAATTTATAAGAGGTAGCAAAATTACTACAAAATCAATGTGCTTTGATGTTGGATCAAATGCAACAGCGTGTGTGCGACTGTGCGTGCATGATCGTTCACGTTAGACATAACCTGAAATCCTGAATCCATTTCTCAGGACAACTAATGACATGAAAGATGATTATCCTACTCTGTTCACAAGTTTAGCCGCAATTAAATACTAGTGTCAAATAAAAAGGATGTCACACAAACTACCTGCAAAGCCACCGCCATTCTGCCCTTTGGAGTTCTGCTTGTTCAGCATCGCGTACAGGTCCGCCTGCTTCGCGTCTTTCGTATTTGCCTTTCATGTAAAAACAAGGGCAGCAACATCAGAGGGATACCCAAATAGGATTTCCTAGAAACCAAGAACTCATCCACCACAAATGAACCCGCCCGAAACAATTCCCGAATTCCCGAATTCAGAACAACAAAAAATCTACCAAAGGAGGAGCCAACCTCTCGCGCGACAATCGCATAACAGAAACAGAGAACAATCCTTAAAAATCTCACGAATCGAACCAACTACGAGTCTACGAGGGCGCGAGAGGAGAGAGACGCGGTATACCGTGGGCGACGCGGAGAAGACGGAGCTGAAGTACCCGTTCGCCGCCGCCGGCGCGGCCCCGGCGGCGGTGGAGGGCGGTGATTTCTTCCTGGCGTCCATGTACGTCGGTGGTTTGGGTTTCTTGGCGCTCGAGGAGGAGAGGAGAGGAGAGGAGAGGAGAGATGAACCTAGACTTCCGTGGAAGGAGAAGAAGAGGAGGACGAGCTCGTGAGCGAGGAGGCGGAGAAAGATAGGGCACGTGAAGTGGTCGTTATAGGCGGCGGCGCGGCTCGGGGTCGGGGGTGGGAAGCGACACTTCTCTGCTCGCCTCGTGGCGCCCTGCTCCGGCCTCCATCTGTGCCCGCGGCCCCCTCCTTATAAAGGGCTCGAGTCGAGGAGGGGCGGCCGAACCCCCTGTTCTGATGTTTGTATTCCGTAGATCTGCAGGGGCTGAATTGCTAAAGTGCGATCGATATCCGAACTTCTGGCCGCCGATGAGTATAAGTGATTTTGAGTTTCTGTTTATAACGTTTGGCCACTCATCTTATTCAAATTTTTTACAATATAAAAAATGAAAAGTTGTATTTAAAGTACTGTAAATAATAAAGCAAGTCACAAATAAAATAAATAATAATTTCAAAATATTTTATATAAAACGAGTGATCAAATATTACAAGTAAAAACTTAAAATCATTTATATTATGAGACGGATGGAGTATTTTTTTTATACAGTACAAAGCTTTCAATATAAATTTGATCGCACCTGGCACATTGCGAAACGAAAAAAAATAGGGCGATGTTTCATTCCTTATGAAAGAATGTTGCAGCACTTAGCAAAAAAATATTTCAGTTCTTTAAAAAAGTGAAACACAATTGAATCATCAGATGAAACAAATTATTTAACGCCATTGAAACATCAACAAGATCCGAATGAAATCGAAGATAAAAAATGAAATACCATAAAAACCCAGTGAAACATACATATACTATAATAGGCCACCTCCGGAGTAAATGGCACCACGATCTGGCTAATAACCGGTAGTTAGCCAGATCATCAGTGGCATATATCGGAGACATGGCTAACGATGGCATGTAGCTGCCGGAGATAGTGATGTGACCTACAAACCATCACCAATCCACTCCTACAGTCTATCACGACAATGGAAGCATGTCGTTGTCTCTGTTGTCGCACAAACTCGGCCAAGTCTACGCCACCACCGCTTCCACTGCCTACCGCTGTTGCCCCTATCTGCCACCGTCGTTGGCCTGCTGCTGTCTTGCTGTGGGCTTCTGCCTTTTACTACCTTGTCGCTGCCTCCGTTTTCTCACATAAGAGAAGATAGAAGATAGAGAGGAAAGAAATGGTGGTCAGAGAGAGAAAGGAGGGGAGTGAGTAAGACCAAGAATAAAATGAGAGAAAGGAGGGTTGAAGGCGCACGATATTTTTCTTCCCATCGGCGTCCAAACCAAAGCATTTTTGGATAAATTGACAATAAATTTTGCTTTAGAGGTCGTAAACTTCTGAAGGAGAAAAGAGGACGTCACTACAAATTGAATGTACGATCTTTTTTAAAAGTTGATTAATGTTTCATCACACGTAGAGAAATATTTCATAGTTAGCCCAAAAATATTTCAAACACATGCAATATCTCCTAAAATTAGTTGAAACAATTTTCTACATGAAACATCAAAGATAAGTTGAAACATGAAAAAAATCACAAACATTTACACGCCCGTAAACATCAATACACATTGACTGAAACATCAAAATTTCAATAAGATACCAATACACGCTATTGCTCTCTCCTCTTCGGTGGCCAAACTTTCGGCTCCTTTTTCTAAGCCGACCACTCAACAGCGACAAGATTAGGCACCTCTCTCCCCCGTTAACGCAGAGAGGCACAATGCCATCTAGAACTCGTGCCATTGCGACTGAGGCGAGGCCACGGTGACACTAAGTGCATTGGCTGCTACAACCTGCTTGGTCCGCACCAACCCATCTTCGACAAGCTCCCACCCCAGCCACTAGCTGCAGTCCCTTCTTTGCGACCTCCGCGCATGGCACTAGGTACATCATGGAGTTCATTGGTATGAAGGTTAGAAACGGCATGTTCGACCTACCAGACTTGAGAATCGATCAATTACGATTCACTAACTACGAGGTTGCATTGCACACAATCATGAAGTGGCCAATGACCTCCCTCACCACCTACGTCGAGGCGAAGACAGCCACACAACGGTAATGATAGCAGTAGATAGCACTGCTGGTAGCACGGGATAGGGGAGAGAGAAGAGGGCCTACGTAGATTGGAGTACCCGATAAAAGGGGCGGCATCAGGCGACCGAATGCAAGCAATTTTAGAGAACGTGGTTTAAATTTGCTAACTAATTTACTACACATGACAACGTTCATCGTGTTGTAATAACAGTACTCGATGCCAATGTGATATCTCAAATAATAATGTAGCATTCGATCTGATATATTCATTTTAGATCAAACGGTACAAAATGCCAGCCAATGCAAACTATTGTGAACCCGTAGAGGATCCCAATAGCTGAGAAGTCGTCATCAGTAGGTGGGCGTGGCGGATGGATGATAACAACTGAAGATGCTGGGTTTCCCTTCTTGTGTGGAGTGTAGTGCAAAAGGAGGAAAGGGGGAAAAAGTTTCGGAGAAAATTTGTTTTTCCGGAAAAACAAAGAACTTGCCGTTTCTATAAACCTCCAATCTCGTCACTCCCTTTGTCCCTTATAGGAAGTCAAATAAATACACATGCTTCTGTCCTTATTTCAGTTCTTTCAGTTTGATGACGTGCCATTTTTTCCCCCAAAATGATCGTAAGAATTATCGCGTTCCAGTTCTTTTCCCATGCTTGACAACCTCACATTTAAAACCGGTACCTATCTAGCTCTATTTTTGAAAGGAAATAACGACTCGCACGAGATGGTGTGAAGTTCTATTGATAGAGCAGGAAAAAATTACAAGATTATAACCCTGAAGGGTCGTAACCAGGAAAAAGGAAAAGAATAAACCACCACCCACACACCGACAACGCCAACACATAAGACCAGGAGAAAACTAGCACCGGACCGGCCGCCGCTAAGCGTGACCGACCGCCGCTAGTCTAACAAAGGAACACAAACGAGATCGCCCCCTAGGGGATGCCAAAACGACGTCTTCAAGAAGAGAAGCGACGGAAAAACTGTCGCCGCCGTCCGTCGTGGCCCAAAGGAGCCAGGATTGGGCTTACGCCCGGCAACCCCTCAAGAGGGGGAATGAACCATTATTGTCGGTCTGGCCAAGGCCGGGCTAGGTTTTCACCCGCCGCTCACCACCTGCGAATCCACGGCTAACGCCCCGATGCTCCACCACCACACAAGCTCTGCCGACATGTGGGAGCCCTGCACCGACGCCCCCCGCCGTCCAGCCTTCGTGCGCCGAAGACCGCGCCACACCACCGACAGCTCCTCCTCGCCCCGAGGTCGCCTCATCCACCGCTGGCCGCGCCTCTTGCGCCAAGCCGGCCTCCTCCACCGGACGCGCCTCTCGCGCCAGTCCGGCCTCCCTCCATCGGCCGTGCCTCTCGCACCAAGCCGGCCTCCATCTCCGCCGCCCGCGCCTCTCGCGTCGAGCCGGCCTCCGCTACCATCGGCTGCGCCTCTCTGCGCCAAACCGGTCTCCAACCTCTCCTCCAAACGATGCCACGCTAGCCAGATGCAGTCGTCTGCCACGCCCTCGGCTAGCCGTCCGAGGCCGTCATGCCTCCGGTGACTGCAGTCACGTTTACCACCGCAGCCGGTGCTGCCGTCACCAGCCGCCATCACTAACCTCCTCCCACCGCCATCTGCCGATGCCGCCATCACCAGCCGTTGTCGGCAGTGCCGACTCTGCTGCTGTCAGCCCCCACTCCATGCCCATCGCCGCCGTCCAAGGCCCGGCATCGCCCCGGCCAGATCCAACCCGGGGAGGCCAGATCCCGCCGTGTGGAGGCCGGATCCGTGGCCGCCTTCGCTGGGGCGCTCCGCCGCTGCCCGTGCCTCCACCGACCCCGTCGCCATCCTCGCCACCGCCTTCCATCCCTGCCGCCATCCACCGACCCCGTCGCCATCCTCGCCTTGCATCCACCGCTCTGCCAGCTCTAGCTGCAGTGCCGGTCTGCTCCCGCCCCTGCCAGGCGCACAGCAGGCACCATCACCGCCACTGCCGCCGACGCTGGCCGCCCACCCGTCAGATCCAGCCGGACCCGTCGGGTCCGAGCGCGGAGGCTGGCCGCGCCGCCGTCGACACCGCCGCCAGCAGCACCGGCCATCGCATCCATCGCTGGCATGGCCTCCGCCTAGGTCGCCTCGCCGGAAATGGCCGTGTGGCATGGATCTAGGCGGGAGGAGCAACCCCCACTGTCGACGCCCTGGTGCGCCACTCCTTCTGGCGCCGTCGGGGGAGAAAAAAGGGCCCCGCCGCCGCCATTCCTGCAGCTAGGCGGCTTGCCGGCGGGCTGCTCAGGCGGCGGCGAGGTGGAGGAGAGGGGGGAGGGAGGGAGGGCGGCGGCGGCGCGTGGAGGTCACCCGCGTCGGGGGAGGGCTGGAGCGACGCGAGCAGTAGATTCACAATAGTCTTTCAGAAATTGTCACCGCGAAGCACATAGTTCCCTATCTAGCTCTATAGTCCATACTAGACCAAATTGACAAATTCCTTCCACGGTTTCATCAGCAGCATCGGCTGCTGCACACGTGAAAGGTAGACAAAGCACGTGTAGGCTGCATAGGATGATAGGAACATGGTACATGGATATCGGATAGCACGCTAGCATCCGTCACTTGGCTTCCTACACCCTATAATTAATCGTGTGCACTCTCCTACTACATGCACACAGACCAAAAGCAGAGGCTGGTTCAGCGAACAGATCAGCACGCAAGATGCTGCCAATTCCTTTCACCTACGACCACGAGCAAGTGGATGATCCATCAGGGGTAGGGTGCTGGTTATCCATCTGAGAACTTTTTGACTAACCGATCGAGCTCTTCTTCTACTGTGCTGGTCTCAACGTATCATTCATCGGCATCATCCCTCCAAATCCAAATCTTAACGATCCCGCTCGATCGGAGAGATCGGCATCGATGCGGGCGGCGAATCTTTGCCCCCGGTCTAAAAAGCTACTTCTTCACAACAATAATTCAGTGAACAGGAAACCGAACAATTCAGTGAACAGGAAAGAAGGTTCTGAGCTCGGTTTCTAGATATTATCACGCAATTCACAACAAGTGGGGTGGGGTTCTCCCAGCTGTAGATATCTCGCTCATCTCATCCAGACATCCACGAGAGAGAGAGTGTGTGTGTGTGCGCGCGCTCACTCGTCACAGATGCGAGCAAGCACCAATAATTAGCTCATCCTTATCTCACAGAAATTTCTCATGCTTTTCTCCTTCGTGCTGACCAGCATTGACAAGTAGCAGCAGGGGGCCAGAGGCCTTCCCTTTTTATCCTCTTGTCGTCCAAAAGCGGCTGCACGATGATGCACCGGATTAGCTTAGCATCCAGTCTTTACCTATCGCGCGCTCTCTCTCTCTCTCTCACTTGCTGCTTGCGTTTGGTGGTGTGGTTCCCTGAACCAGTGAGAGACGTTCAGATTTGGGTTCAGGTTCGAAACCGGAAAAGCGTCGACGACCCCACCACCAAATCCGGAGCGGCGAGGAGGACGGAACTCGCCGTGGTTATCGCGAGAGCCGACTAGCCGAGCCGATACGATCATCCTACCGGGCGCGGGCGGAGATATGATACGCGTGACGCCGGTCGGTCCCGGGGGATAATCTAGTTTATTCGGCGCGCGGTGGTTTTTATCCTGATCTGCACGTATCTTCCGCTTCGACGCGTCGGAGGAGCGGAGGTCGCCGCGCCGCCGACGGTTGGGGGTTGATGGGCCACCACCACCCCGGTTGACGACGCGTGCGAACGCGTCGCTTTCGCGAGCGAGCTAGCAAGCGCGCCATGGGGTGCTTGCTGGATAGATGAGGCATGCAGTGTGGCGCGCCGAAAAGTTGGCAGTGCGTGCGCCGCTCACACGCGAGCGAGCGATCGCGGCTGGCCTCGTTGTCGCCGTGACGTGAGCGGCGTTTGTGTGTCCCTTGGCGCTGCGGAGGGACGCGGCTAAGCTCGTCGAAAAAAAGAGATGGTCCGTCATGGGTCAGCATCACACGGCGTGGGGTGGTTGCGTCGCTCGTCGCGATGGAGGACTGTGTGGAAGGCAACGGGTTGATATTCGTACGTGTCGAAGATTTTAGGCTCGTTCGGAGAGGAGCTCTGAGCCATAGAGACTACTACGTACAGAGGATTATTTTTGTTCTGTGAGAGGAGATGAATGGAATCTGAGAAGTTTCTCATTAGATAGGAGAGGGCAATAATTATATGTGAGTGCTAAAGGTTGAAAACTGTGACAAATGTGATCGTGTGAACAGCACGAACAGGTAACCGTGAACGCCTCTTGGTTGGACGGTGGAATTGCGAACACTACTACAGAGGCGTGGTTTAGTTTTGATGACTGTCACTACGTACAGATAAGTAGGCGTCAATTGGTACACAGTATAAAATACTAAGAGGTTTATGAATTTAATTTTAGTCACTGGTGGAGAAGTGGTTTTTATCCCGGTTCGTAACCCCCATGTAGTCCCGGTTTTTAAACCGGGACTACGAATCCGGGACTAAAGATCATTATCTTTAGTCCCGGGTAAAAAAACCGGGAGTAAAAATCCATTTGTAGTCCCGGTTGGTAACACCAACCGGGACTATCTAAAAAGACTAGATCCGATTGCTCTTTATTATTTTCTTTTCTTCATTGTTTTTAATATATATTGATTTCACCCCATCGCATCCCCAAAATCCCAAATCAATCATCCTCAAATTGCCTCCAAATCCACAATCGATCATCTTAAATACTCAAATACATCATAAAATCTCAAAAAAAAATTACATCAAGCATAACAAAATACATCCACAATACATCCACATCCACAATCCACAAATCAATCACAATCCACAAATTAATCACAAAATCATCCCTAAATCAACAAACAAAATGCTCCACCAAAACATAGAAATCATTCAAAAAAATTCACAGTCGCCGCCGCTCGGCCGTGGGCCGCCGACCGCCTTGCGCCCGGCCCTCCGCGCTGGCCTCCGCCGCCGCCGCGCTAGCCTCCGCCGCCGCCGCTTGGGGCGGCCTTCCGCACGCGACGGCCGCCGCCAGGCCGCCTCCCCTCCCGGATCCGACGGAGGGGAGGCCGCCGCCGCTGCCCGGCCGCCTCCCGCCGCCGGAAGGGAGCCGGAGGGGAGGGGAGGGGGGAGAGAATGAGGGGGAGGAGAGGGTTGAGAGGAGAGGAGGAGGAGGAGGAGAAGGAGAAGTGAGAAAGAGGAGGAGGAGAAGTAGGAAGGAGAAGGGATAAAATAGGGCGGGGAGGACGAGGTGCTGCTGGCCGTTGGCGCATGGGGATCTTAACACGGTTACCAACCGGGACTAAAAATACACCTTTAGTCCCGGTTGGTAACTCCAACCGGGAGTAAAGCTTATGTTGATCTTTTTTCCCGGTTGGTAACACTAACCGGGACTATAAATAGATCTTTAGTCCCGGTTGGTGTTACCAACCGGTACTAAAGATGAAAAAGTACCCTTGATCTTTTAAACCGGGACTAAAGATGTTTTTAGTCCCGGTTTTTAATACAACCGGGACTATTGTGAAATCTGGTCGACCAACCAAAGATGGTTTCTCCACCAGTGAGTCTTCGTCAGTTTATGTATGTATTGTATGTATGTCTTCTTACTGCTTTTCTATTGCAAAGAAGAACCGACATGAGATGTGTCATGAGATCAAGTGTGTCATGAGATGTGCGTTTGTATAATGTGCTTGTCAAGGTTTAATTCTAGCTTAGGGGTGTTTAGATCAGGGGTGTAAAGTTTTGGCATGTCACATCGGGTATTATATAGGGTATCGTATTGGGTGTTCGGGCACTAATAAAAAAACTAATTACAATATCCGTCAGTAAACCGCGAGACGAAATTATTAAGCCTAATTAATCCGTCATTTAGCACAAGTTTACTGTAGCACCACATTGTCAAATCATGGAGCAATTAGGTTTAAAAGATTCGTCTCGCAAAGTAGTAATAATTTGTACAATTAGTTAAATTTTTAACCTATATTTAATACTTTATGCAGGTGTTCAAACGTTCGATGTGACAGGGTGTACAATTTTATGGTGGGATCTAAACATGTCCTTACAAAATATTAGGGACACCATCTCTTGAAAAATAACCCCATGCTTAGAGTGTACTTTGGAGAATAACCTCATACCTAGGGCGTTGTAAAAACTAATGCAATAATGGACCAAAGCGGTCCCAAGACAGTATCACTCTTATATAATCGATCAAGAGTAATACTGTAATTTTCCATTATATATGAATAAAATAAGACCCTCAAAGGGCAAAGAGGGGGCTCTCCTCTCCACATTCGATCCATTTTT
This sequence comes from Oryza meridionalis, assembly GCA_000338895.3. Classification (NCBI taxonomy): domain Eukaryota; kingdom Viridiplantae; phylum Streptophyta; class Magnoliopsida; order Poales; family Poaceae; genus Oryza; species Oryza meridionalis. Next base: position 22,548,308 of record CM002528.2, read on the forward strand.
TCAAAGCAATCATCCTCATCCTCTTCATTAATCTTCTTCTATGGACTTAAGCTTAGGCTCTCTCCAAAGAGAGGGTGCCCTTGCTATGCATGTTGGATTTTGTTCCAATACCATTATTAATTCTATTAGTGTTGTTGGCATGTGTGGTGTGTTTGTATGTGTGTGTGAAACTGTGTGTAGTATACCCTCTGTCCCACAATGATGGTCATCCAAGGAATACGGAGATACATTTTGGTGAAAATTACCAGATACCCCAAATTATTAGTTCTAGATAGTCATTTCAATATGGAATTGCACATGGATATCAACCAGGTCAGTCACATAAGGGATATTTTAAGCATATAATTACTCCATAATGATGCCATGCATCTAATTTGAATTCTATAGCGGATGGCGCTTTGCTAGACCCACTAATTTAAAATACTTCATGGATGGCGCTTTGCTGTCTAATTGTACCCCTTCATCTCCTATAAATTTTGAAGGAGCCAAGCAAGCAACCTTTTTCCATTCCATTCATCAACGACCTAGGTAAACCAACCAAATGCCCACACATCACAATGGTTATAGATCTATACCAGTAGAGAGGAATATGGAGGGGATTTATGTGACCTCAATTGAGCACAAGGCAATCTAGAAGAAGGAAGGCTTGTTCTCCAAGTAAATGACTGTTGATGCGAAAAACACACACTGGCCTGGGAGATCTGCTTAGCTCCAATGTAGGTCCAAAGGTTGTTGAGATGTGGGCGTACCAGTCAGTTTGATCCTGCAACTGACAAGATATGTAAACAGTAGATCAAAACAGCCGATCGGCTGACAAGCCGATGGAGTAGTTCCAGCCGATAGCCGATAATAGCCGATGCCGATACTAGCCGATAGCTATAGGTTTAAGCAATCAGCTAGATGTCCAATGTAGATAATGATATAAAGGCAATCAGCTGATGATGATGTAATAAAATAACAATACAATCCAGTATAAACCAATCGGCAAATAATGATATGATAAATAAGCATCGATCCGAAGGTTAAAGCACACATCGGCTGGAGGTCCGATGTCATTAAATCCACAAAACAGTGAAACCTTTGTTGTCATCGGCTAAATCAAACTTGTATATATATGTAATCCTTATGAGCCGATGCAACGTCCAGATAACTTATCGGCTAGCACCCCGATTAAACATTAGTATGTATATGCAATCCTTATGAGCCGATGCAACATCCAGATAACTCACCGGCTGAAACCCCGATGAAACCCTTATTGGCAATCAAGAAGCAGACTAGAGATTATGGTTCTAAGCACGACTTAGTAGATCAAACTTAACTGATGCAGCACAAAGTATGAAAAGAAACATAATATCTAGACAATCAAGCCGTTGACTGAGTTTTCAGTGTGGTAGATGTCTAAGCTAATCTAATCTGGCAACGCGATTTAGCCGATACCGGCAGAAACCCTAAAACGAGAAGCAGCCGATAGAGCTAAATTGATATGCTAAAACTAGATTAACAAAGACATATGGTAAATTGGTAGGCAAATATACCATCCAAACCAGAGCAATCCAAGAGGTCGAATGTACTGATGCAGCCTTGAACGACGCCGACGTAAACGATACAATTGCCTGGGCCGGCAGAACATTGGACTTACCCCTTAGCTGGAGATCGAACACCGATGCAGCCTCGCGTCAGGTGCCAAGTCCTGCTGGATGATAAAATAAAGTAGAAAAGGTAAAAGGTGGCGATGCGCCAAATTGTATTGATCGTGAGATAATTTACAATGACCCTTGGTGTACATATTTATACCCATGGGGAGATACTAGTCCTTGTCGGATAAGAAAGAAACTTTTCTAAAGATAAAAGGAAAACATAAAGTCCTTATCGGACACTAAACACACTTTCCTAAAGATAAAAGGAAACTAATCAAACTATTCCTAATTAATAATAGATAAACTGCCATATCGCATCCTTATTGAACTCAGACTCTTCTGGATAAATTCCCTTTAGTTGATCGGACTCCATCGAAAATACAGTTGCTGGCGATTTGACGACTCCCATCGGCTGATTCCATAACTCTGAAGCTGATACTGACTCTAAGCCAATGATGACTTTGGGCTTACCAAATTTCGTCGTTAACAATGTCCTTTCTCCAGTAGCTTGTTATGGAAACTGTAGATGAAGAAGAAGAAAAAGAAGAAGAAATGAATCTAGGTCTACCGTCGACGCCCGTAGGGTCTCTGCCGCACAGCCCCTAGAGTAAATGCCGCGTGTCTTGGCATTGTCGTCGTTGCTCAACATGCTACCGCCGCGGGATGGGGTTGCTAGTAGACGAACTGTCTAGTGCTGCTGCTACATCCTTATGGGGGAAGAAACGGCATGCTAGTAGGGAGAAGAGGGGCGATCGATAGGGATTGGGGAACGCAAGAGGAGCAATTGGAGAAGATAAACGAAGGAGCGGGAAAGATAAGCATTGGATAAGGTAGTGTTATTTCGGAAAAAAAATCGTGTGGACTAGAAATAATTTTTTTGTTCCAATCTCAAAATGAGAAGCATTCACGGATAAATTAATTCTAGGGGGTAAAGCATCAAGCATACTAGGATCGAGGGAGTATCTACCTTCTAAAACATAGAAAGGGTTGAGTATACGTCAATGGCCTAATATACAAACAAACGTCAATCAGTTCCCTATTAGCCATCCAATCAGCATCTCACGACAGATATCACTTTGGTACATTTCAATACCGAGAATGCTATAAGGACCACTTAGATCGTATCTATATTTGTCTCCCTAGTTCTACTTGGACAAGTGGGCATTCGAGGGTATAAATATAAGACACCCTAGGAGAAGAAGAAGAGAGATGGCAATACGAATTTAGACAGATCTAGACAAACCAACACAGAAGACGAGCTTAGACAAACCCAACTAGAGCCATAAAGGCTGACATGAGGGATCTAGAGCTACTTCCAATCTCGCCGAGTTCATATTCAAGGAAGAAAACTACACTAGCTGTTGATTATGTGTGAGAGCTCCATGCCGCCAAGCCGACAGAGACTAGATTAGGTCATTCCAAATATTGAACTCGAGTGATACTAATATATAAAGGCAAAACCTATTTCGCCATAAAGGAGTCATGTTTGTTAAGGGGCCAAAACCTGTATAGAAATCTTTGTTTCATGTATCTAACCTCAATCTTGCGTATACCTTAGTTCCAACGATCCCCATACTCTACAAATACCATCTACCGGTATAGCCCATCAACAATACTATTTAAATTATTGTAAACCACATCAATTTATATATGTAAGTTTACGTCGTCTAGCTATCTTAGACTAAACTCCTATAGCAACACCCAGGTTTTACCTAGTTTAAAAGATCTAACTCCCGTTAATGCATGAAAAATCTATCTATTATACATTAAAAATAAAAATCCCTTAAGTATCCGATAAATGCTCCTAATCTCCCACATGATGCTCTAATAAATTAAAAAAATCATATGTCATATGTTTTTACCTATCATTTCCAGCGTTAAACTAATCTAAAATGTAAATCCTTCCACCCCCCACATCCCTACCGTAAGTAACCCCGTCAGATACGTACATGGCATTTTATCTCCTGCTTTGTCTCTCCCCTTCTCTCTTACTCCTTATTTTATAGTTGGCAATTCGCGTAAACATGGTGAGTTAAATGGTCACAATTTAATTTATAATTAAACCGATAATTTACTATCAATACAATCTAAATATCTGAAAAAAAGAGAGTAAAACATCATAGTATCATTTAATTTATTAAAGTAATTATTCCCTCCCCCTAATATCGTTAAGAGAATGAGCACTGAAATGTAGAGGAGACAATTAACAAAGAGCAAAGCTAGCAGTTGGTATTGGGCCGACGAATGAAACGAGACACACTATGTATATGGACCAGACATCGGAAGTATATTCAGCTCAGCATTTGTAGTTTTGGGCTTCATCTACACTTCTCACCAATGGGCTCTTGTTGGGCTATCAGGATGAAATCTTCATTGTTTGCTGAAAATTCCTGGGCACCTTTTGTTTGCTCAAACTAAGGTTAATATAGTGTGAAGACGTCTTCTACTCTTCTATACTCCCTCCATGCTATAAAAATATATTACTTAGGATAAGATGTGATATTTTTTATGCTTAGATTCATTGTACCAAAAAACGTTACATCCAATCGTAGGTTAGTTTTTTACGAGACAAAGAGAGTACGTGCTTGAAAAAAGTACTGAAGTTTCAAGTTACAGTAGTATTTTTCCGAAATAAGTCGAATATCTTCGAAGTATTCCTTAAAAAACAATGATACTAACTACACACAGATTGTGGAAAATCGAAGAAAAAAAACAAGCATAGAAGACGGGATATTCCAGGCAATCTGCATGCCTGCATGATGCACATCAGGAAATTTTCACGACTGCCGCTGAGCATCGGGATCTGAAAACGCACGACTCCTCCCGTGACAAAACGTCCATCCCTTCGACGACGCACGCCGCTGTTCCCGTCGAAAATCACCAGGACGAGGTCGGCGGCGGGCGTGCGGCGCAGCTGCCACGGCACGGCCTCGTCGCGCGGTTGGTAGAGACCGATAACATCGTGTGAATCGCGCGGATGCCGCGCGGGTCACCATCGCGATCGACCGATAACATCGGCGCGACAGGAGATGGATCGCCACAACACCACCACACGGATTTGATCTCACATCACGTGACACCACCCGTCACCTGCCATCGGATTAACGACCTCTACTCGACACCAAACTAGCTCCTGCTCCCGTCCGCTCGATCTCGTCGTCCTGGCGAGATGTAACGGATCGGTCGATTTGCTTCCCCGACGCGACGCTGACATGGGAAGATTCCGTGCCCTACCATATGCCGACTTCAATTTTTACTCGGTCTATCTTTGACACAAGCGATCTACGAATCTCATCATGCAAAAGTACAGAAGCTAGCCAGTCCGTGCATGCATGCTGCAATATCACTGACGTTGCGAAGAGAGGCCGGAGGTGGGTAGAATCTTATCGTGACGTGAATGTGGAGTTTTCCTTCACAATGGCTTTTACCTGTGTTATGAAAATAGATGCACAACGAAGACACGAATTTTACGTGGAAAACCCTTGCGGAAAAAAAAACCACGGGCGCCGACCGGCAATGATCACTACAGAGGAGATGATTACAAACGTAGGGGAATCACAATGGGAACGTCACCCCTTCCCGTACGGCTTACAAGAATATATATAAGGGATAATAGAAAGACACATAATAGAACTCCTATTAGGAAACTGATCCGAATATATTGTGGGCTCAAAATTCGGATCACATATTTAACAATCTCCACCTTGAGACGAATTTCCTCTTGTAGCATAAAAATATCAATCACCAAAAATACCTCATGTAGGTAAAATCATCGCGCACCAAATAGATTCTAGGACTATACTGTAACACCCACCAAGCTTGAGCAAAGCTCAAACTTAGTAGCAGGAACTGGCTTTGTCATCATATCAGCTGGGTTATCATGAGTATTTATCTTGCATACTTTGACATCACCTTCAGCAATCACACCTCGAATAAAGTGATATCTCACATCAATGTGCTTTGTTCTCTCATGGAGCATCTGATCCTTTGTAAGGCATATTGCACTTTGACTATCACAAAATATATTAATACGAGACGTAACTCCACAAAGCTCAGCGTACAAACCTCTAAGCCAAATAGCTTCTTTACAAGCTTCAGAAATAGCCATATACTCTGCTTCAGTAGTAGATAAGGCAACCGTTGCTTGCAAACTTGCCTTCCAACTAACAGCACATCCTCCAATAGTGAAAACATAACCTGTGAGCGATCTTCTCCTATCCAAATCTCCAGCAAAATCTGAATCCACATAACCAACAAGTCCATCTCTAGATCTCCCAAACTGCAGACAAGCACTAGATGTACCACGTAGGTATCTGAAAATCCATTGAACAGCTTTCCAATGCTCTTTGCCAGGATTAGCCATGTATCTACTGACAACACTTAATGCATGTGATAAGTTAGGACGAGAACATACCATGGCATACATAAGTGAACCAACTGCACTTGAATAAGAAATTCTAGACATGTACTCAATATCATAATCTGACTGTAGACATAAATCTAAAGATAATCTGAAATGTGCAGCTAAAGGAGTACTCACTGGTTTTGCATCATGCATATTGAAACGATGAAGAACTTTTTCAATATAACCTTTCTGACTAAGATATAACTTGCCAGAATGTCTTTCTCTAGTAATTTCCATACCGAGAATTTTCTTCGCTGCACCCAAATCCTTCATCTCAAATTCACTACTCAATTGTGCCTTCAACTTTTCTATCTCTGATTTATCTTTTGCAGCAATCAACATATCATCGACATAAAGAAGCAAATATATAGCTGAACCATCAACAACTTTAAGATAAACACAGCTATCATAGTTGGATCTTCTAAACTTCTGAGAAAGCATGAAAGAGTCAAATCTCTTATACCACTGTCTGGGTGACTGCTTCAACCCATAAAGAGATTTCTTCAACCTACAGACTAGATTCTCTTTTTCAGGAACAACAAAACCTTCAGGTTGCTCCATATAAATGTTCTCTTCTAACTCCCCATGTAAAAATGCAGTCTTAACATCCATTTGCTCTAGTTCATAATCATGCATTTCAACAATACTAAGTAAAGTGCGAATTGAACTATGCTTCACAACAGGGGAAAAGATATCATTGAAATCAATACCTGGAATCTGGCTATAACCTTTAGCAACTAGCCTTGCTTTGTACCTTGCCTCATCACTTGGAGACATACCTTCCTTTCTTTTGAAGATCCACTTGCAACGGATAGGTTTCTTCTCCTTTGGCAACTTCACCAATTCCCAAGTATGATTCTTTTCAAGTGACTCCATCTCATCATGCATAGCAGTTATCCATCTATTGCAATCATCAGAAACAATAGCCTCAGAATATGTAGAAGGTTCGGCATTACCTTCAATTTCTTCTGCCACACTCAAAGCATAAGCAACTATGTTCGCTTCTTCAATATATCTTCGAGGAGGTTTAATATTTCTTTCGGGCTTATCTTTTGCAATAGAACGTTTTGGAGACTGCTGAACAATAGAAGAATCTGAATCTTCAATAACAGGTGCATCTTGGTTAATAGCAACATCTTCTTTTTCTGGTGCAAGCCCTAAACTGATCAAGTGCTCCGCCTGCACACTTGCTTTCTCCTGACTCTCAACAGGAACATCAGTAGAAGGTTTGTGTCACGCCCAGAAATTCCCGAATAGAATTTCAAGCAGAATGTGCATTAAAATCCCCGTCCAGGACCAGCCGGGGTACACAAACGACAACGTTGACATACAGATCCACGTCTTACAAACATCATAAAGTCTTACATAAATGCAGCGGAAAACAAAAGAAACTGGAGCTAAGCCTTGACTAAACTGCAGCGGGAACACCACTCCACAGGCATCCTCGACGGCACGGACGAAGCCTACTCCTCAGAGAAACCTTCATCTGACCCGAACTCGAACTCTGAGGTTGGGAAAAGTAGAGCAAGATTGAGTACTACCCACTGTACTCAGCAAGTCATACCGGAATAGAGGTATGATGCAGGGAATCATCAAAGAAGAGCTAAGGTGGTTCATTTGCATAAAGCGGGCATTTATAAACAGAGATTGAAAGATTTAAACAGTTGTAATAATTAAGCAGTATTAATCATCCACTGTCCAACGCCACCCCACGTTGCAACAGGCCCAACCATCCACCTAAACTATCCAAATTAAAGGATTACACCAAAGTGAAACTAATCACGATGAATCTGGTTGACCGCCCATAACCGCGGGCACGGCTATTCGAATAGTTTTACTCTGATCAGAGGTGTACAACTGTACCCACAAGACACAGCCCCACGACACGTTACCGTGCGCCGACATGCCACCATGACATACCGGAAAGAGGCCGTGACAGGACCCTTCGCATAACCCCCTCTAGCCAAGCACACCACACCTCAGGTTTCACCCCCGTCCCCAGCGGGCAACGGGCAGTCCCCTCTCGTGCCTAGGTGAATCCGGAAGCGACAGAGGCCGTCGCAGGGCCCGCTCCGCTCCATCACGCCCACCCTTGCCTGGATGCGTCGACTAGAGGAAAGCTACACTACAAGCCCAGCCGTTGCCCACGCTGGCTTGTGGTAAGTACGATAAATTCTTCCAGGGCATCCCGCGAACCGGTCCTTAACTGCCATGGGTGCGACCAGCAAAACCATGCACCCATAGCCCACCATGTGGTTCATTTTATTTAACCAACACCAGAGCGGTGGTATTAAACCAACATTATCATATAAACCTATAGTCTAGGTTTTAAATGAGATTCCCCATTATGTGCTAGTTGAACTAAGCATGGCTAAGCAATTCCTAGTCCAAACTCTACTCATGTTATAACCCAAGCTAACAAAGGAGCATGGTATCCAAAAAGCATGGCTGTACAATAGGTAACCGTCCCATAGTAATATTATAAAACAATGCAATATTTGAAGGAAACAATAGAGCATTTGCAATATAGGATCAACATGTTCAAATGACAAGCATGACTTGCCTTGCTCTGCTGCTGGAGGAACCTCGGCGACTATCTCGAAGTACACCGGAGCGACGGAGGGATCGGAATCTAGCGGCATACAAAGCAAACATTTCAAACAGACTATAAGACTACTGAAACAGGGAACAAAACCATTTTTAATGGATTCTACACATTTTTCTTGATTTACTGAGACTTGAGTGGGATTAAACGGAGCTCGGATGAATTAGATATGAATTTTAGAAGATTCGCTGTGTTTATTACTATAACAAAAATCCTTAAATCATTTATTGCGCAATATTAACCAGGGCTGACGTCAGCAGGGGGGGCGGCGCCGGCAAGCGGGGCCCACCGGTCAGCGGCTCGGGAGAGAGAGGAGGGCGCTGGCACGCGGGCCCCACATGGCAGCGGCTCAAGGGGGGGGCGGTCCACCGTGGACCGGGACCACGCGGGTGGTCCACCGCCGGTCCACGGGACCGACGGCCCGGATCGGCTCGGGCCGATCGGACGGCGCGGAGGCGGCAGCCCCCGGGCTCGGATCGGCATCAAAGCCGATCGGCCGACCCGGGGCTAGCGGCGGCGGTGCGTGCGCGTCGCGTCGCCGGCGACGGCATCCGGCGGCGGAGGCGGCGCGAAAGCGGCGCCAGCGGACGGCGGCAACGACCCAAAGCGACGGCGAGCGCGGGCGGCGGCGACGCACGGGGAAACGGGGAAGGAGAGGAGAGGAGATGCCTCACCGAGGGTGGCCGGCGCGGAGGAAGACGATGGCGAACGGCGACGGCAAGCCACGGGAGGCGACGGCGACCGGCAGACGAGCTTCGGCGTGCCCTAAGGAAGGAGAAGAGAGGGGGTTAGAGAGAGGGAGATAGACCCCGGCGACCGGCAGACGAGGCCGAAAGCGGCGGTAGGGGTTAAACCCACCAGAGCGCGAGGAGACGGGTGATCCGGCGGCGAACCTCGACGGGGGAGGGGCGGCCGAGGTAGATCTCGACCCCGCGAACCCGACGGCGACGACGGCGCGGTGCAGCGGCGACCCTAGCGGCGGCTAGCGGCGGCCGAAGTTGCGGAAGCGGCGGCGGCAAGGGGTTGCACGGCGCGGGAGCGATGGGGAGCTCGGGAGGGGTCGGCGCAATGGGGAAAAAGAGAGAGAGAGCGCCGGTGATGCTTAAATAGGGGAAGAGGGGACCGGACGTGGCCGGGAGCGGCGGGAATCGCCGGCCGACGTGGGGAGTGCGGAGGAGAGAGAGGCGGGATTCGATTTTCGAATCCCGGCCATCTCGGGCGCGGGCGCGAGCGGGAGAGAGAGGGGAATGGGCGCGGAGAGCGCGGCGCACGCGCGGACGTGGCCGACGTGGCCCGGAGAAGGCGGAGGCGTGGGCGCGGCGACGGTTGCGGGAGCGGCGGCGCGAGCGGGAGAGGCGGGAGGTGGGAGACGGGCCCGACAGGTGGGCCCCACCTGTCGGCGACCCCGAGAGAGGAGGCAGCGGGGCGGCTTGGCTGCCGGACTGGGCTGGGCTGGGCTGGGCCTCGGCCTTCGGCCGGCCCAGGGGGGGGAGAGGGGGGGAAAAAGGAATGGGCCGGCGGCCCAAGAAGGGGGAAAAAGGAGGGAAAAGAAAAGAAAAAAAGGAAAAAGGATTTTCCCTGGAATTAAATATTGCATTTGCTCAATTTTAATTGGTTAAAATTATTTCTAGAGCTCTGAAAATTCCACTAAAAATCCTGTTAATGAATTTCGACATGTAGAACTCAAGAAAAATTCCACATGCCAGATTCGATTATTATTTGCATTACTTTCTTAGGGTTTACTCTTGCTTTACACTGCTATTTTCTTGGGGTCATTTATAAATTAACTTTTAGGCTTGGGAGGAGAACTTCGGGGTGTGACAAACCTACCCCCCTTAAACGGAATCTCGGCCCCGAGATTCGGAGGAGCTGGCGAAGAGGTGCGGATGGGCGGCTTTCAACTCATCTTCCCTTTCCCAGGTTGCTTCCTCTTCTGAATGGTGACTCCACTGCACTCGGCAAAACCTGGTGACCTTGTTTCTGGTTCTCCTTTCACTGGTATCAAGTATGCGAACCGGCTTCTCCACATAGGTTAGATCCTCCTGGAGATCGATGTGCTCCGAGTTGGCCTGTTCTTCGGGTACCCTCAAGCATTTCTTTAATTGGGACACGTGGAACACGTCATGAATGCCGATCATGTTAGAAGGAAGCTCTAGCTGATAAGCAACTTCTCCCCTTCGTTCCAAGATTTTGTATGGTCCCACGAAGCGTGGTGCCAACTTGCCTTTGGTTTGGAAACGGTGTACTCCCTGGAGCGGAGTGACACGAAGATACACGTAATCCCCTGCCTCAAAAGTGAGCTCCCTTCGGCGGTTGTCCGCGTAACTCTTCTGTCGAGACTGGGCAATCCTCAACCTTTCCCTGATGATTCTGACTTTCTCTTCTGCTTCCGCTAATACCTCTGTCCCGAACAGTTGGCGCTCGCCTGTCTGATCCCAGAAGAGAGGTGTGCGGCACTTCCGGCCGTATAAAGCTTCAAATGGTGCCATCTGTAGACTGGCCTGGTAGCTATTGTTGTAAGAGAATTCCGCGTAAGGCAAGCTTTTATCCCAAGCTCCACCAAAATCAAGTGCACAAGCCCTTAGCATGTCCTCCAATATTTGATTAACTCGCTCGGTTTGACCATCGGTCTGCGGATGGTAGGCTGTGCTGAAATTCAACCGGGTTCCCAATTCCTCTTGCAATTTCTGCCAGAACTTTGAAGTGAATTGGCTCCCTCGGTCAGATACAATCTTTTTGGGTACTCCATGTAGGCACATGATTCTTGAGAGGTAGAGTTCCGCCAACCTTTTGCCCGTATACGTGGTATGTACTGGTATGAAGTGAGCAACCTTAGTGAGTCGATCCACGACCACCCAGATGGAATCATGACCCGATGATGTCCGGGGCAGTCCGGTTATAAAGTCCATTCCAATCTCCTCCCATTTCCATTCCGGGATTTGAAGAGGTTGGAGTAAACCTGCGGGTCTTTGGTGCTCCGCCTTCACTCGTTGGCAAACATCGCAGAGTGCGACGAATTCAGCTATTTCTCTCCTCATGCTGACCCACCAAAACTTTTCTTTGAGGTCTTGATACATTTTAGTGCTGCCTGGGTGAATGGAGTACTGGGTCTGATGGGCCTCGGTGAGTATCAGGTCCTTCAATTCCTTGTCGTCAGGTACACACAATCTTTCTCCCATCCAGATTGTGCCATGCTCATCCTCAAGGAAATCCCGAGCCTTTCCGACTCTCATGTTCTTTTTCAGTTCTGTTATTTCCGGATCATTTACTTGAGCGGCTCTAACTTGATCCACGAGCGTAGGCCGTGCCTCCAGAGCGGCTACGGACCCGTGTTCAACAATTCCCACGTTGAGACGTTCAAACTCCTGCCGCAATTCCTCACACATGCCCTCAGTGCATAGGGCAGTGCAGTAACTTTTCCGGCTTAATGCGTCTGCCACTACATTGGCCTTACCCGGGTGGTAGTGAATGCTCATGTCATAGTCTTTGATTAGTTCCAACCATCTTCGTTGTCGGAGATTTAGATCCGGTTGGGTGAAAATGTATTTCAGACTCTTATGGTCCGTATATACTTCGCAGCGGTTGCCAATCAGATAGTGCCTCCAGATCTTCAAAGCATGAACCACCGCTGCCAATTCCAAATCATGAGTTGGATAATTCCCTTCGTGTGGACGTAACTGTCGTGAGGCATATGCAACCACTCTGCCCTCTTGCATTAGGACACATCCAAGTCCGTGGCGGGATGCGTCGCAATAGACTTGGAAGTCTTTCATCTGGTCGGGCAGAATCAAAACTGGTGCAGATACTAATTTCTTCTTGAGCTCCTCAAAACTTTTATCGCACTCAGCTGTCCATTTAAACCTCTCATCCTTCTTAAGCAACTGAGTCATGGGTCGGGCGATTCTGGAGAAGTTTTCGATGAATCGGCGGTAATATCCCGCAAGTCCAAGAAAACTTCGGATCTGCGACACGGTTTTTGGTGGGGTCCATTTGGTAACCGACTCCACGTTGGATGGGTCGACGGCCACACCCTGAGCTGTAATAACGTGACCCAGAAATTTGACTTCCGTCAACCAGAAATCACACTTGCTGAACTTGGCGTATAACTGGTGCTCCTTCAACTTCTCGAGTACCAGACGGAGATGATGCTCATGTTCCTCTTCCGACTTTGAGTAGATAAGTATATCGTCAATGAATACCACAACAAACTTGTCCAGAAACTCCATGAACACTTTGTTCATCAGATTCATGAAGAATGCGGGTGCGTTGGTAAGTCCGAAAGACATAACCGTGCACTCATACAACCCATACCGAGTGGTGAAGGCTGTCTTGGGAATATCTTCTTCCCGAATTCTCAACTGGTGATAGCCTGATCGCAGGTCTATCTTGGAAAATACCCTGGCTCCTTTCAGCTGGTCAAACAAATCATCAATCCGCGGCAAAGGGTATTTATTCTTGATGGTGACCTCATTGAGTGCGCGGTAATCGACACACATTCTTTTCGTCTTATCCTTCTTCTCCACAAAAATGACCGGAGCACCCCAAGGTGAAGTACTCGGTCGGATGTACCCTTTCTGCAGCTGCTCATCGACCTGCTTCTTGACCTCTGCTAGCTCGTTGGCTGCCATTCTGTACGGTCTCTTATAAATTGGAGCAGTTCCCGGTGCCAAGTCAATCCGGAATTCAATCTCTCTCTTGGGGGGCATGGTAGTGAGGTCTTCGGGGAACACTTCTGGGTACTCGCAGACTATGGGTATATCATCCAATTTTCTCAAGTTCTTCTCTACGGTGTCCACTGGGATTTCCGTCTCAATCTGATTCAACGAGACCCCTTTCTTTGGCGAGACTAGAGATTTGTACACTACGGTTTCTCCCTTCTCGTTGGTCAGGGTGACTGTGCGATTCGCACAATCGATGACTCCCTTAAACTTGGTCAGCCAATCCATCCCGAGAATGACATCTAGGTCTTTGGATTCGAGAAGGATGAGGTTGGCTAGAAATGGTGACCTTTGGATTTCTATTGTTATAGAAGGGCTGAATTGAACCGAGGTGGAGCTATTCCCTAGAGTATGAACCCGCATCGGTGTGCTAAGTTCCTCTCTTATTAACCCATGCATCCCGACAAATTTCTTTGAGATGAAAGAATGCGTTGCACCAGAGTCAAAAAGTACTGTTGCAGGGATTGAGTTAACAGGAAACGTACCCAGTACGACCTCTGGTGTTGCTTGTGCCTCCTCCGCAGATGCGTGGTTGACACGAGCCTGGATAAACCTTGGCCCGGCACGCCTGGGCTTCGGGCATTTGTCGGCGAAGTGACCAAGCTCGCCACAGTTGAAGCAGGACCCTGGTTTTGCTCCCGTCTCCTTCTTGGCTTGCGCGGGCTGGCCTGACTGTGCCGGTGCCACTGGTGGGCGTGGAGCTGCACTGCGGTTGGACTGACTGCCATGGTAGTTCTGGCTGCCACTGGCGCCCTGATGGAAGTTGCTGGCATTGAAAGGGCGGTGCTGGCGGACGATCAGGGTGGTGGGTCCACCCTGCTGCCCGGGAGTGAAGCGCGGACGCTGGTGGCTCCCTTGATTGGACCGGAACTGCACCGCCTTCCTCTTTCTATCCATCTTGTTGCGCTGATCCTCCTGACGAATTGCCTTGTCCACCAGCCTCTCAAAGTCGGCGTAGTCCCCAGATATCAGTTGGTTGGTCAACTCGTCATCCAGGCCTGCCATGAACTTTTCCTGCTTCTCGGCGTCGGTGCGGACATCCTCTGGTGCATATCGCGCGAGGCGATTGAACTCATGGAGGTACTCTGTCACAGTCCTGTTGCCCTGATGGAGTGCTCGGAATTCCCTCTTCTTTTGTGCCACGACCCCATCTGGCACCTGCGCCTTCCTGAAGCTGCGGCAGAACTCCGCCCAAGTGACTTCCGTACCCGGTGGGCGGGTGGCCATGTGATTGTCCCACCAAGCTGACGCAGGACCCTGAAGCTGGTGTGTGGCAAAAGCTACCTTCTCCTGATCATTGCACTGCAGGAGATTCAGCTTCTTCTCTATTGCATGGAGCCAGTCATTTGCCTCCATAGGGTTGGTGGTGCTGGAGAAGGTGGGTGGCCTGACACGTAGAAACTCTGGCAATTTGGACTGAGGGGGAGGGGGACCAAACTGCTGCTGCTGCTGCTGCTGCATCCTCTGGTACATCTGTTGGTGCTGCTGTTGCATCTGCTGCATCATGGCTGTCATCATCTGCGTTTGATGTGCCATCACCTGGGCTAGCGTCGGATTCTCAGGAAGTGGTGGCGGACCATTGCCGGAATCGCTGTGGGGATGCGCCCCATCAGTGCGCTCTTCGCCGTTGCTGCCCTCGCCTGTCGCGCGGCTACCATTCCTGGTGTAGACCATCTGGAGGGAAAGCAGACGGGGAAACGGAGAAAAACAGATACTCAGGAACTAAGCTTTATTATATAGAAATTAAACTGCAATTGTTCTGATCTGAATTAAAACACTTAAACAGCAAGCAAAAATCCTTATTTGGACAGCCATATCATAGGCACATGATATCGACCGTCGACTGACCCCAAACAAGCAACCTAAACACACAAACTAACAAGCAGAAGCTAGACAGTCGATAAGCTAATGGAAAGCGAGCCTAATGCTCGGAACGGCTCCTGCGGTCGGTGGAGTCGAAGGCATCTTCCTGCTCATCACCAGGTCCCTCTGAGCGGCTCCTGGAATCTGCTAGATACTCCTCGCCACTGCCCGGCTCTGCGCTACTGGAGCTGCTGCTGCCGTGGTTGCGACTGCCACTGGGAGTTGCAGACAACCAACCCCCGTTGCCACTGGCTGGACCCCTGGCGGCTGACGCTGGAGCGAAGGAGAGAGCGGACGCGGGAGCTGGAGCTGGAGCTGGAGCTGCAGGAACTGCGGGCGGAACTGGAGGTGCTGCGGGAGCTGCTGCTGGAGGTGGGTTCCTGGGCGCAAGCTGGATGCGCACGGGTGCCGTCGTTGTCTTGCGGGGCGTAGTGCGGATCCGGACTCCTCCTGGCGCTGGAAGACCCTTTAGTTGAGCGTTCTCCCTCTTCAGGCGCGCTATCTCGTCCTTCAGAGCGACGATCCTCATGAGCTTCCCATCGTTCAAGGCCTTGGTCGCCTTGTGCAGGTCCGAGTGCATCCTGTCCAATCCCCTCATCACAGCACACATGTGACCGAAGGTAGTGTCGTTCTCGCCAGCTGTCGGACGGAAGGAACTGACGTCGTCACCGTGGGCTCGACGAGGGTGGAAGCGGTACGCCGTGTCGTGGAAGATGTAGTTGTGGCGTTCCCGTAGTCTGGCCATCATCAGGTATGCTGCCTCCTGACAGGCGTGATCTGCTGTGCCTCCAGACGCCTCAACCATCATGTTAGCGAGGCAAGTCCCCAAATAACCATGAACCTCCAGGCGGACACGGTGAGGGAGCTCGCCACTGAGCGGCGGAACAGTCGTGTACTCGGGCGCGTTGGGGTAGCCCACCACCAGTGTCATACGAGCCAATTCTGCCACGAAATTATCCATACCTTCTCCGCGGTGGTTGGGTGGGTGGCCGGCCATCTAGAGAAGACAAAGGAGTAGGATCAATGCATGCTCAAATCCAAATTTAAATAAAGCAATAAAAGACTCAAATAAGGGAATCGAATAAGAGCGAAATTTTTATGCATAGGTCATTTTGCATGAGAGCGAATAAATAAGACAGACTCACACGACGATAAATTAAATGGGAAATTAGATACATACTAATAATAGCAATAAGAGCATAAATACCTTGCAACCCATGTTCCTGAGCTAGGACCTAATGCATTTCACCCATCAAATCCCAACTGACTGACGAATAAGTCTCAAATAATTTTACTAACACCCTAGACTGACTTGTTTTGACAAATCTCACTTAAATGGACGAACAAGATTTTTCCCTTGAACCACAAAAACAGAACCCAATCTTCCCGAAACAAATCCAATTGCAAAGAACATATGCAATGAAAAGGATTCAGAGGGCCCTTAAGGTTTTCCATTTGGCTTGTCCTACGGTCAAGGTCGGCTCTGATACCAACTTGTCACGCCCAGAAATTCCCGAATAGAATTTCAAGCAGAATGTGCATTAAAATCCCCGTCCAGGACCAGCCGGGGTACACAAACGACAACGTTGACATACAGATCCACGTCTTACAAACATCATAAAGTCTTACATAAATGCAGCGGAAAACAAAAGAAACTGGAGCTAAGCCTTGACTAAACTGCAGCGGGAACACCACTCCACAGGCATCCTCGACGGCACGGACGAAGCCTACTCCTCAGAGAAACCTTCATCTGACCCGAACTCGAACTCTGAGGTTGGGAAAAGTAGAGCAAGACTGAGTACTACCCACTGTACTCAGCAAGTCATACCGGAATAGAGGTATGATGCAGGGAATCATCAAAGAAGAGCTAAGGTGGTTCATTTGCATAAAGCGGGCATTTATAAACAGAGATTGAAAGATTTAAACAGTTGTAATAATTAAGCAGTATTAATCATCCACTGTCCAACGCCACCCCACGTTGCAACAGGCCCAACCATCCACCTAAACTATCCAAATTAAAGGATTACACCAAAGTGAAACTAATCACGATGAATCTGGTTGACCGCCCATAACCGCGGGCACGGCTATTCGAATAGTTTTACTCTGATCAGAGGTGTACAACTGTACCCACAAGACACAGCCCCACGACACGTTACCGTGCGCCGACATGCCACCACGACATACCGGAAAGAGGCCGTGACAGGACCCTTCGCATAACCCCCTCTAGCCAAGCACACCACACCTCAGGTTTCACCCCCGTCCCCAGCGGGCAACGGGCAGTCCCCTCTCGTGCCTAGGTGAATCCGGAAGCGACAGAGGCCGTCGCAGGGCCCGCCCCGCTCCATCACGCCCACCCTTGCCTGGATGCGTCGACTAGAGGAAAGCTACACTACAAGCCCAGCCGTTGCCCACGCTGGCTTGTGGTAAGTACGATAAATTCTTCCAGGGCATCCCGCGAACCGGTCCTTAACTGCCATGGGTGCGACCAGCAAAACCATGCACCCACAGCCCACCATGTGGTTCATTTTATTTAACCAACACCAGAGCGGTGGTATTAAACCAACATTATCATATAAACCTATAGTCTAGGTTTTAAATGAGATTCCCCATTATGTGCTAGTTGAACTAAGCATGGCTAAGCAATTCCTAGTCCAAACTCTACTCATGTTATAACCCAAGCTAACAAAGGAGCATGGTATCCAAAAAGCATGGCTGTACAATAGGTAACCGTCCCATAGTAATATTATAAAACAATGCAATATTTGAAGGAAACAATAGAGCATTTGCAATATAGGATCAACATGTTCAAATGACAAGCATGACTTGCCTTGCTCTGCTGCTGGAGGAACCTCGGCGACTATCTCGAAGTACACCGGAGCGACGGAGGGATCGGAATCTAGCGGCATACAAAGCAAACATTTCAAACAGACTATAAGACTACTGAAACAGGGAACAAAACCATTTTTAATGGATTCTACACATTTTTCTTGATTTACTGAGACTTGAGTGGGATTAAACGGAGCTCGGATGAATTAGATATGAATTTTAGAAGATTCGCTGTGTTTATTACTATAACAAAAATCCTTAAATCATTTATTGCGCAATATTAACCAGGGCTGACGTCAGCAGGGGGGGGGCGGCGCCGGCAAGCGGGGCCCACCGGTCAGCGGCTCGGGAGAGAGAGGAGGGCGCTGGCACGCGGGCCCCACATGGCAGCGGCTCAAGGGGGGGGCGGTCCACCGTGGACCGGGACCACGCGGGTGGTCCACCGCCGGTCCACGGGACCGACGGCCCGGATCGGCTCGGGCCGATCGGACGGCGCGGAGGCGGCAGCCCCCGGGCTCGGATCGGCATCAAAGCCGATCGGCCGACCCGGGGCTAGCGGCGGCGGTGCGTGCGCGTCGCGTCGCCGGCGACGGCATCCGGCGGCGGAGGCGGCGCGAAAGCGGCGCCAGCGGACGGCGGCAACGACCCAAAGCGACGGCGAGCGCGGGCGGCGGCGACGCACGGGGAAACGGGGAAGGAGAGGAGAGGAGATGCCTCACCGAGGGTGGCCGGCGCGGAGGAAGACGATGGCGAACGGCGATGGCAAGCCACGGGAGGCGACGGCGACCGGCAGACGAGCTTCGGCGTGCCCTAAGGAAGGAGAAGAGAGGGGGTTAGAGAGAGGGAGATAGACCCCGGCGACCGGCAGACGAGGCCGAAAGCGGCGGTAGGGGTTAAACCCACCGGAGCGCGAGGAGACGGGTGATCCGGCGGCGAACCTCGACGGGGGAGGGGCGGCCGAGGTAGATCTCGACCCCGCGAACCCGACGGCGACGACGGCGCGGTGCAGCGGCGACCCTAGCGGCGGCTAGCGGCGGCCGAAGTAGCGGAAGCGGCGGCGGCAAGGGGTTGCACGGCGCGGGAGCGATGGGGAGCTCGGGAGGGGTCGGCGCAATGGGGAAAAAGAGAGAGAGAGCGCCGGTGATGCTTAAATAGGGGAAGAGGGGACCGGACGTGGCCGGGAGCGGCGGGAATCGCCGGCCGACGTGGGGAGTGCGGAGGAGAGAGAGGCGGGATTCGATTTTCGAATCCCGGCCATCTCGGGCGCGGGCGCGAGCGGGAGAGAGAGGGGAATGGGCGCGGAGAGCGCGGCGCACGCGCGGACGTGGCCGACGTGGCCCGGAGAAGGCGGAGGCGTGGGCGCGGCGACGGTTGCGGGAGCGGCGACGCGAGCGGGAGAGGCGGGAGGTGGGAGACGGGCCCGACAGGTGGGCCCCACCTGTCGGCGACCCCGAGAGAGGAGGCAGCGGGGCGGCCTGGCTGCCGGACTGGGCTGGGCTGGGCTGGGCCTCGGCCTTCGGCCGGCCCAGGGGGGGGAGAGGGGGGGGGGAAAAAGGAATGGGCCGGCGGCCCAAGAAGGGGGAAAAAGGAGGGAAAAGAAAAGAAAAAAAGGAAAAAGGATTTTCCCTGGAATTAAATATTGCATTTGCTCAATTTTAATTGGTTAAAATTATTTCTAGAGCTCTGAAAATTCCACTAAAAATCCTGTTAATGAATTTCGACATGTAGAACTCAAGAAAAATTCCACATGCCAGATTCGATTATTATTTGCATTACTTTCTTAGGGTTTACTCTTGCTTTACACTGCTATTTTCTTGGGGTCATTTATAAATTAACTTTTAGGCTTGGGAGGAGAACTTCGGGGTGTGACAGTTTGTCATGTAACATAACTGATTCATGGAAGACAACATTTCTACTAATCACAACCTTTTTGGTTTCAGGACACCATAACTTATAGCCTTTCACACCAGACGGATAACCAAGAAAAATGCACTTAATAGCTCTAGGCTCCAATTTACCATTATCAACATAAGCATAAGCAGTACAACCAAATACTTTTAAATCTGAATAATTTGCTGGGGAACCAGACCATACCTCAATTGGAGTCTTCTTATCAATGGCATAACTGGGTGATCGATTGATAAGATAACAAGCAGTGGAAACAGCTTCCGCCCAAAACTGTTTAGGCAAACCTCCATTAGACAACATACAACGGGCCTTTGATATAATTGTCCTGTTCATACGCTCAGCTACGCCGTTTTGTTGAGGTGTGTGAGGAACGGTGTAGTGACGCACAATGCCTTCAGACTTGCAATATGATTTAAATATCTTAGAACAGAACTCCATGCCATTGTCAGTACGAAGGATTTTCACCTTTCTTTCAGTTTGTCTTTCAACCATAGTTTTCCACTCTTTAAACACATCAAAAGCTTGATATTTGTGCTTCAAGAAATAAGGCCAAATTTTTCGCGAATAATCATCAACGATAGTCATCATGTAACGAGCACCCCCAAAGGATGTCTTACGAGCAAGCCCCCATAAATCAGAATGCACATAATCAAGAATATCTTCAGTAGTATGTGTAGATGTGTTGAACTTCACCCTCTTATGCTTGCCAAAGATGCAATGCTCACAAAATTTGAGCTTCCCTATGCTTTGCCCATCTAGCAATCCTCGCTTGCTCAATTCTACCAAACCAATTTCACTCATATTCCCAAGACGCATATGCCAAAGATTAATAGCATCAGAATTAGATAATGAATCAGAAACTACAGCAACATTACCTAATATAGTTGTACCTCGCAGATGGTACAGGTTGGCAGATTTAATATCAGCTTTCATCACAACAAGAGAGCCTCTAGTTACCTTCAAAATCCCGTCTCCACCGGAATATTTGTACCCTTTGCGATCAAGAGTACATAAAGAGATGAGACTTCTCTTCAAATTTGGAATATGCCGCACATCTGACAATGTTCTGATATAACCATCAAACATCTTGATCTGAACTGTTCCAATACCTGCAACCTCGCATGGTGTATCATCACCCATCAAAACAGTACCACCTTGAACAGCTTCATAGGTGGCAAACCAATCCCTATTCGGGCACATGTGATAGGTGCATGCAGTATCAAGAATCCACTGGTCACTACTTTGTGCACAACCAGCATAAGTAACAAGCAATTCTGCATCAGACTTCTCATCAGTAACAACTGCGGCTTTACCTTCCTCTTCTTTCTTACCTTTTGGTATATATTTTCTGGTTCTCTTGTCTTTGTCCTGTAGCTTCCAACACTCAGAGATATCATGTCCATTTCTCTTGCAGTATTTTCATGACTTATACCTGCCTCTGGACTTTGATCTCCCACGGTAGCTACTTGAGCTTTTATCTCTTGATTTGTTGTTTGTGTTCTTCTCCTGTTGCTTACCCCGAACAACCAAGCCTTCTGCTTGTGAATTTGAACCTTCAGAGGGTACTATCTTCTTCATCTTTTCTTTGGCATGCAAAGCATCATAAACTTCTTTCAAAGTTAGAGTATCACGACTATAAAGAATAGTATCCCTGAAGTTTGCATATGAGCTAGGCAATGAACACAATAAAATAAGGCCTAAATCCTCTTCATCATACTTTACCTCCATAGACTCAAGGTCAACAACAATTTCCTTGAAAGCGGAGAGATGGTCCATCACAGACTCATCATCTTGCAACTTGTGCAAAAATAACTTTTGCTTCAGGTGCATCTTACTGGTCAGATCCTTAGTCATGCATATCTGTTCCAGCTTCAACCACAGCCCAGCAGCTGTCTCCTCCTTAAGCACCTCCTGCAAAATATTGTTAGATAGATGAAAATGAATATATGACATAGCCTTACGATCCCTTTTCTTCTCATCAACAGACCAATCATGTGTCCTCTTATCAAATCCAGAAAGCGCATCATCGAGGTCTTGTTGTGTAAGAACGGCTCGCATCTTCACTTGCCAAAGTGAGAATCTTGTGTCTCGGCCCAGGAGCGGTAGATTATACTTCAAACTCGCCATGGGAATTAATCCTGAATTTGCTAGTAAGAAATTAGGGTAAACCTAGCAAAAACGCGAAACCTGGTACACTTCTCGTGTGCACGTAGCGTAGATCTGTAATTTTCCTGGTACACAAGCTTTGGTGCGCGCAGCAATTCTGCCTCTGAAAAATCAACCCAACAGAAGCTCTCGGTGGATTGGTTTTTCGCCTCGGGAACCGTGCGTTGCAGATGGATTGGCTTCGCCCTGCTCCCGTGATGGCTTTACTGCTACTCCTGCTTTTTCTCCCCGTGCGCAGGCGGTACAACTCGGAGTCAAACGACGACTCCGCTTTGGATTTGTAGTCGGCGATAGCAGAATCGATCTCGCCGAGCAGATTGACGACGACGAACCCGAAACCGGCAACGACGGTGGCGGCGTGGTGTAGATCGATCTCCAATGCTCTAATACCACTTGTTATGAAAATAGATGCACAACGAAGACACGCATTTTACGTGGAAAACCCTTGCGGGAAAAAAACCACGGGCGCCGACCGGCAATGATCACTATAGAGGAGATGATTACAAACGTAGGGGAATCACAATGGAAACGTCACCCCTTCTCGTACGGCTTACAAGAGTATATATAAGGGATAATAGAAAGACACCTAATAAAACTCCTACTAGAAAACTAATCCGAATATATTGTGGTCCCACAATTCGAATCAAATATTTAACAACCTTAGCAGGTTAGACAAAGGGTTGTACCAAACCAGGTCGTCGGATGGTCGCTATTATTTTTTTTCCCGTTTTTCAGAACCACTGTTGTGACAGCAACTGGCAGCTTTGCATGCGTTGGAGGCGGTAGGCCGGCCGCGAGAGCGAGAGAATCCCTTCTCCCCGACGCAGCCACTACGTGTGCAACGCATTGGCCGCACAATTAGCTTAAGCCGGTCGGCCTGGCTGTTGCCTGTTGATGGCGCCGTGTCGACTAATCGATCTATCAGCAAACCACCCGTTGCTGTCATTGGCCAGGGTCGAAATTAGGTACAGTACTCCGTACGTCCCCTGCACTGCTGCTCGACGTCACAATGATAAATGATCAGCGTTTCGCCGAGACATTCTGGTCGTGCGTGCGTGCGAGGGGCATGGGCCACCATGCGCCTCGTAGTTATCGGCAGGAACAGGCATGTGACGTGACACGGCCTTGCCCGGAGGAGGCAGCGCTTTGATGGGTCGAAAGATATGGGCAGCGATGTAACGACGCCCTTGACCGTGCGTGACGCGGTACTACACCGTAATGGAGTAGTATCAACTATAGCCGCCTCACCGGCCCGGTTGATTACGCCGCGCGATGGCTGTTTCTTGCCGCGTCGGCAGGTCCGCGCGCCGCGACTGACGTGATGATCCGATATTGCAGGTGTCATTTGGGGTGCGTCCTTGCATTGCATGCACCACATGACCGTGTACGTCTAGTAAGCAAGATCAGGAGTAATCAATGGCTAAAAGTTGCTGCAACTGATGCAGCTGATCTAGCTTTCCTTTTCCATCAGACTAGCGATACCGCAGTATAGTCTCGTTAGAGAATTATGAATTTCGCAAAATTAGTTAGGAGTAGTCTCGATGGTTAATTCAAAAGCTTACTCCAATTACTAAACGTACCACTGTATCAGCTAGTCTAACAAGGAAATTAGTTTACTACTGCCTCCATCCTACAATATATATTGTTTTAACTTTTTCTTGCAACGTTTGACTATTCGTTTTATAATTTTAAATTTTTTTAAATAAGACGAATGATCAAACATTACAAACAAAAACTCAAAGCGAAAGTAATATGGAATGAAGGTTGTAAGTCCCATAAAATCAAATCTATTATTAGATATACTCCCTCCATCCCAAAATATAAGAACCTATGACCGGATGTGACATTTTCTAATACTATGAATCTCTGTCCTATCCGATTCTAGTCTCTTATATTTTGGGACGGAGGGAGTAGCACATTCTAATACTACTACCTATCTAATATTAGAATATATCACATTGAAGTAATAAATCGTAACAGTTGATTGACCTTGGCTCTGGCTAGCTCAGTTGTTGGAAGCTTTAATACTCCCTCCGTCTCAAAATATACGGATTTTTAGGATTGAAACGGGTATTAATAGAGTAGGTAGAACTAAATAGGTCAAGATTGTGATTGGTTGAGAAGTGGAGGTAGGTGAGAAAATTGAATGGTACGGTGGAGGATTATGATTGGTTGAGAAGAGAATGTTGGTGAAGAAATTGTTATATTTTGGGATAAATTTTGAGGGCTAAAAGTTGTTATATTTTGGGACGGAGGGAGTAGAAGATATAAGTATTTTGAAGATAAACTAAGACATATGGCAATGTTTTTTACCCTGTGTGTTGAGTACGAAATACTATCTCTGTCGCCATTAAAATTTTGCCCTTCAGTTTTTTTCACTGTTCCGTTAATATTTGTGTCTCTTTTGACACTGTCGTTGATTAACGACCATGACATTTACTTCTACTAGTGTACGTGATTGTCACACGTAATTCAATTCTACAATATAAGTAACTTATTTTGTGGAACATTTGAGAACCAGATCCCATGGTGCAATTTCAAAAATTATCCAATTGTACACTTTTTTTCCCAATCTATTATCTTTGAAGCGGCCATAATTTAGTTTTGTTGATAACTTTATGGTATTTGTTAGAAGTACGTGTCGAGTGCTGCATTATTTTTGCACGTTTACAGGGTATAATGGTCTTTTAGAGGCAAACGTAATGGTGAAACGTCTTTGAAGCTGTGGTGCCCTGGTTTAGAAAACGTACGTACGGCAAATGAAAAAGTTACAGATGTGGAAGAGAGAATACAGTCACAACAAATGGCAAAAATAGAAAAACTTTCCCGCCGGAAAAATAATAGAGTAAGGCCCTGTTTAGTTTCCATGCAAAAATTTTTCATCCTGTCACATCGAATATTTGGATATATGTATGGAATATTAAATATAAAAAGAACTAATTACACATATTATGTGTAAATTGCGAGACGAATTTTTTAAGCCTAATTTCTCCATGATTTGATAATGTGGAGCTACCGTAAACATTTGCTAATAGCGAATTAATTAGGCTTAAAAATTTTATCTCGCAGTTTACAAATAGAAACTGTAATTTATTTTGTTATTAGTATACGTTTAATACTTCAAATGTCTATCCATATATTCGATGTGATACAATAAAACTTTTCGTCTTCCGAATTAAGGGTGTGTTTAGTTCGAAAAAGAAAATTTTTAGATGTTACATCGGATGTTTAACAGGATGTTGGAAAGAGTTTTCGGACATGAATGAAAAAAAACTAATTTCACAACTCGTCTGAAAACCACGAGACGAATCTTTTGAGCCTAATTAAGCCGTCATTAGCACATGTGAGTTACTGTAGCACTTATAACTAATTATGGACTAATTAGGCTTAAAAGATCTGTCTCGCGGTTTCCATGCGAATTATGAAATTTGTTTTTTTATTCTATCAAAAACCTCTTTCGACATCCGGTCAAACATCCGAGGTGTCACTAACAAATTTTCTTTGATGAACTTAAAAAGGCCCAAAGAGTAGATATAGGGCTTATTTAGATTCCAACTTTTTTCTACAAACTTCTAATTTTTTCATCACATCAAATTTTCATACATACAAACTTTCAGTTTGTTTATCATATAGTACCAATTTCTTCAAACTTTTCATTTTTGCGTGGAACTAAATAAAGCCATAGCCACGATAACGGGCACACAGGAGCGTACTGTAGTAGTACGTTTGAGATGTCACGCACCTAATCAAGGCCATCGGTCCATCACTCCCTCAGTCTAGCCAGCTATAGTGTTTGCGTCACCCGGGTTAATTGTACTACCCGAGTAGTAGTAATTTTAATTTTTAGTTTCTTTCATTTAATTTAAAATATAAATTTATTTTGAATAATCATTGAATTGGAGTGTGGGCGAGTGAAAAATAATTTTATTAAGACTATATTAAATGAGAAATAGTTTGTGGAGGAGGGATCCTCTCTAGCAGGAGATCGTGGGATCCCCTTTGTGAGTTCGGCCGGGGGCATCGGGTGAGATCCGAGGTTTTTGAGACAAAAGAGACACCAGGGACTTGTGAGTGGAATGGGTGATCTTGAGGGGGTTAGGCCCCTCAAAGATGATGAGACAAAAGGGATTTATACAAGTTCGGGCCGCTAAGAAGCGTAATACCCTACTCCTGTGCTTGGTTGATTGAGTGTGGAACACAGGTGCTTGAGGTTGCGAGACCTAAGCATGAGTTTTTTCTAGAGTTTCCTCCTCTCTCGCGGAGTTTTCTAGAGTTTTGGTCTAATGACCGTCCTCTTCCCCTCCCTAGCCTTTTTTCTCTCTCTTTTCCCTAAGTAGGGCTGGACCTCCTTTTATAGCTCAAGGGGTTATCACATGGGCCCAACAACCTAACTTAGTGGAGAAGTATTACAATCCATGCATTAAATGCATGTCTAGTTGCTTATCTTGGAAGTCTCTCGCACGCCTTGCTGTGACGTGGGGTCCACCGGGTCTTGTCCGGCTGACAAAAGGGACATGCTCGTCATTCGGCATTTAATGAGTGAAGACTTTTGGGTCCTCACTTGCGCCGGGAAACGGGGAGCCCTACCCTGACCGGGTTAGGCATACCGTCTCCGGCTGTGATGAGAGGCTAAGACCTCTCATCATCATGACTGATGGAACAGGGCAGGAAGCACGCCGCCTGACACGCGCGGTAGTGCGCCTGGCACCCCGGGTCCCATCGGTCAATCGGCCGGTCACAGACCGGTTGAGTGCACTTGCGGCGTGGCGCAACCGCTCAGATCGTCATAAATGCGGGTAGGTGGGCGCTTGGAGGTGGCAACCTAACCCATCGCACGTGGTAACCTGCGAAGGGGGTCGGTTCCCCCGACCCCCAAGCGAGGAGGGGGCGGGCGCCGCTCTGCCTCGGGCCCGATCCCCACTCGGGGGAGGGCCACGCGGCACCTGGGGGAGCCTCCTCCCTCTAGTTTCGGTCGGGACGGGCCCGACCTCCAAGCGAGGAGGGGGCAGCCACCACTCCACCCCGGGCCCGACCCGCCTTCAAGGGAGTGCCGCGGGGGTCTAGGGGCAGCCTCCTCCCTCCAAACTTGGTTCCCCTAATTTGGGAGGGAGCAGCCGCTGTTCCACCCAAGCGCCTCTCCCCTTAGGGGGCTCCACGTGGGTTTGGGGGCGGCCTACTCCCTCTAAACTTGATACCCCCGGGCCCATATCACCGACAGTAGCCCCCGGCGTTAGCCCTGGCCGAAACCTTTCGCAGGTGGCCAGGGTTGACGCCATTCTCTTAGTCTAACAACATGAGGGCCCGGTCTTCTGTCCTATCGTTCTGGGAGCAGCGCGGTGGGAGTCTAGCCACGTTCACACGTTAGTCGAACTCCCCACCCCTTTCCAGGTTCCCGAGGCACTGTGGGCATGGGAACGGAACCGATATGTGGGGGTTTCTTTGCTCAAAAAACCCCCTTCTGGCCATGATTCGCTCCGACCGTGCCCTAGCCCCTCTGCCTTCTTTACTAGCACTAGGGATCATGCGCCCTTTTCGCCCCAGCCTGAGGGCGACTCGCCAGCCCGTTCCTTAGGCTGTGAACTTGTTTCCTGTGTCTATCCAGCAAATGTTGTTAGATTCTCTCGGGCCCACGACCTCACACCGCGTACCTCGCTTGCCTCTGCCTTTTGCTAACCTCTATTCGCGTTCTACTTCATCTACTCAAACGACTAATTTCGCGCGAGTGAGAGGACTGAACTTTCCATAGCCAGCAATCTTCACCCGCGATCAAGCCATGCTAGGCGCCATAGCCAGCCGGTGGGGCCAAAGCCAGCCGTTACAGAAGAGCCAGCACAGGGGGCCCCGGGTGTCGATGGCGCACAGAGGTCGGCGCAGGGCTAGGATGGAGCTAAGAATCGTAGCCCCCACACTTTTAGCAAATGATCGTTTGAATGGACGAAGCAAACACAAAAACTTTTGTTACCAAGGGGGGCAAGCGAGGGCGCGACACGTGGATATCGCGAGACCGTGAAGAAGAGATGTGCAAGAGATAAATATAAGCCATGATAATTTTACTAATAAGCATGAATAAAGAATATATAAACTTAAAGGAAGTATTAAGTCATGCTCAAAAAGAAGCCCCCGGTCTAGGCTTAGCTTTCCTAGAGGGGTCTGCTTTGGCTCGGGTATTGTAATACTTCCTCTGTTACCTTCGTTCACCCTTGCTTGCACGACGCGACCTTTCAAACCTTTGGCTTGAAGAGGGCTCCCCACTCTGAGCTCTGAACTTTTTAGGGAAACCTGCTGTCACTTAGCAAATGAGGTCAGGTTCCCACGAGCATGTGCCCCTACGCTACACATTATGTTTGCTCTTTCCTTTCGGTGACCTCCTTCCAATATCTCTTCCTTCTACATAGACGACTACCTTCGCACGAGTGTGAGAGCCGAAAAACTCTAGAGCCAGCAATCCCTGTCCACAGTTGAACCAGGCCGGGCACCGTAGCCAGCCGGCGGGACCAAAGCTAGCCGCTACGGAAGAGCCAGCACAGGGGGTCCCGGGCTTCGACGGCACCCGGAGCTCAACTGCAAGAGCCCTCCCAGGAGTAGACCGAGGCGGGTGGCAGGTTCATGAGCGATCCCCGCACTTGGCCCTGGAGGGCCATGGGGAAGAAATTCGCCTTGACCTGGTCATCACCCCACCTCGCCTCTATGATCGTCGTGTGGATCTGGAGGGACTCGGAGGGGTTGACGCTACCGTGGTACCTTTCGGTGAGGCTGGGCCGAAACATTTGGGGATCATCGGACATTCCGAAGACTCGCCATAAAGACCTGTCCGCCAGCCTTACCCAGTGAAGATGCAGGGGGCCTAGCCCCCTGCCTGGAGTGACGCGACACTCCTGAGGAGGCTGTGCCTTCCCCCACATTGGCGGCGCGACGCTTATCACGCCGCCGCTCGAAAGAACCTCAAAAATCACGAACGCGCCCCCTACCTAGCGCGCCAGCTGTGGAGAAGGGATCCTCTCTAGCAGGAGATCGTGGGATCCCCCTTTGTGAGTTCGGCCGGGGGCAGCGGGTGAGATCCGAGATTTTTGACACAAAAGAGACACCAGGGACTTGTGAGTGGAATTGGGCGATCTTGAGGGGGTTAGGCCCCTCAAAGATGATGAGACAAAAGGGGTTTATACAGGTTCGGGCCGCTAAGAAGCGTAATACCCTACTCCTGTGCTTGGTTGATTGAGTGTGGAACACAGGTGCTTGAGGTTGCGAGACCTAAGCATGAGTTTTTTCTGGAGTTTCCTCCTCTCTCGCGGAGTTTTCTAGAGTTTTGGTCTAATGACCGTCCTCTTCCCCTCCCTAGCCTTTTTTCTCTCTCTTTTCCCTAAATAGGGCTGGATCTCCTTTTATAGCTCAAGGGGTTACCACATGGGCCCAACAACCTAACTTAGTGGAGAAGTATTACAATCCATGCATTAAATGCATGTCTAGTTGCTTGTCTTGGAAGTCTCTCGCACGCCTTGCTGTGACGTGGGGTCCACCGGGTCTTGTCCGGCTGACAAAAGGGACATGCCCGTCATTCAGCATTTAATGAGTGAAGACTTTTGGGTCCTCACTTGCACCGGGAAACGAGGAGCCCTACCCTGACCGGGTTAGGCATGCCGTCTCTGGCTGTGATGAGAGGCTAAGACCTCTCATCATCATGACTGATGGGACAGGACAGGAAGCACGCCTCCTGACACGCGCGGTAGTGCGCCTGGCACCCCGGGTCCCATCAGTCAATCGGCCGGTCACAGATCGGTTGAGTGCACTGCACGCCGCATTAAGGCGCAACCGCTCAGATCGTCATAAATGCGGGTAGGTGGGCGCTTGGAGGCGACAACCTAACCCATCGCATGTGGTAACCTGTGAAGGGGGTCGGGGGAGCCCGACCTCCAAGCGAGGAGGGGGCGGGCGCCGCTCTGCCTCGGGCCCGATCCCACTCGGGGGAGGGCCACGCGGCACCTGGGGCAGCCTCATCCCTCTAGTTTCGGTCGGGACGGGCCCGACCTCCAAGCGAGGAGGGGGCAGCCACCACTCCACCCCGGGCCCGACCCCCCTTCGGGGGAGTGCCGCGCAGGTCTGGGGGCAGCCTCCTCCCTCCAAACTTGGTTCCCCTAATTTGGGAGGGAGCAGTCGCTGTTCCACCCGAGCGCCTCTCCCCTTAGGGAGCGCCACGTGGGTTTGGGGCGGCCTACTCCCTCTAAACTTGATACCCCCGGGCCCATATCACCGACATAGTTATATTAAGAGTAGACAAAGTAGTACTACAAGTAGTTTATTTAACTTTATTGTTACTAGAAAAAATATCAGCGCGTTGCAAATCTTATGCGGTTTAATTAAGGTGAAATTCACTGTAGAAATTCTTTAAGATCGTGAGCTGCAATTAGAGTCCGATCATCTCAAGTTAGCATGCGAGTTTTTTAAAGTGGTTTGTCACACCCTAAAAATCTTAAATATATAAATTGTTGTTTAATTGGAATTATCAGAAATGGTTTTAAAAGCCTAGAAGAAAAGATCTAATTTGAAATAATAAATTCCAATATAAAAATGGGCTAGATAAAATTTTATTAAATACTTTGTTTAATTCTATAATTCCTAGATTTTTTTCTGGGATTTATTTTAGCTAAGGAAGTATTTTTAATAAATGAAATTGCATTTCATGAATAATTTAAATTGAAAAAGTTTTAAAATTTCTCTTTTGGCTTTGGGCCGAAAGTCGGCACAAAACCCTTTCTCTCTCTCCCCGGCCCAAGTGGGCCCCGTCAGCCCGCCGCCGCGCGCGCGCCGTCGCCGCTCTCCTCTCCCGCTCGCTGACAGGTGGGTCCCACCTGTCGGACCCGTCGTCTTCCTTCGGCCGTCGCCGCGCCCGAACCCTAGCCGAGCCACGCCGCTGCCGCCTTTCCAAATTCCGTCGCCCCTTTCCCGATCCGATGAAATCAATAGAGGGGAATTGATCTCCGGGATCTCCTCTACCTTTTCCGTTTTGGAATCATCGGCTAAAATCGGTTGGAAACCCGTGGATTCGAGTTCGAATCGGATTCGATCTCTCTCCCGAACCCTAGAGTTTCCATCGCCGCCGCCGGTCGCCGTGGGCCTTCGCCGCCGCCTCCTAGCCCCTTTATAAGGACCCCCGGTGTCTCCGCTACCCGCCGCCACCCTCGCCTTCGTCTCTCGTCGCCGGTAGAGCCCTAGCGCCGTGAGTCCTTGCGCCGCCGTCGCCACCGCTTGTCCAGCCGTGCGCCGCCGTCGCTCCGGTCGTCGTCGTCGCTCGGGAAGGCCGCCGTCGTGATCGCCAAGCCGTCGCCGATCTCGTCCGCTCTTCCGTCGTCGCCATAGATCGCCGGAGCACCGCCGTCGTCGTCAAGCCGAAGACCGCCGCCGCTTCTTCCTCGACGCCGTCGTCGTCCGGTCGCCGTCCGCCGCCGTTTTGGTCACCGGTGAGTTTGCCGCGTCGCCCGCATCATGCTGGTGCCTTTCGTTTGCGCCGCCGCGCCGTCGTTCGCCGGCGAGCTTGCGCGCCCGAGCCGCCGTCGGTGGTGACGTCACCGCTGATGTCATCGTCGCCGTTTCCCGTGAACCGCTGTAGACCGCTTCGATCTCGGCTGTTCGTTTTCGTAGACCGCCGCCATGCACCCGGTCCACCGTGAACCCGAGCCGCTGACGCAATAATCTCCTTTTTATTTTCAAAAATAATTCTTTATTGCGTCATAATTCAATTAAAATCTATATAAATGGTTTAATCCGATTTAATTTTTAAAAATTCATAACTAATTCATCTTAGCTCGGATTTAGTTGGTTCAAGTCTCTAAATTTTTCTAAAATTGAGATCTACATGTTAAAAATATCCACATGTACTTTTCATGCTTGTTTATGTGCTGTTTTGGTGATTTTGCTCTTTTCTGTTTAGATTCCGTCATTTCCGGAGAGTCCGATTTCGCAGGGGAAGAATTTGAAGAGATCCAAGGCCAGCAAGGCAAGTCACACAGATCCCAATCAACCCTTTGAGCATGTTGATCCCGTTTAAAGCTATTGTTTCTATTCAACTATTGCATTTATTTTCGAATGTCATTGGGTGGAATTAACCTATTGTTTGTAATAGCCCTTTTGTTCTTGATTAGTTTATTCCTTGATACCTAGGGTTATTGTAACTTGACTAGTTGAGCTTTATATATTGGTTCAGCTAGATATTAGATATAATTGCTTAGCCATACTTAGAAACTTTAGCACACCATTGGAATAACTTATGAATCACTATTATTTAATGACGGCTTAATGATAGCTCACGATGATCAATCGTGATTGGTTAATTAATTAATTTGCCAACTAAAACCTGATAATGGTGGGTTGTGAGTACATGGTTTTGATGGTCGTGCTCATGACAATTAAGGACCGGTTCATGATTTTCGGTTGTGAAACATTTACCGTGCCAACCACAAGCCAGCGTGGGCAACGGCTTTACTTTATGTATAGTATGGTTCCTAGTAGAGCACCAGACTGTGAAGTGGCGGAGATAAGCCCACGGGGGTCACTGGGGAGTCCATGCCTTGTTTATAAGGGGGTGACTATGATCCAGGAACGGTGCACTGCTTTGAATTGTGTTATATAGAGGGTATTGTCACAATCTCTATTCGGGTACTTGTTAAGTATCGCGACGTATGGTTGACATGATGTTGAGGTTGTGTCTTGTGGGTACAGTGGTATATCTCTGATCAGAGTAAAACTATTCGAATAGCCGTGCCTGCGGTAAAGGGCGGGTCTAACAATGTCTTTCGTGATTAGTCTCACACTTTTCATTATAATAAATGATGCTATAACTGATAATAGTTTGATTAGCTCCTAGTTTGGAATGGTATATTCCTGGTTTGGAGATAGAACTGTGCAGCCGGGAGTGGTTGTTCAGAATGGTTGGGCCTATGCAACAGGGTATGTTGTATAGCGTTAGATTAATACTGCTTAATTAATACTCTATTGTTTTATTAAATTCTGAAATATTTATTAAATGCTATTTATGCAAATGAGACTATATTATGCCATCCTTTGTTATCCTGTGCACTTGCATATTTGTTGCGTGGCTTGCTAAGTATGTCATATACTCACCTTGCAATCATTCATCACAGGAGGAGTTCTACAGTGATGCTAATGGTGTTGAGGATTAGGCGTAGCCCTGGTCAAGCTGCCTGTGGAGTGGAGTCGTCTGCGCTGTTTCTTTATTTTCCGCTGCTTAGATCTTTATTGATTGAGAGAAACTATCTACCTCTGTAATGACATTTTATTCGCTTATTAATTAGAGTAATAATTGTACTCTATTATCAATTTGTTATTGTGTGCCTCGGCTGATTCCTGGACGAGGGTTTACACACATGTAAGCGTTTGGAATTTTGGATAGAAATTCCGGGCGTGACAATTTCTTATATAACTCTTTGTATTTTCAAAAGCAAACGAACTTAATAAACGACTCAAATACGGATTTGTATTTCCAAAAAGTGAATAAACTTGAAACCAACTCATACACAGATGACGTACCAAAGTACCGAAAAAATATCTTTGATTTTTATAATAGTAGAGATATGTCAGCGGGTGAAAGTTATATTTATTTTCGGATGGAGAGCGTATATCTAATTGTACTAGCACAAATACTACTATAAGTATAATCTTGTGCAGAAATTGACGCCAATAGAAGCACTCTTTCCGTTAAAATAATAACCTGATACTGTATCAGAGTACATTCTACTTATATGAATCTGAACGGAGATATATCCAAATTGGTACTCCATTCGTCCCATAATATAAGAGATTTTTGAGTTTTTGTTTGCACCCTTTGATCACTCCTTATTCAAAAAATTTTAGAATTATTATTTATTTTTTTTGACTTGCTTTATTATCCAAAGTATTTTAAGCACAACTTTTCGGTTTTTATATTTGGACAATTTTTTTATTAAGACGAGTGGCCAAACAGTGCAAGAAAAACTCAAAATCCCTTATATTATATATTATGGGACGGAGGGAGTAGTAATATATCAATATCTAGTATTATCGAGGTTCTTTTATGTGATAAGGGAAGTAGGCAAAGAAAAATTTGGTGTACCAAAATTTTTTGAATCATACGGACACACATTTGAAAGTATTAAATATAGACTAATAACAAAACAAATTACATATTCCGTCTGTAAACTGTGGGATGAATTTATTAAGCCTAATTAAATCGTCATTAGCAAATATTTACTGTAGCACCACATTATCAAATCATGACGTAATTAAGGTTAAAAGATTTGTCTCGCAATTTACATGTAAATTGTGAGATTGGTTTTTTTATCCATATTTAATGCTCTATAAATATGTTTAAATATTTGGTACCACAGAATTTTTTGAAGTTTAAAGGTAATGTCTAAATCTGGAGGCTGTAATGATGAAGAGAAGACGGCGAGAGTTTACGAACCGTTTTGTGCTTGTAGGAGTACGTCAAGTCTTCAACTCTTCAAGTCACCTACTGCTACTGCATGCAAGTCAAACTCTCACATCTGCGTACACCATACAAATACAGTTTCCCGGGAAGTTTACGTGCTGAGTTTACTCCAAGTACCACCCTTGCGCTTTGATTACCACTGCAGTTCAGAGAACCATGCATGAGAGAAAGGCACCTCAGATTAGACAGCGAAATGATTGCCGTCAGCTGTCTAAGACGAGGGAGGAAATGAGTGAAGGTTGCACACACTCCTACAGGCAGCAGTGGTTTCTTGTAGCGCCAGGCAAAAGAAAGACAGGTCTCTCTCAGGGAGTCAGAGATGCCAGAATCATTTCTTTCTCCTGATAATCACAGTTAAACCAGCTAGCAGTAGAAAACTCTGCCTCGGTACTTCCGCTTTTTCCACGGAGTGAAGGAGTATAGAAAACTCCTTCGAATTATACGTCCAAAAGTACTCCTACTATACTCGTTAGTTGTTCTTACTAGTACTAAACAATTTTTGAGATTTTCGGATGCCGTTTCCGGTTTGCAGCCATAGTTTTAGTCGGTAGTATTAAATAATTGTCAGTGTTGAAAATGAGAATAGTAATATCTTCTGAGAATAATAGCGAAAATCAGGAAATAGAATGAATGTTTTTCTGACCGTTTTGTCAGTAACCTGTCTGTATGGTAATTGACTAATTTCTGTCAGTGTCCCAGCGATCTAGCCAGCTCAAACCATCGGAAGCCCTATGACATGGTATGTATCCTTTGCTGAATTTTGATCTTCTCAACTTATCGATTTTGAAGTATTGTTAAATTTTATTTATACTGGTCATCAAACTTATTATCATATCATTAATCATTCTATAACGATGTAATGTAGAGTGTGATGATATAAGAATGAAGCTTTAAAATCATTTTAATACATAGTTAAGTGCGTGATTATGCCACACTCCCTTTTTTTTCATACATGAATTTTGATTTCCAACCAATATCAATAGATTTCATTCCGACGGTTCAGTTTTCGATATAATAATATTACCAATATCGTTATTGTTATCGTTTTCAGATCAACATTTCAATTCCGTTTCAAAAAATATATATATAAATGAAAATGGTAGAGGGTTTTTCTGACCGTTTTCATCCCTAGTTCCTACTCACATTTATGTGAATATACAGTAGTAGGAGTGTTATACTAAGGCTGTGTTTAGTTCGTGTGCTAAATTTTTTTTAAAGTATATGGATACACATTTGAAGTATTAAACGTAGACTAGTAACAAAACAAATGACAGATTTCACCTATAAACTGCGAGACGAGTTTATTAAGCCTAAAAAATCCGTTGTTAGTAAATGTTTACTCTAGCACCAGATTGTCAAATCATGGCGTAATTAGACTCAAAAGATTCGTCTCACGATTTACATGCAAACTATGCAATTGGGGTTTTTTCGTCCACATTTAATGCTTTATGGATGTGTCCAAATATTTGATCTGACAGAAAAGTTAGAAGTTTGAAGAAAAAATTTTGAATCTCAACACGGCCTGAGGACTTGGTTACGCAATGTAGGTTTGTGAAGCGGTACTACTGGTCAGTTGCGCAGCGCGAGAAAACGTTGCTCATGCAGCTGTTGATATCGACCACGTAAGGAACTGACCAAATGAAAAACAAGTACTCCCTCTATCCTATAATATTACGTAGTGAGATTATCTAGTACTATAAATTTAAATATCATAATATTACATAGTGTTACATACCTCTAAAATTTTTGGGAAGTATAGACTAGGGTTGAGAGTAGCAGTAGTAAGTACTAGGAGTACTACTTTTTTTATCCTAAAAATAATCCAATTCTAAAGATTGCAACTTCTGACTGTGTTTAGTTCAGCTGAAAGTTTGAATTTTAGTTAAAACTAGAGATGATGTGACTAAAAAATTATGTTTATGATAGGTTGATGTGATGAAAAAGAACTGAAGTTTGAATCCAAACTTTAAATCTACAGCCTCTGTCGCCTGTTAAGTGAGCTCGTCCGCGCTCAATCTGAATATGGTTTATGTTAAAATTAAATTGTAGAATTAAAATTTTTTATGGGAGGAAGAAAGTAAATGATGCCTGAGCTCACTGAGTCACGGTCACCGGCTCACTGCCTCCCAGTCTTCCAGCGATGCATCGGCGACCATCAATGGCCTCTCAGCGATGCATCGGCGATCATCAATGGCCTTATCGTCCTCCTTGCGCCGCATGCCGACGCCACGAACGTACGCCGCGCGCATGCATGCGGGGTTTCTCGTGACACGCAGGCCCCACAGGCAGACACGGCAAGGACAAAGCCCCATGGGCTTGCATGCACAGTGGCCGTCCCTGTGCGAGACCTCGCCCCTTGGGGGTCGTGTCATGCGATCGACGGGAAACTCGGGCGCCTCTGCACTCTCTCTCTCTCTCAATGATCTTGGTCGAGTCGAAGCAAAAGATCGCGTGTCTGTCGAGTGTCGACAAGCCAAGCTATCCAAAGGAGTCCGAACGTGTGGGGGTGGCCGTGGCCAGTCTCCCGTGCATGGCAGTGTTTCTGCCCCCTGACTGCTCGCCACTACCAGGCCGGGGCATTCTCTCTCTCTCTCACTCCCTCACGTAATAGAAGAGATTTTAAAGGGTGTGACATATCTTAATGCTATAAATCTAAATATATTGTGGCTGTGTTTAGATCCAGGTGTAAAATTTTAGCGTATCACATCAAATATACGGACACGTATTTGAAGTATTAAATATAGTCTAATAACAAAACAAATTATAGAATCCGCCTGTAAACCACGAGATGAATTTATTAAGCCTAATTAATCTGTCATTAGAAAATGTCTACTGTAGCACCACATTATCAAACCATGGCGCAATTACGCTTAAAAAATTCGTCTCACAATTTACACGCAATCTGTGTAATTAGTTGTTTTTTTGTCTATATTTAATACTACATACACGTGTCCAAACATTCGTGATATGGTGTAAAATTTATGTGATGGAGGGGTATCTCCTTGCCGCGCGAGATGACGGGCTTCTGCCAGGTGGGCAAGAAAACAAAGCAAGACCGGGCGGGCGCTACGTGTGCTAGCTTAGCCCCCCGGCTACACTACAGTCACTCACCCCCGCCGGCCCGTCCCCGGCCGGGCGTCCTTGTTGTGATCGATCAGCGGCACACGGTGGCGCCCACGGTGCGTTTCCCCCGGCCCGTGACCGGTCGCAGGGCGGGCACACTGGCGCGGTCACCGCAGCAAATGCAGCCGTAGGACGCGTAGTTTATGGTTGTGTTTGGTTTGCTACCATATCAAAATATTGGTATTACCAAAACCTAGACAAGTTTTGGTAGTACCAAAATTTTAATAATTTTTTGTGTGTTATTGGTAGCAAATCAAACACTATCAAAATACTATTCTCAGTACCAAATAATTTGGTAGGGTATATTTTGACTTCAAACCAAAATAGCCATATTTGCGCAAAACTGATCGGAACCGACGGACGTAAGCAAAATATAAAGAGAACATTACAACCACAACAACGTCAAATGTGAAAGTTTTTGAAGACAATACAAGGCATAAAAAATGCTACTCTCTTCCGTTTCAGGTCATAAGATTTTATAGTATTACCCATATTTATATAAATGTTAATAAATCTAGGCCCATATTTATAATAATGTGGATAATGCTAAAAAGTCTTATAATATGAAAACGGAGGAAGTATCGACCTATAAAAAATTTCTACAGAAATAAAGAATCTACAATACTATTTCTCACTTATTACCTCCTATTTAAATTTTCTGCAAATACCAAATTTATTCAGGGGCAAAGTCAAGACCCGGTCACTATGGACAAGTGTCCAGGCCGCTGCAAAAGTACGTACCAGCTGCTTGATTAATCGATCTAACATGTAATGTTAGATTAAGTCTACTAAATTACATCTGGGTTATGTCATTTTTGCTTCTATAAATCGTAAATACTCCCTCCGTCTTATGCTACCTGTCCCATAAAAATTATATTTCTAGCTAATTTAGGACAAAATAGTAGGATTAAAAAATGACCACAATAACCTTATTTAATGAACCCACTACATGCACACATTCCATATATACAGATGATTAAAAGAAGGTTTGAGAGAATTAACCAATATAATTAGCATACTTAATAAAATTACAAGCATTAGCAGCCCAAATTACGTGGGATGAAAGGAAACTTATATAGATGAATCAATTGGTTGGGCCCCACATGGCTAGAAATACAATTTTTGTGGGACAAAGCCCTGGAGCTAGAAATATAAATTTTATGTGACGGAGGGAAAATTTTATGCGACGGAGGGAGTAATAAATTCATTTTAACCCTTTCCATTCATCTCAATATAAGTTTATTTTTAAGTACTCATTATATCAGGAGTTTGTGAAAGTATATCCTTCCCCTGTCCCTTAATATAAGGGATTTTAACTTTTTGCTTGTACTGTTTGACCATTCGTCCTATTAAAAAAATTTGAATTATTGTTTTTTTACTTACTTTATTATCTAAAGTATTTTAAGCATAACTTTTCGTTTTTTATATTTGCACAATTTTTTTAATAAGACAAGTGGTCAAACAGTATAAAAAGTCAAAAACCCTTATATTATAGGACGGAGGGAGTACAAATGTATTGGGATTTGACAAAATAGAGGTATTGTAGTCATTTGGGTTTTGATTGGTATGTGTGGGATAAGTAAAAAAATAAACTTATTTTAGGACAAATGGAATATATAATTTTATTTTACGTATGCTTATGGTATGTACAAAGGTAAAGTCTGATATTAGCTTTTTATATTAATTAATGTCACTAGATGATATACTCCTACAATAGTAGAGACAATAAGATTTCTAAACCTTTAATGCACTAAATATTTTTTTTATACTTCTTTTCTTTTCTCCACCCTTATACAACCAATTTTCCGTTAATAAATGCTAGCTAATAGTCGACAAGCCTTTTTCATGCATAACAAAGATGTTTCTCCTTCCTTCCCTTTCTTTCTTCAACGTCACCAAATTTACTTACATGAAAAAAAAAAGTCCGTTATTAGACACCCCTGCGTATGCCCTATCTCGTTTGTTCAGGCTCAAAATACGTCATTGTTCTTACCGTCAATTAATCACTGTCACCATTTTGCCATGTTTATCCTCACTTATTATTAAAGGCATAATAGATGTCTTCCTTTTTTTTCACAATCATACTGTTAAATAGTATTCTCTCCGTCCCACAATATAAAGAATTTTAAGTTTTTACTTACAATATTTGACCACTCGTCTTATTCAAATTTTTTTTGCAAATATAAAAAACGAAAAGTTATGCTTAAATTACTGTGGATAATAAAATAAGTCACAAATAAAATAAATAATATTTTAAAAAAAATTAAATAAAACGAGTGGTCAAACGTTTCAAGAAAAAAACTGAAAATCCTATTAGACGGAGGGAGTAACTAAAAGACAAATGCTTTGTGGACGGCGTGGTAACCATTAACGGATTTGCTATCGGAGCCTTTGGTTTGTGGGCCATCATATGAGTGTCAAGATTAGTTCTAGGTATGGGAAAATATTTCATTGCACATGCAAAATGCTAGCTAACTACTCCTTATCTGAATACATCGTACTAGGTGATGTCTCAATTTTATATTGCTATATTCTGTGACGGAGAGAGTAGTCACCTTGTTTTTCTTATTTGTGTTATGATGAGTTACATATAATTATATTTTAGTTATACTATAATTACACTATACACTATACACTCTAGTTACCTTCCAAAGTTTTGGATTAAAAGAAAAACTGTCGAAAGTCTTTAGATAGTCTCAACAATTAATTAAGCACTTCAATGTAATGTACCGCTACTTGCGAACGTCCGAATTGTGACGGATCGGATCGGTTTATGCTTTTGACAGTTTTTCACCCGTGCTAGCTGCTGCGCGCGGTGTCGTGTAGTCGTGGCGGAGACCTGGAGTAATGGTCGGCGTTCTACGTGCGTCAGCCATAGCTTGACCGAGCTGCGCAGGCAGTACCTCCTTGACGCCATCGACGATTATCCAACAGTGCCGCCTCAGTGCTCCTGCCATGTGGGGCCCAGCTGTCCACGTGATACGGCACTGTTGCCTTGTTGTACACACACTTGCTCAGTGCTGCTTTGAGTAGCTGGGTAGGCATAGCTGTACAGGACGCTATAGCAATGAAGTGGGCTAGGAGTAGGGTAGAGTACATCGGTGCTACAGAAAAGGCTACAGTTGCAGCAAAAGCCCACCCACGGAGGACTAGTTCATTCACCCAGTCCAGTCCAGTGCCACTAGGACTAGGTGTTAGTTCCGGTCAAAATCGTAAGTTTGGTTAAAATTAAAACGATGTGATGAAAAAAGTTAAAAGTTTATGTGTGTAGAGACGTTTTGATGTGATGAAAAAGTTGAAAGTTTGAAGAAAAATTTTGAAACTAAACTCGGCCTTAAACACCTCATCCCCGTATCTCCTTTGGAAAGCTTCTAACTACTGTAGCTTCTTCTAAAATCAAATTTCTTCTAAATAGTTTAGCTTTTGGTTCAGATTAAAAAACTGTAATTGTAGAATTCAAGTAGTAATAAGACCCTATTTAATTCCCTAAAAATTTTTCCCAAAAACATCACATCGAATATTTGGACACATGCATGAAGCATTAAATATAGATAAATAAAAAAACTAATTACACAGTTAGGAAGAAAATCACGAGAAGAATCTTTTAGTCTAATTAGTCTATAATTAGCCATAAGTGTTACAGTAACCTACATGTGCTAATAATGGATTAATTAGTCTCAAAAGATTTGTCTCGCGGTTTCCAGTCGAGTTATAAAATTAGTTTTTTTTATTCGTGATTAAAAAACACTTCCGATATTCGGTCAAATATTCGATGTGGCACCTAAATTATTTTTTTCATGAACTAAACAGCCTCTAAAGAAAACCAGTATTTCCAGATTATCACCAACCTGCTATTTTTCAGAATTTTAATCTGTCCAAACGTGCCTCTCTCTCTCTCTCTCTGGTGACGGGTGGATGCGACGTTAAATGGAAACAGCGGCCACGTCACCTCCGACGCCTACACCACCGTAGTACTCCGTAGACCTCAAGGTATC
Organism: Oryza meridionalis; assembly: GCA_000338895.3. NCBI lineage: Eukaryota > Viridiplantae > Streptophyta > Magnoliopsida > Poales > Poaceae > Oryza > Oryza meridionalis. The sequence continues at coordinate 22,590,032 of CM002528.2, forward strand.
TCTCATGATCCCCTTTCCCAATACTACTGCGTACTCCTACCGTATTTTGCGTACTGGTGGTGTAGTACTACTACTTCCTCCGTTTTGAAATAAACACAATCATAAGTTTAAATATCTAACCTTAATAGCCTATATTATTTAAAAAAAATTAAAAAAAATAAAAAATATAAATGACGTATAAAATACTATTTATATTTTATAATATAATAATAATAATAAAAATATTAATCATAAAAGTTTTAAATAAGACGAATAATTAAAATTGATCACGAAAACTTACGTTTATTTTAGGAACGAGGGAGTACTGTACTACTACTACTAGCGGCGTAGCCTAGCCCTGGCCTGGTGATGATGATGATGCAACGGCGCCGGGGATTTGATACCCCCGGAGACGTGACGACCGTAGTGCTATCCCGGGGAATCTGCGTAACAATCCCCCTGCTGCTGCTGTCCTGCTAGCCTAACCGGGGGTGTAGACTAGTAGTAGTACTACCAGTGGCAGTGTACCAGTGTACCACACGTAGATCGGGCCCGTGTGACAGTGAGAGCGACGCCGGAGGGGGGAGATGGGCCGTGCAACCGCTGCTTATGTTGTGTCGAGTCGATGGTGGGGGCTACCGGTCGGGAGGGGTCTCGCTCTCGCCCACCCCACCGGCCCGTCGTGGTGTACAGTGTACTCCTACGCGGTGGCCAATGGAGAGGATGTGTTTTAGGGCAGCGTTAATGGCCACCGTACGTGTGGTTTGCCGATCAAATCAAAAACCTTGCGCTGGAATTTTGTGGACTAAAAATCTGCGTTGGCGACTGCGAGGGGTGGAAGATGACGACGAACGAACGAACGAACGCTACGGGCTCACTCGGTCAAGTCAAGGGCAAGGCCGTGCTCGTTTTGGAAGTTTTCGACGTTCATTTCAGGGACTCCGGAGGGACACTCGTCCTGGTTTTAAGATTCTGAGATGGCCCTACCGTTCCGGGCTTAAATGGAATGATGGTTTTCACGAAATTCGGGAAAGACAGTAGATTCAATTAATTTTATAAACCAAAATTTGAATACATATTCCCTAAGTTTATCGATAAGCTCGTGAAAACTAGTCGGCTTTGATAAAATTCTGAGCGAAATCATCGAAATTTCAATCGGTAACTAGAAAAGAAGGTAAACTGATTTTTTTCCTTTTTAAATTCGTTATTCTTTTCTTTACTACTGTAAATTTCAGTAAATACACGGAATACATCAATTTTTTCGAAAATTTATATTCCAATAGATTCTATGAATATCATCAACTTCCTCCGTCCCAAAATGTAGCTATCTAGTACATGATGTGATATTACCTAGTACTATAAATCTGGATAGCCCTCAAAATATAGTTACCTAGTATAGGATGTGACATTACCTAGTACTGTCTAGATTTGTAGTACTAGGTAATGTCACATCATGTACTAGGTAGCTACATTTTAAGACGAAGGTAGTAGTATTCAATTTTGCACGAGACATACTGTATTCATGTTATAAATGAGTGACCACCATAGCAGTAGTGTTTTATATCGGTTGAGTTTAGTTCATCAATAATTATAATTATAATATATATATATAGAGAGAGAGAGATCAAGTAGTAGTTCATAGAAATAAAACCCACACTAGTGATTTTATTATTTTCATTTTCGCAATATATATGTAGATAGCAATTAACATTAAGATATGACCACACTCCAAAAAATTTCACATCCAAATACCATGGTTCTCTCGTGCAGAAGAAGCAAGACGAGAAAGAGAGTTTTTTTTATCTATATGAGTAATCTTTATGGCTATGAGTAGCTTATCATATAACTCTTTCTAATACCACATCTCACAATGACAAAGGTACCAACATAGAGTTTTAAGGATGGTTTCTTAACACATTGTAGGTGCCCTTACAAACATCATTGTATACTGTATTACACGGTAATTTCTCCTGCTGCCTCCCAAGTGGTAAAGCTAAAAAACGATTAGAGCCAGGCAAACCAAACTATATGCAGTGTTTACTGCTCCGTATTTAAATTCTTCTACTAGTATTTTCAATCACAACAGTTACACTAGGAGCAAGTTTAATAGTATAACTAACTGCCAACTATTAGTTCATCTTAAAATCAAAATATATAATAGATTAATTATACTAAAATCAAAATATATAATAGATTAATTATACGGTTGGCTTTAATTTTTTTCTCCTCTCTCTTTCTCTCGGTTATACATTTAATCAATTTATCTTGGAGCACGTGTAAAGCTAGTTCTTACATACTCCCTCCGTCCCAAAAAAAAGACAACTTAGGTGAGGATTTGACATCACTTAGGACTACGAATTTGGACAACCATATGTCCAGATTCATTATCCTAGATGGTGTCAAATCACCACTTAGGTTGGCTTTTTTTTGATAGAGGGAGTAAGAGTCAACACCTCTCATTTAATATTGTTACCTCTCCTCTCCACATAAGTTTATAGTAGATTTATAGCTCATTATTATCCTTGCTTTAAGGTTGTGTTCTTTCCGCTTCCTTCCCAACTTACCTCCCTCTTTTTTCACGCACACGCTTTTCAAAATATTAAATGGTATTTTCTGCAAAAGTTTTATATTGCAAAGTTTCTTTAAAAAATTAAGTTTTTTTGGTTAATACTTAATGAATCGTGCGTTTATGACTAGCACTGTTTTTTTGTACGGGTAGGTTATCGCCGTTGTGTTCCTCGCCGGCTACACCTTGCTGCTTCATAGGTTTGTAGCTAGCCCACCAAGATCTGGAGAAGAGAAGAAAGGGGAAAGGAAGAGGTGGACGGAGGAAGAAGATAAGACATTTTAGTCTAAAATTTTGATAAGTGCATGCAAAGGGTAAATAGTGGCATATCTCGAATTGGTTTAATTAAAATTTTAATGGCACTAGTCCAAATACATAAATTATAATGGTATTCTCATAACCGGAAAAGTTATAGTGGCACGTATCGAATTAATCCTTTCACAAATTTGATTCAAGTTGGTACATGAAGATGAATAAGGGTGTGTTTAATTCACGCTAAAATTGGAAGTTTGGTTGAAAATGAAACGATGTAACGGAAAAGTTGAAAGTTTGTGTGTAGGAAAGTTTTAATGTGATGGAAAAGTTGGAAGTTTGAAGAAGAATTTTGGAACTAAACTCAGTCTAAAGAAAGATCGAGGGAGGTAGGAAGAAGGCAACCACAAAGTCCACAACCTCACGCGATTCTATCACAAAGATTGTTTTCAGGTTTTTTTCCCACAATAGAGCCCACATAATAAAAAGCATAATATTACTTTGTCATCTCTAGGTTTTGTGATGGCAACCCTTAATGACTTGATCCAGTGGCGAAGCTAGAATTTTTCTAAACCTAAGGCTCAATTAGTAGAATGTATATAATTTAGCCTTTATCTTCTAGTTTTTAAAGTTTTAAAATCGAATTTCAATGAATATTTAGGATCGGGAGTAGGGCTGCAGCCTAGCTGCCCTACTCCTGTCTCCGCCCCTGACTTGATCGATACACAGACTAGAACCACACGAGGGCAAGAGTGCTCCCGACGGGTGGCGCCATACACATAGGGCTTCATAAGGAATTTGGGGGCCAGTGAAAATATAAAACTACTATGTCCTCTTATCCAAATAAAACTAGAAAGATAATTATGAATACGATCCGAATACACCTCGTTGTATCCTATTAGAACTTCGTTTCTCCTTCTTTATTCAGAACACATCCACATACGAGGCTTGATTTCATATTGGATTTGTTATGTGATGGATCCTATCGAGTTTTAGCACACAAGTAATGGGATCCCGTATTTAGGATACTGACATATATATTCACTAAAGTTGCATAACATATCAAGATATCAAGGTAGACTCATGTTTTCAATTAACGCTAAGAAGAACTATGCCTAGATGCAGCGATTTAGTTTTGATTAAGTGAATAAATGGAACCTTAACATCTAAAACACAGGTTCATATTGTCGTCATGATCCATAGTTCTTTAAAATAGTCATGATTACTATCAAACATTTATTAGAGCTGAATTTTTTTTCAAAAATATAAAAAAAGTGGCCTTTAAACATGTAGGGGCTTGGCGAAGTGAGCATAGCTCAACTGGTTAGGTTTCTTGTGGTGGAACCAGCCCACCCGGGTTCAAATCCTAGATTTGATATGGGTGCTCATATTTACGGCTAATTATTCTTTCAGTGGTAGGCGACGTACCCATCGACAGCGAGGCGCCTGTGGTGACTTCGTCAATCTCAAGATATATGCCGGCCCAGTCTTCCGAAGGTGCTCATAGAGGCCGGCGTGTGTGCGTTCATAGGGGTGAGTGTGCGCACGTTGTGAGCGCCTGCGTTTGTACCGTGTTTCTCAAAAAAAAAAAACATGTTTGAACTTGGAACACATTGGCATGAATTAAAATATAAAATTAATTGAAGCCTCTAACTTTTGGGGGCCTGTTATACACTCATCTCGCACGTGCTTATCGATGGCCCTACATACACCATAGCCTAACCTCTTCAAAATTGACAACACCACAACAATGTATTGAGCGCTACTTACTTTGTAACATACTGTAAGAGACAGCTTGTGAATTCCTTCATGGGATTATACACATGAGAACGTTTGAAATAGTTGTTTGGATGAAACACAAACATATAGTAATTAAAAAACTAAAAAACGAAAAGAAAAGCTTTCTTTGGAAACTCCAATGAAATATCTCAAAAGGAAATTTGAAGAGTCACTTATATTCCATATGACTACCTATAATTATCTACGAGATTTAAATTCTTATGGACACAAATTCTTCGGATAAATTTAGTTGAACTTCGATGAAAGAACCCTCAACATATATGCATCTAGACAATGGAAAGCAAGCGTGCCATGAGATTTTCTATTTGGGCCGTGTTTAGATTCAAAAATTTTTCTTCAAACTTCTAACTTTTTCGACACATCAAATGTTTAGATATATGCATGGAACATTAAATGTGGACGAAAAAAACCAATTGTATAGTTTGCATGTAAATCGTGAGACGAATCTTTTGAGCCTAATTACACCATGATTTGACAATGTGATGCTACCGTAAACATTTGCTAATGACGGATTAATTAGGCTTAATAAATTCGTCTCGCATTTTACATGCGGAATCTGTAATTTGTATTGTTATTAGTCTACGTTTAATACTTCAAATATGTGTTCGTATACTTAAAAAAAATTTAGCACACGCACTAAACACAACATTGGATGGCCTCCTAAGTTGCTAATCCGGTTTTATTGCCTGCCATCTAAACCCCATCATCCACATCCGAGGAGGACATATTTTTGTTGCAAAACTTTAAAATTATAATAATAATGTAAGTACAATATAACTAGGCACGGTTTAGTTCACACCAAACTTCCCGCAAACTTCCAACTTTTCATCACATCACATTACATTCAAAACTTTCCTACTTACATAAACTCCTAATTTTTTTTTCAAACTACCAACTTTCTCCAAACTTTTCTCCAATTTCAAAAACTAAACACAACCCTAGTACATGTAACGTTTGTTCAAGCAATTATACTACTACCATAGTACCATTGCGTATAAAGTTTTTTTCAATTCAAAAATGTGCAGCCGTTTTTTAGATGGTGAAAAAAAAAACTACACCCATCTCCGACGAGCTACAAAACCCTCAGCTCGATCTCCGCACAGTCACGCCCGCACCACCCTGATCCGCTCACCCCTTCCACCACAGGGTCCAGGAGGACCTCGCCCCCCTCCTCCTCGTCGCACGACCAGACCAGCAGCACCAACTCCCTTTCTGCCTTTCGCTTTCACTGCTCAGTGCTGCTCCTACACACCATTTCCCGTCCGTCCTTCGCCCCCCGCGTCTCTTTTCCGCACCCATCTGCTGCAGCTGCGCACCTTTAATTTGCAGAAAGAAAGAAAGAAAGGAAAGCAAGGCCCCCCCGAGCGCAACAGCTAGCCCAACACACCTCCTCCATCACCACCGAGAAGGCAACGCATCAAAAGCGCGGGCGCAAAGCAAAGATAACATCAGATCAGGTCGGCGCCCCCCTCTCCCGGCTGCCGCAAAGCCCACCCGATCGATCGATCGATCGACGCCTCGCTCTCCTCCTCCTCCGAGGCTACTCTCTGCAGGGCGCTCGCTTACGTCTGCCTCTGCGTACGTCCACCGCCCAGCGCGGGCGCCATGTCGTCCGCCGCGGGGGGAGGAGGAGGAGGATACGGGGGCGGAGGCGGCGAGCATCAGCAGCAGCAGCACCACCAGCACCTGCTGCTTGGGCAGGCGGCGGGGCAGCTGTACCACGTGCCGCAGCACAGCCGGCGGGAGAAGCTGCGGTTCCCGCCTGACCACCCGGCGGAGTCGCCGCCGCCGCCGCCGCCCGGGTCGTGGCCGCTGCCCCCGGCGTTCTACTCCTACGCGTCGTCCTCGTCGTCGTACTCGCCGCACAGCCCGACGCTGGCGCACGCGCAGTTGGTGGCGCATGGGATGCCGCCGGGGGCCGCGACGAGCGGAGGGGCCCAGATCCCGAGCCAGAACTTCGCGCTGTCGCTGTCGTCGGCGTCCTCGAACCCTCCGCCCACGCCGAGGAGGCAGTTTGGCGGCGGCGGCGGCGGCGGGGCCGCCGGGCCGTACGGGCCCTTCACGGGGTACGCCTCCGTGCTCGGGCGGTCCAGGTTCTTGGGCCCCGCGCAGAAGCTGCTCGAGGAGATCTGCGACGTCGGCGGCCGCCCCGCGCAGCTTGACAGGGGCTCCGACGAGGGTTTACTCGACGTAGACGCCATGGACGCCGCGGGAAGCGTCGACCACGAGATGGACGGCAGCGACCGCGCCGCCGCCGCCGCCGACGTGGTCACGGTCTCCGGCGCCGAGCAGCAGTGGAGGAAGACTAGGCTCATCTCGCTTATGGAAGACGTGAGTAATCGCAAGCTATATTTGTTGTTTCATACCGCTGCTTCTGTTTTTCCAAAGAAAATACTACTAGACTTTTACTTTTGCGTCTGCTACCCTGCATTAATTAACTTCATGAATAATAATCTAACGAACACCTCATGGTCACATCATGGATGCACTTATTACTGTTGTTGCACAGATTATTTCTTGTGCTTGTGATTTGATGAGGGTTGATCTGGATTAGTGACACATCTCTTCTCTTTTGGATATATTTTTGTTCTTTAATATGTCTCAAATCAATCAACAGTTCAAGGCTCTTTTAAGCTCCCTTCTAAAACTAGCAGGAGGTGATCCGCAGTTTATCTATAATCAAAAGGTAGCATACAATTCTGTGAAAATGCACGATAGAAGCTAAATTCCTCAGGATGCTCTTAATTACATCATAAAGAAAAATTCAGTTTGCTAGTACTTGATAAGATTCCAGCAGTTTGTCCTCTTTCACGAGATAAGATTCGTTGAGTTTGTCAGCAGAAAGATTCTGATTATATAGTTACTAGTACATACTGAAAATATGTTGAGCACCAGTTTTTTTTTAATTTGCAATGGTGTCAAATATGATCCTCGTTCCTTAATTAGGAAGCTTGCGTTGGTGTAGTGTCCACATGATCGTAAAGTAGGTCTGCACACCTTGATGTATTATTAAACAATTAATTGGGTTCCATATCGTGATGTCCTCTTAACACAGTTACAAAAAACCTTGTAGGTTTGCAAGCGATACAGGCAATACTACCAGCAACTCCAAGCTGTAGTATCGTCCTTTGAGACTGTTGCGGGTCTGAGCAATGCTGCTCCTTTTGCTTCCATGGCTCTTAGGACAATGTCGAAGCATTTCAAGTATTTGAAGGGCATTATACTGAACCAGCTGCGCAATACGGGCAAGGGTGCTACAAAAGATGGTCTCGGCAAGGAAGACACAGCAAACTTTGGGCTTATGGGCGGCGGCGCTGGCCTACTAAGGGGAAACAATGTGAATTCGTTTAGCCAACCTCACAACATATGGCGCCCGCAAAGAGGGCTACCTGAGCGTGCTGTTTCGGTTCTTCGTGCATGGCTATTCGAACACTTCCTGCACCCGTAAGTATATGATATAAATCATCGCAACAGAATTTTTCTTTTTAGGTATGCTAATCTGGAAGCACATAACTGAATATGCGCATTGTGCACTAATTTGAAAAATAAAAAGAAAAAGGACTTTATGGTATATATACTGCATGTTGCATTTTTACACCGACAAGGGTGTACATGGATTCCTACTAGTGGAGAATTATCCATAGACCCTACAAATGGGTAATATGAAGGATATTGCAACCAAACCGTTGGTGAAAATTGTTATTTTGCTTTATTGAAATCTTAGATTTTTTTCCTCCTTTAGATGCATTAAAATGATTGTGGTTCTAGTGCATGGTTTACACAAGTCATTGTTGTGCACTTACAGGGGAGTCTTGGTCTCCATCACATATAACCTTTATTGTTGTTTCCATTTTAGATGTGATTGCCGTTGAACAATCATTAGTTGCATGTTATGTTTATTGGATACCTGTATGGGTCCCAATTGATATTTGGTTTGAGATGATACTACAACAACTTGAAAGTGCATTTTATTTTCCACCAACTTAGGGCAACCACCAGAATCTACAATGTCATTAGATCTGTTAGATGGTAACAGGAGTTTTAATGAGTGCAGGGAAAAAAAATATCTGTACTATGTTACGTTGGATGCTTGCCTATGTTGTGTGTAGTTTCTATCCACATATACCATATCTTCATTCTTCTTGGCAACTTCTATTTTGGTACAGTTTTTCCTACAGTAAATTCCTCCTTTTGTGGCCCTGACGAACCATTAATTCATGTTTGTACTACATCAGATAGAAAATATATATAGTAGTACACAGTTTCAATTTATACACGTGGTCTTGAAAACTTCAATGTTTACTAATGCCTATTGGATGGATAGTTTACTCGAAACGTGAGTACCATCACATACTAACACTTGATAATTGTGTGTACCTTCATTTTCATTGTGGTTATTGCCTTGGCATAATGGAGGAGAATTTTTGCCATAGGACATCCAACTGACTTGCTGACTTGCACGTGGCAACAACCTTTTTGCTGTAATTTAATTAATTTGTTCCATGCAATAATTGTTGAAAATATTGTTTTTTAATCTAGAATTCTTTCCTATCCTACTACACGTAATGTGCAATGAGGGTTGGTTTGTTGTTTATGTTTAGTTTCATTTGTTCTTCCATATTTTGTATAAGTTGCTTGATCCTTGTGCAATTGTGTATGTACCGGCATTCTAATGTTTGGTGCTTGATTTCAGGTATCCAACTGACAGCGATAAGCAGATGCTTGCTAAACAGACAGGATTAACTAGGAACCAGGTAAACAACCATTTCAAGTTTTTCTTTTCCCAAATTTATATCGATGTAACTAGCTAGTCCGCTACAGTTGTCCACTAGCAATATCTTTGGGTCCATAATGTTACTAGCGTTGTAAAACATATCTCAATTCTTGAGCAGGTATCGAACTGGTTTATCAATGCAAGGGTTAGGCTCTGGAAGCCAATGGTTGAAGAAATTCACAACCTCGAGATGAGGCAGCTGCAGAAGAATCCGTCTCTTGACAAGAATCAGCTCTCCATGCAGCACACCCAACATTCGTCGGACAGCAGCGGGAAGCCCTGTGATCCATCAAACTCGCTTCAAGGGCAAAGTAGCAGCATGACCAGGAATCACAGCGTCTCCGCCTCCCGGCACATCGAGGACGGCCTCTCCCAGATGCCCCATGACATCTCCGGTCAGGTGAGCTTCGCATACAACGGGCTCGCCGCGCATCACAGCATCGCGATGGCGCACCACCACCAACCTGACCTCATTGGCACCGGTGGTGCCGCGAATGCTGGCGGTGTCTCACTCACCCTTGGCCTTCACCAGAACAATAACCGACCTTACATTGCCGAGCCCCTCCCAGCCGCGCTTCCGCTCAATCTTGCCCATCGTTTCGGACTGGAGGACGTTAGTGATGCCTACGTGATGAGCTCATTTGGTGGTCAGGACCGGCATTTCACCAAGGAGATCGGTGGCCATTTGCTCCATGACTTTGTTGGTTGAAGAGCAGATATGATTGTTTCACCAAGGAGATCGGTGGTGATTATTGTAGGATGCAGATGTATGATCTACCTATATTGTAGTTGGAAGTAGGAGGTGAAGAAAAGAGGGGCATTGGCACGCCTGTCGTAGATCCACGAATGCTTGTCGATATTTGACATTGTGGGGCTATAGAGAGCATATGACTATACCTTTGAAGACCTGTTTGTAGTGTTGTTCCCTATTTGTTCTGATCCGCGGTTAAGCCGTGTTAACCCTGTACTATTCATCTGACTTGCAAATGTGGTTGCTCCCACTCTGGCAAATAAAGGGTGCTCAGTTAATTTGTCGCCAGCAAGATGAAATGTTTATTGGCAGTATACCTATACAGCTGAAGGCTTTAAGCATCAGCGTGTAGGTCTAAAATATGACTGGGTAGCTAAATATTTCATCTTACTCCATGGTTAGCCTTTCCATGTGCTCCTATTAAACGTACTAAGCTGTGCTAGATCTTGTATCCTTAGATGGAGTAGGACCCTAAAGTTTAGACAAAACCATGATTTGGCCATCTGCCAACCTTTAACTGGCTTTGTCATCACCCTAACCATATCTGTTAGGGCTGAGTTGTGCCTATTGTAGGTTAGCTTTTGCCTTGATCAGTGCACTAAACAGCTGGCCAATTAGCCCCATGATGGAGCTAGACAAGCCCTTGTTCTTTTTTCACTTCTCCCCAGCGTAAAAAGCCCATGTTACCTGGGATCAGTTATCCATGGCCCTCGGTGTTGCAGCATCTGATTTGATGTACACTTTGGCAAGCACTGCTACTAGTACTAGTATAAACAGCTGGGGGGCTCCATGCACGTTCTTTTTCGCGTGGAGGGAATCCATGCACGTCACCGATCACTACTACTACAACTGCTGCTGCTAGTACTCGTCTTATACTTCTCCCAAAAGTGAGCACTGTTCCTGTTTAAAAAGGGCACTGTTGTTAGCTTTCAATTCTAGGCTCTGGTTCCTGCATGAGTAGATTATTGCGGTCTGATTCTGCATGCCAACTGAAGAAATATGATTCCATGCCTTTTCCTTCGTGGATAAAGCTGGTAGTAAGAGGGTATGAGCTATCATTACCACTCATGGAAGCTAGCAGAAACTGGAGTATAGCTCAGAGCTCCACTCTCTTCGTTTGGGAGAGAGAGATGTGAAAAGAATTAAAGAAGGCTGCAAGAGAAGACACTCTTTTCTGTTTGGCTACTATTACCACTGATCATTCCTGAAGTGAAGCTGAGTCCGCTGTCAAATCAAAATCACGTGCTAATTCCTCATATCAGCAGTGCTTGAGCTCTTCGGTAATGGACTGGCTAGTTCAGGATGATGAGAGCTGTTTGAATTTGGAGCATTGAGGGGCATCTCGTGATGGGATAGAGTGTGCTGGTTCAGTTGCTTTGTTCCTTCTATTATTGTCAAATTATCTCCTGGCAAGAAATGACGGGTTAACATAGCAATCCATCCAATCTCTATCATTTCAGTTTGCCTAGGAAGGCAGGTGTAGAAGAAGGCCAGAAATGATCATCCATTGCAGTGATCCTTGACGAAACTATGGTTTTGTCTCTCTCCCAAACACCCCCTGATACATTACCAGCACAGGCATCCTTTTCTCCTCCTCCAGCTTCCTGTACCTCCTTCAAGTACATATAATTATTAACGCTTTTAAAATGAACCTCTCATTTCTTTCTTTTTTTTTCTCTGTTAATCATGGGCCAAGGGGACAGGAGCCAACTCGAAAGGCAAATGGCCTTTTTCCGTAGCCTAATCTTGGAGGGTAATGGGGCGGGGTTCTCGTTAAGCATATGCTCTTTCCACTCGTTTAAGATATGGGCGATTTGATGATCCGTCCTCTGGATTTGCCGCTTTGATTTTTTGGGGGGCGATGAGTGATGGATAGATAGGCTAGATAGCTAGGGAGGGAGTAGATAGATGCTGTTCGCTTTCGTTTTGTCTAATCCGAGTGGCCTCCTCCTGCTGCAGCTGCTGGCTGCTGGTGGCTGTGGCTGGTGCTACCACCACCACCACCACCGCTTCTTCCTTCTTCCCGCGGGTGGCAGTGGCGCAACGTGCTTTTGCCTTGGAAATGACATGCGCTACAGTCCCGCATAGAATATGGATTGCTTTTCTCGGGAAATGCAGGTGATATGGAGACTGCAGTGGAGTAGGAGTACTGAACTGCAGTGCACAGGTGCAAGTGAGCGCCCAAGAAAGCCCAAGTGGATTGGCATTGGATGGGGATTGGCACTGGAGGATGGCTTGTTGTTCTGCCAGCCTGCCTAATTAGAATACGGATTTCAGAACTTTTTTTTACTAGTCCAGGGAGGCAGGGACAACCGGACAACTATGCGGCATTCGTTTGAGATTTCTTACCAAGGTCAACGATTCATCCTGTAATTTTTCGTTGTCGTGTTGCTATAATATTATCCATAACTAATACTCAAACTGACAGCTTTAATTAGTTCAAGCAAAAACTAATATTGTTAGCGGAGCTGAGGAGCCCTAGTTTGCTCCACGGCTGATAAGCCGTAAAAAATAAACGAAGCAACCCGAAATAATTGAAAATTGCTATATGTACCATGGTACGATTTTGGTACGACCCTCGTGCATTATTATTCATTGGTCATGGAAACATGTTAGGCCATATATTTAAACATCGATCGCATGTTAATTGTTAGAGATTTTATCATATGTATTGCAGTGCTCAAAATAGTTTATGTTAAAACTTTTATACTATTTGAGTTCTTAATGAAACCAATACTTAAAATTAAACTTCGACAAAAAAATCCCTCAAAATTAATTAAATTTAAATTTTAACTCCACCCGATAAGCTAACAAACAAACGATACGTTTGTAGATGTAAACAGAGCTAGTACCAGTATATAAAATTATGCATAAAAATAATAATAACAGGGAGCGAGTGGTAGCAAGCTCTCATTTTCTACTCGATGGTTTATTATAGCTTTAACCCAAAATTAGAATTAAAATTTTATCAGGGTTATGAATAACACATACCCAATAGTAGTCAATTAAGCTCGGCAGGACCCACCGTATATCAAGTCTCATATGAAATCATACCTTGTACATAAAAGGAGTTCCGGATAAGAAAAAACAATAAGAGTTCTACATGAAAACTAGACTATTTGAATTGTATCCATATTGGTCTCCTTAGTTTTATTTGAACAGGGGGACATCTATGGGTATAAATACAAGACTCTCTAGAAAGAGAGGGGACACGGAACAATCAGAATAGACAACAATACACGTCCCCAAACATCGATATAAGAGATAAGTCTAGACATACCCAATTTAGTGCCTACGAAGGCCGACAAAAGGGATCTAGTGCTATCTCTGATCTTGCCGAGTACGTATTCGAGGAGAAAGCTAGACTACCTCGTCGTCAACTACGTGTTGGTTTTCCATGCTACCAAGTCGACGACCACTAGATAGGTTATTCCAAATATTGTACTTGTGTGATTCTGATGAATAAGTCGACGACGACTAGATAGGTTACTTGTGTGATTCTGATGAATAAGAGAAATACCGGCTTCGGCCAACATGAGTAGGACTATTAACTGATTCTAATAAATAAGGGGCCCGAACTTGTATAAAAATCCTTGTCTCTGTCTCTTTTACCTCAATCTCACATATACCATGGCACCAACGATCCTCATAGCATATAAATACCGTAGTCGTGATCTAAAACGTCGACAAATTTTCAATTTGATTTTGGGGTTCATTTTTTTTATATCTTAGTCTATTTTGCCATCTCTGCTTTTAAAACGCCAGTAACATAAAATATATATACCAATTTATAAATTAGCATCCATATGCATAGGTCAAACGATGAGAGCCGACCGTGTTGATCATGTAAAAATTAGGTGGAGTTTACGTTAGCAATACCATCCGGCGTCCACCGCCTGCTACCCAGCATCTGCGTGTTGCCACTACAAGAATCTATTTAATCTGTGACAAAATTTGACAAAATTTTCGTGATGTTTTCAGAGATCGTCACGGATATGCAACTATGGATATAAGGCCTATAGTACCGTGACAGTTTATCGATTTCATCATAAACCGGCCTAAAAGCCTGTGACGTTATAGCAATTTCGTCGCGATTTAAATACTTCAAAACCATATAGGATGTATGTAAATTTTGTGAACAATGTTACTATCACTTTATCGGATGGAGAAATGACCAAAATAAAAGCTGTAAATATTGATGAGTTATACAACTTTGATGTGATGACTTTTTCATTTGAAATCTTTTATTTGAAAATGTTGTTTGATGTTGTTGAAATTTGAAATTCAAATTCAAATTATTGAAACAGAGTCATATACCAAAATAACCAAAACAAAAGTTGTAGATATTGATGATTTATACAACTTTGTTGTTGATGACTTTTTCAGTTGAAATCATTTAGTATTTGAAAATGTTATTTGAAGTTGTCATAATTTATAATTTGAAATTCAAATTCAAATTATTGAAACAGAGTCATATAGCAAAATGACCAAAACAAAAGTTGTAGGTACTGATAATTTATATAACTTTGTTGTTGATGACTTTTTCTGTTGAAATCATTTAGTATTTGAAAATGTTGTTTGAACTTGTCAAAATTTGAAATTCAAATTCAAATTATTGAAACAGAGTCATATAGCAAAATGACCAAAACAAAAGTTGTAGATATTGATGATTTACACAATTTTGTTGTTGATGACTTTTTCAATTGAAATCGTTTGGTATTTGAAAATATTGTTTGAAGTTGTTATAATTTGAAATTCAAATTTTATATAGGTCAATTAAACTCAGATGGAAAAATAACCAAAATAACAATGGTAGATCTCAATAAGTTATACAACTTTGTTTTTGACAACCTTTTCACATAAGTTCATTTATTATGATAAAATTCGATTCAAAGGTTTAATATTTTGAATAATTGAAACGAGGGAGGCACAATGGACTTCTCGGAACATGCCTTTTGCTCCTCCCTCGCCGAGAAGTCCATTCTGCCTCCCTCCATTCATTAATTTCAAAATATTAAACCTTCGAATAAAATTTTATCATATTAAATGAACTTATGTGAAAAGGTTGTATAACTTATTGAGATCTACCAATCTTATTTTTGTTATTTCTCCATCTGCATTTGATTGACCTATATAAAATTTGAATTTCAAATTATGACAACTTCAAATAATATTTTTAAATACTAAATGATTTCAACTGAAAAGTCATCAACAACAAAATTATATAACTCATCAATATCTACAACTTTTGTTTTGGTCACTTTTCTATATGACTTTGTTTCAATAATTTGAATTTGAATATCAAATTATGACAACTTCAAACAACATTTGCAAATACTAAATGATTTCAAAAGTAAAAGTCATCAACATCAAAGTTGTATAACTCATCAATACATATAACTTTTATGTTGGTCATTTCTTCATCCGACAAAGTAATAGTAACATTGTTTATAGAATTTACATCTCTCTCTTATAGTTAGTAAACTATATATAAGGGATATGTATGTTTTGTGAACAATGTTATAAATCACTTTGTCGGATGAAGAAATGACCTAAATAAAAGTTATAGATCTTGATGAGTTATACAACTTTGTTATTGATGACTTTTTCAATTGAAATCATCTATTACCTGTAAATATTGTTTGAAGTTGTACGGGACCGTAGTGTGCTTCCGTAATTCCTTATCTGCCGCATGATCGTGTACATTATCCCTGTAATTTTTTTTTCGTTGCAAGACTTCTCCGATATATTAGGGTTGTCAAAACTTGACGCATACAATAAGGTACTTATAGCATTTCACAGAAAGCCAGATCATTTTTCGTTGGCTGGCCGGGTTACGATCACACGACCACGAATTGGCAACAAGAAACCGGGCACGCCCGCGGGGATCCAGTTTCCCGCTTCTCGGCGGAAAGCCCAACCGAACACGCGGCGCTCCCGTACACGGTGCAAGGGCAACGAAGCAAAAGCCCACACCTGCGCAGTGTGTACCGTCGAACGCGGCCCATGCGGCAACGGGGCCGAGCTTTTTCGCCGGGCCAACGGGGCCGAGCTAACACGGCGTACGTACAACAGTGAACCAAACGAGCTCGCCGTGCTGCCCAGCCCAGTAATAAACGACGGATGAAAAAGGCTTTCTTGATATTCTGGAGGGCAATAAGTTCACCGGAGGTCTCTCAACTTAACAGCGAGATTATTTTTTGAGGTCCCTAAACCACAAAACCAGAAATATGTGTCCCTAAACTTACACAAACCGTTAAAGGAGGTCCCATGGCAGTATATGTTGGTGGTTTCGCTGACGTGGCATCCTTTAAAAAAAATTTAAAAAGTACGTGGGGCCCACATGTCAGTAACAGTTTTTTCTTATCTTTTCTTCTCCTCTTCTCTCTCTTCTTCCTCGGTCAGCGAGCGCGATGGGTGATGGGCGAGCGGCGGGCGGGCGACGGGCGAGCGCGACGGCAGGTCCGGCGGCAGCCGAGCGGCGGCGGGCAGCGGTAGGCGAGCGCGGCCTGCGGGCGGAACGGCGGGGGAGCGCGACGGCGGGTCCGCGCGGCAGCCGAGCGGCGGCGGGCAGCGGCAGGCGAGCACGGCCTGCGGGCGGAACGGCGGGCGAGCGCGACGCCGGGCGGCGGCAGGCGAGCACGGCTGGCGGGCGGAGAGGTGATGGGCGGGCGACGGGCGAGGGCGGCGGCGGGTCTGCGCGGCAGCCGAACGGCGGCGGGCGGCGGCAGGCGAGCCCGGCTGGCGGGCGGATCGGCAATGGGCGGGCGACGGGCGAGGGCGGCGGCGGGTCCGCGCGGCGGCCGAGCGGCGGACATCGCGCTCCTCCGCTCGCCCGCCATCGTGCTCGCCTGCCGCCGCCCGCTGCCGACCACGCCGTCGCGCTCGCCCGCGTCCGCTCTGCCCGCCTCCCGCCCATCGCCGCTCCGCCCGCCGGCGCGCTCGCCTGCCACCGCTCGGCTGCCGCGCGAACCCGCCGTCACGCTCCTCCGCTCGCCCGCCGTCGTGCTCGCCTGTCGCCGCCCGCTGCCGGCCTCGCCGTCGAGGTCGCCCGCGTCCGCTCTGCCCGCCGCTGCGCTCGCCCGCCCATCGCCGCTCGGCTACCGCGCGAACCCGCCGTCACGCTCCTCCGCTCGCCCGCCGTCGTGCTGGCCTGTCGCCGCCCGCTGCCGGCCTCGCCGTCGCGCTCGCCCGCGTCCGCTCTGCCCGCCGCCGCGCTCGCCCGCCGCCCGCCCATCGCCGCTCGGCTACCGCGCGAACCCGCCGTCGCACTCCTCCGCTCGCCCGCCGTCGTGCTCGCCTGCCGCCGCCCGCTGCCGCTCGGCTGCCGCGCGGACTCAACGTCGCGCTCGCCCGCCCATCGCCACTCCGCCAGCCGGCGCGCCGCCCGCCGCCGCCCGCCGCCGCTCGGCTGCCGCGCGGACTCGCCGTCGCGTTTGCGCGCTCGCCCGCTGCCCGCCCATCGCCCATCGCGCTCACTCACTGAAGAAGAAGAAGAAAAGAAAAGAAAGAAAAGAAAAAACGATGTGTAACTGACATGTGGGCCCGTGTACTTTTTTAAAAAAATTGCTGACTAGGATGCCACGTCAGCGAAACCACCCCCATATACTGCCATAGACCTCCTTTGAACGGTTTGTGTGAGTTTAGAATATACATTTCTGGTTTTGTAGTTTAGAGATTTTAAAAAATCTCGCTGTTAAGTTGAGGGACCTCCGGTGAACTTATTCCTTCAGCTCCGCAGCTGCAGGCTTGGCAAGGGGAGCAAGACAGCAACGGCTTATGCGTCATGGACTCATGGATGGGTTGGCAAGGTCGATCGGTTCCGATGGCGCGCAGCAGATCGATCAAAGGTAGAGTCCGACTGGGATATGGATTGGATTCCGGTTGGATGAGTTTGAATAATGTAATTTGATTTGGTATTTATGTTTTTTTAACGACTCGCAAAAGACAGTGTGAAGTTTATATTGATAGAATAGGAAAAAAAAATACAAGATTACAACCCTGGATGTCATAACTAGTGAAAAAAAGAAAAAAATGGCCATCACCCACGCACCGACAACACCAATACACATACCTGAGAGAAGGCTAGCACCGAACCGACCATCGCTAAGTGTGACCGGCCGCCACTAGGCCAACAAAGGAGTTACAACCGGGATCGCCCAATGACCACCCTAACAAACGACGCAAAATTACACTCTATCCACGTCTTCGGGATTGAGGAAGAGAGGGTGAGAGAGAATAATAGAACCGCTCTCCCCTCTACGTCCTCTGACATGGCCAACTTGCATAAGTGTTGACGGTCATTATAGACCATTTCCGACCATCAATATAACTAAAATAGAGGAGAACTAGCTATACTGGCAATGCATATCTGTTTTAGAATAATATATTTTCACTTGTACTTGGAGTATTATTTGTTTGCATAGGTTAGCACATAAATAAAGAAAAAATGAAGGAAAACTCACTCCTAAGCAAGCTCAAGGATCAAGGGGACCCACATGTCAGGTGTAACCGTCCTGAAACCCACTTGTCAGGCCCACCTGTCATCATCTCTGCCAAAATTGGAGGCTTCCTGGGTCAGCCCAGGTTCGGCCGAACCCTGGCAGTGGCTGTTTAGCTCGGCCTTACACGTGGACGTATAGGATTGCTTGCTGATGGTGGTTGCGGAGCATTTCCAACATTTCGCATGCTCTACAACCGTCATACATGCCTATTTAAGGAGTTTTTCATTTCACTTCACTCACACACTCAAGCAAGAAGCTTTGATCTCTCTCTCAAGTTTAGTTTAGTGCTCTAGTGCTAAGTGAAGTAGAATATAATAGTTCTCGGAGTCCTTCGGTCTTCGGAAGGTTTTGGGTATGGCTCTAGTAGATTTTCTTTTTTCTTTTGTAAGACTTTCGGAATTAATAGAATATTATTCTTTATATACTTTCTATTGACGAGTGATACTCGTAGACCGGATGATTTGGGTATTGGGGTACGTTGGAACGAGGATCTACGTAATACGACATCAAGCAAACAGAAGATAATGATTATACTGGTTCAAGCCCCTTATCAGGTAATAGCCCTAGTCCAGTTTATATGAAATTGATGACGAAAAACCACAGATTGCAATAGAAGTAGATGAAACTGGCGATACTATCGAGATCGTAGTCGAGGTACTTGACGAGATCTCCTGGCGACTTGGTTCCGAGTACTCCGGCTTCGTAAACTATGATGGGTGTGTTGGCGATGAGATTCGATGCCTTTCACCCCTCCCTGGGGGTCCCTTTTATACCGTGGATCATCTTGATCCTCAAGCAAGACTCGGAGACATCAGATCTTGTACGATATAACAGAAACTCTATCCCTTCCGAGTAAGACTTTGGAATTTAATTAACTTGTAGAGATATTTTCCATAATTTGTAACGGATTCCAATGAGAACAATCCGCATACGTAAAGGTATACCATATCCGCATATTCCATAAGTCGTAGGATAGGAGGTATGCCATATCCGTAACCCTGACACTTTCAGTACTTTACTTTGCCCGAGTACTGGCTTTAATTTATATTTGTACTGATATCGTTGTGTGACTAGTTTACCAGAGAGGTGTAGTGGTGTGGGTTTAATGTTCATGCGAATGATTGCTCTATATTATTCTCGAGGGTATAGAGTAGCATTTGATAATCTAAGCATGGTGCTTAGATTATTAGATATCATTAATTGGGCATATATACTGCGGGACAGTAGAGGCGGGTCGCTGATGGTGACAGCTCAGTACGGGTATTCTTCCACGTTAGTATGTATTCCTAAGACACTTTCCTAGGGAGGATACTCCTCCGCATTTAGCCCTGATTGGACGGCCATGACAGGTTGTCATAGGAAACTCGGCAACCTAGGGTACTGCTAGGGGATATTGGTTACATAACTATATACTAGCAAATGTGTGTATATTAGAAATATAAAGATGATTACCTTTCTATCTCTTCTTCCACATAGTCTAGAATTATTTAAACGAGAGAATCAGAGTCCTTCTACCTTGTGTCACTCTACCCTTATGAACTGAATTAACCCCTGCGTAGACTTTAATACATACAAGTAAGGTATATAAATTATTAGCATATTTCTCTGTTTTGAATCTTTCCTTGGGATTAAATAAATACAATACCTTGGAATATTTCCGCGTGAAAATGCTACAATAGTATATTCGTGCGCATGCGAATTACTTCTGTAACCATAAATATATCAGGGCTATTCCGTGCTGGGAATTTATATTTCTAGTAATGCTTTTAAGAAATACCAACAATAAGCTAGGGCGCCGATATAAGAGGACCGAAATCTAAAGACAACCTTTGCCCCGGAAGTCTGGAAGGAAATCAGCAGGGGGTTGCCAAGACGACGTCTCCAGGGAGAGGAGTGACAAAACACCACGCCGTTGTCCGTCAAGGGCTCAAAGTGAACAGAGACTAGGTTTTCACCCTGACAGCCCCACTAGAGGAGATGGAACGGCACAACAACACCCTCAAGAGGGAAAATGTAATGCAAAACGACGTTTGAAGACGCCGTCGTTGTCGGCTCGGCAAGACTGGACTAGGTTTTTACCCGCCGTCCACCGCCTGCCTATCCACAGCTGACCACCATTGCTCCACCACCATCAAGACTTTGTCAGCGTGTGGGCACAACTGCACCGACACCTCCACCGGCCAGCATCCGCACCTTGCCGAACTCCGCTGTCGGCCACGACACCTCGCGCCGAACCAGCCTCCGCTGCCGACTGCTACTACTCGCGCCAAGCAGGCCTCTGCCACCGCTGGCCGCGCCTCCTCGCGTCACACCGGCCGCTCCTCCTTGCGCTGTCATTCCCAATGTCAATGATGCGTCACCTCGCCTCGACGCCCGCGCCACCGCTTCAGAGTTGCACCCCGCCGCCTCCATGTCCACGCCGCCTCCTCTACATCTGTGTCACCGCCTCTAAGGCCGGCCTCCCGTGCCAGGGAGGCCGGAACCGAATCTGGCGGCGGCGGCGCCACGCTATCGTACGCCACTTCTGCCTTAGGGTGCCACAGTCTGTAGGCCTCCGCGCGGCGCGTGCAGCACCACGGCGCCGCGTCCACCCACAGCTCACCGGAGGCTCGTCGACGCTGCCCCGCGCAGCACCATGATGCAGTTGTCGCCCACAGCTCTGCTCGCCAGAGGCTCGTCGTCGCGGCCGTCCTCTCGCATTGGGGAGGCCGGATCCAGACGAGAAGGGGCCGGATCTAGCAGGGGCGCTAGATCCAGCATTGCCGCCTCGCCATCGCCACCCCAGTCCACCGTGACGCCGACACCATTGCTCCTCTTCAACATCGGCGGCCAGGCTGTCGCGTCATCACTCCTCCTTGCATCCGCCTGTCACCGGCTCGAAGCTGGCCGGGGTCGTTGGCGCCGACCCTATGCCCATGGAGGAGAGAAAGGCCCCGCCGCCGCCGTCCTTGCGGCCGCGTGGTTGCCGATGGCCCGCTCGGGCAGCGGTGAGACGGAGGAGGGAGGGGGTGGGGGTGGTGGCGCCGTGACGGCGGTCGCCTCCCGTGTTGCCCCTGCCCCTGCAGCGACACGGGGGAAAGAAAAAACAGAAAAAATGATTTGGTAATTATGGATAGAATCCTAGTGGAACTAGACTTGTACACTTATAATAAGTAGGATTTTTAGTATAAATAGGGAGGGATACTATGTTTTTGAGGGTAAGCTATATTTAAGAGATTATAGAGTTGATAGCTCTTTGTATTATGGAATGGGGAGAGCATGTTTAGTAGACGGTCCACTACAACATATGATGGTCCGATGTTTTTCGACCTCTCGGTCATCCGATCCGTTGTTGCGCCCTTTTGGGTGTGAAAAACAAAATCTGTGATATTTCTTTCGTAGACTTCATGTTTCTAGTTAGGCATATAAGAGGTCAGGGCGGAGCATTTTCCTCGAGGAGAAAAGAGAGAGAGATTAAGATGGACCATCCATCCAGGGGGAATCTAATCATTCGACGGCCCCGGCCGGCCATGCCATCCATCACACCCCGTTGGCAACGCTGGGCAGTAGCAGCCTCCCAAATTGGCCACCGCACAGGTCAATGACAATGATAAAGCCTATACTACTACATAGCCATCTGCATCACACACAGTACACATCGCCCAAGCTACAACCTTCTCCCTATGGATGGATGCATACTGGACAAGCTATTCTACAACTATTCTAGACGACTACAACTATTCTAGACGACTGCTCTAGAAAATAAAATAACAAAAATACTCCGGCCTTTGGCTTGGCAAGTTGACCACCACATACAGGTGGCTCTGGCCCTTGGCTCCTCCGAAAGCCTAATCTTAAAATTAGATTCTGGAAGCTAAGCAAGGCGATTAGGTTAATCCAACCCGGACACCTTGCTCCTGCCACATGACGATTATATTAATGCGTCTCTTGGAAGGCGCGTGGCGCTGGTGCGATCCCGGTATTATTAAACCTATCATCAGTTCATCACTACTACTCCACTCCTCCCTAGAGCACAAGCTTAGAACAAATGCTTCAGGCAGTTACGAGAATAGCCATACGTCAGATCAGAGATCAACGGCGGAGATTGCCGTTCGGGTGTGAGGTCACGATGACTAGCCGGTGATGTCGCGACGCTGTGCGTGTGCGTGGGGAGGTGTATAGTTTGGTCTCGAAAAGGAGGGGCGAGGAGGACGCCACGCTCCGCGCGAGCATTTGCTGCAGGAGAGGAGATAGGCTGGCGGTCGTTCCTTGCGGATGGAGGCATCGTCTGTTGACGTACTGGTTGATACTACGACGCTGTCAAAATTCGTAAAGCGAGCGGTGAGCGCTCCAGGTTGGAATCGTAAAAATATCTTTGTGTTCCAACCGGGATTGACATATGGAGGCGTGAAGGCATCAAGGCACCATTTCAAATAAAAGAGTTTTTCTAATTCTTGTGCCAATTGGACCGTGCGCTTTAGGAGGGAAATTACGAGAAACGATTTTCCGACTAGCTTCATAAGGTGGTGGTCTAGTTGGTTTAAGTTTGAAGTATCATCCTTTTTTATTTATTTGATGTTAGGTCATTCTCTAATATTTGTGTTTAAAAGGGAAATTATGTGAAAACATTTGTGATATGACTTTGAGTGAAAACTTTTTTGCTCTTAAGAGGGCTTGGCTAATCCTAGCCTGTCAAAAGCAACAGAAAACAAATAAATAAAGGTTTGAATGGGTCAGAAATGTTCTTTTGGTTTAATTTACCGTCTTCTTAATTGTTTTTAGGTACAACAACACGACAAACAACAAGTCAAAAAAAAATAACACGACAAACATATACGGCTTATTCACAAATCTTACAAATCGACTGATTTGATCGGATACTAAGCAGAACAACTTAAAAAAATGAAAGTGATTTTATAAAAACAACTTCAAGTAAAATCCCTGCAACCACTTTATACATAGAGTGTTCATGGAATACGTCATGTAAGACTATGGACCACATCAGCTCACCACTCAAAACGAGAGTAACATGTACACCGAGACGCGCACAATCTGCAGTGTGACAGAGGTTAACCACCACAAACCCCTCAACCACATTACAGCAGCTCGCAGGATTCCCTATCCCCGACCCCATCTCCTCCACGATACACACAATCTCCGGCGAAGAAAAATTTCTAGAACACTAGCTACAAAAACGTTCTAAAAACACAAGCAGCCCAAGCGGACTCCTGTGTGGACTCCACCCACCCACGCACGCTGCATGCCACGCGCAGGCGATTAGCCGATACAATTAACAACAACAAAGAACAAAACAAGAAAAAAAAATACCGCGGAATAAAGCCGCGCGCACCACCAAGACAACCAACCGAGAGAGGAGAGGAACCCAACTCCCGCGATTAAAATAGCGATTCCGTCGGAACCATCCGCTCCGTGGCCCGCGGGGCCCTCGTGCCGTGCACCGCTAAGCTAAAAGCCGCGCCCTTTCGCTTGCACCCAGCGCCACTACTGCTACTGCGCCAGTATTTTTTCTCTAATCGCCGCGCGCGCGAGAGCCAGCCAAGCCAAAGCCAAAGCGAAGAAAGAGCGCGTCCGCGTCGTCGTCGTCGTCCGCCTGCCTGCCTGCCTACCCACGTCGCGCTCGCGTGCGCGCTGCCGCTTAGTCGCGCCAAAAAGGCGGGGGGAGGGAGGCGCGTGCCTGCCCCGATCGCATATCGCATTCTCCACTCGCTTGCGTTTGCCGTTGCGTTTGCGTTTTGCGTAACAAGGGAAGGGAGAGAGCTCGTGCTTTTGGATTGGCCGCGATGAGCTGCGGGGGCGCCGGGCAGAGCGGGTGGCTGCTCGAGTACGGGCTGGTGGAGGAGGAGATCCAGGGCTCCGACTTCATCTACATGGTCGACGACCCCGCGGCCGTCTCCAGGTGCGGTTTCCCCCCTCCTGCTTCCTCTTCCTCTCTAACCTACCTCTGCTGGTGTTTGATTCGGATGGATTGCCGTGGATTGCAGCGTGCTACTGGGCTTCGACGTTCCCAGGAAGGAGGACGGCAGCGGCGGCCAGGACAACTCTGCCTCCAAGAAAAGGTAGGTGAACCCTGATAATTTCCTCTTGTTCTTACTCCGTCACTTATAAGACTTTCTATCATTGTATGTTTAGAGTCATTCATACAATGCTAGAAAGTCTTATAATATAAAACGGAGGAAGTAAAAGTCTGAACACTTACTCCCTCCTCCGTCAAAAAAAAGATGAACTCATCGTATCCAGATTCAAACCTAGGGTTTGTCTTTTTTTTTTTTTTAAAGCGGAGACATAATTCTGCCAAAGTCTGATAGTATTGTGCTATTTCTGCTTTGAGTTCGCCGGCAAGTTGTCCGGTTTAATCGAGAGGAAAAGATTGCAGTAGGTGAAAATAGCCTGTATGCATGACTCACTAAAGTTCCTGATTACATGTCCTGTTCCCCCCATGTCGTTGAATTTAAAATATGATAGTAAGCATCATAGAGAATATCTACAGAGTACAGACTACGTGCAAGTTCGGTCGATGATAGAGAACAAGTACATTTACAGACCTTATTTTTATTTTTGGATGATTGGGTTGAGGGTTGTGTTTTGGGTTTTCGTGTTAGCTCGTTGTTCCCCTGATTCAATTAACTTAAGCAGTCCAAGCTGAAACTTTCAACAAAAGAAATAGAGGCTGGCTGTTTTGACACGCGTACTCGCCCCTGTATTCCCCCTGTGCTGATTCAGTGGTTTACAGCATCAAGTCAAGGGTCGGAATTAGCTAGGAACGTTCTACTAATCACGGATGTTAAACGCCTAATGCATTCACAATTCACAAATTCTAGGACCGTTTCTGCTTAGTTGAAACCCATGACCCTAACTTACCGTTTGTTCTTCTACCGGCAGATCTCGTCCAGAATCGAGCGCACCGCCGGGCACCAAGGCTTGCCGCGAAAAGCTCCGGCGAGACAGGCTCAATGAAAGGCATGTTTCACACTTTCAGTTACATCACGTTCAAAACAAAGAAACTTCAAGCATTTTGCCACTCCAAATCTGACAAGCAGCTGAATTATCTTCAGGTTCAACGAGCTCAGCGCGATCTTGGAGCCCGGCAAGCCGCCGAGGGCCGACAAGGTCTCCATCCTGAGCGACGCCGCCCGTCTCCTGAGCCAGCTGCGCGCCGAGGCCCAGAAGCTCAAGAGCTCGAACGAGTCGCTCCAGGACTCCATCAAGAGCCTCAAGGTAAGCAGCTGACACACACACACACACACACACGTTGCTCTCCCAGTTGACTCGATTCACCTGAAGAAATGAGAGCTGAGGAGTTCACTGTCACTGCAGGCCGAGAAGTCGGAGCTGCGTGACGAGAAGACGAGGCTCAAGGCCGAGAGGGAGAGGCTGGAGCAAATGCTCAAGGGCGTCGGCGCCGCCACCGCGGCGGCTCCCGCGCCGTTCGTCCCTCACCACGCCGCGGCGGTGGCGGCCGCACCGGCGTACCATCCGGCGGCGTTCGCGCAGGCCGGCGGCAAGTACGTGCCGTACGCCACCAGCTACGCGCCGCCGGCCGCGTTCTGGCAGTGGATACCGCCGACGTCCCTCGACACGTCCAAGGACCCCGTGATGTGGCCGCCGGTTGCATGATCAGCTGCTGCTGTCACCGAAAACGCCGTAGAAATTGACCAAAGAGCACCTGATGAAAGCCTCGGGTGCGGTTATGTGATTGTGTTGTGGATAAATGATCAAGGATCAAGGGATCACCAGAAGAAATTTCCTGGTGATCATTGCTCGCCGGAGCAGTCTATGTAACAACCCAATTGCTAAAGTAATTAAGGCAATTATTATTACATCAAGATGGTGTTTATATAAAACGTAAAAAAAAAAAGGTGTCCTGTTCCATCCGTTATGTTTTTCAGAGAACAGTTCATGTAGACGACAGCCGAGTGGTTAGTGATGTGAACCCATAACTCTCACCGGCCAGGAGGAACAACAAAAGGTGCAGCTAAAGTAGAAGAAAAGCTGAATCTGCTAGTAGTACCAAATATATACATCCACGGTGATATGTCCTAGCATGAATGAAAATGTGGAAATAACCAATAGTATATCGCTCATTTCAAGCATCATAACGCGTTGATACACAAAGTTCTCAGAACTGGCTGCGTTCGGGAGGAGTCACGCAAAACAAAGCATGTTTTATTGTATAATTAAGTATTAACTATTTTTTTAAAAAAATAGATTAATATGATCTTTTAAAACAATTTTTATATAGATTTTTTTTAAAAGATCATAAGTTTAACAGTTTGAAAACGGTGCGCGCGAAAAACGAGATTTGTGAGTTAGGAAAACTTAGGGAAGAACACAGCCTCATTCTACTTTATTACAACATTGGAGGAGCGGAACCTCCAAAATATTGCTCAGAACTGAATTTATTTGTAGTGTCACATTTGAAAGCGGAACCTTCTCAGAACTGAAAGCGGAACCCCACAATTAGTGATGTTTATCAGAACAACAAAAGGGGAAGCTCAAGTAGAGCCTCAGCTGAGGAATCTATGCTACCAAATATATGCATCCACGGCGATATGTCGTAGCATGATTGAAAAAGTGGAGATAGCAATTAGTATATGTGCAATCACAGATGTTAGTATCGCTCATTACAAGCAACATAGCGCGTTGGTACAAAGTTCTCAGAACTGAATTTACTTATTACATGGAGAAGCGGAACCTCCAAAATCTTGCTCTCAGAACTGAATTTATTTTTGGTGTCACATTTGAAAGTGGGACCTCCAAAATCAATAATCCATCGGAATGCCGCAATAAGATGCTTGTACAAGATGACAAAATAAAGTAGTCAATCCATTCTTAAAAGGATATTCACCTACTCCTGAACAGGCTAAAAGGAGCATTTGGCCTGCAAAGTAGTTTCAGGATGAGTTTATTTATCTCCACTTCTCTAATACTATATAACATATAAAAACAAGCAAGAGAGTCATATAGCATATCATATGACTGAAACTGTTTTTATTAACCAAACTGCAAGTATAGCATATCATTTGAGTAGGTAAACATGGTAAATACACTTTCTGTGAAGAAGGAAATCTTGAGAAGATCACACATTCAAAGCAATAAGTGTATTACTTGCCTCATTGCAAAGGAAGACTCTTATGGGTGTACACGACATCCTTGTCACCATTCACCACTTGCCCACGCCCTCGCAAGATCCTGCATATCAAAATTAATCATAAAAATCACCAAGGAAAACACGTCACTTTTTAACCTTCTATACGATCCAAAAGCAACATATAAATGTATGTCTAACATAAACGGGGTGAATTGCCATACAAAAGGCAAGATGAGATACTGGAACAGAGACGATTGGTTCCATACCATCGTGTAGTTAAGAGACCTTCAACACCCACTGGTCCCCGGGCATGGATACGCCCTGTGCTTATGCCAACCTATTCAAGATATTCCAATAAGTTCAGCAATTAAGAAAGAAAGGTGAATGGCATGTAAAATTTGAAGTACCTCAGCACCCAATCCAAAACGAGCCCCATCAGAGAATCTCGTACTTGCATTATGGAATACAGCAGCACTGTTCAAATTGAGAAGTAGAACAGAACATTAGTTAAACATCCGTTCATCATCAGTTGACAGGAAAATAATTGTGCATCAATAGGGAACAAATAATGTAACCATTAAGTAATAAGGAAATTAATGTTTAAACATACCTATCAACTCTGCGTAGAAAAGTCTCTGCTACCTTATCATCTGTAGTGATGATACAATCTGTATGAGCACTGAAACAGATAGAATATGGAAATTTGGGTTACATTGAATCTCATTTTTTGTTTAAGAAAACAACTAGTACTATGGGATAAGGGGGAGACAGGAGTCACAACTATTAGGTACCTTCCATAACGATGAATATGGTCAATTGCTGATTGAACATCATCAACAAACTCAACAGTGCAGGCCATAGAACTATACTCATGATGAAATGAAACAGCTTTTGGAAATCCCAGAGCTTTGTGCGCAATAGGTCCACCATAAATATTAACTCCTGCAATATACAACATTATCTAAGAAGCAGGGAGAAAATCATAGCCTGTATATACAAGTAAAAAATAATCCAGTATCCAGAAACATACTACATCTGTGATTATGTCATGTTACTTTGATTGCTTTTAGCATCGAAGTAGTTTCTATATACATGCTTGTTAACCAATCACAATGTAACCAATCAAACTCGGTTGGAAATTGTTGCCATAAGAGAAGGGTCGCGTTTGTATTAATATATTTTCAAGATTTTTTGTTATTTGTAATGGTATTTATCACCATTAAATCACAGTGGTTGGTATTTTTAAAGTTGCAACTGTCTGTGATGGTATTGAGCAAAATTGCTTCAGAGGGGAGTCGTTTCTATAGTATAAGAGAGTAGAAAAACAAACCTTCTGTTTTTAGTGCTACTAATATGTCGTCAAGGCCTGGACTCTTCATAAGATCCTTATGAACTAGTAAGGTCTCCTGCAGAACATACATGTAAAATAGGCTGTTATCTGAATATAAAAAATGGCTACATGATGTTCAGAAAAATTATAAGGTGGAATTATCAACATGCTGAAAACAGCAGAAGACTACCAAGATATGTAGCTAAATTTTCTTACAAAGGAAAGGGGAAGTTACTACTTTGTAAGAATAAGCATTATGCAATCACAATATAAGTAGTTATAAATCAATTTAAACAATTCAAAAGTGCAGTTATAACTATCATCTATCAATAAAAATAGTTTGCATGAGATGGAAGTGGAGGGGCTGTAATAATCTCAACAGTACCAAATGCATTTTTCAGATGCCAGAGAAGAATTGCAACCAGAGCATCATGGTTAGAAGAGAATTTGAAATTGTCCAAAATATTCAGTGAAAGATACTCCAAAAAGTAACTGAAACTGTAAAAGCAATCTATTTGAATACTATACATGGTAGCAAACTGGATAGATACCATTGCATTGCAGGCTGCAGGGTAATCAATTTTTGCATCCATTACAATATGTTTTGCCATATCCATGTCAGCTGATTTGTCAATATATACGTGGCATATACCATCTGCAGTGGGGAAATATGGAATGTCAGAAATAGCAAAAAGAAAAAAATACTCAACATCCAATAAAGCCATAGCTATAAGAGTGGTAAGAACTTGAGTTCAAACAGAATTTACCAGCATGCCCAAGAACAGGAATCTTAGTTGACGCCTTGATTTGAGAGACAAGCTTATTACTTCCTCTTGGAATGACAAGATCAATGACATCATCAAGCTGCACAGTGTATTACGGGTTTAGGCAAATTGGTAGTATCAACGCTTTGAAAATATAGAATTGCATAGACACCTTTAGCAAATCTGCGATCTCATCTCTAGTTGTAACAAGGCCAATAAGTTTTTCACCAACATTGCGAGGAATAGCATCAGTTATAACCTAGAAAAGAATAAATTGATGTTTTACAACAGTTAAAGCAAAACCAGAAAGCAATTTTAACCACAAGATAAAAGGATAATACCTTATGCAATATCGTGTTTGATCTGATAGCTTCTTTTCCACCTTTTAGGAGAAGACCATTACCACTTCGAATTGCCAAAGATACAATCTAACAACAATGACACAAAATTAGTTACTTGGAAGTATATGTATTCTGGAAAAGAATGGAACACAGTGCATTGCCAGAACAAAATACCTGAACCAAGGCATCAGGTCGGGACTCAAAAACAATTAAGAGAACACCTAATGGGCAAGATGTTTTCTCAAGAACTAAATCATCAGCAACCTGGCAAAGGGGAAATCTTTTTGTTAAAATCGCTATTGATATATCATCTAGAATCTAGAATTTCTGTGAAATCTCATAGCAGATTTCTATTAAAAAGAGTTTCTATTAAAAAGGCTGGCATTCACCTCTGTCTTTTTAAGTATCTGGTTTATAGGGTCTTCCATATTTGCAAGGGTACGAATAGATTTTGCAAGGCTTGCTATCTGCAAAAACATAAAATATAATATGAGTTAAACAAGAAAACATACATAAGAAAAGAGAAGTGTCAGATATTTAACAAATCAGTTAATTTGGCAAGGAAAATGAGGGGTCCACCTTTCCTGGTTTTATAGTCAATCTAGCAACCAAAGGCTTCTCATATCCAGCAACTTGGGCCGCAGCTACATCAGCTTCATTCTCAGACCTTATTAAATCCTCATTTGCCTCCAAAGCATCTGCAACATCTAGCAATATCTTTTTCCGTTCCTCTGATGAAAAATTCTGTTTCAAACGAACATATGGTATCATACTAGTATCACGGCTGAGCAAAAATAGTGAGCTAAAACTTGAAATAGTGTGTAACTCCACTGAGCATAACAGAGGGACAAGAATTACGTATGATTTGACAAAGATATATACCTGTAGACGCCTTGAACAATCTCTTGCGGCAACAGCCATCTCACGAGCACTAACATCCTTAGATGATTCCCACAAATTCGCATTCTTGTGAAAGAGAGTACCAATTTTTTCCCCATGAAGAACTTTAAGAATGCTCCGATTTTCAAACCCACTTCAAGGATAGAAAAAAATAAACTATTTCTCCATTCATTAAGAAGATAAAAATAGCTTGCAACTCATGAACTTGGTTATCTCAGTGATAATTAGCTTCAACACAACAAGATAATAATTTGAATTTGATGTGCAGTACATTACAAGCACTGAATGTCTGAACCATCATAAGCAAAGTTTCAACGTAACATGCAAGGTCATATAGGTCTCAAAACAAATCATTTTTTAGCGTAAACTAGGGGTGTTTAAAGTCAGAACAGCTCATCCATTAATTCCACAAAGCTAACATTCAAGCACTGGACTGCATCTCATTCAAGATGTTATAATAGACGCCAAGTGGAGTTGTTGGGATTGGATGTCTTATAGGACTTAATAATCTTCACATTAGAAATAAACTCATGCAAAAAAATCTGGCAATGACATAATCCAACCAGAAGACCTGCAGATGGTACTGATTGCTAGTTGCACTTGACAGGAAATTTGACAATACATATATAATGGAGTGCATCTGATTGATGCTAGCAGTCATATCCATTATACTCTAGGGAATAGATTGTTTACCTTGTAATAACCACAGGTGTGCCGCTATTTGAAGCCAAGACAGCAGCCTTCACTTTTGCTGTCATGCCTCCTCTACCTACACGAGATTTGTCTCCAAAAGTGATTTCTTGCTGATGCTTTTCTTTAATATAAGTGTGTATGATTTTTGATGATGGTTCACTTGGTGGACCACTATACAACCCATCCACATCACTGAGAAGAATAAGGAGATCAGCTTTCAGTTCCAGTGCCAACAGTCCTGCTAAACTGTCATTATCCCAGAATATACCAGATGAATCCTGTAAAAGAATTATAGGTGAGTGTGGTTAGAAAGTCATGGCTATTTGCATATACACTGACAAGGCCCTAGGGCTAGGCATACAAGCAGTATAACAATAAGTAGCAGCTAAAGAGCAGCACCACGCAAAAACTGAAGTTTCATACTTTTCCAGGAGATGTATGGTATGAAACACACTTACATACCTCATATGGAGCCTTTCTAGTGCTGATGGCATCATTTTCATTAAATATTGGTATAACTTTAAGATCTAATAATGACTCAACAGTTTCAGTGAGTTGCTCCCGGAACTTTGGGTTCTCAAAATCACTGTCGGTGACAAGAAGTTGAGATGACGAGACATCCAGCTGCAATGCAAGAAGTTCAAGGTTACAAAAAGATACAAAAAGTAACCTATTCATTTTTGTTGAAGTTGAATGCCAGGCTAATAAACACACTTGGTTAAACAACATATCGTAAAGAGCCATCAGTCCACTCTGACCAACAGCGGCACAAGCCTTTCCATCTAACTCCATCTGTGGCTTTTGCAGATCAGCAAAGCTGCTATTGACAAGCTTCCGGTACCTAAGTCGCTGTCGCCCCACTCCAACAGCACCTGAGGTGACCAAAATCACTTCGTATCCTAAAGAGTTCAGTTCCTTAACCTGCATTGCCACTTTTCTTTGGTTAGGCACCTGCCAACATATCCAACACTACATAGCCATTGCAGAACAGCTCACAAGATCAAAAAAATGGATTTCTTTTACCTGCTCGCACAGAGCTCCAACCCTGCCCAAAGCCAATCTTCCATCTTGTCTGGAGACAACTGCAGTGCCCACCTGTCATGCAAAAAAGGAATTAGCCGCACAGAGATAAAAACATTATTATTATATTGTTATTATTATGTACTGGTACAGTGGTACATCTTGTGTTGAAGGTATTGCGTTGAGGTTCCACAAAACTGCTAGGCTTTTCTAAAGCCTAAACGCTTTTCCAAAGCCTAAACTCAAAAGCAACGGTATTTGATTCTACATTATTCGATTCTCATCACCTTTCCAATTCAGACATTATTTCACCAGTTCCGCATTTTTTTTATTAAAAATTTGAAAAAAAGCATGGGATTTGAACAAATAAAAAGTGTCACAGATGAAACGAGCCCACGAATTTGTGAGAGCGATCGCATGGGACAGAAATTTGCGGAACGCTCCTATAAAAGATACTGTGTCTCTTTTCTATTTCTGTGTCATTTCTCCTACCAATTCCCATCTGACAGAAATCCGCTGCCCCGCAGCGAAAATAGCCAACAGTTTTCCCATGATGATGCCTACCAGAGTCGAAAGATTGGCAACTTCGACATAGGCCGTCACATCAAGTAAACCACAGAAAAGCCCAAGCAAAGCCCCACTCCAGATAATCGAACAACGAGAACCCCAAATCAAACGTCTCTCGAGTCTTCAACTCTGAACAAAACACCCGCCCGGTAAATTTGATCCAGAAACGATCTCACGAATACGGAGAAGAGGAGCGCAAACAATGCAAACAGCGCCCAAGCAGACGCGCGCGAATCCTCGGCAACTAGATCTATCAAGGACCTTTAAAGGTCAATCCGCGACGACGACTCCTGCGACCCAGCGGCCAAACAAAAATCACCTTGATGATGACGCGCTTCACGTCCCTCACGAAGCTCCGGGACGGGTCGACGCTCGCCATGGCGAAACCGCTTCCTAGCCTCAGCCTCTCGTCCTCCTCCCTCTCCCTCTCCCTGTAAATCCCTCTCCCACGTCTCGCTGCCTTGCCGCCGCAGCCGCGAGTAGGAGGGGGGGATAGATAGGAGGAGAAGAAGAGAGGAAGGGTTTATGAAGGCAGAAGTAGCTCTGGCTCCCGTGACCGGAAACCCAGGGCGCAAAATGCCCAACGACCCCCGGGATCCTCTGCGGCCGCGCCCGCCACACGGTATGCGTGTTACGGTGACTTGTTAAAGCTGTTAATCTGTTAGGTGGCGGCGCACCGAGATACAGGGGGGGAATGGGGTCGTTGGCCCAGACCGATCCATCCGTCGTTTTGGCACGAGAAAACGTGAGCCGCTCAGCCGCGCGAGCGCGGATAAGCCGGGGAATAGATATCCATATCCCGGTGCGGGGTGCGCCTCGCGCGTGCGGGTGCAGGTGTATGGCGCGCGTGACGTGCAGTGTCCCGATCGCGCCGCGGCGGACGGGGCGCGCCTTTCGTACCGTCACAACTGACAAGCCCGGATCGGACGGGGGCGAATGGGCTCGTCGCACGGGGAGCGGCGCCGCGCGGCACGCCACCCAGACCGATCGATCCTGCTAGAATCGGTTTTTTTTTTTGGCACGAGAGAACGTGAGGCACTGAGGCACGCATCGAGCAGGGGCCGCCGCGCCGCGTCACGGCTTTGGGAGAGGATTTCCGCGCGCGGATAAGCAGCCGGGATATATGCGGTGAGCCGGTGCGGGCGCGCGCCTCTATCGCACGGGCACGGTGCGTGCAGGTGTATGGCGCGTTTTTGCTTGGGTGAGTTTCGTGCAGCGATCGATCGGGCGGGGAGGGGAGGGGGGGGCCGGCCGCTCGTGGTGGACTCTGGACTGGACGTCTGGACACGGCGCTACCACCTAGTACTCCTGCAGTCCTATTACTACGCTACGCGCTGCTTCGCTGTGCACGCGACAAGAGTTTTGGTAGAGACGGGAGGGAATCTGCCGCGGTGTGCAAGCCGACGAGAGAGGCCGCGCAGCGGCGCAGGTGAGGTGAATGGTGATATGCCTGACACCGGCGGGCGGCAACGAGGTCCACTTGGAGCGGCTGATTTGGCATTTCTCGGTAAACCGCGACAAAAGTCGCAGGACTTTGCTCGCGTCGCGTTGAAGGACGTGGCAGCAGCAGCACGTACGTCGCCGCTGGACGACTTTACGAGCGGAGAGTCGAGGGCTCACGGTCACGGTATTGGCCGCGGTGGAGGCGCAGCCTCGCAGAACACGGTGCCATTCACGAAAGCGTACCGTGGGTTCATGCCCTCTCCATTTAATAACCTCACTAGTTAATATCTCGCGCTTTGCTACAGAACGTATTGATGAATGCATGTTACATATTATAGAAATGGTACATATATACGTTTAAATAATACTCCCTGCATTTACTTTTGATAGTCATATTTCTGAAAAATTTATTTTTGATAGACATATTTCAATCCAACGACCTATTATCTTAATGATTTTCTCGGATTTAATGCGTGACTCTCCATTCTTTCACACAAGATTGGGCTACATGGGCATCGAGAAATGTAAATATTAATGAATCACTTATTTACGAGGAATGACTAGTAGTATGTTTAAATAGATGATAAGTATAATTACTTATCCTTAGTCTGTGTGTCAAGATAATAACTTGACATTGCTTAATAACTTGACATTGCTTTGATATTGAATTCTGAAAATAAAACAAAATTATAAAATAAAACGTATGTCATATTTGCATGATATTTAAAATACTTTAAATAATAATTACTAATGGGTGATAATGTGGCACACTTGCATATGATTTAAAATATTATAGATAATAATTACTAGTGGATGATGATATGGTACATTTGCATGTTAAGATTTAAAAGTTAGTGGGCATCAACTTTATAGCAAAACATCGGTATGTTTCATTAATTAGTAAGTAGCCAGAAATCTAAAAATATTATCAATAAGCGCTCCAATCTAAGAAATGCTACCAAAGAATCCAACTTTTTAAAAATACCATCGTATAAGCACATTTATCCCAAAATATGACTGTTGTTAGGTTTTCATTAGCAATTCTTCGTTAAAGTGTTAAGATCATTTTTACTTCTACGAATTGTTAAATGATGATTAAAATTTTTGCTCTTTTTATTAGCTTACATTAATTTGGAATTAAATTTAAAAATATACTGTTCATTTGGGTTTTTTAAAAAAATATTCGACAGCGAACGGTCTCGCTACTTCCTTGTGCGACAGCGAATGTTTTGCCCAGTGAGCTGTTTGTTTAATTAGTAACTAATTACCCGATTAGTAATTAATTAATAATTAGTGATAATTATTCTAATTAACGATTAATTGATAATTATTAATCATTAATCAGGATAATTAATCAATTTGAATGTTCGGTCTCGCTCGCCGGTAATGCGAGAGTGCTCAAATTAGACCGTCCGTGTCATTATTTTCGTGCAACGGTTCAGCGAGATCGATGATATATTTTCGTTAAACAATATTTTTTTAAAAAAGCCAAACTAACAGTACATTTTTAAATTTAATTCCATTTATTTGTATGCTGCTATTTATACTAAATTATTGTAAATTATTGTAAGTTGACGTAAATAGCAAAAGTTTTTATCAGCTTTTACTATTTTGTAGGGTTGCTAACGGAAACATAACCAAACCCGTCGTAGTCCCCTCCTTGCCACCACTGCCTCGGTGCCAGCTGTGTCCTAGCGACAATGGCACCGCGGACGACAACAAGCTCCACCACGGCAACCTTCCTCGTGCCGCCCATTGCGTGGTCACCACCCTTGCCGACTCTACCCGTTAGGGGGCCATCCTTCGGCCTCTGCTCTAGACCGCTACCGTTGTCGGGTCTGTGGGGACTTATGCATGACAGTATAGCGGGGTGGCTTTGTCTGACATAGCAATTTGACCCAAGTCAACAACGTTAAGCCAGTGTGAACGATATACGTCACAACCTCTTACCTATCTCTCTCTTCCTCCCCTGTTCCCATCTCAGCGGTGCCTGGTGAGGAAGAAGACGTCTGGCGGCGGGTCGACGATGGGCGGAGGTGGCAAGGAGGGGACTACGGCGGGTGCTTGAGGGACCTGCTGTGTCTGATATTTCGGTTGAAGATGAAAATCGAACTAAGCTGTCAAATTAAGGGTCCTAAAATGAACTTATTCAACCACCTAAACCAGTCCGATTATACTCTTCTCCTCTTCGCCAAGCTCACGGCCCAGTACGCGAACCCGTCCGTCGTCCGCCACGGCGCCACCACGCCGCCCGCACCGCACGCGCACGGCAAGCAAGCGAACCAAGCGAAGAAAAGCACACATACTCCTCTCCTCCCTGTTCGATTCCCCTCCTCTCCACGCCTCCGCGGTGTCCAACTCCAGACTCCCCCAAATAATCCCCCAAAACCGAAGGGAAAGAGGAAAAAAATTACTCTTCGCTCTAGCGTCGCGCACGACACGACCGAGCCAGCAAAGCCGCCCATCCGCCATCCCGCCGCTCCTGCAATCTACAGCCGCGTCACCGCTCGTCCGCCTGCGCTCGTTCTCGCTAGGGTTCGGAAGGGGGAGGGTGGGGATCGCCCGGCGATGGACTGGAGCGCGGTGACGGCGGAGGACCTGGTGGACGCGCTGCGGGAGGTGGACTGGTCGACGCCGCCGCGCCCCGTGCCGGAGTTCTTCTCCCGCTTCACCGTCCCCCGCTCCTACTCCAAGTGGACCAGCCGCCTCAAGTGCAACCTCTACTAGTACGATCTCCCTTCCTCCCTTCCTAATTGCCCGTCCCACGATTTGTTGGGAACTTGGGGGTCTAATTGCCCGTCCCACGATTTGTTCGGAACTTGGGGGTTTCTATGTCGAGATTGGCGTTAAATCGGAGCGGATTTGCGCGCGGAGCCCGATTGTTGGTGTTTTCAGTGAATTAGTAGTGGATCGAGCACTTCTTTTCCTCTCTAGCCAGTAGAATAGTAGAATAAGGGTATATGCGTGCGCATCGAGACCTATTTTGTGGTTTGATAGCCCAAGGAAATGGTGTTGTAACGTTCAGGTAATGTAGCCATATAGTAGGTGAATCCAACATCGTATTATGCTCAGCATGTTCAATGAGGACAAAAGGAATCACATAAACGGCCAGTATATTACCTTATTATGCTGTGAGCTATTTCTTTTGAAATTTCTGATGAATTCATAGCATGTGAAGTAGCTTATGCTTGTTTGTGGCATATGATATGTTGGAGTAGTATTTGATGAAAACACAAAACAAGGTTTGTAGGTTTAGCTTCCCCAGGCTACCATCAACTATCGGTTCTAATTATGTTATCCATGATATCATGATCTTCAGCATATTTATCATCAACTATCGATTCTGCTTAGTGGCAATTTTAGCCAAGGCGCTAAGTGCTAGTTAGGCAGCAGACCAGCACCTGGCACCTAATTGGTGATCATGTGGACCTAAGCAGGATTGGCCAGCCACCTAGTCAGGATAACTCAATAGGCAGGCTAGGCGTCCGTATATGCAAGGAAATTGTGCATTTTGATGTTAGAGCAAAATTTTTAATTGTTAGCTTGTAACCTGAATCTTATTTCGTTTTGTACTTGTGCTGGAGGTGTTGGGTGTTCTTGCTGGAGTGCTGTACTCCATGAAATCCGTGAGATGAACAGAGTGCATTAGAATTTTTATTTATTTACTACTTACTTACAAATCAGTTGAACTCAGAATCTCAGATTGTAGATGTTAAGTGGTGTAACCGCAGTTTTTGCTGTACTTAATGTTGAGACATTAAGTGTTTCTGATAACTAAAGTGATTGGCAAAGTAGTATTTCTGTCAGAAAACATGCCATGTTGAACATACATCTAGTCAAATGTTCAAAGCTGTGAGTAAGGAAATGTTTTAAATGTTTGGGGTTTGGGCTTGATACATAAAAATTCATATCTGTAGATTTATATTGAAAGTACTGTCAGATATTTCCACCCCCCCCCCCCCAAAAAAAAAAACAACTTTCAGATACTAGAGTTTTATTGGGTTTTACAAATATTTTACGTTATAATTTTTTGCTCTTTGTATTCTGGAGAACGTGTGAATGTCTAAAACCACATGTTCTCATTACTGGATGCCGTATTAACTATCCTCCTAAAAGGTGCCAATTCATGTGTTCAGAGTTTTTACAAGTTCCTTACGACATATTTAAGGGTTGTATAGTTATCATTTTATCTTGTACTGAATTTCCCTCGTTTATTTGGTCTGCAGCTACAGGACAAATTACTTCATCTTGATCATGTTCATCCTTGGTAGGCAAAAAAAGCTTGGATGCTGTCTCTTATTCCTGATTCGGTTGATTTTGACATGCTGCCTTTGTTATATGTAGGGATAGGCTTCATTTGGAAGCCGGTTGCTATACTTGCAGCCTTTATGACTGGAATCAGCATTGCATTTCTTAATGACAGGTACAATTTACTTAACTACTCTCTCCATTTTAGAATTTAAGATGTTTTGGTTTTGTACTAAGTCAAACTTAGATAAGTTTGATCAAGTTTGTACGAAAATGTAATAACATCTACAGCACCAAATTAATTTCATTAAATTCAACATTGAATATAATACCAAGCCAAAACATCTAACATTCTGGAACAGAGGGAATAATACCATCCTTTTTCTCTAGAAAATTCTTCCATTTAGATGAGTAAAGAACAATATTTTGTTTTCTTAACAAAGGTAGTGTATCTTTGAGGTAAAACATAATTACATCAAATATTTGCCTAACTGTCCTGAAATATTGCTAAGGATGTGTTGTCTTAGCACTACTTCCAAAACGATTAATGAATAATACACCTGCAGGATGTTTTTCCTTGTATCAGTTATGATACAGTTCTCAAATTCCTTAATATCTCCGTACATTATTTTGTGACAAACTGACACTGAGTGATT
Source organism: Oryza meridionalis (assembly GCA_000338895.3). Classification (NCBI taxonomy): domain Eukaryota; kingdom Viridiplantae; phylum Streptophyta; class Magnoliopsida; order Poales; family Poaceae; genus Oryza; species Oryza meridionalis. Next base: position 22,629,708 of record CM002528.2, read on the forward strand.
TACACTTTGATCATAGGATGATTAATAGACTAATTATCATGTTTGATACTTCAGCTTTGCAGTCACTTTCAATGAGAAAGTCACGAGGACTGTCAGACAATTTTCACCACATTTAGCTGCAAAAATGAGGCCACCAATAACGTGAGGATTTTAGTTTTCCATATTCTATTTTCTTTATTTTGTCGTGGTTCACCAGAGTGTGTTATTAATACTATTCTGAACATCATCGACAGCCCTGTTCTTCGTGGTCGACCAAGTTCAAAGAGGTCAATTCATATTTGTGGGCGACCTCGCTGGCTATTTGTGCTGTTATTTTCTGCAGGTGTGCAGCACAGCAAATTTTCTTCATATTATCTTATTTCACATACCATAGTTTTGAAAATCTGAAGCTAATGCTTTTTCTATTTTTATTTGCAGTTAGTTGCATGCTCTGGTTGACTTCCTGCAGTCTCCTCACAGTTCTATGGGCCCTTTTAATTGCTATATTTGGTAGGATGATTGAGATTTTGAATTTTCAAAGATAGATATACATCTTGGGTCTGCACTTATAGTTCTTATTTTTTTTTTTTTGTTTTGCAGCAACTCTGCTTCATGCTAGCCTCAGAACACCTAATCTGAAAGCACGTCTGAATACATTCAGAGAAGAATTCCGAGCTGTTTGGAGGAATTATAGTGAGCTTTAAGGTCCGTGTGTATCTAAACCCTACGTTTGTGTAGGACCTAAGTTTGTCTATTCCTAATGCTTTATGCGCCATTTCGTGTTGTATTGTCACTATTTGGTTAAAGTTGGTTAAAACTTGGAGCTTGTTTGGTTTCTCTATGCAGGTTCATGTGGTAAGAAGAAGTGCCTAGTGCTGAAACTTCGTGCTGTTTGTGAATTGTGTTTGTGGGAGATACAAAGATATGAACAATGGTGACAGGCAGCTGCGTTCTATTGTGATTACTTGCTCGTTTTGGAGGTGGGCCTTGACTGTCTCAGTAGATGATGATGTTACACTTGGTACGCCACCTTCCAAATCACTATAATTGTTCACATGGAATTCTCCCTAACCAAGCATTGCAAAAAGAACAGCATGTAAAGGATGTAAACAAGTATTCTAATCAACACAGCATATATTGTTTGTTGAAATGTTTGTTTCATGTTTCCCCTAGCAGTTTGAACCATTCTAGATAAATTCGCCACCAAATTTTTCGGTTGCCTCTCGGGAAGTATTAGATCGTGAATGTTGAGATGAAGCAAGATCGTTAGCTAAAAACAGTGCGTCAGCTTCTGCAATCATTAACCATGAGCTATTCGACACACTAACAGTACTGCCTTGCACATTGCTTTATTACTCTGATTGGAAAAGGCATCGTCAACATTTTTTCCCATGGAGTATCAAGAAATCTGTAAGATATAATTGAAAACATTAAACATGCATATTCCCAACAATGTAAACGTGGATGGACGTGAACTAATCCTATATTCAACATAACAACACAAAATGGATAATTACAAAACGATAAGTTCCGAAGGGAGAATCTCGAACGAAGGCAATCTACAGGTGAACGTGAGCTCGACTGTTCCTGACTCCCAAGTCCAAAGCGCTCGAATCCTCGGAAATTTCAGCTTACGCCAATCCCGCTCGTGGAGGTAGAACAGCAGCTGCGACAATTAGCATAGTTAAGTCGCGAAGCTTCTATCGCCGGCATCTCCCAACCCCGGAACTATGAACCTGTGGGAACAAATAAGACATGGAAGTTATTAAGGGTTAGTTTGGTTTGTGGCCTAAATAGGCCTTACCAAATTTTGTCCAGTGTCAAATTTTGTCAAGTTTTGACATGAATAATTTTGGTAAGGCAATGTTGTGTTTGGATTGAAGCCAAAATAGTATAAGTTCACTATTGAAATGGCCTATTTTCTTAGGTATGCCAAAATTTGGCTTCAAACCAAATAGACACTAAACACTATCAAAATTGCCAAATATTGGTAAGTCTAATTTAGGTCTCAAACCAAACCAGCCCTAAAATCCACTGAAATATGGTCACGACCTACAGGCACGAAGCATATTTTGCAGGATAAGCAGATAAATAGAAATTCATAAGTTACCCTCTCTCATCAACTTCAGAATCAATTGTTCCGGTGTACACATGAAGCCTAGAACAAAAAAATCGAAAAAAAGTTAACTCTATTTAGTAAACAAGAGGAACTTGTCATGCACACAAATATGTCTTGTATTATCTATTCTTACCCAGGGAATTTGTTGCTGAGCTTTTGAAGTGCAGGAGGCGCTGCAACAGCAGAAACCTGCATCAGGAATACAAAGAAGTGTCAGGTTGATAGAATGGACAATTAATACCCGAAAACATGTAAGTTTAATGAACTTACGACTTTAATCTGCTTGCTTGTAACTCCACGTTCAACCAACAAGTCAATAGCAGCAACAATCGTCCCACCTAGAGGAATAGGAGGAATAGGTCAAGTGTATCTCAGGGAAAAATGACTCATTATAGTTATGATAGGAGAAACATTCTGCTTACACAAGACCAATTTATATTTGTACTAGCTAATAACACCAATAATTAGGTTATGAAAAGTTATATATGCAATGGTACAATCCACGAACTTTGCAGTATGGTCTCAAAAATGCTATAGCACTGCAATAAACAGAGCAAGAGTGCCACGAGAGCCCAAGATTTAACACACTGGAGCTTAGCATTTGACCACAAGAATCACAATAATCGGCTGTTTAAAATGGGTTCATGAGAGTTGAAACACTAAACTAGAAGAGTTGCAAAAGCAAATCTTAGTGTATAATCTATAGTCTAAAAGATCATAAACACAATTGTTTGAAGTTGAAAAGTTTGTGGTGATAAAAGCTTGCTGGCAGAATACCATGTCTCACGTGTAGACCAATGAAGGGCGTTTTGTTTTGTGTTAGTGAAGCAAGCTAAGTTAAGGAGTAGGAGTATATGGGATGAGGCTAGAACAGAGGCTTCATGATTCGAGCATTATATATTTGTCAAACATTGCATGACCAATCCAATTCGTTTTCAACTCAGTTGTAAAGGAGAGATGCTGTTCTTTCCTAACAGAAATGGAGAATATTCAAATTCTCACCCCTCAGGCAACACATCGACTTTATGCCACATTTGGCATTCCTCAGGTGTATTCAGTACTTGAGATAACACTCTGTAATATGCATGTAGCATAGAACAAGAAATACATTTATCACTTGGTTTTGAAATTGCATTGCTTATCCAATTATTTATTGCTCTTGTGCATACAGAGCTTGTGAATTGCAAAGAAGAACCTTATGCAGCACATAAATTGTTCAGAAGAGCTAAAAATTACCAGTGGCCAGCATTGGATCAACAACTAGCACACGAGTCCCCTCTGGAATCTTGTCTGGCAAGCTGCATTAAATTAGAGTGGAAAAGGGGAAATGAAAGTTACTGGAGAACACCAATTGGCCTGGATATTTAAATTCTTTCTGAACAACAAGGAAAAAACAGCAAAACAGCTGGTATGAAAGGGAAAGGAAATTTATTATCACAATCCATCATTCTTACTGTTACAAGTCACCAGTATATATAATCAAGATAGCCTAGGTTTCTCCTATAGTAATTTTACCACAGAACTAAAGAACACCAAGAACTTTGCATTTTGTAATATTCTGGAATGCAATTGAGACTAGAGCCTTGCCATCAAGCATATACACTTTTGTGAACTAAAATCAAGGATGGCGATTTACAAAAGCAGTATGAAAACTAGATGTTTGCAAGAAGAGAAGGAACTTAGCACATACTTGTTCAGATATATCGAAGGTTGAAGTGTTTCTTCATCCCTACGCAGGCCTTCAAGTTCAGTGAGACAGACAGATAAGAATAATTGCACATAGTTTTGAAGATGTATGTTAATTTGGATAAGTAGTTGACAAAGAACTATGCAATATTGGATTTAAGAGACATGCAAATAACTTCGATTAGCTTTCTTTTCATACTAGTTGCTAAATGCAAAAAAAAAAAGCTTATTTTTCAAAAAAACATCATTAGAAAGCAGAATGATAATGTGGCTTGGTTGAAGTAGAAAATATCTAGGGTCTATTATGCATATTTCAACTTTATGTTTCTGGCCTCATCCATGCATGCATATCCAGCATTGGTACTTAGGGAACTAAAGCAAATGAGTGATTTTACAGTCCTTGAGGAGGTACCACATTTTCTACTGTAAAATTTAATACCCTCTCGATACCTCCGGTACTAGGAGGTACCAAAATTTACATTAAAAAAATTGGTACCTCTCGGTACCTCTCAAGGACTGTAAAATTACTCAAACCAAATTGGGTTAGATTGCATGAGTGTCAACCGTGCAATCTATGTAACCGCTATGTGAGCACAAAAGTTGATATACTTTTCAAAAAGAATACATTTGATTCTAATTCAGTAAACTTTACATAACCAACTTACCAAGGTGATAAGTCTTGGTGGCTGGTAGAACTGATGAAGCATTTTCAGCCATAGCAAGACCAGCTCTTAGTATCGGAACAACCTGTTAAACATGCTAATGAAAAGACTAAATATATTTGTAGAAAAAACAAATGCCATTGACATATCTAACACTAAGAATTAGATTTACCATGACAGGCTCTCTTGGGTCAATAAATTCAACACTTGAAACAGCTACAGGTGTTTGGATCTCTCCTGTGATTGTTGGCTGCAAAAGTTTTAGAACAATTTAGCATGGCATCATTCTCTCAACAATGAAATGTCTATTGACTGGCAAATAATAATCATGACTAATATTTACACTTTTTTTTTATAGAGCAATATGCATCTGTCAAAGTTGAAATATGTGTATATGAAAAAAAATGCAAAAAAGGGCGCAAAATGGAAGCATTATGAGTTACAATAACAACTTAAGATATTTGTGCATTCACCGTTTTACAAGGTATCAATTATCCATGCAATTTCAATACTTAGGCACATATATCCCTTATATAGCCTAATTTCAACTTCCAACGCTTCAGAAATGTAAGATGGATCCTAGAAAATTACGGATAAACGATCAGCCAAGCGAGTTTCCCACTCACCAGCCAATCTCTGGAAGCTTCATATATAAGCAACCGACCAAGCTCCGCCATGGCACTCTCTACCACAAAAACAGATTGCTCAATGTTATCCTATCAAAACTTTATCGCAACAATTAGCCAATTAAATCATCTGTGTAAACACATTTTTCGTATCGCCATCACTTCACCACTATCAAGTATCAACACGCTAATCCACGGCTTCGCTTTAACGAATTGTTTCAGATTCCACGTTTCTCAGTAATACTATCAAGTACCAACTCATACGTCATTCAGAAGCACACTCACTGAAGATGGCGCAGGGCGTCTGCTCGTTGCGCAGGACGGAGACCCAGTGCTTAATCAGCGGGTGCGGCGGCACGAACACCTGCGAAACAAAAACATCACGAGGCCACCCACTTTGAGCTTAGCGCGCACGTGCACAAACGAATTGACAAGGACAAGCAGAGGCAGCGTCATCGAGAGAGAGAGAGAGAGAGGAGCCAGATCCGCACCAGCATCTGGCCTCCGGAGGAGGGCGACCGCGCCCCCGTGGCGGCGTCGGGGCTCGCCGCCCTTGCCGCCGTCAGAGGCGCCCTTGGCCTCTGTTGGACGAGACGCAGGACGGGGGCGGTGGCGGCGAAGCGCGTGGACGTGGCGAGCGCGGGGGAGGGGAGGGAGGAGGAGGAGGAGGAGGCGTGCGCGGATTGGCGACGTGGCGCGCACGGGCCGCGGCGGAGAGGCGCTCCCGCGGCCGTGGCGAGCGACGGCATGGCGAATTGGCGAAGGACGAGGTGCGGATGCGGGGGACGAAAGCGAGGGCAGTGAGGTGAGCGATGTGGGAAGTGGGATACGGTGGGGTCGTCGCTCTTGTGTTCTGACGCAAATCTCGAGGTGCTCTCATCACCGTTCAGACTTCAGAAGTTCAGAGGCTTCAGCCTCGTATAAGTTGAGATTTTGCGCTAATATTTGGAAATCGGTGGATACTCCACGTATAAAGACAACACTCGATATCTAAATGATACACCAGTATAATAAAAATCGTTTGTTTGGTACCGAGTTAACTATGGTAGAATATAAATTACTCAATATACATCAATTTACACTTAAAAATGTTGAGACAGTTTTATATAGGTCTAGTTTACGCGGGATAATACCTATCATGTATTAAAGCACAAGCTTCGCGCTGGCCCTTGAGATAGTGATGATATCGAATCCCATGCCTTCATAGCCATCTCAAGCTCCACATCGCTATCTTAGTCTCGTCAAATCCCATGTCATCGCAACCCTCTCTTCTCCTTGAGCTTAATCGGATTAATGTTGTCGGTGGAGGAAGGGGCTTTAGTTATGGCTCCGCTACTTTCATCGTAGTAGGGAGAAGGCGGTCAGGCAAGAGGGGCATCAACAACCATACTCTATCACCAAATCGACATTGTTGGTGGAGAGAGGCCAAGCTTTGGCTCCGTTACATCCGCTAGGCTTGATTGAGGAGACAATGATAGATGCCGAACTCGATCTTAGCTGAGACGGTGGAGCCTATGTCTCGCTAACATTCTTACCTCTTTGTACCCACTTGAGGGGATACTGCACGAGCCAGTCTCCTAGCATTCCAATGAGATGTTTGATATTGGTGTGGGCGATGATAGGAGTTCTATAACACATAAAAAAAGAATATTTCATCTTATCTTTACCTGTTAATGCAGGGCAAAAAAGACAATGGATAAATATTGATTGCACCGTACCGTCAACTTGTAAGAGTTTGAGAGAGGAAAACAAATGCTATACAATGATTCATTATACCAGCAAAGATGTGTGATACTTTAACAAACATAAAAAGAATTCCCTAGAGACGATCGTACCACCGAGTTCGTGGCATAATAGCATATTGTTCTGTATAGCTGAAATTCTGGGTCATCTATATATACTTTAGACAAAATTTTTAGCGCAACAAAAAAAAAATCAAAATCCAACGCGTACATAGATAGGCTCGGCCCATCCAAAGGCCTTGATTGGCTATCCAACGGCGATAGTGGGCCAACGTTTTTGTGCATGGGCTACCAAATCTAACCGCGGCACCACCACACCAAGCCTCGTGACACCTCCTTCCTCTCGAAGCAAAGCCGAGGACGTACGACGACTTCTCCACGGCCAGAGTTCCCCTCTTTCCCCTTCCCAATCCTCCGATCTCATCCCCCGGCTCCGGCGACGCGGCGGGGCGATGCGTAGCTGCTGAGCGCGCGGCGCCACGACCACCACCCCCCACCTCGAGAGCGCGGCCATGGACGAGGGCTACGCCAACCTCCCCACCAGCCACCTCCTCGGCTCCGTCCCCGTAACCGATCCCCCCCTCCTCCTATCCGCTTCGCGTGTCTCGTTTTTTGTGTGATGTTTTGTGGTGTGATGATTTGGGTGTGATGGTTTCTGTAGGCCGCCTTGACCCCCGAAGAGAGGAAGCCCTCACCCGTCGCCGAAGGTAGCAGCCCCCCCTCGATTGCGTGTTGGGTTTCAAGGTTAGTGCCATTGCGATTGTCACGGATTGCTGATTAGGTTTCGGTTGGAAATGCAGTTGGCACCTCGCGTCTGCAGCAGTTTCCTCCTGCTCTTGGCGCTACTGGTGGTGTTGGTGGAGGAGGAGGAGGGTATCAGCCTCCAGGGACCCCTGCAGGTAACAACAGGTCGCAGCGTTAAAAGCGTCAGCACATCCTGTATTAGGTTCTTCCGAGTATTCTGCTGGACAGCGCTACCGCTATCCGATTAGTGGGTATGTTTTGGTGCAATGGCTAGTTCTGTGGTGTACTTGCTTATGGGGTTATATTAGAATGCCAAGTCCCAAGAGTATATAACAGTCTAAGGCTTCTTAAAATGGAAATGATGGGTTCAAGAGCACATCGCGCTCTGGAAGAAATAATTTCGTTGCTTAGCTTAGTAATGGCGTTATATTCTATTTCATTGCGAATGAACTATGTCCCATGATTTTCCTCCTGAATACTATTTTTTAAGAATGTGTGTCAGAGAACGCCTCGTGCATTTAAGAAATCAATAGAATTTCCACCCAAATATGGCCGCATGTATTACCCTGCTACTGCTTTGATGTTATCTTTTAAGGTTCATGTGCAAAAAAGTACTTAGAGTGGAGTAAAGCTCACAAAACAGCAATATGTTGATTGGATGTATGTAGCTCCATAGAAATAAATCTTGCATATGATATTTTTTTATCTTGTAGATAGCCAAGAACCTCAGAGCATCCTTTGCTTGAGTTATTTGTTTGAGGTGGCTGTTTTTACGGAGTGCTTCCTTGTGTGCACTCAACAAAATGTTCAGATCCTCAGAGAAAAATATGATAGTGGACTAGTGGTATTCTAACCATTTCCAACTGATGCAAGAACTGCACCTTCTTTTTCGTTATATATTACTTTCAAATTTGATCCCTGTCAATTGTTATGTTTCAGTTAGCGCAATGATTGTACTTCACTCAAAGCTGGATCTTAGATGGCATGATACTGATTATCTTTTCCCATGTGTTGCTCCTTAATTTTGCAGATGGAGATGTAGAAACTCAAACAAATTGGAAAGGATACTTCAATGTTGCATCTTATGCTCCATATTTCAATGTTGATACTGATGTTGTAGTTGACAGGCTCATCAGTTCGGTTTATCCAATGGATGGGTTTTTCAGGAAGATTGATGCTAATCCTGACATGTAAGTATCTCCTATCAGGCTATTACCAATCTGTGGTCACCCTTCACGTTTAAAAAATTCGACCTTAAGTACCCGCTGGTATTGATATCATAATTTCTGATGAATGGATTCATGATGATAGGATACAATTACAGCGAAGGATCATATAATTGTTTGTCTACATTATATAATGTGTGGTTAATGCGCAAGTGATGTTTTAAGTTGCATATAACATGCCATAAATATGTTTTGAAGCAGTTTCAGCGTGACATAGGCATTTGGTTAGGTGAAGTACTATATACTTTACAAAACTATGTTGTAACAGTGCTAAGGCATATGGTGCAATAATTGAGATTATTTATCTAGGACTAGAAGCATGATTTTAAGGAGGAGAAGGACATGCAAGTTTTTTCAAGGAACTTTTGACCCATTGTTGTATTGGTGCATTTTTGTAGTAACTTATCTACGCTTTTAGATTGCAATAATTTTGATACCTGGAGCCAACTTATTCATATGCGATAAATCATTCTGCTGTTTGCAGGTATGGGCCCTTATGGATCACAACAACACTGATATTCATGCTAGCTGCATTTGGAAACTTTGCCACTTATCTGATGCAAAGGAAAACAGACCTGAACATATGGAGCTTTGATGTTGGCTATTTCAACTGGGCAGCATCGGTCATGTATGGTTATGCTGCCGCAGTGCCTGCTATATTCTTTTTCCTGTTTCAGTATTTTGGATCACGCCCAAGCCTTGTTCGGTTTTGGTGCATGTGGGGATACTCTCTGTTTATCTTCATCCCAGCATCTGTAAGTATTCACCACAATCCATTTCTTTGATGGTTCGGAGATGTAGTCTCAGAAATAACTGTCAGTGAAAATAATCCATGATGTTACCAGCATTTTTGCACCTCCTGCTCCTGCTCAAGAAGGCTGCTATGTCTAATGCAGGCACTAATTTTCTTTGCTTCAGGTACTGTTACTTATTCCTGTGGAATTTCTTCGATGGGTCATCATAATCCTTGTTGGTGGTGCTTCATCTTGGTTCATCTCCTTAAACTTAAAGGAATGCACTGAGGGAGCTGATATGATGGTTTTGATTGCTAGTGCTGCAGTGCTCCAGTTTACTCTGGCACTGTTCATCAAAGTTTTCTTTTTCGCCTGAGATTGTCTTTTGGTGTTGCTCAGGTCTGCCTCTCCTTTTTACCTTCTACGACTAGATTTCATAGCATCATAACCTTCCCAACAGTACACAGACCACGCCTTTATGAATTTTATTTAGTAGTCTTTTATTGTAGCAGTTCATTATCAAATTGGGTTAAAATATTCTAATACATTATATTTTGCTTTTGACAGGTGAGCTTGATGTTTTGTCTGCTCCAATCATTCTGTTCTGGCAAGCATCCTTTTGAGGACCAAGCGGAGTAGTTTTACTTGACATACATATTGACACTAGATTGATAGACCTTTGTGTTTTGTTCATGAGTTTTTTTTTACTCCTTTAGTTCACAGAACTTCACTGTATGTTTCAAGTCGGAATTGCTGAGCTTGTCATCTAAAATTGCATAGTGAACCTTCGACCATTTTGATCTTCAATAACCATTTGACTATATTTTGACAAATAGCGTGTTTCTGTTCTTGGTTGAGTGATTGACACCTTTTTTTAGTTTGAACAATCAGCGTCTCTGTAGCATCATTTTTCAATTTTCATGTTATCGTAACCTGCTATAGTCATTGAGGTATAGTTTATATCAGTGTATGGGTACATAACATGCGGTTTCCAACGACTACCTCGTTTTTGTGCATCACAATATCACATCACTCTTCATGTACAAAAACTGAATATCATCAGTGTGGTGTAAACGGAGTTCTTCTAACCATTGTAAAGTTTGTCTCCAGCCTGCCCACGAAATTCACGAGTCTGGACTGAATTATGCTCAATTCTAAACATTCCTGTAGATCCTTGAGTGATTAACTCTTTTGCTAGGATTGGAGAAGAACGATAAAAGCTTTACACATATTATCATGGAAGAAACCTTTGTAGTGAATGAATTGCATAATCGTCGTAGTAGATCCCATCAAATCAAACGTAACGTGTGAGAACGTAAAGCTACAGCTCAAATAGAGCTACGTTTGTTAGCAGAAGGCTGCAAAATTGGTCACTGCTGCTAATCAAAACCGCATGGCTATCCTGGATGGGCCGAGACCAGCCCATCTCAAATTCGTGATGGGCCGAGACCGCATGGCTACACTGGTCAATGCTGTCGAAGATGGGCCTAGCCAGGCCTAACTCCTCAAATGCATAAAGGGCTTAATTTAGGCCCAATACAGTTCGGTCCACTAAAAAAAAATGCTATCTCGCTGAGTAGAAAGGGCAATACGCAAGCTCCTTTGGAAGGCGTAAATCGGCGAGCTCTGCAAGTCTTGAAGACGTAAAGAATGTCTCGTCATCATCAGTCCCTTCGTCCGTTGCGTTCGATGGGCTCCTCCGCCGCCGGCCGCCGCATTCGCCGTGACCTCGCCGCGCCGTCCTGGTGTACGAAATTTTCCTGCACACGCAGGGCCGCAGTGTAGAGTCCAATCCAATCCAATCTAATCTCCGCTGACATCTCCCCACTCCAAGCCCACACGGGCCACGGCCACACATCGACGCTCTCCGTCCGTAGCATGACACCAAGAACCGCGGCGGCGCTGTCAGGTCTACTCCGCGGCAAGAATGCAGTGAACCTCGCACCAGAGCAGGTCTCGAAGCTGCTTGCTACGCGCGCGTCACCTGCCCGGGTGGAGGATGGCGTCTGTCTCCGTGACCCTCCCGGTGCCCGCTACCCGCTCGACGAAATTCCTCGCCGGGATGCCGCGGAGGGCGCCAACCGCGTACTCTTCGACTATGCGCGGCGCGGGATGGTCCCGGAGGTCCTGGATCAGTTCTCTGTCGCGCGCCGCGGCGGCGTGCTGGTTGACAGTGCCACGCTGTCCTGTGTTCTCAAGGTTTGCGGATCAGTGCCAGACAGAGTTCTTGGGGAGCAGCTGCATTGCCTGTGCGTCAAGTGTGGGCATGATCGAGGTGAGGTCAGTGCCGGTACGTCGCTTGTCGATATGTACATGAAGTGTGGTAGCGTCTGTGAGGGGATAGAGGTGTTTGAAGGAATGCCTAAGAAGAATGTCGTCACGTGGACATCGTTGCTAACTGGTTGTGCTCACGCACAGATGCATTCGGAGGTCATGGCCTTATTCTTCAGGATGCGTGCTGAGGGTATATGGCCCAATCCATTCACATTCGCGAGCGTTCTCTCTGCAGTAGCGAGCCAGGGTGCACTTGATCTTGGGCAGCGTGTGCATGCTCAATCAGTTAAGTTTGGATGCCGCTCGACCATGTTTGTCTGCAATTCTCTGATGAACATGTATGCAAAGTGTGGATTGGTTGAAGATGCCAAGGCTGTGTTTAATTGGATGGAGACCAGAGACATGGTGTCATGGAACACGTTAATGGCAGGTCTTCAATTGAATGAGTGTGAACTGGAAGCGCTACAACTGTTCCATGAATCACGAGCCACCATGGGAAAGATGACACAGTCAACATATGCTACAGTGATTAAGTTATGTGCAAACCTCAAACAACTGGCCCTGGCACGGCAACTCCACAGCTGTGTGTTGAAACATGGGTTTCATTTGACTGGAAATGTAATGACAGCCCTCGCGGATGCTTACAGCAAATGTGGTGAATTGGCTGACGCTTTAAACATATTTTCTATGACTACGGGATCTCGGAATGTTGTTTCATGGACAGCTATTATCAGTGGATGCATTCAGAATGGTGACATTCCTCTCGCTGTTGTTCTTTTTAGCAGAATGAGAGAAGACAGGGTCATGCCAAATGAGTTCACCTACTCTGCAATGCTGAAAGCATCACTATCCATCTTACCTCCCCAGATACATGCCCAGGTCATCAAGACCAACTACCAGCATATCCCATCTGTTGGAACTGCACTTCTTGCTTCATACTCAAAATTTGGCAGCACTGAAGATGCCCTCTCTATATTCAAAATGATTGAGCAGAAGGATGTCGTTGCATGGTCCGCAATGTTGTCTTGCCATGCCCAAGCTGGTGACTGTGAAGGTGCCACATATTTATTCAACAAGATGGCCATCCAAGGAATCAAGCCAAATGAGTTCACAATATCAAGTGCGATTGATGCCTGTGCTTGCCCATCAGCTGGTGTTGACCAGGGTAGGCAGTTCCATGCTATTTCGATCAAATACAGATACCATGATGCAATTTGCGTGAGCAGTGCACTTGTGAGCATGTACTCAAGGAAAGGGAACATTGACAGTGCTCAAATTGTCTTTGAGAGGCAAACAGATAGAGATTTGGTTTCATGGAACTCGATGATATCAGGGTATGCGCAGCACGGTTACAGCATGAAGGCCATCGAAACATTTCGACAGATGGAAGCTTCGGGTATCCAGATGGATGGCGTCACATTCCTTGCTGTTATCATGGGATGCACTCATAATGGTCTTGTTGTAGAAGGCCAGCAATACTTTGACTCGATGGTCAGGGACCACAAGATCAATCCCACCATGGAGCATTATGCATGTATGGTGGATCTATATAGCCGTGCAGGCAAGCTGGATGAGACAATGAGTCTTATAAGAGACATGCCATTCCCTGCAGGTGCAATGGTATGGCGCACATTGCTAGGTGCTTGCAGAGTTCACAAAAATGTTGAGCTTGGGAAGTTTGCCGCAGATAAGCTGCTATCGCTTGAGCCACATGATTCATCTACATATGTGCTTCTCTCGAACATTTACGCGGCTGCAGGAAAGTGGAAAGAGAGGGATGAAGTGAGGAAGCTCATGGACTCTAGAAAGGTGAAGAAAGAAGCTGGATGCAGCTGGATTCAGATCAAGAATAAAGTTCACTCCTTTATAGCCTTTGACAAGTCACATCCTATGTCAGATCAGATATATAAAAAGCTCAAGGTAATCATAACCAGGTTGAAGCAAGATGGTTATTCACCGAACACAAGCTTTGTGCTTCATGACATAGCAGAAGACCAGAAGGAAGCCATGCTGGTTGCACACAGCGAGCGACTAGCTCTTGCCTTTGGCCTGATAGCTACACCACCTGGAACACCCCTTCAGATTGTCAAAAACCTAAGGGTGTGTGGGGACTGCCATATGGTTATGAAGATGGTTTCGATGATTGAGGACAGGGAGATCATCATGCGAGACTGCAGCAGGTTCCATCACTTCAATGGCGGGGCCTGCTCCTGTGGTGATTTCTGGTGAATGAAGGGCAGAACAAACTGACTGGATAAGGTGTACGCCCTGGCAGTGCCAATTTGAACAATATTACTGTGAGTTGACATTGGAGTATTGGGTTGTCTATAGTTGATATCAGTACAAGCCCACAAATAGTGTTGTAGTTGCTTGTAGAAGCAGAGATCAGTGTTAATACTAGAGCATTGGTTTGTTAGCATTGCCAGAGAAAGCCAGTTGCCACAAGTGGTATAATTGCTTTATGCAGAAACAGGAATAAGCTTGCTCTCATTTTTTTTGGCTTTATGTTTGATGAAGTGAAACCGTTCATCAAAGCAGCATGTTTATTACCTTCTCAAGTTTTGGCATGCTGAATTACAGGAATCTACAGCTACACTGGACCGCAAAGATATAGAAGTTCTTTTCACCAGTTCAGTTATGCATTCATAATCCACAACAGGCAGTTTTACTTGTGTTTTAATACTGGAGTGGCTCTACAATGCCTGTGCAAAGAACAAAATTGTCCTATGTTTGAATGAATGTATTGGTAATCTGATGGCCTCAATAACACTAATGGACTATATTCAACAAGGACAGTTTTCAGAAATAATGCCATACAGTAGTCCAAGCAACATTTTGTTTAACAGGAGATGAACAAACTCATGAGAAAGCACCTCCAGAAGCTCAACTTCACTGCACCAGTCAGATCCAGGTAATCCACATTTTCTATTTGACTCAACCATTGCAATGGCAGTTTCTCCTGTAGGAGGCTTGTGCTTTTCTATAGCTGCTTGTTGCCTCCAAAGTACAGTTGTGAGTTGTCTAGAATAGTATAATGCGTGTGAAACATTGGTAGTTAATGCCCTCTTGGAAAGAATAGGTGTATTTAGTCCTTCAAATTAAGGAGTTGTTTGCAGTAGTATGCTCTATTCCATCCCCTTCACTTCAGAGGATCTTTTTAATATTTTTTATGGATACAAGCATTCATGCATATATGCAAGTGTTGTAATGAAAATGGGCACTTCCTTCATTCATATTAGTCATGTAATCGTGCTTTGCGCGTCTTTAGGGTCCCGTTTAAGAACCCTGTATTGTGCCATTTCAACCTGTCCATGGCTAATTGTTACTGTTATGGCTCTGTGTAAATCTAACCAAATATTACACTCTGAACTAAACAATAAAGTATTCAACCTTCTAGATTCTAGAGAAGCCTACTGTATTCATTGTATCATTCTTCAGTAAGTAACTCACAATTAGATCCAGCAGGAAGTATGAAATGCAGGCAGACAGGTTTGGAGTAATAATGACAAACACATGCATAAATCGCATATTCAGAGTTCAGACTATATGAATATCATGAAAATGTAGGCACCTCGTTCGTATGAAGCAAACTGTTAATGGTGGAGGGGGAAAAAAGCATGATTCAGTTTAGGTGTGACCGTGTGAGCGAGATTAAATCTCGAGCAAAGAAGGAGAAGAAAGTTCCTGCCTCAAAATTGCCTTCATCCTCCCTGCGTCTCGGCCTCTGCTTCTCTTGCTGCTGCTATGGATGGGCCAGCAATGGCCTGGAGATGGCCCTGCTTGTTGTCAGGATCTGGAAGTTCAGAGTAGCCAAATTTCTGAATTTTTGCTGAAGATCAGGTCTCTAATCTGGCTGGGGCTGACATATCATCTTGGCTTGACACAGGATAAAATGTGTCAGCTAGGCATCCTTACACTCTGTCTCCTGCTCGCCCACCTGCTCATGTTCCTCCTCTGCAACTTCTCCTACTTCCGTTCATCCTTTTCCTGTTCCTCCTCCCCTAGCCTACAGAAAATACAAGGAAAAACATGTTTGAGATGTGTATCCTAGGAAAACATTTTGTTTTACTAAGAAGTGAAAAGACCAGGTAATTGTGTAGGAATTGTGATGTATATTCTACATAGGGTATTTTTGTTGGGTGTTGGGGCTTGAAATAAACATGATGATACCAGATTGAGATAAGATTGTCACTGATTTTTCTTTTTGGGTGGTCATGCAGCCATGGAAGGATTAAAAATCAAAGGAACGGAAATCATTGTTGTGCTAGTGGCTCTGGGTACGTAGAAGATTCTTCAACTGCATGCAGTTCATCTAGCTCCAATTGACTATGCAGTTCATGAAGTGCAGTAAGCTAGAGCTGATCAGGTATGTTTACGAAGATGGAATAGTGACCTTGCAGAGGGAACATCATTTTTATAAGTCAGCCACAAGAATTAGAGATGTTATATTTATTTGATGTTGGGAATACAGAATGACATTTGAAGGTTTTGACGATACAGATTTAAATACCAGCATATAATGGTGAGTTGAATATTGGCCTGAATATTTCTAATTGGCTGTGCCAGGTCCATAACAATGATATCAGTATAACCAGGAGTTGTTGATGTTCAGAAGAACAGGACATCATGTATACTTGGAAAGTACCTGGGAAAATGTTTAGAAGAAATGAGCAGGAACTGAAATCTCTTGGTGAGATTTAGGCTTGCACTTCCTGCTCCTGCTCAAGAAGGCTGCTATGTCTAATGTAGGCCCTAATTTTCTTTGCTTCAGGTAGTGGTACTTATCCCCGTGGAATTTCTTCGGTGGGTCATCATAATCCTTCTTGGTGGTGCTTCATCTTGGGTCATCTCCTTAAACTTGAAGGAATGCACTGAAGGAGCGGATATGATGGTTTTGATTGCTAGTGCTGCAGTTCTCCAATTTGCTGTGGCACTGTTCATCAAAGTTTTCTTTTTCGCCTGAGATTGTTTTTTTTGGTGTTGCTCAGGTCTGCCTCTCCTTTTACCTTTTAGCGACTAGATACCATAGCACCAAAAACCTTCCCAACTGTACACGGACGGTGCCTTTATGAATGTAAGTTAGTAGTCTTATCATTCTATTGTTCCTTATCAAATTGGGTCAAAGTATTCTAATAGATTATATTTTGCTTTTGACAGGTGAGCTTGATGTTTTGTCTGCTCCCATCATTCTGTTCTGGCGAGCATCCTTTTGAGGACCAAGTGGACTATTTTACTTGACATACATATTAACACTAGATTGATAGACCTTGTGTTTTGTTCATTTCTAAGGGTTTTTTACTCATCTAGTTCCAAGAACTTCACTGTATATTCCAATTCAGAATTGCTGAGTATCATCTAAATTTGCATAGTGAACCTTGGACCATTTTGAAGTACAATAGCCATTTGACTATATTTTGACAAATGGCGTGTTCGTGCTCATGGTTAAGTGATTGACACTTTTTTTTTTTAGTTTGAACAATCCGCGTCTCGGCAATTTTCGATTTTCATGTCATAACCTGCTATAGTCATTGAGGCTAGTTTTATCAGTGTATGGTTACACCGTATACCACATGTGGTTTCCGAACACTATCCAAAATCTGAAAGTCATCAGTGTGGTGTAAACGGATTTCTTCTGGTTATTATAAAGTTTGTCTCCAACCTGCCTACGAAATTCATGATCCTGGACTGAATTATGTTCAGTTCTAAGCATTTCTGTAAGATCCTGTAGTGATTAACACTAAATTGCTAGGATTGGGGCAGAACGACAAAAGCTTACATATCATAGGTGAAATCTTTATGGCGAACTGCATGATCGTCATAGATCAAATCAAATGTAACGTGTGAGTGAGTAGCAGACAAGCAGCAACCAGCAATGCCTCCTGGTCACAGTTATTAGCGGAAGGCTGCAAAACTGGTTATTGCTGCTAATCAAAACTGGTCAAGATAAACTTGTTCTCGAATTTTTTGGTTCTCTTTGGGCACATCACCCGGTGAAAACAGAATTTCAAGGAAAAGAAACATGGCCAAACTACGAAAAATACAAGATGGCGCTCCCATTCCTCACTTTTATTCAACTTTTAATCAGACCCTTCACTTTTCTCAGCCAAGACAAGTATTCATGGCACTCTTTGTTTATCATGTACGCATGTAAGAAGTCGGTAATATCAGTCGAAATGCACCTACTCTTCAAGTAGGAATACACTGCCTTCTGAAATTCCTCAGGAAGATTACTGCAAAAGAGTTTACATCCATGATCAGTAAAATGACAACATGCACCATAGAATTAAAAAAAAGAGAGTTGATGATCACCTCAACTTAGCTTCAAGACTGACCGAATCACCAGATTCATCATTCGGTTCAAACGACAAGCTCTCAATGATGAGTTCGTTAGGGTAAGAGCTACAACTGATTTTCAAGTATGAAGCTGCTTCTTTGCGAACCCTCACTATCAAAGGGATACAGTACTGGGCCAGGACACCATTGCCAGTGTGAGTTATGTGTTTGCCATCTTCACACTGATCCTCTTGCTCGCCATTTTCCTCAGCTTCATTGACAGCGCTTGGCAAGAACACTTCCACTTCAATTTTTTCTTTATGGTCACTCCTCTTAAGCGTCATCATGTTGGTACCATCCTTATCTTGGATTTCAAAAGGAAAGCCTTCACCTAATTCCTTTGACTGGCAGAACATAAACACACATTACAATTCCATATTAAAAAAGGATGGCATCTTTCAGCATCTCAGAAATCTAGTTTGCCATGTAGTACTACTACAATTGTACACTACTCCTTTCAAAGTCTAAACAGACATGTCCATAAGTTGCAACAAACAAAGCTTATAGCCCCTATCGTTTCGCTTATGCTTATATTTATAAGCCAAAATTTGAATATTAAAACTTAATTTTGAAGTTGATTTTATGTTTTTTTTTCATTCTAGTTTATTTTACATTTACTTTTGAATCAAGGACATATATAAAAGTTTGAACCACAAATTAATTTTTGGTCGCTCAAGTTCGCATGGATTAGCATAAGTATAAGCGGAACAATGAGACTCTTAGCCAGGAACACAATTCAGGGGGCGTCTAAACTCTAAAGAGGCGAACTTAATTGCAGATGTTGTTTTCTCTTTCAGTCTTTTGTCCACAAAAACGGAAATCATCAGTGAGGGATGAGATGAGTAGTAAATACCCAGTTGCGATTCTTGCAATCTTTCTGGGCGTAGGAGATCTCCATGTTTATGACCCGGAGGAGCTGTGCGTCGGCGGCGCTCGTCTGAGGACTGGACAACGATGAGAACAACG
Organism: Oryza meridionalis; assembly: GCA_000338895.3. Classification (NCBI taxonomy): domain Eukaryota; kingdom Viridiplantae; phylum Streptophyta; class Magnoliopsida; order Poales; family Poaceae; genus Oryza; species Oryza meridionalis. The sequence goes on from CM002528.2 coordinate 22,648,799, forward strand.
ACGCGGACGCGGCGCCATGCCGGTGGTGGATATGATGCCGCGGATGACGAACGCGGCCGCCGGATCCGGCACCCCAGGAGGCGAGGAGGCCGCGCGCGGCGGCCGCCCAGGAGGGATGATGAGCTCGAGCTCCGCGTAGGGTAGAGGAGACGGCCATGGACGCCGCAAAGGTTTTTGCGAGGGTTTTCTCTGGTTTTCCCCCATTTCCGTCGAGCTGAAGGTGCCGACGCTTCTGGACCGTTGGATTCCACGTTAGGCCCATCCATGTTTGCCGGAACGGTATAAGGCGCGGCCCATAGTTGTTGGGCTAGAACGGGATCGCGGGTGGCATGTGGGCCATGCTTTTTTTGGGCCTCACGCCCACGCGGGCAGAGGATCTCGGCGCGGCGGCGCTGCCGGTGCCGGCGGCGGCGGGGGAAGGATCTCCGCCGGCAAACCGCCTGGCCGTTCTACTCCTCCGGGCATATGGAGCCGAAGCGCCCAGGTCAGCTTCGTCACCTCCTCCCCACCCCCGCTGCCGCGGCGGTGGCCCCGGTCGCGGATGCCGCGTTGCGGCGTCATCATGCCGGACTCCGGCCTCTCCTGCCGTTCGCCGACCACCTCCCATCTCCCTTGGTGAGGAAGGTGTACTACTACTACCCTCGCTGCGCGCTGCGCCGCCGCGGCCGGCGCCAAATTTCTCTTGCACGACCTGCTTGATGGGCCTGATGGCTGCTTCTCACGGTTCTTTTTTTTTCCCCCAGATTTTCCAGGAAAAAGACTCAGGCAGTCAGACTGAACAATGAGCTTATGAGCATGCTAAAAATCGATGAACTCGAGACAGTTTTTGGGATCCATCACAAAGTGTTCGTCCCTGTCCTGGATACATTTGATTCGAAGCATCTAAACACGGTGAACTGGTATGCAACGCCACGAGCAGCTGAACTGGGGAACTGAAATATACTAAACTTAATTTGGCTGCTGGCTTTAGATCTCCCCGTCCCAGAAATCCTCCAGCGACTTGTAAAAGCTCGTCGGATGGGTCAAGAACTCGTACTTGAAAAGCCTAACCTGCATGTTGCAGACAGGACGTACAGCTCAGGAAAATCTTTAGAGTATCAGGCTTTCAGCAAGTAATTTGTCAAAATATGGAGCCATGCCTGTTGAATCTCGGAGAACTTTGCCATCAGTTCTTCAGGGATGCACCAGTCAAATATGCCAATGTTCTCCCTTGTCCACACCTCGTTGTCGCTCTTTGGGAGCACGCTCTGTCCCATCTGAATACCCCAGCGAAGAGCAACCTGAGCAGGAGTTTTCTGCAGCTTCTTGGCTATGGAAATGACAGTAGGATGGCTCAGAACGTTTGGTCCATCGTTCCCTGGTGATCCGGGTGAACCTAATGGCGCATATGCCTGCAAGAATAGCATGAAAAAAAATCAGAGTGAAGTAAATGATTAATATGCTGGGTTACTGACCAAAGTTGGAAAGAAATGGAAAGTAAACAGTGAGAGGATCAGAGGAACGTCTTAATACAGTTCAAACTTACAGAAAGATGAACGCCCTTGGATTGGCAGAGCTTCCGGAGCTTGCCTTGCTGCCAAACCGGATGGCACTCCACCTGGTTGACCGCTGGAGGCACGCGAGCAACATTGAGCAAGTCCTCCAGCTTCTTGCATGAAAAATTGCTCACGCCAATGGCACGAGCTTTGCCTGAATCATACAACTTCTCCATTGCTTGCCATGTAGCTGGGATATCAGGCTTGAGGTAATTTTCCACACTCAATTTAGTACCTTTCTTGGCACGAACTGGACCGTGGACCTGTGACGTGATAAATTGTAGGAGAGATTAAAGATTGTCACAATGGATTAGGAATTCCTGTTACAAAGAGTAAGAAGAACCCATGGCACAAATGCAAATACTATTTATAACTGAATAGTTTTCTTTTTACAAGAAGTATAATCAAGTAGGATATTTTACTAGGTACAAATCTAAGTAGTCAAGCTGCAGATCCTTTAATGTGGTATTAATCGCCTCTGGCACATCTTCTGGAGCATGGTGTGTGCACCTGAATATTTTGGAACATTTTCTTACAGTGAACTGACTTCATTAATCATTTTATATAAGAAAAATTATGCAATACGAAAGGTAGTACAGTTTTAAAACCTACCACAGTTTAGATGTGATGAATAAATCTTCACGCTTAACCGCACCTTCGTCAAATAATTTCTTCAGTGCCAAACCAACCTGCAAAAACGGACGCAACTTTTACCTACTTTTAACTCTAGAGGGATGAGTATTTGACGGTGAAGAAATGTAGTTGAATCACGCTTAAAACCTTAAACTGCAAGGCTATGGCACCAACTGCGTAATATTACTTTGTCGTTCTTAGCGCAACATTTGTTAAACTATTATTGGAATCAACCGCAAACGGTGTATAAGAAATATAAAGTTACTACGTATTTCAGATATCCTTGCATTTCAGTATAAGATTAATACAAAATAGAAGCATGAAGGTTTCAGGAGCAACTTACCTCTTTCTGATTACCATACTGTGGAGAACAGTCAATATGACGATATCCAACCTGCACCAGTACAAGAAGATAACATTTACATCCAAACAGAGGTAAGGACCAGATGATAACTGTTCATATTTTCTTCAAAAAAATGATGAAAAATGTTCATCATTTCAGGTATTAATTAACCCTTTTTGGGTTAACTGAGAAAATGAATGAACAGAAAAATCCAGTCGATGGACATGATTGTTATACGCAGGTTGGATATCGTCAGTAACAACGAAATAGAAGATAATAAGACTATTGCCTATATTGATTGTTAATCATCAGGAAGAAATGAAAAGACCTGGACAGCAGAGCGGATGGCATCTTGAACAGCACCTGGTGAAATTTGCCAGGTGCCGAGACCGACTGATAGGATCGCTGCGTTGGTGTTTAGGACAAAGGATTCAGCCATATTCGCTCCAAAGATCAAACTGTCATTGGTTTCCAAGCTTCCTCTTCTTGTGTCAATGGAATCCAAAAGAGAGCGAACTTGAGCTTACCTGGTGTCTGAGAAGGAAGATCTGAGCACTAATGGTAGGTGGCCAAGGTATGCAGCGGTTGAAATGAGCCCGGTGATCACCAGTAGTCTACTCTTATGCAGCTATATTTGGCTGGATGTCTGAACCTAATTTTTTACTCTAAACTAAGAGCTTCCAGAATCCATTTAATAATACATAATTGACCACTCTAGATGAGACTTAGAGAAATCTGCAACTGATGAAGCTAATGCAATTTGAAATAGAGAAATCGCATCTTGGCAATTGATCTGCCAAAGAGAAGTCAAGCATAACAGCTCAAGTAATTTATTTTAAGGGTGAGTCAAGTCAATTTATATTTCAGAAAGACTTTCGAAACAAGTTTAACTAGAAATATTTGCTGCTGAAGTCATACATCAAGATGCTGACTAACTACTTACTGTCAGCATTTAAAAAATCATCGTACACAGAGAAAACATCTTGTGTCGCTGAAACTTTACTTGTCCCAAATATGCTACTCATATCGCAAACTCATGTCCATTTATGCCATCAGAGATGCAGCGGCCAAGTTATCTATTATCTAGTAAACACTTATGCCATCAGATGACAATTCTAACACTGCCCGTGCTTCTTTCCCAATGAACTCGCCTTCACTTGTTCAATGGCAGTGGCGGGCAGGTTGTGCTGCTGGTGCGGGGTCCGTGTGCTGCTGGACACTGCCCGGTGATGTCCTGTCCCCGGCAGGTGAGGGGCCTGGCTAGCTGGCACCGCAGAAGATGGTGAGAGCTCAGATCAGAGTGGCGAACAGGAGTGCTGGCCTGCTGCCAGCGCCTGGCGAGGACTCGTCGTCGTCGAGGTGAAACATTTTGTATATGTTACAAAATATTTTATTGAATTGGTATGCTTTAGTTAGCCACACAAAAATTACATTTACACCTAGGTAAAACGTATCGCAGGTTACCAAGGAACTGAGCAGAAGAAAGCAGACGTCAAACTACATCCAAAATCTGTGTGATAAAGCCTTCTTTTTAACAAAGAACAGTGTCCAAATTACTGGTAGTTTTGCCGGTAAAAGATTCTGGATTCCGGTTCTTGTAAAATACACGCCAGTACCAGCAAAATGGTAACTGTAGACTTAAACTCCTTTTATTCACTCATTGATTAACATTTCCCCACTTTATTTGCAGCGATTGCAGTTTCCAGTTTTTCACCCACACGAAGAAAGCAAACTTCAGTCCAGCCAAGTCGATCATTAGATTTCGCCATCCCAAAACTCTTCGATTGATTTGTAGACGCCTTCTGGGTGAGTCCAGAATTCTCCACGGATCAGCTTCATCTGCAAATCAAAATCGCCATTCATGAGAACCATCACCAATTCACCATCTTGCCCCAAAAAAAAGACCCAACAAGAACAGAGTTTCAGAGCGTCTGCTGCTGAAGCTGACTCCGGCCTTGCCTGCTCGATTTCAGAGAGCTTGATGAACAGGTCCTCCGGGATGGACCAGCCATAGACGTCAATGTTCTCCTTGATCCTCTCCTCGTGGGTGCTCTTCGGGAGCACGCTGTGCCCCATCTGAATCCCCCACCGTAGAGCCACCTGCGCCGGCGTCTTCCCCAGCTTCTCCGCCGTGGAGACGACCACCGGGTGCGCGAGCACATTGCCCACCGCTTTCATCGATGCTGTCCCCGGCGAGCCCAACGGCGAGTACGCCTGCAGTGACACATGACAAAGAAGAAGATTTGAGCACATGCACTGAAGGAGAAGTTCAGAGTTGGGTGATATCCTGTTCATAATAGCTTCAGCATCAGGCAGGTTAATTACGCTCTTTTTATGTCTTACAATTTATTCTACTGGTAGTAGAATCAGTTTAGACCGTCCATCTTATCTAAGCTAATGGATGATATCTGATTTATACTAGTACCACCTTAACTATTGGCCAAAAGTTTGTCCAAAAATCAACAATGTCACATATTAAAAAAAATAGAGGTAGTATCTATACAACCAGGGGCAGAGCTAGAACGAAATAGAGGGTGGTGTCACTTGCTTAATTTACTCTACTTTAAATCGAGTTTAAGCTTATACGGATGTCTAAGTTTGTATTGAGGGGGGTGCATACATGGTGAAAATAAATAAGATATAGCTAAAAAATTTTCTTGACCAGGTTTCTGGGCACCCCCTAATATACTCTACCTCTGCTCCTTATACAACTCTATAAAATCTTAGGTTCAAACTCAACTCATACGTCAAGATATAAAAAAAAGACAAATTCAACGTATGAATAATAGCATGCTGTTCATATCCGAATTTGTCTTTTTTGTTTTTCGATGTTTAAGTCGAATTTGAACATGATTTTTGGTAAACATATAGATATCACAATACTCGACATTGTCATTTTTTTTTTCATAATTTTTCACAACTATTTGTATTGAATTTGAAAGAAAAAATATACGAGGGGATGTCCCCTCGAGAGATTAGAATCTACTCCCCTGTAAATGTACTCATTCTTGAATAACCGACACAGTAAACTGCGGCTGTCTCACTTTGACCACATATTGCTTTCAAATTATTATATTGTGATGAAGTTGTATGATTATATTTATAATGTTACATACTTCAATAATATAATACTTTCTTTGTCCCAAAATATAAGCATTTTTAGTATAGTAACAAGTCAAATATTTTTAAATTTAACTATTAATAATAAAAAAAATCAATTATGTAAAATTGATGTTACTAGATTTATTATTAAACAATCTATCATAATATGAAACTCTTTTTATTTAAAACATCTTATTTTTATAGATATTGTTGGTCAAAATAGCATGTCGGAGACCGTGTCAGAGTCCAAAAAATATTTATATTTTGGGACGGAGGGAGTAATGTATTTTCATATGTTTATAAAACTTTATGTAAAAAGCGGTCAAAGTTTATGCTTGAATAATTTCAATGTTAATTATTTGAGAATGGAGGGAGCACTAGTTTGCAGTGCTGAGCAACATACTGAGAGGTGGATTCCTTTGGAGTTGCAGAATTTGCGGAGCTTGGTCTGCTGCCACACCGGGTGGCACTCCACCTGGTCGACGGCCGGCGGCACGCGTGCGACGGCGAGCAGGTCCTCCAGCTTCTTGCTCGAGAAGTTGCTGACGCCGATGGCGCGAGCCTTGCCGGAGTCGTGGAGCTTCTCCATCGCCGCCCACGTCGCCGGGATATCGGTCGGGAGGACGTTTTGCCCGCCAAAGCCGGCTCCTTTCTTCATCCTCACTGGCCAGTGGATCTGACGAACAGCGTGAGCATCCTCAGCTCGGATACTGAACTGAACTGGACTGTGAAACTTGTCACGAAATGCAGCATGAATCTCACACGCATTGCATACTCACAAGGTAAAGATCCACGTAGTCAGTCTGCAAGTCCTGAAGCGTGCTGTCCAGTGCAACCGGGACATCCTCCGGAGCATGGTTAGTGCACCTGCAAGAGGTTGCAAGTTCTTCAGTTATGTTCCAAGATTACTGTAATTGCTGGTGCTCGCCTAAGCCAAGAATGTTCAGAGGTTTTGGAATGAGGAGGAAATTAAGAAGGTAATTAACCAGAGTTTGGAGGTGATGAATATATCTTCGCGCTTGACTATGCCCTCGTCGAACACTTTCTTGAGAGCGACCCCAATCTACAGAGCCACAGTGGTTACTGGTTAGGCTGCTCTGAAAACTCAGAGATCGTTCACTTAACTAGGCAAATTGGAGACAAATTTAGTAATTTACCTCCTTTTCGTTGAAGTAGGCTTGAGCACAATCGATGTGCCGATAACCAGCCTGTCGAAGCATAAAACTCAGACACCACAAAAGCACATGAAAAATTAACCTGCGTGAAATTCAGACACAGCACAAAAGAGACATGAAAAATTAACTCGTCACGAAATTCAGACAACGCAACATCACCTTGACGGCGGCGTAGACGGCATTGCCGACGACGCCCGGCTCGGCCTGCCATGTGCCGAGACCGACCGACGGGATCTTGGCGCCGGTGTTGAGGACGAAGGAGCGGGCCATGGTATTCTGCTGCAAGCACTGTACACAAGCCGGAAAATGCACGCAAAATGGCTACCTGGGCACTTGCAAGAGCGGCTAATAATGGAAACCGCGGCGAGCTCGTGCCGGTGGGCGAGATGTACACATCACCGTACCAGTGCGGCAATGACAGGCCGACGGTGTGACTCAGTAGTTCGGCATATATTTTGATGTGACCCTAGCTCATGACCCGCTTCAATCCGAGCCGAACATTTCGCATCTGGTGATCCACCTTGCTGATTGCATTCTCCCACTGGGAAGTGGGATTGCACTGGATACTTCCCCGTAGTACTAGTGACACTTACGGATGGGGATTTCGTCGCGGCTATGAATCCGACACCATGGGCCAAGCATTTAGAGATGGCTGGAGGTTTTTATAGCAGACGACCGGCAACTGTTTCCTGTACTATCTGATTATTATATCTACATCTATCTATATCTCTCTCCTTTATATCACTGTATCTAAATCTTATTTAAACTTATGGGTATATATAAAAATATAAGGAATCGGGGAGGGTCCTTTTTAGTAGATGACTCGTCGGGCCGCCCCCCTTATATAAGTGCTTGCTGATGAAAGTTGGCATGGAAGTGCTAACAGCACTCCCCAAACTCTATAGGTTGCCCTGGAAAGTTTTTTAATATGATTTGACAGACGTTCCTAGGGCAACCCGCTCCGAAGAGGAAGGTTTAGATCTTTCTACATCTATATCTGTATCTATATCTATATCTGTGAGTACTTTAAGCCTTTGAGGAGACACACGCGTAAATATAAAAGGTTAATTGGATATATGCCGTTATAAATTTGACAGTTTTAAAATATGTTATTGTCATTTATCTAATTGGAATGATAGCATTATAAATATACGTTGAAATCGAATACATACCACCACATATCCCTTTGCTGCATTTTCTATTTTTCTTGGATCGAACTGCCCTTATCTTCTACTTTCATCCCCTCCTCTCATGCTCATCTCTTCTTCCTCCTACAGTCTAGAGTGAGTGAGCAAGGGAGCAGAAGAGGGAACGGTCTGAGTGCAACGACGCTTCCGACGACAACGTGTCTAGCGGCGAAGGACGAGTGCGGCAGCACGGACGGTGGCGGTGCTCGAGCCCGCAAGCATAGTAGGCGGTTGAACTCGACGTAGTGGCGTTGCTAGCGCGGTGCTCGTGGCGGTACGGTCCTTAACTACCAAATCCGACCATCAATTTTATCATAAAAATAATTAATAAAGTTTTATCTTAACTTAAATTAATAAGTTAAGTTAATTAACCCATAGAGATCCTCTCTATCCCAATTCTATCATTTAATTGTTGCTCTTAGAAGAATCATATTCTTAAATTATACACACACGTTCTCTGTGGATACGCTACCCTAGAATACTCTTGGGTAAAAGCTACAACGGTATACGTGCGCTTGCAGATTATTCTGTGCTCGTAATAAATATCAGCAGCACTTCTAGTCCCAGAGCTCGAGCATAGTGGCGTCGCCGGCGCAATGCTTGTGGCGGCACTTCTGGTGGCGGAGCTCGAGCGTGGTGGCGTCGCCGGCACAGTGCTCGCGGCGGCACTTCTGGTGGCAGAGCTCGAGCTCGAGCGGCACGACGCGAGTGTCTAGGCCTCCGGGGAGCTCGAGCGAGGTGACGTGGCCGGCGGCAAAGTTTTAAAATTAATCAAATAAATATTAATTGTTTTAAAATTAAAAATAAACTAGAAAAAATGCTCATGCGTTGCAATAGGTGAAGGTTATCTTAATCTTATTATTGTTATACGGTTTAACTAAAGTAAAATTCACTGTAAGAATTTGCTTGGATATTATTTTTACAAGATTATGAGCTACAATTAGATCGTCTCAAGTTAGTATACGAGTTTGTTTTAAAGAGATCTCGTATACGACTCCTTCTCTATATATTTTCAAAAGCAAACGAATTTAAAAATCTACTCAAATATAAATTTGTAATTCCAAAAGCGAATGAACTCAATAATTGACTCAAATACGAACGACGTACCAAAGTACCGATAAAAATATTTTCAACTTTTATAATTGTAGAGAAGAGATATTGATTTATTTGATTCTTTAAAAGCTTTTACCAAAAAAAACTTTTATACATAGCACCGTTTAACCGTTCAGAAAATATGCTTACGAATAACGACAAAGTATTGTAGCTAGTTGCTATTTACAAATTAGAACTCACGCTATAGCTACTACCAGCAACCGATTTACAAACGTAAAGGTTAGCAATCAATGCTAAGGACATGTTTAATAAGGTTCCAAAATTTTAAATTTAACTCTAAAAGTTGAGTATGAAAACATAGAGTAAAGTTGTGGAGCATATAAAATCTAGCTCACATTTCTAAGTTTATTTGTGAAAACACATCAACCAGCTTTCGTCCTGCTTTGTATAGAGCTGACCTAAACTGAAACTTTACCGAACAGACCTAATAATGGTGATAAGGTTGTGTCGGGGGCAGACGCCTAGCGGAGCGCTGCCCGGAGGAAACGCTCGACGACGACGACGATGACAGCTACGGCCGGTCGGCGCTCCACCACTCTCCGATGGCGATCCGCCGCCGCACAGACGTTGTCGGTGCTGCCGTGCTGTGCGCTGGAGCGCTAATCTGTTGGCATCTTGCCCACAGGCCCGCAGCACGCTACATGGGCCTAGATATGCCATGGGCTTCATCATTTTTTCCAGCCCATGTATTACCCGATGTCGCCGCTCTCTGGCCTGCGAAAAGAGGCCCGGGAAGTGGACGATGATCTCACAGGCTGACAGCTTGGGATCAATTTGTTTGTGTCGCGTTTTCTGTTACCGTAAAAGAAAAGAAAGAAAAAAAGAAATCGCACCGAATATTCGCATACCACTTTTCGCCGCCACGCTGACGTAGCAGTAGTATTACTTTCACCTCCACTTCGACCATAGCTTTTCCCTTTCGATTACTAAACTATATAAACCTCTTTTTCGCCAGCATTTTTTTCAAATGCTGAGTAGGGCCAAGACTTTACTACCTTTTATTTTTTATATAATAAAATATATTACAACCGCAAATACTCATAACACACACATTCACCCCCACACACTCACACCTTGGACCCGTTTGGCACATCTCCAGCTAAGCTGGAGTTCAGCCAAACAGTTTCAGCTGCATAAAAAAATGGGAGCGGAGCTGGGTGGAGTTCTCTCACAAAATAAACTAGAGAGATAGAGATGGGTTTATGCAGGGCTCTACAACTACACTACAGACTCAACTCTTGAAATAAAATTTAGTAGTCGAAGCTCTATCAAACAAGCCCCTTATCCCTACGAATATCTCCGAAATATTGGAGCATTTGTCTCATTGTTAATGGGTACTCTCTTCATCCAAAACAACTTAACCTAGTATTAGATGTGACGTTTTCTAGTATAATGAATCTGGACATACTAGAAACGTCCAATCCAATACTAGGTTGAGTTTTTTTGACAGAAAAAGTATATCGTACATCACTGAAAATAATTAGTCGAAAATGGTAACACTTTTATCAAATCTAAAGTTTAAATCCGGATGGATTGATTTAAGCGCAATAAACTTAACCAATTGAGCTACACTCCCTTCGTCTTTTCTTCCATGTTATGCACAATGCACAAAACTTAAAACCCACCAAAATAAAAAGTTACAAATCTCACGTCGAAGAAAAATAATTTGTCAATGGGTCGCTTTACTAATTATTACTACTCATGCTTACTTTTTTACTCTAACCATGCGGTCTATGCAGCATAAATGCATAATCCAAGCAACAACGCCACCTTTCCGTACCAAACTGCCAAAATCTATCTACCCATACGTGCAGCAGCGGTGCAGTTTCGGTGCAGTTTCAGTGTTTTCGGCCTGTTTTAGTTCCCAACTTTTTATTTGAACCTTTAATTTTTTTATCACATTAAAACTTTTCTATATATATAAAATTCTAATTTTTCCATCACATCATTTCAATTACAATTAAATTTTCAATTTTGATGTGATCTAAACACACCGTCACTCGCTCGCCGCCTTGTCAGCGTACGGAACCTCACGTTAACACACGATCGCGACCGCTCATCCCCCACCCCCTCGGCTAACCCCACAGCCGTCGGATCTCCAGATCGGAGAGCCCAAACAAACCGCTTCGTCGACTCGTCGCCGTCGTCGTCGTCTTCCTCCTCGCCTCCGTCATCCACGCGCTCACGCTGCAGCTGGGTCCCGCGCCGCTCTCTCTCTCTCGCGCGCGCTCGTCAGCGTCAGCGTCGCACCAACAACTCTACTACCGCCGTGGCGCCAGCCAGAATTCCTCCCCCTTTTTCTCCCCCTCCTCCTCCGCGAGTGTGAGCGAGCCCTCACCTAGAAACTGCGGCGGTTTTGGGCGCGATTTGGTTTCCAACCACCTCGATTGGAGTGCGCGGGCGGTGATCCGGTTGGCCCATGGCCGGTCGGGGAGGCAGGTGAGGGGGAGGGCGGCGGCGGTGGAGGAGGAGGAGGAGGGTGTTTGGGTGGCGGGGGATGTGGGAGGTGGCGTGGTGGAGGCCCGGGACGTGGGGCGGGCTGGCGATGCGGGTGGGGCAGGTCGCCTTCGCCGGAGCGTCCATCGGCGTCATGGCGTCCGGGGCCGGCTTCGCCAACTACACGGCCTTCTGGTACGGTGCTCTCTCGCGTTCCCGTTTGATTTTGGGGGGCGGAGTTTCGTCTTGTGGTGGTGTTGATCCGTGTAGTGTGTCGTCTCGTCCCCTCTCCGCCTGGAGCAATGCGAGTTGATGATGGCAGATTTGGGTGGGTAATTTCGGTTGGGGCGCAGTGAAGAGCATGAATTTTGCGCTCGATGGTTTTGGAATAATTAGTGAGTAATTGGTTTGCGGCCTTCCAAAATTGGGTAGTGAGGAGTGGATGATTCACAAGGAGCTTAGCTAATTTGCGAGTAGAATCGTAGAAATGAGAGCCTTTCACTATCAAATGGCAGCTGTGCGTTAGCTGGGAATGTGGTTTACAAGTTACAACCTCTAATAAGATCTGAAAAAAATTATGAAGCTATCACTATACTATCCAGTTGTTTATGTTCACGAGGTATGTGTACATGTCATAACTTATAACATTGGCTTTTGTTGTTAATGCTGGTTATATCGGCATTCGGCAAAGATAATTGATAATCCCCTTCGGTTTATGCGCTGTTTCCTATTTTTCATATGATGCATGTGGATTTGGTGTACCTTAATCATTCGTATTACAATTCTAGTGCAGTGATGACCTTTTTCTTGGTAACTTTGTATTTAGTCGGTTTTAGTAGGCACCGGTACAATGGTCCTTCCTGTATTCGCACCCTCTTTGGCGCAATCTTCCTTTGAATCATGTAATGAGTTTGTTGTGGCTTTCAAATTTCAGCTACTTGATTGCATCAATGGGATTACAATCATTGTGGAGCTTGGGACTTGCATGCCTTGACGTGTATGCCTTGACAGTCAAAAGGGATCTCAACAATGCTCTTCTCGTGAGTTTGTTTGTCATTGGAGATTGGGTAATGATTAAACTCTGTAACTCTATCACTTCACTTAACTTGTTGCCTTGGATTTTTTTTTGTTTGATCCAAAATTTTTTAGATCAGCTCCACTAGATTGTTTGTGATAGTTAGGCACATCCTATATGGTGTTACACTTCCTACTGGAGCAAACACCACAAAAGTGCCATTTAGAGGGTACAATAGAATAGATTAGGCAACTTCTGTTGATTGCTGTGCCTTTTATTTTCTGAAGATAACTGATTGCTGCAATATAGTGCATTCTACTATTATATGGCAAGAGGGAGCTTGGTTTGTTGTAGTTCTCTTTATTTTCTATATAAAAATACTATTGTTTGACATGGAAATCTATGTTGTTTGCATGGTATGCAACCTGGTTTGGATTGAGTTTTCAATCAAATTGCGACATTTTTTGAGCAATTGGGGTGTCATTCATGCAACCACGTTTATAATTCACAGACTTCAGCAGCATAAATTGACTCCATCTATTTGATACAGGTAACTGCACTTCTGTCCTTTGCTGCATCTTGCTCAGCTGGAGGTGTTATGGTTCTGTTTAAAAGGGACGTGCTTTTCTGCAGAAGGTATCCACAACTGCCTTGTGGGAGATTCGAACTTGCTGTAGCGCTTGCATTTTTGTCTTGGGCACTTAGTGCTACATCAGCCATTATCATGTTCTGTCTCCTTGCTGCATTCTAGTCTTGCATATAATCCTGTGTAAGTTCTGTTTATAGTGCTGCCTTTTTTCTGTTTTATCTTGTTAGCTTTGATTTTGTATAGGATCATTTTCAAGAATATGTAGTGAACCACACGACCGAAAAGTGGAAATGCTGGGGAAGTTCATAAGTCCTTTAGAGTGAACATTTTCTAGAAACTACTGAATGGAAGATTTGATCGAAATGTTCAGCTCTTTCATGTTGCAACTTCTGCTTCACAACACATCTTCTTTCCCTTATGTTTTGGTTAGTTGTTCATAGTAAAGAAAGACCTTTTTTGAGAGATACCTAACGTTGCGTGCGCTGCTGCTTTATGTACGGACTTGGTGATGCAGCATTCTGTTATTGTCTTAGCATTTTTCTTTGCTACTCCGCAGTTCAAGAGTGACGGTATATTGCATTCTCGCAATTACATTGGTAATTGGTGTGGGTAATAGCCAGCTGTGACCAAGCAGGCAGGTATAGTTGGCAGGTCACCTCTGCTTGATAATAACATTTCTGTTTCAATTAATTGTGATTGCGTACGTCCCTTGATAATTTGGTGAGCCCGTGCACGCTTGAATTTTTTTTTTCTGATATATACACTCAAATCAATCAGCCGCCCTGAAAATAATCTCAGAGGTGCTATGTAAATCTGTTCCGCGAATCCTACTCTAACTGACCTGGATCTTTTTCAACATGTTAAGGCCATGGTGGCTGCATCGTTGGCTCGCTGCGTGCTGTCCACAAAAGAAATAAGTAAGGCAATTCTTTTGGGTTAATTGGAAAAGATATCATATTGAACAGGCTTGTAGTTTTAGCATCATTAACATATACGAGGAAAGGAAAGCCACAACTTTTTCAGAGCAACTAATGTTGCATTTTGCATATACTTTACGCGAGAAAGCGGATAATGCGCCACTCCATTCGTGGGCTTTCAATGAAATGATACCCACTAGAATGAGCGTGAGGCGGGTGAGGATGGGGCGGCGAGGTGGATGGGGTGCTGCCCACTCCATCCTTCTCCCCCGTCGGTGTCAGAGGAGATGGATGGAGTGGGCGGTGAGCTGCGAGCGCTACTGTCCTCCTCCCTCGTCGGTGCCAAAGGCGACGAGTTGCAAGCGTGCAGATGGGTGGCACTGGACTGCATTGTTGCCTCATCCTCCCTCCGCCCTATTGTCCCTGCCGCCACCTTGTTGTCCCATTCTCCTTTCTAATACACCAACCGTCCCTACACGCTCACCGCCTGCGGCAGGCAAGCACTAGCTCGGCCTTTTCCGTGGGGCCCCTCTCCCTTCCTCTTTCCACGAGCAGGGATATTGTGGTCTTTAAACTTTCCAAAGTGGTAAAATATCATGAAGGTAATCTATTGAGTGACATTTTATCATTTGCATAATAGTAGGTGCCATTTTATTGAAACCCTACGAACGGAGTGACATATTTATCGTTTTCTCTACTTTACGCACACTTTGCATCTCTTCGATCATCGCCTCCTAACCACACTGCCAAGATTTCCCCGTCGCCAATACTAGCCAATCGCTCTCATGTGACCAAGGCAACGCCACACGACCACTGACACACCACTCAACCCCCGAACCCTAAATTGGCATGCCGCCATTGCCAGGGAGGACGACGATCGACGGTGAGTAAATTCGACTGGAATTGTTTGGGTTCTTTTAATTGCCCGGCGAGTAGCAAAGGTGGAATTTTTTCTACTGTGCTTTAATTGTCCTAACCATGGAAATGAAAATGTAAAATGGAGTATTGGAGTGCAACACTGAGAGGACAAATCTTGAAAACTTTGTCGAGTAGCTTTGGGTATATAATCACATACACACAGATGCACAAGCTTTCTGTTGCGTCCGTTCTTGTTTGGTGTCAACTCGCATATATCGAGTCCATGGAAACCTGGAGCAAATCACATATGAATTTATTAGTCTGCTGGCAGCAAGTCAATACATATATAGGCACAGCACAAACGCACAGCATTTCTGATGTATCTTCTCTTCTCAGTGCACGGAAGATTGGAAAAGTTGGTATTGCTGTGAAAATTTGGGAGGAATAATTCATCTGCACGCCAAGTCATTCCGTGGCAACGGAGCTTGAACCTGAATATTGCCGGTTTAGGATTGAACATGGCAATATGGCATGATGGCGCGTTGGCACTTCTGAAAAGAAAGACAGGAATTTTCTTTTCTTTTCGAGCCAAATGGGGTCGGAGTTTTAAACACCGGACCCCCTTGTTGCCAGCAGCCGCATTTTGTGACCGTTTCTTTGCCGCGGGTGCGTGCGGCGAGCGCGACGGGCGCCTGCAACGACGGCATGAACCAGCTCGCCGCGGGGGTTCGACGCCGGCGCCGCGCTCCCTCCTGGCCGACGACCTCACCGCGCGGCTGCGGGCGGGGCAGAGGCTGGGCGAGGAGGCCCCGTGCAAGCGCGGCGGCCGCGACCGCGCTACATGTGCTCCGGGACAGCGTGCAACCGCCGCAGCAGGCCCTCAAGTACGACGGCCCGGCCCAGTTCTTCTGATCAGCTGGATTTGGTTTACTACTTCGTCCAGTTTTATAATTCTTAATGTTTTACACAAGTCTCTAAAACATATTTTTGACTATAATTTTGTACTATAATATGTAAAGAGTTGAATAAATATATAATTTTATTTTATTAAAATACTTTTTAAGTCTAAATTATACATCATATTATAGTATCTTGAAACTAAATATTTTAATAGTTATCTATCTATATATATATACCTAATTAAAAAATTAGTAAGGATTCCGTAAAAAAATTTTGTCCGTCGTTTTTTTTTCTTCCGCAACGCCGGTTTTTCCTTTTTTTCACGCCGTTTTTTTCCGGTTTTTTTTGTCCGTTTGTTTTTTTCTCCGGTTCTTGGGCCTGGTTTTTCGCCCCATTTTTTTCTGGTCGCAATTTCTGGTTTTTTTTGTCGCGGTTTTTTTTCCAGTTTCCGATTTTTTATTAGCGGGTCACGATTTTTTTTGTTGCGGTTTTTCTGGTGGGCCCGGTTTTTTCTAACCGTTGTTTTCGATCAGTTTTTTTTTTCTTAGTGCACACGGAAGGATTGAATTTCAAATAGAGTTACCTAATCTTTGTCTTTAACTATTATAAAAATTGAAGATGATTCCATACTCTCCTTACTTTTCATCCATCATCTGTGTTAGACATGTATAAAACCAAATTTGACCGGAAAAAACAACCAACTGGCAACGCAACCAAAAAACCAAATCGAACAAAAAAAATCGTCCACCTGCGACCCGGACAAAAACTACCAGATCGGACTGGAAAAAACTCAGCAACCTAGATCGTAGCAGAAAAACCATGTGTATTATTAAAAAAACAGATCAACCATGTGTATTATTAGAAGAAAAACCAGATCAGATGGACAAAATGAGCGACTCGGATCATACCTGAAAAACCATGTGTATTATGCAACATGTGTATTATTTAAAAACCAAATTGGGCAAAAAAAAAACTCGGCAAAAACCATGTGTATTATTAGAAGAAAAACCAGATCGGACCGGGAAAAAATGAGCGACCCAGATCAGACCCGGAGATCGCCGTTGTCATTTCCTTCTCTATCTATCATAACAATGTTGTCAGTCGTGTTCTGCTGTTCTGGTTTTGTTCGCTGCTAATGTCCACCATCAATAGATAAGTTCAATTGTGGGACACATCCTACCACAGTCCTCTCTGCCGTTTGATCGTCAGACCATCCACGCCTATCTTAAGTATTATGAGAACATGAGTATATCAATGTGTAATGGTGGTTTTTATCTATCCTAATTATCATTAAAATTTCTAATCAATACTTAGCCTAAGAAATGATTTATCCGTAGGATGAAAACGGTCAAAAATGGTCAGAAACGGTATATTATTTTATTATTATTTTCGAAAACGAACGGATACGGTCGGGAAATTTCCATATTTATGAATTCATCTATTTAGTGCCAACTTCAATGCCACGCTGACAGAAATTAAAAAAAATAAATTTTGAAAACGGTAACATCCGTAAAAATATTATTATTATATTAGTTTTGCGGAAACGGTATCGGCACGGTCGAAAAATTTCCATACCGTTTTCACCCGGACCGTAGCGAAGCACGGGCATTTTGCTAGTTAATGGTTAAAGTTGTAATTGTTTGTCTTCCGCCTTCTTCAAAAGGTCAGTAATTACGAAACCAGAGGGTTCATTAATTCTCAATTCTAAGATAATTTTAATGAACGCGTTGTGCTTCTCTAGATTGAAGCCCAATGTTAATTAAGATTGCAGCATGAACTAGATTGAAGAACTAAGATTCTATAGGATGCAATTTTAACACTTTCCTCTCTCTTTTTTTGGCAACCATGCATGTATATATACGTGCTTTGTACATGTACACACTTTTTTTATTGCCATATTCCTCGATGGCACTATACACAACTCTCAACTTTCCACTCTAATTATGGTGCAGAGATCTCCTTGGGAGAACTTGCACCCATGCATCATTTCTGCACATTTTCACAAATCACAATCTAAAGAGAAAAGAAAGAGAGAAAAAAACAGTAACATATACTGCAACTTATGCTAGTATAATATTCACAGTTGCTCAATCTGCATACCACAATTAATCTACCTACCTCCATTGCTACCACCTAAGCAAGTCTTCACTTGCTTTGCTTCCATTTGAGTCGCTTAATTTCTTCTGTCGCCACCTCGCACTTCCATCACCATGATATGATTCATGGTGTTGCAGTCGCCGGCCGACGGTGATGCACCGTGCACCGCAGCGGGGACCGACGCGGCGCCGCCGCGTCGGAATCAGCCGTCGTCGCCTGAGAGAAGAGGCCGCTCATCGCCGCCTGCTGCTGCTGCTGGTACCGGCCGGAGTCGCCGGGGAGGCGGAAGTAGGACGACGGCGACGGCTCGTCGAAGAAGAGGTCGCCGAGGGAGACCTGCCCTTCTTTCCTGTACTGCACCATGGCCTTGTAGATGAACGGGATGAAGCCTTCCATGATCAGAATCTTCAGAAGCTCTGTACTGAAATTTTCAGAAAGAGAGCTTAATTTGCTGGCTTCAGAGAGATGGAGAGAAGTTGTTAGGACACTTGAGAGAGAGGTTCTCTCTTTGGATGGCAATGGAAGGTGATGTGGGCTTAAAAAGGGAGGGAAAGAAGCCTGAACTGGATAGAGACCAAAATGGAGTACTTGTCAAGGATCTAACTGAAACTACTAGTATTATAGCTAGGCAATATGCGAATGCAATTATTAATTTTCCTCTTGACAGACTTGAGCTTAACTCTGAATTAAATGTGTCATGTTTAGAGACACATAGATGGCTTTCAGGTTTTATCTTATTAATAAATAGGGTTTGTGCACTGGGATATTTCCTGCAAAAAAGAGGCCAAGACTTGAACGCAATGGATGTTTCAGTCTTAGAAGGCGAGTTTTACAGGTGGACAGTGATGTGGTGAGTGCAGGGATTTCTTTTTCTCAAATCTAACCCTTGGAAGCATGCATATATGGGTTACCTGCTACAAAAGAAAAGAAACCTCCCTCTTTCAGATCATGATTGAGCATCAAGATGAAGTTTTTTTTTTTTAATCTCATGTTTTCCGGTGGCGTAATCGGTTGGAAAACAAGAATTTTCGCTTCGACTGCGTCACTCCAGCCGACTCTGCCAGGTTAAGCCAAGGCAATCAATCAATTCAGGTGATGACTTCTGAATCACTTGTTTTTGAGTTGTTGCATACCAAGGATGATTAGAGTAAAGAAAAATTTGCAGCTCGTGTGGCTAAGAGAGAAGAATGGAAGGGCGACTGCAGAATTGACCAGCTTAAAGTAAGAGGATAGGTTTTGTTTATTTGATCGTCTGGAAGACGGAAGATGCCGATCAGACGACGGTTCATACGGATGGATATTTCATCGGCTGCCAGTTGTGCTGTGTCAGCAGCAATCTGATTTATCTTTTACCTGGATAGCTGCATCTGATAAGCTAGATGGCATTTTAAAATTGGCACTGATGTGTTTGTCCCAACTAACTGTATTTAGATTGGGATCAAGAGACCACAGAATTCAGCTAGGTTCACAATTTGGGTTCAAAATTCCCGAAACATTGGGTCTACCCGAATTTGTTTAGCTTTAGAAAATAAAAATGGTTCAAATTCAGTGAAAACCTATTCAATCTTTTTTATACTGAAAAAAACAGATTCTTCTGAAAATTTAGAATTTCAAAACTATTTTGCATTCCTAGGTTCTGAACCCTGAGTTCAGCTAAAACCGGATATGCTCGTCGTTTGTAAAACGCCAGGCTTGAGATTTCGCATCAAGATTGCATACGGCCGCTTTCTTTGATATCCAGCATACTGTGCCTGAAACAGTTATCTCCACAATCCACATGCCGTTATCTGATCTACCAACTTAGGACTTAAGAGCGACAGTTTCGCGAGTAGTAGGAATGATTATCCCGTGGGTGATCCGTTGGTGGACAAGGTTTTTCTGTTGGCGCTGCCGGAAAATGCAGATAGTTGGTACTTTGGCGGTCGAATCTCGACGTCGACTCGGCACCAAAAACGGGAGGATGAACTGAGGAAGTTGCATCCTAATCGGCGACTTGCAGATATATTTTTTAGGCTCTATAGGCTTTACCAGGACGCCGGATACTGCCTGTTGGATGTTGGCTGATGGATGGAGGATGGAAGAAACAGTTATGTAGTAACAGATACATGAAACGGACTGCAGGTGTGAAACAGTTATCCCAGTCTAACGGCGACAAAGGGCTCATCTGGGATGAAGCCAAGGAAAGGCACTAGTGTACTATTCACCTCATCCAGAAGTCACGTGTTTATTTTATGGGTTAATTGGATCCATACCACTACAAATATGTCCATTCGAAAAAATGCCACTACTATTTACGATATCGGCTACGTGCCACTATAATTTAACGAAATTAAAACCATGCCACTCCATCACATTTTCCGTTAGAAATCTCCGTTAGAGTCCAACTGCGTGTGGGCCCCACCTCCCTCCCCTCTCTTCTCTTTCCCCTTCCTCTCTCTCACGGCATCACCAGCTGCCGACGTCCATGGCGGAGAAGCACGACGTCGACAGGCAGCTTGGGTACTCGGCGAGGCGGTCATTCACCGGCGTCGGGAGGCGCACGCCAGGGAGCGGCGCAGGTGGGCGCAGAACGTGGGGTGCGCGGAGGACGCGGCGGCGTTCGTGGCCCTCGCTGCCGCCGTCGACCGGATACTGCTGCTGCCATCGCTGCTGCTGCTCGCCAGCCACGCCCACCAGAGAGAGATGGGGAAGGGAGAAGAGAGGGGATGGAGGAAGAGGATGAAGCTGATATGTGGGTCCCACACTGGAGTGTGACGGCGATGTATGAAAAATGTAACGGCAGTGGCATGGATCCAATTTTACAAAGTTCTAGTGGCACCTAACAGATTTGGCGAATAGTAGTGGTATTTTTCTAATATAGCAAAATTGCAGTGGCATGGATCCAATTAACCCTTATTTTATCATTCAGATCAATAAGAAATTACTCCATCCGTCCCTTAATATAAGGGATTTTTGACATTTTGATTTCACTATTTGACCACTCGTCTTGTTCAAAAAAATTTGTGCAAATATAAAAAATGAAAAGTTGTGGTTAAAGTACTTTGGATAATAAAGTAAGTCACAAATAAAATAAATAATAATTCTATTTTTTAAAAAAATAAGACGAATGGTCAAACAGTGCAAGTAAAATATCAAAATCCCTTGTATTAGGGGACGGAGGGAGTAACTTATTTCACATACAACAAAACCAAGCATTGTATGTCTGTACGCATGTATGCAACTAGCGAGTATTAACTTTAAGATGACTAAATCTGGTTAACAATTTAATCTATCATTACACAACCTGAACCTCTTCATTTAAGTATTTGATAGAAGAAGACTACAAATATAACTATCTGATTTGTAAAACCAGGAAATAAAATATTCTTAAAACTTTTGTATGGAGAGAGTACTCTCTACTGCATTAGAAAATAAGGCAAGCATGACCACATAGGGATGGAGCAAGGTTCACAAAACCAAAGAAAACTATTCAATATTCTACAAGTTTAAGGTTTTGATCTAGCTTGAGTTGATAAACCGTTTAAGTTCAAAAAATTAGACTGATTTTTATTTCTTTTTGGCAATATGTGTAGGAGTTTTCATGAGAAATGAAAAAACCACTTAGGAGCAGTTTTCAATCAGTGGATGATTTTGTGAACACTAGGATTGCACGAAGGAGGCATTGCGGAATCAAGAGCTCTAAAGGCTTTCCCTTTTAGGGCCCCTTTGAATCTTAGAATAAAAAAACGGAGGAATAAGAAAAACACATGAGCCTGATAGGAATGCAATTGTAAAACAGAGGATTGCAAGACATATGAATGATCGTTTGATTGTTTGATTGGAGCGCAGAAAAAACACAGAAATTGAATAAGAGAGATAGACTTAAAAGTTTTTTTTCCAAAAGGTTAGATCTCCTGCTAAATTTCCTCCAAAACCTATATGCAATGAGCCATACCATAAAAATTTTATATAATTTGAAAAACTTCAATCCTTTGAATCAAAGGACTACATAGAAAAATTTCCTATAGAATTTTAATGCTATAGAATTCTTTCATAATTCCTTTGAATAAAAGGAGCCCTTAAAGTCTCCTATGGAGTATTTTTTTTGCGGAAATTGCATTCGTAGGAGTCTGCAAACCGCAAATTTAAGATGCAGCTCTGCATACAATAGTTCATAGATGATCAAAAAGGCCTCTTTCAAAATTGCTCAAAGGAAAAGGCTATACATACAGAAATTTAATTGCGAAACTCTTACAGCACTAAAGTAGCATGCTATGAGTAAATCTATATTTCTTGTAGCTCCTATTTAGTTAAATCAAATGGTTGAATTTTCTTTATAAGAATTTATTTGTTTATAAGACTTTATTAAGTACGTAGAGCAGTGTTCGTGTTACAAAAAATAAAATAAAGGGCCTATGTTGAATGAAATGCTTTTTCATGTTCTACTGAAAGACGAACACATGGCGTTTGTTTAACTCCACTTTGATTTGGTAGTTTGTATTTGTTAGACAACTGTCCATACAAAACAAAAAAAAAGGGGGGGGGGGGGGGGGGGGGGAATCAACGTCAAGCATAACAACTCCTAACTATATATCTCTGGGGGTCAACATGAAGCACTGTGTAGTTTCTACTATGTTAGTTGCTTTTGTAACCGTTTTATGTACAACAACAGAGCATCATGCATTCACCCTAGCTTTCAACAAGGTATACAGAGGTTATTACTTCTAGTTGCTACTCTTTGCATATGCACAGCAACACAAGCTTGTTTACATTGCATTGTAAAAAGACAATGAAAAGAATGATATTGCAAGCACTGCCATGTATGCGCATTGGGGCAGTCGTGCAGCATGAACAGACCTCAAACCTACCAAATTCCTAGGAGAACCGAAAGCATGCATCTTCAATCTTTCATCAGGTAGGATATTCCGCGAGAACCAACGTGTGCCACCAACCGCATGAAACGTTTAGCGGGTTGTACGCTTCCACGGGCACTTGGCATGGTACGTTTCTGTCTGTTGAGTCGCCCAAACCAAGCTGTTGGCACAATTAAAAGTTTCAGACATGGTTCGATGAGTTCCATTGACAGATTTGGACAAAGAGCAGAAAGCCTACCTGACCGTACTTGTTCCAACCCCAGCAGAAGACATCTCCTTTATCTGCAAAAAAAATATTCCTGTTAAATTACAGTGTGCAAACCATTGGAGTACAAATTGAACCTTTGGAAATAAATGTATGGGACCTTAAGGGTACAACGTTCATAGTACAACACAAAATGCTAGATGAAGCACATTCCAAGAGAGAGCAAAACTCTATCAATTGAAGGAAATGCAGAATAGAGCCAGGAGTGTACCTGTTATGACTGCACTGTGTCGGGCTCCACACGAAACACCTCTTGCATGCTTATTTTCCAATTTCGAGGCTTCTACCAACTTTGGAACAATCTGCATAAGATTGATGGTCCTGGCATTAATCGATCATTTTTATTTCTAAAACTAGTATCAATGCAGTATAGATTTTTGGAAGTGGAAGAGATTGTCAACAGGACAAATCTACATTATCCTAGTATGAGGTGCCTGAAGATTAGAATTCTACCTCAGCTTGATCTGATCCAGTTCCCAGCTGCCCAAACTGGTTACCTCCAAAGGAATATACATCACCATCAGCAGATGTACATACAGTATGCCATAGCCCAGCTGCTACACGTTGTATCTTCACTCCCATAATAGCCGAAACACACGTTGGGCTTAAAATATCATCCGTGTTCCCTTGTCCACACTGAAAAAAAGGGGATACAACAGTGAATAACGTTGACAAGAAGCTCTACGGGCAACAGTACATACTAAAAAACAAACTTCTCCACCAGATTAACAAAATGCATATCTGAACGCCCCCAATAGTTTGTACTTAGTACTGTTTTAAAACACTGGTTACTGCACCAGTCAAATGTTTTCATTTCCATGTGCTAGTCCAAAGGCCCAACACATTATTATCTCAACTCTTTCAGAACACGTGTTACTGCACCAGTCAAGTGTTTCTCGTTTCCATGTGAAGGCTCAACAAGCCCAACAAGATTATTACTTCGTATACTGGACTGTATTCTCTCCAGGCTACCCATTTAATTACTAGCAGCCGCTGTTGATGCAACTAAGCAACACCCCACTTAATTCCAGCAACAGCTTTAGTCGACCTTACCGGGTAAACCTACACTTTTTTTTTTTGGGGGGGGGGGGGGGGGGGGGGGGGGGGGGGGGTGGGGGGGGGGGGGTTTACATTGTCTAAATAGAACCCTTGTCAGTACAGTTGATCTGGATGATGACTCTATTCGCATGGTTGGACTGGACCTCTCAGCAAAGTTATTACAAAACAGGAGGTGGTTTGCATAAAAATATGAAAATCAAAATCAAACACAATTTATAACCAGTTCACATATTTGGTATACCATGACTAATGGTTGAGCTGGCCTAGATTACAGGTTTTTTTTAATGCACAAAAGGATATTTTACAGTCACAGAACTCGCAGCATGACTCTTTACAACCAATCAGTTATTATAACAAATATTTCAATCAACATACCAAGCAGAATAGACTAATAGAAAGTTTAATGATTTCATAAAGGTAAACGTTCATCCAAGACAAGTTCAAAATTATTGGTGAAACTTAGTCTTATGCATGCAACAGTAAAGCTAACAAATCTGCAAAATCCAGGATGGAACGAAAGGATGTAACAAAGTAAAACAAACCTGTCCATATAATCCCCATCCAAATGTAAGAAGTGTTCCTGAATCTGCAAGAATAAGTTGATTGTCAAGAAATCCAACAGAAGAAAATTTTATTTAGCATGTATGATTTAGATTGTATCCTGGAAAGTGGAAAACGGTAACTCCAAATCTATTGCGAGTATAGTAATAGTACAAGAGTAATACCCTGAGAATAAAAATAGAAGGTGATTCCTTTATCATTGGGTTAATGTTATTTTGGCTGAATGTCTTCTAAGAAGTCATCACACAATTTGGTTTGCACTTTGTAACTCTAGAGTGAGCAGTGCTGAAACTACTTCCAAGTTTACCCACCGAATAATATGATGTCAGGCATTATCTCAGAGTGCTGGGCATCTTAAACACTAAATCACATCAGTCTAGATGATTGATAGTTAATATGCCACTTAATATTTTTAACACAACTGAAAATGTTCAGGGCCCAAAACATCGGCATAATATATGGATGACGATTGACATTACTTTAGTACGAATAAAAGAGAAATAAAGAAAATAAGAGGAACTTGATTCAAAGAGGTTGAGTACAGTAGAGTCTGACCTGTCACCACAGCACTATGACGGCCTCCACAGGCAATTGCTTTCACGCAAGTTGCTGCTCTATCATTTGTTCCTTCCAAAGTTCTGCTACCCATCACAATTCCTGTTCGGTCCTTGCTGTAGAACGCCGATTGAACACAAGGTATGGGATGTGGGGAGGAAACTGTCCGGATCCTAGAGCCTAAACCTAGTTGTCCTTCCCCACCATAGCCCCAACCCCAGACCTGACCAAAATCTGAAGCTTTGGAGAAAATATTTCGCTGATCAGCATGCTTACCTAACCTAGTTGAGTGTGAACTGTGAAGAGAATAGAGCAGTAAACGCCCAATGTAAGTTACCTGACAGCACTAATGCATGACGGCCACCTGCAGCTACTTCCACTATCTTCACTCCTGTATTAAATGTCACAACACAAGGTGGTGCTGAAAGATTTTCATCACTAGATGATTCACTTTCAGCCCCGTGTTTCGATGAAGATAGCCTCCGTCGCTTTGTGCTATCCTCAGAACTTCGGCTTTCAGCAGGACCAGATGCTGCCTTGGTGCTTGTCCTAGACACCTTTGACCTGGGGCTCACTGTAATCGAGTTTCCTATATTACATCTGTAAACAACGGATGTAGAAAAGCTTATATTTTTTATGTAGAACTGTAAAGAAATAAGTAGTAAGCACCACCACCTTGGTCAGTGGCAACCCCACTTTGCCTTTTATCACAATCCATAGCCCCAGTTGCAGAATGGTCTGCAATGACCCTTCCAGTTGGAACGCATTCTTTCCAACCCCATGTGTAGACATCACCTTTACCTGCTTGAGTCGAATTCAATCAGTGTAATGCAAAGTTATCTGCAGTTTTCACTAAAATGCATGGCTCAATACACAACCTGTTATTGCAACACAATGTGCCCATCCAGCGTCAGCCCTTACAATTGCAATATCACTAGGAAGAGGAAATGCCTCCGGAGTTTCCTGAGAGGAACAAGATGTTTACTTCAGTAACAGTTTATAAGTTTATCAAGAATACGTTGGAAACAAACAGAGATACCTCATGCTTCCCAGCAGTCACGTAACTCTGTCCCATATCATCGGTAGAGCCCCAAGTGAATAGTTTTCCTTGCTCTGCATCAGGCAAATACAAGCTGTGTCAGTGTCAAGCTCAATTGACGTACGGAGTAAAATGCTAATAGCACACAATCCGACCAAGCAAAAATGCAATCTTCTAAAGGTTGACAGAACTACCTAAAAACATAGAATAATCCTTGGGAGTAATGGAGTTGTTATGGAAAATTAGTCTAACTAAAAGCAATTCCACAAAAATACACTAGCTGACAATATCACATAACACATTCCCACAACACAATACGCATTCCCACAACACAATACGGGGCAAAACAGTGTTCTGATATTCTCTGTCGCTCGACCCAAAAAAAAAAAAGTTGAAATCACTAGCTGCTTGCACTATCAATCACAACTTAGTCAGACAGCATATTCCACCCTGATCAATCACCAATCAGGAAAATAGTCATACAGCACATTCCACCCTCATCAACCACCTATCCAGAAAAAAAAAATCGGCAATCAACGAACTACTAAACTACTACACCCGGCACTAAGCTGCTCACCAATCAATTCACAGACAATCACTCAGATTCTTAAGACCTTTTTTTATCCAATTTTATACTCGCGTTTTCATGGGACCCACCATGTACACACAAATCCACACAACGAACTACTAAACTACTACACGCTAATCATCCCCGATAATAAAAACCTCACGCAAACCACACCAGCACCCTACTAGATCTCCCACGACCCACTTGGTGCCACAGATCGAACGAACTCGAACGCAACGATAACATCAAGCAATGGAAACACAGGAACGAGAGAGAAAGGCAACATCACCGGAGACGGCCATCGCGAAGCCGCACCCGCCGCCGGCCACATCCCTCCACGCATCACCGGCCGCCGCGGCCGCGTCCGGCATCCTCACGGGCACCGGCCCCAGCAGCGGCGACCGCTGCTGCGACACCCCGGGGAGGTACCCCCACATCAGCACCACCCGCTCCTTCCTCCTCACCGCGCCTCCCCCATCCTCCTCCATCTCCTCCCCCTCCCCTCCCCCTCCTCCTCCATTCATCTCCTCCTCCCAACCCAAACCCCCCCTCTCTCCCTCGATCTCACTCTCGCTCTCGCTTCTCCTCTCGATCTCTCTCGCTCGCTCGCGCGAGCACCGAAAGAGTGTGTTTGGTTGGCGGCGACCGGTGAGTGCGCGAGGTTTTTGGGGGTTTGTGTATCAGTTTCGTCGTGGGGAGGGACGCCACGTCGGACGCCGGCGTGGAATCCGGGGCGACGTGGCGCGCGCTGGGCCGATGGATCGGGGAGGGGAGCTCCTGGCCAGTAGTTGGGTGGAAGGTTCTGGAAGGGCCAGTTGCGGGGGGTGTGTGGTGGGCCAGGAGAGTGACGTGTCGGAGTGGCACCGCGTGGGGACCACCGGGGAGTCGGTGGGAGGGTGGGACCCAGGAAGACGTGGCTGGCTGTGACAGTAGCACCCGCCAATTTTTTAAGTGTGGGCATGTTCGGATTAGGACGGTGCTTTGGCTTAAAGAAATGCTAAGTAGAGTATCACAGTGGCTGCAGCTCACGTAAGGGGAAAAAAAGGTATAATCGCTGATTTAACTCTATGCCTCTTGACTCTCGGTCTCTCGGGTATAAGCTACGGAGTACGAGAGGATCTGATCCTGCTACCAGGGCATCCTCAATGTATATTTTCTAATAGGTAGTAAGATGGGACGTACGATAGTCACAATATAAAAATAGTAAGCTAGGGCCAACATATAAAGTAATAGTTGGATAGAAGAGAGAGAGGGAGAGAGAAGAGAGTTTAACGTTATTTTATTGCTTATTACTAGGTAGTAATGCTATTGTTGGGTATAGTTACTACCTCCGTTACTACCCACTTCCACAATGGTAAAGTAGGTAGTAAGGGGTCTTACTATCCACTTTCTACCTACGAGTTGCTAAAGTAGCACTGTTGTTACGAGTACGTAATAAATGTCGTATTAGATATGCGAATTTTAATCTGAAATATACACAGTGATGTGGTGTACATAAATGTACTGTTGAAATGCTACTCCTAGCACGAACTATGTTGAATGCATTGCGGAAGCGTTTCGAAATGAGCATTTTAAATGCGGGAAATTTTTCGATTCTAAAATGTTACGGCTAGAAATCCTATTAGAGTCTACATTCCAAAGTACTGTGCGGAGTAAGAGCAAGTACAATAAACCAACTATAAATATATAAATATATATGAAGCAAATAAAAGAGGAAAGAGAAGCAGCGGGTTACAGATTTGTAACCAGCTACAGCACAGATTTCAAGACACAACGTGTGTATGACATGTGGGACTAGGTATTAGTAGTGTTATATGTTTATAGATAATTATTGTATGAATTGGCTATTAAATTGACTATAGATAATTTAAAGCTAGTGGTTTTTTTTTGAACGGTCAGACCATTGCCGACTTTATATATGAAGAAGTATCCCATTTTACAATACACAGTTAATTAGAAAAAATTGGGCAAAAACCACGGCTATCGAGACATTCCACCAGCTAAACTAAGCTACCAAAGAAATGAGAGCAGGACAACCAAGCTCAACATTCAACAAAAACCGTTTACATGAACAGGCAACAAGCTAAAAGAAAACAAGTTTCCCAAACACTGGCAAAGACGCAACGTTATTGTCATCACACCAAAACTTGGGTGACTCCAACTTCGTCAAGAACATCAGGGCCAGGACAGCAATCTAGCCCATGCCAAAGTGCAACTCAACTAGGCTCATGTTATCGTTGCCACACGTCGAGCCCCACCGACGCCACAGCTCCAACTTTGCGACCACCAGTTTCGTTAAAGCAAGGCCTGGCCAGATTGACAAACCTTGCAGGCCAAAAGCTTGTAAACCTATACCAGAATGAAATATAAGAGACAAAGTCCAACTTGGATCATCGTTGCCAAGCTCACAAGTACAAAGCAGCTCTGACTTTTCAAGAGGACAACAGCAAAACCCTACGTCCCTACCCAAGACCAAGCAAAGCTACGAGTCATCGTTGCCAAGCTCGTCGACCACCTCGACACAACAGCTCCAACTTCCCGAAGGCCCTTCTTAGGTGTCAAAGTAGAGCCAAACTAGAGATTGCCTCGGATTTCCGGAGAAACCGAACGCGATAGAACATGAAGGCAAAAAAGACGTCTCCAAGGAGGGAACGACGCCCACATGCGTCGCCGTCTGGCTTTCGCCTTGGCCTTAACCGACCTACCAACGTGAAGACGATCCACTGTCAACATTGCGTACGCTCGTAGACATGTTAGTCATCGTAGCACGTCGAGGTGGCCTTCTCTCCTGCACCACCTTGAAGCTAGTAGTTGACTATACGATTAAACTTGTTATAAGGGACAATCTTACAAACCACCCTCTTTGATAAATAGAGCTTGCGAGGGTAATTATATACTCTTGAAGAGTATTATTTCAACTGTCCTAAAATATAAAAGATTTTAGTTAAATATGACACATTATAATAATATTATAATAATATGAATCTAAACTAGTGGAATATATCTAATTCAACCAAAATTCATTATGTTGTAAGACGGGTGATGTACTAATATTCAACAGTAATAGAACTTCAATTAGACGCCTCTTTCTAGATCATTCTCGGAGGAACGAAAATCTAAAACAAAGCTACGAGAGTTCAAGAACAAGCTATAATTATAATTCGATATGATCACTTGGCGTTTGATCCATGCGCCATCTTGTCACAAGCAAGTTCGCTTTGGCCGTTCCAACCAAAGCATCAACGGGCCAAGATAGGCCAACTTCCGAAAGGAAGTAGCCCATGGACCTTCATCGGAGTGTTACTGTTCCTGAAAAATTGCTATAAGTTCCTGATACTCTTGAATCGTGGTAGAACGTTCTGGGCTCCCCGAGACGTGCGATCTCTGTTCTGATCGGATCGAACGGCCTAGAAACGCCGTGGTTGAAAGAGCTCTGGTAGTTTCGAGCTGACGACTCGAGGACCTTTTACTGCTAAAGGATGCTTCGATTCAGCACAAGTATTCTTTCCTTGCTACAATATTAAAGGACGACAGCTTCGATCGACTCATCATGGTATTCTTGTACTGAAGACTCAAGTCGCAGCAGGTTTTGGTTTGGTCTTTTTGTGAACAGCCATGTCGTCGTCGTCGTCGATGGCGTCGGCGGCGCCGGAGCCGCCGTTCCGGCCGAGGGAGAAGCTGGTGGAGAAGCAGAGGTACTTCCAGAGCGTGCACAAGCCGACGTACCTGAAGGGTCGCTACGACGCCATCGCCTCCGTCGCCATCCCGCTCGCCCTCGCCGCCTCCAGCGTCTTCCTCGTCGTAAGTCATAAATCAAAGCCTGAAACTCGAGACGCGTTTCTTCCCAAACCTGAAGCTTCATTGAGATTTCGCTCCAGGCATTTGACGTGCTTTTGTTGTTCTGCGTTTTCGCGTATGCTTGCGTGCAGGGGCGCGGGATTTACAACATGTCTCATGGCATCGGGAAGGAGTGATGAGGCTAACTGATTAGCTATGTGTAACTGGAGGAGCTGATCTTGTGTTACAGTGACAGACTGACAGTGTGTCAGCCACATGTAACCTCTCTTGTGTGTAATTATAGGAGTATTAGTACTACTTATGTAAACGTGTTGGACTCCAATAGGAGTGAATTCTGTTGCCCACTTCAATTGAGCTTGAGTGATTGATTGAAGCATGGAAAAAAAGAAGCTTGATTTAACGAATACGATCATGATCATGCACCAATCACGCATGTCTGGTAAGCTTTCATTAGTGTCTCCAACAGAGAAACACGTGAGATGGTTCTTGTCGGAAATGCATTCGAGGCGGAAGGAACAGATCGCCGAACCAACCGTCCTCCGTTGGTTGCGTCAGTTCAGTTTAATCGAGACGCGATAACGAATTATCTAATCGCCGATCGCCTCAATCCACGTCGCAAATTGCTTTAATTTTCTTGTTCTGACCATCCACCAATCACACGAGACATGATGATCTCACTAAGTAAATTCTTTGCGACGATGATCGCAGGAGTAAATTAGGAGGGAAGAAGTGAAAAAAAAAATAGAGGAGGAAGAGAATAAGCCAATAATAATGGCGGATCACGGCACCGGCCGGCGGAGATCCACGACGACGACGCTCACGTTGTCGGCGCTCCGCCGGGCGATCGCGAGCTTCACGAGGAGCAATGCCGCGTCGGCGCACGCCTTGTCGGACTCGGCCTTGTCGACGCCCTTCACCACGGAGTCGCCGCCGCCGCCGCCTGACGCGCCGGCGGGCGGCGGGAGCACGGCTTTGGGGAGGGAGCATCCCGGCGGCGACGGCGGGCCGTTACTCCGGAAGCACGCCCGGACGACCTCGCACGCCATCTCGTTGGTCACCACGTCCCACAGCCCGTCGCTCGCCAGGATCAGGCACTCGTCGTCGTCGGCGCGCTCCGTCAACGTCACCTCCGGCTCCGACGTCACGTATGGCTTCAGGTAGCCGTCCCCTGCATGCGCGCGCCGCCGGCCACCGCGTCAAGCACCACGGCCAAATTGCATGCTCCAAACTTAAAATCGAGCTTACCAATGGCACGGGACATGGCGAGGACGCCGAGCACCCTGGCGCCGTCCCAGTAGATGACGCGGCCACCCGCCGCCTGGATGCGCTCCAGCTCGTCCGGCCGGTCCGGCTGGAGCAAACAGAGAGGTGAATACGCAGAAGCAAGCGAGGAAGACGACGTTGGATTAGTGCTTTGCTGCTTACCTTGTGGTCGACGGAGAGGGGAACGGGGACGCCGGCGCGGCAGAGGACGGCACGGGAGTCGCCGGAGTTGGCGACGACGACGCGGTTAGGACCGACGACCGCGACAACGGCGGTCGAGCCCACGTGGTCGCACCGTGCTGGCGTCTGCAGCTCGCAGCGGCAGGCCGGCTCACCGCCGGTGCGGCTCTTGGCCCAGCTCGTCGCCTCATCGTCCATCCGCGCGAACCCTTTCTCCATGACGTCCTTCCACGCCGGTGCCGCCGCCGCCGCCTCCTTGCCGGAGACCGCCTTCTTGTACGCGTCGACGACGAGCTCATGCATCCGGTCCTGGCACATCCTCGCGACCTGACGCCACAAATTAAAGAACGGGCTCCGCTTAGCACACAGCTCGACGTGCATTTGCTGGATTTGGTCATAGGCTCATGTGTGCAATCTGTTCTTGCGTGCGCGCATGCATACATGGGAGCAACCATGGCCGTCAAAGACGCCGAAGAAGTGGTGCTTGCCGGAAGAGGTGGAGCCCGGCAGGAAGTCCGGCCTGATGGACACGGCGTCCTCCATCTCGCGCCGCCGGCCGCACACGGAGGTGACGCCGTACCTCGGCCACCACCTGGACCCGAAACCCGCGCCGGCCGTCGGACGGCACGGGCCTGCGGTCGCCGCGCCCGCGCCCGCGCGCGCGCCCGCCACCCTCTGCCGCTTGCCGCAGCGCGCCACACCGGCGTCAGCATCCTCCTGCGGCGGCTCGAGAGAGCCGGCCGCAAAGCGGAAGCCCTCCACCCTACGGCGCCGCCTGGCGATCGCCGTGGCGCCGGCCGCCGCAGCCGGCATCGACTTGGCCGCCTCCTCGCGGCAGATCTCGGCGGCCATGGGGCGTCGTGCCGGCCGCGCGCACGAGCACGAGCGCCTCCCCCCCTTCTCCTCCCGCGTACGTCACGCCACCGCCGCTTGCCTACGCACGCTAGATATTTCCTCGCAACACCGCGCGTCGCCGTCGCCGTCGCCCTCGGGGGGCGCTAAAACGAGACGAGGGCGAGGCGAGGCGAGGCGAATCGCGACGGAGAAGAGGAGCGCGAGCGCGAGGTGGCAGCAGACACAGCCGTGTCGAGCTCCAATTCCTTCGCTTAATTTCTTCGCGGGAACACGAGCGTCCGTCGCGGCGGTGCGGCCACGTGGAGGGGGCGAGGGGGGCCCACCGGCGGTTGGGATGAGTGGGACCCACCTGTCGGCCGAGCGGCGGGATCGGGAGGGGACACGTGGCGTCGCCGCGTGGGCGAGGACAGCGAGCCGACAGGGGAATTTAAAAGGTTGGGCCTCGCACCTACCAACCACGTGGTCCGTCCGACGCGGCTACTCACAAATATCGTGCGGCTTTGTATCACACCGTTGATCTCGTGGCTAACCTCACTGTCATGTGGGGACGAAATTACGTGGGGGACCCATGGCACAGTTGCACGTTGGGGGATGCAGCACGTGGCATGTGGCCTGCGGGCCGAATCTTGTTCACTGGGCCAGAATACTGGATCAAGATGGATGAAAGGAATAAGTTTATCGGAGGTCTCTAAACTTAACAACGAGATTTTTTAAGGTCACTTAACCATAAAATCAGAAATGTATACATCTAAACTCACACAAACCGTGTATATATGGGTGGTTTCACTGACGTGGCACCCTAGTCAGCAAAAGAAATATAAAAAGTACGTGGGTCCCACATGTACGTGAGAGAGTGATGTGGGCCCCACATCTCTCTTCGTTTTCTTTCTTCTCTCTTTCTCTCTCCTTGCTTCTCTTCTCGCCGGCAGCGGCGGCGGCGGCACTCTTCCCCACCGCGTGCGGCGGCGGCGGCGGCAACTTCTCGTGGAGGAGGGGGAAGGGGAGGCCGGTGAGCCGAAAGGGGAAGATGAGGACGCCGCGGGAGAGGGGGAAGGGGAGGCCGGCGAGCCCCCTCTCCCCGTTGCTGCTCGTGCAAATGGCGATCTGCCCCTCAAGCATGCCGCGATTGGTGTCAAGCCGCGACAGCCTCCGCGCCACGTCGCCGAGGAGGTGCTCAAGCTCCTCCACGCGTAGGAGCGCTGCTCGCGTCTGGTTGTTGTCGTCGCCGTCGTCCATCGCGCCGTCCGCCGTGCCCCAAGCAGAAGGAGCGACTCCTCCGCCACACCGCCGTCTACCGTGAACCACGACGGTGACCGCCGCCGCACGCGCGAGACCGAGACAACCGACTCCATGGTGGCGAGTGGTAGAGTGGAAACCGCGACGCGCGCCACTCCTCTCCTCTCTCCCACCGTGCGCTGCTCCTCTCCACTGCCGAGCTCGCCGTCGCACCGACTGCCTCCTCTCCTCCTCTTGCACCGACCACCCCTCTCTCCCTCTCCCGCTGCCGCCACTTCACCGACGGCTGCCTCTCTCTCCCCTGTGGCGCCGCGCCCACTCGAGACAATCAGGAGAGAAGAGGAGAGAAAAAGAAAAAAAATGTGGGGCCCACACCATTTTCTCTCACTTATATGTAGGCCCCACACATTTATTTTAATTTTTTTTGCTGGCTAGGATGCCGCGTCAGCGAAACCATGCTTCTATACTACCTTGGGACCTTTTCTTGGACGGTTTTACAAAGTTTTTTCTGGTATTGCGGTTAGGGGATATCAAACAAACTTGGCGTAAAGTTGAGAGATGGCCGGTGAACTTATTCCTGGATGAAATGCCAAGTTAAATGGGCTTATGGGCTTCCAATTTATCTGTGTTACTTCCTCCGTCCCATATTATATGTTGTTCCATTTATCTCAAAATAAATTTATTTTTTGAGTAATCATTGCATTGATGAAAGTAGAGAATAAAATTATTGGGAGTACATAAAGTGATGAAATTGGGATTTGAAATATTAAAGACATTTTAGGGCCTGTTTGGTACAGCTCCAACTCCTAAATTTAGCTTCAGGAGTTGGGTCTAGAGTGAAGTTGTGGAACTGCCTAAACCCAGCTCCACAACTCTAGTTTATTTTGTGAGAGAGCTCCACCCAGCTCCACTTCCAGTTTTGGTGGAGCTGAAACTGTTTGGCTGGGTGGAGCTGGAGATAGAGCTATGCCAAACAAACTAGTCTTCTTACTTTTATATTTGTGTTTGATAGATGAATTTTGGATGGAGGTACTACTAATCTCTTCTACTGATCCATGGACTGAGATCCTCTAACGTAACTTCCTTCTAACTTGGTGGCTGACATGTGGGCCTAAAAGTGGTGGGTTCACATGTCAGACACGGTGAACAGTAACATCATGGTGAACAGTAACATTAGACGATCCTCTTCCGTGATCCATACGACCATGTGTTTTTCTTTTCGTTGAGTCTAACCAACACCAACCGAGACAAGTTGAGCATATAAATAAGCAGAAAGTAAGGCGAAGCTAGAAGATTTAGCGAATATATTTGTTATTCAGAAAGAGCGATAGAACTTAACATCCAACAGAAAACTTAATTTCATTTTAAGCAAAAATTGCCACACACTGACACGCATGCTCTGTGCGATTTAATTCACAGGGAAATAAACATAAACACAGCGCCACAGTTGTTTCGAGTGATGCATGGTAACGTCTTCAATGGCTCACATTGTAAACTTGGATATAAACTTTTCTTCGGCCTCAGCTGGGAAAAAAAAAAGAAAAATGAACGGATCAGAGATAATAGAATGAAAGAATCATATGATTCATATCAGGCTATCAGCTGCCACACATCATCATATCAAAATAATTATAACATATGCCCATAAATGATGTATATCTGACGGTATATAACTGAACTTCATCTCTCTCTTTTTCTCTGTGAATTTCGAAAGCCTTAAGATTCAACTAAAGCCAAGAACATGCATGGACATAAATAAAAGGGGAATAAAACACTTTTGATGCATGAATTGAGATCGATGAGAAGAACTTATATATGGGCAATATGGCTCTCACCTCATTGCTGTGGCCGCACTTCTTTTTGCGGCAGTTGGTAGCCCTGAGGGGAAGGCGTGCATAGCACCTGCATTACCAAACGCAAATTCAGGCCATGTTGAAACTTGAAAGCGCAAACAAACGCCACACTAAATTGTATATGTATGCATCAACGACGAGTCGTCTATGTATGGTGAAATCATCGGCAGATCGATCAATTGAAGAAAGGGAAAATAATGGGAAAACCGTGCGTACTTGCGGCAGATCATCTTCTTCTCGTTGTACTTGAGGGCCAGGTTCTGGAGGCTGGGCTCGATCATGGGGGGGTAGCCGCCTCTGCCGCCGCCGCGGAGGCGGAGCACCAGGTGAAGCGTTGACTCCTCCTGGATGTTGTAGTCGGCCAGCGTGCGGCCGTCCTCCAGCTGCTTCCCCGCGAAGATGAGCCGCTGCTGATCCGGCGGGATCCCTGCAAAAATTTGAGTTCCAGACAATGGGTTGAGATGATGATCAACTGAATTACCGAAAGAACACGATAAGAGGATCGAACGATGCTCCAATGCTCTACTGCTAGAGTTATACTTCCTCCGTTTCAGATTATAAGATGTGCTTAAAGTCAAACTGCTTCAAATTTAACTAAGTTTATAGACAAATATAATAATGTTTACTGTCGACGTTTGATGTCGCGATTCCGGTATTTGCATGGTATGGGGATCGTCGGTATTAGGATATACGCGAGACTGAGGTAAAAGAGACAGATACGAGGATTTTTATACAGGTTCGGGCCCCTGAATTGTAAGGTAATAACCCTACATCCTGTTGGCCGAAGCCGGTATTGCTCTTATTCACCATAATCACACCAATACAATATTTAGGGTAGCCTATCTAACCGTTGTCGACATGGCGGTCTGAAGGTCTGACTCGTAGTCGACAACAGGGTAGTCTTCCTCCTCGAATCCGTGCCCGGCGAGATCAGAGATATCGCTTTCGTCTCTCCTGACAATATCCGGAGACACCGTAGGGGACTAGCCGTACTTATCCCTGAAGTCGATATACGGCGTCTTGTCTTGGCGTATGTTGGCTTATATGTTGTGGCTTCTGTTGTTCCGTAGATTGTTGATTGTGGGCTGTGTCTATGTTGTCCGTGTCCCCTCTCCTCCTATGGGGCCTTGTATTTATACCCATAGGTGTCCCCTTGTCCAAGTAGAACTAGGGAAACCAATATGTATACAATCCGAGTAGTACTTGTCGTTTCCATATAGAACTCTGGTTGTCTTTCCTTATCCGGAACTCCTCATATATTCGAAGGTTGTTTCCGTATAGGACATGGTATGTGATGGGTCCTGCCAAGATTTAGTCAACTACTATTAGGTATGTAGTATCCATAACCCTGACATTTACATTGCTAAATTAGTTTTATTAAATTAATAATTAAATATATTTTCGTAATAAGTTTATTTTGGGTCGAAATATTACTATTTTTTTCTATAAATTTGATTAAACTTGAAGCAGTTTGACTTTAACCAAAGTCGAAACATTATAATCTGCAACGGAGGGAGTCATATGTAACTATGTATATATTGTATGTTAGTATACCTTCCTTGTCTTGGATCTTGGCCTTGACGTTGTCGATGGTGTCGCTGCTCTCGACCTCCAGGGTGATCGACTTCCCCGTCAGCGTCTTCACGAAGATCTGCATCTTGCCTCTCGCCTCCTCGATCGACTGGTGGTGGTGACTGGTGATTTTCGGTAGTGTTCGTGGTCGTCTCAATTTATAAAGCGCGTAAACTCGACCGCTACGAAACCCGAGAGTTCGAAAAGGAATTAGAAAAGGGAAAGAGAGGAAGAAGTGGCACGATCAACACGTACCATAATTAGGGTGTACGTGACCCCTACGAAATCTGAGTTGAACTCGACCACGGCCCAGATATCCGTCCAGGCCAACCTGCAAGTGCAAGATCAGCCCATAATCCAAACGGCCCGTGCATGAGATCCCAGGCCGGAAATACACGTGCCGCGCAGCCATGCCCAGCAGTGATTTTTATTTTTTTAATAAGTTCACTTTAGATCCCTTAAAATTGACAGCTAGCCTTCAACCGCAATACCAGATACAGCGGGTGCCTCAACTATCAAAACCATTGCAATATAGATCCTAAGACGGTTTGGATGGTGATTTCAGCTGACGCTGCCCACTAGTGTTTGATTGACATATGGGTCCATATATTTTGTTTTAATTTTTAAATTATTAAATTTTGCTTAATGTGCCATGTTAATGCCACGTAAGATGAAGACCAAGTCAAATTACCTGTTATATCTGATGCGGTTGAAGTACGAAAATCGAACTCCCTGTCAAGTTAATTAAGGGACCCAAAGTGAACTTATTCTCCTTTTTTTTTTTTTCAAACGCAAAAAGTTGTCGCGAAAGTTTTCCATCAGTTCAGTATATTAATAGAAAAGGAGTCATCTGCAATTGACGTTCATTGCGAGATACTAGATTATAAGTCGTTGATTAAAGTCAAATTACTCCAAATTTACAACACAAACACCAAAATAGTTTCATTAAATTAGTAATTAAATATATTTTATAATATATTTGTATTGGGTTGAAAATTTTTATTTCTTTTTTCTACAAATTTGATCAAAGTTAGAGTAGTTTAACTTTGATTAAAGTCAAAACAACTTAGAGTGTGTTTAGTTCACGCCAAAATTTAAAGTTTTATTGAAATTGAAGGATGTGGCGGAAAAGTTGGAAGTTTATATCAGTAGAAAAGTTTTGAAGTGATGGAAAAGTTAGAAGTTTAAAGGAAAAGTTGGGGACTAAATCAAGCCTTATAATCTGAAAAAAGTAGCTAGAAAAGGCAATTACAACCATATATAGCGAAAATTGATCGGTTGTTCGGTCGGTGTGAACATATATACCGTCACGATGTGTCACACTGTCACATGTGTTCGTTGGATCCCGATGATACGGATCGCTCGCTTGAGGTGCATGGAAGTATAGCACCGTGCGTCAATGCACGGGGACGCCGTCGCGTTCGCGTTCGGAGACGACGTGCAGACTCCGTGCAGAGCGGTGCAGAGAACGACGACGACGACAGAATGTGAGCCTGCCTCGTCGTCGATTCGGCCGCGGCTCGTGTCGATGCAACCGTTCTAGTAGTCACCGTAAGTCAGAAGACAATACGGCACCTCCTCAGGTAAATCATTTCGCTGTGAGCTGGGCGCCTCTGTGAGGGGAAAAAGTGTGTGGATCAATGGCAATGGTAAATCGATAGTACTTCCAGTTGTGATCACGTTACGAGGCTTTTTCTTATGCTTCTGCTACCAACAAATAGTTCTGTTTTCCTTGTGCCAGAGAGGGAAACATTACCCATTTCTGTTATCAGAAATGATCTTACGGTAATATGACTTTTAACAAGCTAACACGGTCTTTCGAAGATATTTATATGGCTAGAGTATACGTTTGAATTTATAATGGTGAATGCGCATACATATGCGAGCGTCTAATGTTGTGTTTCTTTGAAAAATATTATTTGCAAAATTATTTAATCGGATAAAGTAGAGTATATATATATATGATATAAGAGAATCTACACTACGTGAGGACCAGAAATATCGCATGCCGAAAGAGCAACATCTTTGACACAGTACGGGTGCAATTTTGCTATGAACAGTTGACATTCCACCCAACGAAATCGAA
The DNA here is from genome assembly GCA_000338895.3 of Oryza meridionalis. Lineage (NCBI taxonomy): Eukaryota > Viridiplantae > Streptophyta > Magnoliopsida > Poales > Poaceae > Oryza > Oryza meridionalis. The sequence goes on from CM002528.2 coordinate 22,688,442, forward strand.
CAACCGGGTTCGCTGTTCATCCCGCGGAGGCGTCCGATGCCGACTCAACTCAACTGAAGCGGTTGAGGGCGTGGTCAACACGCTTATCTAGCTCCAGTCCTCCTTCCAAACAAGCGGAGGAGCAACCAATCATCAATTCATTTCGCAGCAATCCAACTCCCTGATTATTAAAACCGTGTCACCCAAATCATACATGAAATCCTAGTTTCACACGGAGATTTAATTATTCAGGACCCCAACGCCTGAACTGTTGTTCTTTAATCGAGAAAGATAAACTGTTCTTGCTCTCGACTAGAAGTCTTCAGATTTGGCTGTAAAATGGACTAGCAGGGCACACGTCAAGACTAGCAGTAGAAAGCCAGAAACGCAGAGCATATGATCGGAACTGAACGATTCTCATTTGTCCATATCGACCACGTTACACATGAGACTTCAAGGCTGTGTTCGGCGGGGATTGGGAACTCTCCCTCCAAACACGCAAAACGAGGTGGTTCGTTAGTACGCGATTAATTAAGCATTAGCTATTTCTTTTTTAAAAAATAAATTAATATAATTTTTTAAAGTAACTTTTGTATAGATTTTTTTTAAAAAAAATACCGTTTAGAAGTTTGGGAAGTATGCGCACGGAAAACGAAAGGTGGTGTAGTTGGGAGCACAAGCTGCCGAATGCAGCCCAAAGTATATATAGTTATCTCTCTACTGTCATAAATACTTGATGTTTAGAATAAAATTAAATTAAACTTTTAAAATTTCAAACATCAATTTTATAATAGAATACATATATAAAATCTAAAGTTTACAAATCAATGTGTATAATTTCTTTTATTTTAAAACTAAGCATTTGAGGAGCTATTGATGATCGAAATTTTGAAAGGCTAACCGAATATTAATCCCTCTAAACGTCGTGGGAGTGCTTGAGAATTAGCACGCCACATCATCCTAATTTTGCAAAAAAGTCCTCACGTGTTTTGTTAATTACGTGTCGATCCCCGTACAATCCTCCGTCCGATTTCACACTAGTTATATTTTAAATGTTAAATATTTAGGAAAGGGGGAGTACTATAGAAACAAGTCTGAACAATTGTGTGTAATGGGTCACCCATCTCAGATATGAACAAAATAGACGCTGCGAATTATCTAATCGGCAATGATGAAGTAAAGGCTCAATCATACATTGACAGATTAATGCAAATGATCAGCCAGCACCCAGCAGTAACCTACGATGATTGACTATTCGTCTAGTTGCATTGACAGGGCAGCAAAAGCCGGAAGGCATTAATTAGTGAGGTGGGGAGAGTGGACTGTAGACTTCGAATTGGAACCCGGAATACTCCCGTATTCATCTCGCCTGCTTGTTTGTACGTGGTCTAAACTCATAAATGTTGGCTGACATTTGCCTTTTCGTTTACACAGCTTAACATAAACAGGGCTCGACGATTTAACGATCAAAACAGGGCTCGACGATTTAACGATCGAAACTTTGTCAGATCACGTCCCTAATTGGACCAGGTATTCAGTTTCAGCCCCATGGAAAATGGCCGGCGGTCAACACAAATTTCTAAAAGGCACAGTTTGTAATGTATATACTGTCATTTTTTTTTTGAAACTGAGCTGACCATTTTCAGCATTTTTATATAACAATAAGATAATTTTATCATCCTTAAGAAGTTATTTGGAGGTAACATATTTTTTAGTGTAAAATTCGATACCTCTAAATACTAACTATCTTAAGGTGTAAAAAATTTTAATGTAAAATTTAGATACTACCTTTTTTTAAGGACTATAAAATTCCTCGTAAAAAATACCTTATCTTAGAAGAAACGAGATAGAGTCATACTGTGTATAGTTAATTAAAAAAATGAGTGAACACCAAAATTGAGTGAAAACCATAACTAAAACAACAACCAACTAAGCTAATAGCCACCAACATGGAAGCAAGACACAACCAAGCTGAAGGGCCACAACCGAACATCATCACCATCACACGTCTCCGACTACGTTGGGAAGCATAAGACAATGACAGCAATTTAAACCCGTGCCAAAGCACAACTTGATTGGGCTCATGTTAGCAGTGTATACCAGAAACATATATCTTTTTTTGGCATACATCTTGTTTAAAACAACGAGTATCATTGCTTTTTTTTTTAAAAAAAATAGGTGATAGAATATGCACGAGGATAGTATTCATGTGCCAAAAGCTATATTTGTAGAAGTTAGATCCAAATTAGACCCCTTATATGTCAACACAAACAGCTTGTTAGTTGCATTCATGCGGATACTACAAAAAAAGATCACGTTCACATGTCTCAAATTGAAGGACCTTGTTAGTTGCATTTGCACATAGATACAAATTACTTCATATAAATCTACCATCCAATCCTAGGTTAGTACTCGTTATTAAGATAAGCAACCAAATATATATCTTCTCATTATTAAGAGCATACCCAACAAATACCCAAAATCCATCTCTAAAATTTTGTCTTTGGAAATTCCTGATTTGATTTTAAGGTGTAAATTATTATTATATCTTAAAGTTAACTCCCAATAATAAAAAGTGAACCCACCATGACTAGTAACAGATAAAAAACAGAAAACGTTCATTCCATCCCCACACATCTATAAGAGAACCTTTGGAGCAACTTGTTAAAACAAAATCTAATTTAGAATTAGGCTTCACTTCGGGGTACTGTTAGCTATACTTTATCACCCACCTAAGTTAATCCTGGCCTTGTTCGTTTAATCCCTCCTACCAGAGGGATTGAAGGGGATTTGAAGAAGATCTATTTCACACCTATTATGGTGTAAAATTATTCGCCTCAATTCCTCATCTCTTGGGGATTAAACGAACAAGACCTTATATGGTCTAGGCCTGTGCTTTATCTAGTCAATTTCCCCTAGTCTGTGTTTGAGGGAGAGGGGATTGAGAAGATTGGAAAGATACGTGAAACGAGGTGAGCAATTAGCGCATGATTAATTGAGTATTAACTATTTTAAATTTTAAAAATGGACTAATATGATTTTTTAAAACAACTTTCATATATAATTTTTTTGCAAAAAACACACTGTTTATTATTTTGAGAAGCGTGCGCGTGGAAAACGAACCACAATCTCTCCAATCTCTCCCCAATCTCCTTTGAAAGAACACAGCCACTACATAATCCCTTAAGCGTGTATCTAAAAAAGATTGTAAAATGTACTTTCACTGGCCAGGTTTATCTAATCCATAATCTAAAAGGAACCGTACTATCGGATCTCCAAGACTCCATGTAACCACTACACACGTCTTACGTCTACACCGTTATAAAACCATGGAATCCAACAGCGAGATCAGTGCGAGGCGAACGCCGCAAGAATCTCTCTTGACGCCTACCTTCCAGATCGAACGTTCCCACCCCCATCTTCCTCCTCCCCTCTCCTCTCCTCCCGCTACTCCGGAGAGCAGATGCGCCGCGTCGCCATGGCCTAGTGGAGATCTCCTCTAGGTGCGCGCGTGAATTCGATCAGGCGATCGAGGTGAGGTGAGGTGAGGTGAGGTGTGTCCATGGTGGTTACCAAGATGCGGTGGGCAGCCGACGGCGGTGGCGACGACGACGACGACGATCTCCGGCTGCCGGGCGGCGGGCGGAGGTCGCCGTCGCTCGGCATCCTGGCGTTCGAGGCGGCGTCCACGATGACGAAGCTCCTGTCGCTGCACCGGTCGCTGTCGGAGAAGGAGGTGGCGAGGCTGCGGTCGAGCACCATGCGGGCGGCCGGCGTGGAGTATCTTAGCTCGACCGACCAGGCGTTCCTGCTCCGGCTGGCCTGCGCCGAGGCGGTGGCGGCGCTGGACGCCGCGGCGGCGGCGGTCGCGCGGCTCGGCGTGCGGTGCGGGCTCGACTTCGCCGGGCCGTACGCGAGCCTCAAGACCGGCGCGCCCGACGCGCGGCTGGACCAGTTCGTGGCGAAGGGGCTCAAGGTGAAGGCCAAGAAGATGGAGCAGCAAGTCGCCGCCACGGCGAAGCTCTGCGCCGAGATGGAGGCGCTCGACAAGCTCGAGGCGGCGGAGCAGAAGCTCGCCCGACGTGGGTGGGGCCGCCTCAGCGGGCCGATCCCCTCGCCGGCCGCCGCCGCCGCCGTCGACGCGGTGGGCTCCGACTCGCTCCGGCTGGATATCAGGGCGCAGCGCGGCAGAGTGCGGCGGCTCAAGGAGGAGTCGCTCTGGAGCCAGAGCTACGAGAAGGCCGTCATCCTCATGGCCCGCGCCGCCTGCGCGGTGTTCGTTCGCGTCTGCGTCGTCTTCGGCGCCCACGTCCCCGGCCTGCCCCCGCCGCTCCCTCCCGCCGAAGCCGTCCACAGCCGCCTCTCCAAGCTGCTGCTCCACCCAATGTCGGCGGCGGCGGCGGCGGCGGCGCAGCCCAGGTCGTTGTCAGGGCCCATCCAACGTCGAGACGTGCCGCTGCGCATCGAGATGAGCAGCAACTCGTGCCCGATCATTCGCTCTCATTGCCAGCAGCCATGGCAGACGTCGCCGCAGGGCGTCGACTGGAGGAAGCTCCTCGAGCCGCCGCCGGGCACGGTGGGCGGCGCGGGGCTAGACCTGCAGTACGCGAACGTGATCACCACCGCGGAGCGGCTGCTGCTGGAGACGGACCACGCCGAGGGGCGGCGCCACGACGAGGCGCGCGCCGAGCTGTACACGATGCTGCCGTCGAAGCTGCGTGCGGCCGTGCGGGCGAAGCTGCGTGGATGGTGGAGGGAGCGCGCCGGCGGCGGCGCCGGCGCCGAGGCGGCGGTGGAGCTGGACGCGGGGCTCGCGGAGGGGTGGAGGTCGGCGGCGGGGCGCATCCTGGCGTGGCTGGCGCCGATGGCGCGTGACACGGCGCGGTGGCACTCAGAGCGGAGCCTGGACAAGCAGCGGCGGTTCGAGGTGGGCGGCGGCGGCGGAAGCGCGCGGGCGTGGGCGCTGCAGACGCTGCGGTGGGCCGACGCGGAGAAGGCGGAGGCGGCGGTGGTGGAGGTGCTCGTCGCACTCAGCTGCGTCGGCTGGTACGACGAGCGGCGGCGGGTGGCGTCGCTCCGGTGCTGAGCTAGCCGCCTTCAAAGTCTGTAGCGTCTTTGGCTTCCACGCCGGTGGCCTCGCCGCAACGGCGCAGCACCGGCAACGGCACGTAGGTACGTGCATGGAACGGTGAAAAAATTTAGAAGAACTAGTTTGCCCCAAATGGGATCGATTCTTTGTAAAATACTAGTAGTATTTTTTTTTAACTCGATTCTTTGTATAATAATCTGTTCATATACGAGTTCCAAGAGTAACACCACGAAATTGTGTCCCGCCTGCCTGCTGGACTTTTTAGGCTGTTCCCACTTCTCAGTCCGAGCACTTCGTTGATGGCCACTTCGAAGTCGACGCGTTCACAAGCAGCATCTCTCTCTAGTTCTCGTCAGCACTGGGTAGCGGCCGTTTAACTGTTTGCTCATTGCTGCTTTCTTCAGGGTCGATAGTACTGTTACGAGTAATTTGAGTAAAACTTACGGCCTCTACGGCTCTACGTCTGCTCTCTCCGTACTATAAAAAATCAATATAATACCGGATTTGATATTACTATTACGAGTAATTTAAGTAAAACTTACAGCCTCTACGGTTCTGTCTCCTCCCTCCGTCCCATAAAAAACCAACCTAATACCAAATATAACATATTCTAGCTGTCCAGATTTATCGTACTAAAATATGTTATATCCGATATACTAGGTTCGTTTTTTATGGGACGAAGAGAGTATAATCTAGAAATGAAAAGTGTCAGCTCCATTTGGTCGCTCAATGGAAGTAGCGGCCTAGCGGGTGATGTCCTACGCAAATAATAGAGCTTAACATTATCTATATTTTAAAATAATTCATTACCAAACACACTCCATTTGCTAGTTACAAAAGGCGACATACATTTTCACCAAATTCGCTGATTCACTTACCGAAAATAGTTCTAAAAGCAAAAACTACCCATGGCTATCTTCATAATTAATTCAACAGAGCTGCGCCCCCGCGTCGTCCTCCCTCACGGGCGACACGGGAGGCGGACACCGCCGCCGCCGCCGTCGTCCGCTCCCCCTCCTACCTCTGCCGCCTCACCGCCGCCCGAGCGGCCGCCGGCAAAGCCGCGCAGCCACAAGGACGGCGGCGGCGGGGCTTCGTCTCTCCCTCCCGTCGGCGGTGGGGGCACCGACGCGGCCTGGGGCGCGAAGACGGCGGCGCCGGCCTGTCCGGCCGGCTGGCGAGGTGAAGAAGGTGGTGGGGTGGAGGAGGCGGCGGCGGGGTGAAGGAGGCGGCGGGGCGGCAGAGGATGCAGTGGCGGTGAGGGCGTAGGAGGCGAAGTTGGCGGCGGGGTAGAGGCCGCGACGGCGGGCTCGCCGGCGTGCGGTGACGCCGGATCTGGATCCCCTAGAGCCGGATCCGGTGCTCCCCCACCTGGATCTGGTCTCCCTGTGCTCCCCGCGCGGCGGAGGCGTCCGACGACGGGGAAAGAGGAGCGGCCGGCTTTGGTGGCGACGGCGTGGGCGGCGCCCGGTGGTGCGGCGGCGGGCGAGGCCGACGCAGCACTGGCGAGGCGGCTCGGCCAGCAACGGCACAACCCGGAACGGCACGGGGGCAGCGGTGCGTGGCCGGCGGAGGCCGGCGTGGTGGCGGCGGTGCACGGCAGGCGGAGGCCGGCACAGTGGCGCTGGTGGCGGCGGGGTTTGCTGGCTGCTTGTGGCGGAGGGCGACGGCGCAGCGGCTTCTTTAGCGGTGGCGGCGGTTTGCGGAGACGGCGGCTGGTGACAGCGGCAGCAGTGACGGTGGCTAGCTTGCGGCGGTCGTGTCTGTGAGGCGGTGGCGAGGTCGCCGGATGCGGCAGCGGCTCCGCATCCGGCGACGTCGTGCAGAAGATCACCGGCAACAACTAGTGGAGGCGAGGAAGGAGGCGGGTGTGAGGTGTGGATGGCGACGGGCGTTCGGCAGCAGCAGCAGCTGCGGTGGTGGTGACCGTGTCGGTGGTCACCGGAGGCATGACGGCTTCGGTTGGCTAGCCGAGGACGTGGTAGACAGCTACTTCTGGCTGGCGCGGCATTGTTTGGAGGAGGGGTCGGAGACCGGCTTGGCGCAGAGAGGCGCAGCCGATGGCAGCGGAGGCCGACTCGGCGCGAGAGGCGCGGGCGGCGGAGAGGGAGGCCGGCGTGGCGCGAGAGGCGCGGCCGATGGAGGGAGGCCGGACTGGCGCGAGAGGCGCGTCCGGTGGAGGAGGCCGGCTTGGCGCGAGAGGCACGGCCGGCAGTGAAGGAGGCGACCTCGGTGTGAGGGAGAGCTGCCGGTGTGTGTGGCGCGGTCTTCGGCGCACGAAGGCTGGCCGGCGGGGGGCACCGGTGCTGGGGTCCCATATGTCGGCAGAGCTTGAATGGTGGTGGAGCATCGGGGCACCAGCCGTGGATTCGCAAGAAGGTGGTTGTCGGGCGAAAGGCCAGTCTTGGCTCCTTTGAGCCCCGACAGACGGCGGCGGCGGTTTTTTCCGTCGCTTCTCTTCTTGAAGACGTCGTTTTGTCATCCCCTAGGGGGCGATCTTGTCTGGGTTCTTTTGTTGGTCTAGCGGCGGTCGGTCAAGCTTAGCGGCGGTGCTTGCCTTCTCCTGGACTTGTGTGTTGGCACTGTCGATGTGTGGGTGGTGGTATATTTTTTCCTGTTTCCTGGTTACGACCCTTCAAGGTTGTAATCTTGTAATTTTTTCCTACTTTATCAATAGAACTTCGCACCGTCTCATGCGAGTCGTTCAAAAAAATAATTAATTCAACATTTCAATCACCTGGTGTCATTTACAAATGTGTGAAACAAATAAAAAACTACGGCTGAGTTAGAGAAGGGGATAGAGAAGATATATAGCCATTACCACACGATTAATTGAGTATTAACTATTTTAAATTTTAAAAATGGATTAATATAATTTTTTAAAGTAACCTTCCTATAGAAATTTTTTTTAAAAACTTATAGTTTGGGAAGCGTGTGAATGAAAAACGACGTGCTTTCTCTTCAATCACCCAATGAACGAACGCAGCCAGTTATTCTGGCATGTACAAACTTAATATTCTGGCATGTACAAAGTCTGATACGAGCTATTAGTTAATACTCCATACTATTCTTCTGCAATAGCTGAGATAATAAAGCTCTAAACCATTAATGCCCATGATTTTTTTTATTACTCTTTTTTTTTCCATTTATCCACCTCATGCAATATTTTTTTTCTTTAATAAATGCTAAAAGTCGCCACTGGGCCATTTTCATACGTAGCAGCCTTTTTTTTTTCCTCCCCTTTCTCTCGTCCATGTTACCAAATTTATTTTGCATGGCAATAGAGAAAGTCTGTTAAGCACTGTTGTACATGCTCTAAAGCAATAAATCTCATTTATGCAATTAGGGTCCGTGCATGTTAAATTCTTCTAAAAATAGTTAGGCGCAAAATTCTGAAGGAGAATTTCATATATATATTGGTGCATTTACAGGCTTACAGCCGCAGATTATTGCATAGTACCATTCGTTAGATTGTGAAGGCTACATGACCCTGCCGATCCGGGTATCAACAACTGTTGGTTTTGAAGGTCCTGAAAATTCCAAGGCTTGAGCTAATGTTAATCTACTATTCCTCCAAGCATGTTCTGCCCATTCTTTTATCCGTTCACCTTCGGCCTTTCTATTTGACTGAATAAGCAACAATTCTGCATACTCTCCTGAAAGTTGAACATGTAAAGACAAATTCAGTATGGCCTCAACTAGAATGGGACTATGGGAGTAGAAGCATCCATACAAGCAACATCAACATAGAAATCAATGAGTTGAAAAAAAATTGCTGATTATTTGATTGCTGCCAGTTTAAAACAACAATCAGCATATGATTGCGTCCAATCGACTATATAAAAAAATGTTATATTTGTTGGGGCTCAGAAAATCGCAGCTCAGTCTAGCATTTGTGTGCAAGAAGGCACTACGCCTGTTTGTCAAATCTAAGAATTGTTTTCCCCGATACAAAAATTATTAGAAATATGTGTTCACACATGACACATCCCTTGATGAGCTCCAACAGAAGTAATATATCACGAAATCCTACTTTACTAAACAAATAGGCAGGGCAGATTTGGATGCCATATTGTTAGGTTACAGTGAAGTTAGCTATCAATCAATCATGGTGACAATTTTCTCAATTTTAAACTATATATATGCCATAATCCTGGATGCACCACACAACTAGTTCTTTAAAAGTTGCATTTGATGTAATGATCTTATTTAAGAGTTTGGTGCAATAAATTAAAGAAGGGATTAATAGGAGCGATAGTTCAGAGTGTAACCTCTAGCAAGGGAGATGATGTCCCTCCAATCCATCTGCTTGCTCACACCTACAAAATAAAATAAAATAATAAAATCCTCAAGTGGTTAAAACGAGCCATATCATAAGAGATTATTGTTTTACCCTCAGAGTTAATGGCAGGGGCTCTTAATACTTCTAGGGCCTTCCTGTATAACCCCTGTAATACACAGCTGGTTTGATAAGCTCAAAGTCCCAACCCACCCAGACTGAAAAAAGTTTACTCACAGCATCTGTACTCTGTAGTCTGTAGAACAGTGATAAATATAACTGCGAGCAAACTCGTTCGAGAAAGTACATGAATTGTCTCATCATTAAAACTAAAGATCAAAGGAACAAGGCCATTATAGTTTCTACTGATGGACAACAGGGCAAGCAGAACAGGAATGAGATATTTACTGACCTCCTGAACCATTATTGAGCTAGAACCTTCTGCTTTTGCTTTCAGTTTGTACATTCTAGCTACACAAGTCAATACAATGCCAACCTTTGGGTGATTTGCCCCTGCATGGATTGAAAGCTTGCAGTATTGGTAACTTATAGGCAGTTGATTCAATGCCATTATTTATTATTATATTATTTAATAAGTTAGCTTGACAAACCAAATTGATCTTCAGCCTTCTTTAGTGCCCTTGTGAGATAATCCTCTGCCTCACTGAACTTCCTGGTTTGAAAGGAAAAGGCAAGTGCTCTCAGTTGGAAGCTGGAACAAAAGGGAAGGGGGAACACAGAATTGCTACATTTCAAAAGCCAAATGCTCCCAAGTTTATCAAACAAACATTAGGACTAAAAAGGACAACATAAAATATTCAGAAATTGTCATCTTACCCTGAATGTGATAAAAGCTGGCCATATGAACAGGTGGCCCCAAGAGAAACCTCCTCAGGAACCATGTTACATGCGGCTAAAAAATTTCCAGACATGTCTTCCGTGGTTAATGCCTCCAGAACCCTTTCATACATTTGAGTAGCCAAAGGAAAATCCCCAACACAGTGGAGATATTCACCATATGAAAGTACAGCATTTTCTGTAAGGAACATCACTATTGTGTATGAAATAATTGCAGGGAAGAATGTGAAAGGCCAAATTGTCTCAGAGACTTCCATACCAGTTTGTTTATTGCCTACTCCAGCACATAGGTCCTTGCACCCATCAAAGAACAGCTGGGCTGGTAAGAACAGCTGTAAATCATTTTGGACAAAATGCCTTACCTATGATCTACAAGAGAAAGGCCATTGTAAATAAAAATAACCTGATTCTGTCTCTCCATTTAGAAGTGCAATAAGCCCTTTGATAGCATTAACCCGACATTTCAGATGGCCCTGATCTGACCATTTGATATTATCATCCTTGATTGATAGATCGACCAAATCATCTGGGGACACTGAGGTGTTGATAACCTGTGTTTAAGGTAATCATGAAAATAATTCACCCAAAACCATACAAGGCTAAATGTGCTTGTGTGCTGTGGAAAACCTGGCCCGCTTCCATGCACAGCCCCATTGTTGCTTCCCATGCTGCAACTGCACATTATTTACCAAAATATATAACATCAGTTAAGATCAAAAGCTTCCCTCTCCTCAACTCTTTCCATATCAAATGATGATTTACATTCTTACTCGACAAAAGATAATTGTAAGCTTGTAATGTTCCAGGTCAAAGATATATCACCGTTTAACTGAGTGCTAGACAAATTACACACACCAACACCCTTCCACTTCATATAGAAGGGCTAACACAATGGTAGACATGCATTTGTCCGTGTGTTCATAACTTAGTATGTTGGTATTATCTACTCAATTAACAATGTGGCACTAAAATGTGCTCCCGAGCAGCAATTTTTCTATTGGGTCTAGGCTACAATAATTGAATAACCATCAGATCATCAAATGATAAGTTCCAAATATCTGTAGTTTTTCCTTGTCTCTGGTGGCTGCTAAAATCACAAGATAAATATGAGATTTGGGAGACACATTTGTTTGAGAAGTTCACATAGCTAGTATTTCAGCCTGCTCCCAATACAGAATGCTACTTACTAGTAAACTTTAGTATTTACAGAAAGGACTATAAAAGCACCTCTGAAAGCTGCAGGAGCAACTTGGTTGGTTGCCTTGAGTTTTTCCATTGCTTCTTGGCGTCTTCCACTGTACCGAGAAACTAACATGATGTTACTCAAACTACTCAACTGGGAAGGTAAAATTAGAAAAGTTAAATCCAGTATGAAATGGGAGTTGTGGGCAGTTAAACATCATTATCTAAAGGAAATGGATATTAATTTCCCACAAGTGATACCGATCCTGCTAGCTAGCATAGGATTCTGAGGTGTAGTGTATTACGTTTCGCAAGATTATCTCTATGCACAATCCTCTTTTCCTTTCTGTGATGCTTGTTATGTCTAAATCCTTCCTAAATGTCAACATATAGGTAAAAAACGAGTGGCTAAAACCAGCTATGCAGATCAGAGACCAAATTGAATCCTATTAAAGGGCAAATTTACGAGCAGATTAGGCAGAAACGACCCAAACTTGCTCAATATAAAGTGTTGGATTACAAAATCCAGATGTCTAGCACCGGACCTCCGATAGAGCAGCGTAGACATTGCGAGCATGAGCATCCCGACGGCCTCACCGCACCCCTCGCCGCCTCCCTGCAGGTTCGAGGCCCCCTGCTCCAGTATCCGCATCGCCTCATCTGGCACAACAGCAACAGCAATTCAGCTCACAAGACGGAGCGACCGAGTGAGGCTAAAAACCCTAGCACTCAGCGGCACCACGCAGCAATGGAGGGACAACCTGGCGAGCTACCGGGCCTGGCTCCGCCGAGGGCGTAGCGGACCATCTCCGCCGCCACGCTCTCCGGCTGCGTCGCGCCGCCGGTGGCGGCGGTTGCGTAGTGGCGGGCCCGCGGCGGGCGGGGCTTCGGGGAGAGGAGCGCCCTCGCGAGGGCCGATCGGATCGGGTTCATGGCTGCACCTGCGCCTGCGCCGCCGCCGGCCGCCGCGAGTCGCCGCTTGAGGAGGGAGGAGTTAAGCGGCGAGGGCCGAGGGGAAGAAGAGCCTGGGAGGCTAGGAGAAGTCCAGAAGAGTGGCAGGGTCCACGTGTTCAAAGCACCCGTGCCACGGCCCATGGGCCTTTTTACTGAATCCGCAGGCCTTGTATGCACGAATTTGCGGATCCCTATTCCCTAGCGCATATACTACAGTCGTTGAGTAATACGATGAGGTATCACTTTTTCTATTGTAAATTTGGTATCTTTTAATATCTAGATAATATGAGGTATTAAATTTTATATTATTTTATGGTACTTTTTTCAAGAACTGTAAAATCTCTACTTCTAAACCTTTTATGGTGAAGACTTTTATCTAAAAACCTTTATAGAAAATTTTAGTATGGAAAAGTGTGCGTTAGAAATATATACGTGTCATATGTTAATATCACAAGTCTATTTTAAATAAAGATACACACAGATATATTGAGGCCGTTCGGTTCAACTGGGTTGTGGGTGTACAACCGCAGCGCTGCAACTCTCCTACATAATTTTTTGCTTGCTGGTCCGAACACACCATTTATAGAAGTCCATACAATTTTGTTCTTGAAAGATAAACTGATGATAAACAAATCTATTCCGTTCCTTGAAGTATCAATTGCTTCCAAACAGCCCGTGTAGTATCAAGTGGGGATTAATTATCTTATCCTCAAAATAAACAGGCATTTTTAAGCGCAGCAAGTGTTGTCTGAAGTCGATTCCTTCAGATGGTGCTGTTCATAAAACGGCTGAAATGAACAGATGACAAGAAAATCGAACAGTAAATAGTTTCTTGACTCCAACAAGTGCACCCATCGCGGGGACTCCGTCTTTAATTTCATGCATTGTGCCGTCTCCAATAATGAACTTACCATGACCATCCTTGGTAGTGTTGATTTACAGTACAACCAATCTCTTAATTCTCGATAATGACTTCCAAGAAAATTAACTAAGCCTGATTTTTCTACAGAGCATTTTAAGGAAGTCAAACTCAGACAACACTAGTTGCACGTAGTTGCAGTCTAGCTTCAGAACAGTGACATATCGTATACAGTACTGTTGACGTCAAAATTTGGCAAGCCCCGAAGTTATCAGCAGCTTAGTGTCACTATCGGTAGCGTCTTGGAATCGGCCGATGGAAATTATCAAGTTATCAATAGTTGGATTCTTGGTAAATTTGGTTAAGAAAATTAATCTATTAAAGGAAGTTTATCCAGAAGAGACCGAGTTCGAGGATGCGGCACGACAGTTTATATATTAATTAGGAATAGTTTGCTAGTTTTCTTTTATCTTTAGGAAAGTGTGTTTAGTATTCAATAAGGACTACGTTTTTACTTTTATCTTTAGGAAAATTTGTATCATGTCCAATAAAGACTAGTATCTACCCATGGGTATAAATATATACACTAGGGTCATTGTAAAATATCCTCGATCAATACAACTTCGGCGTATCGCCACCTTTTACATTTCTACTTTTTCGACGAGTTCTTGCTTCGAGTTAGGCATCATCTTCGATCTTCTGACAAGTGGTATGACTTGTCTCAGCGGTTTGCATTGGCAGATTAGGGCGTCGCTTTAGATGTTCTAATCTATCTTATACAACCTCTAGTTATCATATATCTTAGTTAATCTAGCTTAGATCTTAATTTGATCATATTGGATAAGATTCGTTTTAGGGTTATGCTGGTATCGGCTAAATTACTTGTTAAATTAGATTAACTAAAGTATCACCACCCTGAAAATCAGTCAAAGGTTTGATTGTCTAGATATCACGTTTATTTTTATACTTAGTGATGCATCAGTTAAGTTTAATCTACTAAATCGTGTTTAGAACCATAATTTCTAGCCTGCTTTTTATTACCAATAAAGGTTTCATCGGGGTTTCAGCCGATAAATTATCTATATAAATTGGGTAGGAGGCTTCTCGAGGAAATAACCACATCCAAGATCGTCAAATCGATACAACACTTAGTATATTCTAATCTTCAAACAGAAGTAGAGTATTACCTTTCGTCAAGTGGACTTAGAACCTGTCTAAACCTCTTGTGTCACAACCCATCTATTTTAGCTCTAGTGTGGTATCGCTTTTCATATTTCATATTCTTAGTATCGACAATGAACATTATGCATGAGTTAGTATCCATCTTCTCTTGTTTTTTTTAGCTCATCTCCTCTGGTTAATAATCCAAATTGTACCAACCAGCTTCTAACTGAATTACTATAGAAACTTGTAGAATCCCTGCCGTACAAATATTGCAAATACTGTTCAGCAGTAGAAGGGGGGAGATTGACGTGAGATTAAGGGAGATGAACCCTAATAATCATGGTGTGTCATCAAGATTTAGATGCTATAAATGCCATATGTAGAAACCGGAATATTTAAGCTCATGCACGCATGGAAATTAAGTTGTCAAGACTCAAAAGAGATGGTTGAGATAAAATTATCAAACAGAACCTTTGAAAGATTAGCTTGATAATGCGATTAATTGATAGTGTGCGTCTTCTTAGTTTTCTTTTCGTTAAGGATTTTATGGAACACTATACACACTGGACAGTTATTGCACCCATACGTACAGATATCAGTTACCATCAGACACCAAACATGTCGCACTCGACCACTCCAGCAACAATGACATAATCAAGAGCTTAAGCCTGTGTGTAAGTCAACAGTGCTGGTAATTAATATCTCCAAACCCAGAAAATAATAAGCGAAAAAAGTCCTGAATTGAAATTATCTGGCTACCGATCGATATGGAGTATTACCTTTTAATCTTTTAATAGATGACGTCATTGACCTTCTATCACACGTCTGACTATTTGTTTTATTAAAAAATATATAACTATTATTTATTTTATTTAAATTATTTAAAATATGATTCATATCTTATACATTTTCATAAATTTTTTAAATAATACACGTATGAATGATCTCGAAAGTCGACGATGTCGTGGGTTAAAAATCTCAGAGGCACAACTTGTCTCACGATCTCTCACGCGGGCGGCTCGGGGGCGAAACCCTAACTGCCCGCGCCACCACCTTCCCCACCCGCTTTAGCCGCCCTCGCCGCCGCCGGAGCCCACCGCCGGAAACCGCGCGGCCGGCCAGGAAGGCGGCGGCGGGGAAAACCAGCCGGCGACGATGCTCCCCCTCGGCGTGGGAGGCGGAGTGGCGAGCGTCATGCGGGAGGCGGCGTCTGGAGAGGTCGGCAGGGCGAATCCAGCCACGCCGGAGGTGGATCCGGCCCCCTCGGCGGCGGATCTGGCCTCCCCGCGGCCGGATCGGGAGCTGGCGACTCCAGCGGCGGCGGAACTCGCGGGGCGGTGCGTCAACTGGCAGAGGAGGCCGACGTCGTCGCCAAGCGCGTCTCTGACCGGCGGAGCTCGCGGCGACGGAGAAGGCAGCAGCTGGCCGGCGGCGGGAGGTGCGGGAGAAGGCAACAAGCGGCCGGCATGGCTGGCGGCGGCGGAGGGCAACATGGCGCGCGCGAGGAGGCACGTGCGGTGAGAGGGGACGCGCCCGGCGGCAACGGAGGCTGGCGAGGAGGCGCGGACAGCGGCTGTGGAGGCTGGCGCGGCCGGCACAACGGGAGGTGAGGCTAGCGGAAGGAACGGGCCGTCGGCGGAGGCTTGGAGGCCGTGAGGCCAGCATGGGCGCGGCAGCTTCGCTGAGAGGCCGGCGCGGACGACGGCATGGAGGCCGTTGTGGCGAGTCCTCTAGAGGCGGCGACCGGCGAGGTGCACGGCGAGCACGGCACGGTGCGGCGGCGAGGCTACCACATCGGGGTCGGGTGGTCAGAGGCGGCGGCGATGCGACCAAGGGCCCCTCAAGGGTTGAGATGGCGACGGCGGTAACACCATGAGGTGGGAGTTGAAGGCTACGGCGATCTTCTCTCCAGGCGTCAGTCCTCTTGCGGTGGCGGCTTGCCGCTGCAAGATGACCACGTTGGACGGGCCAGTGTGGGGGAGAGGGGATCCATCCTTCTCTCTCACCCTTTCCCTCTCCAACCCGCCCGCATGGATGGAGCCGGAGCGAGCCGAAGTTTGAGATCCTTTCTGATGGCCGACCGGCGGCGAGGCGTCGGTGCGGTGGCCACGCGTTGAAGGGGATTAGCTGGTGGTGGCTGTTGATTCTGACAAGCACTCGTTGACGCGGGGGAGGAGGAAAGCAATAGGTGAAAGCCTAGCCTTCGAGCCGGCAACGGCGACGCTTGCGGGCGCCGCATTCTCCTTGGGGCGTTGTTGCGCTTTCCTCCTTCTTTGGTCCTTTAGGTGAAAACCACATCCTGTTCTAGGATGGGCGACGGCGGCGCTCTTTGGCGTCGCTTCCTCCTTGGAGGCATCGTTTAGAAGTTCCATTCATGTTGTGTGCTTGTTGGGTTTCTGCAGTGGGATCAGACGTAGACGCGTGGTGTGGTTGTATTTTCTTTTTCCTGACTGTAGTCTCCCAGGACTGTAATCTTGTATTTTTTTTCTTCTATATCAATAGAAACGTCGCACTATCTTGTGCGGGTTGTTTTAAAAAAAAAACTTGTCTCATGATCTGACCTAGCTGACCAGAATTATTACCACCGGGAAAATGACGTGGAGAGGCAGCAGCTTGGCGCTTCCGCTTTCAGATGGCACGTCACGCGCCACGTGGGTAGCTGCGTCATCCTTCCCGAGATCGTCGGAAGCTGTGTGGCAAATCAAACCGCGACGCTGATCTGATCCAGCAGGTTGTTTTCAGAGCAATCAAACTGTGACTAAATGATGAGGTGAAGGAGAGAAGAAAGATGGGAGAGAGATAATCATCTGCTATGTAAGAGCAAGTTTAATAGTACAACCCACTACTAGCTCCAATTTATCTATAGCCAATTTAATAGCTTAAATTCATCTATAGCCAATCTAATAGCTACTTCATACAATAGTTGCTTACTATACTATTAATATATAGTCCCACCTGTCATACACATATTGTGTCTTGAAGTCCGCGCTGGAGCTGGCTATAGATCTGTAGCCCGCTACTCTTCTCTCTCATCTTTTATCTCATTAAAATATATTTACAGCTGGCTAATAGTCTGCTGTTGTACCTGCTCTAAGGGGCTACCTCTATATAAACTTTAATAAATATGTGAGAGTGCTAGATATGTCAGAGATTGTGTGGTAGAGATAACCACAGGTCATTCTCAACCCAATGACTAGGATAAATAGCATTAAATAAGCTATCATTGTACCTAAAATAAAAAATGATGTGGCAAGTGAATAAATGAGGAAAGAGAAGGAAACCAGATCTTGCATGAGACATGATTTCTACACAATATATAATACATCATGTGAGATAAGTAGTATTAAATTTAAGTATGAAAGAGTAGTGTTTGCATTGAAAGAGTAGTGTCTAGTACTGTTTTTTTTATGATGTGGAGTTTATAAAAACTATGTGTAGTGTCTTGAGTTGAGACTGTATAATACATGTTACCTCTTAATTTAGTAGTGTATATCATGTCCTAATTGCTTGAAACTTGTCTGTTAATAAAGACTGGTTAAGAGAGAGAGAGAGAGAGCATAAATTCGAGAGCGATTGATCGAAGATGTTTGAAAAAGAAACGGAGAATTCGTGTTCCAGATTAGGTCGGCTAACTGCATTTAATTAATTTCCGTGGAGACTTGCAGACTTGGCCGGGGTCTTGGGGGTGCTGCAAATGCTTGCTAATATCACTATTTGAATTATTTGAAACCGTCAGTTGCTTATGAGATACTCGGAGAAACGCGCAGAGCTATTCCTCCATTTGGGCGATATTAGTATTCTCCACATCATCTATAGGAGTCTTAAAGACAATATTTACCATAAGAAACTATAGATTGTCTCTGTGTCATCTCCTTCTAAACATAATGCATTTAATGGTTAAAAAGTTTATGTGAGATAGGGATGAGAGAGATGGCGCACTAGATGCAGAAGGCCCACAAAATACTTGGTTTGTCGACGGCGTTGGCTGTTATATCGGCTCTACGCATCTTGTTGCTCGCGCCGGGCTATCGATTGCATGAGCGCCCACTCCATTCTCTCTCTTTCTTTCTCTCTTATCCAGCTCGGATTGTACCGGCTAATAGTAGACTAATTAGTCTTATTGTACTTGCCATAAAGTAGTAGGACGATTTGGGTTCAAAGCCTCACATCTTCTAATTATTATTTGATATTATGTCATTCCTTAATATTTGTGTTTTTTTAAAGATATTTTTTTCGTTCCATAAAAATTAATCTAGTACTCCGAATCTAAACAGATTACTGTTCAAATTTATTGTACTGTATGTATCATATCCAGTTTATTCGTTTTTTATCGGATAGAGCAAGTATGCGGATTGTTGTCTCGACGACCGATCTATTTTCCCCCTCTCTATGTTGGATACTGTTCTTTAGTACGCTGAGTCATGTTAACTGTTTATTGATCGGACCCTCCATCAGATACTATGCATGGACGAACACAAACGACCCTTTACTCGTGATTGTTCCTGTCGTGTCGGCTAATTGCATTTGCAGCTTCCCTGATGCTGCATCAATAATCAACCTACATAAAGGCTAGAGAGAGATACGTTGATCAGGCCATATTTGACTTGGTCAACTGTCCTAAAGTCAGAATGCTAGTCCAAAGCCAAGAGAAGAAAAATCAGATTCTAATAAGAGTATAAGACCATCAGCACAGAGGGGGACCTGACAGAGATTGTTGCGATGCTACATCTTTACTACTTGTATAAATATCCTCTCAAGTCCCACCATCTACTTAGCTAGTATATCCTCCCTCGGTCCCTAAATATCTGACGCCGTTAGACTTTTCTAAATATGTTTAACCTTTCGTCTTATTTAAAAATTTAAAATAATTATTAATTCTTTTTCTATCATTTGATTCATTGTTAAATATACTTTTATATATATATATATATAGTTTTACATATTTCACAAAAGTTTTTCAATAAGACGAACAGTCAAATATATTTAAAAAGATCAACGATGTCAAATGTTTAGGGACGGAGGGAGTACTATCCTCTATTACGACCGTGATGATATTGTAAATTATTATTTTGTTCGAAATCGGAAACCCCAGATATAGAAATAGAATCGGATGTTATCAAAACAGAAAACGGAACGAAAGTGAACTGGTGCGGCTACGGTAACGAAAATTTATTGGAATAAAAAAACCCTCAAACTGAGCTTCAAACTTTATCAAGTCCAATTCTCAAATCCCAACGGTCAACAATTATCATAAAACACAATCATATTAGTCTCACCAGTACATAACAAAACATAATCTATGAAATAAATGATCTATGTTTAAGACAGGAATCATATTGATAAATTCTAATCAGGAATTTAGGAATTAGGTCGGGCTATTATTGTGTTGTATGGGCTGTGCTATGGGTCCGGAAATTTCGAGAAAATTTCCGGAAGTTTCCAATCGATTTCGAGTTCCGACGGAAACCGCTCGTATCATTCGATTCCGTTTCTGGGAAAATATTGTTGAATTCAATTCCGTTTCAAAAAAAAACAACCGATAGATTCCATTTTCGAAAATAGCCCCATGATCCGAAAAATTTCTATACCGTTTTCATCCCTAACGACTAATGTCAGATATGACATATTTAGTTACAAACTAAATAGACCCTAATTAAGTCCCTTTGATAATGTATCCAGAGTGCTTATACTTAGACAAAGGTGAGTTAACTTTCGATATCCACAAAGTCATAATTTCTTAATTACTTGAATCGTCTACCGTTGAAAAAACCAGCGTAGAGAACTTCATAACATCAAGTACAACTAGCTAGGACGACGGAACCGGAGCAAATTAAGCTGCTGCGTTACACTATTGACCGGCTATATTAGTCTATCACGACCGTCCACAACGCCAATGATCAACAACACCATCGCTGCCGCGCGCGGCACAAAGGTGGCCGGCCGTCGCCGGTGTGTGCGGTGTTGGTGAGCGTTCGGTGAGAACGTCCTCGGCTTCTCTCCCCCCTCACGCACGCGCAATTAGGGGTGAAATCGGTACGGAAACTTTCCAGATTCTAGACCTATTTTCGAAAACGGAATCTGTCGGTCGGAATTTTTTCGGAATTTTTCGAAAACGGAAACGAATTCGAAAATATTTTCTCGGAAACGGAATTGGAAATGATAAGGGCAGTTTCCGTCGGAACTCGGAATCAGTCGGAAACTTTCCGGAAATTTTCTCGGAATTACGAGAAATTTTGTGACTGGAATACCCTGGATTCTTTTTTTAAGCACTAAATAGTGAATACCATGGTGTTTGGCTGTTATTTTTTAAAAAAAATATTTATTATGCAAATCTAAAATTATATAAGAATATTTTTTGTCCTACATTGGGATTTATCAACAACATTACTCTTTTAAACATAGATAATTTATTCAATTGGATTTATCAGTTTGAGGGGTTTTTTATTCCGATAAATTTTCATTACCGTATTTGCGCCGGTTCGTTTTCGCTCCGTTTTCGGTTTCGATAATATTCGATTCCGTTTTCGTATCCGGGGTTTCCGATTCCGATTCCGATTCCGATTTCGATTCCCAAAAAAATATGAAAACAAAAATGATAAAAATGGTTTTCGTCCGTTTCCGTACCGTTTTCACCCCTACGCGCAATCCACAGCTAGCTAGCGCGGGCGGCGGCGCGTCCACCACGAAACCCCCCCGCACGTAGCCATCGGTGTATTACGACTACCACCGGTTCACATCACACCTCGCCCGGTTATTTCCAACGCGAGGCATAAATACGGGAGAGGGAAGGGGAAACCCGACGCGACACGTCTCCTCGATTCCGCTGGTTTTTTAAGTTTGGTGAAACTCGATCGCTTAGGTTAAACCCCGGTAGCTGTTGGGTGCGAGGTTGGCCATCGATCATCTCTCGCTGGATCACGCCACTTTTTCGCATGCAAAAAGTAGGATTTCTCTCTTTGTTTTTAGGATTTCTCGGTGGTTGCGAGCCGCTTACCTGAACCCCAGTTGCCGGTCAAGCCAAACCCTGCCCACTGCGATCGCCTCCCATATAACACACACTCTCTTTCTCTCTCTCTTCGCTTCATCAAGTAGTAGTCGTGTTCATTCATTTGCATCGCTCGCTTCGATCACGTACTTTGAAGTGGTGGTGAACTGTGTTTTGTGTCATCGATGGTGACCATGTCGGCGTCGGCGGCGGCGGCGGCGGAGGCGAAGAGTCGATGGGAGAGGCGGTCGGTGGTGGCGGAGCTGGAGGGGGCGCTGCTGCGCGACGCGGCGACGTTCCCGTACTTCATGCTGGTGGCGTTCGAGGCGTCCGGGCTGCCGCGGTTCGCCGCGCTGCTGGCGCTGTGGCCGCTGCTGTGGGCGCTGGAGCGGGCGCTGGGGCGGGGCGACCTGGCGCTGCGCGCCGCGGCGTTCGTGGCGACGGCGGGCGTGCCGCGCGCGGAGGTGGAGGCCGTGGCGCGCGCCGTGCTGCCCAAGTTCATGGCCGACGACGTCGACCCGGCGGCGTGGGCGGCGTTCGGGTCCTGCGGCGGGCGGCGCGTCGTGGTGACGCGCATGCCGCGGGTCATGGTGGAGCGGTTCGCCAGGGAGCACCTCGGCGCGCACGAGGTGGTCGGCTGCGACCTCGAGTACAGCCGCCTCAGGCGGTCCACCGGCGTCGTCAGGGGCGGCGGCGGCGAGCGCGTGGTCGCCGAACGCGTGCGCGCGCTCTTCGCCGACGGCGACCGGCCGGACGTCGGGATCGCGCGGTCCGAGTCATCGACGCGATCCTTCTTGCCCTTCTGCAAGGTACTACCACGTACACCGTGCACGAACACTCCCGGAACTCGTCCAAACCACTAATTAATCTGCATCATATAGCAAAAAACTACTGAATTTGATTATAGTCAGCAATTTTTTTTCATAAATTTGACAGTGATTTAAAAGTGTCAATGGAGTAGTAGTATACTAGAACACGCACTTGATCGATGGAGCAATTAATGTGCGCCATTTTCCTAGGAAGAAAAAATAATGTGTATATTTTCCGGGGGATGCTAATGCGCGGGTGATCGCTCCCCTATACGTCCTCTTCTCCCCTTTTTCTCTTTCCTACTACAGTACACCACAAAAAAAATTTAAAAAAAAACAAAAGTTAGAAAAATTTATGTAAAGAAATATTATATATAAAAAATTTGAATTCAAATTTAAATTTGAATCGGGTATGTAAACTTTTAACTTATAAACTTTGGATCTATAAACTTTAGATGTATAGAAATACTATATAGAAAATATTTGAATTCAAATTCAAATTTAAATCAGATATAATTTAAATTTAAAACGGGTATATAAACTTTTGACTTATAAACTTTAGATCTATAAACTTTAGGTTATTAAACTTTGGATGTATAGAAATACTATATATAAAAAATATTTGAATTCAAATTCAAATTTGAATCGGATATATAAACTTTTGACTTATAAATTTTTGGTCTCTAAACTTCTCTAAACTTTATGTGTAAACTTGAGGTGTATAAAATTTAGGTGCATAAATTTACTAAAATAGAAAAGTAATGTGGTGCCAAAAAAAAACAGGTAGGGGGGGGGGGGGGGCTGGGCGAACTGATCGCTACCAGATCGCCAGGCGATCAATCGCGCATCACCTTTTCCGATATTTTCCTAGGAGTAGAGCTTTAGAGGTGCTTGCCCATAAGCATGCGCGTCGGTACATGTTCCCGTCTAATATGTGCATGGAATTTGGGCATATGCATGCATGGACGAGGATGAACCATACCACAACTAAATGCCTAGCTAGATTAATTCTGAAAGTCGTTTACGCATGTGACCGCCACAGCCACAAGAGTCAAACTTAACCCATCAATCCATGATGCATCTCCAAATCTGTGTTCGATATATACAATATCCACAGCATGCAACTCGGTGCACATGAAAGGATTTCATGATAGTCGGCAAAAGGTTTTTTAAAAAAATAACCCAAGTCGTCGGCATAAATTTAGACGAATAAATTAGTACTCGTATCACAAAATTTAAAATTAACTGTAATTACTATGTACGTATACTCGTACATAGTGAGCGATCACGTGAACCTTACATGTAGAAGTGTGTGTCTCTGTGTGTGCGCGCTAAGCCATAGCTTTCATCTGAATAACTCAGTGTTTGAAAATTGAAATGCGCATCGCTATTGTGGTTTTAATTTGTGGCCAAATGCGCATCACTTTTCTCCAATAATTATGTTAAATCGTGGCTCGTTCAGGTGTTAATTATCATGCTATAGTTTTGTTGGGACCACCATGGCGGGAAACCGCGAATTAAACCTGTAATTTGATTACGTGCATGCAGAAGCAACTCCGGCCGCCGTTCTGTGAGGACGACGTCGCCGCCGCCGGCGAGCAGCAGAAATGCCCTCCGTTCCGGCCGGTCATCTTCCACGACGGCCGCCTCGTGTGCCGGCCCACGCCGCTCATGTCGCTCGTCATCCTCCTGTGGCTTCCGCTTGGCGCGCTCGTCGCCTTCGTCCGCATCGCTGTCGGCATCTCCGTGCCCATCCAGATCATCCCCCGCATCGCGCCCTACTTCGGCGGCGCCGTCGTCGTGCACGGCGCCCCGCCGCCCGCCGCCGTCAGCGGGTCGGCGTCCGGCGTCCTCTTCGTGTGCACGCACCGGACGCTGATGGACCCGGTGGTGCTCGCCACCGTGCTCGGCCGCCGCGTGGCCGCCGTGACGTACTCCATCTCCCGCCTCTCGGAGATCCTCTCGCCGATCCCGACGGTGCGGCTGACGCGCGACCGCGGCGTGGACGCTGCGCAGATGCGCGCCGAGCTGTCGCGCGGCGACGTCGCGGTGTGCCCCGAGGGGACGACGTGCCGGGAGCCCTTCCTGCTCCGCTTCTCCGCGCTCTTCGCCGAGCTCAGCGACCGGATCGTGCCGGTTGCGATGAACTACCGCGTCGGGCTCTTCCACCCGACGACGGCGAGGGGGTGGAAGGCCATGGACCCCATCTTCTTCTTCATGAACCCGAGACCGGTGTACGAGGTGACCTTCCTCAACCAGCTCCCCGCCGAGGAGACGTGCGCCGCCGGCAAGAGCGCCGTCGACGTCGCCAACTACGTGCAGAGGATACTCGCCGCCAAGCTCGGGTTCGAGTGCACCACCTTCACGCGCAAGGACAAGTACCGCGTGCTCGCCGGCAACGACGGCATCGTCAACGTCAAGCCGCCGGCGGCGGCGGATCCGGCGCCGTGGCAGCGCCGCCTCAAGGAGGTTCTCGGCTTCTTACTCCACTAATCGATCACAATTCACAAATTCACAATACTTTCGTGGCCAAAGCGCTCTGCTCACAAGATTAATTTGACGAATTTTAATTGCGATCCCCCCCAAAAAAAAATTGCGAGTTTTTATTTACATGCGTGTGCATGTATGTACGCAAAGAAATGTAAATGAAGACAGCAGCCACCATTAGATATCAAACCTACACCTAGGGTTGCTTTTCCTTGCTTTTTCTTACGAAATTTGTTCATGATTCATTTGATTTTTATTTTTGTTGTAATCAAACTATACTGCTGTATATATATATTTACACATCCATTATCACAAGTTGCATGCTCAATCTATTTTACTCATACGTAGATTTTGCGTTTGTCTAGTTGTTGATCAGTCCTCCCTAGTCCCTATTAATTCCATTTTTTTATCTTATACAACAGGGTTCATTGATTAACAGGTAGTTATTAGGTGAGCAAATTCTTCCTACGACAAATAGCGACTGATTCTATGGAAAATCAGCTTGTTTTGCCCTCACAATCTTTTCCAATTTGTTCCTTTGACAAATGAAAGCTCGCGATTTACCGCTTTGATAATTAAGACCTTATTCTTTTTTTTTTTTGGCGATGAATTAAGACCTTATTCAACGCCTCAATTTATTGGCTGTGTTTGCAGAGGCCGAAAAATTTATTCCATTAGTAAAAAAAAAGTCAGCACCTCAATTATGGCTGTAAACCTCTATGATGTGGATTGTCAACCCTAACCCTTGATCTAAAACCCTTTTAAATTCGTTGTGTTAAAAATAGTCGAATGAATTATAACATTATACTCAAATAGTTACTCTATGGGTTGGCCGCTCTGATCCACCTAAACAGAACTGAATTTTAATTTCTGAGGTTATCAAAACACGCGACATGCATGAGATGACTCCTTTTTAAGGTCAACTAATTTGGGATAATATGTTCAGCTGGTCATGTACGAAACTTAATTATCAGCAGGACGGTAAGCTGCAATTAAGATCGTATTTGCCTTTTGAAAAAGGATCGCCCTCCCTCGTTCATATGCGTTTAGCGTCGGCAACACGTACTTATCATAAAAACCGTACGTTAATAGACGTGAGACTGATTAAGAATTTGCGGTGGTTTATGGACTTAGCAAAGGCCACGTACGTTCCCGGCCCTAATATGAAAGCCACGCATATATGCCTGAATTTTCGGAAGCACATCATTTTACTGTGTTTGAGTAAGCACCCATGTGAATAGAATAGAATAATAACATTTGTGATAGTATTAAATACTAAGGAGGCAAAAAGGACATGAATCAAGTTTTGGTTTTATTGCTGCGAGTGACCTGCTGGGTGCACGGTGCCACAGGCGTATACATTGTCAAATAGTATTTATTTTCTTTTACGAGGAAAATCACAAGTATTCCTTTTTAAGTGGGTTCTCGATAATAATTTAATAAGATCAGATATGTGCCGCTAATTTCTATATCTTTGAGCATGTGTTAAGCAAGACATTCGCAGATATGTGTTACTGATGTGTGTGCATGTGTGTCTACCATGTAATTAAAATAAAATAAAATTCCAAATAATAATGAAAAATCACAACAATTTGTTTCCTTTGTGAGGAAAATCACCAAATATTCATTTTCTTTTGTGAGGAAAATCACATTAACTCATTTTCTATTGCGAGGGATACCAAATTAATTTATCTTCTTTTGCAAGAAAAATCACCAACTATTACCTTAATTTCTTTTCCCATTCTTGACATTTATTCCTTTTCGTTATACTACGATGTGTCACATCCAATCAAAATCCCTTATATATTTAGGGACGGAGGGAGTATCTAGAAAATAAATAAATAAAATCACCAAATATTTATTGTAAAATTAAAAAACCAAATATTACCAAATAGTAACTAGAAGATAAATAAATAAAATCACCAAATATTCATTGGGAAATTTTAAAGTAAATGTATAGAAGATAAATAAATAAAATCACCAAATATTAATTGGAAAATTCAAAAAGTAAATGTCAAGAATGGGAAAAGTAAATAAAATCACCAAATATTAATTGGGAAATTTAAAAGTAAATGTATAGAAGATAAATAAATAAAATCACCAAATATTAATTGGAAAATTCAAAAAGTAAATGTCAAGAATGGGAAAAATAAATAAAATCACCAAATATTAAAATTGGGAAATTTAAAAGTAAATGTCTAGAAGATAAATAAATAAATAAAATCACCAAATATTAATTGGAAAATTTAAAAAGTAAATGTCAAGAATGGGATTCGAACCCATGCCCTTTCGGACCAGTACCTGAAACTGGCGCCTTAGACCAACTCGGCCATCTTGACCCACACCGGGAATCGAACATTTAGCATTGAAATACGATTAACTTAATGATGGAAACACGACACGGGCAAGTTCTGCTCTGCGTAGGCACCATGTTAACCCCGAATCAAATTCGTGACGCAAATCTCTGCGGACACGTCTGATAAAGAAGCAAACGAGAGACCCCTTGAAAGCCATTTTACTTCCAAGCAAGTTCAACCGATGTTTCCATTAGTTCCTTAATTATCGTGAAACAATATTACATCATAGTAGACCACCTACTTGCACCAACGCCATCAGCACTCACCGGGTTCAACAGCCATGCGTGATTGCGTATTAGCAACAATTAATCACTCGATCGTTGTCCACGCTTGAGCCAGTCACCGTGTTTGTTTAATCAAACCTTGCCGGTTTGCACGAAACCGGAGTAGTTTGTTCTTGACGCATAGTCGTCGACGTAGCTATAACCAACCTCCTCCACGGACATTCCAAGCCAAAGATTGTTTACACACTAACACCCCTACTATCAATATCTTATAATGATATCATTATCTTAAAAAATATCTCTTAATCGTATACAACACGGCAATGGTTAAAGATCCACCAAAGATATTCTCTCCGTACTAAAATAAATTTTATACTATTCATATCTAACGTTGAACTTGAACCGTTCGTCTTATTTGAATTATTTTATAATTATTTTTTTTATTATTATATAATAAAACATAAACAATACTTTATGTGTAACTTATTTTTTTATTTCTTTTTCATAAAATTTTCAAATAAGACGGATGATTAAACGTTAGACATGAATACCCATCTATATATACACTTATTTTAGGATTTTAGGATGGAGGTAGTACATTGAAACACACCATTAATGAAGCTACTAATTACACCAACCATATACGTTCTATAGTGATGAAAGATATCAGCACAGTTGGAGTTCTAAACTTAATAAGGTGCTTGTATTTATAACTAATTATTCTTTCATTCGTAGACGATATACCCGTCGACAGTAAAATATCCGTGGTGATTTAATCAACCTCAAGATATACCAAACCAGTCTTATAGAGATGCTCAAAGAAATAGAATATGCGTATGTACGTTTATATGTGTGAATGTGTGCGTTGTAAGCGCATCTATACTATTTTTTTTAACAAAAGAACTTGTAGTACCTTCAAACAAACAAACTTGTTAGGACCTCTTTGTTTAGGCTTAGATGTATTAGCTTATATATAGTTATAAGTCAATTTATTGGCTTATATTTTCCCCTATATGATTTATAAGCCGATGAATTTAATGTCTAAATTTAATGATAGAGTCATACCTTTATCTTATATAAGTCAAAAATATTATCCAACCTAATCTTTGGTTTAATTTGGTTTAATAGAGTTAGAGTGACTTATGGGTAAAAAAACAGGACGAAAAAACTGCTTGATTGCTAAAGCAGTTTTTTTACCTTATAAATTGATTTATATGTCTACACATGCATTTTTGGCTTTTTTTTTTCTTTGACACCGTTCTCTCCCTCGCGACGCTGTTTCTCCCCGCGAAATAAAGTGACGTCACCGAACGCATGCCCGCCGCCTCCGCCTCCGCCTCCGCTCGCCCGGACCCGCCTGCGCCGGCCGCACAAGGGATGCGCTCCCGCACCTCCCGCCACCGGCCGGAACCCTAAGGAGGCGCAGGGCACGCCGCCCGCCCGCCCGCCCGCCCACCTGCGGCTGCCTCCGGCGTCGGCGATGGGGCGGCCGGGCTACCTGACGCTGCCAATCCTCTCGGTGCTCGCGGCCATCGGATACGTCTACTACACCACGGTGTTCGTCGCCGTGCCCCGGTGGCTGGGGCTCGCCACGGCGGCCGGGGCCGCGAACGCCGCCGCGTTCACGGCCCTCGCCGCCGCCTGCGTCGCCACCTACGCCGTCGCCGTGTGCCGGGACCCGGGCCGCGTCCCGCCCTCCTTCGCGCCCGACGTCGAGGACGCCGAGAGCCCCCTCCACGAGATCAAGCGCAAGGTGCGTTCGCGCTGTCCCATCGGTAGGATTTCCGCCTATTATAGGATTTGTATTTCTGGAGTAGAATGTTTGCTCGGTTATGGCCATTGTTTGACTCAGGAATTAATTGGGACATCTGCTTTATATATCTTGCATTTCTATTGAGAAATGCGGCGAATAGCCAAATATGCAATCCAGTTCGTAAGATTTGAAGCATTTGGATGGAATGCTGCTGAAGCCTCTGTAGGAGGGACTGTCTCGCACTGTCGCTGACACGCCGACAGGCGATTTAAGAATTAAGGTCTGAGTAATCAAGTGCATCCACGGTATGAGTGGATCTAACCTGAATATTAAGGATTTGTCGATTGCTGATGCCTTGGCCACACCAACATGGATTTTCTGTGTGTTTGAGATGAATAGCATCAAAATACGTTTGTTACAAAAACATCAAGTAGTAAGCTAAAACTATTTGGAAAGAGCGGAATTCATGGGTTTTTGATGGAATCAGCAAGAGCACCTCTGAAGTTTCTTGGGCAATTGTTGAAGAATGGTGGGCTTGGCGTGCAGCTAACCTAGGAGGCGTGGTGATAGAAGAATTACCTAGTGATCACTAATAACCTCTGTGTTGGGGCAATGTGTTTAATGCTCAACGAGTGTAGGACGGTGTGGAGTCCGTAGTTTTCCGAACCCCTAGGGGCTGGGGTTGTAAAACAACAACCATGTTTGTTGTCAAAATGTTTTAAACTTCTCCAATCTTAATAAAATTAGTTGGGGCACTTCTTCGCCGCTGGCCTGGCGAAAAATAAGCTAGAAACTAAACCAACGACTCTGACTTCAGAATCTGATCGAGAGAATTGCTCCTTTCTGATAGTGGATAGTGCCTATTAGACCATTATAGTTCTTTAGGGTAATTGACCTTTGCGGTCTTGTAATTTTTAAGTGTATGTGCTATGGAATGGGGACAAAAAGATAGTAGGCTGAAAGAGGGTGAACAACTGATCATTCATGCTGTACGCATCGACCTTTGTTATATTCTTATTGTTGCTGACAAAACATTTTGTATCTATACTTTTTTTTTCAGGGTGGGGACTTGAGATATTGCCAGAAATGTGGCCACTATAAACCTCCTCGTGCACACCATTGCCGTGCTTGCAAAAGATGTGTTCTAAAAATGGTGCTGATCAGTACTAATCTGTCTTGTATCTTCTGTTAATTACCCACTTACACATTTTCAGCAACTTCTTATGTGCAGGACCATCACTGTATATGGATTAATAACTGTGTTGGACATGAGAACTACAAGATATTTTTTATCTTTGTATTGTATGCTGTAACTGCATGCTTCTATGCTATGGTATACTTAAGTTTCTTTGATTTGCCTTTGCAACCATGATTGTCTAGGTATAGAGCACTGAGAAAGTTTCATGTTTATTTCAGATTCTTATCATAGGGAGCGCCATGTACAGTGTTCCTGTAGATGAACAGTCAAGCAACGATTCTTCTAGGACATCGATTGTAAGTGTGCTGGGAGTGTAATATATTCCTTATTTTTCTGAACCATCACTAGGATTGTTGTAAACTTTGAAGGATTTTCCGAATTGACAGATCATTTGTGGGATCATTCTATGCCCGCTGACTTTGGCTTTGACAGTGCTCTTTGGTTGGCATATCTACCTCATATTACAGAATAAAACTACAATTGAGGTTGGTATTTACTCCCTCAATTCACAAATTAGGTTTCTTTTTCACTTTTCCGTCTGTGCAATATTTTGATAAAATATTTATCAATATATGCTAAAATTAATAATAAATATTACATATCATGCAAGTATTTTGCAAGGCAAATTCAACAATTACTTTTGTGAAGTTAACCTATATGCTTTTTATACGTATATTAGTTGTCAAAGTTTGAGAAGTTTATTGCGCAAAATCAACCTCAACCTCTATTTAGAGATGGAGGATTGCTTTTAACAGTGGCTGTCGTTAATATAATTTGCAGTATCATGAAGGTGTGAGAGCAATGTGGTTAGCAGAAAAGGGTGGAAATCTTTATCATCATCCGTATCATCTTGGTGTCTATGAGAATCTTATTTCAGTAAGAACTATTCTGTTCGTTGCTATTTGTATCTTCTTTAAGAGCATAAACATTCTACATATCCTAATAGAAGGCAATACGAGAACAACCGAGTACTTGACTTTGAGAAACAATGTCGAAGATTGTCCCCTTTTCCTCTGTATAAGACATCAAAGCTTTTGGCACTACCCATTCATCCAGTAGAAACAGAAAGGAAACAGAACATGAAAATGTCAATCCATTAAATTTCAGCGTAGTCATCTTATGCTGTTGCCTTCTGGTACTTGCTTTAACATTGCATTTATCTCAGTAATTCAAAATTGGTTGCATATTTCGGTGCATTAATATTCATGTTTCCTGACCAAGGGGAGGCATTGCTTGTTATTGATGTCCCAACTATTGTCATTATTTTGTACAGGTGCTGGGACCTAACATATTCTGCTGGCTTTGTCCAGTATCGACTAATACGGGAAATGGCCTCCGTTTCCGTACATCACATGATATTCCATTATCTACACCATCGATGTGATTAACACGAGATACTGTTATTTATTCATTAGGTAGTTGCTAATCTGAACATAGACCTCTGGCTTCCTATTAGATTGCCAATATGTGCCTTTTTTTTCACTGAAGCATTGTGTTTTGGAGCAGTACAGATAATCTGTCAAGGTCTTGAAGCTCCTTCATGAAATGTGCTGTAAGTGTAAGGTACAGGACCTCCCCACGGCTCCAAGTTAGGACATGGGCTAGGCTTCTTCTTTGTTTTCGTGGTGGTCATTTTACATACTTGATGAGGCAGAACATGCTGCCTCGCCTGTAATTTAGTGTAGTCTCTGATTGTGTTTATTAGGAGATTTGAATGTAGTCGATTCTGTTGTAGATCTCCCCGGCAGGAAAAAATGGGGGGCTGCTGTAAATCCAATATCCATACTTTGTTCTCTTAAAAGAGCCACTTATGGTAGCGAAAGGCCATGATAGGAATCATCTGAGATTGTTCGCATATATGTTTTTTAAGAACAGAACTTCTATTTATTTGTCATACATCGACGCAGTTTCTTTGTGTATGCACTGCTGACATATGCCTGTTAATATTAGCACGATGATACGATGTTTGGGTAATGTTTGGATGATTCTACTTCTTCAAAGCTCTGGTTCAAATTCTTCTGCAATGTATGTTAGGTCGCACAAGCAGTCACCGTATAAGGTGCACAATAAGGTGCATATTGTGGTTCATCACTCTTGCATGGCTATAGTTTTCCTGTGTGAAAATGGCGCATGTCAAAACTGCAACACCTTTTTCGAGGTTGATGCGTAGCCTAGCCAGTAAATTCTGTTACTATGCAGCATTGTGAAAAGGGCAACTCATCAATATCTGATAAAATCGCGTAAGTTGAGCATTCACTTACAGAGACGCAGTATATCATCAGATATGAAGATGCAATCATTAACCAATAACCGGTCAATGATTGCATGTGATGATTTGTGAAAACGTTAGCTATAATTTTGTTCTATCAGTACAGCCATGGCGTCAAACAGGAGCAACAACGCAGCATCTGAAGAACAGTAGCCAACAAGCAATCTTGCAGATGATGATTTGTTGCGGATTATTTCTAGGTTACAATAGTCAGAAGCAAACACTAGTCATCTATTTTCCCTTTCCTTTTCCCTTCCCCTTCTTCGCGTCAAGTTTGGCTTGGACACGAGCTGCTGCAGCAGCCTTCGCTTCTTCCCTCTTCTTTTTCTCTTCCTCCTTGGTGGCAGCAGCTAGCTCTCGCTGCTTCTTTAGTTCCCTAAGGAAATGTATTCCGCAGATATTAGTCTTCGTAGCTCAAAAAGGTCAAAAATAAGCAATTATCTCGAGATAATTCCACAGGCAATCAGCATAACAGTTGATTCCATAGAGTGATTACTGCATTCCTCCTAACTCCTACCTCTCTAGCATTATAATTTTGCTATGACTAAATTAAGATGCATGTGGTATATTAACCAGTTTTTTGTATCTTGCACAGCTGTTCTATTTAACATAATAACTGGGAACTTCATATTGTAAACATAACAAGAAAACATTTGAAAACATCTTACTCTAGCCTGGCTTTCTCATCAGAAACACTGCCCAGGCTTGAACCTTTCCTAGGCCTACATGCCACTAACTCCACCTCAAAAATGAGTGTTGCACTGCAAAGACAAAGCTGATTCAATTATAGACACCAGGAAACTCAAATTTGCATCGCATAGGAGAAATAGCAAACAGACTTGGGTGGAATCTCTGGCGGTGACCCTGCACTTCCGTATGCATATTCTGGCTTGCATGTTATTTTTGCAACTTCACCAACCTTCAATATTCCAATATGTCACTCCATATCAGCAAAATCTTTGAAAGAATCAGAATGAGCAAGCAATAAGAATTTAGAATTTTTATACCTTCATAGTTCTTAAAGCTATATCCCATGCTTTAATGACAGCTCCTTGCCCAATTTCAAATGAGAAAATAGAGTTGTCTTCATGAGTGGTGTCGAAAACTTCACCATTTTCAGCGAGTGTGCCTTCATAATGAACTGTGAAAGGATATAAATATAATTGGGCAAAGTATTGTGTTATGTCTTGTATTATGCACATACTCAATTACTAGTAATATACATAAATAGTTTTACACATCGACATGACAAACGAAACACAGGCATTCACTGTGTAGTACTGTCACTGATAAAAAGAGTGGAACACAGTTGATGGAAACACAGCTGAATGAGAAATTATTAGGATTTAGGATCAGTTAACCAACTTATAAATGTAACTCAACTACCTAGAGATTGCCTAATCAAGCAGAAGGAATTTCATGGAAATGATTGGATTGAGAAATAAATATATGAACTGCAGTACCATCAACCAAGGGAAGACTATCAGTTGGAGCTATAGCATCATCCTTTGCTTTTCTGACCACCGTCTTAAGAACTCCTCCATCCCCAGTTAAATCTGCAACCTCTGCCATGACCTTGCTATCAAAGCTCCAAAGGAGATCCTGGGTGATTATTCATCATAGCATTAGATTATGTATTATAACAGATCCAATCTTCATCAAATCATAAAGTACAGGCATCTAGAAAATTGGGGGAAAATCACTTTATCCACTTATTCAAATTCACTGCTTTCACAATTTCAAGCCAATATAAAGGTGCCCTGTACTTTCAAGTTGAACCTTAGCATTCCAGAATTCCTCAGAAGAGGACACCACAGCTAATGACCTTGAAGAGGGACAGCTCTGGAAAGATCCTAACCAAACGTTGGTAATCAAGCATGACACTCATTCTGCACTCCCCACAGCAGCATAATCAGGTTCGTCACTTTCCTTGTCTGAAGGAAAACACATAGACCAATCCCAGTCTCTCCTAAATACACCCAATCCAACTATCACTATCGCCTCACTGGGACAGTGGGACTGCATTGATGAAACCAAAAGGTTGCCGCCACTACTGTGGATGTTGCTGCTCCTCCCCAACCAACAAACCTAATACAGACCTACACCTTCTAGCATTAGGACACAAAACTATATTCATTCCCCGTGCGTGTTATCCTGATCGAGTAGTCGACAGAACCGCGAATCCCTCGTTGCAGAGTTCCATCGGGCATCATTCGGGGCAGTAAAACAAACCGGATTGACCAAACAGCGGGGGTCTCGCGGCATATACCCTCACGGAAGATCGCTCGCGAAATCGAACTGTTCAAGCTCGTACACCAGATTGGAACACGCCCGAATCGAATCGAATCGAAACGAAACGAGCCAATCGAGCCAACCAGCAGACACGTACCGCGAGAGCGCTCCCAAGGCGGGCGCTAGGATAGCTCGCCGCCCCCCACCGGAGAAACCCTCGCCGGCTCGCCGCCGCCCGTGGGAGAACCGAGTAATCGCCGTCTCGTCGCCTCTCTCTCTCTCTCTCTCTCTCTCTCTCGATTATTCGCGAGATTGGGAAGATAGTGATGCGAATGGGACGCCTCCCCGTAGCGGTGGATGTCTCGACTCTCGAGCAGTGATGATGCCTGCTGAGTGGTGGGCCATGGGAGAATATTCGTATGGGCTTTGGGGCCTTGAGTAGTGAGACACGGCCCACTATGGAAGTTCGTGACCTAACTCCTAAGGGCCAAATTCACGGCCCATCTTGAGAGGTGTGCTATGAAACTGAACTGAACTTTTGGCCTGTCCATGGACCATGGGTACGGGCAGGTATTTGACGCCTTGCTTTAGTTGCTAGACATGGCCTGAACTTCTTTTCACGTGCGTATGACGATTTGGGTAGAATGTAACAGTGCAGCCTACTACTCTCTGTCCCAAAGTAAATACGAAAATGTTTAGTATCATACGTCTGACACAGCATGAAAAATCAGACGAGCAAAATACTACCTCCCTGTCCACTCCGCACATCCATACATGCTATAGTGATTTTCAAAATAATTTTTCTTCTAAAATACTTATCCAATCTATAATATGATCACACCATTATATTTGTTATAATTAAATTTTTACAACGAGATATCATTCAATCCGTTAAATTTATTGTTTAAGACGTGATGGCAATATGTTTCAACATGTGTATTCATTATGTTTTGTAAAAAAAATTCAAATGTTTCAATAACTGAATTTTGTGTTTCACTACGTATAACTTAATGTTTTACCAATGACAAAAAAGTATGGGACACTCACGCCCATACTCTCTCTCTCTCTTGCCATTCTACTAGCTCCCTCACCATACATGCATGTAACAGTGAACTTAAAAATATTTTTTCCTCTAAACTACTTATTCGATGAGCGATTCGATCACATCATTGAATTGTTAGAATTAAATCTTTACAACAAGATATTACATGATTATATTCTGATGAAAGAAAAACATATGTTTCAAACAACAAAAACTTATTATTTCATGCGTGATAGCAATATGTTTCACTATATGTTCTCATTGTGTTTCACAAAATTTATATATGTTTCGAAGGCTGATTTTTCTGTTTCACCATGTATAACTTAATGACGCACCAATGGTCAACATAATTTTTGATCATCTGATTTTTTTTTTATCATTGGACGTCTAATTTTTAGCCTTCCCCATATAAATGCACCCAAGTACCTAGGACGAATGTAACATATCCTAAGACTGTTCAGATCCATAGTATTAGAATATGTCACATCCTTATCTAGGTACCAAGGAAGTTAAAAATGGTAGCCAAGTATAGCAGCACAATGGTGAATCTAAAATAAAAACGAAAATGCTACGCCTCGGTCGCCCGGGGGGAGGGGGAAAAAATCGGTCGCTCCCCCCTCCCCCCACGAAGCGCGCGCGCAGGTGCACCCTGGACCCCATGATGTGTTCCTGTCTACCTGCTACGTGTACCCACCATATACTCCGTTGCAACAAATCACCCACATATTTTGGAAACTCTCTATTAAGGGAATTCGTTTCATTTTTTTTTCCACCAAAAATGTTTCACCTAGTGTACTCACAATGTTTCACTATGTATAGACCTAATGTTGTAGTGAACAAAATATTCTTTTGCAACAAATTACCCACATATTTTGGAAACCCTCTATTAAGGGAATTCGTTTCATTTTTTGTTCCACCAAAAATGTTTCACCTAGTATACTCACAATGTTTCACTATGTATAGATCTAATGTTGTAATGAATGAAACATTCTTTTGTAACAAATCACTCACATATTTTGGAAACCCTCTATTAAGGGAATTCGTTTCATTTTTTATTCCACGAAAATGTTTCACCTAGTGTACTCATAATGTTTCACTATATATAGATCTAATGTTGCAGTGAACTGAAACATTCTTTCACTATTTGCTGAAACATTGTTTTTCTATAAGGTGAAACAATGCCCGATTTAAACGATTGAAATATTTTCGATCTACTTAGTGAAACAATTCCGACATACTTGGTGGAACATTTAAAAACAATTCAATAATAAGCTAAAAATTTTTTTCGATGAAATATATCCATGTGTAGTCTTGTTTTGAAGATTTAATTGCAACGAATTTAATGGTGCAATCGAATCATAATTTGGATAAATAATTTAAGAGAAAAATCAGTTTAAAGTGGTTTTGCATGCATGCATGGCGATGACGTCAGCGCCCGATTTTTCTCAATCCGGATCGGACGCCCGACGCGTAGGCACTTCCAAATAAAAATTATCAGGTATGTATACGCATATTTGACATGTATAATAAGCATTAGAGGTAATTTACAGTGATAAACAAGCTTAACATTAGTAGGCTAAGGTGGTATTTGGATCGAGGGGCTTAACTTTAGTCTATTAGTCTCTATATAGATACTAATTTAGAGTATTAAATATAGACTACTTATAAAACTAATTATATAAATGAAAGCTAATTTGCGAGATAAATTTTTTAAGCCTAGTTAATCCATAATTAGATAATGTTTACTGTAGCATCACATAGGCTAATCATGGATTAATTAGGCTCAATAGATTCGTCTCGTGAATTAGTCCAAGATTATAGATGGGTTTTATTAATAGTCTATGTTTAATATTTATAATTAGTATCAAACATCCGATATGATAGGAACTTAAAAATTTTAGCCTCATCTGTTTAATATTTATAATTAGTATCAAACATCCGATATGATAGGAAATTAAAAATTTTAGCCCCATCTAAACAGGGTCTAAGGCTGTGAAAGTACACATTTTTCTTATCGCTATCTTATCTAGTCCGTGGACTGTGATGGCTGGGCTGGCAAGTTGCTGCCGATGGCAACAGGCTGCTCAGGTACGGACGTGTCGTTTAGGGTGCGACGATTGACGATTCACGACGACGACGACTGTGCTGTGCTCAACAGTGCAGACGCTCAGCTGCAGCATGCAGAGCCATAGCTGGCCTGATCAGAACAGTAAAGCAACGGCGCTCGATCTGCTCTTGGCCGGCCTCTCACAAGTTGTGAATTGAGACCTGCGTGATTTTATTTCGTTTCTGTACTACTGGAAAAAGCACTTTCCCCAATATTAAGGTCTTATTTTCACAGTCGGACATGACTTTTGAAGCCAAATGATCACCTACAAAAATATAAATTGGGGTGATGTTCGTTGTCCGCCTGCGAAAATACCACTTAAGCGGCGCCTGCGAAAATCTAAGTCCCTCACCTCTTCTCCTCTCCCCTCCCCTCACCTCACCTCTCCAGCTCTCCTCCCCTCCCCTCTCCTCCTCTCCCCTCCCCTTCCCTCCCCTCTCCCCGGCCGCCGGCCGGAGGCGGCGGCGGCTCCCGGCGGCGCGGCGGCGTGTGCTCTCGGCGGCTGTGGCGGGCGGTGGCGGAGGAGGCGAGGCGGCGCGGCCAAGGAGGGCGACGGAGGAGGGCGGCGCGGTGGCGTGTGCTCCCGGCGGCGGCGGCGGGCGGTGGCGGCGGAGGACGGCAGCGGCGGGTGGTGGTGGCAGAGGGCGGCAGCGGCGAGGAGGTGCGGCCGAGGAGGGCAGCGCGGCCGAAGTCCGGGCGGCGGCGGCGGCGGCTCCCCTCCCCCCCTCCCTCCCAGATCTGGCCGGAGGAGGGAGGGGGGAGGCCGGCGGCGGCGGCGGCGGCGCGGTCCGGGCGGCGGCGGCTCCCTTCCCCCCTCCTTCCCAGATCTGGCCGGAGGAGGGAGGGGGGAGG
Source organism: Oryza meridionalis (assembly GCA_000338895.3). Classification (NCBI taxonomy): domain Eukaryota; kingdom Viridiplantae; phylum Streptophyta; class Magnoliopsida; order Poales; family Poaceae; genus Oryza; species Oryza meridionalis. Next base: position 22,727,121 of record CM002528.2, read on the forward strand.
CCGGCGGCGGCGGCGGCTCCCGGCGCAATTTTTTTTGTCCGTTCCTTCCATTTTCGCAGGCGGGCCGTTGCCCCGACTGCGAAAGTCGTTGTGGTGCAGGGGGACCTCTCTCTCGTCTGCAAAAATGAGTTTTGGAGAAGAACTAGAAAGAAAATGTACAAAAACGAACCGAGAGAACGTGGCATATATATAATTTCAGAGAATGTATACGAGTAGTACGTAGTTTCACATATTTCTTCCCTTACATTTTCCATTTTTTTTGGAACTCATTTAGCAATACATTTATAGAGCTCCCCTGTGCTACGGACGTGGTTGCATTTCTCTCGATCGGAACGAGAAGAGAATTAAGCAGAAGAGAGACCGGCTTAAGCTTGTAAAAATGTACGGTCAGAGGTAGTCCACGTCGCGCCAGCACGCGAGCATGGTGACGCAGCGGCGCACGATGTAGAGCCGCGCGCGCTGCTCCTTCACGAGACGCGCGCACCGTCGCGGGAACGAAGACGACGACGACGTCGTGGGCGGCGGCGAGCAGGATGCCTGACGCTTGCTGCTGCCGTTGCCGGCGCCCACGGCTCTCCTCTTCTTGCACCGCTCCATGCGCTTGACGTCCTCCTCCTCCTCCGCGCGCGGCTCCATCGTCTCCATGGACGAAACCAACGCGCGCGCGGGGCCTTCTGCTTGGTGCGCGTGAGCTCAGTGATCAGTGTGTGATCAGTGGAGGCCGCGGGTGAAATCAAGCGATCGATAAGCTAACTAGCTCGAGGCGAGATGGGTGGCAAATGCTACCTAGCTCGAGGCGAGATGGGTGGCAATGCTACCTAGCTCTCGGCAATGAAGCGAGCTCTGCATCGTGCGTTTATCTTATATCGCGGAGATCATCGCGGAGTGGAGGTGTGTGGTGTTGCACGCATCGCGTGCAGTGCAGGACCTTTGGTATATGTCCCACCTGCCGGGGCCTTTTGTAATTGTATCAGTATATGTATTACTAGTTCGTGCACGTGCGAGTACTACCTTTTTTTAGTTGGAAGTATCTAGACATCACAAGCGACTGAAATTTTCAAAAGAAAAAAAATCCTGTTCTTTAGATGACAATACAATGATTCTAGTTACTCCCATGTTAAAAAAAGCGCTCAACAATAAATTATTCTAGCCTACGAATATTTATAAAATTACATGAAATAAATTTATAGCTCATGAAATCTATCTATCTATCTATCTATTATCTATCTATCTATTATATTATTAAGACAGCTCGAAAAGAAGGCACCACGTTCGCTGTGGAGGCTAGAAATTCCCACGTTAATCGAAGAAAAAGAAAAGAAAAGTCCAAATAGAAATACAATCTAAAAATATCTGAAATTCGGAATTAAAAATATGCAATATGGAAAGAGAAGTCTATATAGGAACCCAATACGTGATTAATTAAAATTTGGGATAATAATAAAATAAATATAAAAATTAGAAAAAGAAAAAATAAGAGTTCGAGTAGGAATACAAGTTATAAATAACTGAAATTCGGAATTAAAAATAAGAAATATTGAAAGAAAAGTCCATACAAGAATCCAATACGAGATTAATTAAAATTTAGAATAAAAAATAAAAAAATCAAAATTAGAAAAAAAGAAAATAAGAGTTCAAGTAGAAATACAATTTAAAATTACCTTAAATTCGGAATTAAATATAAGCAATATTAAAATAAGAGTACATATAAGAACCCAATAGTAAATTAATTAAAATTTGGAATAATAAATAAATAAATAAATCCGAAATTAGGCAAATTAAAAAGAGAGTTAAAGTAGAAATACAATTTTGAAACAACTGAAATTGAAAATAAAAAATAAAAATATCAAAAGAACATAATAATAAATAAAATAAATTCTGAAATTAGAAAAAGAAAAAAGATTTCAACTAGGAGTACAATTTATAAATAACTAAAATTTGTGATAAAAAATAAGACTATTGAAAGAAAAGACCATCTAAAACACATGACGAGATTAATTAAGTATCAGTCCTATAAAAAAGCAAAGTGGTGGCGGTTAATGAGACATCTAAAAACTATTAGTAAAACACCAAATAGAATCCTAATAACGATTAAAAGGAAGGACGACGTGCAGGTCGTGAAGCAATCAGTCAAGACGGTTGGCAGGGACTTCTAGAAAGTAAAAAAATAAACCCCAATGATAATCATATTTGATTTTTAAAATATCAATTACAATAAAAATGAGAGGCAGCGGGCGGGTCGTATAAGAGTACAATGGTAGAGCCGACGATGATTGGTGGGTCTTCTAGAAAGTGAAAAATGAATTCTAACGATAGTTATGTTCGATTTTTACAGTCCCAATGACAATAAAGATTATGCGACGGACACGTCGTAGAGAAGTGTAGTGGCAATATTTGACGGGATTTCTAAAAAATTATAAAAAACATGAAACCCAACGAGACAATAAAACTCACAATAAAACTCTAAAAACTATAAGGTTCAATTTTTAAAGGTTCAGGCTTCTAAAAGTAAAAAAAAATAAACCTCAATGATAATCATGTTTGATTTTAAAATCTCAATGACAATAAAGAAGGGCGGCAACGGGCGAGCCGTAGAGGAGTATAGTGACAAAGTCGCCGACGTTTTGACAGAATTTTAAGAAAGTAGAAAAAAATAAAACTTCTAGAAAGTAAAAAAATGAACCTAAACGATAATTATGTTCGATTTTTAAAATAGCAATGACAATAAAGAGAAGATGCAGTGGACGGTTGTAGAGGAGTATAATGGCATCATTTGACGGGACTTCTAAAAATTATAAAAAAGAAACTCAGCAGGACAATAAACTCTATAAGTTTTTAAATCCAATGTTTAAAGATTCAAAGGAGAATAAACAAAGCTAATAAAAAATAATACGACAGAAGTAAGGGGTATCAACTGATGTGTCTTTTAAAAACTATAAAATTAGAAATAGGAGGATGATAAGATTTGGTCTTTCAAAATCTTAAGACAACGAGATAACTATTTAATAAATTTGAAGTAAAATCATATTAAAAAATATATAATTTTATATTGGTGCTAGCCGCGCAATTGCGCGGGCCACCCAGCTAGTTTTTAATAATTAGATCAAAACAATTCAAACATATACATATAAAAAAAATAAAGTAAACCATATAAAACAACAAAATTAGAGTTAAATGATTGGTCATTTTATAGCACTGTAAAATTATGTTTATCAGTATGTAACTTTAGGTGATTGAAGATTTACAAAATTGCAGGTGCTTGAAAACTAGCAGTGTTCTTTTTAATTATATAGAAGATATGCGTGCTCACACATACCACACCATGCACTCATATGTCCTACAGTGTTCTTCGTAACACACACACATGATAGAGATAGAGACCCATGGTATGTAAACCTTTGACCCCACTGCCTTCCTACTCAAACCTTGCATAACTACCGACACTCTGAATTGAAAACCTTGGCGAATAGAGCCATGCAACCGGGAAAATTATGTGGTGGAAATTTCACCATCACACATATTATTTTCTATTTATATTATACACTTTGTACCAAAATATTATTGAAGTTACATGTAATGGACCAAGAATAAAACAATTAAATTTCTTTAATACATTTAAAATTCAGAATTAGCAATTACAAAATTTTAGAATCCATTGAATATATACTTTCTAGATTATTTTTCCTATTTTTTATTTCATAATTTCATAACGAGGAATTGACAAATTTAAAATTTGGAGTATCGGGGTTGTATTCTTTTGTGGTCTTATTTAATATTTGTTAATTTAATAAATATACAATTCAATATTAATAGCTATTGAGTTGGCATGGACTATATAATATATATTAAAGTTTCAAAAAAATATAATATATATTAATTATAACTCCGTCCAGTGTTGATGGATAATAGATATATTCAGTATTTCTCTGAGATAGATTAATGTAAAATTTTCCTCAGAATAACAATAAGTATAAAATATACTCCAAGCATAGAATAAGTATAGTAGTAGATATGGATACATGGAGCATTTATATGTCGGATGGCTTTTGTTTTCTCAGTTCTCTGTTCTATTTTATGATTATTCATTGTGTGGAGGAGCTAGGTACTCCAAAAAGCATTTGGTAATTAAGTAGTCAGTTAGTGTGAATTTGAAAAGGCTAGATTTTCTAGGTTGTGACTTTTAGTTCATTTTCCTTTTCTAAATTATCAGAATATGGGTAAAAGGTAGATTACCCGTTATAAATGAAACTATGTACAAGAAAGGGATGAAATTTATAAGAAGAAATTAAAGAGAATATACACATACTGAGCATATATACCCACACTTAGCATGATCTAACTATAGTGGATGGAGAGACGGGAGACATGAACCCAAGTGTTGTACCATCGTGCATTTTGTGGCTGTTTGTGCAAGAATTTACGACAGTGCGAGAGACAGAATGCGGCTGATTTGAAACACTCAAACGAGGGGATAAATCGTCGTTTTCAATTGGAAGATCAAAACCAGAACCAGACATGAAAGCTAATCTAATGGCTGAATAATACACGCAAATTGAGGAACCATTGTACGGGGAAAGGATCAAAGTAGGCATGGCAAACGCACTTGCATGCTAAATAATTAAATCATTAGCTGGTCCTGTGCTGGAGTTGAAAACGCTATCCACAAATTTCATGCCGACAAGGAAATAAAAAAGAAGCATATACATCCAGGATGGAAGGGGGATGTAGAATAAAAGAATAAAAACATGAATTGCACAACACCATCCAATGTGAGGTTACATCGATCTTGTCCCTACCTCTAGCTTAGTTTGAGAGACAAATCAGAGCACAAACCAACAGGCACAAAATGGGTACACGATTTTCAGCCCAAACCGATCGAGAGTCGATATACCTCTCCACACGCCACGAACTTGTACAAGCACCCACTGACCAAAAACGCCGCTAGCTGATCAATCCGCGCCGTAGACTACGAGCACATGGGGATATCGGACGGCGGCGGCGGCAGCTTCTGATTCGGCAGCGGCCCGTCGTTGACGAGCCACGCCATGGACAGGCCCCAGCTCAGGTGTACGTCTAAATGGCAATGCATGATCCAAACACCTGACACACATGACAAAGCCAACAGTTTATGGCATAGACAACGCAAGTTAATCCTGGTCAACGAATAGAACCAAGAGAACAAAGAAGGTAATGCCCCTGTACGGATGCATAGTCAGAAATGTGTTTTTTTTAAAAGATAATTTTACCTTCGTTAAGAATAAATTGGGAGGTACCATATTTTTTATATAAAATTTAATATCTCTAGGTATTAGATATATTAAAAAATTAGTGTAAAATTTAGTTATCTTAAGATATTTTCTCCATCATAAAAATTCCCTTTTTAAATGAAGGTAGAAGTATAGAGCGGGTAACCTACCGGGGTTGTCGGCGACGAAGCGGATGGCGACCCAGCCGGCGGTGGGCACGCTGATGGTGTTCCGCTGCACGGGGTCGACGAGGTTGTACTTGGCGGTGTCATTGCTGGCGTCGTAGTTGCCGAACCCGGTGCCGACGACGTAGAAGTCGTAGCCGTGCAGGTGCAGCGGGTGGCTCTCGGCGCCGAGGATGCTGGTGTCCTGCAGCACCACCTCCACGGTGGTGTTGAAACTGAGCGGCACCACCCTGGTGCCGTGGGTCACGAACGTGTTGTTCGGCGGCGTGCCGGTGTAGTTGAACGGCGTCCGCGGCGCCGCCGGGAAGTTGGCCGTGAGCACGCCGTTGTACCGCCGCTGGTAGTGCGCCTGGAGGAGCGACGTCCTGGGCATCACGAACGACACGTTGTTCATGGACGCCGCAAACCTGGTGTTGTTGGGCCCCTGGCACGTCCCGTTCACCGGGCTCTGGCACGGGTCGGCGCCGAGCCCGACGGCGAAGAAGAAGTGCCTGTCCACCGTCTGTGGCACCCGCGCCGGGTACTGCGCGCTCGCGAGGCTCCGGAAGCTCGCCGAGAAGTTGGCCACCGCGCCGGTGTCGTTGTACGCCGGGAGGGACGGCAGCGGGAGGCTCCGGAGCGCGGCGGCGGACGTCACGACGCCGTTGTACTCGAGCACGGCGACGGCGGTGGTGTTGTCGAACGTGCCGACGGTGTTGGTGTACGGCGCGACGGCGATGGCGAAGGAGCGGGACGGTGGGCTGGCCGCCGCGGTGAGGAGCACGTCCATGGTCTGCCCCGGCGAGATGACGAGCGCCGTGGCGGCGAACGGCTTGACGTAGCTGGCGTCCGCCTGCACCACCGTCAGCGTGTGGTTGGCCACCCCGAAGAAGAGCTCGTCGTTGAGCGCCGCGTTGATGAGCCGCAGCAGGTACGTCTTCCCGGGCCTCACCCTCAGCTTGAACGTGTCTGCGCAACGAGAAAATTAACCACGAGTCGTTCGTACAGTGTCACACTGGGAGTCTGGGACGTCGATCAACACGGGCCGTGGTGTGTTACCGTTGGAGGAGGAGCAGTTGTAGGTTGGGCCAGGGAGGCCGTTGAACGTGTAGGCGTCGGAGACGTTGGGCCCTCCTCCGGTCTGCAGGGCCTGCTTGATCACGGCCTCCGGGTCGGCGTTGAACCACTCACCTGCCGTTCGGTCGCGTTTCCCATCCCATATCAAAACGTCAGATCGGTCGGGGAAAAACCAAAAAAAAAACGTAACGAGAAACGCACGTACCGAGCAGGAGGGGCACCTCGCGGTGGGGCTTGGGGAACGGGTAGGCGACGCCGCGGGGCGGGAGGATGACGAGCGGGCCGTAGAGCGTGGCGCGGAGCCAGGAGAAGTGCGCGTGCCACCACAGCGTCCCACGCTGCCCCGTCACGGTGAACCTGTACACGTAGCTTCCCCCGGGGCGGATCGGGCACTGCGTGATGTACGCCGGCCCGTCCGCCCACCCGCTCCGCACCTGCCGAATCCCGTGCCTGCACGCATACGCGCGCTCGGTTAATCAATCAGCGTATACGATCGGTTTGTGGCATGGCGCGCGTAGCTGCGTAGGAGTACGTACCAGTGGAAGGAGACGTTGTTGTTGATGTTGTTGATGACCCTGATCACGAGCGTGTCGCCCTCCCGCACGACGAGCTTCGGCCCCGGGAACTGGCCGTTCACCGTGGGCACGCTCTTCGTCACGCACAACCGCGTCACCGTCGCCATTGTCACCTGCTAGCAACACCTCGTAAGTACGTGACAATATGACACGCATACGCATCATGGACATATGTATCGTAAAATTAAAGGGGCTTAATTGTGCAGTTTACATTGAAGGAGTAGCGGCGGGTGCGGGCGGCGGTGAGGCCCGGCATGGCGAGGAGGACGGCGGCGGCGAAGAGGAGGCATGCAGGGGAGGCCACGCACCACCGGAGGCGACGATCCGTACTACTGCTACCCATTGTGACCTGACCTTGTGATCGATCTTCTCTTGCAGCAGCCGTAATCAAGCAAGCTGCTGCTCGATCGATCGATCTCGAGCTGTTTCTGTGTGTGTGGCTGGCCGGGTGTTCGATCGGTATGATCTTGGAGGGAAGTGAGCGGCTATTTAAACGGCCGTGCCCGGTGTCGCGCATGGTAGGAAGTCACAGAGTGATAGTGGTTGGCTTGAGTTGGTGGACGTTCATAGAAAATTCGCGACCGGGCCGACTCTTTGCTCCCTCTCCGCTCCTTTTCTTTTTCCTCTTCTGCGGCTGCCGTCTCGATCGATGTAGGATTTTATAAACCTGATAAAAAAATGCTTGTAGGAATGTTTAGTTAGGCACTCTGTTGATTTTATTAGCCAGCTTTGTCTTGATTCGCTTATTAGTTAAGCTTATACTCAAGCACTCTGTGCGTGATGGTGCACCAAAACGCATGCAGGCGTGTGTTCGAAATATCACTTTCGTTTTCACAAAAGGGTGTATTTGTCTCCCTGTTGAGTAAGAAATAACCTCAGATGAACTGTAATTATGCAGAAGTTAAACTTGTTGTTTCTGATGATAAGTTGAACAGAGCTTATCGATCGATTGATTCAACATTTTCTGTCCCTAGCATGTACTGGAACTATGGATCGACTTGGGTGATTAATATAGTTGCATGCATGCAGAGGTTGGACCGGCAAGGTGGGGTTACTGAAGAGTTTTCCCTGTCTGAATATATGGACAAACTGTTTCGGAGCTTACACTGTTGTGTGCCATTAATCATTGGAACACACATGATAATCTCATAATCTTGCCCCTAATAATAATCCAATAAGGTGATATATCACTTCTGAAAGCATTATGCATGGGACCTTAACTGTGAGTGCCAAAACTCTTTAACCTTTTTAAGGCTGGTTTTACTCATTTTTCTTTTCCATAGACGAGTGCTAGATAATACTATCCTGCTTCATCAACTCTGCAGAAGAATGCGAGTTCCTCTGTGAACTTCTCAAGTAAACTATGGACCCCAACGTCAATTCATGATCTTTTTAAACTTTTTTTTTGCCATTTTTTCTTTCTCAGGATGCCAAAATTGAAATGATTCTGTTAGGGAAGAAAAATAAATAAATTGAAGCACGAGGTGTGTATGGTTCTCGGTGTGTTGCTTAGAGCTGTGGGGTTGTTGCAGTGGAGCTTGTTGCTTTGGGCAGATTGGATGTGTATGCTACCTTGTGATCTGATATGATCTGTTGGTTGGGACCCAGTTAAAGTGTCTCATTATGTCTGTCTTAGTAACAAAGGGAGGCTATGGAGGTTAGGGAACCAACAACTAGTACATATCTGAATAACACACTTAAATCTCATGCTTTAAGGCGAGAGAACCACTTTAAATGCATATATTTGTATTCCATACTGTTTGTTTTTTGAAAAGAAGTATTCCATACTGTAGTTTAGCAGAGATACTACCGGTGACACAGTAATCCATCTCTTTCTTCAATGGTATGGCTATTGATTTAAAAAAGAAACTAAGGCCCTTTCATTTGTAGAAAAAATATAGGAAAACTGAAGGATTTTAATCTCGTAGAAAAAAAAATCCTATGAATACATTTGAAACAAAAGATTGTATCATATTCTTTCCTTTGAAATTTCTATGAAATTAACAATCCTATAGAATTTGATGGAAAGTTAACAAGAGCTTAAACCTCTTAGAAAATTCCCTACGAGTCTATCTCTCTTATCTCATTGCAATGTTTTTATTTCTATATTTTTTTTTTGCAATTATCTGTTTTACACTTGCATTTTTGTCAAAAATATGTGTTTTTCCTATTCCTCTCTTTTTTTCAACGCATTGTTTTAAAGAAGCCCTAAAAGATTTGCTATTGTTATTTTTTTATGCAGAAGATCTGCTCTTGCAATAAATTTAGTTTGATGTTAGGTTTCATAACCCACAAGAAAAATGCAAAGAGAAGATAAAGGAAACAATGTTGTATGATCGATTTAGGTGTCATTGCACTTAACAATAAAGGGCAAAAACAATACAGGAATGTTTAGTCCAGTTTAGTCCAAGATTAAGATATACGCTTGGTGTTAAAGGATCAGCTTAACCAGGTAGGCAATTCTGGGAAATAAAAATAGCGGTTGATTTGCACCACCATCTGCACGTAAATCAGCAAGATTTAGCTGTTGGTTGGCGATGTGACAAAAAAAAAGTATTACAGCCAATTTAGTTGCGACGCAAACGGCCGGTTGATTCATCTGCAACTATCTGGCTTCAAGGTGAAGCATTACCGTGCTAAATTTCTTTCAGTCTTTCACCGTTCTCCCTAGCTAGCGATCTCGTGGTCTGGGCGTTTGGCTTCATGGAGACAGTGGTTGCATCCGTTTCCGTTGGATCCAACGAACCCACGAAATTCTCACTCGATCTCGTGACTCGTGAGGCGTCAGGGCCAAGCTTACGGCCGGCCGGCTGGTCGATCGAGACGAGCAGCAGTATTAAACTGCGATTTGGTCAGTCCTGAGTTGCTGTCCAAGTATATCGCCCTCCTCTTGATCTTCAGATTGATGAGTAGTGTAGAGTGCTCGAGTCAGGTTTCTCATCATCATTCAGTCGGGAAAACTACTCGCGACCGGCCGGCCGGCGAAACATGGATGGTTACACTTACAAACCTCATTTGCGACTTGCGAGCATGATCAGGTTGGAGACGGAATGATATAATTAACTTTATTGTGCTCTAGTGCAGTTCTTGGTGAATGGGTGTACGTCTCTGACAGTTGCAAACTGAAACGTTTCCAGCTCGTTACACACACTTGCATGAACTTGTGCTGATCCTGGTTTGGCATGTGATCAAATAGACTGTTGTGATGAAAAACGAGAAATTAGACATTCTGCCACTACCAAGAGTGGGTTTCACCACAATGCCATTCCGCGGAATGGCGTCGTTAAAATGCCACTGTCAAGACTGAGTTTACATTTTTTTTGCCATTTGGACCATTTCATTCTATTTCCACCCGATTTCCCACCCGGGCTACCCAAAATACCCTTCGGTCTGCCACCAATGGCGACGCCGAGCTCACCGTGGCAGAGGCCAAGGAGAAAGAGGAGCTCACCGTGGCTCGAGCTCCATGCGCCACTTCCGCTTCCGCTCCACCGCGCCGGCCAGGCGGCCTTCCTACTCCTCCCGGCCATCTCCCCCGCCACCCCACCCACCCACGCCTCTTCTTCTCCTACTTCCTTCGCCGCTTCCCTGTCCGATGGCGAGGTGACGGTGGCGTCGCGGGGCCAGGAGGAGGCGTCGGCAGGGAGAGGTGTAACACCCCGCTTTTCGCGAGACGTTAAAAAGCTAGTTTACGAAAATCCTAATTGCGAAAATTTCGTTCCTTGAGTGTTGAGTCTAAGTTGTGCCAAAGATCTCAATTTAAATCCTCCTTTGGTCCATCTTCGTGCTATCAAAGATCGCCTCCTCAAAATTTCTGTTCCAAAATAATCTCGAGGTTCGAATCCTTCTATTCGGATTTCACTCCAGAAACCCTAACCACAGATATCGCCTAATTCCGGAATCCAAAACCGGACTCCAACCCTAAAACCTCTCCGATCAAATTCCCTCCTTGAGCTAGCTCTAACATCCAAGCTTCCCCCTCTCCTCGTCTCCATCGCTCTATCTATCTATCTATCTATCTATCTATGGCATTCTATCGCTATCTCCCTTGTTCCATTTTGGAATAATGATTTTCCCTTTTTGAATCCCTCTCAAACAATCCTTCGAATCTCCAAGCACAAAACCAATTCACAAATATTGAACTTCCACCTTGATCTCCCATCCTTGGCTTCTCCATATTTTGTTGAGTTCAAATATCCAATTTGAATTCAAATCCAGAAAGTCGATCCCTTCCCTTGAATCCTCGCCAAATAATTGTTTCCTCTCTCCAAAAATATCAGTTCCCGTTTTGAATCCATTCCTTGACTCCACCCTATGTTCCTAAATATCATCTTTGAATTCAAACCTAAACTCCAAATTCTCTCCAATTCAATCTCTCTAAAAAAGTCTAGTTTGCCTCCCTCTGGCTTGCGGGCCGTTTCTTCTCGGTCCATTTCCCCCTGCCTATCTCCTCCCTCAGCCTCGCACGTGCGTCGCACGCGTCGAGCCGAGCCGAGAGATCGCTCTCTCGTTCTTTCTCTCTCTCTCTCTCTCTCGCTCTCACTCCTCGCCGCGCCAGCGCCTCGCTGATTCGAACCGCCACCGCCTTCGCGCGCGCTCGCGCGTGGCCGACCGGCCAGTCGCCGCCAGCATCAGCCCTGCCGCACCTGCGCCGCTCGGCCCCGCACCCCCTGCTACGCGTGCTCGGCCGCTCCAAGCCGCGTGCGTCCAACTCCCGGAGGCAGAGCCCTCTCCCCCTCCTCCTTTCTCCCGGAATGGCATGGGCAGAGCCCCCTTTCCTCCCTCCCCTTTTGCTTTTTCCCCGGCCGGCACCATCGACCCCTCTCCCCTCTGCCGCCAGCTCCCCCTTGACCGCCCACGAGGTCGGTTTCCTCCCTCCCCAAACTGACATCCCCCACCTCTATAAAACCCGAGCTGCCCCATCTCCCAATCTCTCTCGTTTTCGCTCTCGTCGCCACCGCGCCATTGTCGCCTCCACCCTGCTCGCGCCGTCGCCGTCCGTCGCCGAGCACCGGGGGAGCCGGTGCGTGCGTGGACGCGTGACGCGAGACTCTGGGCGCCCATCTTCTTCCCCTTCCCCGGCCCGACGACGGAGAGCTCGCTCCCGCGCTGTCGGCTGCTCGTCACCGCGCCGTCCCGGCTCGGTAGTGCCTCCCTCTCGTTCCCCTTCCCCGCTCACCCTTGCCCCCACTAGCTTGCGTGGTAGCTCGGTAGCCCTGCCGAACGCGCGTAGACGCCGCCCCGAGCCCCGCCGCCGCCCGGCATGGCCTCGCCGCCATTACCATCCGCTCCCGGAGGCCGCCGCTCGTCGCCGGCCCTCCTCAGCCCCATCCGACACTGGAAGCGGATTCCTTGAACCCCGGAGATGCTCCCATCCCTTTGAATCGAACCCTCGTAGCCCCGTCGCGTTTCCCCTCTTTGCTCGCCGCCGACAGCCGCCGCCGCAATCCGCCTATCCCGGCCATTCCCCTGGCGAATCAGAGCCGATAGATCGCTTCCTCTCGTCCCGGCCATCGCTCCAGTGTGCTTCCTTTTTCCGTTGAGGTCGCGCCTTGCTCCGGCGAACGCTGCCGCTGTCCGCCGTCCATCCCGGCCGGCCTCGTCTTCCTCCTCCCACCGACCCGCATGGCTGCCACGAAGGCGCCACGTCGGCGCCACCTCGGCACGACCGAGTCAACAGACCCGGTCGGCCTCTCCCTTCCGTCACCCCCTCCGTGCGCGCGGACCACGATGCGCCATGCGGCTGCACGTGGGCCCGTCGCGCCTCGGTCCATCCGGTGCACCCAAAACCCTAGCACCCGCCCCGCGTGCGCTGTTTCCACCGTGCACCGTCTCGCCGACATGTGGGCCCCACCCGGGACCCCGCGTGGTGGGCTCGGTCCACCGGATCACCCCCTCTCCGTCCCGCGCGCCCTAATGGGCCGCCTCCTTGCGCCCGCGCCGGCCCAATGGCTCGGCCGAGCCCCCTTCAACCCTTGGGCCGCACCAATGCCACCCAAACAAGTCTAATATAGATCCCTCTTTGATTTCCCTTCCAAAAAGATTTGGTAAATCTTTTTCCTTGACCCATAAATCAATTCTCTATTCCAAAATTCCATGAATCATTTCCTTTCGTCCCGCAAGTCAGTGACGGTCAATAATATTCTTGAGAATATTATTTCTATAAATTTCATAAATCAATTTCCCCTTGTTCCACAAATATTTTCCTTCGCCTAGAAATTCCAATTAAACTTCCAAAATTCAATATCTTCTCAACCGCTCATCCGATTGACTCCGTTCCGCTGCCAGTATTTCCGTAAAATTGAGATCTATTTAATGGCACTATTATTTAAGTCTAAATAGGATCTTTTTATTGGTCTTTTGTTTAGGTTTTGATTGTTTGCATATAGTTGCGATTACCGGATTTTCGTCGATCGCTGGTTTTCTCGAAGATTCGTGAAGCTCATAGAAGACCTTGAGCAAGGCAAGTCACCTTTGATCATCTTGCACCTATAATTTAAATCTAAGTATTTCTTTTCCACAAATATTGCATGAATAGGATTTACACAAGTAATTCGGCCGCGGCTTGCGAGATAGCCTGCCGGCCCCCAATCTGCAATTACCCTCCTTGAATTATTGAACACTTAAACCTCCTTTGTCGACTGTTGTGCTTCGATGCACGGGCCTTCGGGCACGCGCATCGGAACACTTCCCCTCAAATTTAAAATATCCAACGATGGGTAAAACTTGGGGTTTTACAAAAGACTTGGAAAAAACGGACACCTGGGTCGGTGCTTGCGAACTAAAATGAATTTCCAAAATCGCGGACCGGGGGATGTACCGGGAGTATGGTTTCCCGTTCTTGCACTTAAGGACCGTTTCCCTTGGAATTTCATCCGAACATAAGACAAGTGCGACCACATTGGTGAAATGGGACACCCCTGGCTGAGTAATTAGCTAATCGGGGAAACCATGATGCCAAGAGACATGTGGATTCAACGGGGTGGTGCCAGGGAGAACCCCCGGGCTTCCTGACACAGTATGGTCTGGGACCTAACCTGATGTCGGTCTGGGACCCCTCTCGTTGGCATATGGTGAACCTGTGTCGGCTTTCGAAATGCCTTGTCGTGAAAGCCCCAAGTCACCAGACGTGTCTGATCCACACGGGTTTGGTGACCAAGGCTAGTAACGTCGTGTGGGTAAAGTGTACCCCCTCTGCAGAGGTTATTAAATTGTTCGAACAGCCATGCTCACGGTCATGGGCGGATGTGAGGTGATTCCTAGCGTAGTTTTTGTTTGACTACTGCTTTGTAAAATTGCTGTTGTGGAGTGGGTTCGATGTTGGGAAAATCTGTGGCTGATGGGGTCAGCTAGGCAGTCTATGACCTATAAAAGCTGCCAGATGTAAGCGGGCTCGGCCTGGGAGAGGCGGAACGTTACAAAGTGGTATCAGAGCCGACTCTCGCGGTTTCACGGGCGCATGTCACAGTTGCGCAGGCATGGTGCGCATGGCTGGTGTGGACCAGGAGTGGTTACACAGCATGGCACATGCGCTAGCACTGGACACACGGACGTGGCCAAGAGAGGACGTTCCTGGCCTGGGGTTGATCGATGGGGGTGTCGATCTCTCTTAAGGGGGTGACGGGGGCGTCGATCTCTCTTAAGGGGGTGAGGATGTGGCATCCTGGCCTAGGGCTTAATAGGATTAATAGAATACTCATATCAACAAGTTGCAACTTCTTTTCCAGAAGCCGATCTTGAAAGAACTCTGAGGTTAAGCGTGCTTGGCCTGGAGCAATTTTGGGATGGGTGACCGATCGGGACATTCTTCCCGAGTGTGCACGAGTGAGAGGACAAAGTGTGCAGAAAAGACTTGTGTTGGTCTGTGAGGGCAGTCTATGACCTATAAAAGCTGCCAGATGTAAGCGGGCCCGGCCTGGGAGAGGCAAGACGTTACAAGAGGCGGCGGCCCAGCTGGTGGGAGAGGAGTCGGCACGCTGGAGGAGGTGTTGGTCGTGGGGCTGGTAGGCGGCCAGCCGCCGCCAACCATGCCGGCCATGGCCGCCACATCCACAGCCTTCCTCCTCCTCCCGGTCGTCTTCCCCGCCGCCCCACCCACCCGCGCCTCCTCTTCTCCTGCTCCCCCTGCCACTCGGGTCCTCGCCACCACGTACGCCTTGCGGCCTCCCGGTCCGATGGCGAGGGCGACGGTGGCATCGCTGCGCAAGGGGGGAGGCGTCGGGGATGAGGGCTGGTAGGCGGCGCAGCTGGCGGGGAGAGGCGACGGCGCGGCTGGCAGGGAGAGGCGGCGGCACGGTGGGGAACCGGGGAGGGGCGGCGCGGCGCGCGCCTCCTCGCACAACGCCGCCTCTTTTGTTCGCCGGAGGAGAAGGAGAGAGGGGGGTATTTTAGTCCATTAGAGTAGGGAAAATGGTAAAAATCTTGTGAAATAGCCAATATGGCAAAGCAACGGTTTGGTATCGGTTGGAAGTGGCATTTTAACGATGCCATTTCACGAAATGGTATTATGGGGAAACCCACTTTTGACAATGGCAAATTTCTCTATGAAAAACCGGAAAGCTTTGGAAGTTCGGATATGGACGCCTGGCCAATCCAACACTAGTTAACGGAACAGTATGTTTGTTTCAGGAATAGTGCAGCATTACGAGATGTGACGGGAGAGGTAGCTATGGTATCTATAGCTACCAGGTGCTGGCTGGAGTTCTGCAGGCACCAACCGTACCAAACTGCCAGCAAGGCTGCCCAAGGCCCTGTTTAGTTTACGACAAACTTCCCCCGAACTTTCAATTTTTTATCACATTACATCCAAAACTTTCCTACACACATAAACTCCTAACTTTTTTTCTAAACTACTTCCTCCGTTTCACAATATAAGTCATTCTAGTATTTCCCTCATTCATATTGATGTTAATGATCTACATAAATATATATGTCTAGATTCATTAACTTCAATATGAATGTGGAAAATGCTAAAATGACTTATATTGTGAAACGGATAGAATACCAACTTTTCCCAAACTTCTTCCCATTTCAAGAACTAAACACAGCCTTGAATGGTGACCGTCCTCAATTCTGAAGTCCACTTATTCATATTGATGTTAATGATCTACATAAATATATATATCTAGATTCATTAACTTCAATATGAATGTGAGAAATACTAAAATGACTTATATTGTGAAACGGATAGAGTACCAACTTTTTCCAAACTTCTTCCCATTTCAAGAACTAAACACAGCCTGGTGACCGTCCTCGATTCTGAAGTCTGAACTCTGAACCTGTCTTAAATTTTCAGTGTGCTCTTTCTTGGACCCTGTACAGCAAGTGCAGCACTGCATACCTCCTGCAGCAGAAAGGTACATCCGTACACGTATGATCATCAGTTCACTGCTAGTACATCTGGCAAGAGAGCGAGGCTTTGCTATCTGAAGAAATTACTGTGACCGCGACCAGTGACACAAATCACTCACTTGGGGTTCGTTTGTTTATGGAGGGAATATGGCCAATTCCTTCGGGTGGGCAGAAACTTTCGGTTTCTTTGTCCATCAATCTGTCCAAACAGGAATGTGGTTCGTGCATGATTGTCCTGAAACATTTCAGAGAACAAGATGGGCCAACGAAGTGGCCCAAGCTGATCCCTTTATCGTTGAATTCGGTAAATCATGTTTTGATGTCCTTCTGGCATTAGTCCACTCTCAGTTTGTGATATAGTACTAACTAAAGACCCATACGTTACAGCGGATGTTATAAAACATAAAGACAACAGTAAAAATATAAATTTATAGTATAATTAGTCGATTAAACATATAAGAGTAAATTCCTCGTGTACCCTGAAAACTCACTTAATCCCTTACGTATCCCTGAAATTTACTCAATTCCTTTTATACCCCTGAAATTTTAACTTGATCCCTTCCACGTCCCTACTGTTATATTTTCCATCATTTCACTATTACGTTTGGTTACAAATGTCTTTTTTGCCCTTGATGCTTTAGGTTTGAATATAGGCTTAAAAAACGATTGAAAATTTTGTTTGAGTGCACAATATGTGCATTTTATGAAACTAATTATACTAAATAATTAGTGCAGAAAATTTTGACATAAATTTTGGAAATAAAAGAAATGTAATAAATTAAAATTTTTATTTGAAATTTTATGAGAATGGATTTTTTTTGATCGGGAGCATTTATAAAAAAATTATTGTGAACATTGGTAGTTCTATCTTCGTATGAATGCTCCTAATTTTTATGACTTTTTTAAAAAATAAATACATATTTTTTATTTAATTATCTAAAAATATTTTTGGGATAAATAATGCATCGCCCAACAAACTCACAACTATAATAGTCTCGTGCGAGAAGCTTTTACATTTTTAATAATGTAATTCATAAGTTTCTATGTTCATCCAAAGGGTAAAATGGTCTTTTTTATAGAAATTTGACGGTCAACTAACAGTCAACTGATGGGAGGGATATGGAAGGGATCAAAATTAAATTTGAGGGGTATACAAGGAAGTAAGCAAAATTCAGAGGCATAGAAGAGATTAGCTAAAATTTCAGGGTATACAATGGATTTTCTCAACATATAATGTCATCTACAAAAGCATCAACACTAAAATATGTTGCTAGATCACCTTCTCTCTCTCTACATCTATTTCACAAGCCATACAACGAATAATACAAGATTGGACATTTATAATTCATCTATGGATGGCAGATGAATTTGAGGGTTTTTTTATGTAACACTTACAAAATATAGAATTATCAATTCTATGGCCATTCCCGTGTTGTGGAGACTCAAATGTGAGGCGGACTCAGATGCTATCATTAGTATCATTTAAAGTACTATAGATCAATTCCCTGAATACTAAACTCAAATAAGTAGGCTCAGTTAATGTATATACATTTTTTATAGGAGTACTAGCTCTTATACTTGTTTGTACTCCACAAATGAATTGAGAAATCAAGTATAAGTCTTGTAGAACTGTTAGGCCTAGGGGTGGAAACGAGCCGGCTCGGCTTGCAATGGCTTGTAGCAAACTAGGCTCGGCTTGGTTAGGGAAACGAGCTAAAACATGAGCTTAGCTCAGCTCAAGCCAGATCGGGCCGGCTTGCGAGTCTTCCCATTGAAGCATCTCTTAATATATAATTTGTAATCATTAAAAAAAATCAAGAATAAATCATCGACATATATAATTAAAATAAGTCCATATATTTAATTTTTTCAAAATCTAGATGATAAATTTCATATTGATAAATAATAACTTCACTATAAAATAAAATCATTCATATAATTACATGATAACCTAGGCTCGCGAGCCAGCTCGGGCTTGACTCATTTCAGCAACGAGTTGAAATGGAGGCTTGGGCTTGACTCGTTTGGCATTCAAGGTGAGCCGCTAAGCGAGCTCGAGCCAAGCCCGAGCTTCTTTCCCGCCCCTAGTTAGGCCCCATCTTTTTTTCTCTTACATATTATATATTGAGTGTTTTCTGAACTTTTAAACGGCTAATTTTTTCCTAAAGAAAAGTTATATGTATATAAGTTTTTTAATATAGTTAATTTAATAGTTTGTACCCTCAAGTTTGTTAAGAAAACCAGACAATCAATTATATCCAGACAAAATTGATCAAAATAAAAAGAGAACAAAATTACCCCCGAGCAGTCAACCTGAAAGTAAGATTATTCAGTGGCGGAGCTAGAAACGCTAGAAGAATTTAGTTTGAGGGGATCAATATTGTTAGTTTTTCTTTGTTTGCTAGAGTTATAGGAAATTCGGTGTAAAATTTGAAGCCTGGGAGGCCAACTGGCCAAGCCGCTCCTGTCTCCGCCCCTGAGATTATTGTTCATTAGCAAAATCAAGACAAGACAGAGACAAGCCCAGATGCACGGACTGAAACCAAAACAAGAAGGCAATCTAGCCTCCACTCTCACATCTGACGACTGACGTCACTGCTTTGCTGCTATCTTCGCTTCCCTGGCGAACAAGTATTATCCAAACCCTTCCTAGCAACGGCCGTTCCTTGTTTGACTTGTTCTTCTAGTAAAGAAAACCAAAACCAAACTATAATTAAGCAGCGTGAAGTTCTTTCTTGGGAAACAAGGTCGTCGGAGATACTAGCAGCGATGATTAATGAACTCACAGTACAGTATCTTTTCATATGCACCTACCCTGAAATGAGCTGCTTTTCCTAATGAATGACGGCCTATATATTCCATCGCCTTTTCAGGTTGTAAGTTGTAACAATTGGACGTTGGGCTTACACGCTTCAGCTTACATAGCCTCCAATATATTTGGTGGCACCAAGAGAGATGTGGTTATTGTCGACGGGGAAAGCAGTTATAATCAATTTTCATTTACAAAGCTATCTATTTTTACATATATTTTCTTTGTATTTAAATGTATGATGCTATTGATTTTTGATAAACTATTTATAATATTAAACAAATTAATATAAATATAAAAGATATAAGTCATGTTTAAATTATCTTTAATATAAATGTCAAACATTTGGTAACGAAAAGATAGTATTGCAGATACTATGAACTGAAAACCCTCTTCGATTAAACTTTTTATATACAGTATATATATCTTTCCTTTTACCATTTATACACAGTGTTACTTTTCATCCAAGTAAAATATACGCTTTCCAAACTGCTCAACAATATGTTATTAAAAAAAGTAATTTTTATATTAATCTTTTTTTATTTTAACTAATATTTAATTAATCGAATTATTCTGTTTTACGTAGGGGTGAAAACGGTACGGAAACTTTCCGGATTTCGGACCTATTTTCGAAAGTGGAATATGTCAGTCGGAATTTTTCGGAAACAGAAACGAATTCGGAAATATTTTCTCGAAAACGGAATCGGAAATGATAAGGGCAGTTTCCGTCGGAACTCGGAATTGGTCGGAAACTTTCTGAAAATTTTCTCGGAATTTCCGGAAATTTTCTCGGAATTACTAGAAATTTTGTGACTGAAATACCCTGGATTCTTTTTTTTAAACACTAAATAGTAAATACCATAGTGTTTGGCTATTATTTTTTAAAAAATATTTGTTATACAAATCTAAAATTACATAAGAATATTTTTTGTCCTACATTGGGATTTATCAACAACATTACTCTTTTAAACATAGATAATTTATTCAATTGGATTTATCAGTTTGAGGGGTTTTTTATTTTGATAAATTTCCGTTACCGTATTCGCGCCGGTTCGTTTTCGCTCCGTTTTCGGTTTCAATAATATTTGATTCCGTTTTCGTATCCGGCGTTTCCGATTCCGATTCCGATTCTGAAAAAATATAAAAACAAAAACGATAAAAATGGTTTCCGTCCGTTTCCGTACCGTTTTCACTCGTAGTTTTAAGTGTGAAAAGGTGAAGTTTCTAACCTCAAGCTCCGAGCCTCCGAGCTTGAACGCAGCCAGGGTGTTACCCTAGCTGATGGGACGGAAAATGTTAAAAAAAAAGAGAGCCCGACACACGATTCGGCGACCTCACACCGTCAAACAATTTCGATCCGACGGCCCAAACCGCCGCCAACGACATCCCAAGAGAGCGGAGCTCGGATCGGAATCCCGTGAGCGCCCCACCACCGAAACCGCGGTCGCGTTCGTCCGAATCGCCTCGGCAAAACGCCTTCTCCCCCTCCTCTTCCGCCGCCGCGGCGATCCCTCCTTCACCTCCACCTCCACCTCCACCTCCACCTGCTCAGGACGCGGCCACGCAGTACTCGCGGAGAAAATAAACCGAAAAGAAATAAAAAAAAAATCTAGCTACGCATCTCGGCCCGGCCCCCCCGCCGCCACGCGCTCGGATCCCCCGACGGCTCGCCGCCACGGCGCCGCCGCCGCCATGAGCCTCGCCTCGCTCGCCCGCGCGCTCTCCCGCCGCTCCGCGCCCTCCTCCTCCCGCGCGCGCCAGGCAAGTCTCCCGCCCTCTCCCTCTTGTCTTCCCCTGAATCTTCCGCCACCGCGACTGGGTGGGGGGCTGATTGTGTGGATGGCTTTTTTTTAGGGTTTCTCCCTCGGTGGGCTAGGTGGGACCACCAGGTCGCCGCCGCCGTCGTCGCCGCTCCCATCGTTCCATGGTGGGGAGGGCGGTGGGCTGGGATTGGGATTCGTCCGCGGGTACCTGACGGCGGCGCTGGGGAGGCCCGCCGCGGGGAAGGTTGGGACAGACTGGAGGTCCATCCTCGCGAACCCGCAGTTCCGGAGGCTCTTCTCTGACGGGTCCAAGAAGAGTGAGTCCCATCCGCCCTTTTTTGATCGGTTCGGATGGATGGCTTTAGGTGCTAAAAGTTTGTGGTTGTGTTTTTGTGTGTGTATTTTTATGATTTTTAGATTACGAGAACTACTACCCCAAGGGCAAGAAGGAGGCCCCGAAGGGGGATGGGAGTAACAAGTCTGATTCGAAGCGTAAGTTGCCGTCTTTTTTTTCTCGGTTGCATCATTTGTTTGTGTGGAGAATGGTGATCATGTTGTGAAATTAATAGAATGCACTGCATAGCTTTTAATACAATAGCATGTAACTGGTGTTCAGATTGTCATTGAACCAACGAGATGAATAATCTGGACAAGTTATTTTTCTTGCGTTGCAAGTGCTTGGTCGACTGATGCCAAATGGAAAAATAGCTTGTGCAGTGCAACCAAATGATGGCTTGTGAGCCTACGGTGTACAACCACTTACTTGTCAGTGTTCTTAAAAAACGAATGCAAACTAGATCCTTGTTCAGTTTTAAAAAAATGCAGGGATACATTGTAATTTAGTATAAAAACTCAGAACCTCAGTGGTTATCTAACTTAAGAGGCTGAACCGCTGAACCAAATAAACACAGTAGCACAGAAAGTTCCAGATTTTGGTCTTTGCTAGATCGTTAGTTCTCTGGAAATTAAAACGTGCCGCTGACCTAGCACTTTCATCTTAATAATTTCTTTGGGAGATTAGTACGGGTTTTGATGGAGATTGGAGCCTAGATTTTAGTGGCTGGAATGCCAAGAGTCCTTTTGAGGGCAACAAAATAATAAACTCTTAGTGCATCATTGCGTGTGGGCTAATGGCTGGTTTGATATGCAGAAGATTCAAGTACAGACGATCAATGGAATTTCCAGGAGACTGCCTCAAAGCAATTGCAAAATTTTCTGGCACCTCTACTGTTTCTTGGACTGATGCTCTCGTCCTTATCGTCGAGCTCATCAGACCAAAAGGAGGTAATTTTTCACTCCCTTCTGAGTTCTGACAGATTATATTCACTTGTTCTGCTATGCACATGAATCTCTTCCTGTATATACTAGAAAAAAGTGGATGGAACAAAACTATGTTGCGACTATAAGGACTATAAAAGTTGTACTTACCCCAATCAAATTCCTGCAATCAGCTATTGTGCATTCTGTAATAAATAGTTCAATACAAGCAGTACTAGATCCAGATGGCAGCAATACATTCTTCTCACCGTGAAGTTTTATCTTAAACTGACAAATGGTAGAGAAAATACTTGTCGCTCCTCTTTAGATGGCTTCACCTTATGCCTGCACCAGTCAACATATAGCAGACAACTGATTTTGTGGTTGCATATTTATTCTTTTTAAATCTATGGCGAACAATTATTCTCGATCTTAAATGGAATCTCAAGATATTTTTCTTCTAATTTCTGCAGATAAGCTTCCAGGAATTCAAGAATAAGTTACTAGAACCTGGTTTAGTTGACCGCATTGTTGTTTCAAATAAATCAGTGGCAAAGGTCTATGTCAGGAGTTCACCACAGTCGAACAGCCAAGGTCAGAACACTGATGCCATCATTACCACCAATGATGTTCCGAGCAAGCATACTCCCAGCAGATACAAGTATTACTTCAATATTGGAAGTGTTGATTCCTTTGAAGAAAAGTTAGAGGAAGCCCAGGAAGCTTTGGGAGTAGATCCACATGATTTTGTTCCAGTAACTTATGTTGCTGAAGTGAATTGGTTCCAAGAAGTAATGAGATTTGCCCCAACAGTCTTTCTTGTTGGGCTAATATATTTGATGAGCAAAAGAATGCAGAGTGGTTTTAATATTGGAGGTGGACCTGGCAAGGGTGGCCGTGGCATTTTTAATATTGGAAAAGCTCAGGTGACGAAGATGGACAAAAATTCCAAAAACAAGGTTAGTTCATTCTCTTCTTCTGTTATACTTTGAAACGACTGTCAAATATGAAATATATACATGCACATTGATTCTCAAGCTCTGCTAGTTCCACCTATTCAATAATGCAGTAGCTACTGCTTAAACGTTGTTAAGTTACAATAAAAACTGTATAATGACAAGCTTTTCTGTTGGTCCAGGTGTTTTTTAAGGATGTAGCTGGTTGTGATGAAGCTAAGCAAGAAATAATGGAGTTTGTGCATTTCCTTAAGAATCCCAAGAAGTATGAAGAATTAGGAGCTAAGATACCAAAAGGTGCCTTGCTTGTGGGTCCTCCTGGAACAGGCAAGACTCTGCTTGCCAAAGCTACAGCAGGAGAGTCTGGTGTGCCCTTCCTGTCTATTTCTGGATCAGATTTCATGGAAATGTTTGTTGGGGTTGGACCATCCAGGGTACGGAACTTATTCCAAGAAGCTCGGCAATGTGCACCCAGTATTATATTTATTGATGAGATCGATGCGATTGGTCGTGCGAGAGGCCGTGGAGGGTTTTCTGGTTCAAATGATGAGCGTGAAAGTACTTTGAACCAGCTGCTTGTAGAGATGGATGGGTTTGGTACAACTTCTGGTGTTGTTGTTCTTGCTGGTACAAATAGGCCTGATATTTTGGATAAAGCCTTGCTAAGGCCTGGAAGATTTGATCGCCAAATAACAATAGACAAGCCAGATATAAAGGGCCGTGATCAAATATTCCGCATATATCTTAAAAAACTTAAACTTGACAATGAGCCATCATTTTATTCGCAAAGGCTAGCGGCTTTGACACCTGGATTTGCAGGAGCTGACATTGCCAATGTTTGTAATGAAGCTGCTTTAATTGCTGCGAGAAGTGAGGAAACTCAGATTACCATGCAACATTTTGAATCTGCAATTGATAGAATTATTGGTGGTTTGGAGAAGAAAAACAAGGTAATGTGAATATGTGATTATGTGCCAGTTTGAAGATAATCTACTCCAAACTGTTAAAGCAATAAATGCAACCTGCAAAGCTGATTAGTGCCTGATTTACACATTACTCCAGCATTGTGTAGTTCTGTATAGTGCTCTCATGTGAACCGGTTATGCTCTATTTTGATACACATTTTGTGCTGGTTTAATGACTATGGAAGTTTTTTTTTCTTTTTTTTTTTTTGTAAAAAAGAAAAACAAAAACAAAAGAACGGTACATAATGACTAGCGCATCCATTAAGTTCCTGTTCAAGGTGGACCTTAATTAAGTTAAGTGATTTGTGAATGTGGCATGATAGTTCGTGTAGATCACTAGATGGTTGATCATGCATGAATGTTTAGGTGAGAGTGCTGTAAACAAGGTAAACTATATAAAATAAGTAGTGGATCTACATGCAAATATAACAAACTCTAGGTCTTACTCAGAAATGGATGGTCACTTAAGTGTACGCAAAATAATGATCTGATTTCTGAATTTTGTGGCTTTGCACACACAATATCTGCAGTATGTTTCCCTTTTGGAATGCCCAAGCTATAACTGTTTATTCACCTTTAACTTGTTCCATAGTAATTATATAAAATATCTACTTTCAGTAAGGGAGTAATGCACAGATCAATGCTTAGTAACTTAGTAACTTTCTTTTATATGAAATGACTTGTTCTCAACATGTGATAGTTATGTCTCCCCATTTATTTTTCTTACCTCTTAGCTTGTTAATCAAATTGCAGGTCATCAGCAAACTGGAGCGCCGCACTGTTGCTTACCATGAATCTGGTCATGCTGTTGCTGGATGGTTTTTAGAGCATGCAGAGCCTCTTCTGAAAGTTACAATTGTTCCCCGTGGAACAGCTGCTTTAGGATTTGCACAGTATGTTCCAAATGAAAATCTTTTGATGACAAAAGAACAGCTTTTTGATATGACATGCATGACATTAGGTGGCCGAGCTGCAGAGGAGGTACACACTAATTCTTTTACAGTCTTATGACTGATTTATGTTAATAGCTACCTTTTGTGGATGTATCTTTCAAATTCCTACTGCTGAGTGCTGACACACCATTTCTTTTCAGTCTTCTTATGACAGCATGCGTGTTATGTTTTATGACTAGAACGAATACAAGGTATTTCTGCATTTGACAGCTGTAAAAAAATTAAAAAAATGGTTAACTAGGTTACAGTTTACACATTCAATTATGATGACTTGGTGAATACGAGTAATATTATCACAATTTGGTAGTCAAACTCTTGTTGGTTTGGTTACATCAAGACTTCTAACCATATATGACTCTAACCAGAAAGGCAAATTGATGTTTGTGTGTCTTCATATTACACTGTTGGTTAGCATGAATTCTTTGATGTTTAACATGGTACTTTCTTTTTTTGCTTGGATCATATGCTTATGTACGGCGAGACTCGACATGGATTGCCGTCATGCCATTTGATTACTTTAACATCGGTCCTCTCATTATTTTCGGCTTCTTCCATACATTTTAGTTATTGTCATATAACATAATGAAATAACAATAAGCCAATCCAAGTGCTGGGTTGTGGTATTTGTTCATTCCATATTTCCATGATTACGCTGTCAAATCGTTCACAATGTTGGCAGTGGAATGATACCTAATGTAGATGTTTTGATTGCCTTGTTACAGGTTTTGATTGGAAGGATCTCCACTGGTGCTCAGAATGACCTGGAGAAAGTTACCAAAATGACCTATGCGCAGGTTGCTGTATACGGTTTCAGCGAAAAGGTTGGGCTTCTGTCCTTCCCTCAGAGGGACGATGGCTTTGAAATGACCAAACCTTACAGCAACCAAACAGCATCCATCATCGACGATGAGGTGAGGGAATGGGTTGGCAAGGCGTACAAAAAGACAGTGGAACTGATAACTGAGCACAAGGAGCAAGTCGCCAAAATCGCTGAAATGCTGCTTGAGAAGGAGGTCCTCCACCAGGACGATCTGGTTAGGGTATTAGGAGAACGGCCTTTCAAGGCAGCCGAGCCAACTAACTATGACCTCTTCAAGCAAGGGTTCCAGGATGAAGAAGACAGCAAGAACCAAGACGCGGCCAAAACCCCTCAGCCTGATGATGACGGAACACCCTCGCTTGGCGAGGTTGTACCCACGTAATCCTGCAGCAAATTTACAGCTGTAAATTGCACTCCTATTCGATAGATTCTTGTTTGTTGTTGCAGCATAAGAAAATTTGTATAAATTAACGCCCTCGCCTAATCTCTGATGTGGGAACCCAGTTGGCTTTTCGCCGGCCATAGTGTTTCCCTGTTTTAAATGAATACGAAGAGCTAGTCGAGGATCATGATTTGAGCTTGTCCTGGCGTCAGCTTTTCAACAGACTTTCGGACATTTTCGTTGTTGGCTATTGTGATTTCATGATCTCAATGACGAGAAGTCTCGAGATAGAGTCCTTCCAATCTGGATAAGTTATCGGGGTCTATTATATGACGAAATCCCGTAAGTTTCTACTACTATCCTTATTATGAAAATCATTAATTGAATTCAATGGCGTTTTATAAATCTGGCAGAGCTATACTTTGAGGGCAGATAGCGATCTGCTATTTTGAATAAAAAGGTGGATGCACATATAATAAAGCAATTTTGATGTAAATTGGACCTATGAGAGCTCGATCCTACAACAAATTCACTTAGGGTCTGCTTGAGAAGTTTGCAATTTTCTCCCCTGGTAACATAAAAACTCCCGTAATTCTCCGCTACCCATGAGGCCATGATTTCCCGTGTAACTAAATAACCTTTGTTTCAGTCTGTTTGGGGAAACAAATGCGAGAGCTTCCTTTGAGAAAAGGAAATAACTGACAAAATAAAAATCAATCGATCAACAAAAAAGTTAAGATCTGAAGTGTTCCATAGCGATCGAAGAGCAGCGGAAGCGAAGACCAAAAGTGAACTGTATTACATGCACCAACGTTTAGCCAAGCGATTAATAATTAAGCTAATGACAAAATATTGAAAATTCACCTATACATAACAATGAGATTGTACTAGCTTTGCTTTGTTTGCCTTTGTCTATTGAATTATTTGTACAAATATTAAGCACACAAAGTTGTAGAGTCCCAAATTCTAAAGATGACATATATATTTCGCTATAACTAAACAGGTAAATGAACTGAAAATTGATATGGACTCATGCGCCTGACAGAAATCAATAACAAGTACATTTTATTAGTGCAAAATACATTGACATTACAAGATGCAAAAGCCCGCGAGCTTTGAGTTACAGTAAGCAGTCCTAACAGTCAAGCCCTGCGAATCAAAGAACTCAAATTTCCTCACAACACCAAAGATTTGAACTTCATGCAAAACACCGGAGCTAACTGATGACAAACACACTGTCAATCGCCTGAGAAATAAGTTTATCAAAAAAAGCAACAAATTAAGCAAGCCAGTTAACGACGAGAAATCGAAGCAGCTTGGGACAAGTGAGCGGACAAGTTTATCTGACGGACAAGTGAGCGGGGGCAGTGCGAAGTGATCCAATCATTGACCATTGATATGATCTTGAGTATTATGCCTAGCATTTTGGGAGATCCAACGGTGGAGGCGGGAGCTTCTGGTCAGGACGGCTGCCGTCCAGCACCAGCCACGCCATTTTCAAGCCCCAGCTCATGTGCACCTCCAAGTGACAATGCATGAACCACACACCTGAGATCGCGCAATCGTATTGGCATAAGTATCTTTGATGAGTTATAATTGCAAACTAATAAACTAAAACTAAATACTAGCTAATTCAGTTGGTGCAAATGTGCCATGGAATCGCAGGGTAATCGCGATGTGGTTCAGAGTACATGCCTGGGTTGTCTGCGTGGAAGCGGATGGCGACCCAGCCGCCGGCGGGCACGCCGACGGTGTTGCGCTCGACGGGGTCGAACAGGTTGAACTTGGCCGGGTCGTTGATGGGGTCGAAGTTCCCGAAGCCCTGGCCGACGACGAAGAAATTGAAGCCGTGCAGGTGCAGCGGGTGGCTCTCGGCGCCAAGAATGCTGGTGTCCTGCATCACCAGCTCGACGTTGGCGCCGTACGGCAGCACGAGCACCTTGGTCCCGTTCATCACGTTGGTGTTGTTCGGCGGCGTGCCGGTGTAGTTGAACGGATTCAGCGGGTAGTACGGGAAGTTGGAGGCGTACACGCCCTTGGACTTGCCGGCGAAGTGCGACTGGAGCAGCGCCGAGGTCGGGAGCACGAAGGAGACGTTGTTGATGGAGGCGGCGAACCGGGAGCCGTTGGGCCCCTGGCACGTCCCGTTGACGGCGCAGGGGTGGGTGCCGAGCCCCACGGTGAAGAAGAAGCGGTGGTCCACCTGCTGCGGCACGGCCGCCGGGTACTCGGCGCTGGCCAGGCTGCGGAGCTTGGCGGTGAAGTTGGAGACGGCGTTGGTGTCGTTGATCTGCGGCAGCGTCGGGGAGAAGACGGGGACGGTCTTGGTGGCGGCGGCGGTGGGGCAGGGGTCGTCGTACTCGAGGATGCCGGCGACGGTGGTGTTGTCGAAGGTGCCCTGCGTGGTGGTGTACGGGCGCGCCAGCATGTAGTAGCTGGCGCCCGGGTACGTCGGCTTGGCGGTGAGCAGCACGTTGCTGGTCTGGCCCGGCGCGATGATGAGCGTGTCGACGGTGAACGGCTTGACGTAGAGCGCGTCGACGTCGACCACGGTGAGCGTGTGGTTTGCGATGGAGAAGAAGAGCTCGTCGTTGAGTGCAGCGTTGATGAGCCTCAGCATGTACGTCTTCCCGGGCTTCACCTTCAGCTTAAACGTGTCTGCACCCAAACCACCACACATTGTCACACATTGTGTGACACGACTAAATTAATTAAACAAATTAAATCAGTCACTAATTAATCACCTTGAGCTGAGCAGTTGTAGAGAGGGCCAGGGAGGCCGTTGAGGGTGTAGGCGTCGGAGATGTTGGGCCCGCCGCCGGTCTGCAGCGCCTGGCTGATCACCGCCTCCGTGTCGTTGTTCCACCACTCGCCGAACATGATGGGCACCTCCTCATACGGCGCCGGGAACGGGTACCCGACGCCGGCGGGGGGCAAGATGACCATGGGGCCGTGCACGGTGGCGCGCAGCCAGGAGATGTGCGCGTGCCACCACAGGGTGCCACGCTGCCCGGTGATGGTGAAGCGGTACACGTAGCTTCCCCCGGGCTGGATCGGGCATTGCGTGATGTACGACGGCCCGTCCGCCCACCCGCTCAGCAGCTGCCGGATCCCGTGCCTGCACGCACACGTACGTGAGACACACGGTGAAAACACGGGGTTTTTTGGCGTCAAATTAAACACGCTGGAAATCGCGAGGCGTACGTACCAGTGGATGCTTATGTTGTAGGGGGAGTGGTTGATGACCGTGACCTCGACGTGGTCGCCCTCGCGGGCGAACAGCGTGGGGCCCGGGTACTGCCCGTTCACCGTCACGATGCTCTTCGTGCTGCCCAGCCGCGTCACGCTCGTCGTTTGCACCTGCCATGCATGTCACGGCAAATTCGAGTTGGTTTTTTTTGGCGAAACTTGTGTATCGATGTGACACACCACACCGTGGATATGCATGCACTTACATCGAATAGGTACTGCCTCGTGACGGCTTCAGCTCCCATTGCGCACAGCGTCATCAGTGCTGCGACGAGGAGGCAGCAACGAAGAACAGAGGAGGCTGGAGCCATTGCTACCTTCACTGACCTCTCTATCTCGTATGTTAATGAAGCTCGCTCTTGGCTAGCTCAGGTTGTGATGGTATGGCCACAACTCGAGGTGTGTATATATACAGGAGATCGAGGAGCTAGCTAGCTTGCAAATGACGGAGTGTTCTGCAGAAGCATGAAAGCCATCTACACAAAAAAAGAAGTCCATTGGTCCTTTTCTGGTGAGATAGATACATATGCATGCTAGCTTTTCAATACTTAGTCTAGCTTTGTTTAGTACCTTTCATTTGGTGATTGCCTGCTCGAATACTCGCGATATCGCTAGATGGACATGATCGAGCTGGGTTGCCTGAACGTCGCATGCAGTGCAGCTAGCTCACCGGCCGATCGAGAGGTTGGCCATGCAAAGCATTCTCTGTAGCTAGCTTTGGAGTGTGGCTAAAGTCAACCTGCAGGATGCATGTCTAGTTGTATACAGTTTCATTACATTGAATAGTTGTTTAAGATTCTTCATTGCCTTAATTATCACGCACGATCTTAATTTTCTGATGCATTTAATTATCCTGTAACTAAACACAAGCAATAAGTATAAATGAACTGGTACAATCTGATATCCATTAATCATGTCATATTAAGGCTAGAAATTACTCTTCCATCCTTAAGAAAAGGTTGATATAGAAAGTCAAAGACATGAGAATTGCTCAGGCTCGATCGAGGCCAGTTGGGTGAATAAAAATCGGAACCTGCACCCCTGCATACATGCATGCAAGTATACTGCTAGCAAGTTTTTTCTTCTTTCTTTCTCTTCTCTATAAATATTATTTCTCCTAAACTACTTATCTAATTTACGATTCGATCACAATATTATATTTGTTTGAATAAGATATCATATAAATATATTATGATAAAATAAAAGCATATGTTTAAACAGTTGAAATTCAATATTTCATACGTGATAATGATATGTTTTAATGTGTGTCTTCGTTGTGTTCCACAAAATTCAGGGAACTACTTGCTACTACTCACTCTCATTTCACTCCACTCCATTCATCCATGCATGAATGCATTTTACCGATCTTAGAAGTGATTTTTCTCCTAAATTACTTATCCAATCTACGATCCGATCACACCGTTGCATTCGTTGTATTAAATCTTTACAATAAGATATCGCATGATTATATTTTGATGGAAGAAAAACATATGTTTCAATTCGTTCACACTCGTTGTTTCATACATGACAGCGATATATGTTTCAACGTGTATCTTCACCGTGTTTCACAAAAATTTGAAATGTTTTAGTTGCTGATTTTTTTTCGTTTCACCGTATATAATTTAATGTTGCATTTGTTGGTCAACTGCTTTATTTGACCGCATGATTTTTTTTTGGAGAAATTGGGCTACCGATCTCTAATTTACTCCCAAAGGCACATAAAGAAAAATGAACAGAAATAGTCTCCATTAATACAGAGAAAAAAGGGGAAGGAGAAGAGATTACTAATTAATGGTACGTTGGAAGGATAAAGTGAAAAGAAAAAAAATTGAAGTAGTATTCAAAGAAGAACACTATTTACACTATTTGTTGGACAAATCCAAAAGCTATTAGACACTCTTTTTAGATGGTCGGAGTATCAACAAATTATATTTAGAAATAAAGAACCTAAAAATTTACATATTATATTAACCGGAGAAATTAAACCATTAATTATAACTGCATTTTTCCCCCTAAAAGGAGCAACATTGTGTAGATTGAAGTAGCATAATGTTCAAATTAATCAGAAAAAGAAATTTTTAATGCAACTGAATTTCAATTTAGTGCATGAATGCATCATGCAATGTAGGAACATGTGGCATATAAATCCTTCATGCTGTACCACGTTTGCTAGAAATTCCTCACGCTAATGGATCATCTCATTTTGCATATTTTCTCTTTGTTCTCTTTTCTTCTCCACTCAAACACAATCTTAACTCGAGGGTTTCTTAAGAAGGCAGGAATTTTATAGAATTTTAAAGAAAAGTTTTATTTTCGCAAGTTTCCAAAAAGAACTCCATTCTAGTGCACATATCTTGTACACCAACTAATAAATACTACAAAAATTATAGAGAACTTTGTAACATGTACTTACAATAGTACTATACCTACGTGTAATATCTAATCTTTAAATTCATCATACTCAGAGAAAAAAAAACAAAATTCTAACATTTTTTTACTCTTAAGACTATAAGGTTTTCATTTTTTTAATGGCTAAAATATAGCGAATTTGAGGTTGAGACTTTACTCATATATGTAAGACTTTTACATATGAATTCATGCACAAACTAAAAAGAGGAAAAAAGGCAAGCACCTTAAAGTCACATGCCCTCGTTTTTCAATGTCATTTCTAAGAGCCTCATCGGTTGCTCGTATTCTCTAATAGGCCATTTTGGTTTATTGGGGAATAAAAATTAATTTATAGGTAAGACTTTTATATATGTTTTGCTAAAAAAAATACTACGTTGAAAATATCTTAAATTCAAGTTTGAAAATTTGAATTTTGGCTTTGGTTTTGACTTATTAGGCCAACCGATGGGATGTAAAAAAAAACATGACATCTCTGGTAAAAATATGAGACATAATCTATTATCTATAAGTTGGATCAACCTGTGCGCATATGAAGAGAGAGAGAAAAATCCTACTACAACATATAAATCACTCTAATTAACGATGTAACGTTTATAGTGTATATTATCAAATTCTAAGTGAATATCTTATAATAACTATTTAAATGACATATACGAAAACAAAATTTAAAAGTTATATCTGTTACATAAGTTAGCAGATCTAGAAAGAAACGGCGGGGGATTTGAGCAAAATAGACAAAGCTATAACCTTCTTTTACGTGTATGTATAATAAAAAAAATTAAGTGAGAACTATATGATGTTCCCATAATCCCATTGCCAATAGTGATAACTCGAGGCCCCGTCGTTCACTGCTAGATCCGTCCCTGAGCACGTTGGCATATTTGTGGTGGACTCGTGGCCATTAAACCGAGCCACGAGATTCGCAAAGACCGAATTCGGACGCCTGAGCCGTCATTTTGCTCCCCCAACCATAACCTATTCCTTGGATAGCAATCAAGCATAGCATAACAGAGACGGACAAAAAACATGTTGGCTTAGCGAGTAAAGTGTCCTTGTTAAGTGACTGCACGTAAAGCCGGTCTTTTCATATATATCATGATCGAATTGTGTGAGCCCCATTGCGGATGATGCAACCCATGCGTGTCAGCGTGTATATGGCTTCTGATGGCATGGGAGTAAGTAAAAAGGTCCGGGTAGTACCGATCTGTAGTAATTTCGTTTCCGGTGTGCCAAGCCGTTTAGCCGTCGTCGTGCGCTAACCGCATGCCCAGCTCTCCCTTTTTCTTCCCCCAAGCATGATCCAACGATGATGAAAATGATGCTTGAAAAAGATGACCAAAGGGGGCTTATCACCATTTCTTGTTTTAGCTGTGACATGCATCCTAGGCTCCTACTCTCTCTTCTTTTTTTTTTAATATTGTAAAGACTTTTTTGATTTTTTAGTCAAAACATTTTAAAATTTGATCATGTTTTATAGAATAAAATAGCTACATTTACATCATCAAAATAGTTTAATTAAATATAATATTGAATATATTTTGATATTTTGTGCTGAAAACATTGCTACGGTTTTCTATAAATTTGATCAGAGTTAAAAATGTTTGAATAAGAAAAAGAAAATCAAAACATCTATAATGGCTATGTTCGGCTGCACTGATATTTACTGTAGTGCAGCCAACAGACACAGTATTTTCTATCTACAGCTGTAGCGCAGCGGCTGTGTAGAGCAGCCGAACAGATCCAATATGAAACAGAGAGAGTAGGTAGTAGCTCCATTTGTTCGTATTCCTCTGAATATTGTTCGAAAGCACGGGCATATCACTATTTACTGGTAAAAGGGCATGGTTTTTCTTTTATTTATCCAACATATTAGTAGTTTAGTACTGCAGCCATTTGCTTACATCAAGTTGCTTAAACAACTTGTTTTAAATAATATACTATAAAATTTAATCTACTTTTATAAATAAGACCATGTTTGATTCAGTTTAGGATTATTATAATTTAGATTATTAGGAGTAAACTGAAACAAACAAATAAATTATTATGCTAGATTATTATAATCTATAAACCAGATTACTATAATCCAATAATCTCCTCTAGAGGAGCTTTTTCCAGATTATTGAGTGGCTAAAGACCCACTATTCTTAGATGCCTCTAATAATTCAGAGAAACAAACAACAAGTAGCTTATTTTATGTTAATTTATTATAATCCAGGTTAGAGTAATTTGATTTAATAATCTAGATTACAATAATGTTAAGCTGAAACAAACATGGACTAAGTTGATCATCCATGAGTCTTCATCCGCATGTAAGAGCACTAGATCATCAAACGGTTCAGAGAAACAATTGCCTATGTTTCAGATAAACAATCTTGAATGCTCATGTGTTGGGGAGTTAGCCATCAGCCCTGTATTGATTGACGGTACTAAGCTCCTACATTATGTCGGCAACTGAACCTACTTCCCTAACTCTATGAGTAGATAATTGCCGTTTGATCAGGGAACCTATATTTATGGTTGACATTTTGTTCTAATCACCCACCAGGCTTCTACAACATGCTTTCCAGAGAACTAAATTTCTCGTGTGCATGCTACCAAACTAAAATGTAGACAACAGGTATCAAAAGTGAGAATTTTGTTTTGGGGAATTGAGAAAAGTTGTTAAGGTATGCAGTTCAATGAAGGATTAATGTACTATATTTCACATCCATGCAGCCATACACACCTAACACCTTCAAAGGGAAAGAAAGTGAAGAGATCTAGCGTGGATGGAGGCAAGTAGCTCATCCTAGTGACAGATATGAGTTTGTTCAGGCATCCTTCTCTGAATCCGGAAGAGGCTTGGGGGAAGAGGAAAACATTACCAAACTTCACACGCGACGAGTACCTGCTAAGCCTATCTCACACGAATTCTCCATTGATTTTGATCGAGCCCATGCATGCTCCACAGAATGTTTTTTTGTTGGCCATTTGCAATGCAGTCATCCAGGATGATGATCAACAGAGTAACAGACTACCTTCCTCCTCGTCAAGTCCCTGTCTTGCGATTGCGAGTCTTTTGTTATTTGCTCAATTGCCCGTGCAGTCGCTTGGCATGTAAGAATAAGGTTAGGAAAACCTATGCTAGCTCAGCTAGCTGAAGAAAAGTTGTGGCCTGACTAGCAGTGGATGCACTGCACCAGAGGCGGTCACTTCCTTCTCTGAACTTTTCCCAAAAATTCCTCTCTCAAAGCAAGAATTCAGCTACTGTTGATTTAACATGTTTCTGATGGTTAGGTGCGAGAAAAAAAGTTTCAGATAAAACCACACTGTCAATTGATCAATAATCACTGTTCCTTCTCAAGTAGTCAATCTAATAATTCTGTATATATTTTCTGTTTGTTAAGCACTTTATGGAGTTTTAATTGTGAGCTACTGTTGTATTGCCGTCGTTCGGTTCCATCAATCAAATCTAGCAAACAATGCTGGCATGCCCAATAATGCTGTTCCAAATTTAGATTTTGCGTGGTTTCCACTCCAATACATAATAAGAAAGTAGAATTTAATCTTGAAAATCTTCCAAGCTGAACTTAGAAATTTCAGTAAGAGGCTTCAGGCTATTCATGTCTTCTCCTTTTCTTCCTTATCACAAAAAAGAATGTAGTACCTAATTATTGCTGTGTTTAGTTATAGGATAATTGCAGCAGAGAAAGATTGTGCGTGATGATTAAGGCATGAAAATCTTAAACAACTATTCAATGTGATGAAGCAGCATACAAGTATACAACTAGTTACCCTGCAGGTTGACTTTAGCCACACTCCAAAGCTAGCTACAGAGAATGCTTTGCATGGCCAACCTCTCGATCGGCCGGTGAGCTAGCTGCACTGCATGCGACGTTCAGGCAACCCAGCTCGATCATGTCCATCTAGCGATATCGCGAGTATTCGAGCAGGCAATCACCAAATGAAAGGTACTAAACAAAGCTAGACTAAGTATTGAAAAGCTAGCATGCATATGTATCTATCTCACCAGAAAAGGACCAATGGACTTCTTTTTTTGTGTAGATGGCTTTCATGCTTCTGCAGAACACTCCGTCATTTGCAAGCTAGCTAGCTCCTCGATCTCCTGTATATATACACACCTCGAGTTGTGGCCATACCATCACAACCTGAGCTAGCCAAGAGCGAGCTTCATTAACATACGAGATAGAGAGGTCAGTGAAGGTAGCAATGGCTCCAGCCTCCTCTGTTCTTCGTTGCTGCCTCCTCGTCGCAGCACTGATGACGCTGTGCGCAATGGGAGCTGAAGCCGTCACGAGGCAGTACCTATTCGATGTAAGTGCATGCATATCCACGGTGTGGTGTGTCACATCGATACACAAGTTTCGCCAAAAAAAACCAACTCGAATTTGCCGTGACATGCATGGCAGGTGCAAACGACGAGCGTGACGCGGCTGGGCAGCACGAAGAGCATCGTGACGGTGAACGGGCAGTACCCGGGCCCCACGCTGTTCGCCCGCGAGGGCGACCACGTCGAGGTCACGGTCATCAACCACTCCCCCTACAACATAAGCATCCACTGGTACGTACGCCTCGCGATTTCCAGCGTGTTTAATTTGACGCCAAAAAACCCCGTGTTTTCACCGTGTGTCTCACGTACGTGTGCGTGCAGGCACGGGATCCGGCAGCTGCTGAGCGGGTGGGCGGACGGGCCGTCGTACATCACGCAATGCCCGATCCAGCCCGGGGGAAGCTACGTGTACCGCTTCACCATCACCGGGCAGCGTGGCACCCTGTGGTGGCACGCGCACATCTCCTGGCTGCGCGCCACCGTGCACGGCCCCATGGTCATCTTGCCCCCCGCCGGCGTCGGGTACCCGTTCCCGGCGCCGTATGAGGAGGTGCCCATCATGTTCGGCGAGTGGTGGAACAACGACACGGAGGCGGTGATCAGCCAGGCGCTGCAGACCGGCGGCGGGCCCAACATCTCCGACGCCTACACCCTCAACGGCCTCCCTGGCCCTCTCTACAACTGCTCAGCTCAAGGTGATTAATTAGTGACTGATTTAATTTGTTTAATTAATTTAGTCGTGTCACACAATGTGTGACAATGTGTGGTGGTTTGGGTGCAGACACGTTTAAGCTGAAGGTGAAGCCCGGGAAGACGTACATGCTGAGGCTCATCAACGCTGCACTCAACGACGAGCTCTTCTTCTCCATCGCAAACCACACGCTCACCGTGGTCGACGTCGACGCGCTCTACGTCAAGCCGTTCACCGTCGACACGCTCATCATCGCGCCGGGCCAGACCAGCAACGTGCTGCTCACCGCCAAGCCGACGTACCCGGGCGCCAGCTACTACATGCTGGCGCGCCCGTACACCACCACGCAGGGCACCTTCGACAACACCACCGTCGCCGGCATCCTCGAGTACGACGACCCCTGCCCCACCGCCGCCGCCACCAAGACCGTCCCCGTCTTCTCCCCGACGCTGCCGCAGATCAACGACACCAACGCCGTCTCCAACTTCACCGCCAAGCTCCGCAGCCTGGCCAGCGCCGAGTACCCGGCGGCCGTGCCGCAGCAGGTGGACCACCGCTTCTTCTTCACCGTGGGGCTCGGCACCCACCCCTGCGCCGTCAACGGGACGTGCCAGGGGCCCAACGGCTCCCGGTTCGCCGCCTCCATCAACAACGTCTCCTTCGTGCTCCCGACCTCGGCGCTGCTCCAGTCGCACTTCGCCGGCAAGTCCAAGGGCGTGTACGCCTCCAACTTCCCGTACTACCCGCTGAATCCGTTCAACTACACCGGCACGCCGCCGAACAACACCAACGTGATGAACGGGACCAAGGTGCTCGTGCTGCCGTACGGCGCCAACGTCGAGCTGGTGATGCAGGACACCAGCATTCTTGGCGCCGAGAGCCACCCGCTGCACCTGCACGGCTTCAATTTCTTCGTCGTCGGCCAGGGCTTCGGGAACTTCGACCCCATCAACGACCCGGCCAAGTTCAACCTGTTCGACCCCGTCGAGCGCAACACCGTCGGCGTGCCCGCCGGCGGCTGGGTCGCCATCCGCTTCCACGCAGACAACCCAGGCATGTACTCTGAACCACATCGCGATTACCCTGCGATTCCATGGCACATTTGCACCAACTGAATTAGCTAGTATTTAGTTTTAGTTTATTAGTTTGCAATTATAACTCATCAAAGATACTTATGCCAATACGATTGCGCGATCTCAGGTGTGTGGTTCATGCATTGTCACTTGGAGGTGCACATGAGCTGGGGCTTGAAAATGGCGTGGCTGGTGCTGGACGGCAGCCGTCCTGACCAGAAGCTCCCGCCTCCACCGTTGGATCTCCCAAAATGCTAGGCATAATACTCAAGATCATATCAATGGTCAATGATTGGTTGCATTTGCATCGCTTGACACAGACCCCACTTACTGTTGTCCGATCAGATATTTTGCTGCTTCGGTTTCTCGTCGTCGATCGACATGCGTGCTTCATTTGTTGCTTTTTTTTGATAAACTGATTTTCTCATGCAATTGACAGGTATTTGCATGAAGTTTGAATTTCTTTCGTATTTTGAAGAAATTTGATGTCTTTGATTGGCAGGGCTTGACTCTTAGGACTGCTTATTGTAACTCAAAGCTTGCTTGCTTTGCATCTTGTAATGTATCCCAGTGTCTTTTGGTGCAATAAAATCTAGTTCTGGTACATTGTCCGGCCGTATCAAATTTCAGTTCATTACATGGTTAGTTACAGTGAAACATCTTTTTACAGAATAAGGAGACTCCACGACCTTATGTACTTGTTTAATTATTGTTTCATCCTTATGTGTAAGTATCAGTTAATATTTTTAACCAAACAACTTAAATAGATGAAGCCGTATAAAGCAAAGATTTCTATATGTATTAAAGTATAAGTAAATTACCCGTATTTTCTCATTAGAGACATCGGTGTGTGATAGTGGAGTCGTGGCGTCGTGGGTGCATGACTATACGACCCACCAAGGTTTAAATTTTGTTATCCACAAATATGCTCGTGTGTATCTTTAATTGTGTAGAGGGTTATCAGTGCACATGTTGGTAATGCCAAATTTTCGTATATTTTGGTATTACCAAATTTCGATAGTGTTGGCTTTGTTTTTTTTTTGATGCTTTTGTCAAATTTTGATAGTTTTAAGAGATGAAGTTTCTAAAACTACTAAAATTTAGGAAGGTAGTAATGGTTAAAGTGTGTTTAGGTTGTTGTCTTATCAAAAGTTGGTAATGTTGAAAGTGGCAAAAAAAACCTCTACTTTATTCTAATATATTGATGTGCAATATATTTTGCACCTTCGCGGAAAAAAAAGAGAGAGAAATTAAAGTGGTAACAAACTGGACATGCCTTAAACAGCTAGCTAGCTTAGCTGGTATCTTTTTTTTCCCAATGATTTGTTCTGTCTTATAGTATTTATTTGTCGATGATTCATGCTTAATACATGTGTTCAAATAAATGGAGGGAGTAAATCAACTTTGTTGGTAGTTGTATTCTAACAAAAAGATTCCACCAGCAACCATTCGCTAGAGTTACCTAGAGGATAGCATGACGGTCCAATCAATTTGGAGTATACATGATCTGACAATTTGCATAGCGGACGACACAATAGATGATGCTTGCCATGGAGATCAGCCCAAGATCAGTTCAAGCATCTGGATCTCATGCTTGGGAGGAGATGCAAACTACTACAGATTGTGGGTATCTTATAGCTCGGACCTTTTTACTTACTCCCATATGCACCAATGAGAAGCCATATATATGCATGCATTGCATTGTATGTACAGTGGAACTCACGCAATTTCACTATGTGAGCAGTCACTTGACATGGACACCTTACTTGCTAAGACAAGGTCCTTTTTGTCCAACCCTGTCATGGTTGATTGCAATCCAAGGATAGATTATGGTTGGGGGAGCAAAATGACGGCTCAGGCGATCGTCCTCTCACCGAGCATATGGGTCGGAATAATTCTACGAGCCCACGACAAACTTGCATATATGCCAACATGTGTTCGGGTGAGGGGGTGCATGTTCTCCACCTCATTTCATACATGTCCTCTAAATAGAAGAAATGTTTTCGTTGGCAGCCGGCTTAAGTCAGCCTCGAGCAAAAATTATCTTCATTGGCTGCTAACTGAGGGCTACCAGCGAAAATATATCTTCACTAGTGGCTGCCATTTGATGATATGAGGCCCGCCAGCGAAAAAGCGTTAAGCTAGTTAATAAACGACACGTGACCCGCTAGAGAAAATTATTCGTTAGCTGCTTGCTGACACGTGGCCCGCGCGCGAAGATGTTTACATATTTTCTTTCTTACAAAATTTGAAACAGTATTATTTTTTGTTTGTTTGTGTATTTTAGAATTACACACAGAGGATATAACTGATTGAGCT
The DNA here is from genome assembly GCA_000338895.3 of Oryza meridionalis. Taxonomy (NCBI): domain Eukaryota; kingdom Viridiplantae; phylum Streptophyta; class Magnoliopsida; order Poales; family Poaceae; genus Oryza; species Oryza meridionalis. The sequence continues at coordinate 22,767,510 of CM002528.2, forward strand.
ACGATAGCTTTATATTTACATATTTCCTACATGTGTGATTTTTCAGATTTTTTAAGTACTTCCATGGAATTCTAAGATTGAAGGGTTTTTTTTTAAAAAAAAACTAAGATTGAAGTTAATTTCCAGGTTTCTACCTGTTTCCATCATATATTTTTATAAGTTATCATGCTACCACAGACATGTTAGTGTTGTTATATCCTCTTGAGTGTGCACATGTTTATATGAGTGCGTACGTCTATACTGTGTTTTGAAAAAATAAATGTAGCCTCTCTCTCTAACCAAATTTTAATTATTTCTACCGTTTTACACGATGATTAAGAAAGCTGGTGGAAATGAATATAGAGGATGATAGTCTATGTCTAGGTGAAGAAATTGCTTTGTTCTGAAATAAATTTTGAGCTTATTGTATTTTGCGACAGAGAGTAGCTACAAGCTCTAAATTGCAAAGACCATGATTACACACATACAGGTAGGCATTCAATATAATTTTAGTGAGATCAGGAGTGTGCCATTGGTTCCGTCTCTTAAATACGTGTTACAAGACATATTCGCGGAGGTGTGAGTATAGTGTTATGTGTGTAGTGGTGTGTATGTGCGCGTCTGCCGTGTCATTTTTTTAAAAAAAATATGCAAACACTATGCTTTCCTGTTTATGTGTCAATTCTAGGTTTTTTATTTCTTTTTCCCCCAAAAACAATTAATGTGATAATTTCTATCTGAATAATCTGACCAAGAATAGTGCACCAGAGTATCAGATAGGACGGCATGGACTTGCTATTAGGTCGAGCTAATTTTAATGTTAATATTCCAAGCAAGGTGGCAAAAGGCAGAAACAGTATAACTGTATAATGACAAGCTGACTGTTGCGACACTCCAAAGACAGCGGTTGACACTCCCAGACTCTAGGAACTGCTAATTGGCCGCTCGCGGTGATCGACTCGATCTCGTGCACAATTAACATGCGTGTATGTTGCATATCGACCAATCACCAAACAAAGAGCATTGTCCAGGCTGCCACCTAATCAAACTTATCGATCGCATACTTTCATCTAAAAAAGGTTGTAAGATACTTTCCATATAGGGGTGTTGGCTGGTGGCTCCTTGTTTAGGCCCTATGAGCTAAGGTGGCACCCGTCCAAGACCAAGGTGACGAGTGCATGGGCTGACCAACAGCTAGAGCGACGACATTCATGTGGAGGTTGTCTGACCAAGTACTCGCTACATGCGAATGAGGCCCTGATTAGCTCTCACAGAAATTTTACACCATGTCACATCGAACGTTTGAACACATGCATTAAGTATTAAATGTATTAAATATAGACTAAAAAAATAACTAATTTCATAAATTGCGACTAATTTGTGAGACGAATCTTTTAAACCTAATTGCTCCATGATTTAACAATATGGTGCTACATCAAACATTTGCTAACAGCGGATTAATTAGGGTTAATAAATTTGTCTCACGGTTTACTGACGTATTCTGTAATTAGTTTTTTATTAGTGCCCGAACACTCCATGCGACACCCTATATAATATCTCATGCGACACGCCAAAACTTTACACCCCTATATCTAAACACCCCCTGATAGCGGCAAGGGCAGCATCCTACAAGGAGGTTGGTCTGCATGCTTTGTGCGAGGGAAGCTAGCAGTTGGTCGGGACTCGGGACTCTTATGGCACTCACGGTGCAAGCACCACAGCGCGGGTCCTAGCCCAAAAAGTTGGCCCAAAGACACTCATCCCACAGTGCAAGTATCCTATTTTGTATGGCTTAATTGGATGAAGGTAATGTGGAAGAAAACCAGCCCACAGTGCACTTTACCCCCAGGCGTGTGGACATGGGGAGCGGAACGAAATAATTTCCTCACCTACCCTTCCAGCAACTCGTATTCTCCTAGTCCATCGCCCTTCGCCTCATCCCGGTCTGCCGCACCCGCCGCTCCTCCTCCCCGTCCACACGCATGGAGGATTCAGTCGCCACTCGCCGCTGGCGCAAGCTCTTGGGGCTAGAGCCTCCGTCCAAAAAAAAAACTAATTTAAGTGAAGATGTGAGCTATCCCAATACAACGAATCTAAATAAAAGGTTCAGATTCATTGTATTAGAATAGATCACATTCGCACCTAGATTGAGTTTTTTTGGGAAGGGAGGAGTATACCTCTAACGTACTCCCTCCGTCCCATAAAAAAATCAACTTAGCACTAGATGTGACATATCATATTACTACAAATCTTCATATACATCTATTGAGATTCACTGTATTGTGAGTGCAAGCAACACAGCTCGGGTCCTAGCCCAAAAAGTTAGCGCAAAGACACTCATCCCCACAGTGCAAGTACCCTATTTTATGTGGCTTAATTGGATGAAGGTACTATGGAAGGAAATCCAGCCCACAGTGCGCGTTACCCCAGGCACGTGGACACAGGGAGCGGAACGAATTTTCTCACCTACCCTTCTAGCTACTCGTCTTCTCCCAGTCCATCACCCTTCGCCTCATCATAGTCCGCCACACCTCCTCCCCGTCCACACGCATGCCTCATCATAGTCCGCCATACCTCCTCCCTGTCCACACGCATAGAGGATTCAGTCGCCACTCGCCGCTCCTCCCCGTCCACACGCATGGAGGATTCAGTCGCCACTCGTCCCAAAAAAAAAACCTAATTCAAGTGAAGATGTGACCAGTCCTGATACAACGAATCTAAACAAAAGGTCCAAATTCGTTATACTAGAATAGGTCACATCCACACCTAGATTGAGTCTTTTTTTTTTTGGAAGGGAGGCGTATACCTCTAACGTATTTCCTCTGTCCCATAAAATAATCAACCAGTATTAGATGTGACATATTATATTACTATGAATCTTGATATACATCTGTCCAGATTTATTGAATTATTAGAATGTGTCACATCCAATTCTAATTATTTTTTTAAAGGATGGAGGGACTATGAATCACATACTCCTATAACATGACCAATCGTCTCATTTCAAGGCTCATAAGAGTCCACGATGATATAAAGGAAAAAAAAAGTATATGGAATCTTGATAAACTTTTTAAATGTTTCTGCAGTTCAAGAAAAGGAAAAACTTTGATAAGTTTCTATAACTAATTGTTCTTTCTACACAGATGTGAGTTGTGAGCCTTTAAAAATTGATTTGCTAACTGTGAGCTTACAGTAGCAACATATTTTCTGTCGAAAATGGAGATGGCTTTGTACAGCCCACCAAGGAGAGATGGTAGGGTTGGTAAATGGTGACTCTCCTGTACCTTGGTAATTCAAACGAACTGCAAAAAAAGAAAATGTGTTTCCTATTTGCCTTTAGGAACAGTGACAACATTAAGTTTAGACGCATCAGGTCTCCTCGCCCACTTCAGCACATCGCTAGTTGTTTCTGCAACGTAGGAAAAGTAAAATTACATGCATCTCCAATACCACAAATTCTTCCGAGGAAATATTTCTTTATCTAAAAGAATTCCAAACAAATAAAAAAGCATATACATGAGTAAAAGAATTCCCTATGAAAATAGAACCGTGGGTGATGTACACTTGTTATCTAAACTTGATGATTACACATTCTGTATGCAGCATGGAAACGTTCATTTAAAAATATGGTGTCACAGATTCATACCTGAATGCTACAAATTAGGTTGGGTAGCATCCAACTTTGTCGTATGTGCAAAGTTCATGGTTAAAGTTTCCAATCCAATCATATGCTCATCCAGTTTCTTCGCTTGAATGCTTGAAACACCACTACTGGCATTAGCACAATCAGAATTCCCGCAGGCAGATTTCATTGTAGTATCACAAATGCTCATTTCATCAGATGAAAAATCCAGATGATTTTGAACAGTTTTCAGGACAGCCAATCTTTTTGACCTTAGTCGATATGGAGGGGAAACATCAAGACTCCCTTGCTCATCCATAGGACCCAAGGACAAAAGTGCTGCAGTTTTGAATGACTGTGGGCTATCTGTAGTACACTTTCCTATGGGAGTGTGGAAGTCATCACTGCTTAATCTGCCAATCTTCGAATCATTATCTTCAGCAGGCGTAGGTTTATCTCTTTTTCTTCTTCTTAGTATTGAGGGAGTACCATGGAATTTTTCAGCAGCACTTCTCAATATGGATTCAACACTAAGCTGATCTGATCTTTTTCCATGAGTGGGTGGAGTAGTATAGCCATTGGGTGAGTGCATTACGTTCCTAGAGTGTTCCGGTACATAATTTGCTGTAAACACTGGGGATTGGGCAGGAGCAATGTCTTCCATCTTAGGTATCTGATAACAAAGAGAACCAACAGAGTGAGCCTCACTCTGCAAGGATGATCCGCCGCCATTAATGGCTGCTTCACCTTCTCTCTTAGCTTGTCTTGAACAGCCCATTTTATCTGATATCTGATTAATTTTAAGTCCCTTGTCACCAAGAAAATTGATTCCCTGAACCTTCCCACAAACAAAATTGTTCCCAGTACCCTTGTCATGAACAGAATCCATTCTCATTCCCTGTGTTGCTAGATCAAAAGCAGAATCATCAGCTGCGGAAGCCTCACATGAAGTTACTGGCTGACCAAGTGAGAGGTAATCTGCACAGCCCTTAAAGTCTTTCAAATTGGATGCCCGTTGATGAGAGGTAGGGTCAGAATGAACTACTCCTAAGCGGTCTCTTGAACAGATAATTGGCTCTTTGTTTAAGTCAAAATGGTTGTCAGCAGGTGGCCGCTTTGGTAACTGTTTCAAATCATCACCAACAACTGGTGGATGAACTGGCAGAATATCTCTGGTATTGTAGTCATCTATTTTTTTTCTTAATGAACTGTTCCAATGGTTTTTTATAGAATTGTCTGTCCTGGAGATAAGAACAAACAAGCATCAGTGTAAGCTGAATATTTAGAAGCCTAACTGTTCGATTAGTAAAGAAAGGTCAATTGCTGTATGAACTCAAGACATGAAAATAGCATAGAATGCAGAAGCACATTTACAGGAAACAATATTTACGAAAAAAAAAAGTACTTTCAATTTCAACAGCAATAGGTCTAGTGCACATCATCTGTTTGGAACAGCAAAGCAGCAAAAGTCACAAAATCCCATCACCAGATTACATTTATATATATGTCACAAATAACTCATTTATTCAACAATTTAATTTATTAATACACAAGCCAAGACGTTACAACTGCTAAGACAAGAGCAAGCACAAAGAATCCATAAAACGTTGCCATGAGCAGTGCCGTTAGTGCATTTCTGTGTCTAATTTACATGAGTAAACAAAAACACTTTACATAATAATGCTGCGGATTAGTACCTTCCAGGAAGAAGTTTAGCAATTTCTGCCCATTTATTCCCATACATACAATGAGCACGGGCAAGCACACGCTCCTCTTCAACAGTCCAAGCTTCTTTCCTTATTTGTGGGTCCAAATGATTATGCCACCTAAATTATACGGGTACATCAGAAGTGAACTGATTCATACAGTATGTACTTTATTATGGCAAATTTATAAATAAACAAGAAATATGTAAGAAACCTTACTACAATTTTATAATCTCAATATGTGATTAGTACTGAACTAATATTGAAAATTTAGCTGGATGGCCAACTGACCATTTAAACTGTCCTATTTTAGGAAGCATGGATATATCGATTAAAATTTAATATATAGAGAACTCTGTTATTTCTAAGGCTAGGCAAAATTACTCATGTAAAAAATGTCATCCTGCTTAAATTTTAGTAAGGCACAAGAATGTTCAAATTCCAAGGACACCAACAGTTGATGGTGTATGGTCTTAGTGTCCCTTCACTTCTTACCTCATGTAGACTCTCTAGCCCACAGGGTAAACTAAACATATAGTGCTGTTTCACATATATTAAACACAGAAGGCATCAAAGGGCAAATTCATAATCAAGCAGAACAGGTGTATTGTGTGAGATTGCCAAGAGATTTTCCAACTAAAAGCATGAAGTTGTACAGAAGTGCTGTACCAAATGTGGAACCAGAAGTTGTATAGTGACTAGGAGCTGGAAGTATGTTGTGGGTCATGTCTAGCCTTAGTATAGGCATTGTGGTGGTCAAGGATTAGTTTGTGTAAAAACAATTCTTGGCAGGACGCCAAAACCTGCTTACAAAATAAAACCACCAGCCTCCAAAGTGGTGATCCAGAAGTACCATTATATCTGGGCCTGAATTAGATGATAACCTTAATAGGTGTCATCCAGTTTCAATCACTCAAAAGTATGATCAAAGAATCTGACTAGTTTTTTTCACAATTTACCTCATCAAGGAAAACCAAAAATTGCTAACTACTCCCTCCGTCCCATAATATAAGGGATTTTGAGTTTTTGCTTGCAACGTTTGACCACTCGTCTTATTCAAAATTTTTTGAAATTATTATTTATTTTATTTGTGACTTACTTTATTATCTACAGTACTTTAAGCACAACTTTTCGTTTTTTATATTTGCAAAAAAAATTGAATAAGACGAGTGGTCAAACGTTGCAAACAAAAACTCAAAATCCCTTATATTGTGGGACGGAGGGAGTAGTCTACAAAATGTGAATGTGGCATTTCACTCGTAGTAGTTGATTGCAATTTGCAACATGCATGGTAATGTTCTCAAAACAAATACCTCTCTCTGCATTGTTTACCGATTCGACCATTTAGTGACCTTGCTATAACAGACCATTTTTTTGGTCCATGCTTCTTTACCATATTGATGATAACATCATCTTCCTGCAAAAGAATTCAATGAACAAGCAGAACATACAGATTTGAATTTATGGAAAAATAAATAAGATATTTGACAAACCTCTTGGGTCCAAGGACCTTTTATAAGTTCAGGATCAAGAACTTTCTGCCATCTATGCAGACATTGTACTTCTGTCCTATCAGAGAAAGATTCGGCTGCACACATACACAGCAAATAAACAAATACTGTACAGTTTTCACAAAAAAGCATGAAACTGACACTAAGTTGATAAATTTCATTGTTATGAATTACTGCCCAGTAGTTTCTTAAGTGCAAATGCATAACCCCGCCCCATAAACATAATTCACATGTTTTTTTTCAAATAGATCAAATAATTTGATGTGCTGGTACTTGACAAATATGTTTTGAATTTTTTTAAATTGCTAAAATTAACATTACCCAATTAACTGATAGAAGTATAGAAACCGCTTATAAGTTATTCAAATAATTTACGCAAGGAAAAGACGAGAACCACACTGGTGGGCTTTGAACCTTATTAGACTATATCATTGCCGCACTGGTCTAGCTCCAGGCACAAAGGATTGTAAAAAGCATTGAAATAGTATTTGTGTGTGTCACTGGAGGGTATTTGTACGATAACTCTAACTTATGGGTGCAAAATAAATGAAAATTTGATGCTGGAGGCAAATTGGACAAAAAAACAGGTGGCTCATATGTTTTATGTATTTGTTTTCCCTCTTTGAAACTGTTAGTTGAATATTATGCACAGGATGCAGACAAGAAAAGAGAAGCAAACCTATCTTCTTCCAGTTTTTGCCATTATAAATATCAACTGCCTTCCGCAATTTTTCATCCTGCACCCAAGTGACAAGAACTAGGTAAACAAACATTCATTTTGAAATGGATGTTGTCCCACCCAAAGGAAAAGATCCACACATAACTATATAGAAAGGTAATGGTAAGTTTCATATGCAAAAGGTAAACAGAGTGCAAGATAACACTGCAGATAGAGGGAACAGTGAACAGATAGGAAATATAGTAGAAAATAGCTAACCTCTTCTGGTGTCCAGCCACCCTTAGCTCTCCTTACCGGGCCACTTTTTCGCCTAATATGTAAGATTCCATCAGCACCACAAATGTAAGATAAAAAACTATCAATAGCTCATGTAATTATGGAAAACTTGACTAGGATCCAGTACAGTACATAAAATACAGGCTGTCCGATTGAAAGACACAAGCCAGGTTAGAGGAAGATGACAAAATCAGTAAATTCTAGCAATCCAGATTTCTCATGTGCCCTCAGGCAAGGATGTGGAAATGCCGCCCGTTTTAGAAAAGGCGATCCCATTTTAGGCAGGATATGTGTAATCATACATGTTAGAAATCCAATTAATTAAAAGAAGTAAAAAAAAATACCAATCCATCTGGAAAAGACCAAGTGCTTCTGGTTACTGCCCAATGCTCATCCCCCCAGAAACCACTAGCTGGCAAGTTATTTGGGAAAAACAAACTAGCTGGCTAGTTTCCCCTTTTTCCCCAGTACCAGTTTCTTTTTTTTTCTTAAGCCTCAAGAATGCTTACTGTACGTTACTATTACGAAACCTGTAGCTTCTTACAGCTTACTGATACAGTCACTCCCTTTTAGGGAGTTAATATGATAAGTACTGCCAGCTTAAAAAATGTTTTGTGAGTAAAAAATAGAAAGTCAAAGGAAATAAGCATAGCCATAAAAAATAACACAGCTCTGTTACTACTTACTACCATCAGACTGTAAAGCCCCTATTAGACCGTGTTACTACTTACTACATGATCCAACACTCGTATGGGATACTTTTCCACAGGACATGATTGCCGTCTAAAGCCCTTCATCACACTAATTTCTTCCCCCACCACATTGCTCGCTCGCTCGCTCACTCACTCACTCTGATTTTTTAAGCAGAACAGCAAGCTGGAGAGAAAGGCAGCGGATGGAGCAGTGAGCGGAAGCTAAGCAGTGGATAGGTCACTGTGTAAGGGGACAGGAAATCCACAAGGGCACTCCATGTGCGTTGGAGGCTTGAGAAGCAAAATGTGATGCCCTGGTCAAAGATAAGCACAGACACGTAGATCATGCTGCCAATTGCCTTGGGCATGGCAGTTTGCCAATAGTTTCGAGCAAGCCCCAATTCAGCTTCACATCATGGTCTACATGCTTGAAACATGGCTGGTTTTGCATTTCTTTCATTAGCAATTTGCACTGGCAATTTTTAGTTGGAATCTGCAAAACTTTGAAAAATCTCTGGAAACATGAGACTTGCTGACACTTATAAAACTCAATTAAGCACTTATTAGACTTATGGAAACACACCGGGACTTGCTTACTTGCTGGAATTTCTTACGAAGGTTGTCAAACCTGTCAACATGTTATTAAACTTGGGTTTGAAACTTGGCGTTTCATTTTTCAAAACTATCTAAACATGGTGTTTTAGTTTTTGAAGCTCCCAGAAACTGCAAGGAAGTATTTGAATGCTGTGAAATGGGGTGGAACATGTCGAACTTTCCTATCCTGTTGCATCGACGTCTTTTTTTTTTTTTTTTTTTTTTTTTTGCAGCAAGTAGCATCCTTATAAAAATTCATAAAATAGCTCAAAAGGAATATATCATGGATGAACCTTTGTCTCCTACATAGTCATCTTGATGGGTCAACTCATATTCCAGTACATGAAAAATCCAATAATATAGCATTACGCATCATTCAGAAACTGCAAATCAGCTATTACAGGCTCCAAAAGACATGACTCAACTATAAAATCGGTATAACTATTTATCCAAAAATGGCATAGTTTCATGGCATTAGTGGAGATTTCCTGAAACATTATAAATAACACAACAACTTATAAAAAACTGATTTCTGCATCCAGAAGCATCAGCTTCTTTTTTAAAAAAAGACTATCCACATACTGAATATATGTCCAATCCAAAAGCAAATGTTGAAATAAAAAATGGCATTTTAGATAAACAGGGTGCCTGAAATATGATGCACTAACTAATAACACACCGCAGATATGCTAAACAGTATAGTGGATACTTGCGGTTTAAATGATCAAAACACACACCTGAAAACAAACAGACGATAAACTTCACTCATTTTAGCAATCACTGCAAAGCGACTTCACAGTGCCTCAACCAAGAAAGCATGCCAATTTCCAAAACAACAGAACTAGATACAATTACCCAGTGAACTAGAGTACTAAAAGAACAAAGCAAGCAAAACCCTTCCCACCATTGAAGTGTTAAAAGTGTGATGGAACAAAAATTCATTCAACAAAGACTACAGCTGTAAACACCAGCAGCAACGGCAAGATACATGTTAAAAGGTCAACCAACAGTACTGTCCAAACAGCCGTCATGCTGCACAAGGACCACGTCACCAATCAGAAATAAATCCAAAGGTCACAGATTTCTCAAGAACGCGAAAGCTGCTGCGATCGCAATCCAACCCAGCCCAGCCCAGCCGCATCTGCGAACTAGACGAAGCATAAAAACCCCATCTTTCCCAGGCAAAGCACAAGCAGCGACCCCCCATCCGGAGTTCCGGACCATAGCCCCAAGCAAGCGGGGGCATCCGAACGAGGCAGACAAACAACCACTACTACCCAACAGCCAACAGCACAGCGACGGTAAGTTGAGCCGCGGCGCGGGGGCGGGGGGATCACTACCTGCGACCGAAGATGGAATCCGCCGCGGTGGGCGACGCCAGCGCGGCGGCGTGCGCGCTCCCCTCCGAAACCGAAGGGCTCGACGCCACCGGATTCCGCTCCTCCTCCTCCTCCTCCTCCACCTTCACCGCCGGCATCGCGCCCATTGATCTACCGCCTCATCAACACCTCCGCCGCCTAAACAAACAATTATAAAAAAACAACAAAACAAAATTCCCATCAGAAACACTCCCCCCCAACTTAAACGCCGCGGAAGAAGGAAATCAAGCGCCGCCGCTTACCAAAGCCGCCGCCGCCGCAGCCGCCCCAGATCGGGGTTAGGGAAGCGGAGGATCGAATCGAGGAAGCGGGTGGGGTGGGGGAAGGAGAGAGGGGGTGGCACGAAACCCTAGGCAGGGCAAAGGGAGCTAGCTCCTCTCCTCCTCCTGCGCAGCTGCCCGTGTGCGGGGGTTGTCGCGTCGCGGCGGCTTCGATTGTGTGTTGGGGAAGGAGGAGGAGGAGGAGGAGTTTCAAAAAACCTCGCCCGTTGAAGGGAAGGGAAGGGAAAAGGAGGCGAGGAGTTAGCAGACGGGGGGGAATAATTTACTCCCGGTCCTGGCTCCTTTTTCAGATAGGGGCTCCAGGTTATTGGTAATTTCTTGCTAGGTGAGTTGTTGGTAGTTAACTAGTTATAGCATCACTTTTTTTTCTTTCCTATGTTTATTTGTACTCCGTCCCAAAATATAATAATTTGAAACTGGATGAGATACATCCTAATCCAGTAAATCTGGATAAAGGTCTGTGTTAGATTCGTTAGACTATGATATGTATCATTCAATACCATATTGTTATATTTTGTGAGGGGTGTAGTAGTATATAATACGTACTACTCCCTTTATTTTATATTATAAGTTACTTTGATTTTTTTCTATTTAAATATTTTTATGTTTGATCGAGTTTATATTAAAATATAATAATATTTTTAACATAAAATAAATATATTATCAAAATATATTTAATGTTAGATTTAATGATATTAATTTGGTGTTGTATATATTGCTAGATTTTTCTGTAAAATTGATCAAACTTGAAGAAGTTTAAATAGAAAAAAAAGTTAAAATGATTTATAATAAGAAATGGAGAGAGTAGTCAATATTAAGTTTGAGTAATAATGCTGTAGTTTTCTTAATACTCCGTACTAACAAAAATCTCAAGCGATTGATTGATTCCATTTGAAATTATGAATAGTTGAGATTCAATCACAATATGTAAAAGGTTGTAAAAAATATAGTATGTATAGCTTGTATTATTTATTAAGTTAGATTAGACTAGTTAGGCGTGTAAACTACAATAGTGCATTATGTTATCAGCATTGCATATCAATTAATTGTTTTCTTAAAAAAAATAGTATAGCATGAGCTAAGATGCTTATTTTTCTCATTTCAAATAAATGTTTTACCATCTATTATTCTCACGAGAAAAGTAATTTTATACCCTAAGTATGAGTTGCATTACGTTTGCTTCATGCAATCGTCTAACGTTTTAGAAGAACTACGCTCTAGGTGTCAAAGCTTACTAGTACAGTTATATTCATTGTACAATTGTATCAATGTTGATGAAAAAATCGAACACACCGGTCTGGGAGATCTGCTTAGCTCCAGTGCAGGTTCAAATATGATGAGATGCGGGCGTGCCAGTTAGTTTGATCCTGCAACTGACAAGATATGCAAATAGTAGATCAAAACAGCCGATCGGCTGACAAGCCGATGGAGTAGTTTCAGCCGATAGCCGATGTCGATACCAGCCGATGGCGATAGGGTTTAAGCAATCGGCTATATGTCCAATGTAGATAATGATATAGAGGCAATCGGCTGATGATAATATAATATAGCAATATAGTCCAGTAGAAACCAATCGGCTAACAATATGATATAGTAGAACAAGTATTGATCCGAAGGTTAAAGCATACATCGGCTGGAGGTCCGATGTCATGAAATCCACAAGATTAGATTAAACAGTGAAACCTTTGTTGTCATCGGCTAAATCCAACTTGTATATATATGTAATCCTTATGAGCCGATGCAACGTCCAGATAACTTATCGGCTAGCACCCCGATAAAACATTAGTATGAACCTATCGGCTTCACAAGACTTATATTATCAACAACAATCTAGTAGGTCGAACCTAACCGATGCAGCACGAGATTGTATATGATAATCTAATACTCGATGAGCCGATAGATTTGTCTAATGTGATGGATATAACAAATCTATTTATAACAGCATTGCGATTATAGAGATATATCGGCTAAGATAGAAGATCAGACCTAACCGAGATAGTTCCAACTAAACCGATGCGTCTCTAAACACAATGCAAAATTGAGATATCAGGTAGGCAAATATATCAACCAAACCAGAGCGATCCAAGAGATCGAATCGATGCAGCCTTGAACAACACCAGCGTAGCCGACAGATTCACCAGGGCCCGACGGAACGTAGGACTTACCCCTTCGCCGGAGATCGAAAGCCGATGCAGCCCCGCGTCAGGTGCCCAAATCCCGCCGGAAGATAAGTAAAAACCTCGGTAAAGAGGGTGGCGATGCGCCGAGAGTATTATTGATCGATAGATTGATAGATTACAATGACCCTGGGTGTACATATTTATACCTACAGGGAGATACTAGTCCTTGTCGGACAAGAAAGAAACTAAAAAGGAAAAGATAAAGTCCTTATCGGACACTAAACACATTTTCCTAAAGATAAAAGGAAACTAACAAACTATGCCTAATTAATAGATAACTGTCATGTCGCATCATTCTTAAACTCGAACTCTTCTAGATAAGCTTCCTTTGATTGATCCGACTCCACCAAGAACACGACATCGTGGCGACTTGACTCCCATCGGCTGATTCTAGAACTTTGAAGCCGATACTGACTCTAAGCCGATGGTAACTTTGGGCTTACCAAATTTCACTGTTAACAATCAATTCCAATGTTTTTTTTGTCAAGTGACATTGGAAGGTTGTGTTCTTTCCTCCCTCCTTTTCCAACTTATCTTCCTTATTTTTCGCGCGCACACTTCACAAACAACTAAATGGTGTATTTTTTGAAAAAAAAATCGGTAGGGAAGTTGCTTTAAAAAATCATATTAATTTAGTTTTTAATCTTTTTAACTAATATTTAATTAATTATACATAATAAATCATCACGTTTTTCGTGCTTCTACCCCCTGAAATGCAGCCGAAGAATTGCACCCACCGCACCGAGGAGGGTTCACAAAACCAATGGAATTTCGCGAAAACCGATCGGATTTCATGAAACCGCTAGGTCTTGGTTTATGAAAGCTGGTCGGTATTAGCCGGTTTTCGTACGGCATTGACCGAAAGTCATCGGTTTTTACTCTTTTTTGGTCAGATTTCGGTAAACCGGTGAGGAGCGAATTTTACTTCGAAATCAAAAAATTAAACCCTGTAGGATACTAATAAACACGGATGACCAACACTCTTATCTTTAGCACAATGCATACTCCCTTCGTCCTAAAAAAAAACAAATCTTGGCTATGTATCTGGACATGCATCATGTCCAAATACAGAGTAAGGAGTTGGCTTTTTCACAGAGAGAAAGTCATAACAGCATCAGATCAGAAGGGTCGAAGGAACAAGTGGAAATTATCCACAACTACAAGGGGGCGAATGGAAAGACGCTGGCCAGCCAGCGTGCGATCCGGAGACGGAAGGAACCGAACAAACGGAAAGGAAAGCGACAGGAGGCGAATTCACGGCGCGGTGACAGCGCCGTCGGACCCGAGCCCGCGTGTTCGGTGCGATGCGATGTGGCCCCCGCTAAAACCAGCAGTTACCGTTGCGGGTCCGAGCACGAGGCTTTGGTGGTTCCAGTTTGACCGTTTGAACCCCTCGCACGGGTTGCGTAGGCCTGAAATTTTTACATTTTGGTCCTTTTTGAAAACTTCTTTTACAAATAGACCCCTGGAAAAACTTAAACCGGAAATGGTCCTTTTTGGGGCGCCAGAGTGGCTGGCGCCGTACCCCAACATGGCGGCGCCAGCCACACTGACGCCGTGCCTGTGCCACCGTGGCACTAGGGCTGTCGTGGAGGTGCTGACTGGGCAGAATGGGGGCGCCAGCCACACTGGCGCCGCTCCTCATACCACGGCGCCAGCATGGCTGGCGCGCCCCTCCTCTGTGGGCCGACCCCTTAAACCCCGTGGGCCCCACCACCTATCTCCTCCCCACTCCCATTTTCGCCCAAGCACCAGCCCGAGCCGAGCAGCAGCAGCTCTCCCCCTCTCTCTCCTCCTCACCTCCCCACCTCAAATCCACTCCATTTGAACTCGTTTTTCGCGGGATTTTTTGTGGAAATCGAAGAGAAAGGTAGACTCCTTCATTCACCCCTCTTTTTTTTCGTTTTTATTGGTTGAATTTGTAGATCGGTGGGTAACCCTAGAACCCCTTTTTTACCCAAATTTGTGATTTTTAGCATTTGTTCTTAGGATTGGCTTGTTATAGTGCTACATGTTTGCAATGTACTTATTGGTGTCACGATTTTTTTAACCATATATGTGGTAATGTTAATTTTTGGATGGTTTGGTTGGATGGATGGATGAAAAATTATGGTTGAGGCATGAAAGTAATTTTAATTTGATGGATTTGATCCTATAGTCTATAGGTTAAACTTTTAACCATTAATTATATGAAGGTGAGAAAATTTTGGTTACATTATATAAATTGATTATAGTTAACTAGAACTAAGTTGGGTTGTATGACGGAGTATTTGTAATATTTCGATGTGTAATGCACTAGTAAACTTGTTGATAGTTGTAGGTGGATTAAATATTTTTTTGGAGTAGTAGCTTTGGGACAATTTAAGTTATGCATTGGTTATAATATGTCGGTTTGGACTACGTTTAGGAATGAAGATTTAATTTTTGTTGCAAAGTTACATTTGATTTTTTGGTGTAGATGGATAGACTTGTTCGTGTTTACTACGGTGGTAGAGTGGTGGAACCTTATGTTGGTGCACATGTTGAGTTTGAGGATATGTCATTGAAGACCATTTTGTTTCCCACCCACCCAACTCTAGATGAACTAAGGTCACGAGTGAAAGAAGTTCTTGGATGGACCGAGGATAATGTGGAGATTCGTTTTTATGGGAGATACGATGTTGGTCAAGGGCATAAGTATATATTAAATGTGATAGGTCAGTTGGAATGGGAAGTTTACTTTGATTTGGTAAAAGAGTCTCAGTTTAGATCTCTAGAGGTGTTTGCATCAAAGTTAGTTCGTACCGTAGAAAATTTGGATCTAAACAAATCTCCTTCTTATCATTACGTTGAGAAGAATTTTGTGACATATTATTCTCGTCGTGGAAGGGGTGCAAGTAAGACTGAGTTGGTACGAGAAGATTTGGAGGGGGAAGGAGAGAAGAAGAGACCTTTGCTTGGAAATGATTTATGGGAGGCAGGACCATCAAAGAGACATTGCGGTACTGATGATGTGGATGCAGCGAGGGAGATGAAAAGGGAGTTAGTACAAGAGGGGCTTGATCTAAGTGAACATTTGTCGGCGAGTGTTCATTGGTCGTTGTACGAAGTCAACCCTGAATACCCGACAGAAGTAGCAGGCCAATATGTGAATCCAGATGATTATTTGATGTCGAATTGAGTGGTGGTCACGATTCTGTCTCAATAGAAGTCAATAGAGATGATGTTGACGAGGAGGCAAGTGTTGAGCAATATGATGTTGAATTTGCTGAAGACTCTGATGATGACCGTCCATTCCCTCCACTTACTAATAATGACAAGTTAGCATTAGAGGAATGTCGTGCGTTTGAGAAGGTGTTTGGGAGGAAGCCGGACATTCCTGAGTTTAGAGACCTAACACATACCCATGGTGCACTACTAGATGGCGGCATCAACCTAGATCAGTTGCCAGAACCATTCCAGGTGGATGGACTTAGAAAGGGTTTAGAGTTCCCATCCATGGTCGCATTGAAGCTATGGCTCCAGGAGTACGCCATCGTGCACCATCGTCCATACCGTGTTGTCAATTCTGCCGCAAATAGGAGGTACACTGTTAAATGTGAAAACCCACGGTGCAAATGGAAGGTCCATGCAACTAAGAGGTCTATTGGCACGTGGAGGATATCACGGGTAGGTAAGGAATATAGTTGTGCTACTGCCGAAGGTTCAGGGAGCCACCGGCAGCTGACATCAAAGTTCATAGCAAATAGGTTATGCAATGCCATAAAACTGCAACCTACACTCTCTGCTTCTGCGTTAGCTTTGTATATATTTGAGGTTTTCCAGTATAGGGTGAAGTATGGCAAGGCTTGGAGGGCACGAGAGGAGGCTATGAAGCTCATTTACGGTGAATGGGGTGAAGCGTATGTCCGTTTGCCCACTTTGCTGCAAGCCATTAAGCAGAGGAATCCCAGTATGGTCTACCACATCGATACTCATCCTGATAGGGTTGTCAACGTTGATGGAGTGACCAAGAAAATTTTTATGCGTGCATTCTGGTGCTTTGGTCCTTCCATTGAGGCTTTTAAGCATTGTAGGCCAGTACTAGCTATAGATGCAACCTTCCTAACTGGGAAATACGGTGGTGCCTTGATGACTGCATTATCAGCTGATGCGGAGGACCAACTTGTACCTTTAGCTTTTGCCTTGGTGGAGAAAGAGAATTCACGAGACTGGTGCTGGTTTATCGATCTTGTCCGACGGGTTGTGGTTGGGCCGCATAGGGAGGTTTGTATTATCTCAGATCGACATGCTGGTATAATGAATGCCATGACGACTCCTGTTCCAGGATTGCCACCGGTTCACCACCGGTGGTGCATGAGGCACTTCAGTGCTAATTTCCACAAGGCCGGTGCGGACAAGCATCAGACAAAAGAGCTCCTAAGGATATGTCAGATTGACGAGAAGTGGATATTTGAAAGGGATGTTGAGGCACTAAGGCAGCGTATTCCCGAAGGTCCTCGTAAATGGCTTGAAGATGAGTTGCTGGATAAAGATAAGTGGTCTCGTGCATACGATAGAAATGGCCGCCGGTGGGGTTACATGACAACCAACATGGCCGAACAGTTCAATAGCGTGCTAGTTGGTGTTCGTAAGCTTCCAGTGACGGCCATAGTATCATTTACGTTCATGAAGTGCAATGACTACTTTGTGAACAGACATGATGAAGCTTTGAAGTGAGTCCAGTTAGGGCAGCGTTGGTCCACCAAGGTTGATAGTAAGATGAAGGTGCAAAAAAGTAAGGCGAACAAACACACTGCAAGGTGTTTCGATAAGCAAAAAAAGACATACGAGGTCACAGAGAGGGGTGGTATAATGCGTGGTGGTGTTAGATTCGGCGCAAGAGCCTTCAAAGTTGAAGGTGAGGGGAACTCATGTTCTTGCCAAAGGCCATTGCTCTACCATATGCCTTGCTCATATCTTATACACGTTTATCTGATTCATGCAATTGATGAGGAATCTCCCAACCGAATGCCGTATCAGTTCTCTTCAAGAGCCGTTGTGAACACATGGGCAAGTCGCTTTGAGCCATACCTCGACCCCACACAGTGACCACCGTACAATGGTGAAGAATTTGTTGCTGACCCAAATTTGAAGATTAAAACAAGAGGGAAGAGGAGATCGAAACGATTCAAGAACGAAATGGACTCGGGTCTGGGTGGTTCTGAAAGGAAACCACCTTCATGCGTTCAACTTGATGCTACGCCGGTGCAAAATAGATGCTCGTTGTGTCACCAGGAGGGTCACAAGAAAATTAAGTGTCCTAAGCGTCCAAAAAAGAAGAAGTCCAAAAAAATATAAGTGTTAGGGAGGTAAATATTTTGTTTTCCTACTCATGTTCTCGCATTCATTTTCTTTTAATATATGTCACATTGGTAACTAACGGTGAATTTATTACTTTTTCATGTAGGATGGCCGAGGAGGGACAACCGCCGACTTACCTAGCCTTGGAGGCGTACTACGAGGCCCGTCATCGCGGGGCTGCGATCGAGGCGGGAGGGTATGAATCGGCATTGATTCACTTGTGCATAAGTATCGATAGCGTGTATTTGACATTATATTAACTAATTGATTTACAATTGCTAATGCAGGTACTTCAACCGCTCCGAGTCAGAGCTCATGCGCCCCCAGTGTTCGACGATAGGTACATCCCGTACCTAAGGGCGGCCGGGTTGCTCGGGGTGGCCTTGGTCGTAAGCAGAGGAATGCCAGTGTTCAACGCTCCTGCGTTGACAGCACTTGTGGATAGATGGAGGCCTGAGACACACAGCTTCCACCTCCCCAGTGGTGAGATGACCATCACTCTACAGGATGTGGCTATGATCTTGGCCCTCCCATTACGGGGGCATGCCGTGACGGGCAGGACAGAGACTCCTGGATGGCGTGCATAAGTGGAGCAGCTGTTTGGCATTCCACTGAACATTGAGCAGTGGCAAGGGGGGAAGAAGAAGCAGAATGGAATACCCCTGTCTTGGCTGAGTCAGAACTTCTCACATCTTGACGACGACGCTGAGCCATGGCGTGTTGAGTGTTATGCCCGTGCATACATCTTGCACTTGTTGGGAGGGGTTCTGTTTTCTGATGCTGGGGGTGACATTGCTTCGGCGATATGGATTCCTTTGGTCGCCAACCTTGGTGATCTGGGCCGTTTCAGTTGGGGCTCAGCAGTGTTGGCGTGGACATATAGACAGCTCTGTGAGGCCTGTTGTCGTCAGGCACCATCATCCAACATGAGTGGTTGTGTGCTATTGATTCAGCTGTGGATGTGGTTAAGACTACCGGTTGGAAGGCCTAAGTGGAGGCAAAGCTTCACTCCTTGGCCCTACAATGAGCCAGACATGGAGAAGACAGTGGCCTACCTTTTTGAGAGTACTGCCACTGCACATGCTCACCGGGATGTGGCATGCAAGCATTATGTCAATGAGATGGACTGCTTACAGCCTCAACATGTAAGTACTTCCAATATCACTTCTAGTTAGACATTTACTTCTTTAATTGAGATACTAACCAACGACATCTCTTCAACTTTTGCAGATTGAGTGGTTACCATACCACACAAATGAGGCTTCAAGCCTGACCCTGAACTTGATGTGCAATCGAGACTCTGACTATTTCATGTACCAGTGCCCATTGTTTTGTTTCTGGGCAGTTGAGTACCACCTTCCGCACCGTGTCATGCGACAGTTCGGGAAGAAACAAGATTGGCCGGTTGAGGACATCTCAACTGGAGTTGAATTATACAAGTAAATATTTCTTATCTTTGTTTGCTTTCATTGTCAATGTTCAATTTTGTACCATTTAACCCTTGTCGATGCTCACTATTGTTTCATCACCTTCTACTTGTCTAGATATGACAGGGTGAGAACAAAGAAGGTGAAAGACTGGGGGCTAGAGCATAATAGATACATTGATGAATGGAGGACAGCCGGAAGGAACGACAGGTACATCGAGACTATACACCAAAATCATCTTTTCTCAGAGTACCTTCGTTGGCTGCATAGGACATATAGACTGTTCCTCCGCCCTACTTGGACGGAAGCCGACATAGAGGATAACCGTGACTCCGATGAGGGGCGGAATCCCTATGATGTCCGGACTAGAGTTGGATATCAAATGGAGCACGCCCCACTTAGAGACAGAATCGTAAGTTTTCTTGCATTTGTCAAAGTTATTTCCATTTGCACCCTAAACCCTAACATATATCTTCTCACGCTTTCAGTCGAGAGAGCTCCTCAGGAGTGTGAATGAAATGGGGCATGCCCTCCAAGCTCCGAGGGGTGGTGAGGACACGGAGAACACACTCCGCAATGTTTTAGAGGTAAAATTTATTTAGCACTTTGCATTACTTGAGTTATGCCTAACAAACTTCTTTTTTTTTTTGAAATGCAGAAAGTTCGTCAAAGGTGCCGGAAACTTGCAGCAAGATTAGGTTGCAGGTCGGTTGGATTGGACGATGTGTACCAACCGCAGAGACTACCACCACCACTACCTCAATCCGCGCGTCCAAGTACCGCTCGACACTCCATCAGGATAGAAGAGCGTGAAGGAGTTGGTGGCTCGTCGTCGTCACGCATTAAGCAAGGGAGGGGAAAGGGGAAGGCGCCGGCTCCACCTAGCGACGACGATGACGACGAGGACGAGGAGGATGAGGACTACGTCGCACCAGACGCCGAGGAGATAGACATGTCGCAGCTTCCCGACGCGCCTCAGGGGACGCAACCCACGCAATACAACTTGCGATCCACTCGGGCAGCGAAAAAGAGGTAAAATGAGCTTACCATTCTCAAATGTTATTTGATTTCCCTTATTTTGTTTTTAAAATGTTTTAAACATTGGATTTTCAAATGTAGGTACACTCCGGGCTCGCAAGCAATTCGGCGCCAACGGAAGAAGTGATTTGTATGAAGTTAATCTATTGGTTGGTAGTATGACATATGTGGTGCACTATGTGATATAAAATGTGATGGACTATGTGAGGACTATGTGATGGATTTTTGACATTGTTTCATGTGTGGAATATAGGATGGACTTTTGGCATTGTTTGATGTGTGGGATATGTGATGGACTTTTGGCATTGTTTGATGTGTGGAATATGTGATGGACTTTTGGCATTGTTTGATGTGTGGAATATGTGATGGACTATGTGAGGACTATGTGATGGACTTTTGGCATTGTGATTTGTGCAATTGGAACTTGTTTTAGTCTCTACGAATCTGTGAATTGTGATTTGAATTGCGAACTGTGAATTGGTACATTTGTGCAATATGGATCTTTAATTTGCAGGGAAGCAGAGGGCGGCGCCAACCATCCTGGCGCCGCGGTTGGGGAGGGCGGCGCCAGCCAGTGCCGCGAGGCAGAAGGGTTTCGGGCTGGGGGGAGGGCGGCGCCAGCTACCCTAGCGCCGTGGTCCATGAGGGCGGCGCCAGTGGAGGCCCGGAGGCAGAAGGGCTTCGATGGGGGGAGGAGGGGGGCACCAGCCACCCTGGCGCCGCGGTCTGGGGGGGCGCCAGCCGTTGCCCGGAGGCAGAACAGGGCGAAAATTTTGAGGGGGGGAGAAAGTTGGTGGGGCCCACAGAGGAGGGGCGCGCCAGCCATGCTGGCGCCGTGGTATGAGGGGCGGCGCCACTCTGGCTGGTGCCCCCTTCGGCCTAGTCAGCACTTCCACGACAGGCCTATTGCCACGGTGGCACGGGCACGGTGCCAGTGTGGCTGGCGCCGCCATGTTGGGGTATGGCGCCAGCCACTCTGGCGTCCCAAAAAGGACCATTTCCGGTTTAAGTTTTTTCAGGAGTCTATTTGTAAAATAAGTTTTCATAAATGACCAAAATGTAAAAATTTCAGTTGCGTAGGCTGCCAGCGCGCGCATGGACCGTCCGATCCTTCCGTGGGCCGCTCGGCGCCGTCCGATGATCGCTGCCGCGTGCGGTCGCGGGCGGTGGGCCTCGCGATCGTTCATGGACAACGTCTACGTGTGGTGTGACGCGCGTCGTTGACTCGAGAGGAAAAGAAGAGATGCATGGTGACAACGTCTATGTGTGCTGTTTTTGTTTGTTATGGGCACTGACGTCATCAATCGCTTCCAGAAGTTTTGTGAAATTGCTAAGACGCAATTGCGTAGATAATTATCACCATTGTTTATATCGTGTTGACTGAGTTACGCTATTCAACGGGAAACAGTGTTGACGCCGTCACAATTTGTCCTCCAAGGATCTGTATTTTTCAGGTTTATTCGAGGAAGTCAGGAGCATATGTATTCCAAAATTAAATTCCAAATTTTAAATTTTGGTTGCAGAGGGATCATATTTTAATTTGCTGAAAATAAAAGATTAAGTACGAGCAAGAGTAACCCATTAATGCATAATTAATTGAGTAATTAATTGAAACTTGAGAAAAGATGTGTTTTTATGTTTTAAAGTAAATTATATATAAAAAGTTTTCATACGAAACGTGCTAATAAAATTCAAGGTAAAATATGTATCTCAAACACGATACATGTACTCTTGAATCTGTGAGCTGGCTATAAACAGAATTGAATTGTCTCTCAAACTACATCAAACACGATATATGTGCTCTTGAATTTGTGAGCCTAAACAGAATTGAATTGTCTCTCGAACTACATAAAGTCAAAATAAATTGGCATTGGAAAGCTCACAAGTGGCTAGATGGTTAGAACAGAGTTGTTTCTCCGGTGTACGGATCACTGATCAGAACAAGATCTGATCACTGTTGCATGCTGGCTGCAGAATCTCTCACCAACCGCAAATCTCGTTTTCCGGTGGCTGTAAAAATAGCTAAAGCCCTTGGAGCGCTGAAACTGCTGATCTCCTGGGCCGTATGGGCCCACATAGGCTGGGCCAAACCTCTCGGCCCGATAAGGAGCGCGCCCCTACGCGCGAGCGTGACCGTGCGCCGCCGGCTGCCGCCGTGCCACGGCGGCGCCACGGCACCGGCGACGGCGATGTGCCTGTGTGGCACGGCGAACGTGCCGCCGGGGTCTCCCCGTGCAGCCGGCCGCTCACCTGGCGCCCGCCGTGTCCGAGGCGCCGCGTGGCGTCGGGTGGCCCGTGGCCGTGTCCTCGGTGACATGGTCACCAGGCGACCACTGGAGCGCGTCGTCGCCGCCATTTCTCCTGTTCTGCGCCCCGTGGCCCGGCTCGGCGCCCCGTCGGCCTCCTCGTCTTAACTGGCGGCGCCACCGCTTGATTCAAGCAGGGCGGCGTGTCAACGACCATGCCGGCGTCAAGGTGAGATCACTCCTCCTCTCGTTGAAACAGCTTGGGAGGATTCGGATTTGAAGGGAAGAAGCACGTGTGCGTACATGGACAATCGGGGTTCGTTTATTCTGCGGACCATGTGTTCGAGGGAATTCCCCTGAGAGGTCTCGAGTTCTGTTGCTCCGTTTGATCTGCAGATTGGAGGTTTGCATACTTACACCTGCACCTTACACGTCTAGATCTAGTATTTGACAGTTGATAATTATCATCTCTTGCTTGTTTTTGGCTGATCTCGTTCGTGTACGTGGGTTGACTTCTGCCTGCTTGCTTTCCATCGTTAATTTCTGCAAGTGCAATTTGCAATTCCATATGTTTGATGTGCTAGTTGTGCATACGGCATACTGATAGTCTTTTTCATCGGCCCGAACGATTTCTATACCAGTTCTGGGCAACGATTTTTGTGTCCATATTTTTAGTGGAATTCTGCTCCAAAATGGCATCCAGTAGGTTGGACGCTTGTAGGGTTGGGTTTGTCCCTAAATGCTAACATGGGGCAGCTTGTCCCCCCCTGAATTCAGCCAAATAACATGCTTTTGTATAGAAAGAGACAGCTCTTAACCTTCTAACCCAAAATTAGTTTTATTTTTCACTTGATTGCTTCTGCAAGCAATCTCAGCAGGTGTCCGTTGTGTTTTTTCTGATTTTCCTTAGGAAAGGTTGAGAATTGAAAGTTCAAATGCGGCTGCACAAATAATAAGCATGGAGCCTCATGTGAAACATGTAACATGGTTATCCATCAATGGCTTCAAATTTTGGAGAGAAAATTTATCTTTCTAGAAATGGACAATCTTGTTGTTTTTATTCTTCTATAGCTTCCTAAGAGAATATATTCAGTACTAGATTTGTGCTGAGTGTGACTTTCCTCTTGCACTTCATTTTTGCTTTAGTCGTATACTTGTGTGCAGTTACATAATGTGTTTAATCAGATGCTTTCAAATATCATAAAACCTTCTACCGATTCAGAGTGTTCTGTTTCATTTCGCAGTTCTAGCACACATTTTGTTCACACGGGACAGAATTGGTGGTTTTAAAGTTTGTTTTCCATCTAAAATTTCCGTACTCCAGTATTGGTTTCCTCCCCTTTTATGCTGCATCTCCCCAGGGAGCTTACATGATTTCTATAATCTTGAATCCTTAGCTTTTGTCAGTCTTAATTCTAGCAGTTTTCTTCCATTATATAGACTTGGTAGCTCTGATTGTGACGTCCTCTATGGTACCCACAGTTGATCTGAGCATAGTTGTTAGCCTTTCAAATCATGATCTTTCAGGTATATTGATGTCACTAAGCTACACAGAACTGATGATTGATATAGACTATGGCATCTTTATGTTGCAAATGGCTGTTGCACTGGAAAAATCACTTTCTACCTGTACATTTTAGCTGTACTTAGCTTAATATGAACCACCAAATGGTAGTTAGGTCGCCTTGCTTTAGCACTCCAGTGTGATCCAATCCTACAGAGAGAAAAAAAGAGGTAGCTTCCAAAGCAAATGAGCTTCAAGTTGGAATTAGCAATAAGTACAAAATATGGAAAATGAATGGTCATCAGCTCTGCGCCGAAATGCTAATCCACTGATGGAAAGGAGTCTTAATATATATTAAGAACAGTCCTGAATACATACCAAAAAAAAGGTTTGATATATTTGGGCTTCCAGTACAATATCGAGTTTCAGTAAGCTGTAGTTGTGCCAAGCTAGCTATTAGTTGTTGTGCTGTCGATGTTGTAATACTTCTTCAATGAATTCTCCTCTAAGCATGCCATACTTTAAACTTCGAAGTGTAGGAAGGGGCATCTGCGGCCGACAGCTCTTTGTTTGTCAAGATCCTCACTCGATCAGTCTCCGACAGGTCACAGGCCTGGCTTCAGGGGATTCACTTTCATAGCTGCTGTGACTTTGCAACGCAAACGAAGCTTCAAGGTAACGGCTCACCTGATCTGATTAAGATTGCTGCTGCTGCTGCTTCACAAAGGGGAATCGCAAGACCTTGCTGTTTCCTCTCAGGATCAGCTGCTAACAGGTATGTTCATAACTCTGTTTTGCGTAGCTCTCGTTTCTATTCCTCTCACTATCTGCCAGCCATGGATCAAACCTTCTTCTTTCTTCCTACTTTTCGGTTTCTCCAAGAAATTAGTCCACTTAGGAAAGTAGCACACTAAAGAGCTGAATTAGATTCAGATTCAGAAATACGCACTACCAAACAGGACTGCAAACCACTACTAGTATTTCAGTGTTCTTTCGCAGAGCCTATCTATAATCATGTGCCACCTTTTAAGCGGGCACAAAGAAGCATCATCTTAGCTGGGCTGCTGGGTGTAGGGCAGGCTGCACGAAAAAGGAACGAGAAGAAAACTACCTACACGCAAGGACCAAAGTAGGCGCGCATGCGTGCGTCCGTGTACACAGTTATAAAAAAAACACACACACAGGCGTAATTGCTCCTAGTTTTTATAGGACACTGCCAACAATTGCCTCCGCGTTGTCTGATCAATCCAACAGATTACATAAATGCTAAAGCTAAGCTAACCTCTTCCTTAATGCCCAAGTGCCCCTTCACTCTGAGTGACTGCATCTTTGGTGGTGTCCATGTATGGTCGTACCAGCAGCAACACTGCAACAGCAAGCTCAGCGAGGAGAAGAGGTGAGGAGGTGGTGGTGGTGGGGCTCGTCATTACAGAGTGCAGACTTTTCCCTGGGGCGCCGCACAGCACCGCTCAACTCAGTAGCTTCACTCCAGCAGAAGCAGAAAGCGAGTAGCCATGGCAGAGGAGAGGAAGAAGGAGAAGGAGAAGGAGAAGAAGAAGAAGCACAAGGAGAAGGAGAAGGAGAAGGAGAAGGCGGGCACCCACGGTGGGGAGGCGCACTTCAAGCCGAGCGGGGAGGTGAAGGGGGTGCGGTTCGGCGGCCAGTTCATCGTGAAGTCGTTCACGGTGCGGCGGGCGTCGCCGCTGGAGCTGCTCCGGCTGCTGGACATCCCGCCGGCGTACCTGAGCGAGTGCCAGAGCCTGCCGTTCCCGTCCACCACCGCGTACATGCCCACCAGCTTCACCATCCTGGCGCACCAGGCGTGGCACACGCTCACGCTGGGGCTGGGCACCAAGAAGTCCAAGGTGGTGCTCTTCGTGTTCGAGTCCGAGGGCATGAAGGCCGCCGTCGACCAGCTCTGGCCGTCCATGATCCCGCTCGGCGACGTCAACAAGAAGCTCATCCGGGGGCTCACCGGCAGCGAGATGGCCCGGTTCAAGTTCAGGAAGGGCTGCCTCACCATCTACGTCTACGCCGTCCGCCGCCTCGGCGCCGCCGGCTTCATGTGCGCCGACGACCTCAGGAGGATACTCGAGTCCGTGGTGGAGCTCAAGGATTTCTTGGATCACACCGCCATGCTCGCCATGCCCAGCCAGAAGAGCATCACCTTGCAGTCCCGGGTCGCAGTGGCTCACTGATCCAACTCTCCCAAGTGCTCTTGATCGTTTCATTGGTGCAGGTACTCCTGGCTTGACATCTGCAGAGGAGTCTAATTCTTTTTTGTGGTTGAATTGGTTTATTCCAGTGTCGGTGTTCCGCTTCCTCTGCTGGAAGGGAGTTGTATAGATCTACTGAGCAAAATCTTTCGAAGAGTTAAGGATAGGTTTTTTGTTTCAAAAGCATTTCTTCCCCAAGGATCATACACCTTGGTATACTGTTTATCTATGAAACAAAATAATCCATCAATGAGAACCATCTGTACCATGACATTCTTGTCGCATTGTACAGAAGCCCCAACTTGTTACTAGTACTCTTTATTATTGGAATTGTACAGGTTTCCCGTTCTCTCATCATCCTTAGTTCTTACTCCATGAATACTCATTACTTGACACAATTACAAGAAAAACCTCTGAATTGCCCTTGTGTTCCTTGAATACTCATTGCTTGACACAATCACAAGAAAAACCTCTGAATCGCAAACTGCCTCTGGTGTTTCTTTCTGAGATGCTGCCATTAGAGATGGGAGCTATCCAGAGAGGAAAGTGAACAGCAAAGTTCAGAATCTGAGAGAAAGTGGGTGCTAATCTCTGTTTATGTGGGACGTAGCCATCATGGAGTTAGAAAAGAAGGACAAATGCTCTTCTTTTACCTGTCTGGTCCGTTATTCTTATATATGGAGATGCCAATGCAAGGATAAATTTGACCAGGAGTTCATGCTCCAGATTGTGCATTTTCACCAGGGAAATAACAGCAAAGCCAAACCCAAAAGGACAGATGGGTGTTGGTCATGATCATTGAGCGAGTTAAAAAAAGTTTGTTGGGCAGGGACACTCGATTCAGTGTCATGATACAAGTGGTTGAGCCCGCATGGGCCACCACCCACTATGGCCTGAATCATTAACAACAAAAGCCATCTCATCTCTCATCTTCTCCCACACCACAGAGTGCCACAGAGGGACAGTGCACCCCTTGCTGTGACCTGCATTCGTTGTATAAGATCTGTACTCCAGTTCTGTACCCCAAAAGAACTCAAGGATATCTCTTCAGTAGTTTAGTGCCGGTGTTACTGGCTGCTGAATTAATTTGCAATGCATGTACCGTTATCTATCTCTCACCGTTCTGTCTGTAAGCTTCAAAGCTTGTATTACTGCATGGGCCACTTTGGTCGAACCAATCACCCAAGATCGTCGGTATGGTGGCACTGCCATGAATCGGCATGTCCAGCTAGTAGAGCTTTATTTTTTTTGCCTGAGCTATGCCCAAAAAATGAGGGGACACCTGCATTTCTGCCTGCCTGCCAGCGAGCCACCGCCTCTGAATCGTGCCGCCGCTGGATGGCTCCGCCAATTATGCCGCCGGGGCCCAAGACGACGGGGGAGAGGAGAACGGATGGAGACGTATTTATGCGCCCTCAAGTGGGTGGCGGTGCATGGTATGGTATCTCCCTTGGCTCTCGGTGTCTTCCTTGGATGCAAATTGCAGGAGACCTTTCTTGCCCAAAGTTCCATCCTGATGATTTGCTGTTCCTGGTCAAGCAACGAGCTAGCCAACGAGCTCGTTGTTAGCTTTGATGAGTTTGAGAAGCTTAAAATTCTTAAGAGTAATTGGTTGATAGCCCGATTTCTGATAACCTTATTATTTTTTATTTCTAGTTTATTTTTTATGAACTTTATAGTTACATATTCTCCTAATCTAAAAATTATTTAGGAAACTAAATATTATAGAAGTTAATACGGCTAAAAGTTCTCTACAGATGACCTACTCCATCCGTCCAAAAAAAAAACTCAATCTAGACCAGCATGCGACATCTCCTACTACAACAAATCTGGACAGTCTTTTGTCTAGATTCGTTATACTAAAAAAAGTCACATTCTTTTATGGGTCTGTTTGACACAGCTCCAGCTCTAGCTCCACCCTTCCTGGAGCTGGAGCTCAGCCAAATAATTTCAACTCCACTAAAACTGGGAGTGGAGCTGGGTGGAGCTCTCTCACGAAATGAACTAGAGTTATGGAGCTGGGTTTAGGCAGCTCCACAACTCCACTCCAGATCCAACTTCTGGAGTTAAATTTAGAAGTTGAAGCTGTACCAAACAGGTCCAATATGTTTATTTTTTTTTAAGGAGGGAGTAAGTAGTATTATCTACGCTGTTGAGGGGTTAATTTGTGTGATGACTGTATGTCTGCATCGCACAGAGAGCTTACGGCTATACGAGCCTTTCTATTGAGGGAGAATCTATGATTGAGAGGGATTAGAGTGGATGGGTACGGGCATTAGTACATGGATCTATTATTGCTCTTGTCCCAGGCTTTATGGATAGCTTTTTGACTCGAGCCTTTGCTTTCACTTTTCGTTTTAAAAGATTTTAGTTGGATTTTCAGGAGACTCACCAACCTACTGCCAGATACTCACCTCATGACCTCAACCCAGCAGCAGGATGAAAATTTTATTTTATTTTAGAAATCCACATGCAATTACGATTTAATTATTTTTCAGTGGTATGCGACGCGCTCGTCAACAGCGATACGCATGTGATGACTTTGTAAATCTCAACATATCCCGGTCCAATTTTTCGGAGATGCACATACAGTGATGGGGCCATTTAACTATGAAACAAGTTCACTTGCTGTCTCTTAATTTTATGTTGAGTCTGTATGACATTCCTATTTCGCTGGCGGGAGATGGAGGAGCGCATGCGATGACTTTGTAAATCTCAACATGTCCCAGTCCAGTTTTTCGGAGATGCACGTACAGTGATGGGGTCATTTAACTATGAAACAAGTTCACTTGTTGTCTCTTAATTTTATGTTGAGTCTGTATGACATCCTATTTTGCTGGCGGGAGATGGAGGAGCGTATGCGATGACTTTGTAAATCTCAACATGTCCCGGTCCAGTTTTTCGGAGATGCACACAGTGATGGGGTCATTTAACTATGAAATAAGTTCACTTGTTGTCTCTTAATTTTATGTTGAGTCTGTATGGCATCCCTATTCCGCTGGCGGGAGATGAAGGAGAGAAGAGGTGGTGGTGGCGGGCTCACTGGAGGCAGAGGCAACCTCGGGCATGAGTTGGTTGCATGAGCTCGCTGGTGGAGAGAGGAAAGGGAAGAAAGAAAGAGATGAGAGGAGGGGAAGAGCCGTGCCGGCGATCGCATCCTCTTCACGCAACGGCAACGGAGCGAAGGGGATGGAAACGGGGGAGCTTAACCACGACGTAGGCGCCCGAGCGGAGGGGATGGGATGGGCGGTCGCGACGGAGCGATGGGGGGGGATGAAAACGGGGAGTTCAACCGCGTTAGAGACGATGAAGCGAAGGGGGATTGGGACGGACGACGATGAGTCTCCAAGGCTTCCTACAAGGCCAACGACTGCATCCCCTCCACGCAGCGGCGATGGAATGGAGGGGATGAAAACGGGGGAGCTCGACCAAGGTGGGGGTGGTGGCAGTCTTGTAGCGTGAAGAAGTTGTGGGTGACGTCAAGGGGCAACTGCATCCAGCTATCACGCACGCCCTACGCCGTTCAGATCTTGCTGTGCCAGTCCGTCTTGAACGGCCGCTTCCGCGCCCTGCCACCACCGCCGCTGCTATCACCGTTTCTTGGTGGAGGTGATCGAGCACATGAAGGAGCTAAAGCGGCAAACGACAGCGATCCCTGCGGTGGCAACGTCAAAGAAAGGTGCTCCCGTGCATGTCGCCATCGTGCGTTTGGGAGAGCGGTGGAAAGAGAAGTTTATGTGATATATTTTCCATGTGACTTACATGTGGGTACCACATATTATTTTAATTATATCCTTGCTGACTAGGATGCCACGTCAGTGAAACCACCCATGTATACTACCATGGGACCTATTTTACACGGTTTTGAACACTTGGGATAGTATTGGGGATTAGGGATGTAACACAGACTTGACAAAAAAGTTGAGGGATGACAAGTCAACTTATTCCATTGTTAAAAATGCCCCATCACTGTATGGTTAGATGGGCTGAGCTGATCGTGATGACGGCCCAGCTAATCCGAATTCCTTCCTGGCCCGGTCATCACTAGGACAGCCCGGAAAGCTATCCAATCCAGCCCAGATCACGGCGGCAGCGGCAGCAGCAGCGTACCCCACCTCCACCGGGCTCCACGTCGGCCACCGCACCCACCGCCTCCCGTGTTCAAAATTCGAACCGCCTAGCCGGCTCCTTCCTTAACGGTCGCCGTCCTCCTCCTCCTCCTCCTCCACCCCCGCCGCCTCGTCTCACCCTCCCGCTCTCTCGTCGTCTCCTCCTCCTCCATCCGCCGCTAGGCTGGTCCTCTCTCCTTCGATGGCGACCGCCGCCGCCGCCGCCGCCGCCACGCAGTCGCAGCAGGTGCGCGTCGTGCTGCGGGTGCGCCCGCACCTCCCGTCCGAGGCGAACTCCGCGGAGGCGCCGTGCGTCGGGCTCCTCGGAAGCCACCCCGGCGGCGAGGTCACCGTCCAGCTCAAGGACCAGTACACCAGGTTCGCCTCACCCCCTCTCTTCTCTGTACGACGGATCAAGTTGAATTCCCCCCATTTCGCAGCTCCCTTGTTGAGCGCTTTCATAAGATTTGTTGCATCCTTAGTTGAGGAAGATTGCTACTGCTACTGTTCTAGTTTGCCTGGAAATTTGGTTGCGAATTGTTCGTCGACTAGTAATGTTTCGGATGATCTGCGAGGGCGTCGCCTTAGCTTTTTTCTCATGATTATATTCATTTGGTAACACCACTTCCGCAGCCGGAACGAGTGCTATAAGCTGGACGCTTTCTTCGGCCAAGAGAGCCGTGTCTGCGAGATATTCGATCAGGAGGTCAGCGCCGTGATCCCGGGAATCTTCGAGGGGACCAACGCGACGGTGTTCGCCTATGGCGCGACCGGCAGCGGCAAGACCTACACGATGCAGGTGTCCATTCTTTTTTTTTTCACGACGGCAATGTGTTTGATGAAATGCCGCTGCAGGGGAGTTGAACCTATTGCTGATATTGGGGGAACCTTGTTGCTATGCAGGGCACTGAGGATTTGCCGGGGCTCATCCCCTTGGCGGTTTCGACAGTGTTGGCGCTATGTACTGGCACATGGTGCTCTGTTGAGATCTCATACTATGAGGTATACATGGAGCGGTGCTATGACTTGCTAGAGCCCAAGGCAAGAGAGATCATGGTGCTGGATGACAAAGATGGCAACTTACAGCTAAAGGGCTTGGCCTGGGTAATGCGCTGGGGCTTGATTATTCTTACTTGTGTTTGCTGCAATGCATTATGCATCATCGATTGTGCACTGTGCTTACTTTCGTCTTTTCATGGTTGAAGGTGCCCGTGCGATCTATGGAGGAATTCCACGAGATATACTCTATAGGAGTGCAGAGGAGAAAAGTTGCCCACACAGGCCTGAACGATGTTTCAAGTAGGAGCCATGCTGTGCTATCGATCAGGGTTAGTACTGATGTTATCAAAGGGAAGCTTAACCTCATCGACTTGGCTGGTAGGACTCTTGGAAAGCTGGAACAAGTTGCATAGATTTAAGATTCACCCTTCCTGTTTAAAACCATGCTGTGTTGGTTTTACATTGCCAGGTAATGAGGACAACCGGAGAACATGCAATGAGGGGATCCGGCTACAAGAAAGCGCCAAGATCAACCAGTCGCTGTTTGCATTGTCTAATGTCATCTCGGCTCTCAACAAGAAAGAGCCACGGATACCATACAGAGAGAGTAAATTGACCCGCATACTGCAAGATTCTCTTGGAGGCAATAGCCGTGCTGTCATGATAGCATGCCTTGTGAGCTTTCCTTAAACTTACTCAGTTATTATTACTCTAGACATCTCATCTCGTAGGGTATATACTGATTTTTTTTTTTGTTTCAGAATCCCGTGGAATACCAGGAGGCAGTCCACACAGTAAGCTTGGCTGCTCGTTCGCGCCATGTTACGAACCACATGAGTTCAGCAAGCAAGCAAGAGACTCCTAAAGATAAGGTTGACATGGAAGCCAAATTGCGAGCTTGGTTGGAATCCAAGGGGAAAACGAAGAGCATACAAAGAATGGATGGACTTCTCTCCCCAAATGCAATCAAGACTCCTCTATCCATGAGCCATAAGAAGCAATCAGCATCTGTCAGGGTTTCTGGTAGAGGTAAAGCAATGGATCAAGATGGTGGTAAAATCAAGAAGTTAGTGTCTCTACTCTCTAATCATTAACTTTACATGAATCAAATGGAAAAATAAAGAGGTCATTTTATCTTCTGTTCACTTTTGCACAGGGTGCTTTTTGACTCAGCAGCCCGTATTCCGGCTGAAAACTTCCACAGAGAGGGCACACAAGATATAGTAAATACAACAAAGAAAGGTATTTTTTTTTTAGACATGCAGAAAAGTTGCATTTTTATAGCGAACAGAGATTTCAGTGTGTATTGTCTTGTCGGTAATCATACACAAGCTAGTTGCGATTTACAAACTACCAACTTTGGATCTCCACCTGTGATTTCATATGTCTAAGGTGTACAGTATGTTGTGCAGTGGTGCTCCCTTCATTAACTCCATGCAAAGAGGACAAAACTGGATCATCTCTTAGGAAGGCACTTTCCCCCATTTCTTCAAACATGGATCCTCAAAAGCAATGGACAGCTGATGATAGCAATTGCTTGATGTTGTTGGAGCCGAGAACTCCAATGGGATCATGCAACATAGTAGGGAAGGTCACAGGTGCTACACCCCTTGATAAATTTATTGCACTTGGCTCTAACCTGAAGGTCTGTATGCTTTCCCTCCCTATTCTATATCTGAGTATTACTCCAGCGAACTGCTATATTCTAACTGATCTTCAAATAACTGTCTTACACAGGAATCTCTTATTCAGCAATACCTTGATTTCTTAAATGTTGCAAACAAGTATGTGCTACATGTTCTCTATTCACTTTCTTTACATAGATGAGTTATATCTCATATTTGATATGTTCCACCCTTTTCTGATTATTCATTCTGTTTATTTGTGGATGCAGGGAAGAACTACAGAAGTTGAAAGTATGTTCCTTGCTTCTCATCATAATCTGGAGGCTATTATAGCAGCCTGCTCTTTCTGACTAATTTTTCCTTTGTTAGGGAATTGGTGAAAGGAGGGCAGAGTACATTCTTGAGCTTCGAGAAGATTCGCCCAGACCATTTAAATCTGTAAGACTTCTAGACTACTAACAGACAATCCTGATAGTGAGATCATTGGTCATCTTCTAATCCAAATTGATTTGACAGCTTTCAGATTTGGGAAATATTGGTCTATCATCAAAACAGGTAACATTTTGTTCTTGTTTTCTGTAGGCACATTATCATATCGACACGTCCCTTCTTTTATGTACTAACATAAAACTCTTAACTAAT
Organism: Oryza meridionalis; assembly: GCA_000338895.3. NCBI lineage: Eukaryota > Viridiplantae > Streptophyta > Magnoliopsida > Poales > Poaceae > Oryza > Oryza meridionalis. The sequence continues at coordinate 22,801,537 of CM002528.2, forward strand.
TCATTTATGTCGCGCATCGAATAGATACAAGATATTTTGTGCAAGACAGCGACTGGAATCTTCAAATGATCACCGGAATTGAAATGCCACCGAACCCTACCACTTTGAAGATGCTGGCTCATATTAAAGGTCAGATTGTTGTGGGTTATTGACTTGTGATTATCAGCCAGGTCTGCCACTGAATCAAGTTAGCTCCCTCCTGTATTGCCGAATTTAAGCAATCTGTAGTTTGTGTACCATCCATGATTCCTTGGGTGTAATTGTAGCTGTAGTCTTCTGATGTACTACTAGAGTCTGGAGCAATGGTTGCTCCTCTCTGTTGTAGATTTTCTCCGAGAAACCGCCGTTTAATTTGAGCTGACTTGCACGAGCAGCAGGAAATGAAATTTGTGGAATATTTCTTGGTACCTTGAGCATTGAATCCGTGAATTTCTTTCGTGTTTTGGTGAATTCGAGCACCAGTCTTGCTCTTTGTTGCAGATTTTCTCCGAGAATCCGCATTTTTTACTTTGATTAGTTCATTCTGCTGAACTGAAATCTGTGAAACGTTTTTACATTCCTTGAATTTGGGCACCGATGCTGCGTATTGTGTATTTACTCACAGTGCAACCTTTCCAATTTTTCTATAGTTTCTGAACATAACACACAACAAGAAAAACCGTATTGTAGTGTATTTACTGACAGTGCAACCATTGCCAAATTTTCTGTAGTTCTGATTTCTGAACATAAAACACAAGGCGTAGTTCTGAACATAAAATATCGAGAGAGAGAATAACATGTTCTGATATCTGAATTCTGAACATAAAACATAATGAGTCGAGAAAATAAGGTGCTCTGATTTCTGGTCATAGAACATAATGAGTCGATAAAAATAAAAAAATCGCCCACCGTTATAGTTTCTGAACATAACACACAACAAGAAAAACCGTATTGTAGTGTATTTACTGACAGTGCAACCATTGCCAAATTTTCTGTAGTTCTGATTTCTGAACATAAAACACAAGGCGTAGTTCTGAACATAAAATATCGAGAGAGAATAACATGTTCTGATATCTGAATTCTGAACATAAAACATAATGAGTCGAGAAAATAAGGTGCTCTGATTTCTGGTCATAGAACATAATGAGTCGATAAAAATAAAAAAATCGCCCACCGTGGGGCTCGAACCCACGACCACAAGGTTAAGAGCCTTGCGCTCTACCGACTGAGCTAGACGGGCAACCTGGCATTTTACAAATATAAATTATCTAGTAGTAATTTATATCTGAAATGTGGCTCAAGTTTTCTTCAGGTTCCAGACCACAGAAGCACACAGGTTATGCCTTCGATAGATTTTTGTCCTTGCTGTGATTAAATCCATTGGAAGCACCCACAATCCTGATTGAACCATCCCAAAAGATATGCATAGTACAGTAGGAGTTAAGGAGTATATGATATGATATATCACCTAAAGCTTTAACATCATTTATATGCAACCAGTTCTTACGGTGATTGCACGGATACAGCTTTGAGGCATGAAAAAGACACCCGTCCTTCTCTTCAGCTATTTGCTACCGTCCTGGACAGGGCGCCATTTATTCGTTAGCAGATCATTCACAAGACCAGACTCGAGAACTCCTAAAACAGCTACTGCCAAATGACTGAATTGGACAAGATGAAAACATCTTCGATTTGCATATAGCTGTTGGCCTCTCGTTGCATAACCAATTGATGCAGATGAGTCCAGCAGACATTTTAAGATTGAATACATGAATGGGTTAGAATATATATATATATATATATATATATATATATATATATATATATATATATATATATATATATATATATATATATATATATATATATATATATATATATATATATATATATATATATATATATATATATATTAAATTTGTTTGGTGCTCCATGGTGTCCGGGCTCCATGATTTAAATTGAGTGAGTTTGAAATTTTTTTAAATGTTTAGGTATTAACATTAACTACTTTTACTAACTAGTTCAAAACAAGTTCGAACTGAATTTAAAGATGTTTTTATTAGAATTTAATTCTAGGTATATAGCATCCAAACATATAATTAGTTAGGTATGTAATATTGGATTGTGAAATAAAGTTAAATTTTAGTTGTTTTATTGCTAGGTATAGATATGTCCTATATATATAATATAGGAGATACATATGGGGCACCACCATGGAGTATGGGCTCCATAGGTATGGATCGTTGGATGCAACCATGATTCATCACGATCGTGCTAGTTTTGTAATTAGCGGGTAAACCCGCTAAGTACCTTTGATTTGGAAAGGCCAAATTCCAGGTTAGCTAATGCCATATACTTATTATAGGTAATTAATACCTCTTAATCGTGGAAAGTAATTAGCAGTACTTAAAAGCACCCAATGGCAAGCAACGTACTGTCTACGATAGGATAGGAAAGTTAATTGAAATACTTGTTGTCTTTGTACGATAGGATATGGTAAATACTCATATTTTCATATTTCCTAGGTATACTATATAGTACATATATGTATACATATTTATTAGTTGTGGGTACGACGTATTAAATTGGGCATATAGCTGCTTAAATTGGGTGTGCATATACTCAAATTTTCATACTCAACTGAATTGTATATACCCATTTAATTTTTCATACTCGTTTAAGCTAAGTATGTACTCATTTAAATTGTTGTACTTGTATAAATCGGACATATACCTTATTTAACTTTTTATGGCCCAAAATTAGGTATATACTAGATTTAATTTATTTTATACCCGATTAAATTGAGTATACAGCTAGTTCTAAATTAGCTATATACCAGATTTAAATGGTAAATTAAATGGGTGCGCACAATATTTATTTAGGTATATACCCATTTATTTTTTTATACTGATTTATATTGAGTATATACCCAATTTTTAATTAGGTATATATTGTCAGGGTTACGGATAAGGTATACTCTCTACCCTTGGATGTATGCTATACGGCAATACAGTATACCAGTGTATATACGGATATTCTCTGAACACGCCAAGGAAATCCATCACGAAGTCTGCCAATGGAAAGGTTACTACCCGTATAGGACTGGGTCGTTACTATATCGTGCAGGGTCCGATGTCTCCGAGTTCTACTTGGGGACCGTTTGACCTGCGATATAAAAGAGATCCCCCGGAGGAACTTAAGGCATCGAATCACAGAGCCTACACAACAACCATAGCCTACGAAGTCGGAGACTATAGAAGCCAAGTCGTCGGGTGATCTAGTCGAATCAACTTGACTACGATCTCGTCGGTACCACCGAGTCCTACTACCCCCTTTGTAATCTGTGGTTCTTTCCATATAATCCCATATCAACTGGATTAGGGTTATTACCTGTTAAGAGGCCTGAATCAGTATAATCTTCGTCTCTTGTTTCCTTGATGTCGTATTACGTAGATCCTCGTACCAGCGTACCCCAGTACCCTCTTGAAAGGACCTTGATGTCGCCTAGAGGGGGGTGAATAGGCGTTCCTAAAAATTATCACAACTTCATAGCATATTATAGAGATGAGAACTTTCGGTTCAAATAGGAACTTCTGATATGGGATTGGAAGTTCCGGTCTCAACCGAAAAGTTCGCCGGATAATGGAATAAAACACTAGCTATGAACTTGTAGCTCGAATAAAGAAAATGTATATGAATCAAAAGGTGACAAATAAGGTATCTAAACAAGATATAAGGTCACCAACTAAATCAATTAAGCATGCAAGTAGATCGGGTAAAAACAAGCTCAAGCACAATATGAGAGAATGCACAAATGAGCGAACCAAGAGAGGAGACGCGTGATTTGTTTCCCGAAGTTCGGATCCACGGATCCTACGTCTCCGTTGAGGAGCCACAAGGGCCGGGTCTATTTCAACCCTTTCCTCACGAGGTTGCACAAATGCACTACTCGGTTTCACTCTTGATTTCTTCCCTTGCGGAGGCGAAATCGAAGCCTTCACAAACTTTCCGTGGCACGCCACAACCTTGGGTGCTCACCGGCGACGCCTAGCCGTCTAGGAGACCTTAGTCCCCAAGAGTAACAAACACAATCGAAGATTTGCTTGCTATGAACTCGAGTGCTCAAAGTATGGAGTGAAGCTCACTAGCTCTCAACTTCTCAATCACTCAATCCAACTCTCTCCCCTTCTCAAATCCCTCTCACAAAGAGGCACCACAAAGGATGGAGTGAAGCTCACTAGCTCTCAACTCCTCACTCTCTCAATCCAACTCTCTCTCCCATTCTCAAATCCCCCTCACAAAGAGGCACCATAAAGGTAGGGGAAAGGGGATGGCTATTTGGCTTTGGATGTGTCTAATACTCCCCAAGAGCAGCAGCAGCTCAAAGGAGGGGTGGAGGAGTTTATATACCCGAGCCCCTCAAAAACTAGCCGTTGGAGGCCAAGACTGTAATTTTCGGAGTTTCCAAAAAGCATTTTCGGACAAGTCCGAAAGCTTACATAAGCAAATCTCAGATTCGCAGCCATTTTTGGAATGTCCGAAATTTTTCGGATTTCGGAGTTTTCGATAATTTTTCGGACTTTCCGAAAAGCACAGAGTAAAACAACTATAACTTTTCGCTCGGGAGTCTGTTTTTGATGAACTTGGACTCTATGGAAAGCTCACTTAGAGGACTACCCAACTCAACCAAAAACAAGGTCTAAATCCACTCAAAGGATAGGTTAAAGCTTGGGTTTCTCTCAAGGTAGCATTATGATAGGTCACTTTGAGCACCGAGACATACACAAACACCTCGACGTTGCATCCCTCTTAATAGTACGGCATTCCTAAACTCAAATGTAAATAAGAAGAGAATTATACCATTAGGAATGCCTTTTTTTTTATCTTTCTTTCATTGTCTTAAGGGACGCCAATGCCGATACCGTTTCACCATATATTCTTCAAATGATTGATGCGGTTACTTGTAGCTTCAAATGGTCTTGCACGGTCCATCATGACAAAGCCGTCACTCGCTCTTCACCACCGGATTTGGTTCTTCGGCGCCAAGCCCCTTGCTTGCCCTTCACCGCCGCATGGTCCATCGCGACCGAGCATCGCTTGCACTTCACCATCTTGCCATAATAGCCACTTCGTATCACACATCTTCAATATCTTCACTTTGTCATTCTTGGTATTGTTAGGTGTAATGATATCACTTGAGCATCAACAACTTTGTAATCCTTGGGACCTATTTCTTTCATTCAACTCAATAAAATTATTAGTCCCAATGATCCGGTCGTCAACCTCCACATGTTGACCAACCGATCGCATGTATAAAATGATATGAATAAATGATGAGTATTAATCAACACCACAAGTGTCATATACTCAAATATATGTTCAAATGTAAAGATCCCAATTAAATGAAGGTGAATAACTTGGATTGATTACATGCATAACTAAAATATAGGATTTGCTTCCCCTAAATGTATGCATACAAAATATTTGTATGAAGCAAGAGTATGCATAACAAGATATTAAACATTGAGAGCTTATCCTATACAAGAATAGAAGGCATTTATCAAATATAGACAATAAAATAAAAACATACCTTCATCATCTCCATGTTATCAATGTAAAGAGACTAAACAAGATATGGCTCAAACAAAACATTAGTCTCACATGTATATTGTTATTCATATGAAAATATTATATATGAACACATCAATATGTACATGGAGAGAAAGAGTGATACATATATAGCTTGATCTCCATGCATTTCATCCTTGTGATTTAGGTATACCATCAATGAACGTTTCTCTCTCCACTCATATGAAGTCCGGAAATCACCTCTCACATATTCCACTTTCATATCCATATGAGACTAGTAGACAAAGAAATGCTTATAACAATGTTAGTCTCACGTAATTGGATTTGTCATTAATCACCAAAACCAAATTAATGGCACTTGAACTTTCACCTCTATATCCGGTCTACGGGTATCCCCCGTCGACAGTGGCGCGCCAGGTAGGGGGACTTGGTGCTCAAGGTTCTACTACTATGACATCAAGCTTCGTTGACAACAGAGTCAACACCGGCCCCATCCAAGGAATCCCTGCTTCAACAATGCTGGTGTGGACTCAAGTCGGCGAAATCGTCTTCCCGGTTTACACTACGGTGCCAATCTCGACTGGTCCATCAATAACCGGAAACGAGAACGCCGTGGCTATAAACCCGGACCGTCCCATGTCGAAGGATCCTCCCGCCGCGGCGAAAAATGGAACATCGACGTCATGTGAGCTCGAGAAGATTCCTAGCGCGGCCGAGCCTTGTCCTTCCGACAAGGACTGCGAGCCGACGAGGACAACTCCCGAGGTCACCAAGTCCTGATGTCCTATCCACAAGTCCAGGAAGCACAACTTGCAAGCTTGCTGGGTTTTTCTCAACGTACAAGCCGAAATCCGTGCTTGCAAAGAGTGTGGAATCCAGCGTACTTCTCCAACTCGTGATGTCTATTGTCCTATTCACAAGACGAAGAATCACGACTTCTCAAATTGCAAGGTCTTTCTCCGCGCCATGAAGACGACGCTCCCCAAGGTCCGACAGTCAGGAACCTCTCTCGAGGAGACAGACAAGGAACAAGGAGTGACGTTGACTTCGGATCGTTTCGTTGGAGTAATCGACATCGATCCCCGCGAACCATCAGTCCTTCACTTGCTTGAAGACTATGACTCGTCATCTTCCAGTACACCACGCGACGTGTTTGCCATCGGTGGAACTAGCACGTCTGCACAGGCTAACGCAGAAGTGGAGAACCAGACAGCCACGCCAGCCCAACATCTCGGCACCGTCAATGCAATATTGAGAGAAGCTCCCTATGACCCCGTGCTTAACGATGACCTCGCACGATGGACGGAATGACTACGGGAATCGGTGGCCAATCTCAGTAACGCATTCGAGGAAGCTGCTACCAGAGCACAACTGGAACGACCGACAGCTGGCGGTGCCGACGGTGAACCACCGGAGCAGCGGATGTCGCTTGCACGAGCTACCCCTCCACCTCACGGCACCGGCGATCTCCGCGACCATCTGAACGGCCGCCGAGAAGCACGACGCGCGCGAGACAACGAAAATCGTTCCCGATATCGTGTTTCCTCACGACGTCGCGAGAACGAGGAGCAAGGAGGCCGCTCGAACGAGGACCAACATCACCGTGATCGTCATAACCGCCGCGATCGCGATAACCGCGAACAGCGGACACCCGAAGATAATGGTCGGGGGCATCGACATGAAGAAGATGATAATGGTGACCGGCGCCAGGACAACAATGGTGGACGACGACAGAATTCTCGAGAACCTGAACGTCGCCCTTGGAATCGCACGCCGGAGCCGGGTGAGCCATCGTCGTCATCGTCATCATCATCTTCATCTTCGTCATCCGATAGACGTCCACGGAGGACACACGATCGCCGACACCCTGCTACCCCCAGCACTGGGTGTAGAACTTTTAACCGTTCTCTACATGATGTCCGATGGCTCGAGAGATTCCGACCCGGAGTAATAGAAAAGTACGATGGAAGTACTGACCCTGAGGAATTCCTCCAAGTCTACTCCACGGTACTATACGCTACTGGGGCAGATGACAACGCGTTAGCAAACTATTTGCCAACGGCGTTGAAAGGTTCTGCGCGTTCGTGGCTGATGCACCTCCCACCTTACTCGATCTCTTCATGGGCAGATTTGTGGCAACAATTCGTCGCGAACTTCCAGGGAACTTACAAGCGCCACGCGATCGAAGACGATTTACACGCGTTAATACAGAATCAGGGTGAATCTTTGAGGGACTATGTTCAGCGCTTTAATGAGTGCAGAAATACGATCCCCGATATCACCGATGCTTCTGTGATCCGCGCTTTCAAAACAGGTGTCAGAGATCGCTATACTACCCAGGAGTTGGCAACAAGGTGAATCACTACTACTCGAAGGTTGTTTGAGGTTGTCGATCGATGTGCCCATGCAGACGACGCGCTGAGACGCAAAAACGACAAACCAAAGGCGGGAGGAGAGAAGAAGCCAGCCAAGGACGCACCCGAATCAAGCAAGAAGAAAAGCGGCAAGAGTGGGAAGAGGAAAGCTCAAGCAGAAGTCCTTGCATCTGAATACGAGCGCCCGCCCAAACACCCAGACCCACAGGGGAGTGATACAAAGAGAATATGGTGCCCCATACACAAGTCGGACAGACATCCTCTGGAGGAGTGCCTCATCTTCAAAAAATCGTTGGAAAGGCAGCTGGCTTTGGAGAATGGCAAGCGAGTACGTGTAGCCGAGAAGGCAACTGAGACAACTACTCAGGACTCGGACTCCGCGTACCCAAATTCCGATCTTCATGTCTCATACATCTTCGGAGGTTCCACAGCGTACTCTTCAAAGCGAGAATACAAAAAAATGGAGCGTGAGGTTTGTTCGACATAGCAGGGGGCTGCACCCAAGATGAAGTGGTCTGAACAGAAGATCGAGTTCTTAGATGAAGACCACCATAAGGCTGCTGTTATACTAGGTCGATATCCGATCGTGGTCGAACCCACTATTCGGAATATTAAAGTAGCGCGAGTCCTCGTCGATGGCGGCAGCTCCATCAATCTTCTCTTCGCCAGCACTTTGGACGCAATGGGAATTCCACGAAGCGAGTTGACACCTACCGATCAACCCTTCCATGGAATCACCCCTCAATCTTCGTCCAAGCCATTGGACAAGATTACGCTCCCGGTGACTTTCGGCCAAGCAAGCAACTTCCGAACGGAGCAGATAACATTTGATGTTGCTGAGTTCGACACAGCATACAACGCCATCATTGGAAGAACGGCACTCGCGAAGTTCATGACCGCATCTCACTACGCGTATCAGGTACTCAAGATGCCCGGGCCGAAGGGAACAATCACTATCCAAGGGAACGCAAAGCTGGCGGTCCAATGCGACAAGCAGAGCCTTGACATGGTCGAGCACACTACCAGCCCACCCGCCACAGCCGAGCCACCCAAGAAAGTGATCAAAACGACTAAGACGCCGAAACCAGACGGCGCAATCAAAATCGTCCCACTCTCCAGTGCCAACCCTGACAAGATGGTCAAGATCGGGGCATCACTGAACGAGAAATAGGAACTTGCACTCATCACCTTCCTCCGCGACAATGCGGACGTATTCGCTTGGCAACCGTCCGACATGCCGGGGGTCCCCAGGGAGGTGATTGAGCACAAACTTATGGTGCGACCCGATGCCAAGCCAGTAAAGCAAAAACTGCGGAGATTTGCACCAGATCGGAAACAGGCCATACGAGAAGAGCTCGATAAACTTCTTAAGGCTGGTTTCATCAGAGAGGTACTCCATCCAGAGTGGCTAGCCAACCCAGTCATGGTGCGGAAGGCCAACGGGAAGTGGAGGATGTGCGTCGACTTCACCGACCTCAACAAGGCGTGCCCCAAGGATCACTTCCCTCTTCCTCGAATAGACCAACTGGTGGACTCAACAGCTGGTTGTGAGCTGTTAAGCTTCCTTGATGCTTACTCCGGCTACCACCAAATCAGCATGGCAAAAGAGGACGAGGAGAAGACAGCATTCATCACACCGTTCGGTGTATTCTGCTACGTCAAAATGCCGTTTGGACTCATAACCACAGGGAACACTTTCCAGCGCACGGTCCAAGGGGCACTTAGCGATCAGTTGGGCAACAATGTTGAGGCCTACGTCAACGACATCGTTGTCAAAACCAAGACAAGCGACTCATTGATTGACGATCTACGGGAAACCTTCGACAACCTCAGACGATATCGCCACATGCTCAATCCTGAGAAGTGCACGTTCGGGGTACCGTCGGGCAAACTGCTCGGATTCCTCATCTCTGGCAGAGGAATAGAAGCAAATCCCAAGAAGATCAAGGCAATCGAGAACATGAAGTCGCCCACAAGGCTCAAGGACGTACATAAGCTAACCGGATGCATGGCGGCGCTAAGTAGGTTCGTCGCTAGGATGGGAGAATGAGGACAACCTTTCTTCACACTGCTAAAAAAGCAAGACTAATTTGTATGGACACAGGAAGCCGAAGAGGCGTTCATCGCACTCAAGCGCTACTTGTCAAATCCCCATGTACTTGTTGCTCCCCAACGTAATGAAGAATTGTTCCTCTATATTGCCGCTACGCCCTACTCTGTGAGTACTGTCATTGTTGTCGAAAGAGAAAAGGTGCAGAGACCAGTCTATTACGTCAGCGAAGCTCTACACGACGCAAAGACAAGGTACCCACAGATCCAAAAATTGCTCTACACAATAATCATGACGTCAAGAAAGCTATGCCACTACTTCCAAGCCCACAAGGTCACAGTTGTCTCCGTCTTCCCTCTTGGCAAGGTCGTGAGAAACAAAGATGTTGCCGGCCGCATTACGAAATGGGTAGTCGAGCTAAGCCAGTTTGACGTCCACTTTGTACCACGAACAGCCATCAAGTCCCAGGTTCTCGCCGATTTCGTAGCCTATTGGACTATGCCTGAAAACATGTCAGACAGCTAGATCGACAACGAAACATGGACAATGGCGTTCGATGGCGCGCTCAACAGCCAAGGAGCAGGTGCGGGGTTCATCTTGACATCACCTTCGGGAGATCAGTTCAAGCATGCAATTCACCTCAACTTCAAGGTGACCAACAACACAGCCGAGTACGAAGGACTACTCGCTGGGATGAGAGCCGCAGCTGCACTTGGAGTCAAGCGACTGATCGTGAAAGGGGACTCCGAACTAGTCGCAAACAGGTGCACAAAGATTACAAATGCTCTAGCCCTGAGCTGTCCAAGTATCTCGCAGAAGTCAGGAAGCTGGAAAAAAGATTTGATGGGATCGAGGTCCGACACGTATATCACAAGGACAACATCGAGCCGGACGATCTAGCACGGCGTGCGTCCAGACGAGAACCACTCGAACCCGGCACCTTTCTGTACATCCTGACAAAACCATCAGTGAAAGAGGCAAACGACGAAGATAGCCCAGTAACCCCCGACATCAGCCCGGGGACTACAAAGGCAGAACGCGCCGTTGCCGACATCGAGACCACGGACGACTGGCGGACCCCACTCATTAAATTCATAAACAGCGACGAGTTGCCTGAAGACGACGCAGAAGCCAAGAAAATAACCCGTCAAGCAAAAATCTATTGTATGATCGGCAACGATTTATACAAGAAGGCGCCGAACGGGGTACTTCTAAAATCCATCTCGTCCGACGACGGCAAGCACCTCCTCCTCGACATACACGAAGGGGTCTGCGGGTCACATGCCGCCGATCGTACATTGGTCGGAAAAGCCTTTCGACAAGGATTTTTCTGGCCAACCGCCCTCAAAGACGCTTGCGATATGGTACAACGGTGTGAAACTTGTCAATTTCACAGCAAACACACAAAGCTACCAGCGCAAGCACTACAAACCATCCCTCTCACTTGGCCGTTCTCATGCTGGGGGCTCGACATACTCGGTCCATTCCCACGAGGACAGGGCGGCTACAGATTCCTGTTCGTGGCGATCGACAAATTCACCAAATGGATCGAGGCAACACCCACAGGAGAAATCAAGGCCGACAATGCAATCAAGTTCATTAAGGGGATATTTTGCCGATATGGATTGCCTCACCGCATCATAACGGATAACGGCTCCCAATTCATCAGCGCCAATTTTCAAGATTATTGCATTAGACTGGGAGTCAAGATATGCTTCGCCTCGGTTTCTCACCCTCAGAGTAACGGACAGGTCGAAAGGGCAAACGGCATAGTACTACAAGGGATCAAGACCCGTGTCTACGACAGGCTCATGTCACATGACAAGAAGTGGGTCGAAGAACTCCCCTCGGTACTATGGGCCGTGCGCACCACACCGACAACGTCCAACAAGGAGACACCCTTCTTCCTCGTGTACGGCTCAGAGGCCATGCTCCCTACCGAGTTACGACATCAGAGTACACGAGTACAGAAGCACTCCGACGAGGATCAAGCGGAACAGCGAAACGATGACGTGAACCTACTCAAGGAATATCGAGAACGGGTCGCCGTCAGAGCAGCTAGCTACCAACAGGCCCTTCGCCGATATCATGAGAAGCGCATCCGAGCACGCATACTTTCGATCGGCGACTACGTCCTCAGACGAGTTCAAAGCCAGGCAGGGCGAAACAAACTCTCGCCCAAATGGGAAGGACCGTACACGATCACACAAGTCTTGCGGCCAGGCGCATTCAAGATTGCAGACGGCGATGGTCGCGAGTTAGCAAATTCTTGGAACATTGACTAGTTGCGTAAATTCTATGTATAAGTCAATAGTGTCCATACTTGTAAGACATCTTACAACTTCAATAAAGTCTGTTTCAAGGAACAGATTTCAATCACAGTGCCCCTTCCCGATGATCCCTTACCCAGACGACACCTAGCATTGAAACCTATCCTCATGTCCCTTTACACCGTCTTGACAAGGCCTCCGAGGAACCTAAGGGAACTTCGGCTGGAGACGCCCAGAGCTGATAAGGCCTTGTCGGATCCTTCAGAGACGAAAGACCATGTAAGATCTGGTCGTGTAAGAGTTCTCGCCGTGCGTATTAACCAAGCCGTGTAATCGGAAATGGATTTTTCCAACTTCACGGCTGGGGGCTAGGATCAATGCTTATTCAACTAAGGCAAGTCGAGAGTCTAAGAGCCTTATCTTCCGAGAAGAATCCTCCGACGACAAGGCTGGGGGCTAGGAAGAGTGTATAACTCAAGTGACTGATCGAAGTCGCGAAGTGAGAAGACACTAGTGCACACCACATCCAGAGTAAGAAAGCTTAGTTAGATAGATTTCCCTTCTATTTCACAAGAATTCCTTACAAGTCGCAAAAAATTCCAAAATATATTATATTTTTCTTAAGATGTTTTGTCACAGATATACAAGCACTACCAGGAAGGCCAACGCCAGTCCATTGAATGGAAGATTTTCTCCGCTAGCGGAGCCATCGACTTTGCTAGGTTGTCTATCTCCGTAGGATTCCTCCGAGAACGGGAAAACCCTTCGTGAAGGAACTCGAGGTGCAACTGCGGATGATGATCTCGTATACACGCCAGCACGTGCCCTCCGGCGTATCGGCTCAAGCGACGACATTCCTGCTTCAGGGCCTCGTCGATACGCCCACCGATGCCTTCAAGCTGAGCACAAGTAGTCGGAACCAACTAAAAGTTTTACAGAACGCGATTGGTTAAGGGTTACAGACAAGCGGCGGCCCTACTCTTCAAAGAGCGGGAGGACAGACTCCCCCAGATCGCCGACCTCTTCCATCACATCCTTGCACGCGTCGCTAGCCGCCCCCTGATCCAGGATCTTCTGAAGATCGAGTTCAGGATGTGCCAGCCTGACACACGCAAGGACATGGCACGCCCCGATATAGATCCCGTTGGACGTCTCCTCTCCGATCCTGGCCGCGTGCTTGGAGGGGATCGCCTCCATCGCCGTCGCCAGTTCCGCAAGCGAAGACGTCAGCGAGAACTCGTCGGGATTCGCCGGGATGGTGGTCTTGACGCCGCACTCCCCGGCGAGCTGGTGCAGACCGGTGTAGGTGACCCGCAGCGAGCCACGGATCTCCGACAAGTTGTTCTCGAGCTCCGACATACGGCGCTCGAGCCCTTGCCGTTGTCGCTCGTTCCCGGCCACCAGCTCCCTCATCTTCTGGAGGTCCTCGCGAACCTCCGCCAAGTCGCGCGTCAGCCTATCGGCGCGCTCATTCGCTGCCGCCGCCGCCGCCCTCACCTCCGCGATCTCGCGACTAATGCCGCGAGCACCAGCCTCGAGGATGCGGCCCATCTCGACCTGGAGCTCTTCCCAGGTGAGGATGGCAGCCGGCGGGTCTCGACCAGCCGCGATATCACTGGCCGGGCCGCTGGGCGTCACCTCGCGGCTCCTGGGCACGACCACGACCTCGGTTGAGGCCACTGCAGGAGATGCGCTGGAGTTTGCTCCAGACCCATCTTGCGCCGCCTTCGCCCGCGCCCTACAAAAGACGGTCACGTCGGTCATCGCAACGAGACGATAAAATCTGATTAAGTCAAGAGCCTCAAATTTCGTCCACTTACTTCTCGTCGAGTGTCACCAGCCTCTGCCATCGCGGAGGCGGGAGAGACGCATCCGAGGCCTAAGTAAACCAAGCACGACATGAGGGCGACATTCTCCGACTACGTGAATCAATGACCTAGGAAGCTTACCGATGGAGTGGGCGTCTTCCGGCGGTTGCCGAGCACGGAGGAAAATTTCCTCCCCGACTTCGGAATCTTGCCGCCGCTGGTCGTTGTAGCAGCAGCGGCAACAGCCGCATCGGACGCCTCCCGGGCAACGTCCTCCTTCAACGAAGCCGCCGTCTGATGGTCCACGAGCGGCTCGATGACGTCAGTCAAGGGGAGAGCCTGCGCGACATGAAGTCACGATGCGGTCTAAGTATTGAAAGGGAAAAGACCGGCGACTACACTTACGTTGATCGCGGCTTCACGCTCAGCTGCCTCCCTCTTGCAAAGAGGGGTGGGGACGTTGCTCGCCGTCGTGGGACCGCTAACCATCACCTGGGCAACACGGTGTTCCACGGTTGCGCCGCTCAGATCTGCAGATCGAGAACCAAGTTTCGACAAGTCAAGAGGAATGCGCATAAAAGGAAAGGAACCCAAAATACAAGAAAAATACCTCGAGGAGAAACCCGGGTCGCGTCCTCCGGCCCAGAGTAGTAAAAGGCTGGATGGGCTCGAGCCTGGAGCGGCTGGATCCGTCTACCAATGAAGTCGGCAGCGACTTCATACCCCGACAACCCCCGTACTCGGAGGTCATCAATGATATCGATGAAAGATTGGAGGGATGGGGTCAAGGCGGGTTTGGCAGTCCAGGATGGAATCTTGTCTGGTTGCTCCTCAAGAACAATGAAGACTGGATCCGAATCTTCTATCTGAAGATAGAACCACCTCCCCCGCCATTTGCTGCGAGATAAGGGGCACTGGAAGGGGATGTATTGCGACTTCAGGCCATCCCGAAGTCGGAAACCGACACATCCGGACATCTTTTTAGGTTCCATCCAGCGCAACTCATAGTAAAAGCGAAAGAGGTCGAGAAATGGCTCTACCCCAATGTAGGCCTCACAGAGATGAGAGAAAATGCTAAGGAAGGCTATGGAGTTGGGGTTCAAATGAAGTAGAGAAAGACCATAGAAGTTTAGTCCTCAACCACAACTATGCGGCCCAGGACGGGTTCAGGTTCAGTACCTCTCGTTTCCCTCTCCATGGTCCCGCGACCGGGGAGAGCGCCCTCCTCTTGCAATTTCTTCAAGGACGCGCGGCTGGAGGTGGACTTGTCGAGATGTCCATTGCCGCGGGAGATCGCCGGAGAAGAAGCCGAAGCAGGCGAACCTAGGGTTTGTGTGGGAGCGGAGAAAACGAAGAACGTTTGGAGGCAGGAAGTTTCTCACAAACGCCGGACTCCAAAATGTATTCCCAAAACTCCCTTAAATAGGCGCACTACCGATGGTGCGCATTCCAAGGAAAGGAGAGAGGTAGCCGCCGGAAATTTCTAGGTCCGTTGCGCGAGGCGATTTTTTGGACTTCAATTTAAATTCACTCATAACCATTGGACTTCACATGGTGTTGTCGAACGCTCTTTGTCTCTACGGCCCTCACACCGAGATTGACCAGTCGAGAACGACAACAATTCCGACATCAGAAGTCGCGATTGGTTACATGAGTTCATTTAAGTTGAAGTCGGGGGCTACTGTCAGGGTTACGGATAAGGTATACCCTCTACCCTTGGATGTATGCTATACGGCAATACAGTATATCGGTGCATATACGGATATTCTCTGAACACGCTAAGGAAATCCATCACGAAGTCTGCCAATGGAAAGGTTACTACCTGTATAGGATTGGGTCGTTACTATATCGTGCAGGGTCCGGTGTCTCCGAGTCCTACTTGGAGACCGTTTGACCTGCGATATAAAAGGGAGCCCCCGGGGGAACTTAAGGCATCGAATCTCAGAGCCTACACAACAACCATAGCCTACGAAGTCGGAGACTACAGGAGCCAAGTCGCCAAGTGATCTAGTCAAATCAACTTGACTACGATCTCGTCGGTACCGCCGAGTCCTACTACTCCCTTTGTAATCTGTGGTTCTTTCCATATAATCCCATATCATCTGGATTAGGGCTATTACCTGCTAAGGGGCCTGAACCAGTATAGTTTTCGTCTCTTGTTTCCTTGATGTCGTATTACATAGATCCTCGTACCAGCGTACCCCAGTACCCTCTATATCCAGTCTACCGGTATCCCCCGTCGACATATATATCAAATTTAAGTAATATGTATATAGTACATATATGTAAACATACATAATTTTAACTAATATTGGGTATCTTGATCTCTTAATTAGTTATTTTTAACTACGTACAGTTGAGATATTAAATATACGTAAGAGAACCAGTGTATATACGCACCGTAGGTTAGCATATATAATATATTAAATATACATAAGAGAATCAGTGTATATACGCACCGTATATCATTGTTATGACATGTACAGTGTACTGCAAACTTTCAGCGAGTATTAGTTAGTATAGTTAGTTCATCATATTTAAAATTGGTGGGATTAATTTACAATTGCATGGTAGGATTGCTGGGCATTTTTCACCATTAACAACACTGAACAAGTTGAGCTTGACAAAATAGAAAAAACAGATATGGCATTAAGGAAATACATGGTCATCACATTCTCTCATGCCGGGTTATGAATATATAAAATGTTATATCGATCCCTCGTTTGGTCGATGCATTCGCAAGTATCGGGGCAATACTTGTCTTTGATAATGGATTGAAACACACAATGAAAAACAAGACAAAAGAAAAACATTGTAAAAGACAAAAACACGAAAAATAATTGAATGTGATGCTTCCTTTGAAAAAGCGTATCCATAGCAAGAACAATTCTCAAGCCGCGCTATAAAGAATATTTCCTGCCTATACAGGATTAATCACAATAATTTGAAGAGCTATGTGCGCAAGCATGCAACTCGTACAAGCATGCTGACTATGCATGCAAGCAAGCTGGTGCTTCTTTTCTGCCATCCACGTTGCCGCGGCAACGACGATTGGATGGCAGGCAGGCCGGAAGCCTTCGACCTCCAAGCATGGCGAATTGGCGATGATAGCAGGGGAGCATGCTGTAGGAACCATGCCGCCAGGCCGGAAGTAGTCGACCTCTACGGATGGCGATGGCGGGCAGGAAGATGCTCGCGGACAACTAGCAGTGGTGACAACGAAGAAACTCACGAACTTCCAACGGCGCAACGGCGTGGGGGACGAAGGTTGCGGAGGACTGGGTACGGCGATGAAGAAGCTCACGGACGAACATCGATAGAGCTTGCGAACGACTGCTGGTGGCGGTAACGAAGAAGCGCGCGGACGTCCGGTGGAGCAACGGCGCGGCGACGAAACTCGAGTACTTAATTAAAAATAGAATACCGTCGACAAGTATATATAATGATAGGAAAGCTAAAACAAATCAGTATTGATGGGAATAAATCAATTACACCGAAATTAGTGGCTTGATTTTTGTACGATTTCAAAATTGGAAACACGATCACGTTCACTTTGGAAAGTACCTGCATGCAAACATATATGGAAATATATGCATGCGAATCATACGGGGATAGAAAAAAAGGAAAGGTGAGTCAAACCAGATCTTGAGTATTTCTTATCGGATTACACCCGTTAATAACTTCTAATCTCATGTTATGAGTAGCACGGATCTTAAAACATCCTGGATGGTGGATGATTTTAGAGCCCATACTCCATGAAGCACTAAATAATTTTAATATATATATATATATATATGAAAATTATATATATATATATATATATATATATGTATATGCTTCATCCTTTGTAAAATATAACAATCTTATAACAAATTAGACATAAAAATCCGATCCGGATAGAGGGATTATATCATTTTATTTCCCAAGTATGCCTGCCAGCATTGCCAGCAAGGGCAACACATAGACCAGCATTTATCACAAGAAAATAAAATGCACTGGTAGTTGTGTCCATCACTCCATTGCCATGGATCCAACACCAAATCCTTGAGCGGTAGGGCACACAGTTCCCTTTCATGGCTACCTTTATTGCTGACAGTGTCGCGATCAGGCCGTCGCTATCCCCAATCTGCTGACGAGAACAAATAATGCCACGGCTTCTCCGGCTAAAGTCGCATGAACCACACTGTACTTGACTCGTGATGTGTTTTTTTCCTTCCATTTCCATCGTGTCACCTGATCGCTCTCGAGGCTTTCGTGTGTCTGGTGAGTTTTGGCCCAACACGCCAGGCCATTCCTCGCCGTTGAAACGTTGAATGCGCCTTTTTTTTTGGTTGAAACTACGAAAAGTAAACAAATACTGTAATTGAAAAGTACACTTAAAAAAATTTTAAATTTCAAACTCTTTTTCAGTTTTGCATATCTTTTTAAACCTCAAACTCTTTTTAATTTGTAATCCACTACGACTTCCAAACTCGAGTGATCATTGATCGAAGAGCTGAGATTCTATACCTTAAGTCACATGACTTTGAGTTACTAACACGGGTTTTTTTTTTCTATGTTCTCAATCAAGGTTTAACTTTTCGATTTCAAAGTAAAAATCGTTTCTCATCGGTTTATTAAAATCTGACCGAAAATCAGTAAAAACCAACGACTCTCGATCAACACGGTACGAAAACCGATTAATACATACCGATTGATTTTCACGAACCGATGATACCTAGCGGTTTCACGGCGGCTGACCGATTTTCGCGAAATTCCATCGGTGGTTTCGTGAACCCTCGTAGGCTCGTACCCACTCCGGCCGCGGCGGGCCGAGGCCACCTCGGGCGTCGAGCGGGGGCGGTCACGTGCCGGGCACTCGACTCGCGCCTCCTCCTTCTCCCCCGCTCGCTCTCGCCACCGCCACCACCTCGGCTACCTCTCCCGTCTCTCTCTCTCTCGCTCGCCTCCGCCTCCATTGCTCGCCGCGGGAGCGGGCGATCGCGGGCATCGCGCGCGGCCAAGGGGGCGGGGGATCCCCGCCGGCCGGTTCGTCGCGGGAGGCCCCCGATGCCGGGCCAGACGTACAGCCGCCTCGGCAGCATCGGCGGCGCGCCGTCCCCGCCGCCGGCGCCACCGGCTGTGGCGGCGGCGGCGTCCCTGCAGCGGGGCGGGGGCGGAAGTGGGAGGAGGACGCCGGGTAAGGGGGGCTCGGCGTCGGCGGCGGCGGCGGCGGCGGGGTGGACGGGGGTCGGGTGCGGCTGCGCGGCGAGGAGGGCGGCGAGGGCGGTGCTCGCGGCGCTGCACCGGAGGCAGGCGGTGTTCCTGTTCGCGCCGCTGCTGTACGTCGCGGCCATGCTGCTGTACATGGGGTCCATCCCGCTCGACGTCGTGCCGCGGATCATCGCACGCCCGGCGCCCGGGTCGGTGTACCGCAGCCCGCAGCTGTACGCGCGCCTCCGCGCCGACATGGATGCCGACAACTCCACCGACGCGGTCAGTGGCTCCTCCTTGCAGGTTTACTGCTGTGTGTGTGTATTTCAGTTGCAATGTAGCACAAATGTCTGACCATTATGATGATTAGCTGTGTCTGCTCCTGTAATGTTCGTATTGGTTTGGTGTAGAGAGTGTTTCAGTTAACTGAGATTTTGTTTGCTCTTTCGCAAATTTATGTTGTTGCGAGGTGACAAGGACAGCTAATTTTATATCAAATCTGAAAATGGACGACTTAAGCTTGCACTGACAAAATTCTCAGCCCTTGCAAGGCCATGGATTGCCTGACTAAGAATTGTTTATTTTCTTCTACCCTTCCACTTGTTCTAAATTGCTTGGTGGGTAGATTACTCTTCATCAGCTGTCATGAAATGACTGAGTGAGGAATCAAACTAGAACTAAGTGGGTGTGTATTCTGTACCCATCTTATATGATGCAATACTTATGCAAAGGATCTTCAGTAAAGCATGTTAGTTAGAGTGGTGTACAAGAACATTCTTTTTCATGTATTTGCAGATGTTTTCCTTTCCTATTTCAAATTAACTGTAGCAATGGTCACTTCTTATTTACTTTTGTGCTATTTCCATCTTTGGTTGTTTCACTCGTACTGATATTTTTCTAGCTTGCAACCCTGTGGAGGTACAAAGGCAGTCTCTGGCGACCTTGCATAAACAATGCTACCAATAGTATGTCATTTACTGGACTTAACCTTCTCTTTTCTTTATGGAACAAGAAACAGTGGGTGTTAAAGTTTGCCCATGTTCCTGTTTTCTAAAATTGCTTATTTTTCCTTCGGGAATGTTTTTAATGTAATCCAATGAGTTTTACTTGTTATTTTTCCATAAACATATTACACTTATGATGTCACATAATTGGGTAATTGGGTAACATAGAAAGAGTTAGCTTATGAGGAATTTAGATACTTTTGAACATGTTCAACGCATGATTATATCTCCCTTTTTTTGGCAACTTCCATGCCATGTGGGTGGGTGCCTTTTTTACACAATTGAATGCTGACAGTATTTCATGTTACCACCTTACAATCTTTTTTTTTACTTTTTTATTAGGTCTGCCTGAATCAAATGGATACATATATATTGAGGCAAATGGTGGTTTGAATCAACAAAGGACATCGGTAATTGCTTCTCCTCAGCAGTTCATTCCTTCCAACAGTTTACATTCGTTCTCGCCATGCCTTTTGTTTGTCTATCTTGAGTTACTCACTTTTGTTTCACTTGTGTTTTTCTTTCTGGTTTTCAGATATGCAATGCAGTTGCTATCGCCGGTTTCTTGAACGCCACTCTTGTTATCCCAAACTTCCATTTCCATAGTATTTGGAGGGATCCCAGGTATTTTCTTATTAGACTTAGCAGTTAGCACCTGAAAATCTCATGTCACGTAAAACTGGCATGACAGAGTTGGACCATCTCATGAATTAAAAAATGCCATACACTAATCACCTTCTAATAGCAGAGAATAAAATAATGATTGCATGCATAACAAAGGATGTAGGAGGTGTTAACAGAATGTAAATGCGTGCTTGCATGGTTGTCAACTTGTCACATTGTCATCTGCACTAGTTCTCCCATTCTATGGCTGCATATTCTTAAGAACATATATACAAATTTGTAGATGTGCAGAGTGACTTGTACATGACTGCACAGGTATCACATAAAAAGGCCAAAGTTTGTAATGGTTGTTTCTTAGTTGTCTGTCATATCAAGTACTGTAAGAGTTATTCTGGCAGTTCTAAAAGTATGTGATTAATCAATTCTAGCAGACACATTGGCTGACTTGTTTGTTGAATGGATGTAGCTTTGGGTCACCTGTTGCAAACTTGCATTCTTATCAAGTTCTTTAACGATCATTTTTTTTTGGAAATGAATTCAACTGTTCTATACACTTAGTACACGTTGATCTATATGACTGAAGAAAGTAACATCTATGGTTATTAGAAATCGATGCTTATGGTAACAAAAAAAAACAGTTACTGATATATCCTTTTGGATACAGCACATTCAGCGATATTTATGATGAGGCTCACTTTGTAAAATGTCTTCAAAATGATGTGCGAGTAGTTGAAAAGGTGCCTGATTTTATAATGGAGCGATTTGGCCACAATCTTAGCAATGTATTCAATTTCAAGATAAAGGCTTGGTCCCCTATTCAATACTACAAAGATGCTGTTCTTCCTAAGTTGATTGAGGAAAGGTGAGATAGAAACTAATCCAGTTATTTATTTAATGACTTAAACTTACATATGCACCCGATTTTCCCCAATATTCTCACTTGGACCAGGCCGGCCCAATGCCCGCAACATTTTGGACTCACTTGTTTATTATTGTAACATGTAGATTTCGTTTTGTCTTTATAATCTTAGATGTAGTTAACATAACCTCATTATATGATTACTATAAAAAGAGTATAAAACTTAGAGAAACAGCGACAGGGAATCACCAAAGAAAGTTGATTCAGACATCCCACCACATAATTTTGTTTTTACTCAATGTGGTATTGACCTGTAATTATTTAGTGTAGGGCATCCTAATATTAACAGTTTTCACTCACCTATAGTGTGTATCATCTCTTTAACCCATATCATTAAATTTGTCCTAGTGGGATTCCAGAATCTTGGATATCAGCCATAGGAGTTTGAGTCACCATTCTAAAGAATGTTAAATTGGTTACAGCTTGATGGCCTGATGCTTCTCTCTACATCTAGGTGGATCAATAAATTATGAAATTTGTAGAGTTAATAGCAAAGGACTGTTTCCCTGTTTACGTAGATACGTAGTCAAGATAATGTGGAATTTTGCCTGATGCTGTTTGTTTAAAAAGTGACATCTTTTACTACTATGCAAAGCGCAGGCTCATCAGGATTTCACCCTTTGCGAACCGGCTGTCATTTGATGCCCCTCCAGTTGTTCAACGGTTGAGATGCTTGGCTAATTTTGAAGCTTTAAAATTTTCCAACCCAATTGCGACTCTATCTGAGACCTTAGTCTCTCGAATGAAAGAAAAAAGCACGGCGAGCAATGGGAAATACATCGCGGTGCATCTTCGTTTTGAGGAGGTTGGATTCTTTCCTAGAAGATTTACCTATCTTTAGTAGCGGAGGTATCCACTAACTGTTTCCTTGCAGGATATGGTTGCCTTCTCATGTTGTGTCTATGATGGTGGTGATGAGGAGAAGAAGGAAATGAATGCAGCCAGAGAAATAGGTTGGAGAGGGAAGTTCACTAAGCGAGGACGTGTAATAAGACCAGGAGTGATAAGAATGAACGGAAAATGTCCACTCACACCTTTGGAGGTACTACTATGTCTAATAGCAGAAATACTGCCCGTAGTGGAGTTTTAGAACTTTTGTCTCAATCTCATTCTGCTGCTCCATGCTCTACTCATTTTCTTTTCACCCATAACATCAATTTAATATAGGAACACTGCAGGATTTATCAGGAAGATTTACTTGCTTATGTTACAATTTTCAGGTTGGGTTAATGCTTCGTGGAATGGGTTTCAGCAATAATACTGCAATTTTTTTGGCTTCTGGAAAAATTTACAGAGCTGAGAAGAACATGGTTCCTCTTCTTGAAATGTTCCCTCTCCTACAGACAAAAGAAACTTTAGCATCTGCTGAGGAACTTGCTCCATTTAAGGTGTTGTGGTTGTTGCAACTTTTCTTTGTGTGGTTCTAGATTTTGTTCTATTCATTACTCTAAAAGGATTTGTGGTTGCCAGAATTTCTCCTCGAGGATGGCTGCTATTGACTACAGTGTTTGTGTCCATAGTGATGCTTTTGTGACTACACAAGGTGGGAATTTCCCTCATTTCCTTATGGGTCACAGGAGATACTTGTATGCTGGGCATTCAAGGACAATTAAACCAGACAAAAGAAAACTAGCCATACTATTTGACAATCCACGTATTGGGTATGATGTTGTGCCGTGCATTTACTTTTATGTACTTTTTTTTTCAGGCCGTATAGCATTTTCTACGCTATAAACTTCATGTTGATAGTCAATTTTCTCTGTTTCTCTGCAGATGGAAATCATTGAAACGGCACTTGCTTAATATGAGAACACACAGTGATGCTAAGGGGGTTGAAATGAAAAGGCCTATTGAATCCATATACACCTTTCCCTGTCCGAACTGCATGTGTCGCTTGAACAGAACAGAAAATTCTAAACACAATCAAACTAGATAGCATCTCAAGTGCCATTTCAGTGGACTAACTTTATTCTTTCTGGCTTCATGGTATAACTGGTTCTGGTTCATTACTTCAGTGAGCATTACCTTACCACATCATTGTACAGTAACCCATTCTTTTCCGGTGACAGTTTTTTCTCTTTGTCCTTGAATCATAGTCCATCCTGGAGCTAAGAACTAACAATACATTTTCTCATTAGCATTCAACAAACAGATCTGACACCTGTAGAGCTGTAGTTGTAGTCAGTGAAATATCAACCGGTTTGATGTAGTACTAACCCTTGTACATGTGTCTAGTTGACAATATGATGTATGATACTATACAAATTTTGAATGGACAACAAGTATTTGTGAATTTGATTTTTGTTTTTTCTATCTTGCTCAAAAAATGGCAGCTACCACCATTTTCCCCCTTTGTGTTCTATAGCTAGGTCTTCTCCTCTGTTGCAACTTTGTCTGACACTGCACTATTTTCAACTGAAATAGCAAGATGCTCTACTTGATTATCTCTCATGTTGACCCAAAAATACTATCATCTCACTTTTATATACTTGTCAAGCTGCTTGGTGATGAGAATCTCTGAAAGATTACCCCAATTGATCAAGTTTTTATCATCTGTTCATCTTCTGCACAAGGTAAACCATTCCTTCCTTGTTTGTACATGTATTCTGAATACTTCATTGAGTTCATTCTGTTGTAGTAGGACCGAACATTTAACTTTGGCAGAGCCAGCAGCAGGCTTTGGTCACTGAAGTCTGAAGGTGGCTCACATGCAAGACCGTTGGTGAGCAATGGGAATCTGGGTCTGACGAATACTCGTTCATATTAAACGACAAGTCTTGACGAAATGAAGCCAGTCTGCCTGCCAATGAGCTCAACATGTCTGATTTTAGCTTCCCTTTCCTTTTTTTTTTCTTAAAAATGGCAGATTTAGAGTAACCCTTTTCATCGTCCTTTCTTATCAGCATCCTATTTTTGGGGAGGCGCATAGTTCATGGAGGTACTCCCAACAAGGCTCGCTGTGCTCAGGCTTATCCGAATGATGCATTTGGCTACGCCCGCCTTCATGGTGAGAAAAAAAGGTTTTCCTTTCCTCTTGCCTTTCACGTGCTTTGTTTCGTCCCCCCAAAGAAATCTCTCTATCGGCAGACAAACAACTGAAGCCTGCATTAAAAAAGAGCAAAATTCATTAGCCAAAACTATTCTTCCTAGGTGCCTTTTTCCAAAATGAATTTAGTCTAGATCTCATGCAAGTACTGATCTGTAGGTCCTGGGCAGTTTAATGAAGGCGTTCTGGCTCTTTTTTTTCTTTTTACCTGCCTTCTATTGGGCTTAGATGTTTGATATTTCGTTACATAAGATATAGTGGGTAAGAAATGGAATCCGCTCTTCATGAAACACAAACTGCAATAGCAAATAGGAGACGGATTTTTTGTCTTGCACTCTTACCTGATTCTTGATTCTTCCATGTAGAATGCGCGGCATAATCTGATTAGGGATAATTACTACTCCCATTGCTTGCTTTCCTGGACACACTCTTCAAAGATAACAAAGCATTTTTACCGTAAAGCTGCACTTTTGCATCATTTTGCCTGCATACTTATGTCAGTCCCATGTTATGTAATCACCAATCAGACCCACAAAAGATTCTCCTTTCTACTAGTTGTCCAGAAATGACGCAGTCCTCAACTAGTTCTTGCTCTTTTCTCGACGTCATCCGATGGCCATGGAGGTGGCGGAGCTGCTGAATGCCTGAACCGGATCAGCCAATGTCCGGATTTAGTAAAACCGAAGAGTGAGCCTACCATTTTCATACAGAAGCGAGTAAAACGACCCAACTAACACGCCTACCTGTCAGTGGGCCCCACCCCGCACTGGACCCACCTATCATTACCAAACTTTTTCGCCAAAAAAAAAAGAAAAGAAAAACCTGCGTCGAGGCTGGCTGGCGCTCGTCGCTGCTACTACTACAGGCCAAGCCACCCACCCTCGCCCCGACGCCATTAATTTCCCCAAAGCACAAATCACAACACGCGGCACGAAAACTTTGCACTGAAATCGATTCGAGAAAACAAAATTCTAAACAGAAAAAACCTACTATTGATTTTTTTTCTTCGTGAAAAAATAGAGCAAAAAAAAAAAAAATATTCCTTTCCGCTCGGCTCGGGTCACCTCCCCACATCACCCAACACGAGCTCACCACCACCACCACCTCACTCCCCCCTCCCCCACTCTTCCCGAGTCGGTCAGTATAGTGAGCTGAGCTCCCCTCCCTCCCCCCACCCACTGTGGCGGCGAGATGCGGGGACGACAGATCCATCCTCCTCCCGTCGCCGCTGCCGCCTCCTCCCGCGTCGTCGTCGCGGCGGTGGCCGCGCTGCTGCTCGCCGCGGCGCTCCAGCCGCTGCCTGTCGCGTCCGGGGTGGACGTGGCGGCGGTGCTCGCGGCGTTCCCGGACCTCGCTGGCTTCGCGCGGCTGCTCGCGTCCAGCCCGGTGGCCAGGGAGCTCGCCGGGAGGTCGTCGCTGACGCTGCTGGCCGTGCCGAACGGGAACCTCCCGCAGTCGCCGTCGGCGTACGCCGCGGCGTCCGGGGCCGACCTCGCCGACGTGCTCCGCTACCACGTCCTGCTCGAGTACCTCGCCCCCGCCGACCTCCGCCGCCTGCCGGCATCCGGGAAGCTGGTCACCACGCTGTTCCAGACCACCGGCCGCGCCCCCGCCGACCTCGGCGCCGTCAACGTCACCGCCGCGGGGTCGTCCCTCGCCGTCGTCCGCTCGCCGGCGCCGTTCCCGGGGTCGAACGCCACCGTGCTCGGCGCCATCACCGCCGTGCCGTACAACCTGAGCGTGCTCGCCGTGGACGGCCTCATCGTGCCGTCGGGCTTCGACCTCGCGGCGTCGGAGTCGCGGCCCCCCACCGCCGTCAACATCACCAAGGTCCTCGCCGACGCGCGGGCCTTCAACGTGGCGGCGTCCATGCTGGAGGCCTCCGGCGTGGCGGACGAGTTCGAGGCCGACGAGCGTGGCGCCGGCATCACGGTGTTCGCCCCCACCGACGATGCCTTCGCCGGCCTCCCCGCCGGCGACCGCCTCCAGTCCCTCCCCGCGGAGCGCAAGGCCGTCGTGCTCCGGTTCCACGTCCTCCACTCCTACTACCCGCTCGGCTCCCTCGAGTCCATCGTCAACCCCGTCCAGCCCACGCTCGCCACCGAGTTCACCCAGGCCGGCCGCTTCACCCTCAACATCACCCGGGCCAACGGCTCCGTCGCCATCGACACCGGCGTCGTGCAGGCGACCATCACACGCACGGTGTTCGACCAGAACCCCGTCGCCGTGTTCGCCGTCTCCAAGGTGCTCCTCCCAAAGGAAATGTTCAGCCGCAGCGACTCCGCCATCGTCGCCGTCGCCTCGGCCCCCCCGCCGGCCGCGCTGCCGGCGGAATCACCCGAGAGCGCGCCGACAAAGCTATCGTCGCCGCCGGCGCTGCGCGACACCGCCGGCAACGCGAACCACACGGCGGCGGCGGCGGCGGTGGCGGCTGCGGCGGCGACGACGAAACCGACAATTGGCCGGTGGTGTATAGCATTGTTGTATCTACTACTACTACCACTACTGCTACCTCTGGTATGAGATCCGGTTCGTTTGCTTGTCCATTACCATCCTTGTTGAGCTCGAATTTTTGCTTTTCTTTTTTCTTTTCTTTTTTTTTGTTATAACCTGTACACTGGGGAAGGGGAGAAGTTTGAGAAGAGGTGAATTCAGATTGAGCTGCAAAGCAGCATTATTATTTTTTTCGCTTTCTTTTTTTTCTTTTTGTTCTTACCAGCTGCTTCATGTTGGCAAAAGGGAAATAATAGTACTAGTAATGTACCATCCTGTAAAGATCCAATCGATTCCATGTTCATGTTGTGCCTGATGCTTCATCAAATTCATCCCCATCTTTTGCTTGGAAGATTTGCATGGGGTTGGGGAAGAAGGTGGTGAAGTGACCGGGGAGGTGAGGGGAGAGGAGGAGTAGGAGGGTGGGGGGGGGGGGGGGGTGGCAGTGAGCTGGCTGGGTAGGGGACGCCGCGGCCGTCAGGCCGGCGTCAGCGCTGCCCCGTTAGATTCGATCGCCTTTTTTTTTCCCCTCTGCTCGCGTCGTCGCGCTGGCCCTTCCCTTGCCCTTCTGGCACTTGTTGCGTCTGCTTCTTGTCTCCCTGCCACGTCACCGCCCGGCAGGAATTCCACCGGAGCTAATAGCCCCAGGAAGCTGATCGGACGGCTGTGATGCAACCCTGGTAGTAGTACTAGCATGCATCTACATGTGAAACGTGTGCACTCTTCAGCTGTTAATGTAAGCTGTAAACCTGTAATTTAATAGTAAGAGATACTACATCCGTTCTAAAATAAGTTTATTTTTCACACATATCATATATATATATACTAATATATAGTAATATAAAATAAAAAATAGAATATTTCTACTTCATCAAATCTCAATTCAATATTCATTATTTTATCTACTTCAAAAACAACTAGCCATTTAGTTGTGCTTTGCGTGACTCTGAGCATTAGCATAACCTACATATATAATTAGGCCATTGATCATGACAATAATTGAAGGGGTTTTGTAAGTATGTTAATTTCTTCGTTCTCAAATATACTCCATTAATTCCTATATGTAACTAGTTTGTTTAGTAAAGAGTAGGATTAAGGAGGAATGATTTGTTTCAATCACTTACTATCAAAATTTAAACTGCTCCAATTGGCTCTTTCCGAACATCTGATTGGCTAAAAATGTTTAGATATGCATTGAAATTTGTTTCCTAGAAATGCTTATATTTGTATATAAAATTTGAATGATAGAAGATACTTATTTTGGGAATGATGCAGTAGCTAGATATGTAAATGGTGGAATGTTGTAATTGATTGACATTAAAAAGAAGGCGAAGAAATTAAATAGGATATGACCATGTTAGTTAAGATGAGGGAGCAGATGTAGAAATAGCTATATTTTACGATAAATTTTGAATGTTAAAGGCACCTATATTTTAAAACGGAGACATCAAAAAAACATTTAGTGCTCCTAAGTCCTGGGTGTATGTGTGTGTTCATAGGGATTGTTTTAAAATAAAATTGGTACATAGCGGATGCTGCTTAGCTGTTGTGTGTTGCTCCAATACCAAGCAAAACAAGTGTATAACAGAGTATTTACATGTACACTCTTGTACATTATTGATATAAACTTGCATATAAATTCAGTATAAATTTATGGCTAAGGCTTCATATTTTTTTTCCTTTATTTAGTCATGAAATTAATTAAGCAAACATATATATAGTGTAAAAAGACTTCTTTTTAAACGGCGGTATTAAAAAGACTAAGCACATGAGTTCTCTGCTTTTTGAGATCTTTAGTCTAGGAGCATCCGGATTGGTCCAACATGTTTCCATTGTCATATATGAGCATGATGATCCAACGGTGCATTCTTATTTACCAGTTCATCCAATGGTCCTTACCATTGTAGATGATGATGTGGGTCATCCTCCTTTCAGAAAGCTTGTTGCTTCCATATATTTAGACTATTGCTATGTCATAAATTTCGATGCAATGATTACTTTAAAAATGAATTTATTTTAAGATAAATGAAAGGGGCTAAAATTGAACTCATTACGGAAAGGAGGTAGTATTTACAGTACTTATCCTAAAGCAATGTGTTCCAAGTAGTCAACGGAGGGGGCTAACATAGTCAGTCGATGTTACTCCTAAGTACCAGCGAGTATGGGTTTGCCTAACATCCGTGAAGACAAGATGCTTCTTAGTTCAGTGTGAGCTGGTGATGTTTTGGGTCCATTCGCCGTGAAATGTCGCGTGGTGGTGGCGCGAGAAGACTTGTAGTCTTGCAGTCTTGCGAGGGTTCGCGCCCGGGCAGTGCATATGCTGTGATATGCATATGCGTGCTGTGGCCCCCCGCTTTGCCGCCGTGTGCCAGCCTCGCATGTGCTCTGCTTTCAGGCACCGGCTGACTGGTAGTACCCAACCTAATTTAGGACCCTTTTAAATAGGAGAAATAAAAAAGCGAAGGGATAGGAAAAATATAAAATTTTGATAGGAACGTAAATACTTCACATAGAATTGCAAAACGCATAAAAAACACATAAATGATCGTTTGATCTGCATGAAAAACGCAAGAATAAGATGAGAAATATAGAAGGAAAATTTTCAAAAGGTTAGAGCACTTGCTAAGTTCCCTCTAATATTCTTTAGATGATTGTCCATTCCATAGGAATTTTGTTGGACAGAATAGGATTCAATCCTTTGTTTTAAAGGTCTTCATAGAAATTTTTTCTACAGGATTAAAATCCTGAAAATTTCTATGTTTTTCCTACAAATCAAATTTCTATGTTTTTCCTACAAATCAAAGGCCCTAGTACTGATGGTTTATGATCTCAGGGTTCAGAAACCTGAAAACCCCATGCCAATTGATGGAACACAAATTGTGGCGTGTCTATTGAAGTTGTCAAGTTGAGTGAATTCCGTGTATCTCGAAATTTTACCCAAAAAGTTACTACTAGTAGCTAGCTAATGGGTAAAGGCGGACGATTCATTTAGCTCATTTGGAGTTCAACGCTCCTCACGTAGAAGTTCCCAAGTTGTAAGTGGACTGTAGTTGTTTTTCATTTACAAGTTGTAAGTGTACATTATTTTATTTAATTGCGCTGGTCAATATTCAAAATGGAGAACTCTGGTTTGATATCACATTGTGATACATTCTTCAATCCAAAAGCTTAAACTGATGAGCAAATATTGACAAATCAATCATACTTGTTAGGAATGGAGGAGATTTTGTAGAATTTTCACATCGATCAGTAATGAAAAAAAGGGAAGGTATATGCAGTTTGGACCTTTCTCTTTCGCCAACGAGTTCTCGCGGTGATTAGTACTTTTATTTCATGATATATGTATCCTCGCTGCACGCAGGAGGCCTCATTTGGAACTGGGAATTTTAGAGAATTTTTGCGGTAGTTTAACTTATCATATACTCCCTCCATCCAAAAAGAATCAACCTGACCCCTCCTAGAACAATGTATCTGGATAGAAGGAGCCTCATTTGGAACTGGGAATTTTAGAGAATTTTTACGGTAGTTTAACTTATCATATACTCCCTCCGTCCAAAAAGAATCAACATGACCTCTCCTAGAACAATGTATCTGGACAGAAGGAGCCTCACTTGGAACGGGGAATTTTAGGCAATTTTTACGGTAGTTTAACTTATCATATACTCCCTTCATCAAAAAAAGAATCAACTTGACACCTCCTAAAACAATGTATTTGGATAGGAGGAGTCACATCTCCTTATAGGTTGATTCTTTTTGAAATGGAGGGGATACTCAAGTTCAGCAAAATCCATATGTGTTCCGAAAGGAGTTTTTTTTTTTTTTCCGGGACTGAAAGGAGCTTCGAATCTGTTTTACTGGAGGTTTCCATGACCGTTGACCGTTCTTCATTTCTTTCCAGACAAGAAGACTACGGTGTAGTTATCACTGTCCAGTCCTCTCCTCGCTGTAATCTGATACTTTTAGTAGTACTGCACAACAGTAAGTGTCTCTTTCAGCACTGTTCTATCACGTCTGTGAGGCTGCTTTTCTCGTGCTACAAACCGATCCGAGGTGCAGTTGACATTAGCACTGCCATGCCATGCCATGCCACGCAGGATCAGGATGTGACTCCGATACGCGTCCTCATCATAAACAGAAGTCAAAACATACGTACATATACATCCATGGATACGTAAATAGATACTACATATATGATATACGGCCTATTTGGGCTTTCTCGTGCTTGGTTTTAGCTGGGAGCCTGGGAAGCCGTCGCAATTGGGCAAGTACGACTGCACGGGGTGCAGCCTTGCAGGTATACCCTACATCCTAAAATAAATTCATTTCGCGTGCTTCTATGTCCCTATCCTCTTTTTTAAGATTATAAAAAAAATTAAAAATTAAGTCACGCATAAAGTATTTTTCATAAAATATAATAACAATTAAAATATTAGTTATAAATTTTCTTTAAATAAGACACAGTCAAGAACACAGAAACATACTAATGTATTTATTTTGGGATGGAGGGCGTATTTTTATTTCCGTATGGGTGGTCACGTGGTGTATAGGGCCAAAGCAGGTGCCATAATAATAATTGTACTACTGGATTATAAACAGCTAGCGTACACCATGTCTCGCTCACGAAATGATTTAGGGGTTCACAGCTCAAACCCAGCGGCCTACTACTACACCAGTAATGGGGATGACTACTAGTCAGTCCGTGCCTACTGATCAGTACCACTACTACTGTGTGCCCAGTGCCCGTAAACAAGAAGAGTAGTGCCAAAGGATATTACTGGTCAGTTGCAGGTAAGCATAGGCATATTGTGCAGTGGTATACTTGATGCTTGCAAGTTGCAACAGATTGTTCGCTCTTCTGTCTGTCTCTCCGTTTCTCTGGGGGTAGAACGGACGCTAATCCTAAAACAATTTTTTTTTTTGGACCAAGCACAGATGTTTAAGTACACGTTCTGACGATGGAAAACCATAGCTGGTGTGTAGCTCATTTCTTGATTCTACCAAGGCACAGAATCTAGAAAGACAGTCGGTTGAGATTCGTAGTGGCTAACATAGATGTTTGATTTTAGAGAAAAATCCATGTATGTCCCTGATACATTGCACAATTCCTTTTATACCTCTGAATTTTATTTATTCCTTTACATTCCCTCAAATTTTAGTTTGGACTTCTTCAGTTAGTTGACCGTTAAATTCTTAATAAAAAGTCTATTTTACCCTTTAACATAAAGAAACATATATAAATTTATGAAGTATATTATTGGAGTATAGAAAATTTTTGTAGTATGAGTTTGTTATGCGAGATATTATTTACGATAAAATTTAGTTTTAGATATAAAAAGAATAATAATTATGAATAATAATAATTTTTAAAATGTATAAATAGCATATTTTTCTTGATTGTAGTACAACAACATATTTTTATAAGACAAATCTATTTATTTGCTACATAAACATTTTTTAATAACTAATAAATAAATATTTTTAATGACATGTCTACAAAATTTGCCGCAAATAATATCTCACATAATAAACACATAATTATAATAATCTCATACAATAAGTTTCTACCCTCTAACAATATACTCGATAAATTTATGTTTCTGTGTACCCAAAAGCAAAATGGAATTTTTTTTATAGAAATTCAACAGTCAACTTGTGATCAACTAGATATGTAAGGGATCTAAACTAAAATTCAGAGGTAAATAAGAAAATAAGCAAAACTCGAGGGCACAAAAAAGATTGGGTAAAATTTCAAGTACACATGAGATTTTCTCTTGATTTTACGCGCGATCATGTCTCCTCAAGCACCTCAGATTGAATCGAAGTGATTTGACGGCCCATCAATGAAGTACAGTACAAAGGCCTCGGCTCGAGAAAAGCACAACGAGAAAGCCCAGTTCACATTTCCCTGTCCCTGATCAACAGGTGGCCCACCTCTCTAATGTCCCAAAAAGAATAAGTCTATTCTGCCTCTCTTGTGTCTTCCTCCATGCTTAATTAAGTCCCAACAGTAAAACCGGATATAATCTTCCCTGTAATTGAAAACCAGTGCAAATCGAATTTTTTGGTGATTTAGGAAGCGTTTTTTTTGCTGATGTGGCAAGTTGACCACGATTGACACGCTAAGTCAGTGGGGGAGGGATGGGGGGGCACATGTCAGGGACTCTATCTTCTTCCTATGTAGGTAAATCAAGGAGGTGGGGATGCGTGGGATCCACCGGTCGACTATGCATCTGCTTCTTCTACTACTCTCCTTTTCTCCTCCTCGCTCCACTCAAACGTGGACATATGGCACAGTGATGGCAACGCGAAAAGGACATGAGCGATGGGCAGTGCGAGTCTTAGAGAAGAGGCCCTCGAATTAGCAAAGAGAAGTGGTTGGTGGAGCAGCACTCGGTGGGGACGAATTGACCCATAAGGACAGAATGTGCAGTTACTATGCGTTGCTCACTAACCCGCGAAGTGTACCCGCGGCGTACATATGGGAGAGCCTAACGACGAGATCATGTTCGAGTTCATGCTGCTGATCCAGGAACAATGTCGAGCGCCTCCTCCCGAACATCCGCGTCCTGCCCCTTTGGTGTTGCGGGAGGTGATGTCCCCATCGACCAAGCCACTGGATCGTGGGCGCACCTCTACTTCCCCCGACCTCGATGGCTGCGGTGGCGAGAAGAAGCTACTGCTCATTGTCTCTGTACGACCATGGCGACACCTCGTCGTCAGCTCGGCAACAGAAGCACTCAAACACTGGTTCGCCAACTGCCTCTAAGCCCAAGGGTGCGTCGTCGTGTTGCTAGTTAACTACCGCCTCGCACCGGAGCACCCTGCCCTTGCTTGCTACGGCAACATGTGGTCCGTTGTACGATCGCTGTCACCGCTGCCTCCAAAGCTGCAAAGTGTTGACTCGTGGCTCCACAACCACACGCGAGAGGGATGTGGGTTATCGTGCTCAGGAATAACGTTGACAGTGGTACGCTGGACTCATACTTCATGTCGGCCAAGAAGGACGACGACGAGGTGAAGAACGCGTGGTTGACTGGCAAACTAGAGGAGAAGATAGTTCCTAACATGTGGGCCCCAACTGCTGACTCAAGGAATCAATCGTGATTGACTTGCATAAGTTTTCGAATATGGGAGAGGTGTTATACCCAGCTTTGTGGTTAAGGGAGGCGATTCAACGAGAAAAGACACGACGGAGACAAAATAAACTTATTCCATTACAGATAAAATGAAAAGGAATAAGTTCATCTGAGGTCCCTTAACTTGTCAACGAATCCAATTTTCGTCCCTCAACCGAAAAACCAGACACAACGAGTCCCTCAATTATCAAAACCAGTGCAGATTAGGTCCCTTGACGATTTTGAGGGCGATTTTGGCTGACGTGGCGCTGGCTAATTTGACTCGGTCTTCATCTGATGTGGCATTGACGTGGCGCTTACGTAGCAATTCGTTTCGGAAAAACAATAAAACCTGTGGACCCACATGTCAGTCTCACCCCTCTTCTTCCTCCTCTCTCCCCCACCTCCCCTCTCTTCATCTCTCTCTCCAGGGGACGGAGGGGCAACGGCACGCGGCGGCCGTCGGCCGGTGGAGAGGAGGGAGCGGCGCGCAGCGGCGGAGGCACGGCTCCGGCGGTTGTGGGCGGAAGAGGAATCGGCGGCGGGAGGTGGCCTTGGCTGCGGCAGCCGCGGTCGCCGCACGTGCTCGACCCCTTCGCGGCCGCGGCCTCGCCCGCCGCTACCGAGGTTCCGTAAGCCACCATCGCCGCGGTCGGAGCGGCGGCGGAGGAGGAAACCCCGACGCTGATCGACGACTCCCGCAGCAAGCAGCTGCCCCACCTCCTCCTCTCTTCGCCAAGCCGGATCTGGACTCCACGGCGCCACCGCAGCTGTCCACCTCGCCAACGCCGCTACACCCGGTGCACCACCTCGCGCCCTCGCTCTCTACCGTCCGCAGTCGCGCGACCACGCACCCCACGTGAGCCGCGCCCACGCCGCTGCGTCGCCTCTGCCATAACCACTGTGCAGCCATCCTTCCTTCTCTTCGAAGCCACCGCAACAAAATCCCCCACAAAAAATCCCCAAAACACATCATCCTCCCCATTTCGCATACCATTCACCGCCGCCACCATCGCCTCCCCACCATCGGCCCGAGCGCCGCCTCCGCCGAAACCGCCGTCGCAGCCGGTTTCTTCTTCCTCCGGGGCGCCGCCTCCTCGCGCGCTCCTCTGACTCGCCGTCTTCATCAGGCCGGCGTCGCGCTGCCCCGGCCGTCATCGTCGCGTCGTGGCCGCCTCCGGGCGCCAACCGCCTCTGCCCCGCCGCCCTTCTCGGTCGTCGCGCCGGCCGCCGTCGCCATCGCCGTGCCGGCCGCCGTCGCCATCGCCGCGCCGGCCGCCGGCTGTGTCTCGGCATCGACAGGAAGAGCAGAGAGAAGAATCGAGAGGGGAAGAAAACGAGAAGAAGGGAAAAGAAAGGAGGTGAGACACTGCCACGTGGGCCCCACGATCCCTAATTAATCCCCGTATAGTGGACTGAGTTGGACTGACATGTGAGCCCACGTGGGTCCCACTATTTTTTATTATTTTTTGTGTGAGACTGACATGTGGGGCCCACGTGAATCCCACCATTTTTAATTGTTTTCTATGTGAGACTGACGTGTGGGTCCTATGGGTTTTGTTATTTTTCGGGATCGAAATGGCACGTAAACGCCACGTCAGATAAATACCGAGTCAAATTAGCCACGTAGGCGCTACGTCAGCCAAAACCGCCCTCAAAACTGCCAAGGGACCTAATCTACACTGGTTTTAATAGTTGAGAGACTTTGAGGAACGAAAATCGGATTCATTGACAAATTAGGGGACCTGAGATGAACTTATTCCAAATAAAAAATACAAGGAATAAGTCCACTTGGACTCCCTTAAAAGTAACCCAAATCTAATCCATGACCCTAAATCGCAAAACCGGATATCTTGACCCCCGAACTATTGAAACCGGTGCAATTTGACTTCCTTGGCGGTTTTGGAGGGCGGTTAGTTTGTATTTAATAAAAAAAAGTATATGTGGGACCGTTTGTCATTCACACCCATAAAAATTATGGGGCCCATTGATATGTGGGCTCCACATGTCATCCTCTCTCTCTCTTCTTCCTCCCATCTTTCTCCCTTCTCTCAGTACAGGAACGAGTAGACGAGGCAACACAGCACCATGGGGACGGCGATGCCGGTGTACAACGCCCTGGCGAGGGACGCCACGTTGCGCCGCTCCGCCTCGACTGTGCCGACCTTTCCTGCCACCATGAGCAACCCAAACACCACGCCCTGGTCGTGTCGTCGAAGGAGTCAGCGACGAACGGACGAAGGTGTATATCGCCGGGATTTGCAGTGCAGCCCGAGTTCGTTCAACGCCGCCGTCACCGCCATCTGCATCGCACCATGTACGCAAAAGCATGTCAACCATGGAGGAGCACGGCAAGGTGAAGGGAACTTTGCCATGATCATTTGGTTGGCGTTCGTCGCCGCCGGGCTGTTGGCCTACTGCTGCTGTTCATGCTCATGACCGGCATGCTCGACTTTGCCATCCCGACGACGAGCAGCGGAAGAAGTGGACGGAGGTGATCAACCAGTTCCTCAACGCGCTCGTCACCATCACGTGCCTGTACCAGCAGTCCAGCACGCTAAGATCTTCCACCACCTCGTGCTGCTCCTCCGGTGGCGCCCCGGCATTGGCGACGACCACGAGGAGATCCGCAAGGTTTACTGCAAGGACTGCGCGCCACGGCCGCACGACCGCGCGCACATGCTCGTCGTGGTAGTGCTGCTTCACGTCACTTGCTTGGTGCAGTACTTCTGCTGCGCTCTCTTCTGGAGCTACGCGTGCAAGGACCGGCTAGGCTGGGCTCCATGATGCCGGCGTGGGGAGAGAAGGAGAAAGAAGGGAGAGAGAGGGAGGAGAAAAAGGGAAGAGGATAGAGGACGATACGTGGGCCCCACATGTCAAGGGTCCTATAATTTTTTTTGAATGACAAATGGGTCCCACAATTTTTTAAATTATAATGCCACATAAGCGCCACGTGTAAGGAAGACCAGGTCAATATTGCCACGTATGCGCCACGTCAGCGAAACCGCCCTCCAAAACCGCCTAGTGAGGGCATTCCCAACCCAATGACTATGATGGTGTCCATAACATTAAATAAGTTGCCACCTAGGATAAAAAATGATGTGGCAAGTAAATAAATGAGGAAAGAGAAGGAAATGATGTCTTGCATGTGACATGGTTTCTACACAACATCCAAGACATCATGTGAGATAAGTAGCATTAAATTAAAGTATGGAATAGTGGTGTTTGCACTGGAAAAGTAGTGTCTAGCACTAGTTTCTTGATGATGTGGAGTTTATGGAAACCATGTTTAGTGTTATGGGTTGGGACTGTCCTCAGGTTGCACCGGTTTTAACAATTTAGGGAGCTTGTGGTTTAGGGTAATCGATTAGATTCGTGTCACTTTAAGGGAGTCAAATCGAACTTGTTCCAAAATACAAGGAAACCACACGGCCACAAGCCCAAAACAAAGGCCCATTTAGCTCAGCCCGTCTATCACCCTGGATACCGCGACGCGGCGCGCGCCTATATAAGAGCACTCCTCCGCTAGGGTTTCCTCCCTAGTCGCCGCCGCTTCACTTCTCCCAGGTAAGGTAAGCCCGCCGCCGCCTCCGCCTCCGATCCGAAACCCTAGCCTCTCTCCTCCCTCGGCGCCGCTCACGTAGATCTTCCCCCGCTGCTTGTTTGTACAGGAAAAAGGGCTCCCCGATGGCGCCGTCGCAGCCGAAGTCCGGGCTCTTCGTGGGCATCAACAAGGGCCACGTCGTCACCAAGCGCGAGCTGCCGCCTCGCCCGTCCGACCGCAAGGGGGTAAGCGCCTCTGATCCCGTGGCACGAGCTGTTTCAGCCCGACGAGCTGGGCGGTGATGCTTGTCCGTGTTTGATCTGTGTGGATTTAGTGCGTCGCTTCGTTTTCTCTCCGTAGATTCGTGTCGTGGGTCGAGATTTTCGCATGGATGATATGTATGCTGCAGAGGGCGTGATGCTTGCTAGTATTGACTGATATAGTAGACCCCTCAACCTTCTCAATCCTAGTATGCATTTCATTTCTGTCTTTTTTTCCAGTCTGTATTTAGAAATGGCGGTGGTGCTGTATTTTTTTCCCCTTGTACTATTCTTGCTTAGCCTTTGTATTTGTGGGGGAGCAAGTTTTTTTTTTATTTCAAAATTTAGTCTACATGTGTATGCCTAGATATTCATTAAAATGATGGGAATAGTGGTTTTAGTTCGTTATTCTTACAGTTGACAAGATATTGTTTGCCATGTTTCTGTGTGTGAAGTCATGCTTCTGTATCAACAGAATTTCCTCTCTGAGGTATCCAAGGTGCACTTGTGTTATTTTTTTTGTTTGCATTACATAAAACCTAGGGTTGCTATTTTTCTATTATATGTTGTTTGGTTCAATGATTTGATCCTGCTTTATATTATCTGCTTTGCAGTTTACTGGCCATTATTTCCTATTGCATCTGCACTTACCTTGTTGGCATGTTAATTTGCAGAAATCCACCAAGAGGGTGACCTTTGTCAGGAACTTGATCAGGGAGGTTGCTGGATTTGCTCCCTATGAGAAGCGTATCACTGAGCTTCTCAAAGTTGGCAAGGACAAGCGTGCACTGAAGGTGGCAAAGAGAAAGCTTGGCACCCACAAGAGGGCCAAGAAGAAGAGAGAGGAGATGGCTGGTGTCCTCAGGAAGATGAGGTGTGTAATCTTCCAGCCTTGATAAAAACACCTGTTATTATTCTATTGGTTACCTTGTCTTCTGTTGCAATTGAATTTGTGCCTATTAATATTGTTTGAACTAGTTTAGTTGTAATTGTTAGTTTGTAGTTTATTATCAGAACTGTGCTACCATTTGTTTTATTTTTCTATATTGTTTAGTGTCTTTGTATGTGTGTTTTTTCAAAAGGTAGTGTTCATTTGTGATTATAAGTACAAATTTCTTGTATTGCGCAGGAAATAATAAATCATATGTAACATAATTGGACCTGTCGTGTGTCGTAAACAAAGAATGAATGTTAAGGCATAGTGCAGATTATTGCTTAGATATACTATATGTTTTAGGAAGGATCACTTTTGTATGTGTACAGTTCATTGTTTATCATTTTATAATGGTATTATAAAGTTGACAAACTTAAATTCATGAAAATGAAACATTGATGATGAGTTTTAACAGTATTGGCACAATTATATTTTCTTTAGCCTTGTGCTTTGTTTTCAATTTAAACTAACTTTCTTTTGTGATATGCAGGTCTGGTGGCGGTCATGCTCACACCGAGAAGAAGAAATAGAGTATCTCCAAGTTCATGAAGTCCATGGCAATATTGTCTTGTGTTGAGTTTACTCTTGTAGAACCCTACTACTAGAATTGGCACTCTATTATCCAGCTAAACATCATGGTGTTAGTTCTGTGTTAAAAACCTCCTGTCTTATGTGTTTTTGATCCTTTCAATGCATGGTTTGCCACCTTATTAATTTGCTTGCATAGTTACTTTTGCCGCTGGTACTGATACTTTTGCCGCTGGTACTGATGCGCTGAGGGCGTCATGCTTGGGGACTATACTCCCCAGTCTTTATTTTGCAGCTTAGGGAGTATTTCGCTTGCAGCGTCGTGCTGGATCCAATCTTTATTTTCGCGATTACACTTTTTTGGATGGGCTCATCTCGTAAGCATATTTTAAATCTTAAAAAGTAAGCGATGATACTCGAATGTATTAGTCATAAGAAAGTTAAATGTTGGTACTCGAACGTACCATTCACACTCCCTAGTTAGCTGTTTAATGCTTTGCTTGTTCATTTGGTCTGGCCGTATTGATGCACATTCGTCCCTTGTTGGCTTTAGCCTGCTCGATTCGCTTATTTAATCGGATAATGTTGGTGGCTGTGATAACATTCAGCCTGTTCATGAGGGTTTGTGAGTGACTAGAAATGTGTACATTTCTTAAAAACAGGGATTGTTACCAGGTATCTTGTGTTTTACGACGAAAGTTTTCAATAAGAAAGAACATAACCCCCTGTTAATATGACACGTTGACCGATTAATGTACACGAGCTAAGCCAGCCATTGATAATTAACACCCGAATGCAACTAGTGTACAGTACTGAAATATCTCATACATTGATAATAGCCAAACAATTAGTTAGCCAAACAAATGATTCCATAAGCATGTTTTTGTGTTCAACAAAACATTTTGCCTCATAGGTTTCACGATGCCGTGGTTGTGTCATGTGTTACAATAGCCAAACAAATGATTCCATAAGCATGTTTTTGTGTTCAACAAAACATTTTTCCTCATAGGTTTCACGATGGCCAAACAAATGATTCCATAAGCTCTCATAGGTTTCACGATGCCTTTTTTCCATAAGCATGTTTTTGTGTTCAACAAAACATTTTGCCTCATAGGTTTCACGATGCCGTGGTTGTGTCCTGTGTTACAATAGCTTACAAACGGAGGTAGTACTGAAATTTTCTCGATGAAAAAATGAGTTCAATCTCGCGATAAACTGACCATTTAGTATTTAGGTTATGTTTGGATAATGAGAAATAAATGAGTTCAATCTCGATAAACTGACCATTCAGGACTTAGGTTACGATAAACTGACCATTTAGGAATTAGGCTATGATTGGATAATGAGAAATGAATGAGTTCAATCTTGATAATCTGACCATTTAGGACTTAGGTTACGTTTGGATAATGAGAAATGAGGTGTAGGATTGGGATTGGGAAATGAATCAATGGCTATGATGAAATAAGGTGGAGAAAAGTTACCCCTTTATAGGTGGGAAATCATTTCTATTTCCCATTATCCAAACGGTGTCTTAGGGTATGCTCGGATACCCATTTTCCCAACATCTCTCTCGTTTTTCGCACATATGCTTTTTAAATAGCTAAACAATGCGTTTTTTCAAAAAAGTTTCTATACGAAAATTATTTAAAAAATTTTAATTAATTATTTTTTTAAATTTTAATTAATTATTTTTTTAAAAAAATTAACTAATACCTAATTAATTATGAGCTAATAGCTAATAGATTAATACCTAATTAATTATGAGCTAATAGCTAATAGATCGCTCTGTTTCCATGCTCACTGTGGTGGACGGTAACCAGAACCAGCGAACACACCCGTAGTTTGTTAGGCTTTCTTGGTTAATCAAACAGAGTTCAAAACGATGGCAGCTTAATTAACATTTGCAAAATTTACACGAACGACTGGGCAACATACAATATCTGATTTCTCTTATAGCGAGATCAAAGCTGTCGAAGGAGAGAAACCCGTTTGGCTCTGAGTCGAGCATTGCACAGATAAAAAAGAAAAGAAGAGAGCAAAACAGAGTTACTCACAATAATTAACTAAGAACGCATCGCCATATCCAAAAGCTGTTCAGACGAAAGTTCCAAACCACAGGTAAACCACAGCGTTCCTCCCCCACAGCTCTCACTTAATTTCTACCAGAAGTAACGACGATACGACAGAGCAAGCCACAGTCCAAAAAGAGACGATGGCAGAAAGAACATCGTGAGCGGCAACCATGGAGCAGTTTAGTCGACCTCCTCGATCTTGGGGCCTGCGCCGCTGCCGCCCGCCGGCGCGTCCTCGTCCATGCCTCCGGCCATGTCGGCGCCGG
Source organism: Oryza meridionalis (assembly GCA_000338895.3). Lineage (NCBI taxonomy): Eukaryota > Viridiplantae > Streptophyta > Magnoliopsida > Poales > Poaceae > Oryza > Oryza meridionalis. The sequence continues at coordinate 22,843,606 of CM002528.2, forward strand.
AGCCCTGGTACATCTTGGCGATGATCGGGTTGCAGATGCCCTCCAGCTCCTTCATCTTGTCCTCGAACTCGTCGGCCTCGGCGAGCTGGTTGGTGTCGAGCCAGCCGATGGCGCCGTCGATGGCGTCCTCGATCCTCTTCTTGTCGTCGGCGGCGAGCTTGGAGGCGATCTTCTCGTCCTTGATGGTGTTGCGCATGTTGTAGGCGTAGTTCTCGAGGGCGTTCTTGGCGTCCACCTTCTTCTTGTGCTCCTCGTCCTCGGCCTTGTACTTCTCCGCCTCCTGCACCATCTTCTCGATCTCCTCCTTGCTCAGCCGCCCCTTGTCGTTGGTGATGGTGATCTTGTTCTTCTGCCCCGTCGTCTTGTCCTCCGCGGACACGTTCAGGATGCCGTTGGCGTCGATGTCGAAGCAGACGTTGATCTGGGGCACGCCGCGCGGCGCCGGTGGGATGCCGGAGAGCTCGAACTTGCCGAGGAGGTTGTTGTCCTTGGTCCTGGCGCGCTCGCCCTCGTACACCTGGATCAACACGCCGGGCTGGTTGTCGGAGTAGGTGGAGAAGACCTGCTCCTTCTTGGTCGGGATGGTGGTGTTCCTCGGGATGAGCACGGTCATGACGCCGCCGGCGGTCTCGAGGCCGAGGGACAGCGGCGTGACGTCGAGCAGGAGCAGGTCCTGGACCTTCTCGTTGCCCTCGCCGCTTAGGATGGCGGCCTGGACGGCGGCGCCGTACGCCACGGCCTCGTCGGGGTTGATGCTCTTGCAGAGCTCCTTGCCGTTGAAGAAGTCCTGGAGCAGCTGCTGCACCTTGGGGATGCGGGTGGAGCCGCCGACGAGCACGACGTCGTGCACGCTGCTCTTGTCCATCTTGGCGTCGCGGAGGCACTTCTCCACGGGCTCCATGCACTTGCGGAACAGGTCCATGTTGAGCTCCTCGAACCGCGCCCTGGTGATCGTCGTGTAGAAGTCGATGCCCTCGTACAGCGAGTCGATCTCGATGGTGGTCTGCGCCGTCGACGACAGCGTGCGCTTGGCGCGCTCGCACGCCGTCCTGAGCCGCCGCAGTGCGCGCGGGTTGCCGCTGATGTCCTTCTTGTTCTTGCGCTTGAACTCCTGCACGAAGTGGTTCACCATGCGGTTGTCGAAGTCCTCGCCGCCGAGGTGGGTGTCGCCGGCGGTGGCCTTGACCTCGAAGATGCCCTCCTCGATGGTGAGCAGCGACACGTCGAACGTGCCGCCGCCGAGGTCAAAGATGAGCACGTTCTTCTCGCCGCTGCTCGTCGCCTTCTTGTCGAGGCCGTATGCGATGGCGGCGGCGGTGGGCTCGTTGATGATGCGCATCACGTTGAGCCCGGCGATGACGCCGGCGTCCTTGGTGGCCTGCCTCTGCGAGTCGTTGAAGTAGGCCGGGACGGTGACCACGGCGTTCTTGATGGACGAGCCGAGGTAGGCCTCCGCGATCTCCCTCATCTTGATCAGCACCATGGACGAGATCTCCTCGGCGGCGAACTGCTTCTCCTCGCCCTTGTACTGGACGACGATCATCGGCTTGTCGCCGGGGCCAGGCACCACCTTGAACGGCCACAGCTTCATGTCACTCTGCACGGACGGGTCGGAGAACCTCCTACCAATCAACCGCTTCGCATCTGCGTTCAGATTGAGAAAATTCGCAAACACCAGTGAGTTCGATTGCTCCATCGATTGAGCAGAAAATTTCAAATCTACGCACCAAATACAATCTCCAACTATTCAACTAGTAGCATCTATCAAAATTCCATACAGCACTACAGCAGTGAGACTGATCAATCTTCACTAGATAAAAGCAAACATAGGGCCGTTTTGGATTGAAGCCAAAACGGTGCCTTACCAAAATTTTGGTAATTTAAATAGTAAATATGGTAGTTTGGTTTGAAGCCAAACAATTGATAGTGACCATACATGATTTGGCCATATTCTTGAATCTTCTTCACTATACTACTAAAATTTGGCTCCATATTGGTATCAAACCAAAAGTAGGCTAATTAACTTTACCCTATCAAAAAAATTGGTAGTGCCAAAATTTGCCTAGATTTTGGCGCTACCAATGAATAGGTAGGGTAGAGAACCAAATAGGCCCATAATCTCCAATGATTCAGCAGAAAATTTCAAATCTAATCTAAAAACTACAATAGTAAATCCAAGAAACAAACTGTTTTAGTGCCATTCATCAAAATTCTACAGAGCAGTGAGACTTCGATTTGGTCGAGAAACCGTTCATATATACTATTCCGGTGGACCTAACAACATGCCAGAATTTAAATAGTTCTAAGTAGTTTGAGGTACCTGTGTACAATGAACCAAAGCAAAATCGAAGGCACCAACATATTAACTCATTTGGGAGTTGGCACGAGCACTAAGCAAGTAAAATAGATCTGAACATATACTCAGCTTTCAGCCACGCGTGAACAATTCGCAGAACCTATCCTAACACATCTATTCAAAAGAAGAAACCACGGCATCATACTCAAAAGTTGCAGAACTGATTCCATAGCTACTCCAACCCATACAGATTACAGAGGAGATTACAGAGGACAGAAACAGAACTACCAGAGGACACTAGAACAAGGCATCATATTCTCATCGATCTAGCACACTCTTTACGCATCCAAAACTAAAAACCACGGTGCAGATCGCGTTAACAGTGACAGCCGCGCAAGAAAAAGAGGAACCAAAAGAGGGAGGATGCGGGGTGACGTACCGAAGACGGTGTTGGTGGGGTTCATGGCGACCTGGTTCTTGGCGGCGTCGCCGATGAGCCGCTCGGTGTCGGTGAAGGCGACGTACGACGGCGTGGTCCGGTTCCCCTGGTCGTTGGCGATGATCTCCACGCGGTCGTGCTGCCACACGCCCACGCACGAGTAGGTCGTCCCCAGGTCGATCCCGATCGCCGGCCCTTCCCCCTTCGCCATCTCCTCCTCCTCCTTCCTCTCCAAAAACCTCGCGGAATCGAAAGCGAATAATCTCAAACGAGCTCTCGGATTGGATTGCTTGTTGCTGCGTGGGAATTTCTCTCTCTTTTTCTGATTTCTCGAACGAGACGAAGCGGGGGGAGAGGAGAGGGGCAGAGGTTTTATGGCGGAGGTGGCGGGGGTCTAGAACGTTCGCGCGCGGGCGATCCTGGCCGTCGGATTGGGGGTTCTGGAAGGGTCGGGACTCGGGAGGGTGCCGGTTCGCGTGAAGGGAAGAGGGGATAAGAGCAGGTAAATAGCAGGTTATAACCCAGCTATAAATATATTTTAAGAAGATGAATGAGAAGAGAGAAGAGCAACGGTCTATAGATTTATAGCCAGCTGTAGCACGGACTCCAAGATGCAGTGTGTATATGACAGGTAGGACCAGATATTAATAATGTAGTATATAACTATTGTATGAATAAACTATTAGATTGGCTATAGATGAATTGGAGCTAGTAGTTGGCTTTACTATTGAACTTGCTCTAACCAATCAGGAGGCGACACGGTGGGGACGCGGGTGTGGGCCCCGCTAGGGCGCGCGCTTTTTGAACGGTCTCTTGAGGTCTGGGAGGTTCTACACTGTGCTCGCGACGATAGATAGGCGGAGTCGGTCCTTTGTTTCCGGAAGCCGCGTTTGGAAGTGCTTTGTTCCTCGTTTTTAAGCGTGTACGCTTTTTAAGTTATTAAATAATGTATTTTTTATAAAATTTTCTATATAAGAGTTGCTTAAAAAAATTATAAATTACATTAGCTACTCCCTCCATTCCAAAATATAAGGCACAACCATTTTTTCTCGTCTCATAATATAAAGTGCATGAATGCATACATTAACTAGCACATATTGGTCCAATAGAATTGATTTGTATTAAATCCTATATCATCAAACTTTCCAATCACATTGCTTGCATACATCAAGGTGATCTAACCAAGAAGGTGATTAAATGTTTCTTGGTTTTTGTGTTATGAGTGGTTGAGCCTTATATTTTGGGATGAAGGGAATAATTAATCACGCGCTAAACACTGCTCCATTTTGCGTGCCATCTCACTCTCGAACGCAACCTAATTCACTAACGTGCGAGCGCTTGATATCTCACGAAAACTTTCCATGGATAAGGCTCACAAAAGGTTATGCGTAGGTTAGGGTTTGCGGCCGGGGGGGAGGGGGGGTGGGGGATGGCCTCAGAGGTCGTGAAAAGGATAGGCGGCGAGATGGCGATGGCTGCGCCGAAGCCACGGGATCGGTCGTGGGCAGTGGGCTGGTGTTGGTGGTGGGGACAAAGCTAGACGAAACAGAGGAGGAGGAGGAGACCGATCAAGTGGGCCCGCGTTGGCACGTTGAAGCTTTGCGGTGCCGACAAGGCCGGGCGGTGGCGGTCAGGAGGTGGCAGCGGGAGAAGGTTGGGAGTCGAAACTGACCCTTGTTTGGATTTCACCATAGGAGGAGCGGAGGGAGTTCGCCAGAGGAAACTCTCCGGAGAGGCTGTCGCCGCTCCAGGAGCCCACGCATCCTGCTTCAGCTCCCGCTCCTGCTCCCGTCGCCGATGCTGTCGTCCACAGAAATAAAATCGCATGTTAAAAATAAGGTAGATAGGGTAGAAGGAGGAGGGGCTAATGGGTTGGGCTGTTGGAAAGCGTTCGCGGCCTTCGAACGCCGGCCCATTACAACCACCCCCTTGTTTTGGTGTTTGGAGCGGAGAAAGGCGTAGTGTGGGCCGTCATGGGCTTATGTTGCACAGTGTACTGCGGAAACAGCTGCACAGATGCACAAGATCGATTCGTCCAATGGAACTGTTCAGTACACCGTAGCTTTCTCGCCTGTTTTATGCCTCGATTTTGACAATATCAAATTTGATAAATTTTAGCTTTGTAAATTTTTATAGCGTTGTATTTTAGTTTGATGTTTTTTAAAAAAATTGATAACTTTTTATGCGAGGAAAATTCCGGAACTAACAATTTTTCATAGTATGCAATTGGTCAATCATATTTAGTTTGTTACCCAATCAAAATTTGATAGGGTTGAAAGTGGTAATAAAGTAAACATGCTTCTTATTGTCAAAACCAACATTATCAAGGGCCTATTCAGATTAGCAGGATTTCTTATGTATTTATTAAATTTGGCAACAAACTAAACATACATATTTTTTTAACTTAAAAAAAAGGTATGGTTGAAAATGGCATTAATCTGAACAGCCCCCAAATATTGGTGGCATTGAATGTACTTAGTTTAGTGCCTCTTTAAAATTTAGGGCATATTCAGATTGTAGCTAAAATAAAGCTTACCAAATTTTGGTAATATTGCCAAGTTTTGGCAGGATTTCTTCTTTATTTACCAGAGTTTGATAAGAAAATAAATGGATGCACATATTTAAAAATTTTGCCAAAAAATGGTATGATTTGAAATGGAATCAATCTGAACAAGCCCTTAGTAGTGTTTTTATGAGAGAAGTTTGAGAGCTACCTTTTTTATGAAATGATATTGGTAAGATTATGATTAATTTAAAAGTAGCAATAAAGTGAACATGCTCTTAACATCTCTCGCGTGATTATATATGTGTTCATATGTTTAGCAATTTAAAATTGTCAAAACCATGCTATGTTTGGTTTATTACTACATTGTAATTTCGATAACAAAAGGACACTATCTAAGTTACAAAGACCTCATCAAAATATAACAATATGTTCTTCCATATTTAAACTTTTGCTAGGGTGAAAACTTTCTTACATATTACCGTACAAAAGGTATTTATTTACAATAACAAAGAAACTATACTTAAAAAACTTTCTTCCTCCACTCAATTTTATTTGGCGTGAGGAGACGGAGTATCACAACATATTTACTGTAAAAGAAATGGACACTTGACACTTGACAGGGCTGATTTGTATGAAATCAAATATACTCTAAAGATCCCCTCAACTTATGCAAAAATACGAATTAACCCTCACACCTTATATACCATACTCCCTCCGTACTCGTAAAGGAAGTCGTTTAGGACAATTTTAAGTCAAACCTTTGGAATATAAATCATGAATAACTCTCAAGTTGCTAAGTTTGAAAATGTAAAAATTATATGAATAGATTTGTCTTGAAAAATACTTTCATAAAAGTATACATATATCATTTTTCAATAAATATTTTTATAGAAACAAGAAGTCAAAGTTGTGTTTTGGATACCGTGTCACTGTCCAAAACGATTTTCTTTACAAGTACGGAGGGAGTACATTTTATATTCATCAACTATTTCAACCCCCCCCCCCCAAGTTTGCTCTACCCTTCAATGGCTCATCGGTTACCTCAAACCCTCCACGATTAGCCACACACTTGTTGCCACCTCCCTTGTTGAACCAACCACCATTATTATCATGCGTCTTTACCTGACCTGTACATACCCAAGTAGTCGATGACATCTCAAGCTCAGGATGAGACAGGGATAAAGTAAGAGGAGGAAGAAATTGAGGTCACGTCTAGTGCTCCGCATCCGCTCACGTTGTCTCAAGCCACGCTTCGCCTGCAACCTGGTCATATCACCTAGAGCTCCATCACCCATCGTGAATGCGTCCTAGATCTGGTGGCGAAAACAATAGGAGAGATTATGGAGTAAGGAGGATGGGTATGGGGTTGGCTCGTCGCCGTTTTGAATGATCAACACTTCAATTTGGGTTTCGAAGAGAGAGAGAGAGAGAGAGAGATATTTTGCGGCGGCACTAGATCTCCTAGAGAAGGATTTTGACATAGGGTTTTGGTGCCCCCTCCCTCGGGCTAGCTAGCAAGGAGGCCTTCTTATCCTGCTGCACGCATGCGAGGCTTGAAGTAGAAGCTTGGAGAGCTGCTAACTCCTGCAGGGTATGCCTATCAGCCCTTGGTGAAAGAATGTGTAGAGAGGCCATGTGTGGACCCCGTTTTTTATAACAGGAATGAATCGTGTAAATAGTACCATTTCCCTGGATCAAGTAGTCTGGTACACACGAATTCATAGTTGAAGTAACCAGTGCACATACACGAGTGTCTAGTACGAATTATTACATCAATAGCCCGCAGGCATAGTCTTAAGTCATCGGACCGGGCGGTCCGGAATACATTCCAAAAACAGAAATAGGTAAGGCAGCGGCACGCCATTGCCACAGGCAACGACCGTAACTAAGACCTATTGAGCGCCATCGTCTTCATCACCCTCCTGGTAATAGGCATAGGGATCCTCCGAAGCTTCATCTCCGGCCTCTGATTAAGTTTATATTTGCAAGGGTGAGTACCAACCGTACTCAACAAGTCACCACAGCAACAATGCACATGATAAAGGGGTATTCAAGGAATGGCTATGGTTCTTTTGCACAAAGTAAGTTTTGTAATTCTTTTCACAGGCCTAAGACCTAGCATAGACTGATCAAATTTTAGTACCAGTGTTCATATTAAACAATGATGGTTCTGTCCACCATCCATTGTGATCCCAAGGATAGCTTCCCGCCATCGAGTCGTCATGGTTTTCTGAGGACGTCCACCTTCCCTCCTCTCAGGAAGTGGCTCCATCAGCATAGAAATCATCATGCAACATCCCATCCCACACAAGTTAAGAATTTAGAGTCTAACCAAGTGTAATACACGTCCCGGTGCTCAATAACCGCGAGCACGGCTATTCGAATAGATTTGGTTTACTCACACTGCAGTGGATGTACACTTTACCCGCACTCCGCGACTGCCCAACACATGAGCCTCGTCCCAACACATGAGACATGTCACGGCAAAGCTTTTCGATAACCTCGCATTGGCAGTACCCGCTCCATGAACTTTACATCCTCATGCACTCTAGGCGTACACGGTTTCTAGCAGTGAGAGGAGTTCTGGCGCACCCGGGAAGGAAAGACTCACACATGCATTAAGTTATAATTATGTTTAAATTCTCACATGGCAGTCCTATCGATGGCGACACCACTGTAGACACCCGCCTCGCGGTTCTACCATGGCTGCCCCACCGTAGAGCCCCTGCCTCACACATCAAGAAACCACTATGCATGGATACTGCCTCTGCTCAGCTATCTATTCCGCTAGGTCTATACCCATACGAGAAGTGCGGTTGTACGGGGGTCGTTTCATGCTTAACTTCATGACTCGGTCCTTAATTGACCGGGGACGGTACTTGCCTTTTCCCGGATACCACCCAAATCCTCCATCCGCCCCAGTCGAAAACAGTTGTTCAATTTCATTTCTCTTTTCGCAAATCATGTCATCAACATCATGGCAATGTGGTGCTCATGTCTCCACATGCCGCATCTCAATTACCTTCCCAAAGGCAATTGCCCAAGCATAGAGCATTTTGATAAATATGAGTATGCATGATTCTAGAATAGCGTTGCTAAGCAATTGTCATAGTTGACTAGGGACTCATACGTAAACATGGTTACGAAGGAATATGGGGTAAACAATAATCAAGGCATGGCATAATCACAAGTAGGATGTTTATCATTGCATGCAATTTTATTTGTAAACAAAACAATTTCGCAATTGGGATCAATATGTTCAAAGAGTAGTGATGACTTGCCTTGCTCAAAGTCTTGCGGGTCTTGACCTTCGCTTGGATCCGCAGCTTCCTCGGGCTCTATAGTTACGTGCGAAAATTGATTTGAATTCGGTTAGAATTCAAATAAAAATCCAAGTAAATCCAAATGAAAGTCGAACGCGAAGGTCGATTCCTTTATATTAACTTTACTATTCGCGAACTAAGGCGAACCCATTTTCGATGTAAATTATTTGTGAGTATAATTATTTTGTTGTGTTAAGTTTTTAATTTAATATTCCCGAGTATTATATCCATGTAATAGGTTAGCAATTTCTATCACGAGCTAAATATCGGACAAAATCCTAGAAACTATTATACGATTTAATTTAGTCCATGACTAAATGATTAAGTATAATAAACGTCTAAAATTCCTAGTGATTAAATCCGAACTTCTACCGTGAATCGATCACTTCTAGAGATTATCCAAAATAATCTATAATAATCTATAAGATTTCGTTTATTAGTTGTTGATTACATTTAAATTACTACCGCGAATTGATTACTTATAGTGATTACCAAGAATAATCCATAATTTATATTAAATTTTTGCAATCCTACGACGAAAAATTAATCTATATTTAAATTTTCTAAACTTCCCTAATTTTCCTCTAATTTATTTTTATTTTTATTATTTATTATTTTTCTTTCTTTTCTTTCTCTCTTTTCTCTCTTTTTCTCTTTCTCTCTTTTTCTCTTTTTTTTTCTCTCTTTTCTTTCTTTTTCTTTCTTTCCTCTCTCTCTTTTTCTCCCTCGGCCAGCCTCTCTTTTCCTCTCTTCTCTCTCGGCCGGCTCTCTCTCTCTCTCTCACCCGAGCGGCGGCGGCGGTGGACGCGAGGGGGAAAGGGGGGCGGCTCACCGGCGACGGCAGCGGCGACGACAGCGGCGGCGACGGCGGCGACGTCGGCGCAAGGCGGCGGCGTGGCACGGCGGCTTCGTGGCGGCGGCGCGGCGGCTCTATGCGACGGCGTGGCGGCGTGGAGTTGAGGAGAGGAGGTGAGGATGGGGGAAAGAATGGAGAGAGGGGGAGGGGGGAGAGTGATAATGGGGAAGAGGGGAGAGGGGCGGCGGCCTCATGGCGTCGGCGGGGTGGCGCAGCGCGGGGCTCGACGCGGCGATGTGACGACGACGCGGCGCGGCAGGGCGCGGGGCACGAGGAGCGGCAGCGGCGCAGCAGCAGCGGCGGCACGGGGCTTGGGGGCGCGGCGCGGCAGGTGATGCGACGCGCGATGGCGATGGCGCGGCAGCGGCGACGCGACGGCCGAACGGCGACGGCGCGCGGCGATGGAACGGGCGGCGCGGCGCGGTAGCAGCGGCAGCACGGGCTCGGGGGAGCGGCGCGGCACGGGGCGCGAGGCGACGACGGCGACGGCTCGGCAGTGGCGACGGGACGGCGCGAGGTGATGGCGACAGGGCGGCGCGGGGCTCGAGACGACGGCGACACGACGGACGCGACGCGCGGGCGCAGGACGGCGGCGCGGCGGGCGAGCGGCGCGTGGCGCGACAGGGTTAGGGCTAGGGGACCCCGTCGAGCACCTTAGGTGCAATGAACAGTGCATTTCCCAATTTCCCATTTAATTTTTTTTATTTTTTTATTTATTTATATTTTTTTATTATTTATTTATTATATAAATTTGATTCTATAATTCCTAATATTTACATATATGAATTTTACCCAATTTTTATGTTATCCCAACTAATGAATTTACCCTTGATTAATATTGCTCACATTTTTTATAATTTATTTAAATTTTTAATTAGCGTTAATTCTTATTCCCTCGCATTTAAATTTAATTGATGCAAATATGTTTGCGATAATATTTCATTTACCTCTACCACACCTATTATTTATTTAAATTATATTGATTTTACCAATTTATTTTTAGGGCTTTTTCTTAATTAATTGTTCTTTATTCACAATCTTAAAACTCCGAAATCGAAATTCAATGGAACGGCGAATAAAATCGGCATGATACAATTTATTTTAAAAAGTTTTTGAAAATCCATATTTTTAGAGTCTTGATTTTGTCGGTCGAATTTTCAGGGTGTTACACCATGGACCCGACCGGGTGGCAAGGTAGTCCACCATGCCGCCTAACAGTCTAGGCCCTCCCCCGTAGGGGTGATGATGGTGAGCATGACGGCAATTCCTGCACCGTCTTGTCGCCCTAGTCATAAGCTGGGTAGATATACGTCGCCTCACATTTTAATATAAAGTGTGCTTTGTCAATGACAACAAACAACATATTGTGTCTTGTCATAGTTAATGCGTTGTTGCCACCCTAAGTAGCTCGCGGGAGCCGAGCCCAAAGGCAGGTGGCAATCATGTCCTAAGCTCGGGCTCCAACATGCTGCCTGCAAGAATGCCTATGTGGCAAGGCCCTGCGCTCGGGTCTTGTCCCACGGCCATAAAGATGGACCCGAGCTTACCCCCACTCCGAGGGTGGGTCTAGGCTCTTGCCTCGCTCTTTCATGAATGCATCTCAAACGTTGGCCAGAGCTGATTAACAACAATGTGGCTCGTCTGATCTGATGACGTGTCACTGCACGCCCCAAGCAACCGGTGGTGGGGACCCTAGTTTCCACTTCATCAACATTGGTAAATTCCATAAAACCATAATTATCTAGTCAAATTGTCCCATTGATACGATAAAAGACGATTTTATCACAGAAGTACAACTTTATCCCCCATCTATGTATGAAATGTTGTATGTTGACAATCTAAGAACAAGTTTAATGATATAGCCAACTACTAGTTATAAAAATTGAAACATCATATGTAGCCAACGTAATAGCCTACTCATACAATAGTTAGTTTTATATATATATTGCATCATTAATACCCAATCCACCCATATCTCTCACATAGTTTATTAGATCTCGTGTTGCAGATGGTTGTAAGCTGTAGCCCGCTTTTCTTCTCTCTCCTCCACATAAGCACAAATGTGATGAGGCAACTTATAGAGCTAGCTTACGTCACCTTGTTGTACTCGCTCTAAGAGAAATGGGTGCTACCTCTAATTTTAACCACATCATTAACTCATAAATGTAGAGGTAACATGTACAACACATTACATCTATACTAACTCTAATACACTAGCCCCAATACTTGTTTTGCACAATCTACTCTTCCCCTCTTTCATTTTGTTTTGAATTTTGTGTAGATGCCACATTTTACATGAGGGGTGGCTCCTTGTCTCTCTCATCTCTTTTCTCCTCCACCTCACTATTGGCAGGAGATTGTGCTTGGATGCTCTCTTCTCCCCTTTCTCATATGTGCTCTCTCGTATTCCATGCACATGTTTTATAAAATGCTAAACAACGTGTTCATTTTTGCAAAATATTTACGAAAGTTTCTTTAAAAAACATATTATTCCATTTTCAAGTGTTTTTAAGCTAATGCTTAATTAATCATGTGTTAATTCAACACTTTGTTTTGAATGAAGGGGAAAAGGGTTCCGAACCCTTTGAAAAGAACACATCCTAATTAAACATGCATAAAATGTTATGCATAGAAAAGTTTTACTAACTCAGGAAGTTTATCTACCTAACACCATCTTGACCAATTATAGTAAAACATGACATACTATTATTATACTCCTTCCGTTTTATTATAATTCGTTTTGACTTTTCTGAGTTTGATCAAGTTTATAGAAAAAATATATAAACTTTTTAAACACAAATAAACATATTATCAAAATATATTAAATGTTAATTTTAATGGAACTAATTTGGTGTGATAGATGTTGCTAATTCTTTTAAACTTGGTTAAACTCAAAAGGTTTGATTAGGAAAAAGTCAAAACGATTTATAATATGAAACATGGAAGTACTAAATAATTGTACCATGCTATTATGAGGAAGAGACACACAAAAACTACCCACACAAAATAAAAATAAAAAATCTTTCGGAAGTCCAATCATATTATACTAGGTGATTCCCCATGTTTTGCTGCGAAAATTACTAAGTAGCTTTTAATAATTTTTTAATAATCAAGCTAAAAGTAAAAATTATATTAGTTATTAACAACAAATAAAACTGGTTTGTTAAACTCTGTTAAGAGATAAATAAATTTAGTAGACTCCGTATGAGATTGTAGTTGAAATATGATATCCTACACTTTGATTATATGGATGAATATATGTTAAGTATTATAAAAATGATGGAAAATAATGTGAAGGAAGATGATAGGATGTTGATTTGTAGAATTCAATGAATTATAGATGATGTTGCATGCTTACGTAAGTGTTATATGTAATTATTACTAGTGAATGATGATGTTGCATGTTTCTATGTTGAGATTTAGAATTAGTGGATTATAACTTTATAATAAGATAAGATATGTTCATCTGATGCATGTAAACGAATTCAACAATTCCTTTGGTAGATTAGATCAGCAACCCGACGATAACAAAAAAATAATAACTGCAACACCCCAGATTTACCAACACACCATCATCATATGTACCATCGATTACCCAAATCCTGATATAACTATCTTTTTCATCAAACCATATACACAATACACATATCCAACTTGACAAAGGATTCTATGGAACATATCCACGTGGTTAAAAATAAATCTGATAACTACTGGAATTTCCACTTATTACTACCCTGGAAATTACTTTCAAACCCAAAATTACTCATCAAAGCTGGTAAAAAAACACAATCCAGCCTGTATAAACATCCTCACATCTACCAGACCACATCCCTTGCACCTGCGAACTCTCCACGCCTCCACAAATAAAGCTCGTCCCGAGGAAGGGCGGCGACCCACCCCCCCCCCCCCCAATCGCCAAAACCCTAACTCCGATCCGATCGAGCTCTGCTTCCCATGGCGACCGCCGCGAGCCAGGCGAGCCTCCTGCTCCAGAAGCAGCTCAAAGGTACGGATCGGAACGGCCCCCCGTGCAATCTCATCTCGTCTAATCTCCTTTTTTTTTTGGTCCCGATTCGTCGGCGATCGGTTCTTGATCTTGGCCCGCCTTTTTGCGGGATCGTTGCAGATCTCGCGAAGAACCCCGTGGATGGGTTCTCGGCGGGGCTCGTGGACGATAGCAACGTGTTCGAGTGGCAGGTCACCATCATCGGCCCGCCCGATACTCTGTAGTAAGTTCAATTCCCACCCCCCCCCCCCCCCCCCCAATCTCTGCGCGATTGCTGGTTTGTAGATCGATTGGTTTACGCCTATTCGTCGCCGTGTTTTGATTATGTTTGGGTTGCGTTTACACCATGGCAATCCCACCTGATAGATATTGATGCACAGTGCTTATGAATTGTTGTGAAAACTGTGTGAAATTCCATATTGCCGTGTTGATCTGGAGGGTGTAGCTCAACGAATTTGCATTACCTATGTATCTTGGTGTTGATATATGGAATTGCCTGTTCAGTTATGCGCCTTGGAGACATGCACAAAGCCTTTTTGTGTTTGTGGTTCTACAATTGATAATAAGATATATTAGTTATAGGGAGCTGAGACTTGGGAGTAAGGTAGAGGCCAGTATCTTGTTTCAATATTCAACGGGGATAAAAAAGGGCTGAATTGGATTAATAGCTCCTTTTAAGTATGTGGGTATTGCTGGATCGATAGAAACAATTGGTTTAGTGGATGTACAAGATTTGTAGGATGGGGAGCTTCATATTCATCTGAGTCCATATCCATCATGTTGCTGTCTGGAAAGTTTGGCGCACGTTTAAATGCCAACTATCCCTACCCCTTCTTTTAGTGGGGATTATATTTTGCCCTGGCAAATGTATACGCACAACTTGATTTAATAAAACAGGTGAACATAGTATAACCAGCTGTTTTCATGATACTGGTTTGCTTGGTTTTGGATTGATACACAATTATTTTAGCGTTCATATTCAAGGTGACCTTAATCGATTAATAACTGGGTGCGCCAATCATATTGCTAGATCATCTGGCATATCGATTATTGACCTTAATCGATTAATAACTGGGTGACCTTAATCAATTAATATTGCTATATCATCTGGCATATGGTTAAAGTGACAATGATTTAAATAATAAACTTGGTTAATATTCGAGTTACATGCATTTTGTGATCTTGTGGTTTGATGGAAATTCTTAAGAATCATTTGGCTGCTATTTTGCACTGGAAAAGGGAAGAGAAACACATTTTGACCTCAAATCTGCCGGCACTCATCAAGGGTTCACCGGAAACCTATATTCCAAAGCAGTGTATTACGTATATATTTCCTGTTTTTCTTATCTACTAGAATGAGATCTTCCTTTTGACACACTGGTTTTTGGTAACAGATTAGTATTGCTTAAGTATTACAGATACAGGATATATGGCAGTCATGTCATGTGACATGCTGCAAACAAGTAGCAACAAAAGATCCATAATGCAAATAAAAAAAATGATAGAATGAAACATGGGTCTGTTTGGTCCAACAATTTGTCTTCCAATAATAGATTATTGTCCTTTTTAGCTCACCCAATAAAACTGCAGTGTGCTTTTTTGGCCTAGTCCCTTCTCTTGTAATCCATTGTGCATACAACAGCACCAGTTCTGTTCTTCCTATCAAGTTTCTCTGCTCCTCTTGATTTCTCTTCTCCTCTCTCTCCAACGTTGACAACTCAACACCCCATCTGCTTTGCACCATCATGCCCTCGTTCCTCAGTTGGAATGAGGAATTGCGGCAAACTCATTCCCTCCTTCCTCTGTTGATGCTCTTCCTGTGATGCGGAAGAGCCACTGGCTAGCCACATCCATGGAGGTCAAGCGGAAGATGAAGCATAGAAAGCGCACAGACCATATCATATGCGCACCACCTCATGCCAATGCCATATAGCTCAATTTTTCTATTTGTTTTAATGCTAAATGCTACATTGTGTTACCAGTACACTGTATTGTGGTGTATCGCCTTATCACATACAGGAATGGCACCTAGCTGTTGTATCGGGTGATTCCTAGAGTATCATTGAGTCATTCTCAATCTGTGCTTTTAATGGATTAACCATGAAGTTCGCAGTACTGTTAATAGCTTCTAGTGATTAAGCTGTGCCTCTTGATTTGCTTTCTGTACGTTTATCTGTGGATTGATTTGACTATTATCTGTGTTTCTTCTGTGCTTAAGTGATTGTACATTTTTAAAACTTCTTTGTTCTTACTTTAAAAGCTTTGTTCGAAAGATAGATGCTGAAGCACTGATAAATTTGATGCTTTAAACCTATATCTTTATATATTTCACTGGACCTTGTGTAAGATTTAATGTGTGAGCTTCTGTTTCTGCAGTGATGGAGGCTACTTCAATGCAATAATGACCTTCCCCCAGAATTATCCGAATAGTCCCCCATCAGTAAGGTTTACCTCTGAGATGTGGCATCCAAATGGTAAGCTTGCTAGCCAGCTGCTATTGATCTATGATTTTGGTATATCAATTTTCTAACAGGGTTTATAACGTTCAATTCTCAGTTTATCCTGATGGGCGCGTATGCATTTCTATCCTTCATCCACCTGGTGAAGATCCCAACGGTTATGAGCTTGCGAGCGAACGGTGGACACCTGTGCATACAGTAGGTTCTTTTTTACAATGCATACAAGTGTTTTTCTCTCTTTGTTCGTTGGCACAGGTGTTTTGTCCAACATTTTCTTATAGACTCTTCAATTCAGTATAAACATGCATCACAGCAAATCTGTATCAAGTGTCTGTTCCACTAGCTAATAGTTGCCAAGCCCAAAGTCTTCTCAGATCTGAAGATGCCCTGGAATGTAAAACATTTTATGATGCTAGCCTGTTTCTGCATTTTCTTGTTCTAATCACCTAAACTGATTGGATATATAATGCCAATCTTTCAAAACAGATTTTTGCTGACTAGAAATCTATCAATCTCAGATAGTTATGTGTTCATCCATCCTGTGATTTCTTGAAGTAGCAGTAATATATGAATTTTATGGTTAGGAATATGATTCCATGTATTGCTTGTCCAAAATAACCTAAAAATCATTTTGGAGGTTGGCGCGCACTTATCAAGTTTTAATTTGGAAGATACAGACAATTATTTTCTTGCTAAATTATTTTGTGCTTGTAACTTGCAGGTTGAAAGTATAGTTCTGAGCATCATTTCGATGCTCTCTAGTCCAAATGATGAGTCTCCAGCAAATATTGAAGCGGCTGTAAGTGCACTCGTTGTCTATCTGCAATTCTCTTGCCCTTTCTTACGTGCTGCATTAAGCCTAGACTTACAAGAGGAACGGAAAATTATTCTGCTGCTCCAATGCAATGTTGTAAATGTATTTATCTTATTTACAGATTTCCATTTCACTAATAGATGAGTGAGATATCTTGATTGTATGTTGCATCCTAAAATAAAAACCACCATTTGAGTCTCTCTGTTGAACATGGATGGGGGTTTCTCTTTGTGCTGATCTCATCGCAGTTAGCAGAGTAATTGCCTGTTGACATCCACAAAACATGTATGCCACTGAAGGTCTTGATAGTCATTCAATTTGATTTGTGCCGTGTCTAGAAGTTTCTAGTATTTCATTCCTTCACTGCAAAAACGTATATTCTGTTTCTATTACTTTCTGAACTTGTGCTTTGAAATTTGTGGTGCTGGTGCAGAAGGATTGGAGAGAAAAGAGGGACGATTTCAAGAAAAAGGTTAGACGCATTGTTCGTAAATCACAGGAAATGCTCTGAAAGATAAGGAGCACAAGGGGGAGTAAGCGAGTGCTACAACAGGTGCACTACACTTAACTGTCTGTCGCCAAACGACTACCCAAAGATAGCATTTTTGCTTCTTCCCCTGTATATTTCCCCCAGTGTCATTCGAGTGGTGATGTTGGTCTTGTCTCCGAGATGCTCGGAAATGTTGCCTATTCTAGAAATTTCTATTGTATTGTGTGGCATGGAGTGTCAACGTTGAGGAATATTTTGGAATGCTGCCAATTAGTCATAATTGTCGTAATGAACTTTTCATAACAGAAAACCTAGTTTCACATATATGTTGGCTTACTGCAGCAGCCCGGAATGTCATCTCGTTGTGAGTATATAACTCTGATTTGTTTGAGTATGTTGTTTATGGCCGCAAAAGGATGGTTTTAGGCTTGTAGCATGTCTACTCTGACTTTCATATTCTTCCTGTACGTTGCCAATCATATGGAAATCAACTGGCAGCAATCTGGTATCTTTTCAGCCATAAGCTAGTTGGGGCAAAATTATCTTTGCAGGTTACCTCGTATTATTTCAATAGAAGCAAGGGAAATATCCCTTGATTAAGGCTAAGGCTGTGTTTAGTTCCTCTAATTTTTTTTAACGTGTATGGACACACATTTGAAGTATTAAACGTAGACTAATAACAAAACAAATTACAGATTCCGCCTGTAAACTGCGAGATGAATCTATTAAGGCTAATTAATCCGTCATTAGTAAATGTTTACTGTAGCACCATATTGTTAAATCATGGCGTAATTAGGCTTAAAATATTCGTCTCGCAATTTACATGTAAACTGTGTAATTGGTTTTTTTCGTCTATATTTAATACTTCATGCATGTGTCTAAATATTTAAATATTTAATGTGACGAAATTTTTGGAAGTTCGAAGGGAACTAAACACAGCCTAAAAATGAAAGCTTACTGATCCGGTAATGAGGTTTATCTAAAAGTAGCATGACAACCAACGACCCATCCATGACTTACATGAGTCTTGTCTAAAAGAAGGCTATGATGTTTTAAAAGAAACGACCACTGACAACGAAATGGATCTGCAGCAACAACTCTGCATTGATCATTCGGTACCCTGGAGGCAAGAAAGGCAGCTGCGGACCAAACACCGCCAACAACCGTGTGATTGGAACCATGACTCCATGTCTGCATAGTTGTCATATATAGAGTCCGCATCCATTGTTATATATAGTGCCTGACAAACTGGAGCTACGTGAAAAAGGAAAAAAACAGAAACAGCAAGAACAGGGTTTGATCACAGTGGGATTCGAACCCACGACTTTTAGATTCGGAATCTAACGCGATATCCACTTCGCTATGCGACCCCGTCTCGTGTGTTTTCAGTTTTGAGATGAAAGGCCACCGCCTTTGGCAGAGGTATTTCCCGGTCCCACCTACTTCCTCCGTCCTATAATATAGCAACCTAATACCAGACGGAATATTTTATAATACAATGAATCTGGACTGGACAGGAGGGTGTCTAGATTCATTGTACTATGAAATATCACATCGGTACTATGTTGCTATATTATGGGACGGAGGAAGTACTAGATTAGGCACAACCTAAAAGCCGATCTGTCAGCGATGAGCAGCAGAGGAAGAGTGGGAGGGATTGTTGCTAGTTCAGTTGTGGAGCTTGAGGATAGATTTTGAGGGGTGGAAACACAAAGTGTGGTGGTAGAGCCATCGGTGCACAACTTTAAATCATAGTGTGTATGAATGCATTATTATACAAATGCGAGTTTGCTTTTAATATAAATTTAATGAGGCCAACGATTTGTTGTTAGCTTCCTTCTATTTGAGCGTGCGTTACGGAGCACACTTGTTTGAGTGTGATGTACATGTATAGTGGTGTGTACGCACATGACTCAAATATTTTCGGTGATAACCAATGATCTAGAAATTGTCCCATGTACAAAAGGAGTCATTGAGAAGGTTTTTAGCGAGTTTAAAGAAAGAGAATATCAGTACAAGTACAACGGTTTGGCAACTCGTCAAGGTCCAATCCATTCCCACGTTATCAAGAAACGCCTATAAGGCTATAAAGAAAGACCAAGCTCCCTGCCTATCCTAAACTCTCTTAATGTTGTGTTCGTAAGTGTATGTTCTAATTTTCTGCACGTTTACCAAACTGCTAAATCATATTTTTTTTTGCAAAATTTTTATATAAGAAAGTTGCTTTTAGAAATTATATTAATTATTTTTAAATTTTTTAAGTTAATACTTAATTAATCATACGCTAATACATACTATGTTTTGCGTGCCGGTCCTGAACGCACCCAAAATACCGATGATACATCGACTCCATGTTTTTAGCACCATATTATTAACAAAACTGTTTTTCTATTCCTACTGAGAATCTAGGCTAAAAATGAAAATGAGTCTGGTCCATTTGAAATTTGAATATCGCCTCGCGAATGTGATCGACAGCCCGGCATGCAGGCGGTCGGTTTGTCTCTTCCTAATTTGGCATAAATATAAATATTAATATTTTGTGCATTTTCTCTGACACAAATGGTGTCGTGGTGTAGTTGGTTATCACGTCAGTCTAACACACTGAAGGTCTCCGGTTCGAGTCCGGGCGACGCCATCTTTTTTTTATATTAAAAACTAAAATGGTTATTTTACCCTCTTCTTATTTTTCCTTTTTTAAAGTTCAAAATGGATATTTTACCCTCTTCTTTTTCCTTTTTGAACTTTTTTTTAAAAAAAGTCATCACAAGTTCAAAATATTTGTTTCACCTTCTTATTTTCCCTTTTTAAAATTCAAAATGGTTATTTACCCTCTTCTTTTCCTTTCTAAACTTTCTTTTTTTTTACAAGAAGTCATCACAAGTTCAAAATGTTTGTTTTACCCTATTATCTTTTATTTCCAAGTTCAAAATGCTTATTTTTAACCTCTTATTTCCCCCCTTTTTTTTAAGTTCAAGATGCTTATTTAACCCTCCTATTTCACCTTTTTTAAAATTTAAAATGGTTATTTTACCCTTGTCTTTTCCCTTTTGAACTTTTTTTAAAAAAAACATCGCAAGTTCTAAATGTTTGTTTTACCCTCTTTTTTTTTCCTATTATCAAGTTCAAAATGCTTATTTTACCCTCTTATTTTTTTCCTTTTTTTTTCAAGTTCAAAATGTTTTCCTTTTTTTTCAGAATTTTGTAATGCTTATTTTACCTTCTTCTTTTCCCTTTTTTCTAAGTCCAAAATTTTACCAGCCTTCCCTCTCAAGCACGGTCAATGCAGTTTCACTTCTCTGGGGAGCGTCTCCGTCATGGTCGTTCGGATCTAGTCTTCCCACTAGTGGATTTGGGGCCCTGCCACCAATCTGCAACCCCCGAGCAATTGTTGTCAAGCCCTCCACCACCTCTACCCTTCGCCACCGCCGCTCTTTCGCTGAGATGTCATCGCCCCTCCCTCGCTCCCGTCGCGCACTAGAGCGGTTGCTTCTTAACAAGGACAATAAGGAGCTTCTATCTCAGGAGAGAAAGGAGAGGTAGAGGAGGATAAGATCGAAACTGAGTGTCGGGGGAGGGCTTCTATTGTGGGACTTAGAGAGAATATTTTATGTTTGTTGACCATGCCACGTCGATTCGTTGGTCATTGCAAACTCTGTATATACTATATAGGGTGTTGCCTATAAAAATTGATTTTGACAGACGATTCCTTAAGAGGGCCGCTTATAAAACTGTTCCTATTTTTTTCAAGCGGTCCTCTTAAAACTACCAGGCAACCAGGCAGGGCTAGAATTATGGGGTCTTCAGTTATTTTAGAAGTGGAAATTTTACAGTCTGCCTTATAAAAATCAAGCCTAGATGTTGTGAAAAATTGTTTTTTCTGGTAGTCTTCTCTTCATCTTTCTTTTTTTGGCTAACAAGTTCAAAATGTTTTCTCTTTTTTTTTACAAGTTCATAATGCTTATTTTACTCTCTTATTTTCCTTTTTTTCCAATTTCAAAATGTTTATTACAGCTCATACAGTTTTGTTGCTGCCCTCTTTATTTCAAGTTCAAAATGCCTACTATTGCTCATTCAGTTTTGCTGGAATTGTCGGCTCAAATTCACCATGTAAAACTGGGACGAAGGCAAAGGGAGAAAGAAAAATATCCCCTGCGCCCGCTCCATCTAGGTGCCCAAAATTTCCGCCCACTTCTTGGGCTTTGGTGCCTCAGCCGTATCGGTTATCTGAGCCCAATCAGAACGCCCTATGCATCTCCCATCTCCACCCGTCCATTTTTCCAACGTTCTAGATCCATCCACCGATCTGTGGCCTCTCCCTCACGACCAATCACGTCCCATCTCTCCCCTCTATATATCCCCCCTTCCCCCATCCCATAAATCAATCCACACACCATATCGCGACGCATCCACTTCTTCCTCTCTCGCTGCCAATTCGAGTCTTCTCAACCTCTCGATCCGAGCGTGATGGCGCCGAAGGCGGAGAAGAAGCCGGCAGAGAAGAAGCCAGCAGAGGAGAAGGTGCCCAAGGGGGAGAAGAAACCCAAGGCGGAGAAGTGGCTACCGACGTCCAAGGAGGGTGGCACCGGCGACAAGAAGGGGGAAGAAGAAGGCGAAGAAAAGCGTGGAGACCTATAAAATCTACATCTTCAAGGTGCTCAAGCAGGTGTATCCAGACATAGGGATCTCCTCCAAGGCCATGTCCATCATGAATTCCTTCATCAACGACATTTTCGAGAAGCTCGCGCAGGAGGCCGCCAGGCTTGCCAGGTACAACAAGAAGCCCACCATCACCTCCCGCGAGATCCAGACCTCTGTTCGTCTCGTCCTCCCCGGCGAGCTCGCCAAGCACGCCGTCTCCGAGGGCACCAAGGCCGTCACCAAGTTCACCTCCTCCTAAATTGTTAGCCCTTTTCCTTTCGGTTTGTAATTGTGAACAATGTGGTACTATGCTTGGTTCCAAATCAAGATTTGTTACTAGTATAACAAGATCGATGCAGTTTGAGATGCAATTTGATCACAAAATGAGATGTGGAATCTGTGATTGTGAATTTTGTTGTTGTATGGGGTATTCAGTTGTGGGCGTCGTCTTCGTCTTGGTCTCCGGCGATGTCGTCCGGGTTGAGGAATTCCTCCGGGACGTTGCCGGGGAGGTCGGAGCCGTAGACATGGCCCATCTTGGTGCGCTTCGTCTCGAGGTACCTCTGGTTCTCCTTGGTGATGGGGGAGATCACCGGAACCCTGCCGACGACGGCGAGCCCGTAGCCCTTGAGCCCGACGAACTTTGCCGGGTTGTTCGTCATCAGCCGCATCGTCCGCACCCCCATGTCCCGCAGAATCTGAAATGGGATCAAAATCATCAAAATGCAAATGCAAATGCAAATGCAAAATTGAATTCAGAATGCGCCATGGTTGATGTCGGTGCACTACCTGGGCGCCGATGCCGTACTCGCGGGAGTCGACGGCGAGGCCGAGCTCGACGTTGGCCTGGACGGTGTCGTGGCCGTCGTCCTGGAGGTTGTAGGCGCGGAGCTTCTGGCCGAGGCCGATGCCGCGGCCCTCGTGGCCGCGGAGGTAGACGAGGACGCCGCGGCCGGCCTTGTCGATGAGCTGCATCGCCAGGTCCAGCTGGTTGCCGCAGTCGCAGCGGGCGGAGCCGAGGATGTCGCCGGTCAGGCACTCGGAATGGACCCTCACCAGGACGTCCTCGCCGTCGCCGATGTCGCCCTGCGGATCAGCCACAAAATTTTTGCATTTGCTGAAATGAGCGATGAACTGACGGGATCATTCTGCCCAATTGTTATTTCTAACCCATTATCTAACAAAAAATAACAGAATTTGCAGAAAATTTGCTGAAACGAACGATGAAATGATGGAGTATTCTGCCAATTTGTTATTTCTGACAAATCGAACAAGGACAGGATTTGCATTTTCTGCCCAATTTCTAGTCCAGGAGAAGGGAAAAGAGCAGGAATTTGCAGAAAGATTTACTGAAATGAGCGATGACATGATGGGTTAATCTGCTCTTCTGACACATCAAACAAGAAAATAATTTGCATTTTCTGCCCAATTTCAAGTCCCAGGAGAAGGGAAAAGAGCATAATGTATATCACCTTTGCAACAGCAATGTGCTCGGTTCCATCAAGCTTGGATTGGTAGCAGTAAGCTCGGAAAAGGCCCCATTTCGTCGGCAAACGAGATACAGCAATCAGTTCCACCAGCTTCTCCCTCTTCCTTCTATACCTGAATCAGACCAAAAGAATGAGATGAGATTTCACAAAAGATGTTTGCGTATCTGAAAAATCCTAACGTATACTGCCTAGTTCCACCAATGGCATCTCATTTCTGGTTCGAGCATCTTAGCTTCAAATTCGCGCGGTTATTTTCCATGATTAAAACTAGCTAGTTCCTCCTAGGTAATTCCCAATTTCCATTTTTCTTATTTCAAGTTCCACCTCGGAGAGTAGTTTCAGCAGTGCATTCTAAAGAAGAACTATCCTGGCTATGAAGTTTCACCGAAAGAAAGAAGAAAACAGGCTACAAGTTCATAAAGGGTTCACCTTAAGGTATACTAACCGGATGAGATCAGCGATCGAAACAATTGGGATATCATGCTCCAAAGCCATCTGTTTCAGCACTGGCATTCCTGCCATTGAACCATCCACTGGGTTGATGACGGTTGACAGGACAGACACAGGGCGCAAGCCAGCCAACGCGACAAGATCGACAGATGCCTCAGTATGTCCAGCTCTTTTTAGCACACCACCGTTTCGGTATTTTAGAGGGAATATATGGCCTGGTCTTCTGAGGTCATCTGGCTTAGAATCAGGGGAGGCTAGAGTAAAAATCGTTTTTGCCCTATCTGCAGCCGAGACGCCGGTTGATATGCCCACTCTGGCATCCTGGACAGATTGTAAACAATGCTTGAGTTAGTGTCACAACTGAGGACCATGAATCAGTTTGGATCCTGGATGGATCATTTGGTGTCTGCAAAATCTACTAAACAACAAATATTTACCACTGTTACTGTGGAAGCAGCAGCTGAAATATCCTCAATTTCTGCAATTGGAGACATCATAGGAATCATCAATCTTGTTAAGTCCTCTTCCTTCATGCCCACTGAGATGATCCCAGAACCATTCCTGATCATGAATGCGATAGATTCTGGATTTGCCAGCGTAGCTGCCATGACAAGATCCCCTTCATTATCACCGCTTTCATCATCTACAGCAATAACAAACTGGAGAAGAATGAATAGTTAACTTTGTAGCTAAATTTAACTACACAAGGGAAACAATAATAATGTGACAGTACAACAGTACAAGGGAAACAACAATAATGCATATGCATGCAAGGTACTGTCCTGAATTTTGAAGTGTGTAGAGCCTTGTTAGTTGCTACACGAAAATTTGAGTATTACAGTATTTCTCTTCAGCTTATCATTTTGAATGAAAATGTGGATGAAAATTGAAACAGCAATTTAAGGACAGCAATGTGGTTTGCTATTGCATAAATGCACTACAACTTGGTTTCACCTCGCCAAGCAAAAAATATTGTGATGGAAGGCTGGATTGCTGGAAGAAACTAATGTCACTGTGCATGTATTGGGAGTATTATTGTGCATGTAGAATGGCCTTAACTTTGGTCTTGATCATACATGGTCCATGTCCAAGAAGTACATGAGTGGAACTATTTTGTCTTAAACTAGGTTGAGATTGGAAAGTGAATAGAGAAGTACTGAGTACACAGATGAAAGGTTAAAGGCGTGCATAGATATTACATACCTTTCCTTCACGCAATGCGCCTATAGCCTCATCAATAGAGGAAAAACCATCAGTTGGTTTGTCTGGGTCACCCTCTGCATCGCTAACAAAGAAATCACCAGTTTCCTGAGTGATTTTAGCACCAACGGTCCGAAAGGAAGCACTAGATCCATTGAATCCTTGCAAAACAGGTCCATTGTTGCTTTCCTTTAAAGGATCATTTAAATTCTCTCCTCCCCCAAGTCCACCAATTGCATAACATCTCAATTTTAAGCTCCCCTTTCTGATAACAGCAAATCCTATGCTGTTGATACCACCGCTTCCTTGTTGAACCCTGAAAGATCAGAATAACCAGAAAATTACAGAGAAGATATGAAATTTTATGATCCCAGAAAATTTCAACAAGACCTTTTGCATAGACAAAACAAAGCGGGAGAATCATACCTTGTGTTAACAACCGTTTGTGACGACAATTGAGAGCTCAGAAGAACACGGTCCATTTGGCGATCCCGGTAAAACCGATCCGCGCTCCTCAGGCTTGTCCTCCGAGATAATGCTTATATACCTTTATCTTCTAAAGTGTCACAACACCTCTCAGCCTATCATTTGGAGTTATCTGCTCATGAGGATAACACAGGGAAAATCCAACAATGTGGAGGCAAAAGCAACCACATATTCCTGAGCTGCAAGATAGCAGCTGCCGAACCGGCACATCACACACTTTCAGGTGATGCCAAGATAATGGCATTTGATTGTACTCTTAGACTCCAGTCAAATGCAACTGAAGTTGGACCTGATAATGACAGGCAGGTTCATCTTTCATTCTTTTTTGGATGATTTATGCCCCCCATAATGACACTTCAGGCCAATGGCTCAATGCCCATATGATGATCTCATGCAGTTATTAGGGACTCGAGAATTTCTCCAGATTAAGCTATTTTCTGAGGCAATTGAAGATCACCACCATTGAGAAATGAGTACTCAAAACTTTCAGAGGCATACAGAGAGAGAGCCAAGCGTCCCATCGCTCTGAAACTTGCATAGTGTGTCGTACTAGTACTACTTCCCCTGAGAAATGCAGGTAAGCGAGGTCGCCGCCCCGCCGCACCTGCCGATGCAGGGGGCGCGGTGGCCGTGCGCCGAGCCGGCCGCGGGCGTTGATTCTCCGAGGGCGGCGGAGAGCGCGCGGCACCGGCGATGGCCGCCGCGCCGTGGGTGGAGAAGGCGGCTAGGCGCCACGGCGACGCCACGCCGCAGCATCTCCGGTGGGGGGAAGAGGTGGATTTCGCCATTTTGGCCTTTTTGGGAGAGAAGGCTCTGCTTGATGATGCTTCGATGATGGATGGGGAAATCAAAAGGGGCAAATTCTGTGATATCATATGAGATAATGGGGCGTTTTGGTTTGATACCAAAATATTGCCATACCAATTTTTTGGTGGTTTAAATAGTAAATGTGATGAAAGTTTGAAGCCAAATATTTGGTAATGCCAATACTCAATTTGGCACAATTCTAGAATATTCTTCACCATAATTTAAAATTTGGCTCTCAATTGGCATAAATCCAAATGCACTCATTTATAATTCTACTCTACCAAAATATTGGTAATGCCAAAACTTGCCTAGAATTTGGCACTACCAATATGTTGGTAGGGTACTAAACCAAACAAGCCTAATGACTCACCAAATGAACCTTTGATTCTGTACATGAGTTAGACTGAAAACCTTTTTTTTTTCTTTTTGGCGAAATGCACTAAAATTTAAGTAGTACTCCGTTTCATTGGATGTTTTGAATTTTTTCTAAGTCAAACTTCTTTTACTTTTCTAAGTTTATAGAAAAACTAATTTGAGGTAGTAGATTCTGCTATATTTTTCTATAACATGATCAAACTTAAAGAAATTTGACTTAAAAAAATGAAACATCTTATAAAATGAAACGGAGAGAGTAAATGAAATGGTAATCGAACGTCATACTAACACTGCCATCATATTAGAGTGTGAAACTCCGCTCTAACAACGATTAGTGAACATGGATTTGTAACAGATATTGATCGCTGACAGAATTATCATATGGAACAAGTATCTTGCATAATGTTATTCATGTTCTAAAGATCAAAAGAACCTCTCAGCAACACAAAATAAAGCTAGAGAACGCTCTGGTTTGTCATAAGCCTTCTGCTCCGGAGTTCTGGCTGATTTTAGGACCTGCCCATTGTTTGCTGGCGAGTGACTTGGTCCATGGATCAAGAGGGACCCGCTGAGGTGGCTGTGGTGTTGCAGCTTTTGCCTCTCGAAGTTCATTCTCCCGGTCGACAAACCTGTGTATGACATGGCCAATTGAATCTCATCAGTCATCATGACAGTTTCCTGATTGAAGTTGGTTCTTTTACAGTTTACTAGTTAAAAAACAAGATGAGGAAAACAAAATTTCATTTCAGAGAGTAGCAGTGTAGCACCACTTTCTAAACATGAACACCACAAAAAGTAAACCAGTGTATCGATATGAACTTATGAAGTTGATAAACGGAAACAAAATCTTGCTATCCGTTATTAGAAAGAAAACATAAAAAGGGATGCTTGCCTTCTGCAATTCTTGATTTAGTGAAAGAAACGGATGAATTTGATAGCAGAGCTATGTTTAGGAACTAGGGCTAGAATAGAACATGAAGGATACTTGTCTGTTAGTCCAATAGTTTCTACTTTGAAATAAATATGAAGAAAACGAATTACATCAGACCAGAACACTTGCAACAAACAGCAATGGGAAATTCAAACGTAAATTTTGAATTTTCCTAGTTATAGTAAACAAGGAAAAAAACATACTCAATGTATGCCATTGGTGCAGCATCGCCAACCCGTATCCTAGTCCGCAGTAGTCTTGTATATCCACCAGCTCGATCTCTAGAAACAAAGGAAACATAATGGATATGCATAAGGTAAATCTTGACAACCAAGTTCCTTTAGACATGCTAGCCAGGACAAAAATCAAAATCAAAAGTGAAACCAACTCATAGCAGGCTAAAAATTACTTGTAGCGGTAGGCAAGCTCTGTGAATAACTTGTGAACAACATCGTCACCCCGAACAAAGGCTGAGGCACGTCTTGCTGCATCAAGCGTACCCTATAGAATAATAGAATTTTCTAATGTTACCATAGGAACGGCTTTGACAGTAAGAACATTAAGAGATTAATATATCTGGCAAGGACATTTAGCTCATGATGCTAACCATTTGCCAAGATTCCTTGCTTACATGGCTATAAAGTACTAGCATCGTCTCCAAATCAGTTACTTTTGAAGCCTATTTTTGCTTAAGCCAAAGAATCTGAACAGTATACCTCACTTTACTTAATCAGAATTTTCATCGATCTGAATCATTTACTAATGGCAGGATTACCAACAACATGTAAGTAAGGTACCAGAAAGAGAGAATCACTCTCCATTATCAGGTGATATTTTTTTCTTTCCTTTTGTTCTGGTCAAATACATGAGGTCAAATCATGAAAGTCTGCTACCGCCTACGGGCTGCTTACAATCTAAAGGATGAGAATTCAGAACAAGAATCGCACATGAACGAGGAATTTCCAGCTTGAGTTTTTGTGTACCTCTTTGCCGAGCTGCACCATCTGATCCGCTTTCCTCCGCACCTCCTTCGCCTGAAACGTCAAGAAGGAACCCACAGAAAAAAAAAATCAAATTTCCTGGCTGCATTCCCACCGCTAGGTGTTCGACGAAATGCCGGAACCACGGAGAGACAGGACGCGGGCTACCTTCGCGACGGTGGTCTCGATCCGCTCATGCTTCACCAGCTGCGAAACCATCGTCCTGCCCAGAGAAAGGGATAGAGAAGGGCAACGAGAGAGAGAGAGAGAGAGAGAGACGGGCAGCCGTGGGTCAGGGCCATGACTTCAGCGTGGGTGCGACGAGGCGAAATGGAGACCGGGGAGACGGGGTTGGAGAGGCGGGCGGAGAAGCCAGACCTGAGCATGGAGACGCGGTGGGCGGCGTGGCGGCCGAGCTTGCGGAACTTCCCCATGGCGGCGGCGGAAGAGGGGGGGCGGCGCCGGCGGGAGAGCGGCCGCGGCGGCGAGCGATCAGACAGTACAGTGTGAAATTCACCAAGTTGCCACTTTGGTAGGCCTCGTCGCCGTTTGTGACAGTGTGCTGCGTCTCATGGGCCTTTACAGGGCCCAATAATTCTAATTGAGCCATGTCCTAATGTACAGCCAACCTACTACCCCTCTATCCCAGTTTGATCATCGTCAAAGATTTTTAAGGTTTTTTTTTTCAAAATAATCATCATTTAACAAAGTATCTATTGCTTGGTTTTGCAAAGAGTAAATGTGCATCGTGGAATGCCCGGTATACGTGCAACCAACCAAAATTAATTTCTATTGGTTTAACCCATGCGATATTTAGAGTGTGAATTAATTTTTGTTGGACACGATCACTTTCATCGATGATGATTAATTTTACAATGATGGATGTTTTAGTGTCATTGTTCATTTGTTCTTTACTTAAGGGATGATCATACTGGGATAGAGGGAGTATACTTCACAAATTCAGATTTTGTTTGGATTGAAGCCGTTTTTAACTTTTTCGTCCTATCAAAATTTTAGAAACTTTTTTAATAGTATCAAATAAATGTTTGGTGTGCTACCAACTTTTTCTCACGCTAGTTCAAATTCTAAATTACCAAATTTGATAATAGCACTATGACACTATCAAAATGTTAGTAGGGAAAAATTTGGCTCCGAATCAGCAATCAAGCAAGTAGCTTGCATTTCTCTCTATAAAAAAACCAAGCAGCTTTACCATTATCATATCGCGCTTAATGTTTTAGCCATTATAATCAGAATCATGAGTACATGCTTTCTCGTAAATAAATAAACAAAGAGAAATTTCAAAAAGGGATCATGTACTACTATGTATGAGCATCGAGACGGAGCTGGTTTCTTCAGGCTCGTTTCTTGGCGCCTCCCGTTTTCCCCAGCTTCGACCTGCGCTGCTTGAAGACATGCAGGTACAGCTTCATCCACAGAAACGGGTAGACTGCCAGCACAGCCTGCAGCATGAGGAAGGTCAGCTAGTGATCGAATTGCATTTCCATCAGCAGTGTTGCATGTTTCAGTTTCATCACATCATCTGAAAAAAATGTTTCAGTTTCATCAGACATTCACAGGCTATGGCTTGACATACCACTAGGAAGGAATGGTAGCTCATGGAGAACTTCCCAAAGAAGCCAGAGTAGAGTTTCCTCTCCTTCACAAATGGGAGAGCTTGGTACATAGTCCACACTGCGGAGATGGCAAGATAAGTATATTTACATTTTACAGCAAAAGACAGCAAGATTAGTAAGTGTAAAGAGAGGAGCAGTTTGGTGGGTGAGAGTTCTAGAGTTGGCTTACTTTCTCCTGGGCCTACTCCAATTGGATACAGCGGTATAAAGGCAGTGTACCTACACGGTGCAAATAAGTAGAGAGAGTT
Organism: Oryza meridionalis; assembly: GCA_000338895.3. Taxonomy (NCBI): domain Eukaryota; kingdom Viridiplantae; phylum Streptophyta; class Magnoliopsida; order Poales; family Poaceae; genus Oryza; species Oryza meridionalis. The sequence goes on from CM002528.2 coordinate 22,874,037, forward strand.
AATTAATTAGTCTCTGATCAGGAGAACAGCAGTCAGCTGGAAAAAAAGACCATAAGCAGCACGGTAAAACTAGGGACTGGTAAGCGACAGCAGTACTGCAGTTAACATTGTGATCCACTATTATATCATGTAAAGAAACAAAATCAACATAGCAGCTATGTACTGGCGATTTTGGAGTAGGAACAATATTAGATGAACTTGGATATAAAAATGACATGCATGGTGATTCATTTTAATCTCCCATTTATTAGTTCCAGCTCATTGATCTTTCCGTAGCTTACTGAATACGGTTATTGTAATTTGAACAACAAGAAGTTTGCAATTTTACAACTTCTTTTAGATAACACAAGGTAAAACAACCATGATACTGCGTCCATCTTTCTGCTTGCTATGCTGATTTCAGCGCAAGGTGTCTTTCAACGGAAAATAAGAATGAGCTGTGACCAAAAATATTTTTGAAGAATGGAGAATTGTGAATCTTTGTACCAAAAAAAATAGAAAACAACCAGAAACTAGTGGAAAACAAGAGGTGTACTGGGCACCGAGCCTAAGAGATGCTACTAAGAAAATACTGTGGATGCATCCATGGATGTGGGAACTGGAGTTCATTTGCAAATCAAACCTGAGATATGTCAGCCATGGTGGACAAACTTTTAAGGTTGTCAGAGCATAATGTGAGTATCTGATGACCTGCACCATGAAGAAATGTAGACTTCACATAAAAGAGTGAACAAAAATAGCATTGTCTTGCGAATCATTTCAAAATAAGGTAAGTACTGAGTACCATTGAGTTAAACCAAAATGTAGATGCCTAAATAATGCCTTCTCGTTCACATGCACGCAGGTTAGTAAAAGGGTATTTTTGTTCATAGAACATGTAAACATATTTGTCTGTCGCGAATTTCAGTTGATACATGCACAGACAGTTCTATTCATGTTAGCATTTCCTTAGGCAGTAGTACCAGCTCAACTTATCCTCTTAACAACTATAAACGTAGTTGTCAGATCATCCCTTTCAACACGTAATTGACATTTTAATATGAATGAAACAGGTGAAATAATATTAGCTCCGTTGGCATAGATCATTGTGCAGTAAAAATTGAAGAGCAATTTTACGGTCTTTGAGGAGGTACCAAAATTTTAGCATAAAATTTGGTACCTCATAGTACCTAGGTACCTCTCTTGGTACCAAATTTACAATAAAAAGTGGTGCCTCATGGTACCTCATTAAAGACTGTAAAATTGCTCAAAATAGAAACGAAATATGTGCATCCTGAGAAGGCTCCACCAGAAATTTCTCGTTATATCATGAGATTGCATCATAGAAAATAATTTTTCAATGTACTCAAAAAGCATCAGTATTGTTTTTATGAGAACAAGGCAAACCACAAAAAGAGGAGAAAATTATGTAGTATCATTTTGTGCCACACCTCAGATATGCTCCAAGCCATAAACGTTATGAACACGGAAGGGCTACTCTGAACCTGCATTTGGCACAGGAGACTAAATTAGTAAACCTAAGTTGAAACCTTGAGAGGAAAAGGTAACAACAGAAGTGCAAATTTTGTAAAGGAAGAAAAAATTCCTTCTTCACTAGGTCGAAGTGCAAATTTGTTTTTGCGGTTGGCTCTTCCATTTACACATGACAAAACAAAAAACATAAATTCTACGGGATTTTCACATGAATTAGTTCAATTCCTCCAAGAATCCCGCAAAAATGCAAAATTCGTCCGTTCCAAACGAAGCAGAAATCGCCACTCCTCCCCACCTCGGGGATTTGCCGAACCACAGCGAGAACGAAGTGAGTCCTCCCTCCCCACTGCAAGAAGGCAAGAAGCGGCGACGTGTGCACCAATCCTGAATCAAACAGCAACGAATCTCCTCGTCAAATTTCACATCAAAGAGAGCGGCGCGCGAGGAATTCAGCGGCTCAATCAACCCACCGATGGCGGCATGGATCGTTTCAAGAATCGCCCAAGTCTGCAGCAAGCCTTGAAACAACAAGAAACGAACCCCACAAGAAGTGGGGAAAAGAAAAACATCACTCCCCCCGCTCGTCGAGACGAGATCAAATTCATGGAGACACAGAAGGAAGGACACGGAGGAGGGGCACACGCACATACGAGGTCGCTGGCGACGGCGTACGACGAGTGGACGGGGCAGGGCAGAAGGCGGAGCAAGGCGACGAACCTGCAGAGGAGGAAGCCAAAAAGAAAAAAAAAAGAAAAAATCAGAGCGAAACGAGGGATTGGACGCACGAACGCCGCGATCTTCTCGGCTGCGGGTGGAGTACCATCCGAGGGCCTGGACGGAGTTGTAGGAGAGGAGGTAGAGCTGCAACGGGCGAACCATAGCGGCTGGCGGCTGCACTGCTGCAGACCTGCAGTGTGCTTTCCGTGGCTACTGGCAATGGGGTTTTTCCGTGGCTGCGGTTATTTGCCGTTGCATTGTCACACAGAGCTTTTTTTTTTCTTTTGTTGAAGCTGATGTATCTTATTTATTAAAGACATATCATAAAAAAACTCATATAGTTGAGTAACAAAACAATCTTATTGGTGCCCGGTAAAATGGTGGATAGATAAGTCATTGGTATTGAACAATGGTACTGGCTTGTATCTATTGGGTTTTAATTAAGCTCTCAAAATAATCTATGTCTGACATAGTTTATACATAAATCCTTTTAATCACAAGATCTGAAATTAACCCACTCTTAAAATAAGCATATAATGTGTCGATGTATTGTAGTTGGTAGAGAGATTTGTGAGGGACATGGTATTCGATAGTGGGGATTAATGGCTGTGATCGCTCCCTAAACCACATGAAGCATAGGATTTTACACAGGTTCGGTCCTCTTAGAGAATAATAACTCAACCTTGCTAGATTATGGTGACCAAATAAATAGAGTTTGCACTGTTCCTTTTGAATACTCGAATGCTATGTCTTACAAAATCTGAAACATTAGGAACCCCTTGATAGAGGTAGTGCTCTCCTTGTATCACATTGTAAATGCATCATTGTGGCTCCTGTACTATCAAATCTACTTTTTGTTGCATGACGGTAAAGTGGAATCACCACATAATATCTCTCGCTAATCTTCTCGTCGTGTCGTTGTAAATGAGACGTCTGCCTCTTCCTATCAAAGTAGGGTCCAAAGAGTCATTACATTGTCATGTTATGAATGGATACATGCAAATCAACTGTATTAAATGAGCGCACATCGTCTGGAATGTGCACACTTAATTAGGGGTAGGCATAGAAAACCAAGACCAAAAAACCAAAACCAGACCCGAAGAACCTAAAGTGTCGGTCATCGGTTTGTAGTTCGGTCGGGTAAGTGGAAAGACCGATCTTTTTTTTGATAGTTCGGTCATCCTCCTCAGGTACCCGAAATGTCCGAAGACCTGAACTATGTAAAAAACCAGGGATTGCACTACTGGCTTTGTAGCTCATCTTCAAACTGCAACCCATCAGGCCAACTTCCCACTTCCCTCAAGATCTTTTGAGGATGAGTTTGGTCATCTATTCTGATAGACCGAACTTTTTTAGACTCAAAAAACTGGATTGAACTCTCGATTTAGACTGAACGCACACCCCTACACGGGCATCCTCAATGTATCTCATCAAACTTGGTATTAGTGTGGGTCCAAACAGTAGTGGGTAGTAGTTCTTTACTGCATCTACAATGCTTATGTGTACGGGTGATGAATAAGGTGGGAGCCACTTGAGAAAAAAATCATCCATTGCTAGTAGAAATGTGACCGGGAGTGTGAGAGACATTGTACACATAACATTGTTTATTTCCTTCTATCCGGTAGTAGCATTGTGATCTGGTAGTTGTTCTTTACCATATTCACAATGTTTACTACTAGGTAATAAAGTGATATTTAATATTTACTACCTGATTTCTACGGATGCCCTACAGAATGACAAGGTGTAGGGGACACACCTCATCCCGTCCTAAAGCTTGGACGGGGGCCCACAAATGGCAACCGAGTGACCTAGACCACACAAGGCTACTACTGTCTACTAAACAAGTCTCGATGTGCCCGGCCTCATCTATGGGCACGCGCCAACATGGACCATGCCGGATAGGCCGCTTATGATCAGCTTCCTGTCGTTCGGCATGTTAACTTTCTTCTTTAGTAGGTCTAAATCTAGGTAAAATCATGTGTTGTATATGGTTTAGACGAGCGATTATAGTCGTAAATCCTCATTGCCGAACGTCGGGTCTCTCACATTTATGCCGAATGCAGAACATCAACAGAATCATATACACAATCCAGTGTGTTAAGTTATGGTAGGAACCACTTCTTGACGGAATCATAGTAACTTGTTCACTATTGAGACTTAAACACACAATATCATCACTGCTCAACATGTGTATAAGTGATGTGTCTATTGTATACGGGGTGAGTATGTTATTTCGAAATGCAGGAGAAGATAAAGTACAACCAGCATATACTTAAAAATATTAGAATCTATATATAAGAAACTGAAATTAGATATAGAACACCACAAGCACAATGGTGCACTTTCAACCAATGTACAAATTGCTAGCACATCTTTTTTTTATTACACGGAAAATGCACAAACATATCATACTACATACTCGCTCCGTCCAAAAAAAACCTAACCTAATACTTAGATGTGATATAATCTAGTATAACGAATCTAGACAGGTAGACTGTCTGTCCAAATTCGTTATATTAGATTATATCACATTCGAGTACTAGGTTAAGTTTTTTTTTTTACGTATGGAGTATATCATAAGACATACACACTAGTATAAGGGTATGTCTTCTTAGCATATGCTTGGAGATATGACCACAACGATAAATCCTTGGCCCCACTTATTTTATAACTTCCTTGGTCCCACTTGAATGGCATTGAAAACGCAACGGCGCGCACACAATCACCAAACAGTGATCACCACCCTACACGAGCAGATTAAGCAGACGGGGCTCCTGTTCCGCACGCTCAACCTCCTGGTCACCTTCACCGGCCTCCTCGACCGGCGGCGGGCTGTTCAAGTCGAGCATCTCCGGCGGCTCCACGCTGGACACGGCGCCGGCGCTCGCAGCCGCAGCCACCGCCGCCGGCGTCGTCGTTGCCGCCTCGCCTCTGTGCCGCCGCATGTGCCCGCCGAGCGCCTGCCCCATGCGGAACTCGACCCCGCACACGGCGCACGGGTGCCACTGGTGGGCGGAAACCACCCGCCGCTGGTTGTTGGTAGCCCCCACGACGGCGGCCCCCGCGGCGCCGTGCTCCTGCCGCTGCCGCGCCGCCATCCGCGTGTGCCCCGTCCGGTGCCCGCCGAGCGCCTGGAACGACGTGAACGTCTTGCTGCACGTCTTGCACCTGAAATACTCTCCGCGCGCGCTCCCGCCTCCTCCGCCGCCCGCGACGTGCGTCGGGCGGAGGCCACCGCTCCCCTCGCCGGCCGCTCGTTGCCCACTCGCCATCGTTCGTCACGCTCGTACGTCCACCTCGCGCAAATGTACGTGCTTACCTTACCTTCCTCTCGCGGCGAGCCTAGCCTTAGTTTGCACTAGCAGTGGGTGTGTGCACGCGCGCGACGCGGGAGCAGGACGCGAACTTGGTGAGTCGGTGTCCCCCTCGGGGAGGGGAGATTAATAAGTAAGCGAAGGCGGCGACGTCCCGGCTCATGTCAGAGCCGTCCACGCCGAGGCTGCGTGATGTGGCGTGCGTGCGTGCGTGCGGCATGCGTTGATGGCCGCCTGGCTGGCGCACTGGCCGGCGCCGCGGTTTTTCACATCGGCCGCGAGCCCACGAGATGAACATCCTGACGTCGATCGGGCATGGAAGCGTCGGGCCGCAGCAGCTACGAGACCACCAACATGTGTGTCCCTTTTTACCAAGAGTACGATTGGATGCACACGTTGTCCCATGATATCATGTACACGTGTGCGCGTCTAATATACATTCTTGCAAGAGGAAATTTCTTAGTTCTTCGGTTTCCTTATATGCCATAGAGAATGGACTCTTCTCTTACGTGACATTAGGCGAAACTTTGCTATCCTTGTACGCCAGTACCGTCAATCTTGCATCAACGGTCCGTTAGATGAACAATAAAAAGACCAAAATATCCTCGTTCATCTCCTTCCACCGAGTCTTAAGTTAACCGAAAATAACTACGGGAACAAATTTGTACTGTAAGCAAACAACGAGGATCTGCAAGTGAAACAAGGCTGAGAGCAGGGCATAGATATGATGCTGTGTAGCCTGTAGGTCTAGGCATGCACTTACCTTCCTAGCTAAGAGGATAGTAGTCGCACAAGAATGGCCATGAGGGTAGGATCGACATTTCTGAGAAAACCTTGACATGATCCAAGGAACTAACGGTGAGTTCACGTGCAGGGGCTAACGGTAGTGGCATATTAGGTGTAGCAAAATTCTGTCCAATGGCAATAAAGGAAAGAGTCAATTTTGAATGGCAAACAAAAAAACCGAATAATTTTGAATGGCAAATAAAGAATTCTCTCTCAAAAAAAGGGAAAATTGTCGGTGGCATTGCCGGGACACATACACCAATCTATCTAACTTACCACGTATGTTTATCTTCTATTCATATTTGGAATATTGTCAGTGGCGTTACCTTTACGCATAGTGTAACGACAACTTTATACAAGGAGACTTTATATATGTGTATTATTCATAAACTACTTTTTTGTGAAACATAAATTGATTGATATAAATGTGCCTTTTGTGTGAAGAAAGTAACATCATATCATCTCCTAACAAAACCATTCGTATGATATGATAAAAATAGATAATACAAATCGTATCATTTGAAAGACGCATTGTAAGTTGGCAACACCAATGTTATGTACTTTATGCCTATAGACTACATGACATGGTTACCTCGCGGTTAATGCAGTAATCTCGTACAGTAAACATCTCAGTTTTTTATAACCTCACGGCTTTTCTCGATAGCCACACAGTTTTTTTTTTAAGTAACCACGATACCATCAGGTCAGTAACTCCTACCAAGGTTACCTCACGATTACCGCAGTAATCTCATACAGTAAACATCTCAGTTTTTTATAACCTCACGGCTTTTCTCGATAGCCACACAGTTTTTTTTTAAGTAACCACGATACCATCAGGTCAGTAACTCCTACCAAGGTTACCTCACGATTACCGCAGTAATCTCGTACAGTAACCATCTTAGTTTTTTGAAACCTTACGGCTAACCACGACACCGCTAGGTCAGTAACCCCTACCAAAATGCTGGGGAAACCCTATCTACGGCTGCATGGTTTGAGTCTGTAACCCCTACCAAAATGGTGGCCTGGTGGGGGAAACCTTTGCTACAGCTGCATGATTTGAACTTTGAAGCAGCGCGTCTTTACGTATAGGTATAGCCGCAGTGAGATTTTAGATAGGATTTTCTTGGATGCCTTCTGTGGTCAAGGTTCTGATTATAGGCAGTATATATGGTCAATTTATTAAAAGCTTGAAGCCAAGTCATAATCCTTCTTAGCCAACTACACTCTTTTTTAGTGGAACTAAAATTTCATTAACAAATTTCCCAGCACTCCAGTGCACCGTCTTTCACCCTTTCCCAACTGAGGCACATTATTACTGTTACTCCATCAAGTAGAACCCATATAGCATTAACAAATCCTTCAACTCAGAAAGGGTGGAGAATTTTTGGTGTTGCATATCCTCGTCAATCTTCCCTGATATGCGGTTTACATGGTTATGGTTTGAAAAAAAAAACGACATAAATTAATTGGGCATGTGAGATCAGCACATATAAATAAAATTTAGGAATCACATTTTGTGTTTTGTTAATTCAATATACCAAAAGCGAGAGTTAAAGAAAGACATTTATCTCCATAGGCAATATATTGATCCACTGCACAACAACATATATATAAATCTACAAAACAAAGAACAATCAAAATTGAAACAATCACCGTTCACAATCTTGTTTGTGCAGTTTGTAAATACTCGCAAAACTGAACCAGATAATGTCAATGAAGGGAACGTGCCACTCTACACGCAAATGGATTCAGATATTCTGTTCCGTCGTTTCTATTGCAATGAACGTATCAGTCCTAGAGATGTAACAACGGGATGCTACTCCATCTTCAGCTCCAAAAGCAGAGCACATCACATAAGAAGAGATTTGGTCAAGTGCTCTCTTGCTGTTGTTAGGGCTTGAACTATAGTCTGCATTCAGAGAGCAATAACTCGTTAAGTTTGGTTAAACCGAACAGCTTGAACTATAGTCTGCATTCAGAGAGCAATAACTCGGTAAGATCATGGCTAAAACTTACCTGCTCAGCGAGTGAAGTAGCACCTTCTATTCCATGTGCTGACACCTTTTCAGCTATTACACTTCCTTCTGTTTCCAGGACAATCCTGCATAATCATTCAGATCAAGTACTATTGAGCTTATTACAGTTTGCAGTACCACATATCACTGGCAAAGACTTTTCGAATCACTTTGAAATATTAAAATATTAATAGAATATCAGACTGACAGGCATATATGTTCATGGCCTAATCAAAAGTTTGCCACCTCAATATCATTCCCATTTATTGTCTCATTTATCAAATTTTGACACCTCAAACTAGGATTGTTCAAGGTACAGAATTTTGATTCTTAACAAAGTAAATGTGCTAATAGAATTCATTTGTCCTCCAATCAAGAATATACATGTTGTTAATTACTAGAGCAGACAACAGATTATAAAGCGTGCCATGAAAGCCAAACATACAAACGAAAGGAAGAAGAACATTTGACATCCAGTGAGACTAGGATTTACCCTCCATCAACAATTTCATCGAGGCACAATAGGATGAGATCCAGATTTTCTAGTGCTGTTCTTTTGTCGACGTTATTTCTGAAACCAATGACACGGGAAACAGAATACATGCAATCAGGTAGGGACATGAATGTAAAACAAAATAAAAGGTGGAAAAACAAAGATACATTAAAATAGGCTGAGTATAACCTGAGAATAATGTCAACTGCATCAGTGAATCCTTGAAGGACCGATGCTAAAATAAGCTCATTCTCCTCCTCTCCTCCAGTAACAAAAAAATGGAGGTCTTGGATGAACTTATACACCACAATGTGGCCATCAAACATTACAATCTCAGCTGAAAGGGGGAAACAAATACATAAAGTGAATTACTTGAACTAGACATACGGTATGTAATTTTTCACTCACAAGTCACAAATAAGACGCTGTAAATACTACTTGTTATAAGGAAAACTAATGCAAATACATCTCTCCAAGCTCATATTAATTGGTTTCGTGTAACATAGTACAACTTTAACTAAGCGAAAGCTGAAAAAATCGTATTATGTTTGGGTGTGCTTCAGTACACCTCTTTTAGAAAAAGTCTATGAACTCTAAAAGCCAATTAACTAATATTAGGTTGGGGCAAATCACATTAACCTAACATGAAATCAAATCAGATTACGTTTTACGTGCTGGAATGTATTTGTCTGACCGCATATTTTAACAACTTCTCTTTTAAGATTCACAAACTCTTCTAAGAAGTCCTATAGAAAAACAAAAAAAGAGGTGCATGGTTAGCACCTTTGAAAGACTGATCAGAAATTATGCTTGATTTCAAGATACCTAGAATACACAGCCCCTTAGACACATCAACACGTTTCATTTATGTAATAAAAATAAAGAGACAAGTGCAAACATAGGCAATTAGGCACGGTATGCAGATAACTTGCGTTCTTGGACATCATAAAGAGTTGTCTAAATGCATATGGAAAAGATGCAACTAGATTATACAAATGCTTCAAAAAAATTACGGTTTGAGACAAGCAGTACTATGCATACATTGGGATACTAGGAGATAGTACTAGTCATCACATACATACAAATCATCTTCTAAGTAGTCACTCACTATCACAAGCCGAAGGTGGGGCAGATGCGCATTACCTTCTGCTCCGGCAGTGGCTTTCTGGGTCTTGACGAACACCGACTTCTCGAAGGCCAGCTTCGCCGAGAGAGCAGGCCAATCATCCGTGTAGTACTTGACGGCGACGCGCTTCCCCTCGGAATCCAGCAGCAGGATATTCTTCACCGAAGGGCAGGATTCCTGTACGAGCAAACCATCAAAGCAACACCATCAACTAACTAACAACAAACGAGATCCCGATTTGCACCTGCCGGGAAAACCAAGAAACGGGGAGCCCAGCCTCCCAAACCCAAACAGAGAGCACACACACGCCCCGTACGACGGCGCCGGCGGACTCGAAACCGGGGACGAACGCGACGGATCGGGGCGAATCAAGAAACCGGAAACACCAGCACATGTAGCGGCACGCGCGATGGAATCGGGAGAGGAGGAGGAGGAGAGCCGGGGGGGCAGGGACGCGTACCATCTGGAACGGCAAGGTGGATCCGCGGGGCGGGAGGCGAGACGGCGGAGCGGATCTCCGGCGGCGGGTGAGGTGAGAAGGTGCGGACCAACGAAGGAAGCCGAGGCGATGAAGACGAGGAGTGGTGCGCCGACGAGTCGAGGTGGACGAAGAGCACAGCTACTAGTCTTCGTTCGTTGTTGGGCTTCACGGATCCGGCCCAAATTGTCCGTCGCGCCGAGGTGGGAATTGGGCCGGATTGTCACGATTTCAAGCCCATTCTTCCTATCCCGTATCAGAGTGACTGAGCGACGAGGTTGAGTTCGACACTTCTTTTTCGCGCAAACGTTTTCCAAACTGAAACTGTACCTTTTTAAAAGAAAATTCTATAAAAAATTGTTTTAGAAATCATATTAATTCTTTTTAAAAAAAATTAATACTTAGTTAATCACGCGTTAATAAACTGCTCTGTTTTGCGTGAAGTAGGGATTTGTTGTCAACTACGGCTGCCGAAACCATTTTCCGTCCGTGGATTCACTCATGAAGCAATGTGTAAAATGTTACTCCAAATCTGTGTGTAGAGGATGATTGATACTGATGTTTTTAATCATGAACCATGATGAAACTCATAAAGTCGTAAGAGACCTTTCGTGGCATACATCGTCCACGAATATGAGTATATATGACTTCTAAAACTCTATTTATGACTGTATGGCCAACTAAACAAACTTTTTGCTTCAAACTGAAGCTGGTAGTACTGCTGGCACAATCGCCTGGTTAGAAAACGTCGAGCAGCTATTGACCCTTAGCTTTGAGTGTTTAACACGCGGCCTCGGTGTGTCGCAGGGCGATGGATCACCACTTCATTCACTCCCACGGGAATTCACAACCAAACTCGACGATTGGTGAAGTACTAACCTTTTGAAGCTATATATAAATTAAAAGTTCACGGTGCATTTACAAATTTGCCATCAGTTTTTTCAATTTTGCAAGAATGTCACTCGAAAGATAGTTCCAGTGGTATTTTTATAATTTTTTAGTGGCAGTTTTGTAATAACGATTTAAAGCAGTGGCAAATTTACAATTGCCACAAACATTACCGGTCGGCTGCGGCGGCTGCTGCTATCAAACTCACAAAACCACATGATTTAACGTGAAGTTAGTTATCAAACTGTTAACAATGTGTGTCGTAAAAAAAACTTGTATATAAAAACTTCAAATTTATAATAGTAAAAGCTTGATTAATCATGTAATAAAAAAAATACGTCTCGTTTTCATGTTGCGGGCTAGCCAAGACCAATTACACCTTCGAATGCAGCTTGGGGGCGTTCTTTTGAATATGGTTTCGGTTGATTAGCTGCACGCAAAATGAGAAATATTGGTTAGTGTATAATTAATTAAGTATTAATTATTAAAAACTTAAAAATATATTTATTTTATTTTTTAAGAATCTTCAATATATAAAGTTTTGATACAAAACACACCATTTAATAGTTTGACAAACGTGCTAATGAAAAAGGAGAAGTAGCTAAGCTGTTTAGGTCATTCATAGTGCGACACGCAAATTTGCTACGCCTCACCTGCCACCTAGACCCAAAATCACCTAAGAACTGTAGTAGCCACTTGCTCCACATTGCATCTTGCTTTATTATGGTCCCACCGGTGTCTTCCTCACTTTTCATCTACCTTCCTCTCTCCTCCATCCCACTTCTCATCTCCCCTCTTCTCTCTCTTGCGTTTCACAGTGGAGAAGGACCTGGGACAACACGCGGCGGGGCGGCCCGCGCGGAGACGGCGCCGAGCGGCATGGCGTCCCTGAGCGGCGACGACGGCAGGCGGAGGGGCGTCCCGAGCCGGGACGGCGCCAGGTGGCGGCGGGCAGAGGAGCCGGGCCGCGGGGCGTCCCGAGGGGCGACGGCACCGGGCGGCAGGGAGGCGCCAGGCGTTGGTCGTGGCGCACAATGGCGGCCCCTGCATCCGCGGCGTGCCCTTCGGCCGGAGGGACGCCACGACGGCGAGCGTGGAGCGTGTCGACGCCATGCTCTCGGACAGCTTCCTCGGCATCGACGGCGCGCTCGCCATGTTCTCCTCTGTTGGGCGTCCCCTTCTCTTCTCCTCTGTTGTACAGATCCAGATCGAAGTAGCTCGGCGGCCTCTCCTCTCTTCCCTCCGGCTCCCATGGCGGTCGCTCCCCTCTCCTATCCGGCGCCCGCGGTGGCCTCTCCCCTCTCCCTTCCAGCTCCCGCGGCGTCCCTCTCCGGCGCAGATCAGGGGAGGCGGGACGACGAGCTCGTAGCCAACCCATTTCCGATGCAGGGGTGGGGGTGGAGGCGTCGCAGGACACGAGTGCAAGGCCACAACCTCACACTGCAGCTGCGCCATTCTCCCTGCTCCACGCGGCTCCTTTTCTCACCAAGAATGCGTGCCCAATCTAGGCTACGCGAACTTGGTTTGGTCATGCTCCAAGCTAAGTTGGCGAGAAATCTCCTAGCTATTATGGGTTGGCTGAATGTCACATATGTACATTGTGAATGGCCTTATAACACGTCATAAGGGTATCGGTTTCATAAAACCAATTTCTCGACGACATGGAGACACCAGAGTACAAGACATCCCTGTTGAAACATGAAACACAATAGTGATAGGACCAAGGTGGGTGGCGGTCCGGCTGTGATAGGATCATAGGACCCGGCCAAGACATGACTGAAAACTTTGGCCAGAGTCCAGACGGTTCCGGGTGTCAATGTGTCAATGCTTTTGGAAGCTGCTGATTTTCATGTTTCCGTCCCCTTTTTCTCCGGGAGATCTAGCCAGAGGGAACAGCTACCACAAAGCGTTCTAGGATTTGTTTGTCACTTGTTTAGTCGTGTCTTCACATTAGTCAACACCATTTTGTCAGTTCAGAAAGGGAGAGTTAAACCATCCCTATTAATTATAAGCAGGGGCCAATCCAGTATGGAGGCGGCGGGGTCTCGAGCCCTCACTACTTGCGTGAAGACTATGAGAGCCCTCACGAAGATCCCACCAAATTAGATGGGAGGGAAAACTCTATCTAGTTTGCTCAGATACCACTGCTATTTCTTTCTGGATCTACCACTGATTATAAGTATAACATGTTATTACCAACCCAACCCAGGTAGGCTAGCTAGTACACATAACGTTGACCAAGCCATTCAACATGTTGAACCTATTTGCTACTCTACCTGAAGTCAAGCTGGTGAGCTACTCCACTCGATATGCCACCAACCCTAGTGTGAAAAAAAAAAAACCGAAACGGCCGGACGCCACGCGAGCTAACGACCATGTAATGTAACACGGCAGGCCGGCCGGCTGGCTGGCTGGCTGGAGGGAGGAGTACAAACTTGGCGATCCGACGGGGCCCGCATGTCAGCCGGATCGCATTAGCTCCGTATTTGCTGAGCTGCTGGCTAATCAATCCCTTCAAACTGCTGCGTAGAAATGTACGGAGTATACCGACATCTAGGCTGTGTTTAGTGCAGCGCAAAGTTTAGATTTTAGTTAAAATTAGAGATGATGTGACCGAAAAGTTGTGTGTGTATGACAGGTTGATGTGATGGAAAAGGACTGAAGTTTGGATATAAACACAGCCCTAGAAAACCTCCTAATTACGATTTACGAGTACTACTCGAGCAAGTGAACCGGTCAGTCAGTAGCAGCTTTGGTCTACCAAAGACTACTACTCCCTCCATCCTAAAATATAATTTTTAGCTATTAATCTGGATAACTATCTGTCTAGATTTATAACTAAAAGTTATTATATCTTTAGACGGAGGCAGTAGGAAACACAAGTGATCTGTTCAAAAAACACACACACACAAAAAGAAGAGAGAAACAAGTATTCCATCGTGTTGGGCTATAAATAGTCGTGCACAAACGCATGCCTTCTGCGACAGAAAAGAGCTGGACGTGGTCACACGTAGAGTGCACCACTGATTATTCTACGAGCGACTCTTGAGTGGTTGGCAATGAGCAAGCGGCAGTATGGAGAGATGGACGGCGTCGTCGACACGGCCCGCGTCCTCATGCTCCTCTCCCGGCGGCGGCAGCAGCAGCAGCACGGCGATGTCGGCGGCGGCATGCGGGAGGGGCACGCGCGCGCGGCCCGCGTGTTCGAGTGCAGGACGTGCGGGAGGCGGTTCCCGACGTTCCAGGCGCTGGGCGGCCACCGCGCCAGCCACAAGCGCCGCCCGCGCCACGGCGCCGCGCGCGCGCCGCGGCCAGCCGGCGCCGGCGCCGTGCTCCGCCTCGTCGGCGCGTCGTCGTCGTCGTCGTCGACGGACGAGGCGCGCGCGGGCGGCGGCGGCCGCAGGACGAGGGGCGCCGGCGCCGCGCACGGGTGCCCCGTCTGCGGGCTGGAGTTCGCCGTCGGGCAGGCGCTCGGCGGGCACATGCGGCGGCACCGTGCCGCGGCCGGCGACGTCGTGCACGGCGGCGCAGGCGCCGCGGCGCCGCGTGTGAAGATCGACGACGTTGTTGTTGGAGACGAGTGCACCGGCGTGGTTTGCTTGGACCTGAACCTGACGCCGTCGGAGAACTGCGACAAGTGCCGGCACGCCCAGCTCGGCGTCGCCGTGAACTCTGTGCAAAGAACGATACTACTGGACTGTCCCCTTTGAGCTGACCCCTTGTTACTGATTTATGTACGTTTGCACTGTATTTATCTAGCCTTTATATGTTTTTCTGCACACTATAGAATCGTATAAAGATTTTTCTATATATTTTTTGAACCTTTCTATCTTAAAATTTTACAAATAGACTATCCCGAAACTTATTTCTAAAGCTGAACCAAGAGTTTAAATTTGAAGTTTTGAGGTGGTTTACTTTTAAAATTAAAAAGGTTCAAAAGATATATAATAAACCTCTATAAGTTACTGAAGAAGAGGAGCCAAAATGCAGGAACAGCATCACTCTATTCCATGCATCCATTGATTAACTGAAAACCCAATAGCAATACAGCATGGACTACGTTACACACTGTAGCTTGCAGTTCAACGGATTGAAATCCAGCGTACAGTAGTAGCCCCCCAGGCAATTGCAACAGCTACGTCAAAAGCATGAGTAGTTGCTTCAAAGAATGGAAGCAAAGATAGGTATAACCAGATCCGTATCATAGTGTCTCTTCTTGACATTCTTCCTATAACAGCAAGGCAGGGAACAAACAATGTCAAATAATAAACGATGGAGGCCGAGAAGGCGAACGTCCCCTCAGGAGCCGCAGCATGCAGATCCAGAAGCTGCTGGTTTGTCGGCACCCTGATCCGTCTTGTTGTTAATCTTGATTGTCTTGTCCTACGATGCAGGAGTATATGTTTCTTAGAACAAAGAGCAAGATGATGTTTGAGACATAATTCAGTATGTACAGTTATCTGTACCTCAGGCTTGGAGTCGGTCTCAGCAAGCCTCTGCTTAATGTCACGTGCAATGGAGAAAAAAACTTGCTCCACGTTGAGGTTTGTCTTCGCACTCTGGAATACAGTGCAGTGTAAAATCAAAACAATTGTCACTGCAAAGGCCACTTTCTTTTCAAAAAAAATGACAGTGAAAAGAAAAAACAATTCAGGCAGCAACATACAGTTTCGAAAAATTTGATGCCATACTCATCAGCCAGTGCTTGGCCTTTCGCAGTAGGGACAGCCTGGAGAAAAAACAAGAACAGGAAACAAATAAGCTTCTAACTAGTAATCCTCAGGGAAAACTGAGCATTGAAACACAACTTCAAAGTGGGGATACAGTATGAATGAACACCAAGGATAAAAACTGTGATGTACCCTTTTACTCTCATCCATATCAGCCTTGTTGCCAACCAAAATTTTGTTGACATTATCAGAGGCATGTTGCTCAATATTCCGAATCCAGTTCCGTATGTCTGTATTGTCAAATAAAACAGCAGTGACAAAATAGTTCAAAATGGAATAATTAAGGAAGGTATATATGTAAGGAGACAGTACTGTTGAAAGATGACTCGTCGGTGACATCATAAACAAGCAGGATACCCATGGCTCCACGGTAGTACGCTGAGGTAAAATGAGATTTACTTGATCAAAAGGTTCTCATTTAACTTCACAGGGTTAGTATGCTGAATGGAACAATAACTATACCAGTGGTAATTGTCCGGAAACGTTCTTGGCCAGCTGTGTCCCAAATTTGTAGCTTAATACGCTTCCCGTCCAGCTCTATTGTTCTAATTTTGAAGTCAATACTGCACAAACACAAATACTGCAATCAGCGTGGAGAAGATAATAAATTGAAAAGCTTGCGGGCAGGAGCCATAGAGCGGTCTTCCCAACATCAGAGAACATACCCAATTGTGGTAATAAAGCTTGTAGTGAAGGAACCATCAGAAAACCGCAGGAGAAGGCAACTCTTGCCAACACCTAGAAATGGAAAAAAGAGAAAAAAGAATTCTTATAAGAAAATTGGCCAGCACAAAACTTGCCTGAGGAACTGCCATTAGCTACCAAATAATTAGTTCAACAGAATACACTAACAAATGTGAATTTGTAAATATTATGGACTTTAAAACAGTACAACTGCTAGAGAAATAGCATGCTACCAAAGGTTATGCCTAGAAAATTTGAACCAATAGACTTACATTGGATACTAGAAAGAACCAAAAACAACATGTAAAAGACTAAATCATAAATACTCATAAATAAAAACAAGTAGTCATCACTGAGCAAAAGAATCCAATATCAAGACCTATTAGAGCACGAGCTTTATGTTACAGACAATCATGAATAATTCTGCAACAGTCATGAAAACAATCACTTACTTGATCCTATCAATGAATAAGTCTCGACAAGGAATATAGTGGAAGCTCTACGGGTAGTGGCTCAAAGCAAGAGCACAAAATGCCTCTGGTTGATTTGAGCTATCGGTATAAAAATATAAATTTCTGCTATGAACTTTTAAACAATTAAGCTATTTCATGTAGCTGTAGTGTTTGACCCATTAATTTCACCCTTCACTCCAACTTGTTTCCAACAGCTACACATTTGGAGCATACACCCTCACGAGCAAGGAACTATCTAGTTCCACTCTCAACAACATGTAGCACAAATTCCATGGCATGCACTAACAAATGAAAATTATAGAGGAAAGAATAGCACATAACATAAACTCTCTTGAACTCTTATCTCCTATTGCATGATTGAGTGCAGAAAAGAAAGCATTGCTTAATGCTTAATTGCTTATGTTTCTTAGATGGTCTTGCACGCTGTCGAAATAACCTTGGAATCAGCTTAATCAGAAAAGCATGCAATTCCAATTGACCATTTCCAAGGTTCTTCCATCGAAGGAAAAACTTACTGAACCACTAAATTCATTTTTTTTTCTCTCACCATTTCCATAACTCCTAACTTTGCTTCTTATTTCTTTTTTTTTTTACATAAAGCACAGTAGTGATATTTCCTGCCTAACTCACTCAATGGCCCGTCCGTATGTACTAGGCAAGTAGGCAGTATGTATATTGTAGGTTGAACAGAAACCAAATTCACATGAAAGACAGATCATGCACACAAGCGCACACCAAAGGCAAATCCTTTGCAGGATCCTAGTTGCTCGCGTGCCCAATCCACCTGCGATCCAACCAACACCGAGGCGCGGGAAAACCCACACGACATCACTCGCCGTGGAATGGAAATGGGGAGGCAAGATCTATCTAAGCTCGAGGTGGTGTCACCAACCGCTGTCCCCGATGAGGAGGAGCTTGATGAGGTAGTCGTAGTCCGCCCGAGCCCTCGCCGGCGGCGCAGCCATCTCGTCGCTCTCGCTTCACACCCTCCTCCTCCTCCTACTCCACAGCCCACCCGGCGCGCCTCCTCCACCAATCCCCGACCTGCGGCGAACAAAAAAAACAGACGCCGTGAGAATGGCAGCACGACGGCGGCGGCGGATCCCGCGCGGGTGGCGGCCGGATCGGAGCCCGCACCGGTAGGCGCGGCGGAGGATCGCGCGGCGGCGGCGGTGGTGCGGATCTGGAGAACGGGGAGGAGGGAGTTGGTTTTTTTTTTTTTCTCTCCTATTTTCCCCTCGCTTTTTTAGTTTGCTGGTTGATGCAGAGCTGGGTTTTGTTCGGTTTTTTTATGGGGTCCGGTTCGGTCGGTCAGGGTCAGGTCACTCGCTTGCGCTGATCGCTTTCCTTTTTCGGTTTTTCCCGAGGCGCGCGGCCACCGACCGGTGAGGCTTTTGCGGGCACTGGTTGGTGGGCCAGCTGCGGAGTGGGGCCCAATTGTCTGTCAATGGAAGATGGGTACGCGCGTGGGGGTTCCGTTCCAAGTTGCAAATTGCGTGGTTTTCGTCAGATTGATTGAGGCCTTCCCAAATAATTTTTCCCAAAACCATCGCATCGAATCTTTAAACATATACATATAGTATTAAATATAGATAAATTTAAAAACTAATTATACAATTAGGGAAAACCGCGAGATGAATCTTTTGAGTCTAATTAGTCCATGATTAGCCTTAAGTGCTACAATAACCTATATTTGCTAATGATAGATTAATTAGGCTCAAAATATTCGTCTCGCGGTTTCCAGGCGAGTTATGAAATTAGTTTTTTCATTCGTGTCCGAAAACACCTTCCGATATCTGGTCAAATGTCCGATGTGACACCTAAAAAATTTCTTTTCACGAACTAAACAGGCCCTGATTTGGGTCCAGGGGGAGACAACAGAACAGGTCACACAGCTCAAACACAAGTTCAGTGGGAGATAATTAACTATTTTGCCATATATGCGTATGGTGTTTAATAATTTATCACTGGATACACGTATTATAGACATGTAATAAATATATGAGAATCCACATATCATTGATATATGAGTGGTAAACTTCTAAACGTCAAATCTAAAAATGGCAAATAGTTAAATGCTTCATTCATTGGTTATTAAGAAAGTATGTAGATTAAATTTGAAGAGGTTTTGATTGGTTAAAAAGTTGAGGTACTCTCTATGAAAAAACGAACCTATAACTGGATATGATGCATTCTAATACAATGTGTCCAGATTCATCGTACGAATGTGTTACATCCAATTCTTAGTTGATTTTTATGAGACAGATGAAGTAGGTAGGAAAAATAAATGGTGAAGTGTTGTGATTGGTTGATAAGGGAATATTGGTGGTGAAGTTGTTATATTTTGAGACAAATCCTGAGTATTAAAAGTTGTTATATTGTGGGATGGAGGGAGTATCATTTAAAGTAGTATAGATGTACTCCCTCCGTAAAAAAAATACATTCCTATTGTACCAAGGTGGAATTAATTGAGATGGAGAATAACTAAAATATCCTTAATCATTAAAAAAAGTAGTAAGAGTGATAGGTAGGTAAAGGTATTAAAGGAATAAAACTTCTCGTTCTACATATTGACGGTAGGTAGGATGGTAAACGTTAGTTCTTAGTGGGATACAATTTAAACTCTAGAAGATAAGTTTTTCTGGCCGGAGGGAGTATGTCTCAATCTAATGAGGTAATCTGGATTAAAGGACGGTAATTGCACTTGCACGCCACATTTGACGTGTAACGATACCGATTTGTACTGCTTGGACAGTTGGAACAATCACCCAACCATTCGTTCATGTGCGAAAAGGAACCAAGTAACCAACCGTTTGCTTGCTTCCAACTCCACAATGCCCTTTGTGTGCCTGCACGGCTTCCGTGCTACAAAACTCTCCACTCGGCAGCTGCTTTTTTTCATGCAGTTACAGCACGCAAAGAGTTGCTTTCAGTTCAGGGGATTGGCAACAAGGAACACCAATTGCATGTGGTGCTTGCTGCTGCCACAGGCATGCTTTGCCTTAAGGCAATGTTCAGAAATCGATATTAGTGTATGATCGCCGTTAACTTGATCATTATGTGGTGAGGTGATCAATTAGGTTCCAGTTTAGTTAATGTTGAGAAGTGGCAATTCGGATTTCAATGGAAAATCAAGAAGAGCGGATCTATCGTCGGTGCCCGGAAATGGACAAATTGAGGCCACGTTCATCCTCCCTAGTGCATAGTAGGACACAAGATCCAAAATATTTTCTCCAAAGCATGTTCTTCATTAACCCGTATAACTAGAACATTAAGTGTGTACTAATATATATCTATAAGATACAGGGTAATTTTCATTCTAACTTCACTTAGTGATAGAAGTGCATCCTAAAATAATCACACCAACCGTGCTGGTCAAACTACACTTAAATCAAACAAAACAAGCTGGGTGGCCCGCGCAATTGCGCGGCTAGCACCCATATAAAATTATATATTTTTAATGTGATTTTACTTAAAATTTATTAAATAGTTATTTCGTTGTCTTAAGATTTTGAAAGATCAAACCTTATTATCCTCGTGTTTCTAATTTTTTTAGTTTTTAAAGGTCACACCATGTTGCTACCCCTTACTTCTGTCATATTATTCTTTATTTGCTTGCTCGATCTACCACTGTTTTCTATTCATTCTCCTTGGAACCTTTAAAAATTGGATCTAAAAACTTATAGGTTTTAAAGTTTATTATCCTGTTGGGCTTCTTTTTTATAATTTATAGAAGTTCCATCAAACGTTGCCATTATACTCATCTACGACCGTCCACTGCATCTTCTCTTTATTGTTATTGCTTTTTTAAAAATCAAACATAATTATCGTTTAGGTTTATTTTTTTACTTTCTAGAAGTTCTGCCAAAACGTCAACGACTTTGTCACTGTACTCCTCTACGGTTCATCCGATGCCACCCTTCTTTATTGTCATTGAGATTTTAAAATCAAGCGGGATTATCATTGGGGTTTTTTTTACTTTTTAAAAGCCCGAACCTTTCAAAATTGGACATTATAGTTGTTAGAGTTTATTGTCTTGTTGGGTTTTATTTTTTTATAATTTTTAGAAATCCTGTCAAACGCTGCCACTATACTCCTCTAAGACCCGCCCGCCGCGTACTCTTTATTGTCATTGGGATTGTAAAAGTCGAACATAACTATGTTGGAATTCATTTTTTACTTTCTAGAAGACCCAGCAACCATCGACGACTTTGCCATTGTACTCCTACATGACCCGCCCGCTGCCTCTCATTTGTATTATTATTGAGATTTTAAAAATCAAATATAATTATCATTGGGTTTATTTTTTTTTACTTTCTATAAGTCCCGCCAACCGCCTTGACCGATTGCTTCACGACCGGCCCTTTTTACTTCCTTTTAATCGTCATTAGGATTCTATTTGGTGTTTTATTAATAGTTTTAGATGTCCCATCAACCGCCACCACTGTGCTCCTCTATAGGCCTTTTACTTAATTAATCTCGTCATGTGTTTCAGATGGTCTTTTCTTTTAGTAATCTTTATTTTTTTATCACCAATTTTAGTTATTTATAAATTGTATTCCTAGTTGATATCTTATTTTTCTTTTTCTAATTTCAGAATTTATGTTATTTTTTGTATTGTGTTCTTTTGATATTTTTATTTTTTATTTTCAATTTCAGTTGTTTTAAAATTGTAATCCTACTTTAACTCTCTTTTTAATTTGCCTAATTTCAGATTTTATTTTATTTTTTATTATGAATTTTAATTAATCTACTAATGGGTTCTTATATGTACTTTTATTTCAATATTGCTTATATTTAATTCCGAATTTTAGTTAATTTTAAATTATATTCCTTCTTGAACTCTTCTTTTCTTTTCTTTTTTCTAATTTCAATTTTTTATTTTTTTATTCCGAATTTTAATTAATCTCGTATTGGATTCTTGATATGGACTCTTCTTTCAATATTTCTTATTTTTAATTCCGAATCTCAGTTATTTTTAAATTGTATTCCTGCTTGGACTCTTCTTCTTTTTTTTTTCTAATTTCGGATTTTATTATTTTTATTCCGAAGTTTAATTAATCTATTGAGATCCTACTCTTTTTTCAATATTCCTTACTTTTAATTCCCAATTTCAGCTATTTTTAGATTGTATTCCTACTTGGACTTTTCTTCTTTTTTTGCTAAATTCGGATTTTATTTTATTTTTATTCCTAATTTTGATTAATCTCGCATTGGGTTCTTATATGGAAACTTCTTTCAATATTGCTTATTTTTAATTCCGAATTTCAGCTATTTTTAGATTGTATTTCTACTTGGACTCTCCTATTTCTTTTCTTTTTCTCCAATTTTTTATTTTATTTTTATTCCGAATTTTAATTAATCTCGTATTGGTTTCCTATATGGATTCTTCTTTCAATATTCCTTATTTTTAATTCCGAATTTCAGCTATTTTTGGATTGTATTCCTACTTGATCTCTTCTTTTGTTTTTGCTAAATTCGGATTTTATTTTTTTTATTCTGAATTTTGATTAATCTCGTATTGGATTCTTATATGGAAACTTATTTTAATATTGCTTATTTTTAATTCCGAATTTCAGCTATTTTTAGATTGTATTTCTACTTGGACTCTCTTTTTATTTTTTTTTCTTTTTCTCCGATTAATGTGGGAATTTCTAGCCCCCACAACAAACGTGGTGCCTCCTTTCAAAGCTGTTTTAATAATATAATAGATTATACTAGCAGCCAAGACTAGGGGATCACCTATACATTTGTCAACAAATTCTTTTTAAAGAAAGGGGCATTTGCAAATTTGCCACTGTTTTTTTCAATTTTGCAAGGATACCACTCGAATGACAGTTTCAATGGCATTTTTGCAATTTTCTAGTGATAGTTTTGCAATAACGATTCAAAGCAGTAGTAAATGTGCAATTGCTCCTTTAAAGAAAGTTTAACAGATATAATTACAGTATAATCATAATTACATGCAAGTTTTTAAGAGAGAATTTGTCAAAAATATATAGCAAAATTGATCCAAACATGTATCCGAAACGCTTCGACTGGTAGCGATCCTGTTGGACCCATCATTTGCAGCCCATTTATACTCTACGACTAAAAAAAATGGCCCAGGTGGAAGCGTGGAGCCATCGATAATTTGGAGTGAAAATTCAGCCCAAAGGCAAGCACAACAGGTAAAACCCCAGCGCAGCGCCGTGCGTTGTGCGAGGCGTAGCCATAGCAGCTGGAGAGCAAATCGACCGAGGCGCCGGTGAACGTGTTCGATAGAGTCGCCGATTGACAGGTCACCGCTGAAGCCCAGCATCCAGCCGCCGGCGAGGCCGTGCCAAGGAGGAAAAGGACTCGGCGCCTGGAGCTGGACCCTCGTGAGTAAAGCAGCAGCAGTGGAACAGACTCGTCACCGGGCGGAGGGCGAATCCCACGACGGGCAGGTCGGCGTGCTCGGCGATCGTGGTCATGCTCATGCGGCAGGTCGGACACAACATTACGAGCTCAGCCCCCATGAACATTACGAGCTCAACACAAGAAGCATTCCAGGATCACAATTGAGCCAATTTCTCGGTGACAGAAGTAAAAATTGTACAAAAACACGCACATACTCCATCAATTAAGAGGGATTGCTAGAAGCATTGAAATACCACTCATGAACTTCCGAATCAAAAAAAAAAAAGAGAGGATAAATAATAACATGGGATGATACCCCTTGTAAACAAATGATCAGGTGCAAATTACAAATTATCACGAGTAATATCAAATTCAGAGATGTATTATTATGAGAACACTGAATACAGGGCACTCGTTTAATAACTCCACAAGCATTCTTATAAACAAGGTCAAGCAAATCAGCTCGTTATCTTACTCGTTTTTTTCTACCAAATGTATTTGAAAATTAAAAACGGATTTCCAAGTGACTCTTCCAGAATTCCAAACAACTCCAAGGTTCCAACCCCATCGAACAAATCAAATGCAAAAGTACAACATAAGTGCATAACTGTTAAGCAACAAATTGGAGCATACGGACATTTTTTTTGCAAACGCGTAAAAGGATTACACGTCAATATATACAAACATGCCTCTGTTTTGACCGAACTACTTTAGAAAAATCAAATACAAATATCATCAGAAGTTATACCCACTGACTTTTTATCTTTTAAGCACAATAATTCACATACCATGTGACCAAATTCAGGTAATTTTAGAATTTCATATCCCACCTACTTAACAAGTACTCCCTCCGTCCCGAAATATAAGGGATATGGGTTGGATGGGACACAATCTAGGACTACGAATCTAGACAGACTTGTAGTCCGTATTCGTAGTACTAGGATGTGTCACATCCAACTAAAATCCCTTATATTTTGGGACGGAGGGAGTAGCTACTAGCACTAACATTCACATTTTGGACACAACAGATAATAGCGCATATCAGCTAGGTGCAAGTTGGCCAATCACAAATATTACAATGATCAATTAACAAACAGAACAAGATGCAACCGAATCAACAATCACCAGACTATTATGTCACCACATTTAAGCTCCTGTCCATTTTAAACTACAATAAATCACAAAACAGTAAAATGGCATTATCGCAACTTGACACTTATGCAAGTATACTGCAAATAAGTAATAATATTATCACAACTAAACACTTATGCAAGTAAGCAACAAATAGGTAATAAAATTATGATAACTAACTAAACACTTATGCAAGTAAACAAAAATGTGTTATAACATTGTCATAACTAAACTCGTTTGCAAGTACACAAATTAGCAAGACATAAACAAAGAGCACCAACTGTAAACATTAACTACTAGTGAACATCGCACTACCACAGCATGTAAATCGTTCCTACTGCAAGCAAGGAGGCATGGCATTGCATCCGTTCCTATAACCACAATTCCCCCTGTCACACCCACTGCAAGCTGCTTATCTAATTACATTCTTACGTTGACGTCACAATTTCCGCTTACTATATTCCTTTCCATATTCCAGCAAACTCCACAATGTTGGGATGCAATTCAACAATCTCATAATGTATGTAAAGCAATCACATTACATGATATCAAGCTAAAAGGTGCCACTAGATAACATGATGAGAAACAGCATTTCCCCAAACCACCCAAGCACCCCAAATGGCAATGCTATTTTCAATAATTACCCAAACACAAACGAAGAACCAAATAACCCACAAGCAGGTATATATGTGCATCCACTACCAAACACAGATCAATTGTTCGAAATTATCCAAATCTTAATAATATTATTACAGGCAGCATCTAACAATTCACAGTTCCCCCATCCCTCTGCCTAGACCACACACTCCTCAACCCTACACCGGTGTTAACCTACACGGGTACAAACTGATTGGCTTGACTGTCCATCTATTCAGAAAACACCACAAATTACGTACAAACAACCGAACCGATTCACGACAATGATATAGCATGCAACGAAGACGATGATGATGACGATTGACAACAGCTAGGAGCGTTCCAGTTCAGACCATACAAGAGGAAGAGGGAAGCGGGGGCACCACCACCAAGCCGGCATTGCGTGTGCCCTAAGCGGCCGCCGCCTTCTTGGGCGACTTGGTGGTGGCCTTCTTAGGCGACTTGGGGGTCTTACCCTCCTTGGCCTCCTTGGCCGCGGCGGAGCCGGTCTTCTTGGGGAGCAGCACCGGGTTGATGTTGGGCAGCACCCCGCCGTGCGCGATGGTGACGCCGGCCAGCAGCTTCCCGAGCTCCTCGTCGTTGCGGATCGCCAGCAGGACGTGCCGCGGGATGATCCGGTTCTTCTTGTTGTCCCGCGCCGCGTTCCCCGCAAGCTCGAGCACCTAAAAAGAAAAAAGAAAATCCAAATCAGGCCGGCTACCGCGGCGAGGGTACGGGGCTGTGCGCATGCGCGGGCGCGGCCAGACCTCGGCGGCGAGGTACTCGAGGACGGCGGCGAGGTAGACGGGGGCGCCGGTGCCGATGCGCTGGGAGTAGCGGCCTTGCTTGAGGTAGCGGCCGATACGGCCGACGGGGAACTGGAGCCCGGCCTTGACGGAGCGGGACACCGGCTTCTTCTTCGGCCCGCCGCCGCCGCGGCGGCCGCCGGCGCCGGCCTTCTTGGGCACCTTCGCTCCCACCTCCATCGATCGCGACGAGCTCCTCCTCCTCCCCAAGCTTTCGCCCTCTTCTGTTTTGTTCTATTATTTTTCTTCCTATTTTTTTTTCCTTTTTGGGGAGGAGTGCGTGTGCGTTTGTGTTTTCGTTGTGTGTGGTCACGGGGGGAGGGTGGGGGATGGGGGCGGTGCTGCGATCTGGGCCGTCCACGTCACGGGGTCGATGGATGTGAGCCGTTGGATGGGGTTGGGCGATCCGTGGGAGCTGGGTGCAGCCAATCAGAGCAGGAGGAGAGAGGGTAGTGGATCGTGGGATCATACAACAACCTTCGAGGCTTTGGACGGCTTTCTCTTGGTTCACTTCCGGTTTCTGCAGTTCGATCATTTCTGAGAAACTGAACTCCACATTTTTTTTTAGAATTAAACTGATCTCCACATTTTCTTTTCACGGAAAATATACACGATGCTAAAATTATTTGATTTATAAAAGTATATCTTTTATTTTGTTTCTTATGTGACTTAATAGTAAATGAAAAAGGAAATATGTGTGCCCAATTGTCATACTTATAAAAGCCAATTAACTCAAGAAAATGTTGATCATTCAGTTTTTAACAATTTTGTTAATAAAAATTTGAATTTTCATCTATTGTTTCTACCAAAATTGCATTTTTAAAATATTTGAATTATGTTACATCTGTCACCAAATGTCTTGTTTTAGTTTTTTCTCAAATTCAAGCCCAACATTTTTTTAAAAAAAAATCTAGCACCAAGTTTTGAAAGTAAAAGAAACCATGTTCAAATCGAACAAAGCTCTACGCCACGTTCACTATCTAACAAGTTATCTAGTTTAATATTACATTTCTTGTTAACTTCTCTTATCCGAATTGATACTATGATTCTATAGTACGACTTTTATGGAGCTAGGGACCTCAACCTTAAAGGAAGTTTTTTTCTTTCCAATTTATTTATTGGATAATTCAAATTTTAGCTTAGAGAACGCGTATGGAATGAGTAGCATCTGCACATTTAATAGTTTAAGATTTAAAAATGTATTTGAGAAACCTAATTGGGTATGTACACGAAATATTAGACAATCATATTAGAAACATGTAAAATATTTGTAGGAAACCATCGGCATCCAACAATTTCGACAAGGAAGCTTGGGAATATGTAGTGTCGCAGTAACTAGTATGATTTATATTTTTCTTGGTGAATGGCACAAATAATGGAACCATCAATGGAACCTGTATGTTCCGACCACTTTCTGTATGTAACCGTGGAGGGAATAATACAAAGTTTTACATGGAACACACCATTTAACCATTTAAGAATGTTCTAACGAAAAACGAGAAAATTACCACAGCTAAAAATCACATCCCAAGGAGCCCTAAGAAGGGTTACTCTATATGCGTCGTTGTGTATAAGAGCAAGTATAATAGAAGTACATCTGCCGGCGATAGGAGCGCCTCCTCAGCTTTACTGGTGACCTAAAAGAGATAATAGGAGGAAGAGAGAGCAAGTGAGCAACTAAGAGCAAGGATAATAGTGAACTATAAGCCTAGTATAACCTTATGTGGAGGAGAGAGGTAGAAGACAGTTGGCTTTTATGCAAGATCTAGCTCCAAGACAAATATATTAAATGTATAAGTGAGAGAAAGAGAGATGAGAAGAAAAAAATTGAAGTAGGAAGTGAGCTCTACGATTATACATGTTAGCTTTAAGATAAGCTAATAGTAGGAAGTGAGCTCTACGATTATCCTTGCTCTAAATTACCGCTACCTCCTCACACGCTCCAATAAGCAACATTAATTTTCACTTGCATGCAACAAATAGATCAGGTGGATGAGTGAATGATACAACTATAACTGCTAAAAAAAACTCATCTTTAATCCCAGTTTGCAACCTCTTTAGTCTTGGGTTACAAACCGAGACGCCCAATTCAGAACTAATGATGCTTATATTTAGTCCCGGTTGAAATAATCCAGGACTAAAGTTCTTTTTTCTTTTTGTCATTGTTTTTTTTTGCTGCATGCATATTGATTTCCAACCAAACTCAACAACAAAATCACCCACATTCACAAAAACATCATAGAATCATCCACAATTTCAACAACAGAATCATCCACATTCACAAAAATATCACAAAATCATCCACAAATTTACATCACAAACATCTAGATTAATTAGATCATCAATGATCAGCTTCATTCTCCATCTCTGGAGGATCAAATACCTAGATTTATTAGATCATCAATCCTGTAGCCTACCACCGCCGCACCGGGCGCCACTGCCGCCCGCCGGTCGAGGAGGAGGAGAAGAAGGAGTGGAGAGGCGTGCGGGCATGCGACGATGCCGAGGAGATAAGGAAGAGAGAGAGAGCGAGAGATGCGTGGGAGAGATATTTAGTCCCGCTTAGTAATACTAATCGGGATTAAAGATATAATCTTTAGTCCAGTTTGTTCGGAGGCCTGACAGCTATTAAACCGAGACTTAAAAATGACCTTGTTATAATCGAGACTAAAGATCAAAAAGAGTCGCTGAATTTTTGAACTGGGACCGAAGAAACCTTACTACACTATTAAACTTGCTCTAATTAAAGTATAAAATTTTAGTGCTTATAAGGGAATCTTTTCCTACCGATATGAAGTTTTAGTGCATGTGTAGTTTCGTACGTACTATATAAATGTATCAACTGTAGTTTCACAGTATCCCTTTTTGGTTTTGGATAAATTTGCAATTCTAATACTGACAACAATTAATTATGCAGTTGTAGCCTCTACCGTTTGAGCTGAATTAAACGGTACAGATTATCCAGAGTACTGTAGCAAAAGCACTATATAAAAGTTTTTTTTTATTCTGCTGTTTGATCACGTAGTTGTGAATCTGAATTGTTGATCATCAAAATGAAGGGCTGAATATATATACAGTCCTAAGTGCAGTCATAGTTATTGCTGGAACTAATCTCAATCGTCGAGGAACGACAATACTGATTTTTCTTTGAAATCTGTAGCACGTTTTTTAAACGATATGTTTCGTGAAAAACTTTATATGTAAAATTAGCTTTAAAATAACATATAAACTTATTTTTTGTAAATATGTAATAATTAAAAAATAATTAATAATACGTTAATTCCCTTTCTCTTTTTACATGCCCAATACCCCTTAACTCTATCTCCATCTCCACCATTTCAAACACCTCTCCGCGGCGAGAAAATGGACATTTAGCCACGTTCAAAACAGGGTTTCGCTAGAATGCCATCCCGAAAACGCGTTTCGTTAAAATGCCAATATGAAGCGCGCGCGTGCTCACCGTCACTTTGCCAGTTTGGCCCTTTTGTGCATTTTCAAAATCATTTTCGCTCCTCCACCGGGTGATGAGACAAAATTGCCCTTCATGTCCTCCGTCACCGTCGTTGAGAAAGAGGAGCTCGTCCTCGCTGGCCAATCTCCATGTCCACCACGAGAAGCTCACCGTCTTCCTCCCAGACGGCGAGGTGGCCGGCGAGTCCTCCGACATCATCCCCTCCGCTGACTACCTCGCCACCTCCGCCGACTACCTTGCCGCGGTCGACGACGGTCTCCGACGAGGTCGCTTCACCGCGGTTGACAACAGCAGCTAGGGTTTCGAGGCGGCCCCATGGCCTCGCCGGCGACGGAGGGTTCGCCGATGACGGAGGCAAAGGGGGACGCAGTGGAGAGGCAGCAGGAGCTGCTGGCGGGCCTCGCCGGCGACAGAGGGTTCGCTGGTGACGGAGGCGAAGGAGGACGCGGTGGAGAGGCAACAACAGCTGTTGGCGGGCCTCGCCGGCGACGGAGGGTTCGCCGGTGACGGAGGCGAAGGGGGACGCGGTGGAGAGGCAGCAGCAGCTGGAGCGCAAGCCGCTGCTGCCGCGAGGCCTCCTCGACGACCTCGCCTCCGCCTCCGCCTCGTCAATGCCGTCCGATGGCGGCGGGCAAGGGCAGCCGCCGGTGGTTCCGTTGCTCCGCGCACCCGCGCACCCAAATGCCCTCGCCGGCAGCGGCGGTGGGCTCATCTGGCGGCGCTGCTGGCCATCCCGCCCTCGTCAACGGTGGCTTCGGAAGGGGAAGGATGGTGGATGGAAGGGCATTTTCGTCTCATTATCTACTGAAGAAGCGAAAATGATTTCGAAAATACACAAAATGGCCAAAATGGCAAAGTGGCGGTGAGCACGCGCTTCATATTGGCATTTTAGCTAAATGTGTTTTTTAAGATGGCATTCTAGTGAAACCCTGTTTTAAATGTGGCTAAATGTCTATTTTCTCCTCCGCGGCAGTGCGGCACCCACACACCCGCAGCAGCGAAAAATAAAAAAAGCGCTCTCCACCGCGACACCGCTGGCTCGCCACTTCTCCGTCCGCCCGCGTCGCGGAGGTGGCGCGCGCGTACGCGACCGGACCACACGAGCGCAGCGGCGCCAGAAAAAAAGAACCCCAAAAATGCGTTCGATTCTTCGTAGTACGTACCAACGGACGGCGAAAGCCGCGACACCAACACCCACCCATGTGTGCGCGCGCGCGGTGCCGCGCCCATGTGCCTCAACGTGGGTCGGTTCCCCCCTGCAGTCTGCTCCTCGATCCCTCTCTCCTCGATCGATCGCTCGTCGATTATTATCCATCGAGCTTTCGGTGGAAGCGTGCGCGCGTCCAGCGCGATCCGGACACGCACGCACAATGCTTTGCTGCAGCGCATGCATTTGCAAGTACATGTGCGCGCGCGTCCGCGACCGCGAGCGCCGTCGTGCGTGCGTGTTCCCGGCAAGATTCTTCCGGAACATGCTAAATTATTGACGCTACCAACGGCCCGAAAAGCAAGTTCATGTTGTTGTCTACCGAAATCATCGAGCTAAGCTCTCTCCATACTCCACAGATCGGCCGCTGCAACGTTGCATGGTCAGTTAGGAATTGAAATCGACAGAACAGAAGAGCAGCAGCAGCAGTCCACACCAAAATTTTGTTCGATCCTTCGTTCGATCGGTTCGCGACGAACGAGCAATCAGACGGCATTTGAGAGGGATAAGGATGGACCTCGCATTATCAGCTGCATGCAATGCACGGCGACGGGGTCCTCTTATTAAATGTTGTGGCAGGGTGACATGCATCGTCTCCACTCTACAGTGCCGTCAGTGCGTGCATGCATGCACTGGTGGTGGACCGGTGCACCGGCCATGATCTCTTATCCACAAAACTGAAAGTAGCAGCGGTACTGCTCCCTAGATATTTTCCCCCCTAATTTTGACAGTTCTCCGTAACAATTTTTTCTTGTTAGAGTAGTATACTGAGTCTTTTTCTTTAAAGGATATACTCAGTAGTATTTCTAATGTACATTCGTGCTTTGCGACGAACCAAGCTCATATGTAATATCAAAATTTGGGTGGAAAGTTATGCTTTTTCGATAGATCAGACCAATTAGAGATTGATTGGGGGATGAATTAAGGATAAATCAGAATGGTTACGTGCGTATACATGAGAAGAAGCGAACATTATGGCGGGGAACGGAAGGAGAACGAAGGTAGCAATAGATAACATTGTTAAGTTTCGAACATGCATTTAATTGCTTCTTATAAAAAATATATATAATCATTATTTCTTTTATTGCGATATATTTTATCACTAAAAGTAATTAATGTTATATTTGTAAAAAAAAATTTAATAAGAAGATGGAAAACATGTCAATAATCACAACGCTATAACTTTAAAAGCATAAGCACTTCATTCTTCCATAGCGACGACTATGTTTTTCAATTCTAGTTAATTAGGATTCACGCTATTTTTTTCATTTTAAGAAACCACAATTAATTATTTCTTTTTTATTCAAAACAAACTACAATGTAGACACTTATAAATCACATGTACACTTATCCTTATAAAACGAGCACATGTACACCCTATTCTAAGAGCAACTCCGAGCGTCTGATTAACATATTTTGATGCTGAAGTCATCGTAATTAGCTCGTTCGTTGTCGACATAACTATATGGCTTACCATTAAAAGCATAATTAATTGTAAATATGAGTACACATGCCAAGGTTTTAACTTAATTTGGTGAACGGATTCCACCGTGAATAACCTAACCAGCTAGCTCAATTTGTCATAATAACTAATTATTTTCGTAATAAGTTTTTACTAGAGTTCGATTAATATATCCAACTCCAAAAGTCGTTGAATTCACCCAAACCTGCGAGGCTACAACTGAGATGCGCAAGTGTATGACCACAAGGTGAGAAATACTACCTTCATATTTTAATGTATGACACCGTTAACTTTTTATCAAACATTTGACCATTCGTCTTATTAAAAAATTTATATAATTATCATTTATTTTATCATGACTTGATTCGTCATCAAATGTTCTTTAAATATAACATAAATATTTTTATATTTACATAAAATTTTAAATAAAATAAATGGTTAAATATTGATCGAAAAATCAACGGCGTCGTATATTAAAATACGGAGGAAGTACATGGTCACTTTTAACCTGCGGTCCCTCCAACCAAAACTGTCGCCGGGCAGCCGGTCTCGTCTTTATATATACCACTCGCTTCCCTCGTTCTCTCCTCACATCACACCCAACCCTCGCACGGTCGCACCACCCCCCTTCTTCTCCTCCTGCCTTTCTTGCTGAATCGCGGCGCGCCTTAATTCGCTCTCACCGCAGCAAGCCATGTCGTCGCAGCGGCCCGGCCGTCACCAGCGGAGGGCGTCGCAGAGCGTGTTCGTGCTCCCGGATAACTTCGCCGACCTCGACGACGTGCCGGCCGCCGGCGGCGCCGGCGAGGACGGCCGGAAGGGCGCCGCCGCGACGGCGGACGCGGCCGGCGGGCAGCAGCAGGCCCGCCCACCGGCGGCGCGCCACCGGAGGGCGATGTCGGTGGCCGTGGCGTCGTCCAGGGAGCTGGAGATGATCAAGGAGGACATGGGCAGCTACAAGATCGGCGCCTGATGCATCGATCACACACACAGGGGCGTCGTGCTTAGTACTTGCGGCTAAATCGTCATGTGTATGGCCGGTTAATTTTCGAGGTTAAGCGCGGCACACGTCGCGTCAACCGATGTCTCGCTTGTTCTTTCTCTTCTTCTTTTTTCTCTCTTTTGGTGAGGACATGTAAGATGGGAGATGTAATATTATGCTTCCTTTTCCACACGATGACTGAATGAATCACTAAAATGTGTGAACTCTACATGTTTCTGGAGATCTTAGGATGATTACGCAATCGCAGGAACTGCAAGCAAGCACGCGTGTTCATTTAAAATAATTATTTAGAACCTGTTCTTTTATAATTAAGATATAGAATTTATCTTGACTTTCGTTAGCATACATTTTAATTACTAAACGATACTCCTACATTTCATACCAATTATGTAAGAGTTATTTAACATATCAGACACATTCATTTTTTTCAATTTAAACTGACTATCCCCTCAAGAAAAAAAAATTAAACTGACTAAAACTTAATTCATCGTATGCTAACGACTCTCTTATTACATGTCCGTATCTGATCTTTATATTTAGACGGAGCCTTAGTCACTTAATGGCGATACCGCAATAGCGTACAGAATCTCATACTCTGCGCGTATGCGTAGCTGGTTGGCACTATTCGCAGTCAGCAAAACGCATCTCAAACTTATCGCTCCAGCGTGCGATGCGACGTGTCGACTCGGTGGGCATCTTCTGGGACGCTGTAAAAACCAATAGCAAAAGCACACCTAGCTTTCGTTTTATTCGACAGGGGACCTGTTTAGAGCAGGTGCAGGCTATAAGCTAACTATAAACATATTTGAAAGAAAATAGAAGAGAGTAGAGCAGCGGGTTATATATTTGTAGAAGGCTGTAGCAAGGACTTTAAGACGCAGTGTGTATATGATATGTGGGACCATGTATTAATAGTGTAGTATGTAACTATTGTATAAATTCACTATTAAGTTGAATATAGTTGATTTGTAGTCAGCTGTTGGCTATATTATTAAACTTACTCTTAGTTTCCAAATCAAAAATTTTTCACTTATCATATCGAATGTTTGGACACATACATGGAGTATTAAATGTATTTAATGTTTTTGGTTTCAAAAAAATATTAAATATAAAAAAACAACTACACAGTTTGCGTGTAAACTGCGTGACGAATCTTTTCAACCTAATTACGCTATGATTTGATAATGTGGTGCTACAGTAAATATTTGCTAATGATGGATTAATTAGGCTTAATAAATTCGTATCGTAGTTTACCAACGGAATCTATAATTTATTTTGTTATTAGACTACGTTTAATACTTCAAATGTATCTCCGAATATCCGATGTGATAAATCAAACCCAAATTTTTTTCTTCAACTAAAAAAGGCCAGAATACTCGAGATAAACTCAGGTTATGATTTTTTTCTTTTTTTCCTAGAAAGTAATTCAGGACCAATTTAATACTCTGTAAAAAAATCATTCTAACTACGAACCTAAACATGTTTATATGTGTTTAGATTCATAGTTACGATTTGATGTTCTACAATACTCCATAACCAGACAGTTATGCATGCATGTGGCCATGTCCCAGACGACACCGAGCTGAGAAAGCCTGAAACCGAAATGACAAAGATGCCGGTTGCTCTGAGATTCGCTCGCGGAACACGAGCATATGCATGCCGATCATCTTCACGTCTTCACCCCCGTTTTGTTTCTTTCCCCGGGCCGGAATATTGGCCCCGCCCGCCTGCCAACCAATCCAACCGAGCCACATGCGCAATCACGCAACACATGTTCTCAAATTACCACCAGATTTGCAATCATCGACGCGGACGCAGCTATAAAATATAGATGGGGACGGAGAACGGAGATGTTCACTCGTTAAGAGCATTCAAATAGAACACATCAAATTAATAGCTCATTCGCACAACTGTCTCAATTTGTTGGGTGTTCACACCTTGTTATACCTAATTTTGATGGCTCATAACTACTATAATAGGATAAGGGGGTATTTTGAGGGTGTGGGGCAATACGAGTCGTAGCTGAATCGGTTGACCCACCCCGCCTAATAGATATATCCGCCCCTGGACGCGAGAGATCCGAATGTACGTACACAAGCACGTACGTACAACCGGTACTTGCATGATACTCCACCTGTGTTATTAATGCGTTTTTTTTTTCTCCATGTCGTTTTCAGGGTTTTGATTAGCAATCTGTTGTACACTTGTGTACTGTATTTGTAATGCGGGTGTGTGTATGATTGGTGTTGCTACTAGTGTGCGCCCCCAGATCTCGATCTGGAACATGTACACATGATGGATCATGGATGGATTGGATGGACCAGGGCACCAAAGGCTCAATCATCTTGATTTGATAGGCCGTTTTTTGGGTCGGTGTACGTGTCGATGGACATCTGTACACTTGCAAATCCGTAGCGAATCGATTGATGGATCTGTTATGGATTGATGATATATTACACCGACATGACTTGTGTGTAGTTTTCTCTTTTTTTTTAAAAAAAAAAATCATCGGTGTGTTTCGTGGTGGATTATTTGATTCGCCAGATTTGACGAAAGTTAAATTTGGACTCTTCGTGGACTCGAGTTGGGTCTACATTTGTCTGGGCTTGATTTGTTCAAGAGCCCCATGGCCCATTCACCAAAGCAGTTTGTTTGTGGAATAAGTCCAGTTTGACTCCCTTAGTTAGTGGCTGATTCGTACCCAGAACCACAATACTGGATATCTCGACCCTCCATTCCCCCAACTATTCAAACCGGTACAATTTGACTTCCTCGACGGTTTTGGAGGACGGTTTCGCTAATGTGACGCCTATGTGGCGGTGTTGACTTGGTCTTCGTCCAACGTGGTGTTGACATAGCGCTTATGTGACATTAGATTTTTTTAAAAAAATATGTGGGGTCCCATTTTGTCTCACAAAAAATTACGGGACCCATTAACACGTGGGGCTTAAATGTCATCCTCTTACCGGTACACACACGAGCTCGGCGGCACCGCCTCTCCCTTTTCCCTTCTCAACCCCCTCCCCCCGCTCTATAGCATCGGATGGCGAGATTCGAGGTGCTATCGCAGGTGGAGATGGAGGAGAAGGCCGCGTGCCCCGAACATGATTCCGGCGCTGTGGCGGAAGAGGGAGATGATGGCACACCTCATCCCCTCCCTGACCACATCTTGTGGCACGCGCGGGAGGCTGATGCAAAAGAAGTAGACAGGAGATGCAATAGGCGAGATGCAGTCGCTCCCTCTCGTCCTCCGCTCTTGCTCTCAACGACGTACCAAAAGAAGTAGACAGGGGCATTGTGGTCAGAACACATGCCAAATCTTGGCTAGTCTAGCGAAAGTGGAAAAAGCAAAACAATAGTTTGGCATCGGTTGGGAGTGACTTTTTAACAATCCGCAGAGTGGCATTTGAGTGAAACTCTCTTTTGGCAGTGGGAGAATGTCCTATTTTCTTGTTATTTTCTCATGCAGATTAAGATTTTATCTCGGTTTCTGTTAGCACGCTTTTCAAACTACTAAACGACATGTTTCGTGAAAAAAAATTCTTGATGAAAGTTGCTTTAAAATATCAAATATATCCTCTTTCACGTTTGTAGTAATTAAAAATCAATTAATTATACGCTAATAGCTTTCTCTTTTTACATGCCCGCTTTAAATCTTAATTCAAAGTAGAAATGAACGGGACCGACGTCTAGGACTACATTTGGGCTTTCTCGGTTATTTTCGTTAAGGACGAATTACCCCTGCCCCGAACTATCGCGATCATCCGAATTACCCCCTATACCACAAAACCAGACATTCTTCAC
Source organism: Oryza meridionalis (assembly GCA_000338895.3). NCBI lineage: Eukaryota > Viridiplantae > Streptophyta > Magnoliopsida > Poales > Poaceae > Oryza > Oryza meridionalis. The sequence goes on from CM002528.2 coordinate 22,911,116, forward strand.
CCCCAACTATGCAAACCGGACGAATTACCCCTCTCGATCCAATCCGCGGTGGTTTTAGTCTACGTGGCAGTCCAGTCAGCAATTTATTTATTAAAAAATAAGTGGGCCCCACTTATTAGTTTCTCTCTCTTCTATCTCTTCTATCTCTCACTCTCTCTCTCTCTTCTCCTTCAGACGGCGACGGCGGAGGAGGCAGCGGCGAGGAGAGGCGACGGCGAGGCGGCGGCGGCGGCGTGCGCCTGCTCGTGGCCGACGACGACACGGCGCTCCTGTCCCTCGCGCTCGCCGAGATGGCGGCCGCCTGCGCCGACCCGCTGCTCCGCCGGTTCGATGCCCCCTTCGCCGCCCTCGTCCGTGGCGACCTCGCCGACCTGCACCGGCTGCCGTACTCCGGGGCGAGGAAGATGGACCGGAAGACGCGGAAGATGCAGCGGCTCGTGGCGCGTCCACGGCGCTCCTGTCCCAGGAGCTCGACGTGCTCGCCGAGCTCGAGTAGGCAGCGGCGGGGGGCCTGCGCAGATCAGGCACCCGACGGAAGGGCGCAGCCGGCGGCGGCGGCGGCGGAGAAGGAGAGGCCGCCAAGAAGAGGGATAGGAGAGGAGGCAGAGCGACCTGACCCGTCGCGCGTCAGCGGTTGCGACGGCGGCGGCGGCGGCGTGGTTTTGTAGATAGATTGGTTTGGTTGCCGGGAGGCGTGGAGGAAGGGAGGAGGGGGACGGCGAGGTTCATCCTGAGCCTGCTGGAGCTTGGCGTCAGCGCGACGGTGCACCTGCTCTTCGGGCTCTACGTCTTCAGCGCGGCCGTCGCGGCGGACATCTCGCAGGCGGCGGCGGCCTCGGGGTGACTGCTGCTGCGCCGCCCGGCGGCGCCGGGGCTCGTCAACGTCGCCACGGCCGGGGAGGAGGAGGAGCGGAGGGGCGCCTCGCCTGTCGTGCTCGACGGCTCGCCTCCGCCCATCGTCCTCGTCCACGGCATCTTCGGCTTTGGGAAAGGGGTACGCATGCCCACCGTGGTTTTTTCGTGGGTTGGGTGCTCGGTGAAATGCCGCAGAGCCGTTCGTCGTTCTTACCGTGCCTTGTTTCCCCGCGTGCAGAGGCTCGGCGGGCTCTCCTACTTCGCCGGCGCCGAGAAGTAGGACGACCGAGTGCTCGTGCCGGATTTGGGGTCCCTCACCAGCATCCATGACAGGTGGGTGGGTTGGAAAAGTGGCAAAATTCTTCGAACACAATACCACTAAGGTCCGCCTGGACCACCACCGCCGCGCGGCCTCACGCTGCCGTTCGGTTCCCCCTCCTCCTCTCACACCGCGCGCCGCCGTGCATCCTCCGCCCACGAGAGAGAGAGACAAAGAGAGAGATTAGGAAGAGAGAGATAGAGGAAGACAGAAAGGGGGTATGACATGTGGGTCCCACCATTTAAAAAAAATAAAATGCTGACTGAGCTGCCACGCGTATGCCACGTAGATTAAAACCACCGCAGATTGGATCGAGGGGGGTAATTTGTCCGGTTTGCATAGTTGGGGGTGAAGAATGTCCGGCTTTATGGTAAGAGAGGTAATTCGGACGACTATGATAGTTCAGGGGGGAGGTAATTCGTACTTTTTCCTTTCGTTAAACGGCACATACTCCCTCTATAAAAAAACAAACTTCAAAGTCTTTGATCTTTGGACATACAGATTCATTTCCTGAAGTTTTTTTTTTATTGAGACCAAGAGTGTATGGTTGAATTTACTGTAATAAATTTGGTCAATTCCTTAATACGTAACGTAACATGACCAATGAACTATTTTAGTAGCAGTAGCACTGGTTATTTTTTTCTCCATCCAACATGTGGCATTTCGATGGCTTCGCCAGCCATGCATATTTCGAATATCCTCAATTTATCATAATCGCCTATCCACAACATAAATAGTAATCATGCTTCAATTATATCTTCGTTATAAAATACAGCTCTCTGTCTTATCTCATAAAAATACTTCAAACGTGTTGATATTTTATAGGAGAGAGAGTACCAATTTGTCAATGACAGATATAGTACGATGAAAGCTATTGGATCGGTGATAATTGTGCAAACATCTCGCGAGAGCTATCAGCTACTACGTACTATGCATTATTTCAGTTGATGTGCACTTTTTCTGACCAAAATGCATATACACTGAAAGAATTTTTCTCTCGTCCTGCCGAAAGTAGAGTACTAATGCACTACATTCAGATTCGCAAATCGCAACTCGACCGTTCAAATCAAAATCCTAAAAATTTCTACGGGACGGAACACGTCAACCTGACTTTTGTTTGTGTTTGGGGTCGCTCTTTTCCACAGTATAAAATCGCAGAATACCCTTTTGATTTTCGTGTGCCACCACGCCGCGCGTTCCCCGTCGGCCGCAGGATCTATAACCCGCCTCGAATCTCAGCCATCCACGTGTCCCCCTAAGACCACCCCACGTCACCACCGCTATACCAACAACACGCGCCTTTTTCTCCCTCCCTCCTCGCGGCGGCGGCGACGGCCGACGGCGGAGGCGGAGGCGGAGGCGGAGGAAGACGAGAGGAGCCGAGACGGGAGGCGTGTCCGTTTCTTCGTCCCGCCCTAGGGTTTGTACGAGGGGGAGGCAATGGCTGCCGCGGCGGGGGTGGCTGCTAGAACAGGAGGAGGTGGCGGGGAGGGAGAGGGAGAGGAGCTGCTCCTCTGTGCCGTGGAGGGAGTCGGCGGCGGCGGCGGCGGCTGCACGTGCGCGGGGGATCGCCCGTGGCGGCTCAACTTCGACGGCCTCCGCCGCCCGGAGGCGCACCAGGAGAAGCCGCCGCGCCGCTTCCATGACTGCCTCGGAGTGCTAGGTACTATCTCTCTAACTGTCTCTCGTGATTGGTGGTTCTCTGGAACTTTCGTATCGCTTGTGTTTGGGTGCTATTCGTTTTAGTTGTAGGATTGTTTTTGATCTGGACTTGTGTTTTAGCTGTTTTATGTGGTGTTTGGATCTAGGGACTGGAGTATTAACTTCAGTCTTTGTACTTAGACACTAATTTAGAAGAGACTACTTATAAAACTAATTACATAAATGAAAGCTAATTTGCGTGACAAATTTTTTAAGCCTAATTAATCCATAATTAGGCTAATCATGGATTAATTAGGTTCAATAGATTCGTCTCGCGAATTAGTCCAAGATTATGGATGAGTTTTATTAATAGTCTACGTTTAATATTTATAATTAGTGTCCAAACATTCGATGTGATAAGTACTTAAAAGTTTTAGTCCCATCTAAACAGGGTTTAGTTAGAGAATTCAGATGTCAGCGTCTTACCCTCTTCGGTGACGGCGATTGGGTCACGTAATGTATAGTGAACGTGTACTGGGGAATGGGGAGTGGAGAACTTGCAGCAGCGACAGTTGGTATTAGTGATCAGTGTGTTTCATCCACTGATGTCCCTTTTGTTTAGCAGTACTTGATTGGATTCAGTAACTTGCTGTTACTCAACAGTTTTGTGCCATGTCTGTTCTGTAACGAAGGTGATCGATTTATAGGTTTCGTTGTGCGTTCACATTATGTGATAAGGGGAATGATGTATGTTAATTTGTATTTATGATTGTATCGTGTTAATAATATTTGAAATCAATATTCTGTTTGGAAGTGGTGATAGATTTTATTGCTCTGCCGTGAGTTACTAATTGAATTATGATATTAATTATTAAACCGAAACTATTATATTGAAAGAAGGAAAGCGTAAACATCCTGTTTTCTTAAGAAATTGATGTACCCTTTTGATGCTGGTAAAATTAGCTTAAGGGTTGTTTATGGACTGTTGACTTGACGATTTTTTACTTCCTGCTTTGATATTTTGTCTTTAAGCTACCTGTGTTCGTGCATTTGGTTTCTGTTGTTTAAAATATCTTACAGCTATATAACATGGTAATTTCTAGCAGCAATTTGCTGATTCTTTCCTCAATATTTTAGTGCTCTGGAATCTGGATATTTTGGGTCTGTATGTTTTATGGAAGAAAACACTGGTTTTCAAACAGAGATATAAGTTTTAGCTCTAAGTCCCAAAGTTCTCATTCTGCAGATATAGACAAGAATGTTTAATACAGATGGTGGAAGTCATTTCTTTGGTGTTTGAAAATTATTATCAGGATAAAAAGGTCATGTACAAAACAAGTTTAACTAAGCTGACTGTTGAGTCTATTTCCAATTTCGCACTGGTCTCATTCTGTGGCATTGCAGTCATCATAATCAGATAACTTTGTTTTCTACTTTTGTTATATACTTATTTACAGTTCAAAGCCCTGGAGATGATGTTGCAGAATATTACTAGCAACAGTCGGAATTGTTCGAAGGTTTTAATGAAATGGATACACTGACAGATCGTGGTTTTCTTCCTGGAATGTCCAAGGTCTACATTCTTGCTCTAGTAACATTAAAAGAAAAAAAAAACTCCCTTTTGCAGATAAAATGTTGAAAGATGCATCTATACTGTTTTCTACCTTAATTTGATCCTATCTGTGTAGGAAGAACGTGAAAAAGTTGCCAGAAGTGAGGCATTAGCCATCCGGTTATCTAATATAGCAAACATGGTTCTTTTTGCTGCAAAAGTTTATGCCTCAATAAGGAGTGGTTCCCTAGCTATTATTGCCTCCACTTTGGATTCTCTACTTGACTTGTTATCAAGTTTTATCTTGTGGTTTACTGCCTTTTCAATGAAAACACCAAATCCATACAGGTACCCAATTGGTAAAAGACGCATGCAACCTTTGGTGAGTTTCCACACCAATAACTGCCAATTAGGCATAATTTGCCCTGCATGTTCTATGCTTTTATTTCTTGAATTTTCTATTACTAGAATAAGTCAATAATTTTCGTTGAACTCTGATTTGCTGTAGTATCCATTTCTATGTTGTTTAAGAGATAAGAGAGACATAAACTGTATAAACTGTTATGTTTCTTGTTCAGTATTCCTCTTATTAACGAACTCTGACACAATCTGTTTGCCAGGGAATACTTGTTCTTGCTTCTGTTGTGGCAACGCTTGGCCTTCAAATTATCCTAGAGTCCACACGCTCATTGTTTTATGATTTAAGTCTTTTCTTCTCTTACTATTCTTGGACTGTTTTTTTCAATACAATTATTTAATTCATATTGATTAGCATAGTTGGTTTTTCACTTCTCTTTTCAATCTAAACCTTCTAGCAGGTATTATCAGAATGCCTCATGTTTCATGTGCTTTTGAAAAAAAAAAGTCATTTTCACGTCCCTTTAATGGGGAGGATTTTCTTAAAAAAAGGCCAACCTGTCCGTTTTCAATTTTGTACATGCCTGTTTGGTACACTTATGATAGTTAATATGTGTGAGTACTCCATTTCGTATTGTTGACAATCTTGCACTTAAACTTAACTAACTGTTAAGCACACCGTGATAACTATTAAGACAGTAACATAATGATCAGATTAATCAGGTAGCTTTTGATTATCTTGTGCTCCAGGGGGATACTTTCCGCTTGACAAAAGAGCAGGAGAAGTGGATTGTGGATATCATGCTCTCTGTTACATTGGTGAAGCTCCTGCTGGTTGTATATTGCCGTTCATTCACCAATGAAATTGTAAAGGCTTATGCACAGGATCACCTTTTCGATGTCATCACCAATGTCATTGGGCTTGTGGCAGCACTTCTAGCTAATTATGTTGAAGGCTGGATTGACCCAGTTGGGGCTATTATAGTAAGTATACTAAAGTAGTACTTGCTCTGTATAATTCCTTGTTTATTAGAATTTCACTGAAAGAACTATCATTTCCTAGAATTGTGAAATACACTATAGAATTTGAGTATGTCACGAATTTAATCGGGTAAAACAACTATTTTGGTTATGGAACTGAATGATGCACTAGTGATAAATCTTCTCACATTCGACAATAACTTGAACTTGAATAGGTTTTTATTATCTTTCCTTCTTTGCAGCTGGCGATCTACACAATCAGAACATGGTCAATGACGGTGCTCGAAAACGTCCACTCCTTGGTTGGTCAATCAGCTTCACCAGTGTACCTTCAGAAGCTTACCTACCTGTGCTGGAACCATCACAAGGCTGTCAGGCACATCGACACAGTGCGAGCATATACATTCGGCTCCCACTACTTTGTTGAGGTGGATATTGTTCTGCCATGTGACATGCCCTTGCAGGAAGCGCACGATATCGGCGAGGCCCTGCAATAGAAGCTGGAGAGCTTGCCCGAGATTGAGCCGGCTTTCGTCCATCTCGATTTCGAGTTCACCCACCAGCCTGAGCATGCTCGATCCCATGATACATAATAGCGGTCCGAACTTCAGAGAACCCGAGTTGAAATTATTGAAGCCATCTCAGTTTCACAAATCTGGGAGTAGCCAACATGCTTCGACACATTGCTTATTTCAGCTGCGTTTTTTTTGGGCTGTCTATAGATCACTTGACAGAAAACCCCCTTAGAAATCTTGTAAATTTTGGACCATCTGATTGTTTTAAGATTCGTGCAACCAAACAAACCCTAAAACACCGCCTCCTCTCCCAATTCCTCCTCACGCGGTCACGCCGCCGCTCTCCCTAGCACGAGCGCGCAGCCTCTGTCGCCGCCCCAGCGTGCCGCCGCCTGGGCTCGCCGGCTGGTTGGAAGGTGTGAACGGTGCCGGCAAGGCCCCCCCGGCCGGCCTCCTCCTCCTCCCCCTCTCTCCCTCGCCTCCCTCCTCAAGCCATCGAAGGCAAGATAGATGCTCTCGCCCCGTCGTCTTCCTCGTCTCCGGCGACTCCTCGTCACCGGATCCACCACCGTCGGCCACCACAATATACAAGCTCGCTATGCTCCCGCCACCAACACTGGCCAACCGCCCTCCTCCATCCCCACGGCTCCGGTGGCGCCGCTGGCGCTTCGCCGCCCGCCCGTTCCGCCGCCCACCGCCGGGCCGCCGCCTCCCACGATCATCCCTCTAAGCCTGGCGAACTCCCCCTTCTTCCCTCTCCCCCTCCCACCCCTCCCCACCCCGGGACCCTAATTCATCGGCCTTCGCCGGAGTTTGGGTTGTCGCCGGCTCTGGAGAAGAAGAGGAGTTCGTCGGAGTTGGAGAAGAAGTAGCTGGAGCACAAATCGTGAAGCACATCTAGTGAACCAAAATTTACAAGATTTGGAGGTAGGTTTTCTGTCGACTGATGTTTAGCGATTCCCCTTTTTTTTTTTTTGTGGCATGGGAATCATATCTGTGCCTGTGGGCGTGTAGGGGATGACTGGATGGGTGGCATTGGCAATGTCTGAATCAAATGATTGATGAGATGAGGTGAGATGAGATCTTCAGTATGTACGGTGATTGATGGTGCCTGATCGACCGAGATCTTCAGTATATGTACAGGCCTTGATAACAAGTGCAAAGCAAATCATGCTTTGCACCATATCCCACTTTAATTCCTGAGAAGCAGTCCAGAGACTCACACTGTGCTGCCTGCCAACCTACTCCCAGAAAAGCTTTGAGCGCTCCTCTCCTCAGTGGTCTCGCTGTCACCAGACCGAGTGCGACACACGTTGTGCAGGAGAAAGTCTAAGAATCCGGCCCCCCTCTCCCGGAGACTAGGCTGCCAGTGCCCACTGCCCTCCGTCGGTTTCGCCATTTAACAATGCCGCAATTCTCACTGTAGCTAGGTCGAGCGAGACGGCCTCGTCCGGCCCCCGGCCTACCTCTACCTGCGACGCACGCGTCATCTTCATGGGGCTCCCGATCAGCGCTCGACGCCGGATCGGCTCCCCCTCCCCTCCCCTGCCGCGCACGCGTCCCGTACTCCCGTGAAACGGCTACAGGACAACGACGACGCCAGCTCACCACAAAAGAGAAAGGGACATATGATTAGTTAAGTATTAACTAGAAGTATTATAAATTTAAAAATAAATTTATTTGATTTTCAAAAATAATCTACGTATTTTTTTTAAAAAACGTACCGTTTAGCATACTTACAGAAAATGAAAGAGTAGCCAAATTAAAAAGTTTATTCAAACTCAGCCTTATATAAGAGACAGGTGTCAGCGATAAATTGATGTTCGATGACACCCCTAAGTTATAAAAAAAAACATCATCGGGGCATAATGGGCTGCAGATGGGAGATGTTTTTCCCCCTCTTTTAGGGATGTTCTACCATTTATTGCAATGCTATTTAAATAGTTATAATTTTTTCACAAAATTTAATAATATATATCGATATGTGATATTTCACTTCACAAACAAACAAGTTTAAATTAACATATACGCGAAGTGAGCATAGCTCAACTGGTTAGATTCCTTGTGGTGGAACCAGCCCACGTTAGATTTGACACGGGGCCTGCGTTTGTACTGTGTTTCTAAAAAAAAATCATATATATACACGTTGAAAAAACAACAAATTATTACTCCAAACAAAATATAAGCATATGCACGTTTACCAAAATGTATTTTTATATCTTTTAAAAAATATAAATAAATGCTTATATTTTTGAAATGGAGTACACTCGTATTGTTCGCAATCATATTTGTTATTTTTCTAAAACTTTTCTATAGGTCGAATTTAGATTGCATGTGTTGTGGAGTTATACATCTCACATTAATGATACATGCATGCTGTTATTTTTTTTCTAAAAGAACTTTTAATTATTTTAATGCCGTGGAGAAATGAGGGGACATCGGCATGGAGGGTTAAAAGACTCTCCTGCATTTATACTAACTGTGTATATCGTAATTAATTTAAACATTTTGATACCTATTTGTTTCACTATATATGTTTTTCTATTTTTTTGAGAGAATTATCATCCCATTTGTCCACAATCATGACGACAGAGCACAGTGTAAGAGGTAGAGTGGCACCTAGCGAGCCATGGGGTCTTGAGTGTCTGCCTGATCGGTTAGGTACACGTCACCATGCCACGTGTCACAAAGGGATTAGCAACGGCAGTGCATCAGCTGCACCTGTAGATCGCATGGTGCATGGAGACAATCTTCCGTATCCTGAATATTCCACGCATGCATTCATGTATGCATACATATATAAGATGCACATATATATATATACTAAACAGTACATGACACCTAGTACATGATTTCTTGTGCTAATAACATACTACACACAACTACATGTTCATGATTTAATTTTGTGGCAGCTAGCTGGGTAGCTAATCTATATATGATGCATGCTTACGGCACATTTATATATTAATACGAGGTTTGCAAAAGAGCTCTCAATGGGATGGAGCCAAATCTCAAACAAGCAAGCTAGCTAGAGAGCTCATGTGAAGAGCTAGTCATGAACTCTAGCTATAGCTAGCTATAGCTTAGCTAGAGCTTATTAGCTTTCGTCGTCGTCGTCGTCGGAGCCCTTGGATGCCGCGGCGTCTGAGAGCATCTTCTGGATCCGCTGCATCGTCTCCGCCTCGATGTTGCGCTCCGCCCTGTCCTTGTTGTAGGTCTCGAAGAACTCCCTGTTCTCCTTCTCCAGCTCCTTCCATACTGCCGCCACAAGATCAAAATATATGGTCACATGAAATGATATGCATATATATAATAAGGTGCAACCCCTTGCTTGCGAAGAGAATGCGCATATGTGTGTGTATATATAATTTGGGAGAGAAACTAGCTAGAGTATATAGGTAGCACTGCACATGGAGAGATATGTTCTTGAAGAGAAGTGGGTAAGTAACTAAGTATATATACCTGTGGAAGTGACGACAGGGTTGATGTTGGCATGCTTCTCCAGGGCCTCCATGCACTCCTCCTTGTTCAGGTTGAAGCAAATGCACTTCTCTATCAGGTGGTGAACCTGCAGTAATTAGCTTAATTGTAAACACCTCTCATTTGATGCACACACAACCCAGAAGAAACTTATACTAGCATATATAAGTACATATATACCATTCTGATGTACGAAGCTGAGGATGATGAGTCTCCCATGGCGCCTAGCTTGAGAGAGAGACAGAGATCACCACTAAGCTCCAGCTAGCTTAGAGTAGTACTGGACTACTGGATCAGCAAGCTCCAGGAGACAGGAGCCGTTGCTGATTCAGCTCACTGTTAGCTAGCTAGCTCACTGCTCACTTTATCTAGTTAGCTTACTAATTAAGCTATGGGGGAATTGAAGAAGAAGAGAGGTCGTTGGTGGTGCGAGGAAGAAAGGGCAGCGAAGTGAGGAGATAGACATAGGGGAGGTGGTGGGGGAGGAGGGGGACGTGGAGGCATGTCACGTGGGCGCCGCCACCCCATTGGCGGAGAGGTGGCGGCGGAGATTTTTCCGGGCCCGCGCCTCGCTCTCAGCAGCAGCGGCCTTGCTTTTTCTGTGGCTGGAGCGTGCACTCGCTTAGCTTGGGCGGCTTTACTAGCTAGCTTTGGGGATGGATCGATGAATTCGCCGCCCTTTTGGCGTCTCGCTGCGCACTCGATCGTCCCTAGCTACTTGGAGACGTTGATGAGTAGTCATTGCTACTTGTTGGACGTTCGTGAGTGGTAGTCATTGCTACTACTTGCTTCTCTTTTATTTAACCTCAGTCATAATCATGCACAGTAGCAGAGCCAGCGACGCAGTTGAGTCTGGCTGATCGACGAAGAACATTTCTAACATTTTCGATGGTTGATAGTGGCTTAACTAACATCATTGGTGGAACCCGGTGGCCGCTCGACCTATCAAGTAGTGGCTCCGCCACTGATCTTGCACATGTGTCTAACAAACCATATATGTTATTTTCGTAATTATTCCTAAGTAATAGATGCAATATTTTTGTCCTCTATATATATCGAAAGATATATGTATAGTCATCTGAACATATTAGCAGCTAACAAGCCACAAAAGATGCTAATAGTAGCTAAAGTCTAGTTAGCTAAAGGCTTACTATGTGTAGACATGAGGTTATACGAAAGGTTCGATTATATAGTACACGCAAGGAGAGGCAATATATACTCCCCTCATTCCAAAATATAAGGCATAACCACCCCTAACCCAAAAACCAAGAAAATAATTATTATCATCTTGTAGTTTAGATCATCCTAATAAATACAATATATACATCCAATAGAATTAGAGAACATGAGAGTGGAGGTTTTAAAAAAGTAATAATTTAATGGAGAAGAGATCATAGTTAATGGCCTATATGCATGCATGTCTTATATTATAGAACATCTTAAAAAAGTGGTTGTGCCTTATATTATGGAATGGAGGGAGTATCAGTTAGTAATTAATTAAGACCGTTCGTATTACTATGAAAATTAGTCTAGAGTTGTATTTAATATATATATTTATATACTCCTATATAGTACGAGTATTTATTAGTGCGTCTTGAGAGATCTAGAATTGAGATGCCATCGAATACACCCTCTCCAATTAAAAAGCATATTTGAAAGGTTTAATAATGTATTGATCCCAATTTATGTACAATAGTATTTATTCAGCCACCGCCCACCAAGTTACGTTTTTTTTTTTTGAACATTACCAGGTTACGTTCGTAACGTTATTCTTGTGCATCATCACTTCATGGATAGCGCACACACGATCATATGATCACCTTGAAACGGCCGACTCAAACGCAAAGCTTTACTACGACTACTACAATGAAGGTTTTCTTGGACACCGGACCCTTCTGTTTCCAGGCGGACCGTAATTGGAACCGCACGGGAAAAAGAGGAGAATGGCGCCGGTCTATCACCCGCATGGGAAAATGGATTTTCCCATGCGGGCATCTTAAGAGAACCGCACGGGATAATCCCCATTATCCCGTGCGGGCGACTTAAGAGGACCGCACGGAAAAATCTATTTTCGCATGCGGACTTTTTAAGTCAACCGTACAGAAAAATACCATTCCTCTTTTCCCTCTCACTCACTTCAAAATTTACAATCTCTCTCTTCCTTTTTTCCTTTTTATTCTCTCTCCCCTTTACTCTCCTCGATCTCCTTCCCATCTGCCTCATTACTCTCCTCCCCACCCCTCTCTATCCCCTCTCTCTCTTTGCCTCTTTCCTCTCCTCCCCTCCCAACCGATCGAGCGCCGCTTCCCCCGCGCCGATGGCACGGGAGGCGGCGCGGCGGCTGCTGGCGGAGGCATGGCGGCGGCTCCGTGAGCGAACGACGACGAGGCGGCGCCGGCCCGGATCCAGGAGTGGCAAGCCCGGGCGGCGGGTATGAGGACGACCGGGTGGCGCCGGCGCGGATCCGGCCGGAGCGGCGAGCTCGGGCGGCGGCGGCGTGGTTCTCGCGGCGTCGGGCGCGACGACAACGACGACGAGGCGGCGCCGGCCCGGATCCAGGAGCGGCGAGCCCGGGCGGGCGGCGGCTGGCGCGACGACAACCGGGAGGCGCCGGCGCGGATCCGGCTGGAGCGGCGAGCTCGGGCGGCGGCGGCGTGGTTCTCGCGGCGTCGGGCGCGACGAAGAGGTGGCACCGGCCCGGATCCAGGAGCGGCGAGCCCGGGCGGGCGACAGCGGGCGCGACAACGACCGGGCGGCGCCGGCGCAGATCCGGTCGGAGCAGCGAGCTCGGGCGGCGGCGGCGTGGTTCTCGCGGCGTCGGGCGCGACGACGGCGACGACGAGGTGGCGCCGGCCCGGATCCAGGAGCGGCGAGCCCGGGCGGGCGGCGCCGGCGCAGATCCGGTCGGAGCGGCGAGCTCGGGCGGCGGCGGAGTGGTTCTCGCGGCGTCGGGCGCGACGACGACGACGACGACGAGGCGGCACCGGCCCGGATCCAGGAGCGGCAAGCCCGGGCAGGCGGCGGCGGCCGCGACGACGACCGGGCGGCGCCGGCGCGGATCCGGCCGGAGCGGCGAGTGCGGGCGGCGGCGGCGTGGTTCTCGCAGCGTTGGTCGCGACGACGACGACGACGAGGCGGCGCCGCCCTGGATCCAGGAGCGGTGAGCCCGGGCGGGCGGCGGCGGGCGCGACGACGACCGGGCGGCGCCGGCGCGGATTCCGCCGGAGCAGCGAGCTCGGGCGGCGACGACGAGCGGCGCCGACACGGGATAATCCGGCTAGGGTTAGGTTTTTGTTTCTTTTTTTTTGTTTCCGTGCGGTTGGTATTATTTGACCGCACCGGATAATTGATTATCCCGTGCGGTTAGGCTGCCCGCACGTAAAAATTTTCATTTTTCCAGACGACTGCCTTCAGACGGACAAAATCCCCGCACGGGAAAATAAATTTGACTGTCCGAAAAAATAGTTCATGTAGTAGTGTACTATACAGAGCTTACAAGTCAAAGTTTATTTTGTTTAACCAAGTTTATAGAAAAAATTAGCAACATCTTCTACATCAAATTAGTTTCATTAAATTTAACATTAAATATATATTTTAATAATATATTTATGTTGTATTGAAAATATTAGCATATTCTACTTACAAACTTAAAAAATTAACTGAAAAAAAGTTAAAACGATTTTATAACATGAAAAGGAGGAAGTAACAGTCAAGAGCTAAGGGCTCAAGGCAAGTGACCATGAGGTAAATAGCGATTGATCACACTTTTTTAGGACTATAGCACAGCAACTATGCCACATATGCCGCCACATATGCCCCCTCCACATAAGAACCCAAACGGCCAAACTATCCCCTCAATGCAGATAGCATGGCCCACTGCACAGTGACCAAAGATCATCTCTCATGAAATCGCGTGGTGGCCCATCTGACCAAAATCTAGCCAACCCGCGTTCTGTCCGAAATTAAGCACGCGGGCCCAAAGGCGGATCAGGCCCACGCATGTCACGCGACGAGTATGCAACGTAAACCGTTGATCGAGCGATCAGCCGATCACGACCGTTCAATCGAAGGAGGCAGCAATAACGTACAACGTACCGGACCAGGAAGCAGACTGCAGCGTTTGTAAGCTCGTCCCAAAATATCATCATTTTTAGGGTTTTATAGGTGATTAGGAAAATTGATTGAGTAAATTAAAGCCTCTCATCGTTCCCTTTACAACTGATAAGCCATATAAAAATACACGAAATATCGAAAAATAATTTACAGGTAAACTTTTTATACCTAGGATCTTAATTATTTAAAAGATAATACTGAAAAATAAACTATAATTAAAAAAATCTTAAATTAACTTTAAAGTTTAAATTTTGGTTGTGACTCATAATGTAACGAGCAATTAATGATGAAGCAATAAAATGGTTGTGATTATAGGTGATATAAGAAATTTGGTCAGGAAGTTAAATAAGATGAAGAAGTAGTTAGAGAAGTTACATATATTCTGGGATGAATTTTATTTCAAGGTTGCATATTAATTATTTTGAAATGGAGAGAGAGCATAAATTAATTTACGCCTGGTTCTCTTGTGATGCATGCATGCATGTCATTGTTGAGCAATTGGGCTAGCTCCCGTAAGATTGCGCACCCCAATGGATACAAACGCTATAAATGCACCGAGGTCGATAGTAAAAGAATTTGAAGATAGTGGATGTTCAGAAAAGACCAAAAGAATTTGGGCGACAGTGGATGTCCGGATAGGAACGCGTATGTATATATGTTCGTTCAGTATATGGATTTTTTCGTGTTAAATACTTAAATGTCTTGTAAAATCATGTAAAGATAAAAAATTTTATATATTTACACATCAAAAATTAAAAATCAAAGTTGGAATACCACACCAATAAAATAAAAGACGGAGGAACTAAAATGGGTGTGGTAACTCTACAGTGTAGCATTTCGTTTTGTACAAGTGCCAGACGCTTTAGCGTGTGGCAAATAAATTTCCTTTCAATCTAAGTTCTAATATAATATTATTACTTCGGAGAAAATTATATAATAACTAGGGAGATGTGACATTTAGATAACATAATTTACATATCCCACAAATAAAATATAACAATTAATCTTAGCTAAAACGTAAAATAAAATTCCACAGCAACTCTAAAAAAAATCACACTAAAATTAACGCATCGTGACAACAGCAAACTGATCAGCCCTGTTTAAACTAGCAAGCACACGGACTAGCTCTACTCCTCTTCGATAAAGAAGAAAGAAATATCGCCCGAAATGGGTGATGAAAACGTGTTAATTGTTTCGGATCAATCGAAGGAAACTGTGAAAGAACGTGCAGCTGTGAATTTGCATGGTTAGAATTAGTTAGAAGGTCATTCCCAACCCAATGATTAGGATGGTGTCTATAGCATTAAATAAACTGTCGCTTATGATGAAAAATGATATGGTAAGTAAATAAATGAGGAAAGAGAAAGAAACCATGTCTTACATGAGATATGGTTTCTATACAGCATCCAATACACCATGTGAGGTAAGTAGCATTAAATTTAAGTATAGAATAGTGGTGTTTGCATTGGAAGAACAATGTCTAATACTAATTTCTTGATGATATGAAAATTATGTTTAGTTTTTTGGGCTGGGAATGACCGAAGAGAGCTGATCCAGGCATCCAGCAAGGCCTGGGTGATTTTTTTTTTTTTTGATATTAAGGCCTGGGTGATTGCTGGTAGCACCGTCCAAAGCAAAGCAAGAAAAGTAATCCACGCTTCACTTCATCGCATCCGAAGCAGCTCCCTGACGTGCTCGATCATGTGACGTGGCGCGAGCTGATTGGCCGTCTAAATTGCATAGGGTGATCGATCGAGCAAATGACTGACCAGTGGTAGTAACGTCGTACGGGACAAATGTACCACCCATCGATCGCTGGCGCTGCTGCTGGAGAATCTTTCGTCACCCACGACTGGCTTCCCAATATTGAATTAATTTGATGTACAATTATTTTTTTTATAAATGCATGCAATATATATTTAGCTATATCGATCAGTATACACATGTAATCTAGACGTATCACGGTTAAATGGCATGTGTCTTTTTTTTTTCTCCTAACGCGGTAAGATAAAAGATATGTTCAATTAGATCAAATAACTTTACTTCTTTTGTGGTGCAATAAAGCTATCTCCAAGAGGAAAACGAGACTCTCTGTGTACTGCAATTTTCCCAAATCACTATATATAGCTTGGCAGGTCTGAACCAGTGTAGCTGTTGGATGACTTGGATCGAAACATAAATCTCTATGAGTACCGTACTAATAATGTAGATGATTTAGACCTAACCCGCTAACCAAGAAGAATATATATCTGTAGGAACGAATAGCAATAACTAAGCCAACCAGAGAGGGGTGAATGGTTGGTATACCCGAAAATCGAAAACTTTTAGCGGAAATAAAAGTTACCCTCGAAATCGATGGAAGTCGGTTTGACCGAGATAGATCTGTCGGTCTGACCGAGTGGATGCCGCCGGTCTGACCGATGTTGAATCTCCTGTCTGACCGCCGAGATCAGCTGCCGCTCGCTGTCGCCGCCGCCGGTCTGACCGCCGTGCTCCCGCCGGTCTGATCGCCGCTTGCCGCCGGTCTGACCGCCGTGCTCCCGCCGGTCTGACCGCCGCTTGCCGCCGGTCTGACCGTCGGTATTTCGCCGATTAGACCGCCGAAACTCGGTAAACACAAATCGAAGAACTCTTAAAGTGGATGACGACTTATTGATTCTCTCTGTGTTTACAAAGTGCACCAACAGCACTCCTTACAAAAATTTCGACTAAACTCGAAACCCTAACTCAAAACTCAACTCAATTGCTCTCAAAAGCGATACCGGGAAGCCTCACTATCCCCCTCTATTTATACCCGAGGTAGGCAGCCTAAAGCCACGAACCAAACTCATACTAGGAGTCCTAAACACCTTAGGAAACCCTCTAGTACAAGAAACAAACTTTACATAACCACTCATACCAAATTTGGACTCCTTCTAAATTCGACTCCGCATCCCATACGTACACAATAACTCCATCGTATGCCATATGGAATCTCCATCAACCACGTGCATCAACTCTAGCCTAAGTATCCCGCATGATCTCTGACCACCACGGACGCCGTCTTATCCCCAAGCCGACTCCCGGTCCATCACCGCAAATACTCTCCCGAGGCATCGAGCCACCTACACATGAAATAAACAAAGAAACCATATTCCGAGACCAAGCTATCACCAACTTGACTCATTAGTAGCAAACAACGGTATTACATACGTATAGTATCCATCTAGAAGTCATAATCATGAAATAATCACGGATATCCAGACAAATAACCCGAAACCGACACAGAGTCGGCCGGTCAGACCGCGGGCTGGCCGGTCTAACCGCGCGCATACCGCCGGTCTGACCGGCAACCCTTGCCCGGTCTGACCGGTCACTTAAAATAACAGAACCTGCGATTCACCTGAAAAATCCAATCATCTCCAAAACCACTTCGTGAATAAATTTCAAATAACAAAACCAATAATCTCCAATGCCAATTGTTCATCACAGAATAATAATCAAAAACACCTTTGATTTTACAATCTCCCCCTTGATGAATACATTGGCAAACCCATTAAAAATGTTTTGGTATTTGGAAAATAAAAACAAAAGTGGTAAAAAGCACACTTCGTACAAACGTACACATCGTGCTCGAAAATCCAAAAGAAAACTTCTCCCCCTTTTTAAAAGAAAGAAATTCCCAATTGAACCCTCATAGTAAAAAGCATGCTCTTCTCAAAAATTTCACCTTGCTTCTTCCAAAACTCATTTCTTCTCCTCCTTTTGACAATGATTTCATCAAGCATAAGAATTATGTTCATTAATGTTTAAGAGCTTAGCATACATATAGCATATCAAGTCATGTGTTGTAATAAAAAGAAGATGAACCCATCTATAATATAACAAGCATGCATTAAAGTATAACCATGAACCAAAGATTTTACAATTAAGCTTGAATCAACAATCAAAATTCATTATTTCATACGATTTATAATGCAACATCTTAACAAGCACATATGTTGAAGAATAAACACTAAACACATATACCTATTGCATTTATCACTCTTTCTCAAATAACCTTTAACACAAAATAACCAAGAGAATTTGTTGAACTTTTTCTTTCCTTGAGCCTTTTTTCTCATATTTTTCTCTTTTATTCCGGGTACGTCCCTGTCGTTAAGACTGTTTCCAGAGATTCGGCACCCATTATTTTGCTCACATCGATGCGTCCTTGTCGTCAAGACTGTTTCCAAGGATTTGGTATTCATTTTTTTCATATTTTTATTCTCTTTTTCACAATGAGCAATTAAAGCTATTTGAGGAATAACAAGTCAATAAAGCATATATATATATATATATATATAAAGCATTTATAAATCAAACCATATACTAGCATCAACATTGCATATTTACTTAATTCAAGTAGAATTTAAGTGTCATGCATCATCTCCCTTAAAAGCAAAATCTAAATCTCATGAAAAGACTAGAATACATACAAGCTATGCTAGAGACGAATAAACCTTCAAAGTGTTGCTAGCATGCACACGAAAATACCATATGTATAAACAAAGCTCTCTTTTATTAATTTTTCTCATAGTCATATTTTTGCTTGATAAATCCATGAGGTACAAACTTCCCCTCAAAACATGCCAAAAGGATGAATTATTCCCAATTCACCACGAAGAAAAGCAAATCGATTAGAATCCAAAGGTTTAGTGAAAATATCAGCAAGTTGCAACTTTGTGTCCAAAAACTGCAATTCAACATCTCTCTTCTCAACATGATCCCTCAAAAAGTGAAAACGAATATCAATGTGCTTTGTGCGTGAGTGTTGAACAGGATTCTTAGCAATGTTAATAGCACTTGTATTATCACAAAAGAGAGGTACTTTCTCAAAAGTAAGACCATAATCTTTCAAAGTAGATAAAAGCCAAAGAATCTGTGAACAACAACTGGCAGCAGCAACATATTCAGATTCAGCAGTTGATTGAGCAACATTAGATTGTTTCCTAGAAGACCATGCAATCAATAATGTACCAAGAAAATGGCATGTTCCACTAGTACTTTTCCTATAAATTCTACAACCCCCAAAATCAGCATCAGAATATCCACTTAAGCATATAGAAGATGAAGTAGAATACCAAATTCCAAACTCAAGTGTATGATTCAAATACCTCATTATTCGCTTGACCGCTTGACGATGTGAAGCACGAGGAGAAGCTTGAAAACGTGCACACAAACACACAGCAAATTGTATGTCTGGCCTAGAAGCAGTTAGATACAATAAAGATCCAATCATACTTCTATATTTCTTTTGATCAACAGCTTCACCATCTTCATCAGGATTCAACACAGCTGTAGAACCAATTGGTGTTGAAATTGGCTTGCAATTCTCCATCTTGAACCGTCTCAAAAGATCCTTCGTATACTTCGTTTGATGCACAAATATACCTTGAGGTGTTTGCTTAATTTGTAATCCCAAAAAGTACGATAACTCACCCATCATGCTCATCTCAAATTCCCTGCGCATAGTCTCAGCAAACTCTACAACCAAAGCGTGAGTCGAACAACCAAAGATGATATTATCCACATAAATCTGAACGAACAGTTGATTATCACCATGCTTAAGAACAAAAAGCGTTTTGTCAACCTTTCTCATTATAAAACCTTTCGCAAGCAAAAAGTTCTTAAGTCTATCATACCATGCCCTAGGAGCTTGTTTCAAACCATACAAAGCTTTAGACAACTTAAAAACATGGTTGGGAAAATCAGGATTTTCAAAACCTGGTGGTTGTTTGATATAAACTTCCTCCTATATAAAACCATTTAGAAAAGCACTTTTTACATCCATTTGATACAATTTAAAACCTTTTGAAGCAGCAAAAGCCGACAAAAGTCTAATTGCCTCAATTCTAGCAACAGGAGCAAAAGTTTCATCAAAATCCAAACCCTCCACCTGAGTAAAACCTTCAGCAACAAGTCTAGCTTTATTTCTCACAATCAAATCATCCTCATTTTGTTTATTTTTGAAAACCCACTTGGTTCCAATAATATTATGTCCAGAAGGTGGTTCAACTAAAGTCCAAACTTTGTTTCTCTCAAAATTTTCAAGTTCTTCATGCATGGCGTTAATCCACGATTCATCAGTTAATGCATGTGACACATCTTTGGGTTCAAAAGAAGCAACAAATGCAGAATTTGCACAAGCATCATGAGTCGTTACCTTAGACCTTGTAGTCCGCTCACCTAGATTACCAATTATTTGTTCCGGCGGATGTCGTCGTTGAATGTGCAAAGGAGCAGCTACTTCTGAAGTTGATCCACGTTCTGTATCAGTACTAGTCGAAGTAGTAATCTCTGGAGGACCATCTCGATCAGCATCAACAGTACCCGAACCCGACGTCCTTGGCCGGTCTGACCGCTCCTCCTGAGGCGGTCTGACCGGAGGTGTGCCGGCGGTCTGACCGGCCTGGCGCCCGGTTTGACCGGTGTCACACCCAGAATTTCTATCCAAAATTCCAAACGCTTACATGTGTGTAAACCCTCGTCCAGGAATCAGCCGAGGCACACAATAACAAATTGATAATAGAGTATAATCATTACTCTAATTAATAAGCGAATAAAATGTCATTACAGAGGTAGATAGTTCCTCTCAATCAATAAAGATCTAAGCAGCGGAAAAAAATAAAGATAAACAGCGCAGACGTCTCCACTCCACAGGCAGCTTGACAAGGACTACGCCAAATCCTCAACACCATCAGCATCACTGTAGAACTCCTCCTCTGATGAATGATTGCAAGGTGAGTATATGACATACTCAGCAAGCCACGCAGCAAATATGCAAGTGCACAGGATAACCAAGGATGGCATAATATAGGCTTCTATGCATAAATAGCATTTAATGAATATTTCAGAATTTAATAAAACAGTAGGGTATCAATTAAACAGTATTAATCTAACACTATACAACATACCCTGTTGTATAGGCCCAACCATTCTGAACAACCAACCCCGGCTGCATAGTTCTAACTCCAAACCAGGAATATACCATTCCAAACCAGGAGATAATCAATTATTACCAGTCATAGCAACTTTCATTATGGTGTGAAGGGTGAGACTAATCACGAAAGACATTGTTAGACCCGCCCATAACCGCGGGCACGGCTATTCGAATAGTTTTACTCTGGCCAGAGGTGTACCACTGTACCCACAAGACACAGCCCTACAACGTGTCAACATGTGCCTTAGTACCACCACGGTACCTCGGAAAGGAGCTGTGACATTACCCCTCGCACAACACAATCCACCACAGTGCACCATTCCTGGATCATAATCACCCCCTTATAAACAAGGCATGGACTCCCCAGCGACCCCCGTGGGTTTATCTCCGCCACTTCTCAGTCTGGTGCTCCGCAATGAACCATGCTATACAAAAGATAAAGCCGTTGCCCACGCTGGCTTGTGGTTGGCACGGTTAATGTTTCACAACTGAAACTCGTGAACCGGTCCTTAATTGTCATGAGCACGACCATCAAAACCATGTACTCACAACCCACCATTATCAGGTTTTAGTTGGCAAATTAATTAATTAACCAATCACGATTGACGGTCTACGGAAACGAACGGCCGAGATCAATCCGACCAAAACGAACGGCCGAGATCGATCGGCCCACGGCCGGCTCACGGGACACGGCGACGATGACGTCGGCGGTGATGTCACCCCCGGCGGCGGCGACGGCGGGCATGCTCGCCGGCGAACGACGGCACGGCGGCGTGAACGGAGGGCACCGAAACGATGCGAGCGGCACGGCGAACTCACCGGTGACCAAAGGAATGGCGGAGGTCGACCAGATGGCGACGGCGTCGAGGAAAAGGCGGCGGCGACCTTCGGCTTGACGACGGCGACGGTGCTCCGGCGGCCTACAGCGACGGCGAAGGGGCGGACGAGGACGGCGACACGACGGCGACCACAACGACGGCCTTCCCGAGCGACGGCGACGGCTGGAGCGACGACGGCGCACGGCTGGAGCGGCGACGGTGACGGCGGCGCACGGCTGCACGGGGCTAGGGCACTACGAGCGACGAAAGACGAAGGCAAAGGCGGCGACGGGTAGAGGGGAGCTCGGGGGTCCTTTTATAGGGGTTGGAAGGCGGCGGCGAAGCCCACGGCGGCCCGGCGACGGCGAAGGAAAGCTAGGGTTCGGAGGAGAGTGACGAATCCGATTCGAGATCGAATCCGCGAATTTCCAAACGATTTTAGCCGATGATTCCATAAGAGAAAAGGTAAAGTGGATCACGGAGACCATTTCCCCTCAATTGATTTCACCGGAAACGGAAAGGGGCGGCCGGATTTGGAAGGAGACGGCGGCGGCGCGGCGCTAGGGTTTCGGGCGCGGGCGGACGGAGGAAGACGATGACTCCGACAGGCGGGCCCCACCTGTCAGCGAGCGGGAGGGAGAGAGGGGAGCGGCGGCTGCGCGCGCGGCTCGGCTTGGGCCGACTGGGCCGACTTGGGCCGGGGAGGAGAGAGAGAGGGTTTTGGGCCAACTTTCGGCCCAAAGCCAAAAGAGAGAATTTTAAAACCTTTTTCAATTTAAATTATTCATGAAATGCTATTTCATTTATTAAAAATATTTCCTTAGCTCAAATAAATCCCAGAAAAATCTAGGAATTATAGAATTAAGCAAAGTATTTAATAAAATTTTATCTGGCCCAATTTTATATTGGAATTTATTATTTAAAATCAGATCTTTTCTTCTAGGCTTTTAAAATCATTTTCTGATAATTCCCATTAAACAACTATTTATACGATTAAGATTTTTAGGGTGTGACAAACCTACCCCCCTTAAACAGAATCTCGTCCTCGAGATTCGGAAGAACTGGCGAAAAGATGCGGATGAACGGACTTTAATTCATCTTCTCGTTCCCAAGTAGCTTCTTCTTCTGAGTGATTACTCCATTGAACCTTACAGAAACGGATAACTCGATTCCTGGTTCTTCTCTCATTTGTCTCCAAAATACGAATTGGTTTCTCGACATATGTCAGATCCTCTTGGATTTCTATCTGTTCAAGATTAGCTTCCTCAGTAGGTACCCTTAAACACTTCTTCAACTGTGACACATGGAACACATCGTGGACTCCTACCAATGATTGAGGTAACTCCAACTGATAAGCAACCTCACCTCTTCGACTGATAATCTTATAAGGTCCCACAAAACGCGGAGCCAATTTTCCTTTGGTATGAAAACGATGAACCCCTCGGAGAGGCATGACACGAAGGTACACATGATCTCCTTCTTCAAAACTCAAATCTTTGTGACGATTGTCGGCATAACTCTTATGGCGAGACTGGGCTATACGCAATCTTTCTCGAATGATCTTTACCTTCTCTTCTGCTTCCCTTAAGATATCAGTTCCGAAAACCTGACGTTCTCCCGTTTGATCCCATAAAAGCGGAGTACGACACTTACGACCATACAGTGCTTCGTAAGGAGCCATTTGAAGACTAGATTGATAACTGTTGTTGTATGAAAATTCTGCGTAAGGCAAATTCTTATCTCAACTTTCACCAAAATCTAAAGCACAAGCTCTCAACATGTCTTCCAAAATCTGATTCACCCTTTCGGTTTGTCCGTCTGTCTGCGGATGGTAAGCAGTACTGAAGTTCAACTTAGAACCCATCTCTTCCTGAAGCTTCTTCCAAAACTTTGAAGTAAACTGACTACCTCG
The DNA here is from genome assembly GCA_000338895.3 of Oryza meridionalis. Taxonomy (NCBI): domain Eukaryota; kingdom Viridiplantae; phylum Streptophyta; class Magnoliopsida; order Poales; family Poaceae; genus Oryza; species Oryza meridionalis. The sequence continues at coordinate 22,934,620 of CM002528.2, forward strand.
ATCAGATATTATTTTCCTAGGGACGCCATGCAAACACACAATCCTTGCCATATACAATTCCGCCAAACGACTTCCGGAATATGTTGTCTTTACTGGAATGAAATGAGCCACTTTGGTAAGTCTGTCGACTATCACCCAAATAGAGTCATGGCCTGATGACGTCCTGGGTAAACCCGTGATAAAATCCATACCGATCTCTTCCCACTTCCATTCTGGTATCTTCAAAGGTTGCAACAAACCTGCGGGTTTCTGATGTTCTGCCTTAACTCGCTGACAAACATCACACATAGCTACAAACTCTGCTATCTCACGCTTCATACTTGTCCACCAAAATCTTTCTTTAAGATCTTGATACATCTTGGTACTACCAGGGTGAATGGAGTACAAAGTGTCATGAGCTTCTTTCAGAATTGCATCTTTCAACTCTTTGTTCTCTGGAACACAAATTCTTTCGCCCAACCATACGGTCCCTTGCTCATCTTCCAAGAAACCGATAGCTTTTCCTCTTCTCATATTCTTCTTGATCTCATGAATATCAGGGTCCTTAATTTGAGCTTCTCTAACCTGATTAATGAGAGTAGGCTTTGCTTCTAAGGTTGCAACAAAACCTCTGGTGACAATTCCCAAATTTAATCTTTCAAATTCCTTGCATAACTCCAAAGGCAACTGTCGTCCTTCCGTAGCACTGCAATAGCCTTTCCTGCTAAGAGCATCTACTACAACATTAGCCTTTCCCGGGTGATAATGAATTCCCATGTCATAATCCTTGATTAGTTCCAACCATCTCCGTTGTCTCATGTTCAGATCTGGTTGAGTAAAGATGTACTTTAAACTCTTGTGATCGGTGTACACCTCTGTACGGGTACCGAAAAGATAATGACGCCAAATCTTCAATGCATGAACCACTGAAGCTAACTCAAGATCATGAGTAGGGTAGTTCTTCTCATGCGGACGTAACTGACGAGATGCATAGGCAACCACCTTCCCATCTTGCATCAGAACACATCCTAACCCAAGCTTAGATGCATCGCAATACACTTGGAAACCCTTCTTTGGATCAGGCAAAATCAAAATGGGCGCTGATATTAAGCGACTCTTCAACTCTTGAAAACTCCGCTCACATTCTTCTGACCACTTGTACTTCACATCTTTCTGAAGCAGTCGTGTCATGGGCTTAGCAATCTTGGAGAAATTCTCTATAAACCTCCGGTAATATCCTGCAAGACCTAGGAAACTGCGAATTTCTGAAACTGTCTTTGGTTGTTTCCAGCTGGTTACCGATTTCACATTACTAGTATCAACGGCAACTCCTCCGGCTGAGATGACGTGACCAAGGAACTTCACTTCAGACAACCAAAATTCACACTTGCTAAACTTGGCATACAATTGATGTTCTCGTAGCTTCTCTAATGCAAGGCGAAGATGTTCTTCATGCTCTTCTTTGGTTCGAGAGTAGATAAGAATGTCATCAATAAAGACGACCACGAACTTGTCTAGGTATTCCATAAACACCTTATTCATCAGGTTCATAAAGAAAGCGGGGGCATTGGTAAGTCCGAAAGACATAACAGTACACTCAAACAACCCATACCGAGTAGTGAAAGCCGTCTTAGGTATGTCTTCCTCTTTAATTCTTAACTGGTGATACCCTGATCGAAGATCGATCTTGGAGAAAACAGTGGCACCCTTAAGCTGATCAAACAAATCATCAATTCTGGGTAGCGGATACTTATTCTTGATAGTCACATCATTTAGGGCACGATAGTCCGCACACATCCTTTGGGTATGATCTTTCTTTTCAACAAAAATAACTAGAGCACCCCATAGAGACGAACTTGGTCTAATGTATCCTTTCTGAAGCAAATCATCTACTTGTCTCTTGACTTCTGCTAACTCATTGGCTGCCATTCTATAAGGTCTCTTATGGATTGGAGCTGTACCAGGTACCAGATCTATTCTGAACTCTATATCTCTTTTGGGCGGCATACCAGGTAAATCATCTGGGAACACATCCGGGTATTCTCGTACTATAGGAATCTCTTCCAAAGCTATTTGGTTCAGACTTGACCTTAAAGGCTCTGAAGGCAATGCGTGAACAGTTACAACTTGGCCATCATTACTGGTGAGGGTTACTTTTCTATTGGCACAGTCTATCACACCTTTATATCTGGCTAACCAGTCCATCCCTAGGATGACATCAAGGTCTTTGGATTCTAACAGAATAAGATTGGCCAGAAATGGCACTCCGTGAATCTCTATTCTGACAGAGGGGCTACGTTGCACTGAGAGTGCTTGATTACTTGGGGTACTAACCATCAAAGGACGTCTAAGCTCTTCTACTTCCATCCCATGATTTCTCGCAAAACTCATAGATAAAAATGAATGCGTAGCACCAGAGTCGAAAAATACTGTTGCAGGAACTGAGTTAACAGGGAACGTACCCAAAATCACATCTGGAGCATCTTGAGCTTCTGTAGCAGCAACATGGTTGACACGAGCCTTTGTCGCTGGTGCGGTGGAGTTGTTCTGTGCAGGGACAACCTTCATGCGTCGGGGCTTTGGACATTTGTCGGAGTAATGGCCTGGTTCACCACAGTTGAAACATATCCCGGGCTTGTTTCCTTGTTCCCTCTTGACAGGCTGATGCGGTGTCGGAGCTGTCACAGGACGTGGAGCCTGGTTGCGATTGTTGTTGCCAGCATTGTTGTTGAAGATCTGACGCTGCGGACGAACAACAGACGAAGAACCTCCCTGAGGCATTGACTGAGATCCCAAAACAAGACGTGACCTCTGATTATTCCCTTGCTGAGCTTTGAAGTGGGCAATCCTGCGCTTCTTCTGCTCCATGCGGTTGTACTTATCCTCCTGGCGAATAGCCTTATCCACCAGTTTCTGGAAATCATGATAATCTCCAGTCATTAGTGGGTAAGAAAGCTCATCATTCAGTCCTTCCAGGAACTTCTCTTGACGCTCTTCATCAGTGCGTACTTCTTCCGGAGCATAACGAGCTAACCGATTAAACTCATGCAAATATTCAGTAACAGAGCGAGATCCCTGAGTGAGCGCTCTGAACTCCCTCTTCTTAAGAGACACCACTCCTGATGGTATGTGCGTCTTGCGAAAAGCAGCAGTGAATTCAAGCCAAGTGATAGGTTCCGCCGTGGTCCTGTTGAGACGGAAGTGATCCCACCACTCGGAAGCAGGGCCATGCAGCTGATGTGAAGCAAAAGAAACCTTCTCTTGATCAGTGCACTGAAGCAAGTCCAACTTCTTTTCTATGGCGTGCAGCCAATCACCAGCCTCTACCGGATTAGTAGTGCTAGAAAAAGTAGGTGGCCTCACGCGAAGAAATTCTGCTAACTTGTCCTGGGGAGGTGCATGGTTATTCCCTTGGTTCTGCTGGTTCTGGAGTTGCTGCATCATCATATGCATAAGCTGTGTCTGTTGAGCCAAAACTTGGGCAAGCGTGGGATTCTCTCCATTGTTGTTATTGCTGCTGTTGTTGTTGGGACCATTTCCAACACTGCGAGTGAGCACCATCTGGCATGGACAGGAGCACAAGAAGAGAAACCGGGGAAAACTACTTAGGACAGAGAATTAATTTTTTTTTACTAACTTAACTTTTATTGATCTTAACTGAGTTTCATTATTACAAAGATTTGAAGACTCTCACACCACTAAACTCACCAACTACCTAACTCTCGGAAGCAAACAAACGCATGTACTTACATCTCACCACTGATGTAAACCACATGCGAGACCCACACACACAACCAAACTTAAACAAGCAAACTAACACAACGATCTAAGACAACGGCTTAACAAGGCGTTCTAGGTCTTCCGAGCATCGGAGTTGATTGAGGGTTCATTCGGCTCGTCTTCATCATCATCTTGAGTTGCTCCCCACTCGACCTTTGAATGGGTGCGCTTCGATTCTTCCCCTTCATCATCACTTATGTTGATGACCTGAGGATTCGCTGGAGTAACTTCTTTTTCCACCACACGAACCTTTGGCGCCAACTGGTAGCGAGGGACAAAAAGGGCTCTCTTTCTTGCAGTAAGACGAACTCGGGCTTTTCGTGGTGGTGCTTCTCCCTTCAGTGCGGCTAGCTCCTTCTCCAAACGATCCACCTTGTCCTCCAGCTTGCAAATCTTAACACGGTTCCAGTCTTCGCGATCATGAGCTGCTATCACAATCTCAGCACGGGTCTCATCCATAGCCCATAGCATCTCGACCAAATGTCTTGTAGTAGCATCATTCTCGATTCCTGCAGGTTCAAGGTAGCTGCCACGGTCACTTCCCTGGGGTTGCCGAGGATGGAAGCGATACTCAGTATTGGCCAACTGTTTACTGTAGCGGTCGCGGAGCTCTCCGATGGCGATTCTTGCCCCCTCCTGACATGCATGCATATAGTTTCCCCCTCCAGCTTCGAACATCACTGATGGGATATCTTCACGATTACTGTTCAAGGTGACTTTGACACGGCACTTCTCTTCATCGCGATCATGAGAAATCTGGGCATACAACGGGGCAGTCCCAAATCCTATGGCAAAGGACATCGTACGCAACTCCTGGACAAATCCTTCAGTACCAAACAAGTACTCAGGCTTGTAGCGCGTCATCTAAAGACAAGTGAAAGGAGGGAGTTAAGACATTTATCCAATTAATAGCACAAGTTTTCGGGTTACTTTGAATAAAATTAGAAATTCAAAATGAAAAGTAAATGAATAAAATAAACCAATCTTGCAAGATAAGTTGAAACGGTTAAAAACAGGATCACTGGTTTTGCACTTTTGAATAACAGGTTTCAAAAGAAATAAATTAAAAGAGTGTTATAAAATCAACATGCTAAGTTTGTTACATTGCAGCAAGATTACATAAATCAATGTTGTAAAACCTTTGCCAGTAAATGGGCCATTAGTACAGTAATAGATGTACAGTACTAACAACACAAGAAAACAAAAGTAAATTTTAAAAGGAACAATTTAAGATACTATAAACTGCATGTGCCATTAGCTTGGTTTAATTAAAAGAGAACGGGAGGAGAACAGTTCTAATTTTCCAATATTTTTAGAGGGCTCTTATAGGTAACTATTTGGCATATCCTATGGTCAAGGAGGCTCTGATACCAACTTGTCACGCCCGGAATTTCTATCCAAAATTCCAAACGCTTACATGTGTGTAAACCCTCGTCCAGAAATCAGCCGAGGCACACAATAACAAATTGATAATAGAGTATAATCATTACTCTAATTAATAAGCGAATAAAATATCATTACAGAGGTTGATAGTTCCCCTCTCAATCAATAAAGATCTAAGCAGCGGAAAAAAATAAAGATAAACAGCGCAGACGTCTCCACTCCACAGGCAGCTTGACAAGGACTACGCCAAATCCTCAACACCATCAGCATCACTGTAGAACTCCTCCTCTGATGAATGATTGCAAGGTGAGTATATGACATACTCAGCAAGTCACGCAGCAAATATGCAAGTGCACAGGATAACCAAGGATGGCATAATATAGGCTTCTTTGCATAAATAGCATTTAATGAATATTTCAGAATTTAATAAAACAGTAGGGTATCAATTAAACAGTATTAATCTAACACTATACAACATACCCTGTTGTATAGGCCCAACCATTCTGAACAACCAACCCCGGCTGCACAGTTCTAACTCCAAACCAGGAATATACCATTCCAAACCAGGAGATAATCAATTATTACCAGTCATAGCAACTTTCATTATGGTGTGAAGGGTGAGACTAATCACGAAAGACATTGTTAGACCCGCCCATAACCGCGGGCACGGCTATTCGAATAGTTTTACTCTGGCCAGAGGTGTACCACTGTACCCACAAGACACAGCCCCACAACATGTCAACATGTGCCTTAGTACCACCACGGTACCTCGGAAAGGAGCTGTGACATTACCCCTCGCACAACACAATCCACCACAGTGCACCATTCCTGGATCATAATCACCCCCTTATAAACAAGGCATGGACACCCCAGCGACCCCCGTGGGCTTATCTCCGCCACTTCTCAGTCTGGTGCTCCGCAATGAACCATGCTATACAAAAGATAAAGCCGTTGCCCACGCTGGCTTGTGGTTGGCACGGTTAATGTTTCACAACCGAAACTCGTGAACTGGTCCTTAATTGTCATGAGCACGACCATCAAAACCATGTACTCACAACCCACCATTATCAGGTTTTAGTTGGCAAATTAATTAATTAACCAATCACGATTGACCATCGTGAACTATCATTAAGCCATCATTAAGTAATAGTGAATCATAAATTATCCCATTAGTGTGCTAAAGTTTCTAAGCATGGCTAAGCAATTACATCTAACATCTAGTTGAACCAATATAAAGCTCAACTAGTCAAGTTACAATAACCCAAGGTATCAAGGTATAAGGTAATCAAGAACAAAAGGGTCATAACAAACAATAGGTTAATTCCACCCAATGACATTCGAAAATAAATGCAATAGTTGAATAGAAACAATAGCTTTAAACGGGATCAACATGCTCAAAGAATTGATTAGGATCTGTGTGACTTGCCTTGCTGGCCTTGGAACTCTTCTAAATCTTCTCCTGCGAAAACGGACTCTCCGGAAACGTCGGAATCTAAACAGAAAAGAGCAAAAACACCAAAACAGCACATAAGCAAGCATGAACAGTGCATGTGGATATTTTTAACATGTAGATCTCAATTTTAGAAAAATTTAGAGACTTGAACCAACTAAATCCGAGCTAAGATGAATTAGTTATGAATTTTTAAAGATTAAATCGGATTAAATCATTTATATAAATTTTAATTGAATTATGACGCAATAATGAATTATTTTTGAAAAGGAAAAAGGAATTATTGCGTCAGCGGGGCTCGGGTTCATGGCGGACCAGGCCCACGGCGACGGTCTACGGAAACGAACGGCCGAGATCAATCCGACCAAAACGAACGGCCGAGATCGATCGGCCCACGGCCGGCTCACGGGACACGGCGACGATGACGTCGGCGGTGATGTCACCCCCGGCGGCGGCGACGGCGGGCATGCTCGCCGGCGAACGACGGCACGGCGGCGTGAACGGAGGGCACCGAAACGATGCGAGCGGCACGGCGAACTCACCGGTGACCAAAGGAACGGCGGAGGACGACCAGATGGCGACGGCGTCGAGGAAAAGGCGGCGGCGACCTTCGGCTTGACGACGGCGACGGTGCTCCGGCGGCCTACAGCGACGGCGAAGGGGCGGACGAGGACGGCGACGCGACGGCGACCACAACGACGGCCTTCCCGAGCGACGGCGACGGCTGGAGCGACGACGGCGCACGGCTGGAGCGGCGACGGTGACGGCGGCGCACGGCTGCACGGGGCTAGGGCACTACGAGCGACGAAAGACGAAGGCAAAGGCGGCGACGGGTAGAGGGGAGCTCGGGGGTCCTTTTATAGGGGTTGGAAGGCGGCGGCGAAGCCCACGGCGGCCCGGCGACGGCGAAGGAAAGCTAGGGTTCGGAGGAGAGTGACGAATCCGATTCGAGATCGAATCCGCGAATTTCCAAACGATTTTAGCCGATGATTCCATAAGAGAAAAGGTAAAGTGGATCACGGAGACCATTTCCCCTCAATTGATTTCACCGGAAACGGAAAGGGGCGGCCGGATTTGGAAGGAGACGGCGGCGGCGCGGCGCTAGGGTTTCGGGCGCGGGCGGACGGAGGAAGACGACGACTCCGACAGGCGGGCCCCACCTGTCAGCGAGCGGGAGGAAGAGAGGGGAGCTGCGGCTGCGCGCGCGGCTCGGCTTGGGCCGACTGGGCCGACTTGGGCCGGGGAGGAGAGAGAGAGGGTTTTGGGCCGACTTTCGGCCCAAAGCCAAAAGAGAGAATTTTAAAACCTTTTTCAATTTAAATTATTCATGAAATGCTATTTCATTTATTAAAAATACTTCCTTAGCTCAAATAAATCCCAGAAAAATCTAGGAATTATAGAATTAAGCAAAGTATTTAATAAAATTTTATCTGGCCCAATTTTATATTGGAATTTATTATTTAAAATCAGATCTTTTCTTCTAGGCTTTTAAAATCATTTTCTGATAATTCCCATTAAACAACTATTTATACGATTAAGATTTTTAGGGTGTGACAACCGGCCTGGCGCCCGGTTTGACCGGCCTAGCGCCCGGTCTGACCGGCCGAGCCGACCTCGTCGTCATCGTTGTCGTAGTCGCTCTCGTCTTCAAAAATACGACCATCCTCCCCCTGAACCTGTGACAGTGTACCTGCAATATCGGGTCTAGTACCTGGACTAGCCTCATCAAAAGAAATTTTGCAAGTCTCAACAATTTTGTTAGTCTCCAAAATAAGTACACGATAGCCACGAGTATGTGCGGGAAAACCAAGAAACAATCCATCGGTAGAACGTGCCTCAAACTTATCCAAATTTCCAGATTTCAAGACAAAGCATTTGCAACCAAAAACACGCAAATGTGAAACTTTGGGTTGATGTCCAAATCGAAGTTCATAAGAAGGTTTTCCAAGTTTTGATCTCAAGAAAACCCGATTTGAAATATAACAAGCAGTGTTAATAGCATCAGCCCAAAATTTTCTAGGAGTTTTATATTCATCCCACATCGTTCTAGCCATCTCAACCAAAACATGGTTTTTCCTTTCAACAACACTGTTTTGTTGAGGAACACGAGGAGAAGAAAATTCATGTTCAAGACCTCTTTCGTTGCAAAATTGTTCAAAAGAAGCATTTTTAAACTCACCACCATTATCACTTCGAATTCTTTTCAAAGAACCAGGAAATTCAAGATCTAATCGAAGAAACAAACCACGAAAGTGTTGAAAAGCTTCGTCCTTAGTTGCCATAAAGAAAACCCAAGAATATCGAGAAAAATCGTCAACAATAACCACAACATACCACTTTCCTCCAACAGATTGCACTCTAGCTGGACCAACAGTGTCCATATGTAATAGCTGTCCCGGTGCATCCGTCATCACAGAAACAATAGGAGCATGTGAAGTAGAAACCATCTTAGCATGACGATACGGTGTACAAACCAAATCAAGATCTTTCTTAAGTTTAGGCAAACCACGAACAAGATCCAAACCACTTAACGTAGTGAGATGATCAAAACCAACATGTCCAAGTCTACGATGCCAAAACATCACATCTTTATCAAACTTAGCAACCAAACATGTTATCACAGGTGAAACAAGATTTTCAAATTCAGCTTTAAACACTCTTCCATAGCGAGAAATATTCAACACTGAATTACCACAAGAATCAAAAACTTTACTTCCAGTTTTTTTAAAGTGAACCTCAAAATTTTCATCAACAATTTGTGAAACTGAAAGCAAATTGTACTTTAAGTCCTCAACCAAAGCTACATTCTTCAATTCAAAATTTTCATTTACCTTAACCAAACCTGTAGCGAGAATGGCACTTGTAGAAGCATCACCAAAGATAATCGATTCAGTCTTGGATGCCTTTTTGAGGGAGGAGAACCAATTTTTATCACCGGTCATGTGCCGCGAACAACCGGAATCCACGATCCACACGTTCTCCTTCCTTGCCACCAAAGCCTACACACAAGCAGAAGTCGAAGCCTCAGTACTGGGGTTAGAAGATAATAAAAATTTAGGAATTCAGTACTGAGACACACGACCAGAAGATCCAACAGGCATATATCCACGTGCAAAATCAATTTTAGAATTTTCAGAAAAATTCCTCCGAGGCCGGTCTGACCGAGGTACAGTGGCCGGTCTGACCGCCTCTGTACTGCCGGTCTGACCGGTGCCCGGTCTGACTGACGCTCAGTAGCCGGTCTGACCGCGGGACCCACTGCGGTCTGACCGGTTTCCTCGAGGGAAAACCAGATTTACTCCACTTTGATTTTGCAAAAGCAATCTCTCTCTCCTTTTTCTGTTTATGAGCTAATCTGAAACAAAAAGCAACAATATATCCATCTTTTCCACAAAAAGAACAAGTATATTTTTCACGATGATTAGACGCATTGGTAGCATTAGAAGATTTAGCAACACAAGCAACAACAGGAGATTTTGCATGCACAACATTGGATTTTTAAGAAGAAGTATTCAAGGTAAACATGATACCAGCAGATTTAAACACAATTTTGTCAGTATCAGGTTTAACCAAAATCTCACCACTTCTAGCACCAGCACCTAACACAACAGGAGGATGTCTAGAATTATGAGCATAAGGATTAAAACCTAAACCACGATTATTTGTGCTAACTTTAGATTGATCTAAAATCATGTTGAGGTTCTTTTTACCATCAGAAAATCTTAGCAAAGAATTTTTCAAATAAGAAACCTCTTTTTCCAAATTAGCACAATTTTCACAATCTACCATGACACCTTTGCTTTTACGACATTTAGGGCAAGAAAACACTTCATTGTTTTTCACAACATCTTCCATGAACTCAACACGACCTAAAGCATCTTTCAATTTCAATTTATTCAAATTACATGTTGAGCAATCCTAAACATCATGAGGTTGTTTTAATTTCTTAGCAGAAATCATGTTAAACATCAAACTAGTATGAAAAGCAATTTGATATCTTTGCAACAACTTTTAGTTAAAAACAACTCATCCAAAGTGCGTGTGTGCAAGGCAAAACTGCAAGCAAGGGAAGATCTATTTTTCAAATCATGTGCAGCATTAACATCTCTAATTTTTGAAATCTCATTCATTAAAACCTCACAATTTGAGCAATCATCATCATTAGGAATAAGAGATTTTAACCTATCAATTTCAGATTTAAGAGATTCAATGATAAATTCTTGTTTTCTATACATCTTCTCATATTTCTTATTTTTTGCACTCAAAATATTAATAGCTTCCTCAAAAGCACTTACCTCATTATCTTCATACTCTGTATCTGATTCACCACGCGCCATGAAGCAAACACCGGAGATGTTCTTTCCCTTGTCATCATCTCCACTCTCACCATCTACATCACTTAGTGGCTCGAAGGCGGCGCAAACTTGTTGAAAAGCCTTCCTGAGATTCTCCAGCTTCCTCCCTTGGGATAAACCCTTCGGCTTGTTGTTGTTGGTCTTCTCACCATCTTTGTCTTCTCTTTTGCCTCTCCCAAGCTTAGGACAATGCGAACGAAGATGATCAATTGAACCACATTCAAAGCAACGATTTGGACCACCTCTTTTCCTGTTCCTGGCATTATTCATAGCTCGAGCAATTCTGTTAGCAACCAAAACTAAATCCTCCTCAATCTGTTCGAGTTGATCATCGGATGTGGCATTAAAAATAGCTAGAAAAGAAGGCTTAGATGAAGAAGCATCAACATCCAAAGAAGAAGAAGAAGAAACCAAAGCACTTGACTTAGAATCAACTTTTCGTGAAAGAACATTCATCTCATGTGTTTTCAATTTTGTGTAAAGTGAATCCAAAGTCAAAGTAGACATGTCAACCGACTCCTGAATAGATGTAACTTTCATCTCCCAAATAGACATGTCAAGACCATTCAAAAAGTGACGAGAAATCTCAGATTGTGGATAATTAGCATCATAAGAAGAATCAACAGATCTAAGATCACTCAAAATTTTTTTAAACCTAAAAAGATAGTCATCCAAACCTTCTCCAGGTTTCATCTCAAATTTAATGTACTCCTTTTTGAAAATATCACGAGGAAGTTCTTTAATGTTATTTGTTCCTTGATGAAAGTTACTCAAAGCATTCCAAATTTCATGTGCAGTTTGAAAATGCGCAACACAATCATAATCCGAACGAGAAATACCACTCAAAAGAATGTTGCGAGCTTTGCAATTTTGTTCAAAAGCAGTATTTTCAGCAGCAGTATTAATAGCTTCAGGAATCACATAAGGATGAGAAACTTTTCTCCAAATATTATAATCTTCAGCCATAATGTAAGATTGCATCCTACTACGCCAATGAGAAAAATCCGTTCCATCGAAAGCATGAGGCTTAGTTGAAAACCTAACAGGAGTAGCCATGGCAAAAACTCTAGATCGATAAAAATCCAAAGAAGAAAACAAGGCTCTGATACGACTTGTAGAAACGAATAGCAATAACTAAGCCAACCAGAGGGGGGGTGAATGGTTGGTATACCCAAAAACCGAAAACTTTTAGCGGAAATAAAAGTTACCTTCGAAATCGACGGAAGTCGGTTTGACCGAGATAGATCTGTCGGTCTGACTGAGTGGATGCCGCCGGTCTGACCGGTGTTGAATCTTCGGTCTGACCGCCGAGATCAGCTGCCGCTCGCTGTCACCGCCGCCGGTCTGACCGCCATGCTCCCGCCGGTCTGACCGCCGCTTGCTGCCGGTCTGACCGTCGGTATATCACCGGTTAGTCCGCCGAAACTCGGTAAGCACAAATCGAAGAACTCTTAAAGTGGATGACGACTTTATTGATTCTCTCTGTGTTTACAAAGTGCACCAACAACACTCCTTACAAAAATTTCGACTAAACTCGAAACCCTAACTCAAAACTCAACTCAATTGCTCTCAAAAGCGATACCGGGAAGCCTCACTCTCCCCCTCTATTTATACCCGAGGTAGGCAGTTTAAAGCCACGAACCAAACTCATACTAGGAGTCCTAAACACCTTAGGAAACCCTCTAGTACAAGAAATAAACTTTACATAACCACTCATACCAAATTTGGACTCCTTCCAAATTCGACTCCGCATCCTATACGCACACAATAACTCCATCGTATGCCATATGGAATCTCCATCAACCACGTGCATCAATTCTAGCCTAAGTATCCCGCATGATCTCTGACCACCACGGACGCCGTCTTATCCCCAAGCCGACTCCCGGTCCATCACCGCAAATACTCTCCCGAGGCATCGAGTCACCTACACATGAAATAAATAAAGAAACCATATTCCGAGACTAAGCTATCACCAACTTGACTCATTAGTAGCAAACAACAGTATTACATACGTATAGTATCCATCTAGAAGCCATAATCATGAAATAATCACGGATATCCAAACAAACAATCCGAAACCGAAACTGACACAGAGTCGGCCGGTCAGACTGCGGGCTGGCCGGTCTGACCGCGCGCATACCGCCGGTCTGACCGGCAACCCTTGCCCGGTCTGACCGGTCACATAAAATAACAGAACCTGCGATTCACCTGAAAAATCCAATCATCTCCAAAACCACTTCGTGAATAAATTTCAAATAACAAAACCAATAATCTCCAATGCTAATTATTTTTTACAGAATAATAATCAAAAACACATTTGATTTTACAATCTCAGCATTTTGTTTCTGATATGAAAAGGAAATGCGGACAGGAAACACAAAACAAAACCATCCAACATTCTGGGGAGACAAGTAACTTCAGCATTAGCATCGTGCAACAGTCATACTGACAGGAACCCACAAATAAAAAACAAAGACGTGTAACGGATTTAGCACTAGGTAGCCCAAATGGATTTATCACCAACTCTGGAAATCGGTTTTGCTAAAAAATTGACATCACATTTTTTACTTAATTTCGATTGATCTTTGCTATATCTTATATATATAGGTAACTATGCAAGTATGTTTCCATCTCGCTTGTCTTCTCTTTTCAAGTAGTTAATCAATTACTTTTAATCATGTTTTTATATATAATATGAATTAGGAAATTTATACTGTATTTACAATGTAAATATAGATAATTTATAGTGTAAAAATGATTTGACTGTTTTTTTTCAATACGGCACCTAGTTCCTTCGTAAATCATGTTACACTTTTTTTTATAGAGAAGTGTATTTTTTTTACCCGGCCTTTACATCCAATCAAATATATGTACCCTTTTCAAATAGTAATTTAGCCCATCAAACAACCCAATTTGAAAATCATAGACTTTTTAAATAGGAACTTAGCCCCTTAATTAAACACCCCACTCGGGGTGTTACTCAGGACACTGCAACCACTATACTACAACCCAATATATAAATCATGTTACATGATATTCGTTTAATTTAATCCATTAATTTCCTCTCTACCTTACTGTGTACGTGTGCTAGCTGATCACTCGTGAGAGATATATAATGGCATATCATCATATTATCTCTGACGTACCTGATCCTATCTTCGTATCCATCGCAGAGGATGATGCGCGGCGACCAGATGCACTGTGGATCACAAGTTGCCGATATGACAATGCGCGATATATGGACTCTCCGAGGAGATCGACGATCGATCTATCGAGCACAGCACCAGCTGAAGACAAATTGGCTAACATGAGGACAGCAATGTAACAGCACAGCTAGTAGCAACGACGAAACCACATGCTTGATGGTGCACAGACACTGCAGCTAGCGTACGTCGTACCTGCTGCTCTTTTGGCTGCATCTACGCGTCCTCGATCGTTTTACTTAGCTAACATAATTACACTACTCCTACCTTCGTTATAAAATAAATTAAGTTTAACCTTTTTACTATCAATATAAAACCGAAAATACTAGAGTACTCATACTTTATCAAATCCTGATAAAATTATTTCTCTCTTTATCCACTCCTAATGTATTTATTCTATATTTTTATATACAAATTCTAATGCAATAGTTATCTTAAAATAAATTTATTTTGAGATAAATGGGAGGGACCGAAAATGATTTTGTTCTATGATGATGGAGATGGCGGGATTAATTAATTCATTTTTAGACGATGAGCCAATGGATTTAGTGATGAGAGAAAGAGGTTGCGATCGATCTCACTTTTACAGCAGCAACGACGGAATTGGATCTATGCCGACTTCTCTATACATTTTCTGTGCGCGTGCCAATTATTTTTCTTAGAGTAGTACCGGTTTGCTGTCTGTTTCGATCTCTGGAAGATCGAGACCGGCATTTAGAATCTCGCCTGATAGAACAAAAAAGCTTGCTATAGCTGTAGCTCCAAAAAGGCTCACAGTGACACTGAACCTACCCATGCATGCACGGCCGGCCGACCAGCCGGCCACTGCTCTTCATATAAACACATCGCAACGAAGTGTTCACTTCAGAGCTAGCGCAAATCGGCGCATGCCTAGCTTTGTGCCATATTTGGAGTGGGACAGATTAACTAATTGCTAGCATTACTGCAACTTCCCCAAAAAATATCAGCCATCGTTTGCACACGGTCTGCTAATCATCAAACAAATTAACAATTGTGACGTGAACCACCAATAACAATATACTCCTACTCTTACCTCCAATATTTTAATATCTAACGTAATTGACTTTTTTTCCTCAAATTTTAACCAATAATGTAAACTCACTAAAATTTATGAAAATGACCCACTAAAATATGAAGCAACGATATTCGACCCCACAAGGTTAAACTCCTGGCCCCGTCACTGTCCGAGGACACTACTGTGGTGATTATGTTACTATTTCCAGGTTAAATAGAGAGAGAAGCACGTAAAAGGATAAAAATACCCTTAGGATATAACAACATGTCAATTATAGCTTTCCTAATTTTTCTTCTCTCCCTCTAAAGTTTTACCTACACTTACTTCCCTGTAGATGTAGATGTCAGTTCCCAAATTTTCTCCTCGCTCCCGAATCCCGATCAGTTAATGATGATGGTGCCCAAGGGGCATTTTTGTCGTTTCTACGAGTTTCTCACTCCATTCAACCTAAAAATATAAAGTTATCATCACGATGTCTTCAAGAAAGTAATAGTGTTTGAACTTTGTCCAAAAATAAATCAATTTTTATATTCTTATCTATATCGGGTTGCAAATCAATAAATTTTATCTTTTCAATATTGCTCACCTACCTATCCACTAATATAAATAGAGAAGTTATGACGATTAGAGTTCTTTTTTTTTAACAGAAGGAGTATGAAAGAACTTCCAAACTGCTGCTAGTACCACTAAGGCCCCGTTTAGTTTCAAAAAGTTTTTCCAAAAAACATCACATCAAATATTTGGACATTTGCATGGAGCACTAAATATAGAAAAAAAAACAAAAACTAATTGCACAGTTTGCATAGAAATCGTGAGACGAATCTTTTGAGCATAATTAGTCTATGATTAGCCATAAGTGTTACAGTAATATACATGTGTTAATGACGGCTTAATTAGGCTCAAAAGATTCTTCTCGCGGTTTTCAGGCGAGTTATGAAATTAGTTTTTTTATTCGTGTCCAAAAACCCCTTCCGACATCCAATCAAATATCCGATGTGACCCCTAAAAATTTTCTTTTCCTCAACTAAACAGGCCCTAAAGAGCCTAACGTATTAGTGTCAAGTCAAAATGCATATGGATACACCTGCATGACCTCAAGCGTTGCAACTAGGAAAAGTATTTTCTATATATAGGAGCCATGCACCACCTAACTCATGTGGTTTAAATGGTTATATAAAAGATTTGTCCTTGCAACTGCCCTTGCTGCATGAATGCGAGCCCGGGCTTGATGCCAGCGATGGCAGTACACAGGCCGAGAGAGAGAAAAAGAAAAACCGAAACGGATACGAAGAATTGCGCCGGGTGGCCGGGGCATAGTAAAAAAACCGGACCAGACGGCGGTTCAACCGGATTAAATCGGAACCAGACACCACACCGGCTCGGTCTGCTTGAAAGACCGTTCATGTAGTTGGACCGGTGTGAACCAGCTGAACTGAATCGCGGTCTGCTTGAAAGACCGTTCACGTAGTTGGACCGGCGTGAACCAGCTGAACTGAACCGCTGGGTCAGACACCACACCGGCTCGGTCTACTTGAAAGACCATTCACGTAGTTGAACCGGCTGAAACTGAACCGCTGGGTCATGCTATTGAGCCACCAGATGGTGTGAGCACTTAAGGCCCAATAGGAGTGACAGGGAGGAGGATCGATCCTGGATGGATAGGTTGGAGCAAGGCTTGGACAACCACTAGGCTATACGAATTAAATTTGAAAATATACTGTTGATTCGTTTGTTTCTCACAAATATTGTGAATGTAAATTTGTTTGCAGAAATATATTATCGATCTCGCGCAACCATTCTGCGAATGTGATGTGGGAGTGACGTCGCGAACGGTCTCGCGCGACGAGAACGCGAGACCGCACGGTCTCGCGCTATCCATACGCGACACCAAGGTAGGGGCGTTCCTCTTTGGAAGCAAGGTAATTGCTGCTCTGTTGAGTGCTCCAAAGTTTCCTCCTGATAGGTTATACAAACACTGGAAAACATCTATGATATCCTGTTTAATTAGCTGCCAACATTTCTTGTAGAAGGTACCATTAAAGCCATCTGGACCTGGGGCCTTTTCTGCCGGCATCTGCTTTAAAGCGGCCCAAATTTCCTCCTCTGTAAAAGGTTCATCTAGTTCATTGGGGTTAACCTGTGGTAGATCCATCGCGTTCCAATTTAGGGTGCAATTTCGCGCCTCCTTGTTGCCTAGGATTGAGTTGAAATGGTTGAAAAGCGCCTCACTTTTTTCCTCATGTTCTGTCAGGATAGCACTTGTTGTATGAAGTTGGTGAATGTGGTTTTTCCTTCTCCTCGAGTTTGCGTGAATGTGGAAAAACTTTGTGTTGGCATCCCCTTCTTTCAGCCATGTCAATCGCGATCTCTGCCTTTTCTTCGACTTTGCCACTGCTGCCAGCCCCAAAATTCTTAGCTTGAGGTCTTTCCTGAGCTGGTGTTCATCGGCAGTAAGGATCCTATCCTCCTGGGCCAAATCCAATCGGAGAATCACCTCCTGAGCCACGTGAAATTGCATTTTGATCTCTCCAAACAGACTTCTACTCCACTTCCTGAGAGCTTTAGTGGTGGCTGTCAATTTGTGGCTGAGTTTTGTAAATGGATGTCCACCAAAAGTGTGAGATGACCATGCTTGTTGCACTACCTCCATGAATCCCGGCACCCGGACCCAGAAATTTTCAAAGCGGAAGACTACCCTTTTGGGTGGGCTTACAGTGGAAGCAAGAAGCAAAGGGCAATGGTCTGAACAGGATGAGGAGAGGGCCTACAGTGTGTGGTTGGAGAACAGGATGTCACCATCAATATTACAGAAAACTTTGTCAATTCTTTCTAGAGTAGGCGCTTCCCGCTCATTGCTCCATGTGAATTTCCTATTTTGGAGCTTGAACTCCTTGAGACAACATCTATTTAGAGTGCTCCTAAATTGCCCCATCCTTCTCCTATCTAAATTCAGATTATTTTTATCACTTGCTTCACAAATCAAGTTAAAGTCTCCCAAAACAACCCAGGGCAGCAATGGCTATGGCACTAACGATTCCAGTTCTGCAAGGAAGTCTGATTTATGTTCATCCTCCGAAGGCCCATATACGGAGGTGAGAATAAAAGGGACATTTCCTCCTATCATTTAGGCCCTAATTGAAACAGAAAAGGTATGAATTTATGTGTTGTCAACCTGCACCTTTGTGTCATCCCAGAAAATTGCTACACCACCTCTTACACCATCAGCAGGGAGAAATTCAAAGCACCTCAGTCGGGAACTACCTATTTCCCGCCCTAAAAACTGGTCTATGTTAGCTAATTTAGTTTCCTGGATGCAAAGGATGCTCGCACCCGCATTACCTTTGAAGCACTCAACAGAGCAGAAATTATCTTGTTTCCAAAGAGGAACGCCCCTACCTCCATTTATTAGCCAATTGGGCTATTGGGCCTTAAGTGCTCACGCCATCTGGTGGCTCAATATCATGACCCAGCGGTTCAGTTCAGCCGGTTCAACTACGTGAACGGTCTTTCAAGTAGACCGAGCCGGTATGGTGTCTGATCCAGTGATTCAGTTCAGCCGGTTCACACCAGTCCAACTACGTGAACGGTCTTTCGAGCGGACCGTACGGTCTCGCACGACGAAACAACGATACCGAACAACGAAATCGAGGACGTGAGCGGCGGCGGCGGCAGACCACGCGGTCTCGCGCGGCCAAACTGCGAGACCAAGCGGTCTCGCTCAATCAGTGAGAGATAGGGACTGCCTCTGCCGATTGAATATTGTTAATTAGTGATTAATTAATCGCTATTTAGAATAATTAATTACTAATTATTATTAATCAGAGTGATTAATGACTAATTAAGAAGCTCTGTTGGATAAGACATTCGGTCTCGCTAATTCCTTATGCGAGACTGTTCGGTCTCGTTGCTTCATCACGCGATACCGCGCGGTCTCGCACTCTCACCGTGCGACACCGCGTGCATCTTCACACTCATATCACTTTCGCATAACGGTTGTGTGAGATCGACAGTATATTTTCGCTAAAAAGTGTACATCACAAATAATTTTGAGAAAAAACCAAATCAATAGTATATTTTCAAATTTAATTCCTACTCTGACCATGGTGAAATAATAAACATACTTAGCCTCATAAACCGCGGTTTAACCGCCGGTTCAACGGTTCAACCGCTGGACCGGTGAACCGAGCTTCTCACCGGTTCAACGTCCATTCCGGGTTCTCGTACTATGGGCCGGGGGCGAAATAATCCCGTGATCGAGGACAGGAGCACAGCGCGCGGCCATGCATCCACTGATCCACATGCCCCAAACCATAGGATCACGCCGGCTTGCCTCCCCGGTCCCCGCCCCGTCTCGCTCGGTTTCGCTCGCGATCCCCGCGCCGCACAGGAGGCTCGCTCCGCGGGGACCGTGGGATCACCCTCGCTCTCCCACCGGTTTCGGGTTCGTCCGCGTGTTTTCTCGCCGCGCTGCTCACCCGCGAGTGCGATTCGTGCGGGTGTACGGCCAAAATATTCGTGCCGCAGGCCAGGAAACGAAGGCGTGGAGCTGAGCCCACAACCAGCCAGCCCACGAGGAGAGGCCGGGGCGGGGGAACGCGACGCGAACCGATTGGCGCAGGCGCAGCCGTGCTATGCTACTTTGAGAGCCGTGTCCCGCGCATATGGGGGTGACGGCGCGGCCGGTGGAATCCATCCAATCCTATGTGACGTGAATAGCGTGACCATCGCATGGACGGGGGCGCCGGGGCGGGATGGTGCGCAGCACCGTCCCATCTCGGCTTTACTCGGACAAAGTACCATTGCTCAGTACTTCTTCCGTTCCATTTTAAACGTAACCATACGCTGAATGATGGAAAATAATTAACACGTGAAGTTAAGCACGCATATGTCAAACTACGTAGGTGTAATCTCCGTGCGTGCCAGCGCTGGCAGTTCATACGCTGAGAGCCTGAGACACAAACAGTTTTGCCTGCACCGGGCGGGGTCAGCCGATCGATCGCGCGAGGAGAGGTCGAGACTCGAGACGAGCAGCGCGCGCGGGTGTGGCCGGCCAAAACCAAAAACCACGTTGATCTCATCGTGCGCGCCGCCTCCCCCTCCCCCGGCTCGATCGCTCGTCGATTTTCCCTCTCAATCCCGGCCTCCGCGCGCGGCGGCAGGTTCGGCGGCCGCTTCTCCCTCTTTTTCGTCCGCCGCCGCCGGGCGCGGCTGCTGGCTCGGCCGCATGCGCTCGATTCGTAAAGGAAAAAGTACACCAGGTCGCTCAACTTGTCATCGAGTTACAAAATCGTACCCCAACCACAAAACAACATCACTCAACTTATAAAAACCGTTCACTTTAAATCCTTTGGTGGTTTTGATCCCGATTTTATTCTACGTGGCGGCTGAGTCAGCGTGAGACCCATGTGTCAGGATGCCACGTCATCTCTTCTTTCTTCCCTTTTTCTCTTGTTTTCTTCAGCGGGTAGGCGACGCCGCGACGGGCCGAGACGGGCGCGCGGGCGAAGCAGGGGCGGCGGCCGAAGCGGAGCAGGGGGCGGGCGCCGCCGGAGTTGGGCGGCGACGGGGCGCCAGCAGCAGCCGCCGCCGCGCTCGCCCGCCGCCACCGCGCTTGCCTGCCACCGCCGCGCTCGCCTGCCATCGCTGCTCTCGCCCGCCACACCTGCCTGCTTCGCCCGCCGCCGCTCTCGCCCGATCCGCCGCCTGTCACGCTCGTCAACGGCGCCGAGCGGATCTGGAGGAAGAGTGAGGGGAGAGCCAAATGTGCGCGCGCGTAGCCGGCAATGGCGTCGTCGTGTGACCCAAACTCCCCTTGCCCGGAGGAATAGCAACAGCAGCCGTACGTCGCCGAGGACTGCCGCGGCGCACTGCAGCTGCTCAGCGACGGCACGGTCGTCCGTGCCGCGGCGCCGTCTTTCGCCCACGACGAGTCGACGACAACAGCGCCGACGATGGGATTGGCTTGTACTGCATCGTCATGGCGTCCTCTTCTTCGGCGACTGAGGCGACTGAGGCGGCGGCGAGATGGGTCCGTCAGCGAGATCAACTGCATCCATGCCCATGTTTGCAAGCTTGCTACTACTAGCTAAAACTCACAGGACTTCAATGGCGGGGCGCTGCCACCAGAGGTAGGAGTAAAAAGACGAAGACGTCGGCGTGGGTCCAGTGGGTGGCGGGCTTGTTGATGGAGGCGGCGCAGACGATCCGGTCGGCGATGCGGTGGCGCAGCGGGTGGTCGGAGTTGGACTCCACCGGCAACGGCGATCAATAGAAATCCACCGACGCGTTGTATTGACATGGCGTACAGTCCCAGCATTCTCTCGCCGCCGCGACGCGCCTTCCTGAATAGGAAGTAATTATACTAAATAGGAAGTAATTAATACTTTGATCAATGCAAGAAGCAGCAAATGACGGAGCATGAGAGATGATGTAACTAAGTAGTAGCGTTGGTGACTGGGTATCCGATGCCATGGCGAGTGGTGGGGAAGACGACGAAGAGAAGGCTGCACATGACGCCGACGCCCAGCGGCACGATGCCCAGCACCGATTGGATGGCGATCGTGGCCCGCGATGGTGGTGGCGACACGCGGCCGAAGGGGTGGCGCGGCGTCGAGTGGCGGTGGCGAAACGGTGGGCGACGGCAGCAAGAATGGTGGGCGGCGGTAGCTATACAACGGCCGGCGGCTGCAGCGGAAATGCAGCAGCTGCTGCCCGCGCCCAGCTCCGCCCCGCCGGCCGAGCCCCGCTCCGCCCCCGACGGCCGCGCCAAGCTCCTCCCCCGGTGGCGGCGGCGTGGGAGGGCGGGCGCAGGAGGCCGTGCCGCGCCGGCGCCGCCTCGTCGCCCGTCGCCGGTCTCCCGCCTCCCCCACCGGTCGGCTGCCCTGCGCCCCTGCCCACTGCCGAGCCGAACTGTGGAGGAAAGAGAGAGAAAAAGAGGAGAGAGGAAGATGGTGCTGACACGTGGGGCCCACGTGGGTCCCACACTGACTCAGCTGCTACGTCGGATAAAACTAGGGTCAAAATCACCGAGGGATCTAGTTTATACTGGTTTTATAAGTTGGGGGACGTGTTAGTATCTGGTTTTGTGGTTGGAGGACGATTTTGCAATTGGATGACAAGTTGAGAGACCTTGGGTGTACTTTTTCCATTCGTAAACCAAGCGTGGAAACTAGCCCACGCAACCAGCAGCCGGCCCACGGGGAGACGAAGCGATTTTAGCCCATCCGCACGCGCCTGCGCCGTCCGTGTCCGTCCGCGTGTGCTCCCGTGCTCCGCACCTCCGCCGCGCGGCCTCTGCCGGCTTGAGCCACATGCGGGATTGCGGCTGCCGCGGGCGGCCGGTGGAACGTGCCGTAGCGGCGGCTGGGAAACTATTTTTTGATCCCTTTGAGGGATTGAATTCAACCGTTTGTTTGAAAACCATCTAAATATTTTTTAAAAAAAATTAATAACATTTATGCACCATACGTATGAGACTTTACAAAATCTTTCAAGCTTAACTGACGCATTGAGATATAAAAAAACAAATTCAGTAAATAAATAGCAGTAAATAAACTTAGTAAATGAATACTCATGTGAACTTGTTTTTTCTCTTCTTTTTTTTAAGGAAGAACGATGGCAGGAGATCTGCCGGAATTTAAATTAGGGGTTAAGTCCATTTGAACCCCCGAACTCTTCGCTTTGTCTAAAATACACCCTCAAACTTCAAAACCAGATATTTCACACCCCTAAACTTTCAATACCGTTTAATTTACCCCCTTGGTGGTATTTACTCTGGTTTTGGTACACTACAGGCCAAGTCAGATTCCACATCAGCAAGGTGAGAGAAGGGTCCCACTTGTCAGTGTCACTCTCTTCTTCTTCCTCCTCCTTCCCTCTCTCTCTCCACTCTCCCCTATTCCCACAAGATGGACGAAGCGACTGGCGAGCTTCCGTCGCACCACCCAGCCTCCACCAGTGTGTCGCCCCTCCTGCCCCAGTGACAGGGACGTGGAGTTCACCCCCTCATCGAGCTCAGGAGAAGAGGGGATCAGAGGTGAGCTCAATGGGGAGCCCTCCCCCTTGACTGAGGTCGGGAGAAGACGTGCGGGGGCTGTGGCGAGCTTGCCCTCCTTGGCCGATCTCGGAGAAGTGGATGGGGAGCTCGAGATTTGAAATTTTGAATCCATTCCTAGTAGCGGCATATAGTTGCATGGATGGGAACGCCGGAACGGGATGGCATCGGTAGCAGCACGGGCATACGCACACGTTCTGTGTCCGGTGTGGGCAAACACCGCCCCCTGCTGATTTATCTCGACCTAACCCGTACGTGTTATCCCCTCGGTACAACTTCAACTTCTACCAGCAATTAATCCTAAGGTAAAATATACTCTCTCCATTCCAAAATATCTGACGCCATTGACTTTTTTAAAAATATTTGACCGTTTGTTTTATTCAAAAAATTTAAGTAATTATTAATTCTTTTCCTATCATTTGATTTATTGTTAAATATATTTTTATGTATATATATAGTTTTACACATTTCATAAAAATTTTTGAATAAGACGAACGGTCAAACATGTTTTAAAAAGTCAACGGCGTTAAACATTTACGGAAGGAGGGAGTACGATTTTCGCTCGCTTCTTTTTTGAATGGTGGTGAATCTGTTAACCCGTCTTCTTCCGTTTGCAAAGTACGATCATTAATTTTATATGTTTTTTCTTGTGAGGTGAAAAAACTGCACACTTGCATTGCATCTCATGTTATGTAAAACTGGTTTGTTCGTACACGTACATACATACCTCGCATGTTGCAAATAAAGAATGCAGAAAAAGGGGAGAGAAAAACTTTGGCAATTTGTGGGCACCGGAGATGCCGGGAAGGTATTAAGCTACTATAAACTAATGCTTGTTTCAGTTCATGCTTATCAGCTATACCTGCAGTGCTCAGCAACACCAATTTGGTGTCTAAAATTGCTTCCCTTTGGCTTTAGTTTTTTTCCCTACCTTTGATTGGCAATGGCACGCGGACGCTAAGGACTATTCGTTTCTGCATTTTCTTTACGAGATTTCCGCTTAAAGCAGAGAGGAATGGAATTATTTTTCTCCTTCAGTGGGATCCTTTTGATCTGATTTAGGACGGTTAGATGCTGACAAGCAGTGTTCTTTATGGGGGAATCATTAGCTTGACGTGTTAATAAATTATCGAATTATTCTGTTGTAGTTTCACATCATGTGATGCTTAGCCATGAGGAGAAATTCTGGGGAAAAAAAACCCTAGTTGCTGTCTTGCAGAATTGGTTTTTATCAGATTATCAGGCAATGGTGATGTAGGATAGATGATCCTGTCTGTTGCATTGCAGCTTTCATGACCCAAAACATGAGTAAAATATGGAAGGGAACTGGTCCTTGTTTTCTGCTTTTGGACTTGTCCCCTCGAACTACCAATCTCTCTTTGTTTTATCTCACATCTAACTACACCATAGTTTGGTAAGACTGAATGTCTGAATCACTAATATCTGATAGAAAAACAAGGGCAACATCATAAGAAACTACTCGAACTAGCAAGTAGCAACAAATCTATGGCTCACTGTCAGGGAAATACCATGCAAATGTTTATGATTTTTTTTCAAAATATTTGACAATATTTATATAGCATACATATACAATTCCACGGCATTTCAAGACTCGACTCCACGTTCTTTTCCACTTACGTATTATGGATGGTAGGCTTTCCAAACTTCTGAATGATATAGTTTTTACAAAAACTTTCTTCATTGGCATTTCTTAAATAATGTTTTTAAAACATTTTGTTAATATTTAATTCCTTCGTTTATGTCCTCGAATAACTTGTCTTTTAACTCAATTTCATCCATAACCCATCATCCATCAGAACTTTACAACATACAAACCGTCTGCCATACTTTTCTACCATTTTAATTGATCAAGTTGGACATGAACCAAGTTCACATCTTCAGAGAAATGAAAGAGAAAAGGTTGTCTCCCTCCAAAATACTCAAGCATGTAAAAAGGTACATGCCCAAATACGCAATATATGCGCAGTGGAGCCGTATCAATAAGATATGCTTGTTTTACGCATCATGTTGCCATGTGCCTGCCGATGCGTATCAGGAGATCGGTGGTGACTTGGACAGCCATTGATGGGAACAGAAAGTTGTGAGCCTCCATTGTTTCCCCCACATTGCAATGTTCTCCACTCTTTTTCTTCTCACTTAAATTTTGCCGCTTAGCCAATAATCCTTGCTTGTTTTCTGATGATCCTTAGCTTTGAAGATGAGCATGATCCTGGCATTGGAAACCTAATGCATATACTGGTGTTCGGTGTGTAATGGAAATTGAGCCACTTTTAGCTTGCAAGTATTTTGTGTCGGCCACTGAAACCCAGTGTCTCCTCAAAACAAGATACAGTGGCCTTTGTACTGTGATTGTACACATGTTAGCGTGTGATTACTAAAATATAAGATTGTAGCTTGTGGTTGGTTA
This sequence comes from Oryza meridionalis, assembly GCA_000338895.3. Classification (NCBI taxonomy): domain Eukaryota; kingdom Viridiplantae; phylum Streptophyta; class Magnoliopsida; order Poales; family Poaceae; genus Oryza; species Oryza meridionalis. The sequence goes on from CM002528.2 coordinate 22,960,287, forward strand.
ACTATGATACTGAACTGTCAGAAAAAAAAATTCAGGTTTTATGCATAAGTTTGAGACTTTGGGTCTGGTGAATCAGTCCAGTGGTGTGTACGGATCTATTGTAATCTACAAGTTTTATGGCCTTAATTGTAAGATTATTATATCTTGCTGTTGTCACTAAATGACTTTATGATCATCATATTATTCTGCAAAAAAGTACTATCTTTGCTTCAGTTATGTGTCTTCGTTTCTTGATGCTATGTTAAGTTGCTTCGAAGTAGTGTTGTAGAAATTTTTGCTCTGAAAAAATTGATGCAACACAAAGCATGTAAGAGGCCATTTGCCCACCTGCAAATACCAGCTCGGCGAAAATAATTTGCTTCATACATCTAATTGTTCTCCTGACAAACGAGTTTATATATGTTTCTTCTCTTTACATTATGCTGTCGCACATGCATCCTATAATACAGATAAGAGATAATTAAATCCTACTACTACAATATAATTTGAGAGCTAATTTGCTCTGAACTGTACTCTAAATCTAAGCAAAATTCAGGAAATTTTCCCACATATCTGACCTGCTTATTACCACCTGATAAAAATGGCTAGCTGCCACATGTTCAGATGATATGCTGATTGCAGAATTTCTGAACATGATCCACGATGAAAAAGTTCAGAGGCCATTCATTTGATTGAACAAACTCATCATGACACAGGGCGTTTCAGCAACACATGTTTTTTTTTTTTGTTCAGTTTTACAAAACTGTCAGAAATCCATCGCGCCATTGTAAGTACATTTATCACACTCACGCTCGCTGTCGTCATCAACCTCTGCAAATCTCGACGAGCTATTCCAGGCCGTCGGATTCCGCGGCGGCGATCTTGGACGCCGCCGACGAGAGGAACCGGAAGCCGGCGTCGCTGGCGCTCTTCCTCACCGACGCCAGCTGCTGCGACCTCTTGCAGTAGGCGATCAGCCCCTGGATCGGGTTCTCCACCTCCGAGCTCGCGCTGCTGCTCCTCCGCAGCGCCGGCGCCGCCGCGCCGCCGTCGGACTCGCTCGAGGTCCGCACCGACGAGGAGGTCGACGAGGAGGAGGAGCACGACGACGACGACGGCGGCGCAGGGGACGTCTTGTTGGACGTCGAGTACCGGACGATGACGCTGGAGAAGGACCTCCGGTGGCCGCCGTGCTCGCGTTCTTTGTGCTTCCCTCCTCCGACCGAACCACGGCCGGCGGCGGCGGCGGCGCCGCCGCCGCCGCTCTGTGAGGAGGCGATGCACCTGTTGCTTCTCATCTGGCCGAACGGGTTCCTCCTCCATGCTCTGTGGTGGTGGTGGTGGTGGTGGCCACCATGGGAGAGTTCTTTGGTTTCTCTCGTGGCGCCAAGGATGGCGTCCTTGTCGTCGCCGTCGCCGGAGGTGCCAGGCTTGGCGGCGAAGATCGTCTTGATGTAGGCCTTGGAGGCCTTGAGCTTGAGGCCGAGGTTGAGCTGCCTCATGAACCTGAGCTTCCGCGACCACGGCTTCTTCTCGCACGCCGCGGCGGCGGCGTCGGCGAGCCTGGCCGCGTACTCCTGGAAGTACTCCTCCACGTTGAGCTCCCCGCTGGCGTAGCACGAGTTCGCCGGCGACGCGGTGCACGAGTCGTACGGCGTCGCCGGCGCCGTGCTTATGGCGAGCTGCCGCCGCCCGGCGCCGCCGGCGACGCGCCCGTCGAGCAGCTCCTCCACCATCTGTATCCGCGGCGGCAGGTGCAGCGGCAGCAGCTTCCCCTTGTAGAACAGCTCGTCCGCCGGCGACGCCAGCGGCTCCTGCTCCCACCGGGCGCCGCCGCCCAGCGGCCCCGACATGTGGAAGTCGAACTCGAACTCACCCGGCGCCGTCGCCGCGGCGGCGCTCGTCAGGTCCATGTCGATGTAGTCCTCCTCCTGCATCGCCTCCTGCTGCCCCAGCTGGTGCTTGCTCGCCATTGCCAAGGTGAGAGCTCGTGGCTCCGGAGCTGAAGCTGAGACAAGAGGGCACGAGACGGTGGCTGCGTCTTGCTCTTATATTAGCCGCTTAATCATGGTGGATTGATGGGCTTAGAGCAAAAATGGACACTTGGACAGTGTCATGGCATCAAATGAGGCTTAATTACAAAGTATAAATACTTTCTTTATTCTTATTTGATCATCACCTAAGATTTTTGAGGTCTTTTCAAAATAATCATCCTATAACAAGTCTCTCTTTATTTATTTGTGTAAAGAGTAAATTAGCATCATTGAATATGCTGCATACAACCAATCAAGATTAATTTTTATTGATGCAACTACATGCAATATTTAAAACTTGGTACAATTCACGAGACACGAAGCAACATACCATCTTAACTAATGAGAATTAATTATAGAATTATGGAAATTTGGTTGTTTCAGTCTCTGTGTTTAGGTGATTATCAAAATAGGATGGAAGGAGTATCTTGTAACTTTATTGTAACTTTATATGTATTGTGATTACAGGGGTTTTAGCACATAACACGATATTCCGGATGCCATGATCATATATCTTTAAAAAATCATGCCGTAAAATCATTTTTTTTATTTCACCATACTTAAAATCAAATCAAATCTTAAAATTTAGATTCTTTTTATTAAAAAAATTTAGCCATTTCAATTAAGGTTCTCTTATCTTGCTTAACTTTAATAGTTTTTCCCAACTTAAACCATATAAAGGGCTTAATGAAGTATGAACCGGATTAATCATACTACTATGGTGGGCCCTACCATTAGCCGTATGATCTGCCTCTTGTTTGCATGTAATGCAGCACGAGTTGTGTGCTTTCTCCCTATCATTGCATCTGATGTCTCTGGCTTTAGTGTAGTATCAGAGCAGGTGCAATAGCAGGCTATAAGCCAGCTGTAAATATATTTTAAGAAGATAAATCAGGAGAGAGAAAAGCAGCGGGCTACAGATTTGTAGCCAGCTGTAGCACGGACTCCAAGACGCAGTGTGTCTATGACAGGTGGGACTAGGTATTAATAGTGTAGTATGTAACTATTGTATGAATAAGCTATTAGATTGGCTATATATGAATTGGAGCTAGTAGTTGGCTATACTATTGAATTTGTTCTTAGGTCATTCCTAACCCAATGACTAGAATGGTGTCCATAGCATTAAATAAGTTGCCAACTAGGAAAAAAAATAATGTGGCAAGTGAATAAATAAGGAAAGAGAAGGAAACCATGTCTTGCATGAGACATGGTTTCTACACAACATCCAAGACATCATGTGAGATAAGTAGCATTAAATTGAAGTATGGAATAGTGGTGTTTGCATTGGAAGAGTAGTGCCTAGTATTAGTTTCTTGATGATATGGAGTTTATAAAAATCATGTCTAGTGTTATAGGTTGGGACTGCTCTTATCACTCACTCAACTTCAGCTTCTTTTTGTGAGAAAAAATCGGCTTTAGCGATCGCGTTAGTGCTGATTAGGGTGGTGTTCTTTTGCTTTTGTGCCTTGCGTTAGCTGCATGCTTCTCTTCTTTCCATGGCTACCTCTCGTGCTAATTCTACTAATCACTAGTACTCGTACAGAGTTACTACTAGTATTAGAGCAGGTACAATAGCAGGCTATAAGCCAGCTGCAAACATATTTTAAAGAGATAAATAAGGTGAGAGAAGAGCAGCGGGCTATAAATTTGTAGCCAGCTGTAGCACGGACTCCAAGACACAGTGTGTGTATGATAGGTAAGACCAGGTATTAATAGTATAGTATGTAACTATTGTATGAATGAGCTACTAGATTGGTTATAGATGAATTGGAGCTAGTAGTTGGCTATAGTATTAAACTTGCTCTTAGAGCATAGCTAATGATTTCGCCGGCAGTCGGCTGTAACGCGTGCCAGATCGCCACGCCGTGGTGACGGACCCGCTAGTATTTAATGCACAGAAACGAGCTAAGCCAATAGCAGCGGCCGTAGCGCGTATCCGCCAGCCTCAAGCAGGCGCGTCGTGAGTCGCCCGTCCAGTTCTCTCTCTTCGTTTCTCCCTCCTCCACGTAGACATCGGTCTGCTTACAGCCTGTTGTAATACTTGCTCTTAGTGCAAGTTAATAGTACAAAGGTGTGGTTAATTAGGAACGCATTTCTAGTTCCAACCAGTGAGTGACCGCGAGTTACGAGATGATACGGACGATACGCGCGATCTGTGTAGATTACTTCAGACAGGCTCTGATCATTGGCTCAGTTAATCAGTGATTAGCAGTTTATCGAATTCGAAATCTTTCTAAATTAAACATTTTGAATTTGAATTGGTGACATAGCTCATTCCCCAAGAACAATGAGGTGAAGTAAAAAAAATAAAACCAAAGCATGGAGTGGTGCAGTGATGTTCTACAGTACCTCGATTGGGCGTGTGAATTTTCTTTTAGACCCTTCTTCGTGTCAACATGTTGGAGTGTGTGAAGGTGTCATTCATGTAGTACAGTACAAAATGGCCAGGCTGACTGTCTCGTCGGATTCTGAATTTCAGTTCAGCAACCATCGATTCAGAATTCAGAGAAGGAGAGAGAGAGAGAGCATTTCCATGAATTTTGTAGAGCAAATCAGATTTTATCGAGGTTTCCATTAGCATATTTTTTAAGCTACTAAACGGTGTAAAAAATCTATATATAAGTTGTTTTAAAATATCAAATATATTCATTTATCAAATTTGTAATAATTAAAACTTAATTAACTATGTGCTAACGATTTTCTCATTTTATGTGTACCGTCTTAATCTTCATCTTCATCAGTTTTAAACACCACCCGAATGCATGTGTGACTACGATGTACTATTCGAGGGATTGAGATCAAATGCAGTTGCTGCTATTAGAACTGCACAACGGCAATTGCACACGATCTAACTCCTCTATTTTTGAATTTAACGGCCAAAACCGAACCACCACAATAGTAAGTTGCTACAATGTGAGGATGTATCTCGAAGTGTCTATTTTGAATCATGTGATGGTAGTGTGGCTGTTTAGCTTGTAGTCACACTAGTTACTACACCTAAACCGGAGGGTGACACGCTGACACGTGTATTTCGGTGGTTCTTTTCTCTCCTCCTTTATCTTACCTTAAGCATGCTGATGATATTGCTGACAAATTTAGCAAGCCATGAATTTCGGCGAAGAAGTACTCTACCTGGCTAGCGAAAGTACAGCATATACACGCATAAAAGAATTTTTCCACACTGTTTTTTTTCTCTCCGATGGTGTCATGGTGATACAAGGCCTTGACTTTCGTGTCTCCCATGGACTTCCTCTGTTATTATTACTCCAAATAGGCCGTAGGAACACGCTATACCGTGACCATCTGAAGTAATACAATGCCATTTACCCTTAAAAAGAGAGGCAGCCATTGTATCCATTCTTTTCCATATTGTGTGAATTTAAGTCATTTAGTTTGATCATAAAATAAACTTCTCTAATTTTAATCGAGTTTATAGAAAAATACACCATCATCTCTACAATATCAAATTAGTGCCTTTGAATCTACGATGAAATATGTTACTGGGCTACTCTTTTGTTTGTTATATCACAGACGTTGGCGTGTTTCTTTTATAGACTCAGTCAAAGTTACACAAGTTTGCTTACAACAAACTAAATTGACTTACTGTAATACTATAATGAGTAGCTACAATAAATTGCTACTGTCCATGAGTGTTACTCGTAGTACTAGTACTTTTGCTAAAGCAGACTCAATTACAATAATCTTTTACAGTACTGCACCAGAAACCGGACAGAACTAGAAGTAGAGTGAGAGCACTTAAGCAAAGCTCCATAAATTGCTTAAAGATAACATAAGGCTAACATCACCATCCCAAACTTGCAATTGAAGGAGTATATTTTATTCCGTGTATAAAATTGTTATTTTAGTAGTAGTGATTGAGTCAGCTTGTAGCCTACTAGTAATGAGTGCCACTTGCAGTTAAACTCAGGAGGATGTAGTGATTAGGGGCTGTGAAACTCAGGTTAGGTTGTGGTCAACCTTCAAACTCCGGATTTAGGGAGAAAAAATTGCAGGCCTGAAAACTGAAATGAGTGCCACTTGCAGGCTGGCCAGCTGCTATGAATTGGTCGGTAGTGGTGGTTCGAACGTGGAAGATTCGCGTTAGTACGCAAAGTATCTAAAGTCAGCACTTTGTTGGTTCTAATCTGCATGAGATGAACCTAATCTGGAGTGTATTTTCTAAGAGAAAGGAAGAGAGAGAAGAGGCAAACATGTAAAATACTAATGTAAATTTCAGACCCAACTTTTGCACAATCTCTTGTTGGTGTGTTTGTTTTTTTTTTCTAATTCATACATGGTATATGATCTTTTGTGTGTGGTCCACGAGCAGTGTCTACTAAGATTACTTCGTTTTAATTTGTGTGCCTGATCTTTTGGTTGCTTCGTCCCATTAAAAGTGAGATTAGCATGACTTCATCTCCTTACGCCTCACTTATTTCGGAGCTTCTTTTCCCCATAGCACAAAGGCTTATCTAAAAAATTAAGTAACAAGAAGTTTTATGATTTTTGTAGTAGTGCAGAGTTTGACAAGATGGATATTGTTAGAATGCAGTAGCTATGAGGTATGGGGTCAAGTACTGAAACCATACATGGTTTTTTCACAAGCTCTTTTCCTAGTCTCAGTTTTTACATGTAAATCTATTGAAATGCGGAAAAGCTAATGAGCGATTGATCGCTAAGGGCGATCAGGGGCGCGAGATTGCTAAGGGGTCCGATCCCCCCTTCCTTCACCTGGTTTCCTTTTTTGGCACCGCATTACTTTCCTATTTTAGTAAATTTATACATCTAAAGTTTGTATACCTCAAGTTTACACATCTAAAGTTTAGAGACCCAAAGTTTATAAGTTAAAAGTTTATATATCCGATTCAAATTTAAATTTGAATTCAAATATTTTTTATATATGGTATTTCTATACATCTAAAGTTTATACATCTAAAGTTTATAGACCCAAAGTTTATAAGTCAAAAGTTTACATACCCGTTTCAAATTTGAATTTGAATTCAAATATTAGTTTATAGACCCAAAGTTTATAAGTAAAATGTTTACATACCCGTTTCAAATTTGAATTTTAATTCAAATATTTATGCTGTAGTAGTAAGAGAAGAAGGAGAGAAGGAAGGGGGAAAGGAGGTAACGTAGTACATGGGAGGGGTGGGGGGCGAAAGGGCTAATGAGCGATCAGCCGCGCGCGCCTTCCCCCGCGCGACTAGACACGCGTCGCGCGCGGAGAGGGGGGCGCGGGCAGCATGCGGTTTCTCCTTTTTTTTTATTTCGATTTTTTTACGCGTTTTCTTCTTTTCTGTTTTTTTCTTTTCGTATATCTATAGTCCGGTTTTCTTTTCTTTTTTTCGCATGTTTTTTCTGTTTTTTTTCTTTCTGTATCTTTTTCAGCTTTTTCTATTTTTTAATACGCACGTATACAAACTTTATATGCATGTATATAAACTTTATATACGCGTATACAAAGTTTATATATGTGTACGTACGGGATGCAAAGTTTGTAGACGCGTATACAAAGTTTGTATTTGTACGTACGTATAAAAATCTAAAAAAAATACATGTATATGAACTTTATATATGTGTATATAAACTTTATATACGTGTATATAAAATTGGTATACATGCGTATAAAAACCCAAAAAATACACGAATACAAACTTTATGTGTATACAAACTTTATATATGTGTATACAAACTTTGTATATATGTATACAAAATTGGTATACGACATATAAAAACCTAAAAATACATGTATATAAAATTTGTATTTGTACGTATATAAAGTTTGCATACATATGTATTAAAAACAGAAAAAGATACGAAAAAAAAAACGAAACGGAAGGTACGGAAGAAAAATAGAAAAAACAAAAAAAAGGGAAAAAGCGGGGCGCTCACAGGAAAGAAAAGAGAAACCAAAAAAGAAAACGGAAAACGCGGGAGCGATGCGCCGTCCGCCGCCCTATATACATGCAGTAGTTAGAGAGGAGAGAGGGGGTTAGAACTGATCGCGCGCCGGTCAAGGGGCGCGACTGATCGCCCATTAGGGCTCCGGGGGGGGGGGGGGGGGGGGTGATCGCTCCGCACATTAGGATTACCCATTGAAATGTGCATAAATGATCCGCTAAAATATAAAGCGGTGACATTGGACACCACAGGGCGAAATTTCCTAGCTCCACGACTGTTAGATTGGCAACCAATGTGTAATAACTCAGGTGGTTATCTAGTATGTGAGTTGTAAACTTGTAATTTATTCTCGCCACTTGTAATTTGTGTTGGCCTCCTAATTATCTTTGAAGAAATCGATTTATTCAGGTGGGCTACTTTGTCCTCCGATCCCTTAGAATCTTGCAGCTCCTTAGGGAGAAAAAAATATTTAGTTTGATAAGTCCTGGATAATACGTTGACAGGACATGGGCTTAACAAGTCTTGCTGTGACATGTTGAAGAGACAGATAGTTGCTCGTTTCCTTTTCCACGGGACTTATAGTTAGTTGAGTTTGGTCACCTGAATTTTGGCTATGGGTGGAAAACTGCAGGGAACTATATAGAGGATAGGTCTTGCGCTACAAATTTCTCCATCTTTAAATTCTCATGCTTTTCATGTGTCGCCTAAACGTATGAACTACTGTTGTAGTAATACGTTTCAAAGCGATGCATGTTTACCGTAGAGCACATATGTTTGACTACTTAAAAGACACTGTATTGATACGTACAGTGGCAGAGTTAGAAAATCTCTTTGAACAATAAAGCCCATTAGGTTTTGTTTGATTAATCCATGTGAGAAAGAGTCCAAAGTAAAATGAGGAGGATTTAATTGCACACCTCAATAGGTGTGGAATTAATCCCCTTTAATCTTTAAAAGGATTAACCGGATATTAATCGAACAAGACCATAGGATTAACCACCAGTATAGCACTAACAATATGACAATCCAATCCATCCTCTACTACCAGGGAACACCCATATGGCTATCCCATTTCGTTGACCATATGTTATAGTTAGATCCTTTTTGATACAGTTCCGGATTCAAGATTTCTTACAACAAATTTATAGATCTACATCTACGATTATATTGATAACATTTGAATAGATAATTATATTTCTATTTAGATGAAATTTATTTTTTAAAACCACATAAAAACGTCAATGCTCTATTATCATCTATATACCTTTTTTTGCGGGACTCTATATACCTTACTACCCCATTCTAGAATATAATAAGTTTTAGGGTTGTGTATGGTTACTAAGAAAGAAGGTATAATTAAACATGAGAGTGCTATGATTGGATAAGTGGAGGTAGTGAAAAATTTGAATGATGAATGGTTATTTGTTAGGAATGATTGGTCTGGTGAAGTTGTTATATTTTGAGATAAAGAGAGTAATATTTTTTTAAAACTGTTGTCCTTGTATTGAAAGCTGCTAACACGAGTACACAGCGGAGGATCTCTCAATTGATTGTTCATTGTTTCGTCCTGAATCGTTAGGCAACCGGAATTTTCTTTGCGTGCGTCCAATACGCTAAGGGACCAGAAAGGAAGGTGATCCCAAAGCTCGAGGTGTTTCTTTGCCTCCTCTTCGGCTGGAAGCAGGCAAACTGGCAAAGGTTTCTGTTGCCTCCAACTCCTAGGAGAACTCAGGGTCCCTGATGATCACCTAATGGCAGGAAAAGTTACCTGAATCTGACACCAGTTTGTCCGTTTGTTTCAGCATGCATCCCCAGTTCAGTGCCCTTTTCTTCCCTTTTCTGGTAAACCTTGGATGGCGAGTTTAAGTTCTTGGTGATGAACCCAGGAAGTTCCGACAACTGATGCTAACTCTTCTTCATCAGCAACAGAAGACCTCACCGGGAAGGCCATAATCTGACCAATCACAAGATAAAGTGAGCCATGCCCTAGCAAAATTAGATGGGTTTCACATCATAAAATGATCAGGTATAGAGTAATTCATTCCATCCAAAATATCAGATGAAGAGCACATGAAACTTTTACCAGTTACAGGCATTGAATGTTACATACAGCACAAGGAGAAGGTAAAAATGGGGCAGGAAATGTACAATGTTTTTCTCTTGTACAACATACAGCGTGTTTTGGCAGTTTTGGGTTGCCTGTTGCTTCCATGAACCAGGAGTAATCTAATCACAGAGGAGCTGCAGCTACAAGAACACAAAGAGAAAAATTGCTGACTAGCAGGTGCTGATACAACTTGGAAAGCTGACAAGCTAAGGCCGTAAGTTCGACGAAGAGTATCACAGATCACTCCCTAAAAGATGTATGATCATGAGAGCTTCGTCAAAGCAAATAAAATGGCAACCTTTGTGTTGGAGATCAAAACCATAAATATGGAAACTCCTAAGATGCTTTACAGATTGGACAGAACCCCACCATAGCGTTGAGAATTAGTGTACACGGACTTGACTGTTATGCTGATGCAGAATCTAGTGTTATCTAATTCTGTGTTTGTTAGAACTACACTACAGATCAACATCTGGCAATGGCATCTTCCAGTAATTCCAGGAATTGTAGTCTTCCTGCAAGGCATCATCATTGATGATCAGCACAAAAAGGAATTTGCATGTTATGGAGTCTGACCATACATGAGTACAACACAATCACACTAGCTGCCCTTGCTCCCAACAGTAACCTGTATGGCTCAGGCAGCATAGAACTGGAGGTGACTATGCACTAAGGATAAAAACATGAATGTGCATCTTTTTCGGTCTAGCTAATCCCATGAAAAGTACTGCTAGAAGGCAAGAATGACAGCTAACCTGCTCAACAAGAGTGGTTGGAGGGAACATATCATGGACAAGGGTATGTAAGGAGGTATAGGACTTCACGTCGATAGAACTGTTTATGGCTACTTCCCCCTGCACGCACAGGATGACTTTAAAAAAGGCACAATACAAGCATGGCATCACTAACTTTTAACTAGAGTAAGGGCCATACCTTTGGGTTGATGATAAAGATTTTCCCTTTTGGAATTCCCATCTTTTTGTAACTAAGCTCATCTGTATCTCTGTTGCCAAATCCAGCATAAAATGGATTGTAATCAGAAGGGAAAAGTGCTTTAATGTCCTGCCAAAGAACAAAAATTAGAATTTCAAGAGCCTGCTGTGATACCAACATGGAGTTTCAGGTCTATGGAAGAATCTAAAATGTGTGTTTCTAAGATTGTCACCTACCCGTTAAAAAAGAATCCTGAGACTAACAACTTTTCTTAATTCTCGCGAAGTTATAGTTTATTTCTGAAGGATATGAGCTATGATGCCATACAAGAACTAAAACGGAGCCAGCTAATAAGCAAACTTCGGTGGTGTTCTGTTCTCCTGAAGATGAAGATGAAAATTAAGTTTTTTATGCAAAACGAGGTGATATAAACGTATGATTGATTGAGTTTTAATTATTACAAACTTAAAAAATAGATTAATATGATATTTTAGAGCAACTTTCATATAGAAAGTTTTCGCGTGAAACACACCGTTTAGCAGTTTGAAAAGCATGCCGCGAAAATCTTAATCTTCATCCAACCCTTGTTGGAGAAAAGAACGGGACCGAAGGAGGAATGTGGATAAGGGAGAGTTTATTAGGGACTTGTTGGATTTAGTTCGCTAAGGAATTGAAACCAAAAGGCACATACCACCCCTCGTAGTTCTTATTCTAACAAATAAAATTAGTTTGTTTTACTGGCACATAACATTTCATAGTATCATAGGACATTGAGTATTGAAACCGATCCTCATAAGACAACTGTCTAAAGAAAATTACCTCCAGACATGCAATCTTAAACTCATGTGGTGCTCTTCGTATAACTGAGAAGAACAAAGGAAACATTAGAACATTGTAAACAAATTTTATTACAGTACATAAAGTAACAGTATTGTTGATCATTGTTAGCTACTTTTCTTTGTTGAACCTGAGCCTGAATTATACAGACCATCCTAGTAGTTCAGTGAAGGCTAATCATTATTCAGCAAGTCATAATAGAAGAATATGGATATGTAAATATTGGAGAGATGATGTTACCTTCCCGGTACAATGACGGAAATAAACCATCAGGTGAAATCACAACAGGTCCATTAGGCAATACCTTCCCATCCTGCAAAGTTGCCAAGGGATAACCAAGTTTATATACATACCAACAATATAGAATTAAAAATTACTATCAGTTCTAGTGAAGATATGATTAAATCGCTAAAGATGAAAATGGTAGGTAACACATTCAACGGACAGATGCTATATTTTACCTGTTTTAGGTTGAATAGAAAGTTTTTGGTCAGGTATGCCTGAACTATAGCTCTAGCACTGAGGAATAATAGTTGATATCCATTTTCCTGATTGGGAGAATAAAAGAACATCAGAAACCCATATTTGCAAAACTGGGTAGAATATCCTCCTAAAATAAAGAGAAACGAAAACTAAAATAAATTCTGAAGCACACCTTTATTGCAGAAAAAAGACGAGCAACACCAGACTGACTCCAATCTCGTCCAACTAAAGGCATGACCTGGCCCAACACATCAGACCTGATATGGAACATTAATTACTCAAATTCAGCCATTATGAAAATAAACAGAAAAAGGAACATGTATAACAGTTGTATACTGTGAAGAAAATAATGTGGTAACCCCTAAAATTTGTAGGACTGACTTATCTGTACCATGTCCAGGATACCATTGCCAATTGACATTTTCAGGCAGACAGAATAGAAGATATAACCAAGAAATTAAGGACCACATGAAGTGTTTTTTGCAAGTCCACTTAAAGGGAGAATCATTGGACTAAAATTACTGTTGTCGAAACGACAACTGCGTACGTCGAAAGACGTGGTTACTAAAGAAGTTAACTGTATTAATTTTTAGAATTTTTCTCGGGATCCCCCCTTTACATGGCCCTAGGGGTCTATTTATAACCCTGTTACAGGTCCCCCTATTAGGGTTTAGGTTTTACAGGGGAATTTACATGGTTGCCCTTATGAAAGAGACATTTACATGGGTACACAGTGTCATTTGCATATATGGGCTTCTAATGGGCCAATAGATTGGGCCCGGCCTATGGCGAATGGGCCCGTCAGGCCAAAGCAACCCGTGAGACCGCTTGCATGCCGAACCCGTCCTGACGGAGGCCTTGCGGCTTCGCCATATGCCCTTCGCTATATGTCGTTCGCCCAAGATGCCTTTGCTTCGCATGGACCCAACGCGGCTCGTCAGCCTTCGCCATCTCCGCCCATGGTCTTCGCCATAGGGCTTCGCCCAATTGGCTCTGATGTCTTTGGCTTGAATCCTCGCTGGTTCTTAGGTTTCGGCAGGCCCGGCCGAAGGGCCTCACGGCATACCGCCAACAAGCCCCTCACGGGCAAGGGTGAGTAAGGAGCTTCGGCCGAGACCGTGTCGACCATGTGGTATGGTATGAGGCGCCCCCTTTCGGCCGACGTTCCTGACGAAACCTCTTCTCAGAGTCCTGCAGGAAAAACGTGAACACTTGGTGTTTTCAGCTTCCTCTTCGCCCAGATCGCCCCCCAACAGAACGAGCTTTGCGGGATCGGCGTCATCGACCTGCATCTTAATCACCCTGCCATGAGGTGCAGGCTTCGACATGCGTTTAGCGTGGTCATGTGGTTCGGCCTCAACATTGTGCACTGCCCTGCTGATTGCGGCCATGTCACCCTTTGATGTGGTCGAGGGTTGAAGCCCCTTAACGACGATCACACCTGTTGGGCCCGGCATCTTGAGCTTGAGATAGTTGTGATGGGAGATGGCTTCGAACTTGTTCAAGGTTGCGCGGCCGAAGATGGCATTGTAGTTGTATGGGATGTCAACGACATCGAACAGTATTTGCTCTTTGCGCCTATTTTCACTTGTGCCGAAAGCTACCACCAGTTGTACTTGGCCCAAGACTTGAACTGCTTCGCCGCCGAAACCACGAAGCGAGGCTGGTGCCTAGATGAAGGCTAGTGTTGGCAACCCCATCTTGGCATATGCTTCGGCAAAGATGACATCGGCCGAACTTCTACCGTCAACCAGTATTCGCCGGACTTCGAATCCAGCTACCTCGGCCGAGATCACCAAGGGGTCTTGATGTGGGAATAGCACCCCTTCGGCGTCTTTTGGCCCGAAAGATATTTGCTGGTTCAAGTACCTCGGAGCCCCTTCGCCTGCCGCGGTGATATTGTACACCGTTCGCAGCTGCATCTTCTTCTGCCGCTTCGACTGTTGAACTGGCGGATCGGCTCTTGTAATCACTTGGATTACTCTGCGCTGGATGTCTTGGCGTTGTTCGACCGGAGGTGCTTGTTCTTGAGCAACTTCGCGAGGTGCTTCGACAGCAACTCCTTGTTGCGGCCTTGGGTCTTGAGCGTTGCCACGATGCCGGATGTTTCGGCATTGCTCGGTGGTGTGCGAAGATCGCCCGTGGTATGCGCAATAGAGGTCTTTCCTGAGCTTCTTGCGAACAGGCTGTTGATGGCTGCCTGCTTGCTGAGCGTCGAACTCCTTGCGGAGGGCTTGGACCTCTTCGACAGCCATCACCGCCTTGCCCGTGCGATCATTTCTGAATTTCCTCCAAGCCGTGGGAGCTTGACCTGGCCTTGGCGGTTGTCCCTGGTTCGCCGGCTGAGGTTGGCGAACGGTAAGAGGAGCCGGTTCGGCGACCTGCGCTTGTACTTGGGCTTGGGCAGCGGCGATGGAGGCTTTGTCGTACTCGGCTTGAATTGCTTGCCGTCGCTTGGAATCCTCTTCACCTCTTGCGTACCCGTCGATGATGCGAAGCAGGTGCTCGAGGGTCTGCGGCTCCTTGTTGGCGATTTTCCTTGTGAGTTCGCCTTCGAGCAGCCCGACCGAAGCAGCGTTGATGACAAACGCTTCGGTTATATCTTGAACTTGGCATCGGGCTTGCGAGAAACGACGCATGTACTCCCGTATTGATTCGCCCGGCCTCTGGCGTATGCCGAGCAGATGTTGCTGCGTCTTCGGCTCCTTATAGGTACCTCGAAAGTTAAGAATAAAGACATCGCGCAATTGCTCCCATGAGTAAATGTTATTGGCCGGTAAATTGAAGTACCAAGAACGAGCGATGCCATCTAGAGCGAGATAGATTACCTTTGCCTTGGTGTTTTCGTCGCCGTGAGCGGCTTCGATCGCGGACTCGTAGATGGACAGAAACTCTTTTGGGTCTGTTTCGCCCGAGTACCGCGGAACGGGTGGGAACTTGAACTGGGGTGGTATTGGACGGATCTTGATACCCCCACTCAGCGGTAGCCCCTTTTCGCCCCCCGCTTTGTTCGCGGCACCTTGCTGCGGATATGGCGTGGCGAAGGGCGAAGTCATGGCTTGCGCGTGAGGTTGGGCCACAATGTTCGGCTGCCCAGCTCCGAATGTTGACGCTTGGAGCGCCGCCATGGATGGGTCAAACGGAGGCTGAGTCCAAGCCATGGCGACCTGGCTCGACGCCTGATTTGCTCCGAAGCCTGGTGTCGGTGACTGTGGTTGAATGGTTGGTGCTTGAGCAGCGTTGCTGAAGTTGAACCGCGGTCCTTGACTTCAAGGCGAAGCCCCCGGACCTGGCTGGTTCGACAGCAGCCAACTGGGTGCACCTTGACTTGTGTTACCCTCCGGTCGGGCCGAAGGGGCTGCACTTGGAACATTGTGGGGTTGGCTGAGTTGCTGAAGGAAAGTTTGAAACTGCGCCTGCAAAGCCGAAGCCCCTTCCGCCATTGCTTGTGACATTCGGCCAGGTGGTGGGGGGTGTACTTGGGTAGCAGCCGGCCTAGCCTGCGGCTGCATATGAGGGGCCGGGTGTACTATTGCGGCCGAAGGCTGCCCGACGAAGTACACTGGCGCTTGCATGGCTTGCGGCGGAAGGGCCTAAATCGATGCTTGCGGGTAGACTTGGGGTGGAATGTAGCCTGCCGAATATTGGAGTATTGGGGGCGAAGCGACCTTGGCCTGCCGCGCCGCCTCGTACGCCTGTTGCTGCTCCTGCATCTGGCGAAGCATGTCTTGGAGTCGAGTCATGTTCTGGCGCATGGCCTCCATATCGGCTTCGGCTTGTGCTTCGAGGTTGGGGTTGACTTGTGCAGCGGCGAGCGCGGTCGAAGTCGTTGCCGGCTGTGACGAAGCAGCCTGGGGCACCAGCAGATGGCTTGTCGAAAGGATCTCCGCCCTGGTCTGGAGCACCCTTGCCGTTGCGGCTGCCTTTGCCGCGTCGACCGTGTTCGGCACCTGCCCCGACGGAGCAGCAGGAGCCGAAGGTGGCGGTTGCGGCGCGGGTGCCGAAGCCGATGGTGCTCCCCCAGCTTCGGCGATGGGCGCCGAAGGCTCTGCTCCCTCTTCGGCGGCCATCTCCTCTCCTGCTTCGCTCTCCTTTCGCTTTGCAACCTTCTCCTTCACGACCCTCTTCGGTGGCATTCGCTCTCAGTGGTTTCGCTCGGAGGTCCCCACGGTCGGCGCCAGCTGTTGTCGAAACGACAACTGCGTACGTCGAAAGACGTGGTTACTCAACTATGTTGGAAAGAAGTTAACTGTATTAATTTTTAGAATTTTTCTCGGGATCCCCCCTTACATGGCCCTAGGGGTCTATTTATAACCCTGTTACAGGTCCCCCTATTAGGGTTTAGGTTTTACAGGGGAATTTACATGGTTGCCCTTATGAAAGAGACATTTACATGGGTACACAGTGTCATTTGCATACATGGGCTTCTAATGGGCCAATAGATTGGGCCCGGCCTATGGCGAATGGGCCCGTCAGGCCAAAGCAACCCGTGAGACCGCTTGCATGCCGAACCCGTCCTGACGGAGGCCTTGCGGCTTCGCCATATGCCCTTCGCTATATGTCGTTCGCCCAAGATGCCTTTGCTTCGCATGGACCCAACGCGGCTCGTCAGCCTTCGCCATCTCCGCCCATGGTCTTCGCCTTATTGGCTCTGATGTCTTTGGCTTGAATCCTCGCTGGTTCTTAAGTTTCGGCAGGCCCGGCCGAAGGGCCTCACGGCATACCACCAAAAATTACTATATTTGTTAGACAAAGTAGGATCTCGCTTATTACCACTCACCAAATGAAGATAAATTTTAGTACGAATTTTTATTATGCATTAAAAAAAGATATACATGACATTCTCGCCCAGAACATCATTTTAGATTTGCATAGTCCCACTACAATACGAATCGACTGATCTTTGTCAGCTGTTCAAGCACTGGAAGAATGAGGAAACAAGAATATCCATTGATTGAATACTAAAAACATATAGCAACTGCCTGCAGAAGGATAGCCACCGTACCATATAATGCAGGATACACAAAATAATAAAATGCCCCCCCCCCCCCACCCAAAAAAAAGCATCACCCAATAGCAGGAGACTGTCATAAAGAAGCAAAGTTTCTCGTATTGTCATGACTCATGAATCTACAGTTAGTAAATTATTTCAACATGACAATCGTCAGAAGTAGATACTAAAATTTCACAAGTCATGCAGCTTTGTTCTTCCAATATCCTGCTGTTTTACAAACAATTTCCTTCTTAGATTGAGTGCAGCATGATACAAAGACCAAAGTACCACAAAAAAATAATAATTGTAAACAGAAACAAACAAACTTATATTAACATGGTATAGAGATTATCCTTTGTTTGAACCAATAGGGCATTAAACCAACTCAAAGAAGTGAGCAAACAAATTGTTAAACAAAGGATGTCTCAGACAACATCTAATTTTAAGAAGTTGTTGTGTATATACTTAACAGAATATTGCTTGTCTGCAAGGTTTATGCTAGTTTTCCATAAAGTGTAGTTTAGGGCTTGTTTTCTGGCTTTTGCCAATCCAAACCTTACCAATATATTGCTAATGGCAAGATTTGGCAAGCCAAATTTTTTTTTGGTAAACTGTGGTTGTTGGTTTGTCGCCAAACTTTGGTAGTGTATGAGCTCATTGTTCTCTTGCCAAAAATTTTTGGCTCCAAATGGACATTTATTTCTAGCCTCCTTACTTTTTTTTTTGTGTGCATGGCAAGTTTGGGCAGCAAACAGAACAAGTCCTTAACTTACAGTTTGGTGTGACAGTCTGACAGATAACTAGCTGAATTGTTAATTAAACAAGACTGAGCATCTAAATATACTAAGTTGAACTTTACCTTGTAATGGTTCCATCCACATCAGAAATGACAATTTTAGCATTCCATTTCCACAAGTAAATATGTGCCTCAACCTTAGTAAAAAAAGAAAAAAAATCAATTTACAGATCTCCAAAATAAAATATTATTATTAAGAAATAGGGGCACGGACCTGTTGCTTTCCAAGAACTCTGGTGGAGAAGCTAAAAGTTACAATGTTTTGGCCCTCCTTCAGGTTTAGTGATGCCACCTGTTCACTAGTGGGAATTAATGTTCGCACAAATTGCTTTCTTGGTGACTGATTTATATTGTTCTCTGGAGCTTGCTCATCCATTGGACTCAAGACAGTTTCTGTGTCAAGAAAAATGTCCTCTGATGAATCACTGTTACTGCGCTGAAGGGATCTTGATATCCTGAATGGTATGTTCCAAAGCCTCCATCTCCTGCTTGAGGGAGACAGCCCAAGAGAATCTCTTGAAGTAGGTGTTTCTTGGTGTTCAACCGGGATAGCATCAATATGTTCTGTGCAGAAGTTCGGACCAAAGACAGCTTTCCCAAGAATAATATGAGAAATTTTACTCCATAAGAAATACTGACTATCAAATTTGACAACAAGGTTTACATTTTTCATAATTGATGATCCTGATAACTTGAAATCTTCCTCAAGAACAAGATGTTGTTGGAAAACTTCTTCAGCTGATGCTTGACCCATTCCTGGCCGTAGCATGTGCCCACAAAGAGAAATTTCGAACCCTGCCAGCATATTAAAGATAAACAATGAAACTTCAAACCAAAAAAAGGAAAAGAATAGCCTGAAGACCTGACATGTGCTTACCCAAGCCCTTTTGTAATTTGGGATGCTCTTCTTTATTTAGTTCCTCTTCAGCTGCTGAGTTCTCTGGAATGCTACCTAATTTGTCTTTGTCACTGGTTCCAATGGTTGCATGTAAACCATCAGGCCTATTCGCCTCATTTTCAGAAGAGGCTGTCTCCTTGGTCTTACCATGAGAACCTCCTACAATGGACATATCAGATACCTTGCGACAGTGGGCAGAACTATCTTCACCTTCTGTTTTATTATCCTCCTCTAGATACTGTAATGGATCATTTCGATCACAGTGGGTAGTTTTACTTATATCTTCCTCCAGATCTATGTCAACAACAGAACGATTACTCAGACTAAATTCAAAACCCTGCTGATGATCAAATTCAGGAGAAAATGGTTCAGCTCCTGAATCTCCGTCATCTATTTGTGATGAGAGGTCTAAGCAACTTTTAAAAGTATCATATTTACCAAAACTAGGACTAGCAATTTCTAACTCAGTGTCCTCATTGCTGACATCGCAAACCTTGTCTACATTAGCTGGCACCCTGCAAGCCTCGTCATTCTCAAGCAGTGGAACATCACAAGCCTCATTTTCAGTGGCCAAAGGCTGATACCCCTCATCATTGTTCTTGGAGACATCACGAGCCTCATCTTCAGTGGCCAAGGGCCGATATCCCTCATCATCAGTCTTGGAGACATCACAAACCTCATCTTGGCTAGAAGGGGGTCTGCAACCCTCATTTTTGTTCTCTGAGATGTCATGGACCTCATCTACATTGATCAAGGCTTGATAGTCCTCATCATTATTCCCTGACTCTAGGACAACTAGAGACTCGACTTCATTGGTCAATGCACTAGGTACATCTTCATAAACTGAGGTATGGAGCACTTCATCTCCAGTAACAGGGACATGATGTGACCTATCCGTCTCAATTGGTACATCACCAAGTTCTTCAGTGGCCAAGGGCCGATATCCCTCATCATCGGTCTTGGAGACATCACAAACCTCATCTTGGCTAGAAGGGGGTCGGCAACCCTCATTTTTGTTCTCTGAGATGTCATGGACCTCATCTACATTGATCAAGGCTTGATAGTCCTCATCATTATTCCCTGACTCTGGGACAACTAGAGATTCGACTTCATTGGTTAATGCACTAGTCACATCTTCATAAACTGAGGTATGGAGCACTTCATCTCCAGTAACAGGGACATGATGTGACTTATCCGTCTCAATTGGTACATCACCAAGTTCTTCCAAAGCCTCTTGTTGATTTCCAGAATCAAACTTAACCTTTTCCTGTGGCATGTATAAATCACCGACAATGCCAGCTTCCCACACCTCACCACTGCGGCTGAAATCACCACTTGAGCTCTCCCCAGGTCCCAAGTGGAATTGGGGTTCACTTAGCTGCACATCCTCCACATTCTCCTCGGTTGAGGAAATGGGGGCGGTGAGGACATGCCCATCCACACTAACCAAAACCATCTCTGAATTGCTCCCATCAGGTTGCTTTGCCGAACCTTCCGCTACCTCCAACCTGCTATAACCGTATGAATCAAACTCCTCTATAGCTTGCTTCTCTTGACGCTCTACATTCGACTCCGTTCTACCTGGCCTGTCTTTCGTTCCGATGTAAAGATCCCCGTCGCTCTTACTCCGCGCCGGAGGTTCAGCAGGCTCACAGCTAGCTTCCTCTTCCTCCGAACTTGTCCCAGAATTTTCACTGCCAGGCACAAGCTCCCGCATGAAGTAGGCTTGTCCAGAGTTGTCGAGCTGCATGTGGAAGCTGGCGTCCACGCCATTGACGGTGATGGTGACCACCTTCTCCGCGCCCTTGAGAACGCCCTGGAACTTGCCGAACCGGACGTACCAGGGCGTGCTCCTGTACGAGCCGTCAGGCTGCTCGACCGCGATGATGTCGACCGCGCCGCCGAACGGGTGGAACGGCGTCGCGACGGAGTACACCCCCTGCGAGATCAGCGACCCTACCCGCCCAACCACGTTCATCTCCGCCGCGAGGATCCTTCGATCACCGCGCCAACGTCGGGCATGGGGGTTCACCTAGAACCCCCTCGATTTCTCTCCAAACAAACTGCAAAAAATCAGCAGCGCACCACGCATCAAAAAAAAAAAATCCAGAACAAGGAAAACCAAACCAATCCAATCCAAGCCGGAGGGTTCTCCAGTCCACGCCACGCCGGGCACGTGAAGCGGCAACGGCGACGGCGGCGGCGTCGGCAGACGAGGACGGGATACGGGAGGAGAATGGATGATACCTCGAATTCGATTCGAGCGGAGACGGAAGCTGGCCGCGCGAGCGCGCGCGGGGGCCGGGAGGGAGTGAGAAGGCTAGGGCGCGGTGGCGACGGGAGATGGGGGAGGCCGTCCACGCCGTGCCTGCCTCGCCGCCGGCGGAGCGCCTCCGGCACTGCAGATCGGGGGAAGCAAAGCAACGAGAGGGGAGGCAGCGACGACGGAGAGAGAGGAGGGAGGAGGAGGAGAAGAGAAGCGAGGAGGCGGAAGGGCATTTAGGTCATTCCACATTTTCTCGCCATTTTTTTAAAAAAACTGAAACTGAAATTCTACACGCCATCGGGAATTCCATCTCCTCTCCCACCAGGTTTCGTGAAGGAAATATCCGCGAAAATTCTGGCAAAATTTCCTTCGACGAGAAGCCACGCGACGCGAACTTGGGGAAGGTCGTTTCCAGAAGCTTCTGGAACCTTCCTCGGCGAGGTTGGAATTGGGGATGGACAGGTGGCCGTTGGATGGGAGGCATCTCGCGTGGGGTACACATGCGATCCACACCCTCGTGAACCGCCTGCACCGCACGCTCGTGTCACTGGCACGTGGGCCACGATGTTCTCCGGGACCACGTGTCATTGTCTGGGGCTGGTGATTTTGTGGGTGGGTGTAGAGATTTCTAGCGACGTATAGCACGCCAAAATGTCTGGTGATGGGACAGATTAACCAAAGTAGGCTTAAAAAATTCGAGTCACGTGAGCCTGGCATCGTGCGCCCCACAAGATTTGTGCGATGGGGAGTCCACGTGTAAAAACTTTAGTACTGACAAGATAAATAGATAATGTTGTTTTTTTCTCTTTGTAAACTCTTGGTCTTTGGAGTATTAATATACTAAAACGAAATACAACGTCGCTGCGAAGTAAACTTAGCTTAATTATTTAGGTTCTTTTCAAAATATATTCATTTATATTTAAGTAGTATTAGATTTGATATGATTAATTGTATTTATGACTAATTATTTTTTAATAATACTTCCTCCATCACATAATACTCCTTGTCTTTTTAGCACTTAAAAGTTGTCCCAAAATAATTGTCACTTGAAAGTACTACTTATCACATCAACAACTTCTAATTTGAATTTCTTCATATTCTATCCCCAACCACTATCTCACATCTAACTATACATTAGTTAATAATGTGTATTATAGTCTTTTTTCTTTAACCTTAATACTATATCCGTTTTTTAATAGATGACGCCGTTGACTTTTTCTCACATGTTTGACCATTCGTCTTATTCAAAAATTTTATGCAAATATATAAGATATAGATCACACTTAAAGTACTATGAATGATAAAACAACTCATAACAAAATAAATTATAATTATATAAATTTTTTTGAATAAGACGAATGGTCAAACATAGGAGAAAAAGTCAATAGCGTTATCTATTAATAAAACGGATGGTACATGTTAAACAATCTAGAATGACATATATTTATACGCTGTGGAGCATGTCAGTATGTATTCATACTGATGAGGTGAGGGTGTACCTTGTGAGTGCTTATGTTCTGTTAAAAAAAAGTACACGTCCCTCGTTGGTCTTGTCATTATTGTTGTTGCACACGTTTGACCTATCTAACCTAACGTCGAATCTTGGCTGTGTTTAGTTCTTTCTAAATTTGAAAGTTTGGGTTAAAATTAGGCTGTGTTTAGTTCTTTCTAAATTTGAAAGTTTAGGTTAAAATTGGTATAATGTGACTAAAAAGTTGTGTGTATATGATAGGTTAATGTGATGGAAAAAGTTGGAAGCTTGTTAATCGTTTGTACTCACGAGACCGCGACCGCGGAAATCACCATCCTGCCCTCGCGGCCTGGCCGGCCGTTGTTTCACGTATTCGTCGTCTCCCCGCTCGTGCGCGCGATGGAATGGTGCGCGAAGGAAGCAAAAGCAAACGGCGTGCGGATATGATGATGTCGCCCGCGTGTTTCGACCCGTTAGACGAAATCCGGCGCTTCCGGAGAGAAGAGCAGTAGAGCACCGCGCGGGGAATATGCCAGTATGCCACCCTCTCCATACGTGCGGACGCGGTGACCGGTTACGTGACGCAACCGAGGTGCTGTGCCTGCGACCCTGGCGTGTATGTGTGGCTGTAGTACGTTATTTTCCTCGTGGGCTTTCCAGTAGCCGTCGCCGTCCCGCCGTTCGCGACCGTCATCGAAATTGTGGTCCGAGAAAAGTTTGGATACCACTGGCGGCGTGGCACCGATGGGGATGGGATGAAGATGAAGGGCCAGTTTAGTTTGGTGCCATACTAAAATTTTGGTATGGCACTATTTCCTCCGTTTTACAATGTAAGACTTTCTAGTATTGTCCATATTTATATTCATTTAATAAATATATGCATATATATATATATATAACTAATATAAATATTTAGATTTTTCCGGTTGTCACATCTTTTTTGTCCTGCTTCGTCCACGTTGGCAATCCGATTAGGTTAGCAATAGTCATGGAAAAAATTGCAAAAAAAAAAGCGGCTGTCCGTGCGTTGAATTTTTCATCCATCGCCCCCCTTTCCCCCAAAATCCCAATCGGAATCTAATCAAACCCCCAAAAATATCCCAATCGGAGTTCAATCACAAAAATAAAATCGAAGAAAGCATGATGCATGTACACATATATATCCAAATAAAAACCAAAAATTAGGTCGAAGGGGGACGCCGTCGCCGCCGTCGTCACCGAACCGCCATCGTCGCCGAACCACCGTCGTCGCCGCCGTAGGGACGGCAAGCTGCCGGCGGCTCCCCTCCTGCTGGATCCGATGGAGGGGAGAGCGCCGCCGCACTGGGACGCCGATGGGCCGCCGCCGCCTCCCCTCCCGCTAGATCCGCCGCCGGTGGTGGGGGAGGGCGCCGCCGACGCCGCCGCTCACGGGAGGAGGGGCGCCGTCGCCGCTGCTCGCAGGGCGCCTCCCCTCCCGCTAGATCCGCCGCCGGTGGTGGGGGAGGGTGCCGCCGACGCCGCCGTCGGTGGTGGGGCCCCCTCCCGCTAGAGCCGCCGCCGGTGGTAGGGGAGGGCGCCGCCGCCGCCGCCGCTCGCGGGGCGCTGAGGGGAGGGCGGCGAAGAGAGAGATGGGAGGGAGGGAAATGGACTAAGGTTTCGGCGGCTGAGGGAGGGGGTTTTGTTTCCCCGATATCGACGCTCGGCCGTCCGATCAAAACCCTAGAGATCGGACGGCCGGCATCGGCCGAGTCGAAATCGGCCCAAGAGGGATCGAGAGTGAGGCCACTTTTCCGGCCAAGCCCAGGTTGCGGCCTGCAGGAGGGGAAGTGAGCCCGCGCGTGCACAAAAGGCTGTGGGCCGACCGGCAACGGCCGGAAATAAGTCTATATTAGGTCCCTCTGGCCGAAAAAGAGAAGTTCATTTTTAGTGCTTCATTTTTTCAGAAGCATTTATACAATTATAGTTATTGAATGTGTTTATTTCTAAGTAAACCTAAAAGGAAGGGTTTTCTTTCTTTTTCCTATTAAATAATTATTAAATGATGTTTGCATTATTAAAATTAGCAATTAAATTCTGAAAATTCCAATAAAATACCAAAGAGCATAACTAATCATGGAGAATTTAATAAAATTAAATTTAACCATGTCATTTTATTTCTCACACTTGCTTTACTTGTAAATTTATTTAATTATACACATGCCTACTTAAAAATACCAAAAATTTCAGTGAATTTGTATTTTAATTAATTGCATATTTTTCTGATCTATACGCTTCCCGGTGCAACACACGTGCACTTTTGCTAAACCAAACAACACTTTTGGTCAATATACACACTCTGTAATCACCTGGTGCAACGTACGGGCATTTTTGCTAGTGTGTGTATATATATATATATGTATATGTGTGTGTGTGTGTGTGTATATATATATATATATATATTAAATTTGTTTGGTGCTCCATGGTGCCCGGGCTCCATGATTCAAATTGAGTATATACTCAATTCAAATGAGTATGAAATTTTTTTTAAATGTTTAGGTTTTAACATTAACTACTTTACTAACTAGTTCAAACAAGTTTGAACTGAATTTAAACATGTTTTTGTTAGATTTTGATTCTATGTATATAACATCCAAACATATAATTAGTTAGGTATGTAATATTGGATTGTGAAATAAAGATAAATTTGAGTTGTTTTATTGCTAGGTATATGTATGAATCGAATACTTATAACTAGGTATATACTCACAATTTGAAAATTTTGAAAAATTTGGGCGAATTTGTGTATTTCATACCATGGTGCCCGGGCACCATGGTATCTAATGCACAAAATCAGTCAAATTTTCAAATTGTGAGTATGTACCTAGTTATAATAATTCGATTCATACCTATACCTATCAACAAAACAACTCAAATTTAATTTTATTTCACAATCCATGATTACATACCTAACTAATTATATGTATGGATGCTATATACCTAGAATCAAAATCTAACAAAAACAAGTTCAAATTCAGTTTAAACTTGCTTTGAACTAGTTAGTAAAGTGGTTAATGTTAATACTTAAGTAATTGAAAAAGATTCATACTCATTTGAATTGGGTATATACTCAATTTCAACAATGGTGCCCGGGCACCATGGAGCACCAAACAAATTTAATATATATATATATGTGTGTATATATATATATACATATATGTCACACCCCGAAGTTCTCCTCCCAAGCCTAAAATTTAATTTATAAATGACCCCAAGAAAATACAGGTGCAAAGCAAGAGTAAACCCTTTTAAATCAATGCAGATAATAATCGGAATTGGCATGTGGAATTTTTCTTGAGTTCTACATGTCGAAATTCACTAACAGGATTTTTAGTGGAATTTTCAGAGCTCTCGAAATAATTTTAACCAATTAAAATTGAGCAAGCAATATTTTAATTCCAGGGAAAATCTTTTTTCCTTTTTCTTTTTCTTTTTCCCCCCTTTTTCCTCCTTTTTTCGAATGGGCTGCCGGCCCATTCTCTCCTTTCCTTCCCCTCCTCCCTGCTGGGCCGGCCGCAGGCCGAGGCCCAGCCAGGCCGCCCCGCCGCCCTCCTCTCCTGGGGTCGCCGACAGGTGGGGCCCACCTGTCGGGTCCTTCCCCCACCTCCCGCCGCTCCCGCCGCGCCGCCGCACCTGCAACCGCCGCCGCGTCCACGCCTCCGCCTCCTTCGGGCCACGTCGACCGCGCCCGCGCGTGCGCCGCGTTCCCCGCGCCCACTCCCCTCTCTCTCCCGCTCGCGCCCGCGCCCGAGATGGCCGGGATTCGATTTTCGAATCCCGCCTCTCTCTCCTTCCCCACTCCCCACGTTGGCCGGCGAAATCCCGCCTCTCCCGGCCACGTCCGGCCCTCCCCTCCCCTATTTAAGCTTCTCCGTCGCCCCCTCTCGCTTTTTCCCCATTTCGCCGAACTCTCCCGAGCCTCCCATCGCTCCCGCGCCGTGCAACCCCTTGCCGCCGCCGTTTCCGCTACTCCGGCCGCCGCTAGCCGCCGCTAGGGTCGCCGCCGCACCGCGCCGTCGCCGCCGTCGGGTTCGCGTGGCCGAGATCCACCCCGTCCACCCCTCCTTCGTCGAGGTTCGCCGCCGGAGCGCCATTCCCACCATGCGACGGTGAGGGTCGCCATGGCCGCCGCCTTCGGCCGGTGCCCTCGCTCTCCTCCGGATCCCTCTCCCTCTCTAACCCCTCTCACTTTGTTCGCTAGGAGGTCCCGCTGTCCGTCTCGCCGTCGCCGTCTCGCTCCGTCGCTCGCCGTCGCCAACCTCCATCGGTGAGACATCCCCTCCTCTTCCTCCCTCTTTGTCCCGCGCCGCTTAGCCGCCGCGCCGCCGCTTAGCCGCCGCCCGCGCCGCCCGCGCCCGCGACGCCGCCGCCGGCCGGTCGCCGCCGTCGGCCTGTGCGCCGTCCACCGCCGCCGCTCGCGCCGTCGCTTGCCGCCGCCATGGTCGTGTGCGCCGCCGCCGCACCCCTCGGCCGCTCGGCCGGCCTTGAGCCGGGTCGAGCCGAGCTCGGCCGCCGCCGCCCGTCCGATCGGCCCGAGGGCGATCTGGACCGTCGGTCCCGTGGACCGGCGGTGGACCACCCGCGTGGTCCCGGTCCACGGTGGACCCCCCCTTTTTGAGTCGCTGCCGGGTGGGGCCCGCGTGCCGGCGCCCCTTCTCTCTCTCCCGAGCCGCTGACCGGTGGGCCCCGCATGTCGGCGCCGCCCCCCCTCCCCTTGATGACGTCAGCCCTGTGATTTATTGCGCAATAAATGATTTAAGGTTTTTCTTTTATAGTAATAAACACAGTGAATCTTCTAAAATTCATAACTAATTCTTCCGAGCTCCGTTTAAGCCCATTCAAGTCTCAGTAAATCAAGAAAAATGTGTAGAATCCATTAAAAATGGTTTTGTTCCCTGTTTCAGTAGTCTTATAGCCTGTTTGCAATGTTTGCTTTGTATGTCGCTAGATTCTGGTTCCTCCGACGCTCCGGTGTACTTCGAAATAGTCGCCGAGGTTCCTCCAGCAGCAGAGCAAGGCAAGTCATGCTTGTCACTTGAACATGTTGATCCTATATTGCAAATGCTCTATTGTTTTCCTTCAAATGCTGCATCGTTTTCTAATGTTACTATGGGATGTTTACCTATTGTCATAGCCATGCCATTGCTGAACCATGTCTCTTTGTCAGCTTGGGGTTATAACATGATTAGAGTTTGGACTAGGGATTGCTTAGCCATGCTTAGTTCAACTAGTTCACAATGGGGAAAATCCTAATAATGTTTAGACTGTTGGTTCTAATGGTTTTGTTGGATTAGTGACACCGCTTTGGTGTTCGTTAATTAAAATAAATCACGTGGTGGGCTGTGGGTGCATGGTTTTGCTGGTCGCACCCGTGGCAGTTAAGGACCGGTTCGCGGGATGCCCTGGAAGAACTTATCGTACTTACCACAAGCCAGCGTGGGCAACGGCTGGGCTTGTAGTGTAGCTTTCCTCTAGCCGACGCATCCAGGCAAGGGTGGGCGTGATGGGGTTTGGATGGGCCCTGCGACGGCCTATGCGGCTTCCGGATTCACCTAGGCACGAGAGGGGACTGCCCGCTGCCTTGCGAGGAGTGGGGGTGAAACCTGAGGTGTGGTGTGCTTGGCTAGAGGGGGTTATGCGAAGGGTCCTGTCACGGCCTCATTCCGGTATGTCGTGGTGGCATGTCGGCGCACGGTAACGTGTCGTGGGGCTGTGTCTTGTGGGAACAGTTGTACACCTCTGATCAGAGTAAAACTATTCGAATAGCCGTGCCCGCGGTTATGGGCGGTCAACCAGATTCACCGTGATTAGTTCCACCCTGGTTTAGTCTAATGAAAATTGGATAGACTAGTTGGATGGTTGGGCCTGTTGCAACGCGGGATAGCGTTGAACAGTGGATGATTAATATTGAGTAATTGTTGTAACTGTTTTATTCTTTCAACTCCTGTTTATAAATGCTCGCTTTATGCAAATGAACCAGTCTAGCTCCCCGTTGATATTTCCCTGCATCATACCCCTATTCCGGTATGACTTGCTGAGTACAGTGGGTAGTACTCAGTCTTGCTCTATTTTTCCCCAACCCCAGAGTGCGAGTATGTGTCCGATGGTGGTTTCTCCGAGGAGTAGGCTTCGTCCGTGCCGTCGAGGATGCCTGTGGAGTGGTGTTCCCGCTGCAGTCCAAGTCAAGGCCTAGCTTCTTTTATTCTTACGTTTTTTCCGCTGCATTTATGTAAGACTTTTATGATGTTTGTAAGACGTGGACCTGAATGTCAACATTGTCGTTTGTGTACCCCGGCTGGTCCTGGACGGGGATTTTAATGCACATTCTGCTTGGAATTCTATTCGGGAATTTCTGGGCGTGACAATATATATATATATATATATGCCTAGATTTATTAAATGAATATGAGCAATACTAGAAAGTCTTACAATCTGAAACGGAGAGAGTACCAAATTTAGATGGCCAAAACTTTTACCATCTAAAGAGATGTATTGTTAAAATTTGGCACTGTCGGAGGGTGATCTCCTCCACCAGGGAACCGTAAGGCCCCCCTTTTTTGGTTCGGCCGGGCGCAGCGGGTGAGATCCGAGGTTTTTTAGACAAAAGAGACACAAGGGATTTATACAGGTTCGGGCCGCTATGAAGCATAATACCCTACTCCTGTGTGTATGATGATTCTTCTGTGCTTGCAAAGCCTCTGAATCTCCGATGTACAAGCTAGGGTTAGAGAAGCTTTGGTCCAGAGATCCAGAGTTCGATCCCCCCTTTTACTAGGCCTGGACCTCCTTTTATACCTCAAGGGGTTACCACATGGGCCCAA
Organism: Oryza meridionalis; assembly: GCA_000338895.3. Taxonomy (NCBI): domain Eukaryota; kingdom Viridiplantae; phylum Streptophyta; class Magnoliopsida; order Poales; family Poaceae; genus Oryza; species Oryza meridionalis. The sequence continues at coordinate 22,989,826 of CM002528.2, forward strand.
AAACCTAGCTCCGGTGGAGAACTGTTTTGCATTAAATGCCTGTCTTGTCTCTTGTCTTGGGAAGCAAGCGCACGTCATCTTGATAATGGGGCCTGTCAAATCTAGTCGCATGACACGAGGGGCGCCCATGTCAGCTGCTTTTAATGGGTGAAGACTTCTGGGCTCCTATTACACTGGAAAACGGGAGCCTAGCTTTGACCAGAGCGGGAGGACCGACTCCGGTTGGAATAAGAGGATGAGAACCTCTCACCATCATTATTTGATGGGACATGTCAGGCTGCACGCCGCCTGACACAGAGCAGCGCACAGGTGCACTACCCAGTCCCATCGGTCATTCGACCGGTCACAAACCGGTTGAGTACACTGCACGCCGCATTTAATGCGGCGTGGCGCGACCGCTCGGGTCGCCATAAATACGGGTAGGTGGGCACCTGTAGGCGGGTCACGGGAGGGGGCGGTCGCCGCCCGACCTCGGGCCTGATCCCCCCTTGGGGGAGGGCCACGTGGCGCTTGGGGCAGCCTTCTCCCTCTAGTCTCGGCCAGGGAGTGGCCGCCGCCCCACCTCGGGTCCGACCCCTCTCGGGGAAGGGCCACGTGGCATTGGGGGGCAGCCTCCTCCCTCTAAACATAATACCCTCGGACCCATATCACCAACAGGCACCAATCCAAACAACTAAAACACTATTGAAAATTACCGATGAATTAGTAGGGCACAATTTTAAACCAAACCAAACCAGCCCCGAAGCTAACTACTCGCCGCGGCAGAGTTCGTGGGCTTGATGCGCACTGGCCCAAACAGGCAAAATCCTGAGAAATAAGTTCATATGAGGTCCTTTAACTTTACACTGAGTAGGGGGAGAGGCGGTCGAACGGCCTCGTGCGATGAGCGGCCCAGCAACCCAGCCGAACCATCGACTTTGCCGTGTTGCGCACCGGTGGAGAACCGCGGGCCGAAGGCAGTTCAGCTGGCCGGTTACATCCCCGGGGGCCGGGGGAAGCTGAGCTGGTCACGCTCCGACCGCCGCAACACACACACACCTGCCACCACAATTCTCAACCGTCGGCATCGGCTGTTACTGGAGGTGCTGGTGCTTTGTGAATTTTCTGGTGATTAGCACTGTACTATGCGGTTTCATTTGGCCCCACTGATGTATTAGTAGCGTAAAAAAAAGAGAAAAAACTGCATTGTACTAACATATTTCGTACTCCCTCCGAGATGATAGTAGTTATCGTTTTAGACAAGGATAATGTCAAACTTTAAAATCTTTGGTTATGAATAATTTCTAAAATATTCGTCTTTGAACTATGGTGACTATATGTATAGATTAGTATTAAAAAAAATACTTCAATGAAATTATATATTTATTAACATTATACATATTATAATAAATAATAATGGTCAAAGTTGTTTTTAAGACCGTGCCCTTGTTCAAAACGACAAGTATTATAAATCCGGATGGAGTATTAGTATTAGATTTGCTTACGACTAAATTTCACTTCATACTACCTTTTTTATTTCCGATGTTTCATTTTGGATCATCCTTCGAACCAATGTTTTAATTTTAGAACAATTTTATCTCAGCGACACTTTGGATCACCCTTTACTCTTTTATTTATCTACATCTAATTTATCATATGTTAAAGAAACGATCTATATATAGCCGAGAAGTTTATTGGCGAGTAGTAGCCAACGTTCTCGAGGTCGTTTATATACTTGAAAAGAGAGCTGGGTGATCCAAAATGAAATAAAAGTAAGATTATCTAGTCCAAAGAAAAAAAAGGATAAAAAGGTAATCCAAAATAAATCATTGGTAATAACATATGGTCTAAACTGAAATTTGTTTTCCTTTATTTTTCTTTTTAACTTTAAGACAGATGAAGTGGTTGTAGCCACTGTACATTGTCCTTAGTCCAGTCCTCCCATGAACACGACTCGGGCTGTGTTTTTCCCTTCTTTCTCGACTCACTTCTCTTTTTTTTCCTTTTTTTCCTTGTACACGTTTTTCAAACTACTTAACGATACATTTTTTTTTAATTTTCCTATATAAAGTTGTTTTAAAAATTAAATTAATTCATTTAAAAAAGCTAATACTTAATTAATCATATACTAATAATATACTAATAAGTAGTTCCATTTTAAGTACCAACTATCACTGCCGAACACAACCTTAGGTTAGTAACGAGGCAGCAATCTAAAGCGCAACTGTCACTGCCGAACACAACCTTAGGTTAGTAACGAGGCAGCAATCTAAAGCGCAACTGTCATTGCCGAACACAACCTTAGGTTAGCAACGAGGCAGCAATCCAAAGCGCAACTGTCACTGCCGAACACCAGTGAGATTGTCTGTAGTACTACACCTGCAGTAGTAGCCACTGACATATAGGATCGGGTCCAATTGTCAGTCGCTCACTGTTAATGCAAATCAGGGGTGGATATCGAGCCAGCTCGGTGGCTCGTGGGATAATGAGTTGGCTCGGCTCGGCTCATCAAACTAACGAGTTAAAAACCTAGCTCAGCTCGGCTCGTTGGAAAACTCGAGCCAGCTCGTTTGGCTCGCAAGCCTGGCATCGTTTCCCGGTGCTTTGTTCCAGCATCGATGGCAGGCTCCTCCTCCATGACGCCTCGGACGGCGATTCTATGGCGAACGGTGGCGTGCACGCATGGAGTGGTGCTTGCTCCTCGTCCTTCTTCTCTATATCGCCTCGGATAGTGATTCCGTGGCGGACGGCGACGCACACGCACGAGGGGAAGAATAGGAAAAGGGAGGCGCACGCGCTGGATGTCATGGGAAGAAGAGAAACAGCGGGAGTCGGCACTTGCACATGCGGGCGACAGGGCCATTGGGGCGCATGAAGGTGAGCAGTGATGCAAGCGTAGGACGAGCAGCGACGGCGGCGTGGTTTGTGCGTTCTGCTTGCTTGCCTAGGGTTTGAGATGTGCATGCGTGTGGCCTACTGTTGAGCCGTAAACTTGCTGCTTGGCTGTGGACCCGTAATTCGGTGGGAGTACAGACTGCTTCTTGCTGCCTAAAAGGAAAAACAAGAGACTACTTCTTGCTGGGAGTACAGACACGTGACTAGCTGGCTGATGCAGCTCGTTTGGCTCGCGAGCCAGCTCAAGCTAGCTCGTTTTCTCAAACGAGCTAGAACTCTAGCTCAGCTCGTTAACAATTTCAAACAAGCCGAACTGAGCTAGCTAATAAGTCACGAGTTTTTTATCCAGCCCTACTACAGATATACTGTGGAGGATCCATGTTCTAATGTCCACCGAACACAGCCTCAGTTAGGGAGGACCGGAGGCAGCAATCCAAAGCGAGTTGGTAACCACACGAGTCGCAACCTTTCCCCATCCCGTTCACTCTCTCGAACGAGTCCACCCGCTACACCTCCCCAAGTCAACCTCCCCCCACCGAACTCTCACCAATCTCGAGGCGCATCCGACCCTCCCGCGCCCCACCACATAAGCACCCCCCGCTCACCTCGCCCCGCCACGCGCACACCAACACTTCTCCCCCGCATTCTCTCACCCACCCACACCGCGCGCCACAGATCTCGCCGCAGCCATGGCCGCCGCCGCGCGCCGCCTCCTCCTCCTCGCCATCGCCGTCGCGGCGGTGTCCCTCGCGCCCCGCGCCGCGGCGGAGATCAGGACGGAGGCCTTCAGGGAGGACCCGAGGCCCACCATCCTGTTCGAGAAGTTCGGGTTCTCCAAGACGGGCGCCGTCAGGATCGTCATCACCGGCGCCGGCATCTCCTCGACGTTCGCCCGCCCGGACCCCAAGCAGCTCGGGTTCTTCCTCCTCTCCGACGAGTCGATGTTCCAGGCCATCTACGAGGCGCAGGCGCGGCGGCCGCCGGAGAGGCGGGAGGAGGTGGCGGGCGGCGGCGCCGACGAGCCCGACGTCTCCCGCTGCATCCTCACGAGCCCCTACGTCAAGACGCTCTTCACCTTCCACGACCTCAAGCGCGGCCACTACAACAAGACGTTCCCGGTCACCCACCCCGACGAGTACAGCCTCTACTTCGCCAACTGCGCGCCGGAGTCGCTCGTCACCATGAGGGTGCGCACCGAGATGTACAACGGCAACGCCGACGGCTCCGTCGACTACCTCCCCGTCGGCCAGGCGCCCGTGCCGGCGATCTACGGCTTCTTCGCCGCCTGCTACGCCGCGTTCCTCGCCGCCTGGGGGTACCTCACGCTCTCCTCCCGCGACCACCGCGCCGCGGCGCACCAGATCCACCACCTCATGTCGGGCCTCCTCGCCGCGCGACTGCTCTACTGCCTCTCCGCCGCCGAGGACCAGCACTACATCCGCGTCACGGGGACGCCGCACGGCTGGGACGTCGCGTTCTACCTCTTCCAGCTCGTCAAGGGCGTCGTCCTGTTCGCGGTGATCGTGCTCGTCGGCACGGGGTGGTCGTTCCTCAAGCCGGTCTTGCAGGACAGGGAGAAGAAGGTGCTCATGGTGGTGATCCCGCTGCAGGTCATGGCCAACATCGCGTCCGCCGTGATTGGGGAGACCGGCCCGTTCTTGCAAGGGTGGGTGACATGGAACCAGATCTTGATGTTCGTCGATGTCGCCTGCTGCTGCGCCGTGCTCTTCCCGGTCGTCTGGTCGATGCGATCGCTCCGGGAGACATCCAAGACTGATGGCAAGGCGGCGCGGACTCTATCGAAGCTCACCCTGTTCCGGCAATTCTACATTGTGGTGATCGGCTACCTATACTTCACTAGGATCATCGTGTATGCGCTCAAGACCATTGCCAGTTACCAGTTCCGGTGGGTGAGCGTCTTGGCCGAGGAGGTGGCCACATTGGCATTCTACCTCTTCATGTTCTACACATTCAGACCGGCCGAGAGGAGCAGATACTTTTCGTTCGACGAAGATGAGGAGGAGGCTGCTGAGATGGTGCTCCGGGAAGAGGAATTCGAGCTTTGATGTGTTGCGGCGATTCACAGCAATGGCGCGATGGCGACTGCCTGGAAACTGGAAAAATCTGCTCACCTTGTTCATTTGATCTCTTCTCCCTGTGAGATTTAGCACACCATACAAATTTCAGGATATATAGCTCATTGTCTTGTATTTACTACAGGGATGTAAGATTGTTTTGTTCCTCTCTCCTTGTAGCTTCAAATTTTACTGATGAGACTCAGGATACTAAACTGGACATGTACAAGAAGGTTTCTTGCTTGGAGGGCAATGTGGAAGGAAGGAATTAATTCAGCATGTACTATTGCTTAGGGAAACCTTCAAGCTGTCTGCATTTTGTGTACAAATTCTCCATTGTTTTCTTGCTTGGAGGGCAATGTGGAAGGAAGGAATTAATTCAGCATGTATTATTGCTTAGGGAAAGCTTCAAGCTGTCTGCATTTTGTGTGGTAGACAGTCCTTTCACTTGGCATGTTTGACTTCAGGTGCTCCTTCTGTTATACGGAGTACTATACATTCAGTATCAGTTTAGTTCTTTGATGTGATGATCAACCCTTCTACTGATATGGTTTGTCAATGCCCACTTAAATGCATCCAAGTCCAATCACCCATTTTTCTCTTACTTGCATTGTTCTCTCCATTTGTTATGTACAAATTGTCCTCTCTGAAATATAAAAAACTGGGGTACCTTTGTTTTTTAAATATAGTATGTCGTTAACTTTTAAACACATGTTTAACCATTCCCGTTAAAAAAAAATTATGCAACTATCATTTATTTTGTTATGAGTTGTTTTATCACTAAAAGTATTTTATTTAAATATGATTTATATCTTATGCATTTGATTTTTTTTTAATAAAACGAATGGTCATATCGTGTGTCCAAAAATCAGCGGTGTCATCTAATAAAAAAGGGACGTTGTAGTTTGAGATCTTCATGGTATCATGTGACCTCACATGTCGAGGGGCAGGACAGCATCCCAAATTGAAATTAGAGTGAGCACTGCTGGTCTCAAGTTGGTCATGTGTGTTATGGATGGGACAATAGGGCAACTTGCTCGCTTGGTAGCACATCACTCTCCAGTCTTTTTTGCATGGATTGGTGCCAATTGAAAACAGCATTTGAAAATTATTAAGACCCTAACCACTAAAAAGACTACCAAAGTTGGTGGAAAAGGCATGGCAAGATCTCGTCGGTGAGCCCAATGATTCATCCCCAGTTAATTCTTTAGTTCGTGTGAGTTGTGTTGCCCGTATTGAAGGTAGTCTCCCTATACTGGCATATATTTCAGTCATTATAACCAGTACATTTGATAAGTATTATATTTTTTTTAAATAGATGATGCCATTAACTTTTGCACATACTTGTGATCATTCATCTTATTAAAAATTTACATTATTATTATTTATTTTGTTGTGAGATATTTTATTACTAAAATATTTTAAGCATGATTTATATCTTATGCATTTGCACATAATTTATATCTTAATGCATTATCTATTACTCCCTCCGTCCTATAATATAAGGAATTTTAAGTTTTTGCTTGCACTATTTGACCACTCGTCTTATTCAAAAAATTTGTGCAAATATAAAAAACGACAAGTTGTGCTTAAAGTACTTTGGATAATAAAGTAAGTCAAAAAAAATAAATAATAATTCCAAAAATTTTTAACTAAGACGAGTGGTCAAACAGTACAAACAAAAACTCAAAATCCCTTATATTATGGAACGGAGGGAGTAAAAAACAGAGGAAATAGTAGTTAAGTATCCCTCCTCATGTTTTAAGTAACGTGAGCTTCACCACCAATGCATTTTTTTCAGAGGACTACCAATGCTTCTGAAGATCTAAAATGTGCGTAACCTAAGGCTCTGCTCCTTTTCGGCCGTCGTTTCAGTCTCAGACACCAGCACGGTCGATGAGGCCAGTAAACTTCGTGTCAAGCCAACAATTTTCTCCAAAATTTACCACAGCTTACTTCCCATGCTTATAAATTCTGAAAAAAGAGAGAGAGGAATATGGTGTATACGAACGAACAGTTCAAACAGAATGTTCAGGTTGCGCTGCATGTCTGAAATTGTTACTTACCATAACACCATCCATGTATCCATAGTGCCATTCACGAAATCGCTGCCGGCTAAGGACAGCAGGTTTGTTGCCGGCAAATAAAATGCAATTAGCCCAGTGGTTACCAACTAACGCCACAGGTTCTGGAATCTTTCAGTTCCATTGCAGCATTATTGTCGTTTGGTTGTCACGAAATCCGCTTTCTTTCGGTCTGCACCTAATTCTTCCTTTCCCTGTGCAGTGCAGTAGTACCGGATTTGCAAGGTGGTCGCCGTATTCCATGCGAGCCGGTCAAGCTCAGGACACCTGCTCTTCGCGTCGGCTCGCTCCTGGTTCCTCTGTCTTGGGTTCCGGTGGAGTCGTGGAGATGGCAAGGGCGGACGCAAGAAAAGAAAACCGGGTGGAGGTTAGTCGTTAGAGTTGTACTTCCTCCACTCAGAAGTGGTAGATTTATTTAAATATTTTTTTCAAATGAGTTGATCATATTGTAGTCTTTATATATTCAAGATTTAAATTAAAAGTTAAATTAAACGTTTGATTAGAACATGAGGAGTCAACTTAATACTCATCGGTTGCATGCATGTATACACTCTAAATCTTTGTTACATATTAGATGAGTTAATTTTTTCTTGTTCTCAGTGAAGTAATACGTGTAACTCTTTTAAATAAAGGAAGTACCACTCAAATAGACCTAGGAGACCCTACAATGTAGAGAACGGGATATATGAATATAATAAGAGAAAAATAAAAATATGCTAGGTCCGTTGTGTTTCTTTCTAATGCTGAAGATTAGCATAAATAAAAATTATATAAATTTTACGCTGCAAACTACTCATATCGAGGACCATAGAACCAGTGGCGAAGCCAGAAATATCTTTGAGCATGAGAAAACTTCAATAAAACTAGTACTCGTGTACCAGGCAGTGGCTCCGCCCTAACATATAATGTCTGCAAACTCCTCAAGAAAATTGAGTACCATTAGACTTGGAGAATACGTTACCCACAATGAGAGTAATAAACATGTTAGTACAAAACCCTCTTATCTAACGTATAAGCTATATAAGTAATGTATTGATTTTGTAGATCAAAGTCAATAAAACTTCAGAACCATAATACCTAATATTATGTATCATGTGACAAAATATAAGTAGTTTTATGTAACTTGGTTCAAAATAGGTGAGGTTTTTTTAAAAAAATTAAGAATAAAAGCTTAATCTCCTATGTATGAGTATTACACACTGTATAAAAAAATGCCGGGGCTCTCGTATTAGAAATATATTTTAGCTACAAATAGTTGATGAAAATGGTATGTGTGAAGTGTGTTGTACAAACAAATGTACCATACATATTCACTCTCAAAATTTTGGTTTACACTTTACATGTATCTGGGATTCTGGGTTACCAGAACTTCATACATTTTCTGTGTTTCTGTGAGGCCACATGCCAGCGGCAAAGCTTTCTGCAGGCTTCTCGTTTTGGATGTGTTGTCCAGTATATGCCTCACCGTTGCATTAAGCATTGCAGTTGTTGCATCAGGTGCAAACACCCAGGAACAAGTTGAGCACTCAGTAGTCAGTACTCTCCTATTTGCTCCAACTCCAAAGCTCCGGAAGCATAATGCCATGCCCTTCATCTGCTGCTCCATTTCATTGAGCTCCATAACTGGCACGATGTGTACTGGAGACATTTGCAGTACATCACAGGCTCACTGATCGGCACAAACATACTGAACATATCTATCATGGTTACAGTTTTTTTTTCTCCCTATGTCCGCGCCAAAAAGTCATTGACGGCAAGTGAGGCATCACCATGTGCGACGGCATTCTCTGGCTCTGGCATGTAAAGTGTAGTGGTAGAAGCCTGCCAAGCAAAGAACGGCAAGAACATTACCAGATTATATTATAGAAATACGCTAAGGTCAATGGTTGACATTCGAGGAAAACATGTACACGTATAGCTATCGAATATACCAGGTAAAATCACATATTTCAGCAAAACACCATAAGTATTCAATTAGTACGATATGGACTCAATTTGTGAAATCATCCCTGCATACTAATACAAGATTATCTGCATCTTTGCACAATCCAAATCAAGCAGATATTCAATTGGAGCTCTGATGTAGAATTAAATTAACTCGAGAAAGAAAATGATGGTACTATTTAGGCTAGCTGAATGGCTTTGTGCATTTAGGGTGCAGCTGCTGGGATATTATTGTTCCATAGCCTAGATGAACATTCTTAGCTGGGACTAACACAATTATCACTTAGCTGGGAGCCTGGGAAATAAGTCACCCATTTATATTTATACCCTTCCACTGGTCGTGCAGACTGAAAATAAGTCACCCATTCATATTTATGCACTTGCTGTCCTATGATCATTACAATGTTCTAAGAGAGATTAGTAGTACCTTCGTGTCTAATTGCAAGTCTCTGCTGTTGTCTATTGAAAGAATAGCACCATGAGCTTTTAACCACATTTCACATTCTTCTGATGCTTCACTATCAATTCTTGAGAATCCCAAAATTTGTGCAACATATCCCACTGGTATAGTCGGGCGATATGATTTAGACATGCATTTTACAGCCTCAAAACGCATTCGCTCCACATATAGATCTGTCAAAGTGATCCTCAACAGACATCAATTTTTTCATGAATACAGAATAGATTTTTTAGCCAAATACAGGAGCACATTGAATTGATACAGATAGTATTTAGTCCTTTACCCATGAGGAAAGAATTCAAGTTGGGTGCCTGCTTGTATAGTTTGAAAAATAGAACATAGTTTCCAGATGAAACAGCAGTATGAACTGCAAGGGCATGCTTGACAGCTTCATCTTGTTTGGCTTGTTTCGATAAGCTGAAAATAATGAGTATGTCAAACGTGGTCAGTTTAAGAACAAAAACTGGTCAATATTCTGCCGTGTACTAGTATAAAATAGTACCTTGCCAATGATGACAGCAAGTCTCGTTTATTATTAGAGTGCAACATGACACAGAGTAAATTGTAGGCAGAGAATTCAAAGTAACAGCCCTTGATTCCCTCTGCATATAGCCTCTTCAGTTGTGACTGGCACTGCAAGAGATGTTGCGTGCATAAACAGTTAGAACTACAACACCCATGCATCACTTAACATAATTTTTTTGCACAAAGATTACAATCATAAATTTTCTAATTTACAAATGTGGTTGCAGTTTCCAATGACAATCAACTTTCCTGAAACAGCAGTACCATTATGGGCTTATGGCCCCAAGGACTAGTCTTTGGTACTGTTCACACGTTTTACTGTGGCACCATGAGGATTAATTTTCTCTAGATATAGGATTAGATTGATTAGTATCATCTATTCCATAAGAATATTGAAGATAATTTTCTTAGGGTTTAAGTTATTCTATTATATAAGGATGCATTCTTGTCTCTTTTCGTTACACGATGATAAAATCTAAAGTAAAACTAAGCTTCAGAGCCTCTCTAGCTTATAGGTAGAAGCCATGTTGGCAGCTAGATGAAGGTCAGTGCTCTACTTTTGGTCTTCAAAAGCCTATCCGAAGCTAATCCATATCAATACTCCACATGGTAATCTGAAGCTCCCTCCAGTCACAAATAAGTGTCGTTTTAGAACCAGTGAAGTCAACAGAAGTTAACTTTTGAAAAAAAAAAAAACTATTGTTTAGAATATAGGTTTTGGGTATATGAAAATGATTAAAGCTTTCATGATATTACATTATGCGACTATTATTGGATTCATTTATGCAAAAGAATTAAGCCGTTAAAGTTATGCATTATTGACCTTGAAAATTCTAAAATGGTACTACTTTACTAATTTGTGACTAGAGGGAGTAGTAAGTGGGACCAAACTTGGGATTGTCAGTGCCAGCCCACTGATAGAAAATTACTTGACCTCTATTTTCTTCATACATGTTATCTAACTAAACATGAAGATGAAGTTGCAAAACTATGTCCTGCAACAGAAATACTGAGCATATGCACAAACACAATTATTTGATATCCTGAGAGAATAAACTATAACAAAGCATACCTGGTTATATTCAGGTAGGTCACCTGCCTGCATCGCTAAACGTGCATGAGTTTCATAAACCTGAAATAACAAACCTAAAGGTTAGAAGCACTAGTGGCATAACTGAAGTCCTGGTGCACAGCATTTACAAATATTTTCTTATGGTCAGTGATAGTAACTGGCAGCATAACTAATATGATATTGATATCTTGACAGAAGTAACTTATAAAGGAACTGCAGTTTTCTAGTTGCTAACACATTGTGATAAGCACAATAGGATCATGATTCATGAGAAGAGGATACCTTGACAGTAAGTTCATTCTGGATTCTCTGAACTGTGAGATCTTGGCGAATAGACTTCAGTTGATCACATTTATAAAGATAATTCTTTTGAGATGTTTCAACCATGGAAAGGGCCTTCTCCAAGACATGCTCCGGTCTTACCTGCCAAGCATTATTCAGATAAGGAGAAGAAACACTAGATATGATCAAATTGCAAAAGAAAAAAGGATTTGCTATTGATGCTTTTCAATTAAGAATCCAGAACAACAGTTGGTGGGTTTTATTACTGTGGCAGGATCAGGTGCTGATGTAAGCCGGAGATATCGTTTCTCAATTTCTTGGCATGTCCCCTTCACTGTCAATGCATCCCAATCCATATCCTCCACAGCCAAGGTAGTGCCATCTTCACAGCTTCTGGCAAGAAGAGCTGAAACAGCTCTTCGTGCATGTACATTAGCCATTACATCTTTACTTGCTGCAGAATTCCTTGATTTAGATGATGAATTCTGGTTCTTCTCAAAACGCTTTGACCTATGCTCCCTGCGCTTCTTCTCCTCAGGTGAATTTGCTAGTGCGATTGCACTGGCATAATATTTGGTTAGATCCTGCTCCTTATCACTATCACTTGAAGCATTTCCATTTTGCATTTGATCTGAGTAACTGTTGATCTTTTGCTTCTTGGCAGGCCGCTGACTGACTTTGTTTGCAGTCGCATGATGAGACTGGAAAAATTTTCTGGAATCCCAGTTATTCCTCTGCATGGCATTCATTCAAATATTTCAAATACTAAGTAGAGCAATAACACAGGCATTTGATATTGGCAATTCGGAAATGGAAAGCCATACATGTAGTTAAAATATGGAAATCTGTTCCTCTTGTACATTGACTGATTAGTATAAGATTTTGCAAGAGTTCACATGCCGGTTCTTACCATTCTGTTTTTGGCTTCCAAATTATTGTGGGCGTTACCGTTCACCAACCCTTTTACCGGTTCCACCTTATCTGTAACCTTTTCCGCCACAACAGGCTCCCACCTACTTTTTTGGCGTCTCCTATTGGTAGATGTCGACAAGGAGGGACTTGAATTGTTTGCACTGCTATATGGAAAACAAATAACGAAAAGTTAATTCAGAAATATGTGATTCTGCATAGCACAGAAGCAGCAATGAGCCAATGACTCAAAACTTTCTTTAGTGAAAGGAAGGAATCTTAATTTTGCCTACAACATGAATTTGGGCATAGTAGTTTGTGGCAAAATTAGATGGAACACTTTTAACCCAGTATCTATGTAATGCAAACATTTGATTGAGTATGTGAATAGTTCTGCACCCAAAAAACAATTCCCAATAATCACATCTTAATTATTTTCTAGGGTTAGCATGGTTAGAAATCGGAGGAAGGGTATAGGATTTTAAATATTCTTCATGAAATGATACATCCATGATTCCACCATATACTGCCCAATAAGAGTAACAGATGTCCAAGACAGTTGAGGCATATCCAATTATATAAATCTGAAGGCATCTTACTGTTATTATAGATAAATTATTTTTTTGTGATATCTGCTTAGATCATAGCACTTCTGATATAAATCAACCAGAAGATAACACTGTTAAGAAGGTGTAAGCTGGAATTTTCATTCATTGCATGGCGCTGGTTGCCCAAAGTATAATTCTATAGCAACATAAGTCCAAAACAACAGATAAAAAATATCAGTCAACGTAGTTAAGTACTCAAAACACTACATTATCACTGTCCAGAGAATCCAGAAGCACAAACCTTGTTTCTGGAATGGTTGCAGCATTTTGTACCAAATGAAGCAGTGGCTCAGTGTCCCAATTCTTAGTAAGAAGGGTTCCATCAGCAATGGCGCTGTTTTTTATCTGATATTATATTAGGAAGATAACAAGACTGAGATACAGAGTCAACGAATTTACATCATTCTAAATTGATGTAAAAGAACCACACAATAAACAAAGGAAAACATATGAATGGAGCACCACATCAATTGCTGGCCCAATAACTGGAGTGAATTCAACTAGAAATCTGTGATCAGCCATTTGTTGTGAATGGCAAATTGGCAACAGCCACGATGCCAATCTTTTTTACAACAAAATGCTAGCAACTAACAAAACGCCAAAACAATATAACAGAGATTTACCTCTTCTATCATACTCTGGCAAGCAGACTTCTGGGCCTCATCCTTGCAACGGTTGAGATTCCTCGTAGCATAATTATTTAATGAAAAAGGGAGTGATCTCTAAACATGAGAATAGAAAAGTAGATGGTGAATATGCAAGTACCAAAATATCTTCCTTGATTAAGTATAAGCATAATACATGCTAACTTTTTGCGCTGATTTTCCAAAGAATAAGCCAATGCATTCTCATAGACATCGAACGAATTTAAATATCATGAGTTTGAACTAACAAACTAATATATAATTTAATGAATCATTTTATATGCCAATAGGTCCCCAAATAGTCATTTTCCATATGAGCATAAAAAGTAGCCTTAGAAAGTTAGAACATCATGTGCCAGAAATGAAGAAAAGAAGAGCAGAAAATTACAGCATCATTCTTCACCATGGAAACACTAACATAAGCAGGCTTCTTTGACAAATCAGCACCTAAAATTTTCTTCTCGCTCTTTGGTATTACCATAGAAAAACCTGGAGCAATTCGAGGAACCTGCATTTTGTTTTCACTTGAATTTTCTGTTGCAATAAAAACCTGCAAATTTGGCTGTAAATTTTCAGATACATGGCCGACTGAGTAAATATTTGAGTTTGGACCGTTTGAACCTACAGTATTTTGTTGATCGCCATGATTGCTTTGCTGAACGGAGTTCAAATTCACAGTGCTCTGTGGGCAGGCTGGTGTCTGGCTGGCATAATGGTTTTGAGACCTTGGGTTACCTGCTACCTGGCCAGCATACTGGTTTTCCAACACCGGAGCGTGCGCCTGGTTGATATATTGATCTTGAGGCCCTGGACCACCTGAAGCCTGTAGGTAGATGAAATTTAGATATAATTATTTTCTATTCTCATGATGAAACAATCTATGTAGCGAGCTAAAGAACACAAGAAAATTGCCACAAGTCAAACAAGACAGAAAAGACATGACACTTCAAGGCCTACAAGCAACAAAAAACCTTCATATGGTACAGATGATTTTCTTAGTATGCACTGTGCTATAAACTTCTCAATGCAAACACAAAGAGAAGTGCTAGCGCCAACCAAATCTACATGAACAAAGTACGGAAACAATCATGCATTCTGATGTTCCATATCGTAAAGAGCGTGTTTATAGCCCACGAAAATCATCGAAAAGAATGCTGCACCCAGATGCACAGGAAGCGGAGGAAGTTGAATTTGAGATAAGCTGACTAGGCATAACATATATGCAACACAAAATAAGTAAACACCATCTGTTGATCGAAAAAAAGAAATGATTGTCCCAAAATAGCAACATAACCAGATATCTTAAAACCCATTATCAATAAATGTCCGGGGTGTGACCAAGAAGGCAATGTACAATTAGTAGCGATATACATAGAAAGGAAGGAATATACCTGAATAGGAGGCGCAATAGAAGAACTTGAATTACTTTTCCATGATGTAGTTCCTGGAGGAGGTGGCTGGATACTGGGATAGGAGTAGCTAGAAGTAGTGTTAACGATTGAGTTACTGTTCCCGACTGGATCACCAGCAGGATTTGGCACAGTGTGATTGTAATAGTATGGCCATTGGTTGTACTGCTGTTGGTATGAGAAAGAATTGGTAGGCACTGAAATGGAATGCTGTACTGTGTTGGTATTGGATGACGGGTAGTTCAGATATGACTGAGCATAATTATTTTCAAAGCTTCCACCATTCCATGTGCCGTTCTGATAATAGCTATTGCTAGTTCCATATCCTGGAGCAGTCTGATGACCACCAGCATTGTAATATGTGTTACTTGTGGGACCAACGTAAGACTCTGAATTCTGAAATGAAGTAAGAGGCTGATGAGCTGCACCTGAATGTTGATTTGTTCCTCCTTGCTGGACAGAAGAACCATTTGTAGGTTGTGGGTAGCTATAATAATAGTTTGCATATTCTGCAGCAGTGTACCCATGTTGAAGTGAACTTGAGTAAGGCATGTGAGAATGAGTCGCATTTTCTGTGCCCATAGTTGGCTGAGCATTATGAGGTGCACTGCTTGCCACACTCTGATTGTCTCCCGAAACCGAAACATCCCTTTGTGGATCATAGTAAACTGTATCTTGGCTTTGATTGTTAACTGGATAGCTCCACGGGACTGTAGCTGCCCCAGTTGAAGAGGACCATGAATGATGCCCTGAAGCTAAAGGTGGATAAGTAGATGGATTTGTCTGCCCCACAATGCTGACCTGCTATTAGCAAATAAAGGGGTCATGATCATTTATATAATGGCATAATGCACACAGCAACTTAGTTACAAAAGCCGTAACCAAAAGATTCATCCTAACTGCAGCTTTAACCATTTCAATCATTCAGTAGCAAAACGCTTAAGTCAGTACTATATTGCACACTAGAATGATTCGTACAACTAGGCTTCCATACAACCATAAGATTCTCAGTAGTAACACGTAGTTCTACGCATAGTAAAGACGTTCAAGTCCGATCAAACTTCTGCTCTAATTTTTCTTTGCAAAAATTCAACGAAGCCACCTTGCATGAATAGTTTGGTTCCCTTGGCTAAATTTTACTTCTACCAATCACCCACATCCTCAAATTAGCTTAAGTGTGGTACAGTAATTAGCATAAATATCAAATTCGCTGCATCCTAAATAGACACTAAATAAACGATCCCATATTAAAAAAAACAAATCGAAAAATCAATAGAACATCAGACGAGTCGCATCATCTACCTCGGCAGGAGCGGCATCGGATCCAGCAGCCACCACCCCGGCGCCGTGGCTCGCCATCATTCCTCCCCCCTCCCGGAGCTCCAACCCTAGCGAACCGGTCAACCGCCCGCCGCCACGCCCACGCCAACGCAACGCACGCACAACCGAACCGAGCTAGCGACCTCGATTCGTCGAGAGCGAGGCGAGAAGCCGATCGATCGGGGGGAGAGCAGCCGCACGCGAACGAATCGAAACCCTTAGGCAAAGGCGCGGAGGATTCAGGAAGGAATCACGCGTGGGGATTTATTTATTTTTCTTTTTTTGTGGGAAGATGCGGGAAGCGAGAGGAGAGGCGGAGATGTGCCAGCTACGGAAAGGAGGACGATTTTTTTTTCGCCTTTTTGATTCCTTTTTTTACCGCGTCGCGTCGCTTTGCGGTTTGGTCGGGTGGTGTCGTCGTCACTCGTGAGGAGGAGGAGGAGGCGGAGGAGAGAGAAGGGGACGGTGAGATGCGTCATGGGCCGTTAGATTTGAGCCCATGGTCCATAAATGATTGGTGGGCCCAGCCCATTTGGACCCAACTTCTCCCAAAAAAAAAAACGGCAGTTCTTTTTGTTTGTGTTTTGAAGCTATGCCATTAATTTCTGCCACTAATGCTGATATGATTTCAAGTGAATTCCTGTGACTCTGAGCAATGCTATGCCATTTTCAGAAATTGCAATTGTGAGTGATGTGCAAGAGCCAACTGCCATGTGCAGCGTCAGTGCGTCACACACTCAAACTCACTGTTGTTAAAATTTTCCTGCGGAGAAGCCTGTTGAAACTAAAGCTCAGATGAAATTTCCTGAAACTATCCGGATTTCAGGCTAATTCAACTGCAAGAACCAACTGAAACTAAAGCACAAATGAATTTGCTGAAGGAATACAAGTCCGAAATATTAAACGAATTGGATCTGCTTGATATTCTGCAATATCCGCTGCTCTTATTCTTGGTCAACGATGGCCAAATCAATATACATCACATTTCAAGATGTATCAGCCCAATCTGCAATGTAGATTTCAACCACAAATCTATATCGAACTCAGCCTCAAAGTTGACCAAATCGCACTAACCAAAACAAAATTTCATCCCAAAACGCAAAGACCTAAGAGAATAATCGTGCAGCACAAGGACGAACACAAATTGCACATCAACAAGAGGACAGATCCACAACATTGGCTCTGAAACATGTTTCAATTCAAATCCCAGGTGCAAACATCATCTGCCTCACAGTTTCATGATTCAGGTAAACCCTACAAAACTAAACGGCGAACTGAACAAGGTGGATTCCACGGCTTTCCATCAAACTTTTTCTCGACCGCGAGACTTGGGAGAGATGGCGGAGGAAGGCACGATCGATCAGCCGCCGAAGCCGTAGAGGGTGCGGCCCTGGCGCTTGAGCGCGTAGACGACGTCCATGGCGGTGACGGTCTTGCGGCGGGCGTGCTCGGTGTAGGTGACGGCGTCGCGGATGACGTTCTCGAGGAAGATCTTGAGCACGCCGCGGGTCTCCTCGTAGATGAGCCCGGAGATGCGCTTCACGCCGCCCCTCCTCGCCAGCCTCCGGATCGCCGGCTTGGTGATCCCCTGGATGTTGTCGCGGAGCACCTTCCGGTGACGCTTGGCGCCGCCCTTGCCGAGCCCCTTGCCTCCCTTGCCGCGCCCCGACATGGCCGCCGACGACGACGATTCCGGTGGCTCGCCGCACGAGAGAGACAGAAAAGCGAGTGGAATTGGAGGAGGAGAGGCGGTGGTGCTTGGAGTGGGATTTGGGGGAAGAAAGGGGAGGGGGTTTTAAAAGGGGACGAGAGGATGGAGTGGAGAGGCGGCTGCCGTTGGATGGGTAGGGAGTGGACGGTTGGGATCTGGATCGCGGGAGGAGGCGCGGATCGATGACGTGGCGTGAGGTGCGGATCGGTGATTTGGCGGGACAGGTGAGAAATTTCGTACGGGAGGCGCCAGTTTTATTTTTCAGGCTGCCGGGTGGCGCGGTATTCGGAGTTTCGAAGTTTGCACCTGAAATTTCGTACTCCCTCAAAGTCAAACTACTTTAAATTTAAACTAAGTTTATAAAAAAAAATAACATTTTCAATCCAATACAAATTTATTATAAAAATATATTTAATTATTGATTTAATTAAACTAATTTAGTATTATAAATATTCTATATTTATATTTATCTATAAACTTAGTCAAACTTGAAGTATTTTTTTTTACCAAAATAAAAACGTCTTATAACCTGAAACAGACGAAATAATCATTTATATCCCTTTAGAATTCATCCCAAAATATAACAATTTTTCCACCTATTTTTTCTTAACTAATCATAATATTTTACCATTTAAATTCTTCACCTATTTTCTCTTTTCAAGCAAACACGTTCATCTCGTATTTAATTGCACCTATTTTCTTAATACTCCTATCTAATTCTAAAATTTCTTATATTTTTAGGATGAATCAGTAGTAATTATAGCTCATTTTCAAAATGTATGATGTCGTTAATTTTTTGCACAATATTTGACCATTTGTTTTATTTAAAAAATTAATATAAATATGTAAAAAGTATAAGTTAAGATTATATTTTTAGTTGATATTAAAACAAGTCACAACAAAAATAAATGATATCCATGTAATTTTTTTAATACGAATGGTCAAAATTTATGAAAAAATTAATGGAGTCATACATTTTAAAATGGATGAAGTACATGAGAAAAAAAAAGGGTGTTGTGTTGTTTTACTCAACAAAGTAACTTTTCAGTTGAGGGTTAAGATAAAGAATATTTTTCCACTGCAAGGAAAAAGATAAAAAGATATTTGCTCTCTTGCCACAATTCACATTTCACCTGGCTACTTATATAAGCAAGATATATTTTACTCGTGGAATGACAGTTGTTTAGGGTTCTTTCAGTTTGGAGGGAAATCGATTACTAAGAATTAATTACTATTAGTGTCATTCGGTTCATAATAATGTAGGTATAGGAAAGCTAAAGGAAAATTTCCTTTGGTACGAGTTGTAATGAGAAAACATATGAAAAATTTTATCCACACAAACATCTTGGAAAATTTCTATGAATTGAAGTGTGCATGTATTTATATTCCTCCATTCTTCCTATTTATATGTGTTTAAATTCCTCCAAAACAAACAAGCCCTTATAAAGAGATCTCGAAATGCTTGTTCACTTTCTAAGAGTACAGTGCAAGTTAATTTCGTGCAAGCCCATCTCTGCACACATACGAGCTATGCGACCGCATAGATCCCTAAAATTAGGGGCCCAAAATATGTGTTTCAATTTAAATCAAAATATTCTGATATATTTAGGACTTTGTATTCCTTTTTTAAAATTTATCTCTCTCTCTCCACTAAATAGGATTAACCGAGTTGTTTTTCTCAACTCCGGTAAGTGTTCAATAATAATCATGACTACATCAAAGGAAAGAACTATATTTAGCGACGATGGTATGAACGTGCGTTCTAATTCTAAACAATAACGATTCCAATTTTTTCATTTAGTTAAAAAACTGAATTGCTACAGTGATTTTTCAGTTGTTTGGTTGAATCACCATATATATGTAGGTGGGCAACGGACCAAGCGGTTATGATTGCCGTGACCAGTAAGGTGTCCTCCCTGCAGCTCTCTGGTGGGTGCGTCCTCCGTTCGTCTGAGTGATGATGGCACAATGGTGGGGTGACAAAGGCTTAGGGTCTTGGCAACGGTGGTTGCCCTCCTCGGTGGAGTAGAAGAGTCTTGCACGTCCCAGTGTCGATCTGCAACGGAAACCAAATGAGCCAGTGGTCACCGGAGAGGAGGAAGAAGCTTAATCTAGACTGGTGCATTTTTTTTCGATGTTTCAACCAATGTATCTTTGATGTTTCTTTGGGTTGAATCGAAATGTTCCATTGGATAGTTTGATATTGTTTCATCCATCTGTGCATATCCCTTGATATTTTAATGGTTGAAGCTTGATGTTTTGTTTGTTGGAGCGAATTGTTTCAATCATGATTCACCTATGTGTTCAGCATTTAATAGATTGAAACATTTTTTTTTTATTTAGCAGTGAAACATTGTTCGACTAAGAGTGAAACGACACTTGATTTTTGATGAAAAGTCAGATGCCCGATCTATAGTCTCCTCCACAGGACTCTGCTCTAAAGTCAAGACTATATGTGAAAAGAGTACTTTGTGAACAAGCACACGCACGTCTGCCCCGTCGTTTCACTTATTCGAATAATAATTTGTGAATAAGACTTTTATATACGTGTTCTTAATGATCTAAAAGTAAAGACTGAAAAATAAACTTCGATATAAACCCCCCCCCCCAAAATCAACTCCAAATTTAAGATTGAAATTTTAATTTTTAGGTGAAAAGCATAAGCATAAATATAAACGAAAAGATGAGGCCGGTCAATCACGCAAAAAATAACCCCCCATGTTTCCTTTTTCTAACAACGCCAACGCGGACAGTTCGAGTTTTCTTCTCCAAAAAATCTTCTACATTCCCTTTCTTAGTTACTGATTTTGTGCTTTAGTTTTAAACACATGATGATCTCACCAAGAGTATATTTCATGACATGAACCTATATGAGATATGTAGAACACATTTTTCTCTGACTTTTGCATGTTTTGAACCTACTTTCTACTTTTTGGCTAGTTTAAGCCAGTAAGCCCAATAGAAAGTTTACACATTATTTTTCTTTTCTGAAATTATTATTTTTATTTTGCTTGAAATTTTTCCACATAAAGTTTCTCTGTCGAAAGTTTACATGTAGAAAGTTCACGTATGTAAAATTTCTATATATAAAGTTTTTAGGAATAAATGTCTATATTTGGCCACCGAGACACGTATGTGGGCTAGGGGCCTCTAATCAGGAAAGGAAAAAAAGTTTAAATGGGTTAAGAACAAGTGGGGCCATTTGCATTGAACCCGTGGGCTTTGAGATAGATGGGCTCAACAATCTGGACGAAACTTTTCCCAAAAATTAACAATTATTTGGTTATGTTGCTCAACTTGAGATCATCAGCAAGCAGCAAAGGTCGAATTCAACATGAATAAATTGGTTTTCAACCAAATTTTTTGTTTAAATTTGAATTTCAAATAAACGGTACATATGTCGTGGTAAACAAAATGATGGTAATCGTGTTGCTCATACTACTATTATACTAACTTACTATTATACTAACTAAATAATAATAGTAACTGAATAGAGACATTCCATTTTTGCAATAGAGAAGCGACCATGGACATTGAAGCTATCAAGGAACGAGGAGGGAACAAGCTCGATCAACCGCCGAAGCCATAGATGGTGCGGCCCTGAAGCTTGAGCGCATATATGACATCCATGGTCATGACAGTCTTGAGGTGAGCATGCTCGGTGTAGGTAATGGCATCGCGGATGACATTCTTGAGGAAGATCTCGAGCACGCCACGAGTCTCTTTGTAGATCAACCCTGAGATGCGCTTCACGCCACCCTTCCTTGCAAGGCGTCGGATCACCGGCTTGGTGATGCCTTGGATGTAGCCGCGAAAGACAATCCGATGGCGCCTAGCACCACTTGTACCGCGCCCAGACATGGCTACCGACTAGTGGAGTGCGAGAAGTGCTAGTGGAATTGGAAGAGAAGTGGCACTGGTGGTGGTGCCCGGAGTGAGATTTCAAAGAGAGACGACGAGGGGTTTTATAGAGGAGAAAGGTAGGAGTCAGGCGATATTTGCCGTTAGATGTGAAGAAAATGGGCGGATGGGATCGGGATTACGGAAGAGGTGCCACAGATCGCTGATGTGGCATGAGATTTGGATTTTTTACTTGGCGGGATAGATGTAAAATTTCATACACGAGGTGCCATTTTTATTTTCCGATAGTGGTGCACGGTTTTTTCCAATTTGGAGTTTGATTGGGGGTCGAGATAAAAGGAATAATTAAATTCCTGGTACAAAAGCCACATTTCACCTAGTTTTGAAAGTAAATTCTATTTTACATCTTCAACTATAGGCCAAGTTCATTATCTAAAGAAACTATAGGTTGAGTTTTAAAGTTGCTCTTGAGTGCAAGCAAACCGACCCATGAACCCATTTATTTGTAGTCTATAAGTGGATCACAAGTGAGTTACCCACTTATAAGAGGTACATATTAGTGGGTAGCCTACTTACAGTGCTATATAAATAGATTTGTGGATTGTCCCGTTTATTAGTGGGTAGCCTACTTACAGTGCTATATAAATAGATTTGTGGATTGTCCCGTTTGCACCCTTACTTCCGGCTATGTCTTCTTCGTTTTTTTCTGCATGAATCTCCCTTCCTCCGGTGATGCAGCTGAGGATTTGTATTTTGTTTTCTACCTGACCATTGTTTCCTCCACGAGTTTCTGTGGTAGTTTAAGGCAAGATTAATGTTAGCAATTTAGTGGTCAAGTTAGCATCTTATGAACCCATTACGCATGCAAATTCAAAACGGCTGGCAACAAATTATAAGCCCAAGATTTGCACGTGTATAGTAGATTTGCATGTGATAAATTGGGTGTATCCAATTGATGATCAGAGTGTACAAAGCCATACATTTTAAACCATTTAACATGTTCGTTATTATCACAACAAAAAACATTTACTTGTTGAAGCCCCACCCCCCAATTTACATTGTCCACGGCATCTGAGAAACGTCAAAAAAAAAATAACTCAGGTATACAGCTCCTTCCACATCAAACCATCTCTGGTTTAATCACCTGATCCTTCAAATTAAGCGTTTAACATTTCATCTTCTTCTCGCTTCCACAATAAATCATTAAAGTTTCCCTTATTATTGCTCCTCTGCATCTTCTTCCTCCTCTTCCTCCCCTTCCTCTTCTTCGTTGTCGTTGTCGTCGTCGTCATCCGAGGAAGACGACGACGAGCTATCAGAGTGATCTGATTTTGGTGCAGGGGAGGCAGATGGAGCTGGGGCTGGGACGCTGGCAGCTGGTGGATCCGGTGGCAGTGAGGTCAGGAAGCCCAGCGTCATGACAACGTCGGCCATCAATGGCCGCACGGAGTCTTCCTCCTGCAAGCACATCGCGGCCATGGCGACCACCTGGTTCAATGCCTTTGCTGGGTACTCGGTCTTGATGAGTGGATCCACCAGCTCGTGATATCTCTTCTGGTCTTTAAACATCGGCATTGCCTGAAAAATATGCAATTCAGATCGCAATTCACAAAGATGCCATTAGCAGACTGAATCATGTTAACAAAAGGTGAACTTCATAGTCTCAGCTATTGCTATAATGCTATTGCATTCATAATTTCTTTGGGAGAAATGTTGCATTATTTTTGTTCAAAATGCAAAGGTTTTTAAATTCAGATTTCGGCATGCAGAATGCAGAATCGATGGTATATCTGCATTGCACTACTGCATCGACCAAATTGGCTGAAAATAACTGAGCTAAACATCACAATTTTCATGGTGAACTTACCCAGGCGACCACGTTCTGCTCCTCCGTGGGCTTGTCGGGGTCGATGGCTCTCCTGCCGGAGATGAGCTGCACCAGCACGACGCCGAAGCTGTAGACGTCGGACTTCATGGTGGCCTGGCCGCTGCGGTCGTACTCCGGCGCGCAGCAGCCGAAGGAGCCCATCATCGGCGCCGGCGCGTTGCCGCCCACCTGGCCGAGCTGCGCAAGCCCGAAGTCGGACAGCTTCGGCGTGAGGGCGTCGTCGAGCAGGACGTTGGACGCCTTGAAGTCGCCGTACACCACCGGCGGGCTCGCCTTCTCGTGCAGGTACTCCAGCCCCTGCGCAGCGCCGTACGCCACCTTCATCCTCGTGCACCAGTCCATCGGCTTCTTGTCCGCCGGCAAATCTGCCGACGACGACGCAACAAGAACAGATCAATGGACAATCTCATCATCGTTGTCTCATCGGAGTATTCATTCGCGTTGCGGCGTGTGGTGGGGGTGTGTGTACCGAACAGGTGTTCTTCCAAGTTGCCGGCCGACATGAACTCGTAGACGAGGAGCCGCTGGTCGCCGTCGGCGCAGTAGCCGATGATGTCGACGAGGTTGTCGTGGTGAAGCCGGCTGAGCTTGGAGACCTCGCCCAGGAACTCATTGTTGCCTTGGAAGCCATGCCTGTCCAGCTGCTTGATGACCACGGTCTGATCATGCACAAAAAAAACCATAATTAGTTCTTGTTTATGCGAAGTGATCACTACGCTGCTCGATGATGAAATGGATGTGAGATTGTTGGTGAGCACGTACCTGCCCAGTCTTCTCCAGTTGACCCTTGTAGACCCGGAAGAAGCCGCCTTCTCCGATGAGGTTGTACGGCGTGAAGTGGTCGGTGGCCGCGGCGAGCTCGCGGAACGCGAACGCCTGCCCGGCGATGGCGAGCCCCGCCGAGGCGTCCTCGGATGGCTTGGGGGCCTGATCTGCATGGCGAGACCGCGCGCGCGCATTAGCCAATTGGAAGCCATGGTCAATGTGGGATCATCGAACTAGCCAAGAAATCGGATCGAGGAAACTCTCACTCACCGGGCCTGGGCGGCGTCATGGGCGCGGGCGCGGGCGCGGGCGGCGTCATCTGCGAAGCGGGCGCCGCATCCGCGTCGTCGAACCGCCCCGTGTCGGCACTCAGGCTCTTCTTCTTTCCGCCGCCGAAGCACGGGAAGCAGCTCATCTTCGCGCCCCCTCCCTGCCTCCCCGTGGCGGCCACCACCACCACCCCTGTCCGGCGCCGCCGCCGCCAGCCAAAGAAGAAAAAGAAAGACGCACGGACCGACCACCGAGGAGCCGCCGCGCCACGCCGATCACACAACCATCGCGCGCGAGCCCGCCCGTCTCACCACCTCTGCCGCGGCGCGCCCACCTCGTGGCACGCCATCCGCGCACACACGCTGTCGTCCTGGCCCCCCACGCGCGCACCCGATCCGCCCGCGCACCCGCGGGGAGAGAGAAGGGGGCGATCGATCGATCGATCGCGCCGGGGCGCGCGCGCGCGTGGAGGGGGGGAAGGAGAGGGCGATGGGGGTTGGGGAGATGGAAGGTGGGGGAGGAGGGTGGGAGATTGGGGGAGAAGGCCTTGGAGAGGGATCCAAGGGCCTTCTCTGGAAGGAGGGGAGGGAGGAAGGAGAGGGGGAGGGGAGGAGGGAAGCGGGAGGGGGGAGGTGCTAAGTTTGGCGCGCAGCGGTGACGGTGGAAGTGGAGGAGAGCGATCCAAAAACGGGCGGGGCGGGGGGACGTGCGGACCACGTATTTGAAGGGAGTGGACGACGACGACCGTCGTGGAGGGGTCGCTCCCCCGTTTCGGCCGTTGCAGAGCAGAGCTTTGTTTCCCTCCATTCTAGCAGCCCCATTTCTTTTTCGTTTATTCATATATCAATCGAAATTGCTTGTTAAGAGCATGACCAACAGCTTCCTTATTCTATTCCCTATTCTCATATTTTAAAAATTTCAGTCAAAAATTACATCTAATAGAATTACTAACCTGGCTCCCAATTGGTTCCCAACTCCGCATATATCGCTCCCAACTTTAAGGGAGCTATTTTTTTTTCCAATCGCTCTCTCCGACGTGCATGGAGAAAAAAATCGTGAGATGAAGGCGTAGGGGAGGAGAAAAAAAAACTAATTTTCTCTGTTGGTAGCTCACTTCCTATATCCAGTTTAGGAGCTTAAAAAACATAGTTTGAGAATTGATTATTGACATTCTCTTGGTGATGCTCTAACAAATAGAAAAGAGTATAATATATATGACTGGTTCTTAAATTTGAGAGGAGATATCACTTAGATCTATAAACTTGTAAATTGTACATTCAAGTTCATCATCTTAGTTTAATTAATCACAGTAGGTCCAAACCTCGTTTGACCGAAAATGACCGCCGACGAGACGTTCCACGTAGGCCGCAATTTTGCATCCAATTGCGATAATTTTACATCCGTCCCCTTCCTCATTCAGTACTACCCTAAATCACCCCACTTCCCCAAATACCTCAAATCCATATGTACGCTAGAGCATAAGAAAGAATAGAGAATAGTGGTACTTACGATACACGAGCGTCGATTGATCTTCTTCCCCAAAGTTGAGGTCCATCGCGGCTATCGTGTCAACAATGTGGAGCCGCACCGCACACCACCTATTGAACGCCACCACTCGCGCGGGCCAAATTGACGCCTGAATAACCTCGCAACACCGATGATCGCTGGTGTTACCCACCTCCTCACCACTCTCTCTCAAAACTGTTGTATTGGGGAAGAATTAGAGTGATTTTTTTTAGGGGGGGGGGGGGTTAAGGGGATTCAGAGTAGTACTAAATGCGGAGGGGATCGAATGCAAATTTACCGTTAGCTGTGACGCAGAAGGGGTGGAATGCAAAATTGTTGTCTACGTAGAGCTTTTATATACGTTCACTTTAAATTTATTAAAGTAAAAACTTTTATATACCTATACTTAACAAGGTAAAGGTTGTTAAAAGCAAATACAGTAGAAAAAACTAGGATGAGAAAAATCGAACTTAAAATTAAGTTCTAAAATTTAATTTTTTGTTTATAAGAATAAGTGAAATAATGGGGTATGGAGTTAAAAATTTTAATCTAAGGATATCCTTTAACATTTCTTACTTACACACCACCATTCATATTTTGGTCAATTTTTCTTCCTGTGCTTTTAATGGATTCGAAGAACACACTTACTGACAGAGTACTTTGTTATTCCACTATTCCAGTGACAGCCAATCAGGCAATCGCCGATATTAATTCGTTGATATCGTTCGTCCATTCAATCATTCAAATGCAGACTGCTTGATTCGTTGCAATCGTCCATTCAATCATTCCAATGCATACTGCTTAGTGCGTGCATAGCACGGCTGCATCCATCCTGTTTCCTGACCTTTTTTTTCCTCAAAACTTAATTAGTTTCTTAAGATCCAGTTCTTGTTTTATATCAAGCTATCTTTGCATATCGACCTCACGATCTTTACGGGCACAAATGAATCAGATATTCAGATCTTTAACAGATCGATAAACTTGTGAAGGTAACCTTAAAAACAAAAACGGAAGCAGAAACCGGCACAAATCGATTGGCTTTAAACGTGTAGCCGTGTAAGCCTCGGGGAGAGGAGGAGAACACGAGGCCGCCGCGAAGACGGCAGCCGGGATCACCCACAACTCGAGCCCCCATGGCAAAATCACTCTACGCCCCCAGAACAAGGCCGTCAAGAGTGGATTCGTTCTCTTGCAGCCGAAAGAAGAGGCGACCAAACACACACAACAAAAAGAAAAGGAGAGATTGTTCCATAAGTAAGAACAAAAAATATTCTGAGCAGAAGATGCAGATTTCCCTTCTGATGATGATGAGCGAGATGCAGAGCAGTAAGCAAGCGAGTGACGAAAGTGAGTGTGTGGATATGGCGAGATGCAGCACGAGCTGCTCCGCGGATGGGAACGGCAGGATGAGGCGGCGGCGGCGGCGGCGGCGGCGGCGGCGTTGCGAGCTAGGGATTTCGTGGGGAGGTCTGCGGCGTTTATAACGGCGAGATGGGGAGGGTTTTAGCAAGGACGTATGGGCCGGGCCCAGGGCGTTCTGTTCGGCCTCACTGTCGTACTGGGCTTTCCACAAACTTCATTGGCAATTTCCTGCCTGTAAATCTCCAATCTGCGGCCCCATTTGATACAGACAACTCCCAACTCCAATTTACCTAGAGCCCGAACTGTGTCAAACAGTTCAGGTCCTTCATTTTTGTGGAGCGGAGTTGGCGGAGCTTCTCCACAAAATTGTACTAAGGGGTGGACCTAGATTTTTGCTGCTCCACCGCTCCACTCCACCACAAAAGACCCACTACCCTTTAATTTTTAGTGTATTTACACCAAAATGCCACTGAACTACCACTTCCTACCCTATCTCCTCCCGTTCTCTCTCCTCCTCTGTCTTCCTCGGTAGACACAAGCAGCCGGCAGCGGCGGGCGGGTGGCGCGGCAGCGAGGGCCACGGACAGCGGCGGCAGCAGGCGCGCGAGCGGTGGCGCGGGGTCGACGGTGCGCATGTGGTGGCGGCAGCGGCGCCGACGAGCAGACCGCCGGCGGCAGGGCGGGCAGCGACAGCGACGCCTGCCAGCTGTTCGACAAAATGCCAACAAAGGACCTGGTGGAGTGGAACTAACCAATCTAGCCAAACACTTTCTACTCTACTTCAGCTCCTATAGGAGCCAGCTCTAACTGGAGTTGGAGTTTAGAATTGGGAGTTGGAGTTTGGAGCCCTACCAAACGGGGCCTGCGACTCACGCGCTTCTATCAATGCTTCCCCCCACCCCCTCCCCCCCATTTTTTTTATGAAACCTTAGCCAACCGAGCTGGTTTTATATTCAGAAAGGTAAGCATTGTATAGGGGTCACCAACGGTGACAGGAGAAGAACAAGGGGAGGTCAGCAGAAAGGAAAAAAATTACAGCTTAAGGGAGTAAACTAAGGCACTATTCTCGTGAGGATTTTTGCACCACATACTGACCATACATGATTTTCGTCCAGGATTTTTGCCACTAGCTGAGGGATTTGGAGCTCTGTGTCTTTGAAGACTCACCTATTTCTCTCGCACCAGATTTCCCAGCAGAAGAGCATGTGTAGCGATTGCATCCCTTTCGTGTGACACTTGCTTTGTTGCTGCGTTGTTCTTGATTCTCACCAATTGATTAGCCTTTCTTTCGGGTTGTGAACCGGGAAAGATTGATTGTGGACCATTCTTGCCGTCATTTTGTCCCAAATCTCCCGCGTGAATGGACAGTCTTTAAATAAGTGTTGCGCCGTCTTCAAATTCCTGTAACAGAATTGACAGAAATTGTTGTTTGGCCACTGCTGAAGTTGCAAGCGGTCGGCTGTCCATATTTTGTTTTGTAGGAGTAGCCATGCAAAGTTTTTACATTTGGATGGCGCCCATGTCTTCCAGATGAAGGTGGCAGCCCTTGAGTCTTCTCTGCCGGCAAATTGAACCAGATAAGCTGATTTTGTTGTGTATTTGCCGGTATTTGTTCATCTCTAGGTGATGGTGTCCTCGATTTCTTCCACTAGGTTTATCTCCCAGGTGAGATTGAACACCATGAAGTACGTGTTCCAACTTCCAACTTCCGACCTCCTAGTAGTTGAGCACCAACTTCCGTTCGAAGGGTAGCTTCGTGACATGCTTCATCCACAACGACCAGAACCTATGGTTTGATTTTGTATACTACTTCATCCGTTTCACAATGTAAGTCATTCTAGTATTTCCCACATTCATATTGGTGTTAATGAATCTAAATAGATATATACGTCTACATTCATTAACATTAATATGAATGTGGAAAATGTTAAAATGACTTATATTGTGAAACGGAGGGAGTAAGTTTTATGGTTAATGTTAGATACTACCGCGAGAAGATGCGACAAAACAAAGCAAGAAGAAGAGGAAAATATCATAGGGGTGGATCCACTCGCAAAAGACCTCATGAGCTGAGCACCAGCTTTAGTCGAAAGGGTAGCCTCGCGACAGTCTTCGTCCACAACGGCCTGGACCGGAGCAAGAGCACCACCCAAGATGTGGGGTGTTCTCTTTTCACAAGCACGGAGTGACAAGAATCACCGAGAAATCAAACCCATGCCCTGAGGTCTTGGGCACAACTTGGTAGGCAATGGGCCATTAATCTACCAGTACGTCGGTGGGGAAATGTGAGATCGATAGTATCTAGCATTGTCACCATACACGCTATTATAACATCGATATACGTAGAAATTAATGTATTCCAAGTGAATTTAGTAAACTTTTAGTTTTGTGTCACCAAGATTTTATTCAACATCAACCATAAAATCAGGTTTCATTGAAAATTCCTTAACAAAGGAAAGGATGGATGGCTAATTTTCTTAAAACACAAAAGCTTTACGCGTCAATATATTATAGAAGCTATGAAAATTCATTTACAAGATCGCACCATGCTAGCAGCAGGAACTAGGGAGTGGGAAGGTTAGGCCTCTCACAGTGCAAGCTATGGGCCCCGTACCCCTAGCTTAAAAAGTGGCCCAAAGACACTCATCCTACAGTGCAAGCACCCTATTTTGTGTGGCTAAATTAGATGAAGGCACTGTAGAAAGAAACCCAGCCCACAGTGGGCGTTACCCCATGCGCATGGTCACGGAGAGCAGAATAAAATAATTTCCCCACCTACCCTTCCAGCGACTCGGCTTCTCCGTCGCGCTCCCCTCCATCGCCCTTCGCCTCCTCCCACGCCGCCGCGCCTCCTCGCCTCCCACGCCGCTCCTCCTCTCGGTCCGCCGCCGCGCCACCTCGCCTCCCATGCCGCGGGGAGGAGGTCGTTGTCGGATTTGGGGGCAGCGAGAGAGACGGGGAGGAGGAGGTCGTCGTCGCCATGGAGGTCGCCGTGGCGACAGCGGCGGCGGTGTCCCCTTTCCCTCCCCCACTCACTGGCGACCGACACGGCCTGTCGCAGCTGCAGCGGCTCGGCGTCGCCCTGGCCATCGTCGGTGGATCTGTCCGCCGCCCCTCCCCTCTCCCTCCCCCACTCCCTTGCTTCGATCGCTTCTGCCTCCGGCGACGCGTCGATCCATCCATCCCGCCGCCGCCGCCATTTTTGTTTCTTGGAGCTCGCCGGTGACGTGGTATGTGTGTTGGTGGTGTGTTCAGATTTGTTGATTTGTGTTCGATTTTTGTTTCTTTGCCCTTGATTTGTGTTCTTTGATTTGTTGCATTGTTCTGATTTGATTTTGATTTGTGTTGATACAGCTGGAAGTGTACTAGGCCCCTCCCTACTCGTCGTCGGTTGGAGAATGGTGGCGCCAAGGCGGGATGCACTCCAAGCCGGTACGGGAGCAACAAAATCGGTGGCGGGAGGAGGGGATTCGGGCGCGACTTCTTGCCGATTTTTCGAGGGCGAATAGGGGATTTTGCCAGGGGAATCGCCCACGGGGGCATCGGGCGACGAGGGAACGACGCCCACAGCGCACGCGCCTCGCATCGATTCCTCCGCGCGCCCCCTTTCCCAGGCGAGGTTTTGCGCCTCCTTGTTTGGTCACGAGCGCCTTAGCTGAGGCGCGGGTCCGAGTGACACGAGAGCAAAAAAACAGACGTGGCACTACTAAGGCACGGTCCAGCTAGGAGCACTGTGAAAGGCCACAACGGCAGAAAACTAAGTGAGACATACGCCACGAAGATACAAAAGATAGGGAGGGGAGAAGGCAACTATGGGGCGGTAGATACTCGCAATAGAGCTCCAGCGCCGGGCTCTGACCAGACTCACCAGAGGTGCGTCTCCTACAAGATTCCATCGACCAACTGGGGATAGGCCGATAGGGTAAGCGTTTCTCTCTTTCCACAGGCACCAGGACACAAACAACACAAAATGAGTCGAGGTCAGGCAACGTGTACTTGGGCCGAGTTTAGTTCCAAACTTTTTTTTTCAAACTTTTAACTTTTCCATCACGTCAAAACTTTCCTACACACATAAACTTCCAACTTTTCTGTCACATCGTTCCAATTTCAACCAAACTTCTAATTTTGACGTGAACTAAACACACCCTTGGTCACACATCGTCAAACGCTAGATCACCAGTATTTTCTTTTCAAAAGAATCAGCAAGAATATAAATAACACAAATGTGGAAATTGATACATTCATATATACCACCACACACAGATTGATGACATATAGTTACATGCTCGAACTTTACATAAATGAAACTCAAAGCCCCAAACAGTCACACGCTAAGCATACACGTAGTAACACGACACAATCTTCTCCTCAGTACGAAAACAACAGAAATCACACAAGAATCCAAGAGAAAACATGTACACTTGAGTACTGAGGAGAAGATTTGTGTTCGCGGCCACAACCCTTCAAGCTACCAACCAGCTGCTTCTCAGAATGGCAGCAGGCGGATTTGCGTTGGGCTGCTGGCTAATCAAAACCTTGGGCTCGGAGGCCGCGAGCGTCGCGGCGTCGACCTCTCGGCCTTCGCCTTGCTCGGCGACGGGACGCTGCTCAGCCTGTCCGCGGAGCCCAGGGAGAAGCGCCTGTTGATCACCGACGGCGAGGTCACCTGATGGTGATCGGGCGCCGTCCTCTCGGCGGGGACGGGGACCTCGATCGCCGCAGGCCGAGCCGCCTTGGCCTTCACGGACTTGGTCGTCTGCATGTAGCTCGGCGTCAGCGGCGCCGCGTCGTCTCTCGCCGGGCCGCCGCCGCCTCCTCCGAGGCTCAGCCTCCTCGGCAGCTCCCCGGACCGCAGGCTCGTCGTGCGCCGCAGCGAGAGGAGGACGACGCCGCCCTTCTCGCCGTGGACCGGGCTTACGCTCCCCGCCGCGCGCCGCTCGCAGCTCCGCGGCCGCTCCGGCTGCAGGCTCGTCGTGCGGCGCAGGCCGGTCGTCGCCGTCGCCGATCTTCGGAACGGGCTGGCGCCCGGGCTCGACGGCGGCACCGCCGACGCCCTCCACGGCGACCGCGGCGTGGGTGTCGACGGCGACGGGCAGCTCGGCGGGCGGGTGAACCTGGCCACCGCCGGCGTCGACGTGGGTATCTGCACCGACATGGGCACCCACCTCCCGCCGCCGCCGCCTTTCGCCGCCGCGGCTGCACGGCCGCTGTTCGCCGGCATGGTCTGGCTCTCCCACGGCCTCGCCGCCGCCATCCATCGCTCCGCCCAGCTCCATCCCCAGTTGGGGTTGCCGGTGTCCATGAACATTGGAGGCGGCGCGGCTCGCGCAGATGAAGGTTTCCTGTTACTCCACTGCTCGCAGAAACCATACAAAGTTCAGAAAAAAGAAAAAAACGAGCAAGAAGCAGGCGATCGGATGTACTCCGTAGCACGGATCAAACCATGTCACCTGATGAGAAAATGCGTATGCCAACGCCCTTTGCCGCCTTAAAGCGGCTTCTTGCTTCATCGTCAGCACGGTCTCAATCTGCTCCTTGGACTGATGTCCATGATCCCAACTTTCACCAATCTGCTGCCAAGACATTAGCATTGTCAGATTTCTTTACTGATTTTTTACAACTGCAAAAGTATGCTTTTTTATATGGATTTTTATCCCTCGAGAGATACCCTCTCATTATTTGCACGTAATCTAAATAGTTACTAAAAAATTTAAAAATTTTGACAACATAGATTAATATGAAATATATCATAAAAAAATGTAAAACCAAATTCGACAAAAACATAAATAATTATCGTATATTCGTATCTATATTTATTATTTTTGTTACAACTTGTAGAAGTTGAATTTTAACTTGTATGTTTGTGAAGTAATATATTCCATATTAATCTATTATGTCAATTTTTTTAAAAAAAATAGTATTATTTAAGTGGCATACATGAAATAAATGGATATCTTCTCGAGAGATGAAATCACTTTCAGAGGTCTGAAGATGCAAATGAGAACTAGGATGA
Source organism: Oryza meridionalis (assembly GCA_000338895.3). Lineage (NCBI taxonomy): Eukaryota > Viridiplantae > Streptophyta > Magnoliopsida > Poales > Poaceae > Oryza > Oryza meridionalis. Next base: position 23,023,408 of record CM002528.2, read on the forward strand.
AACGATGAGTGACAGGAGCAAGTGATCATCAATGCATTATGGCACCTTTATTCTGTCAAGGCTCTGTTTAACGTGGACCTGGCTTTTCAGGGCCTTCTTGTCCTCCTCCGTCTTCACCCGCCTGGAGTGTATCTGGGTCTGGACCCTCGTCATCGTTTGCATGCAGTACAAGGCTTCGTAGGTCTGGCGCTTCACGGCGAGCCCCTCCAGCAGCAGCATCAACCGATCCAATCCTCTCGCACGTTGCGATCTCCTTCCCTGCCATCGAGTGTAAAATGTTCCCAAATCAAATCATCACGAGCCATGAAACCATTTGAGATCGGTAAAAAATAAAGAGAGGGTTAATTACCAGGTAGACCCTGCATGCTTTCTGAATCTTGACGGCGGCGAGCTCCTCGGCGGAACGCGCGGGAGCTCTTGGCGCGGTGGTCGTGGGGCGAGTCACCACCGTGGCCGTGGCCGTCTTCTGTGCGGCGGCGGCGGCGGCGTCCGAGGATTTCGCCTCTTTTATCCCGTCATCCCGCTGCCGATCAGGCTGCGCAGCTTGTGGAGGAGGAGGAGGAGGATGATGGTGAGGTTGCTGCCGAGCCGCCGGAGAGGTCACCGGCGGCGACGACGTGGACGCGCTCGACTTGCTGAATTGCAGTATCTTCTTCAGGGTCGACCTCTTGCCCTTCTCGCGTTCGAAAACATCCGCCGATGATCAGTCAAATTCATTCAGAATTGCAAATCGGCGATCGGATTTGATGGTGGGAAGTAGTGCGATTCAACTTTTTTTTTTCTCTGTGACATTTCGTTACCTTCTTTTCGTTCTCGTGGCGGTCATTCTCCGACGTGCTCAGGGCTCTCTGCACGGCGTCGAACCACTTCCCCTTTTTCCCCATCTCTCGCGCGTCCTCCTCTTCTCGGGGCTAAATTAACGCTGGCAACACGAGTTCAAGGTTGTAAAAAGAAGGTGAATATTTCTCACCGTTGGCGCCGCCGGGATGGACACGCAGTTATTCCGGCGATCAACCTCGACGACGGCGACTTATCCGCCAAGCCGTGGGCCCCACATGCCAGCCACCTCCGAATGGCGCCTGTCCCTACATTCCAGTATGTCCACACCACCCCTCGCCGCGATAAACGCGCGCGCACGTTTTTTTTTTTAACTCCGGCTCGAGAAGTCTAGTACTAGATCCTCTCCGACATCCATGGCCCCACATGTCAGTTTCCCCGTGCCACCGTATGGGCCCGTGGCCCATCAATCCCACGCGGCCCATGGTCCCAACCGGCCCGGTTCTCTCGGTCCATTTCCTCTACTCTGCCTCTCCGACCACCAGAGCTCGCCCTCGCACTCGCCGATCGCCACGCCCGCGCGCACACGGAGACCGAGGCCGCGAAAACCCTAGCCCTTCGTCTACCTCCAGCTCGTCGCGCGCGGCGGGCGATGATGAGCTCGCTCTCCCTCAGGGCTCGCGACTAGGGTTCTCTTCTCACTCCACAGCTAGTGGCGGCCCAGATTGGGAGGTATTCCGGTGTTTTTTTTTTTTTGCGCTAAATTTTGCCGTATTGGTGTCGCAGGTAACGCGATGCTGCGATTGAGGTCGGCGCCGGTGGCCGTTGCGGCGGCCGTGGATCGCGGCGGGATGGAGCTGGAGGAGGATCCGAGGCTGGTCGGCGTTGCGTTGGGGGAGTACTTGACGGATGAGGAGGAGGTGATGATGGTGGGAGGGGCGGGGGAGGTGGCCGTGGCGGCCCGTGGGGGGAAGGTTGTGGTGGCCATGGAGGAGGATGCTGCTGCAGGAGGTGGCGTCGGAGTCGGAGTGGTGAGCGATTTGCTGTACGCGACGGGATCGGCGGCGGTGGGTGAAGGATACGGGGGTGAGCGTACTGACAACATGCAGGAGCTGCTGGATGGAGGTGGTGCAGAGGAGAGGATGTTGGGAGTGGAACTCGGTGGCTTTTGTGGTGAGGCAGGGTGGACGCTTATGCCGGTAGGAGATGCTGCTATAGAGACTTCAGAGGAAATGTCTGATCCTGTCACACTGCAATACTCTGAAACAGGTAAAGCTTTGCTCCAATTTGGTCACTGCTCTGATCAATTGGGATGCTCTGCCGGTTGATTCTGACATGTTGTTATCATCACCTCGCATGGCGTCACTGAATAGTATAATTGCAGGACTCACAGGGGATGATCAGCGTGCCAAATACCGCCTCCCTCCTCTTGACGGATATGGTTTTCGAGCATCTGGTCTTGTGTGGAGTAAATTGAAAGGTCATCCTTGGTGGCCTGGTGAGATTTTTGATACTTCAGATGCATCTGAGTTGGCACTGAAACACCAGAAGAAGGGCAGTCATTTGGTAGCATATTTCGGTAGCAACACTTTTGCATGGTGTGATGAATCCCAGTTGAAGCCTTTCATGTCAAACTATTCGCAAATGGCGAATCAGAGCAATTCTGATGCCTTCATTAGTTCAGTTAACCTTGCTCTTGAAGAAATCTCAAGGCGGATATTGTCAGGGATGTGTTGCTTTTGTCTTCCAGAAGAGCTCTCTGACAATTGCATGTCTTACATGGTTGAGAATTCTGAGCTCAGGGATGGAGTTACTTGCTCTAAAGTTACACGGTCAGAGATCTTGGAATGTTTCAATGCAGAAAATTTTCTAAGTTATCTTAAATCATTGGCTCTGTTCCCTGGTCAAGGAGGTGAGCTGCTGGATTTAGTGATAGCATGCTCTCAACTTACATCTTTCTTTCAATCTAAGGGATGCCATGAACTTGCATCATTTGGAAGTGGCAGTGAGTTTGTTGATGATGGCATGGACTCTTCTTCCACCAAGAATGTTTTGTTGCCAGAAGCTGTCACCTATGAACAGAAACCTAGTGAAGGTAAGCCCAAAAGACGTAGGATAAAAACTTGTATTAAAAAACCTCAGCATGCTTTAGAGTTGACAGAGGAAAATCCCACATCCAGTTTGAACAATGAGTGCACTTTTGTTGATTGCATGGGCTTAAACATCATTGGGAAAGTTAAAGGGAAGAGAAGTGAAAAGAGGAGAAAATATGTGCCTTCTCCTGAGGTACATACAACTGATCATGGGCAGGACGACTCCTGGTCTGGATTCTGTTTAAACAATGATCCAACTGATACCCTCGGGAAAGCAAGTGCCAAAATGAGGCCAAGACGTAAGCAGAGATCATCGAAAGAAACATGCGCACCTTCATCAGATCTATCTTCCCATGTACCACCTCTGCAACTTGGATTGCTTGGTCCTAAGAAACAGATACAACTGATAGAAAGATCAATTATCCATGCCGATGAACAGAGAATCGATGAGATCATGCCCTCGGCACTTGTTTTGAGTTTTGGCAGATCAGCTGCTCTTCCCTCAAAATTGGATCTTATTAGGTTGTTCAGTCGCTATGGACCTCTGAAAGAAAATGAGACTGAAGTTCACCAGAACACGAATACTGTTAAAGTTGCCTTCAAGAGACGTTTTGATGCTGCAAACGCTTTCAGTTTTGTTGGCAAGTATAGCTATTTTGGACCTTCGCTTTGTAGTTTTCGGCTTGTAAAATTGCCATTTTCCCTATCCAAGTTAAGCCCTGAAGATCCTGGCACGGAGGTTCCTGGTAAGCATCTGTTAGTTGCATTCACAATTCAATGAGCAAAAATATAGTCTTACAGTACCTTATGATATGTGTTTCTTGTAGCTTGTAGGGAGTCTGGAGTGGATATTGTGCATGTTGGCATCATCAGCAAAGTCGATAAAGCTCAAAATCTGTAGAGAAAGCATCAGCGTTTGATATGGTCGATCCAGCAGGGCGAGCTAACAAAACTGTAGGTGAGGGCACGGCTGAAGAATCAGATGAGAAAATCAGTTAGCTTTTCTTCAATTAAAACTTGTTTCTATTCAGGTTTGTCTGCTAGATGAAAGTGTTGTCTCATCCGGGTGATGCATTTTGTATAGAAAACGGGGAATCCGAAACTAGTATTACAATGTTAGTCTTCAGTAACTAGGGCATGCATATAGTCATGCTTTTTCTGTACAAACTTAAGGTAAACCACTGTCCGTTTATGGCAATTAGATATCCTTCTGACCATATTAAGATTAAATCAAGTAGCGGAACCCTTGGTTGTTTACACTATTCATGATCAGATTTGGGAGCTTTTGGGCAAGCTACTGAGATGTAACTTGTGTTACTTGTCGTTTATGATAAGAGAATGCACTCTCTAATTCCTCGTTGATACCGGAAGCTAATAATGTTTGCACCACTGTGGCATGAGGTATATGAACTTAGGACGGTTCCATTTTGAACCGTCTCATCCCTTCATCCCTGGAATCTGTGTGCTACTAACTGATTTGCAGCCTTGCAGATGAGTGAAGTGTTGGTTGAGCTCATTTATCGTAAATTTCTATTCTATTGGAGAGAGATCACAAATTTCTCTTATCCATTTTTTTTTCCTAATGTCATATTTGTGATCTTGATTCTCGATTTTGGCTCATTTTAACTTTTTTGTCATTCATCAATGTCTTTTACAACTATAAACGCAAATGTTCTGTGAAGAATCAAGAATTCATGGCGTATGATCTTGATCGAGATGGAGAAAAAATGAGAGAGAGATTGATCGACTATGTAAAGGAAGACAACTGCTAGGAAATCAAGCAAAACATAAGCGATCTTGGGCTTCGTTGCCTATCAACGCTACTCATTTCCGTATGCTCATAAGACCATTTCTGACTCATGCACATTGCATTGACCCTGAAGTAGCGTGCTAACAGCCACGACGCGCGCGGGTGAAAGAGAGAAACAAACTTTCCCTTTTTCTGAGGAGAGAGAAACAAATTGTGTGGAACTATTTTTCACAACTTTAACCAGAATTTTTTTATAACTTTCAATATATTTTTTTGAACTTTTTAATCGAAATTGAAATTTCACAAAACTTTAGGTACTTCGACAAATTAGTGTAAAACTATAGGTTTAGCGCAAAATTTCTCACGAAACTACAGATTTTTAGATGGTGTCATAAAAATAAAGATTAAGTAGTTAATTTATCATAAAACTACAATGTTTATAGCTCTAACATAACAGCGGTGTGAGGAATTTAAACCGTAAAACGTGTAATTTTGTAATAACTTCAATATGAAATTTGTAGTTTTTGTGATATTTGACCTTAAATACGTTGTTTTGTGATAAATTTGCCATAAAATCTATAGTTTTGTGATAGGTTGGTTAAAAGAACAGTGGTATTACGAAATTTACTCATCAAAATTTTAATAATTCCCACTATAAAGTTTTTGATTAATTTAAATACAGATTTTTATAACTTTCTCTAGAAATTTTTCTACAACTTTGATAATACAAACTTTTTTTTTATTTTCAATACATTTTCTAATAACCTTTCTCTATGAAGAATCACATTGAAAAATAAAAAAATCTATAAAAAAAATAATGTTTGCATAAAAAGACCTCGTGCAAGCTTAGGGTTTAGGAATGTTTTTTTTGTTAGCTCCAATGTTAAGATCATGAGGAGAGGAATGAGTAAAACTTATAAATAGATTTAAAAAAACAAAAATAAAAATCAAACAAACATGTAAAGCTGAGATGCACAAACCATAGTCTTTATGCCTCTTTTATACTTTCATGTAGGGTTTGCTTAGCAAAGTGTTAAACTGAATGAATCTTGTTACCGTTATCTTATTAATCTCAAGTGCTGCAATAGGCGTACCGAGTTAACAAAAGCTCTCTTTCCAATATAGTCAAACAGACAAAGTTGTAATTATATATACAAAACAATTTAAAAATTTTACAAACTATTTATTTAACTGGCTAAAAACGTTTCCCATAAAACTCGCCAATAAAAAAGATAAATCATTTATAGTTGCATGGTGTATATGGCACTACCGCTAAATCATAATTTTATACCATAACTATCAATAGTTAAAGCAATGTATTTTATACCGTACCTGACCAATAGAATTATATACTCGGAGCATTAGTCTATTAAATATAGGAAATCACTATCTTTATGGATATGATTTTAATACAAACATTCATGTAGGAGAGAAATCACTTTTTTTGAAACATTCATGTAGAAGAGAAATCACTTTTTCGAGGGATCGAAACTCGCAGCCCTTAAGAAAACAATTAATCGTACAATTATCATAAAAAAAATCATACATACAGAGACACTCATTAAATACACTATATCATAAATTATGATATAGCAGTAGTACTAGTTTGTTTTTCTTGTGGATCAACTGGTTCCATCCCATCTTGGCATCTTTCTTCCATTGCCTCTCACGGTCTCACTATAGCGACACTCATTAAATACACTATATCATAAATTATGATATAGGAGTAGTACTAGTTTGTTTTCCTTGTGGATCAACTGGTTCCATCCCATCTTGGCATCTTCCTTCCATTGCCTCTCACGGTCTCACTTCCCCGTGCAGGTGCTGTGCCTGTGCACCCCCGGGCTAATCCAAACGCAACGCTGCTAAGGGTGTATTTATTTCACATCAAAAATAAAAGTTTGGTTGAAATTGGAACGATGTGATGAAAAATTTAAAAGTTTATATGTGTAGAAAAGTTTTAATGTGATGAAAAAGTTAAAAGTTTGAAGAAAAAGTCCGACCTAAACTCGGCCTAAACAAATCTGCAATGCAAAACGCGATAGAGACTCGCGACTGCACTCCTGCACTGCACTCCACCACCCTCCTCCTCCCCCCCTATTCACTCCGCATCCAATTCCCCCCATCTCTCTCTCTCTCTCTCTCTCTCATCTCTCCTCCTCCCTCCCATCCATCTCGCCTCGAAGTCCTCCTCCTCGACACCTTCCTAGCTCACCGCGCGCGCGCCTCGCCCTCCTCCATCTGCACGCTCGCCAGGTAAACCCCCCACCCCACCCTCTCGAGCTCACCACCCCGGGCTGATCCGCGGCCTAGGGTTTCAGATCGAGCGGGGAAATTCCGCGCGCTGACCTCACCTCACCTCACCTCACCTTCTCCAGCCTCGATCCCTGCAGATTCCTTCGCCGGTGGGGGTGGGGGGAGAACGGCGGCGTTGTTGCGATGAGCTCGACCCACGTGGCTGTCGCGGCCCCGGATCCGGGGGGAGACGGGGGCCTCGGCGAGGCGAGGCTGGTGGATGCTGATGCTGCTGCTGCTGCACCGGCGGCGGGGGACGCGGAGGGGAGCTTGGGTGGTGGTGGTGGGGGCAGCAGCAGCTCGGCCCCCGCCGCTGCGGGGGACGCTGATGTGACGATGACGGAGGCCGTGGAGGAGGAGGTGGAGGTGGAAGTGGAGGTTGCGGGTGATGCCGAGGCGAAGGCTGCGGTGGTGGCGGGGGATGCGGCGGGTGATCCGTTGTGTGGGACGGAGTCGGTTGGTATGGTTGTGGATGAGCCCGTTGACGCCGCCGAGGGAGGGGTAGGTGGGGGAGATGGTGGCGAGGAGGGGTTGGAAGCGGAGGCTAGGGTTTTGCAGGGTGAGGCTGCGACGGAGCCCGTTCCGGCAGGAGGAGATGTTGCCATTGCTTCTGAAGCGGCGGCGGAAGCGCATGCTTCTGCCACCCCTGAGCATGCCGAGGCTGGTAAGCGGACCGATGACAGTTTGATGTACTGTCTCTTACTCCTTTCGCGTCGCTGAATAATGGTTACTACATTTCAGAATCCAATGATCTCGAAGAAAACCATGTTGATAGAGGAAAAGATAATGGTGTGGCGGTGGCGCACTGCGACGACGAAATGCAGAATAATGTGGAGGGGAGCTCCGAGATCCAAGAAGATGATGGAGCTCCCACACTTGAGCAGCAGGATGATGAGTCTGAAATGCCCCTGCCTTCTAGTGTGTCGAATTTTGAATTATGCGCTAGATACAGCCTTCCTCCTCTTGATAAAGGAGAATTTCGAGTTTCTGACCTTGTCTGGGGTAAAGTAAAAAGCCACCCTTGGTGGCCTGGTGAGATTTTTGACCCTTCAGATGCATCTGAGTTGGCATTGAAGCACCAGAAGAAGGGCAGCCATTTGATAGCATATTTCGGTGACAATACTTTTGCATGGTGCGATGAATCCCAATTGAAGCCTTTTGTATCAAATTATTCACAAATGGAGAAACAGAGCAGTTCAGATGCCTTTGTTAGTTCAGTTAACTATGCCCTTGAAGAACTCTCAAGGCGGATATTGTCAGGGATGAGCTGTTCTTGTTTACCAGAAGAGCTATCTGACAATGGGATGTCCTATATGGTCGAGAATGCTGGGCTCAAGGATGGAGTTACTTGCTCTGCAGTTAACCGGTCTGAGATTTTGTCATGTTGCAGCCCAGAAAATCTTCTTAATTATGTCAAGTCTTTGGCTCTGTTCCCTGGTCAAGGTGGTGACTTGCTGGAATTAGTGATAGCTTGCTCTCAACTTACATCTTTTTATCGATCTAAGGGATGCCCTGAACTTGCATCATTCCAAACAGGCAGTGCATGGGTTGAGAATGGTGTGGACACTTCTTCCATCAAGGATGATGTGGTTGATGAAGTTGTCACTAATGAAGAGCCTCCTGCTAATGATAAGCCCAAAAGAGGCAGGGGGCGACCTCGTAAGCAGAAACCTGAGGATGGTCTAGAGCTGACACAGAAAAAGTCAACATCCAATCTTTCTACTGATAATGCCTATGATCATCCTGCGGAAAGGCAGATGGATATGGAGTTTGATGAATTTGACGGTTTACAGAGCAAGAAGAAAAGAAGCCTTGACTCGTTTGAAGATCCTGAGACCAAGGTGGCAGCTCCATCTTTTGGTAGTTCTTTCAAGATCGGGGAATGTATTCGGCGAGCTGCAAGCCAGCTGACAGGATCTTCATCTATTGTCAAGTCTCAGAATGAACAGGTGCCTCACAAGAACATCGCTGAAACAGAAAATGGAGATTTTGATGTCTCTAGTGATGATGCTATCAATGAGCTTAGTGTGGAGAAGCGTGCAAAAAGGAGACGGGTGCATAGGCACCACAGCGCAGACCCCAAGGAATTGTTATCACAGCTGTGCTCAGTGGCTGTGGAGCCAACGCACGGATATAGTTTCTCTGCAATGGTCATTAATTACTTCAGTGATTATAGGAACTATGTTGTTTCTACTACTACTGAAGCAAATATCGTTGAGAAAACTACTGCAAAAAAGGGGAGAAAGCGGAAGGTTATGCCTTCTCCTGAGGTGGAGACAACTGATCACATGCAGGATTCCTACTGGTCTGGCTTGAGTTTGCATAATCACCCAATTCATGATCTCAGAAGAGCGAGTACTAGCACAAGGCCAAGGCGCAGAAGGAGATCATTGCGGGAAACATATTTCCATGCACAACAAAATCTACAGCATGGACTATTGAGTCCTAAGAAACAGATACAAGTGATAGAAAGATCAATTATCCATGTTGATGAAAAGATGGTTGATGAGGTCAAGCCCACTGCACTTGTTTTGAGCTTTGGTAGGTCAAGTGCTCTTCCTTCTGAAACTGATCTGGTTAAGATGTTCGGTCGCTATGGTCCACTGAAAGAATCTGAGATTGAAGTTCATGCCAGCTCGAATACTGTTAAAGTCGTCTTCAAGAAACGTGCTGATGCTGAAAGGGCTTTCAGTTTTGCTGGCAAGTTTAGTACATTTGGTCCTTCGCTCCGCAGTTACCGTCTTGTGAATATGCCATTTTTTCTCAGCTCACAAACCAATAATACAGAGGCACACTCTGAGTACCATGGTCTGGAGATTCCAGGTAAACAATCCTTCTATAACTTTTTGTAAGTTAGTGTAAAAGTTGGTTAACATTTTAGAAAATATTTGCATGTTTAATATACCACATGGCATTTTCTTTTTTGCAGGTCCAAGTGAGTCCAAAGTTCCACTAGATGCTGCAGAAGCTGACCAAGTTGACAAAACAGATGAGAAAGTAGAAGATAAAGGTACTGCTGAAGTACTGGCTAGGGAGACAGGTGATAGTATAACTGCACCTGGAGCACTAGATGAGAAAACAGAAAAGGAAGCTACTGCTGAAGCACTAGCTGACAAGACGACAGAAGGTGAAATTACAGCTGAAGTACAGGTTGAGGAGACTACTACAACTGAGAAAATTGTAGAGGATAAAGAACTAGCTGAGGAGACGATAGAAGGTGAAATTACAGCTGAAGTACAGGTTGCGGAGACTACTTCAACTGAGAAAATTGTAGAGGATAAAGAACTAGCTGAGGAGACAACAGAAGGTGAAACTACAGCTGAAGTACACATTGAAGAAACTTCAACAACTGAGAGAACTGTAGAGGATAAAGAACTAGCTGAGGAGACAACAGAAGGTGAAGCTACAGCTGAAGTACACATTGAGGAAACTACAACAACTGAGAAAACTGTAGTGGATAAAGTGGTACCTGAGGAGACAACGAAAGGTGAAGCTACTGCTGAAGTACTCGAGGAATGTACAGCCATTGAGAAAATTGTAGAGGATAATACCATAGCTGAGGAGATTACAGAAGGTGAAACTGTAGCTGAAGTACATGTTGAGGTAGCTACAGCAATTGATAAAGCTGTAGAGGAAAACACACTAGCTGAGGAGACAGCTAAAGGTGAAACTACACCTGAAGTACACGTTGAGGAAACTACAACAGCAGCAGAGGAATCTGTGGGGGACAAAGCAGTAGATGAGACAACAAAAGGTGAAACTACAGCTGAAGTATATGCTGAAGAATCAACTGAGAAAACTGTAGAGGATACCACAGTTGAGGCAACAGATGAGAAAACTAAAACAGCCAATGATCCTGTAGAGGATGCCACCGTAGAAGAGCCAGATAAGAAAACCGCAGCCAATGATCCTGTAGAGGATGCCACAGTCGAAGAGCCAGATAAGAAAACCGCAGCCAATGATCCTGCAGAGGATGCCACAGTCGAAGAGCCAGATAAGAAAACTGCAGCCAATGATCATGTAGAGGATGCCACCCCTGAAGAGCCAGATAAGAACACCACAACCAATGATCATGTAGAGGATGTGACTGTTGAAGAGCCAGATAAGAAAACCGCAGCCAATGATCCTGTAGAGGAAGCCATCCCTGAAGAGTCAGATAAGAACACCACAACCAATGATCCAGTAGAGGATGTGACTATTGAAGAGCCAGATATGAAAACCGCAGCCAATGATCCTGTAGAGGAAGCCACCGTTGAAGAGCCAGCTGTGGAAGCTGGAACAATTGAAGAGAGTGCCACGGCTGAAGCACGAGATGAGAAAACTATGACAACCGAGGAAACCGCACAGGATCCCATGGTTGAAGATGAGAAAACCATGACAACCGAGGAAACTGTACAGGATCCCATGGTTGAAGATGAGAAAACCGTGACAACAGAGGAAACTGTACAGGATCCCATGGTTGTAGATGACAAAACCATAACAACCGAGAAAACTGTACAGGATCCCATGGTTGAAGAAGGTGGTACGAAAATCGCAGCTGCTGAGGAAACTGTAGAGCATGCTGCTGCTACTGCTGAGGCTTTGGCTGGACAAGCAGGTTCAACCGAGCAGACCGGGTAGCATAAGCTGGATTCTTGTAGGTTTTGGATGATATTGCGGCAGTCGGCTCAACTGATTCATCCAATCTGGATGTCGTGTGGAATCAACTCTAGCAACATAGCGATATTAGTTTCTAGTAACTACGGCGTATTTGCTGCCTTCTATATAAACCTTACATGTAGTTGTCTTGGGAGCAGCAGCAGTGTGTCACGAATAGAAGAGTTTCTTCAGAAACGGTGGTGCGGCAGCCAGTGGACCAGCTACTGGATTAGCATCCCGAATTAAGCCATGTTCTTTCCTACTACATTTTAAGGCCTTTGGGCCAATCTACTGGGGACTCATGATTCTTGTACCAATCTTCCATTTTGTAAACTGGCTGTGTTCTGTAGCTCATTTCTCCTTTATTCCATCATAGTAGCTCATATATTTTTCAGGCTGATTCTACATTTCTAGTTGCAACTTATCTAATCTTTATCATGAAATGTACATTTTTTTTCCTAGCTGCTTCCTGCTTGACTGCTTGTTTATCTGTGCTAGAAATGTTGATGTGGTAATAATGTCCATTTCTGCTCCCATGACAAACTACACGAATTTTAGATTGGATTGTTTACGGGGCTTAGAAAGTTTTCTATTTCAATGGCTGTATATATCCAATTAGATGTAGAGGCTAGGTTCATAAAAAAAAAAGCTTAGTAAGTTCTCTATTTTAATAGGCGTATATATCTAATTAGATGTAGAGGCTGGTTTCTCTTAAAAAAAAAGGTAATAATGTTTGTCTAACTTGCAACCAGTTGTACTTTGATGGTTCGTTTAGCCAATAAACGTTATTTTTCTGTAGCTTCTATTGAGTTGGGGCTGAATCCTAATTGGCATCCAGATTTTTCAGCCCTGTTTGGTATTTTATCCCATGTCCAGGCAAATTTTTCGTACGCAAAATCGTGCCCACCCAATTAGCGAACATAAGGTGCTCACAAAAGCTTGATCCGATTTTATCACGGCTAAATTTGATGAAATTAGCTCTTATTATTATTATTATTATTTTGGAAATGAAGTAGCCAAGTTTTAATAAAAGCAACCTTCGGCTAGCAACTTTGCGTAGGTAACATAAAACTGAGCATGTCCCCCAAAAGAACAAGTGATAGATAAAGCCCAACCTTGAGCATCATTCACATTTCACGGTAAATGTGATTCGCCAACTGCATCGCATTATTCTTTGGGAGCGAGAGAATGGGAATCGGAGTAATTGCTACCATTACAGAGAGCATCTATTTCTCAATAGTACAACACGCTAGTTCAGGAAGAAATACAACAGGAATATTTATGCCTCCCAATACAGATTATATATGGAACCGAATGACAGCCAAAGACCAATTGTTAAATTATCCTGAATATACATACAACAACAGAGCTAGACCACGACCCGAAACTATCCTCACGGGGAGTAATTTACATCTGCGAAGCAGCCTTGGCTCGACGCTTCCAAGCAGCATCAGTTCCTGGTTGACGAACATGGGACCTAGAGGTGGTAGCAAGTTACCTCCTTCACTGCTCACCATGAGGTGTAGGTATATATATTAGCTAACGACTGCAGCACCAAATAAAATCCACCTGCGCTATTTGCAAATGTGTCGGCACATGAACCATTCCCGTACAAGATATCAAATATTCGAAATAGCATATGGTTCTTTGACGGATTAGGTATACCTAGCAACAGTTGCATGAAAAGGTCCTATCTTCAGTTTGAGACATCCCCATTATGGTACTGGGCAAGGCAAAAGAAAGAAAAAAACATCAGCAAACGTATAGAGATCAGAAGAGATTATGCAAGTGGCAATATCTTATGCCAGAAATATTGAAAAGTGAACTCTTACACTCAAACAGTAACTTTGTGCATGTTTCAGTTTTTTTAATGGATTTTGCCCAGATCTAACCAAAAAAAAAAGGAAGGGAAACAAGCTCTGGCTGGATGCATTCTGCTGAAGAAAATGCACCTAGATTTATGGATTTATCATTCATTTACTGTTCATACACAAAATATCCAGTAATTCTTTGATCTCGGTTACTAGACAACGAATCAACCTAAAAGGGACAGTCCAACAACATACTCTCTCTGTACCAAAAACAACAACTCGCTTTGAATCTGCACAAACATTTGTCCAGATTCATTGCTAGGACTTGACTTTTTTTGGTACAGGGGAAGTAGAGGATGGAGGGGCCAATCATGTCTACTACTCCAGGAACTTCCAAACAGTAGAAGTCTCCTAACACTGAAGAAACAAAAGGACGGCACAATAAGGAGATTAAAAGTTATCTTCTCATGTGTCTCTTTAAAATGACCAATGGCAGTAGAATGGTAGCAGGATGGCACTACTAGATATTTACCAGAGAATCTCACGTTCATGCTATTATTAGAACAAATATAGGCATAATAAAGCTGATAAATCTAAACTAAACGTACTACATGGCCAGCAAAAATATCCTAAAACAAAGAGGAAAAAAATCAAACACAACTGTGAATCAACTAGCTAATGGAACTCCCTAAAGTCTAAACCACAATATTGTCTTGTATGCTCCCAAGACATGACAGTATATTCAGCAAAATACTTTGACAACGATCAACCATGTGTATATGCATACTGCCAGCAATTCCAAACAATTGAAGATAAATCACCTGAGGTTGCATATAACCCATTCCTTGATTGTATGCTGCTTGTTGGCCCATCTATAAAGAATAAAAATAGTGTAAGTTCACATCCTGTTGAACAGGAACAAGAAAACAAACAAGCAGACACTAACCCCTTGGGCACTTGAACTGCTTCCTCCATGAGAACCAAGTACATCCTTTTTCACAGAGCCATCACCAGCCTTTGCAGTTAATTTACTATCACCCTATGTTTTAATGATGATAAAAGAGCTGAGCAATACTCAACACATCTCAGATTTTGTGTAGGCATGATAGTACAATCATGAATCATAATAGAATTCTTGGTCTTAACCATAGTAAAAGAGTACTCTGCTTGCTGTATGGTGCAGAATCATGATTCATCTTGTCTTTTTACCTATTGATTTTCAAAGGCATGTAGCATGCAATTTTTTGGCCCATATAGAATTGATACAGGGAAACTTGATAAAAAAATTGTTTCACTCAAGACTATACGAAGCATCATAGTACATCCAATTGACAAGAAAAAGGTATATACACGATCTAAAACTGATGGAATTATTGGATCCCATGAAGAGAATTCTATATGCCTTCCAAATTTGGACATAGCTAGCTGCACAGATAAGCTCATGATGCAGACAGGAATGTATAGATCAATAATTCATTTTCAAGGCTGATTTTATTTATGAACTTTATATATCTTGAACACTTGCATCTTAGTGTCTATGAAATATGAATGCATCTTAGTGTCTATGAAATATGAACACAAAGAAAAGCATGGATTTGTAGGAGGCACTCATCATCAAGCAAAAAAAACAGTAGCCTATGGAACATGATAACAAAATAGTTAAATACAACGTACCTCCATCTGCAACCAGCACAGCCATTCACCAAACAAAAACAAACAAGAGAAGCCATATTAGATTGATAAAGGAGACTTAACAAACAAAAATGACAGGCATACACAAAGTATGAATGTTTCAACTCCAGGCTACACTAAAAAAAATGTTGTAGAGAATTTGGTCTTTTTTTTAAAGCTACACTATGATATGCCGTGTAAGTAGGAAGTTTTATCTTCAGGTAAGTAAACTTTTAGTGTAAAGGTGATCTTTTTATAGGATCTCTGGTTGATTCAAAACATTTTACTGTATTTGCATTGGATCTTATAAAATTTAAGATTGAAGGTAAACATGGTAAATGAATTAAATAGCATTTTAGTAGCTCAACGATTCATAAAAATTTGGACTTGGTACAAGGTTAGTAGGTTACTGCAAATGATCACTGGTGTGTTTTCAGGTCCAAGCAACAGCTTTCAATTAATTAATTAATGTACTAACACAATTATTGGCACTTCCATTTTCCAACCATTCTTTTCACTGTATAGAATTGGAATCATAAAGCAAGACTTGCTGACAAGAATCTTTCTTCCAAAGCAACAAGAGCTAAAGAAATTAGCTCATACCACAAACATTACAAGTTATCCACCCGTCCTCAAGTTGAACAAATTACTAGAGTATATTCCCTAATAATATTAAGGTTACCAAGCAAGTTATTAGTAATTCAGACACACCTCGAAAAAGCAAACTAGCGATGTCCCTACCTAACTCGCAAAGCAATAACTAAACCTTAAAATCAACAGAGAATCACCCCAATTCCAAACATCCACATCAGTACGCACCTCTCTGTACTTTTGCAGGTAGACCTTGAGGGGCTCGATGTAGTCCTCGAAGCCCAGCGTGGCCATCGCCCACAGCAAGTCGTCGCCGTTGATGGTCTTGCGCTTCTCCCTCTGGCATTTATCGCTCGCCCTGTAATGTTGCCCCAGCACAACAAAAAAAAAAAACCCAGTCACCGACGACAAGTCAAACACGAGCTCAAAAGCTCATAGCTCAAAACTCAAAAGAATACAGAGCAGAGCAGAGCAGCAGCAGAGGACTTTGAGGGATGAGGAGGACGAGGATGAGGGCTCACTCGCTGGTGATGAAGGAGATGAACTCGGAGACGCACTCCTGCACGGTCTCCTTGGCGTCCTTGGCGATCTTCCCGTTGGCCGGGATGGCCTTCTTCATGATGCGGCTGATGTTGGCGATAGGGAGGAACCTGTCCTGCTCCCTCACCCCTCCACCCCCAACCCCACCCCCACCTCCCCCTCCCCCCCTCGGGCTCCCGCTCTCGTGGCTCCCCCCTCCTCCTCCGGGGCTCCCCGGCCCATCCGCCATCCCACCTCCCCCCTCCTGCACCACCCCCACCCAAACCCTAGATCCATCAGTCCCCGCATCCCAAAACCCTAGAAATGGGATTCGAGCGAAGGAGAGAGAGGCGTAGGCGTACCTTATATAGAAGCGCGGGCGCGCGCGCGCGCGGAGAGGGCGCGACGTGGAGAGGAGAGAGGGGGGGGGGGGGTGGGCGCGAGGTGGTGAAGCGAGGAGGAGAGAGAGAGAGGGGGGGAGAGGAGAGAGAGAGAGAAGCGGGGGGAAGCGGAGCGGAGGTGAGGCGGAGGAGAGGCGAGGGGGGGAGATCGGACGCTGGAGAAGAGAAGGCGGCTGAGGCGGGCGCGATTGAAGGGGTCGGGGTATCAGGGCCGTTCGTGGAGGGGTATATATAGGGCGGACGCGGGCGCCGCCGCGTGGGGGGTACGGGTGCGGGTTTGGCTGACTGGGTTTGCCTGCCCGGTGCACGGTGGACCGGGTGTAGGGGTCTAGGGGAGGAGATTTCTTTTTTTTTTTTTGCTTTTTGGGTTTTTCTTTTGCCTTTTTGTAACCTTTTGTTTGAGGTTTTTTTTAGAAAAAAAAAAGTTTTGGATTGAGGTGAGTTTTTCGTTTGGTGAGAGTGCACACAACGTGGGGGTTTTACAGTTTTACATCAAATAGAATGTGAGATTTGCCAGTAAAAAAACATTTATGATTTGCTTTTTTTTTTTCCGCTTCCTCTGATACACGAGGCATTTGATTTTATGCTGTTCTTAATATACGAGTGAACATTTGTTATATATCACCATTCATCAGTGGATGGTAATTAGTCGGGAATATTTGAAGCTAAAGCTGCTATACGTGACGCTGACCGATGGAGTATTTTATTAAAGGTTTTACATTGGCGGTTGTAAAGCCGTGTCATCGTAACAACAATTAAATAGCTACTTCAAGCGTTAAATTTTGTTTTAAAATATAGTTACTTCATCACTTGTTATATTATCTCAACCAATTACAACCATATCTCGTATAGATTTTTCACATAATTTCTCATCTAAGCTAATCACAATTATCACTCGTTTAGTTTCATTTCGTTTCTTAGTTTCTGTTAAAAGTTCTACAAGTACTTATATTTTTAAACAAAGTGAGTAAGTTAAGTAATACCTATTGAATACATACATGGATATACTTGTAAATCGATCGGTAGTGATGACAAGTCCAGAACTAAGATATGCGCATCTAAGCCATATAATTATATTATAGGTCAGCTTTTATTAAAACGACTAGAAGACTGTGATAATCCTATGAAAATATCAATACTCAACGATAGGACGACAAGATATTTACAAAAGGCAGACATGACTAACGTGTTTTTCTGATGGAACAAACAGATGGTATCTAAACAGACAGCTTTATGTCAAGATGTTCCATGCAAACAACATTATCTTTTTGACAGAATTACAATTAAGGCCGTGTTTAGGCCCTTATATAGTTTCCAACTTTTTCAACAGACTTTTAACTTTTTCATCACATCAAAACTTTCAACTTTTTTCTTTAAACTTTTAATTTTAGACCCTTTCACTTTGCTTCCCGTATGTATAAAGTCAACTGCAGATCGCAAGATGTTGCAGCTAAAAAACAACCTTATCATCCTCATCCTCGGACACAATTACAATTAAATAAGATCGGCAAGATCAAGCTGTCTGACACTGAATTTTCTTTTAGGTTTTAGGCTCATGGACAAAGAACAACATGAGGGGAGTACTATACTTAACCGGCATATATTCGACAGATGCGCATGATTGCCTTCCGCTATTTAACCGGGACAGACAGACATAGGACTCCCGTCGCATCTGGAAGCGAACCGTGTCGCCATTTTCTAGCGACTTCGGCCGTCCAGCGAAGCAAAACTTTTGGCGTCAACGCGAAGCTTTGCGGAAACACACAATGACACAAACACAACAGCAGCTCAAAAGTGAATGCAGACACAACCTCATGCTGAAGCCAACATGACCACGAACACGTACATGCGAAATGTGTCCCCACAAAGGCAAGGCATGACCTTATCGAAAACTTTAACCCTGCCTATATCAAAATTTTCGTTTCCAACAATTTTTTGATTGGGTAAAGAACCAACCCAAGCATAGAGCGACCTGTTGTTGAAAAAGAAATTTACATCATAAGAACTGATCCGTCGTGAAATCTCTGCACCACAAGCAGACAGTCCTGAAACTGAGAGCTGGTAACAAATGCTTCCAAACGTATTAGGCAATACAAGCTCCAATAGGCGAACAGAACGATGGATAGTAATAGTATTGAAGATTTTCACCAGCCACGTATATTTACAACAAAAGAGAAGGTTTGCATCAACAGCAGCGAGCTAAGCTGAGAGTCGCCATGTTCGCGACTACTTGAGCACACCTACAGGCAACTACCACTATGTACAGAGAAGGAAGGGCATGCGCCACCTCAGTTTTTTCCCTTTCCTAACATCAGCTCCACCCGAACCATGTCATGGTAAGTTAAGCAGTGAACCACCCACATTTACACCATGTTTTCCTACGTGATACTTACAAAACACACAAATTTCTACTGCGTGTGATGGCATGCGCAGCTAGATGCTATCAGTTTCAAGTCAAGATAAGTGGAAGGACCCCTGACCTTCCGTAATCGCATAGAGTAGTTTCTCCCTCATCTTGTCCTGCAGATTGAGTATTAACAATTTGGTGTCAATGCAAATAGTACTGGAAATCAAGAACCAATCACGGAATAATATCTTTAACTACTTTAAAATCTCAGTCGTTCAACTCCCTCCCCTTCAAAAAAAAACGGCTCTAGAAAAGCCCATGAAAGAAAGGCATAAACAAAACTGAATTACTTTTTTATCTTCGGATATGTTGCACGCACAGGCATGTAACTAGTCTCCAAAATATGCAAGTGTGGTTTTGAGATTTTGACTTAAACCTAGGCAAAACCGTCAATTCGTTCTAGTTATAATTTAGTAGATGATGTCTCATACGGTTACATAAATGAGGGATTGATTTAATTTATGAAAATTCCAGAATATACCAGTGGACTGTTAAAAAGCTAATCAGAACAGTAGTATGTTACAGACCTTGGAAGAATAGGGGGGTAACTTTAGATAATTAGCACAAGTCATCACACTCGGAAGGTCATCATCAGCCTCGTTGCTGTTATGCTGCTGTTTATATTACAAAATATTAGGGAAGATAGTAAGAAAAAACAAATCCTAAAAGAAGTATATAATGAAAACAGACCTTTCGGACAACCGTCAACTTTGGATTTAGCGCAGCTAACCCACCCGGTGGGAGTCGAGGTGAACCTGTAATAAATTGCAAGAAAGCTCTGCGTTGATGGCCTTCAAACTCCTGTATAACCTCCAACAACTGCAATGTATTTGGCATGTAAAGAAAAGAGCCTTTACTACCATTTCAGAATAAAATATTTAACTATCTAAATATATGAATACTGAAGAACTTACATTAATGACAGGAGGGCTGCTGGAAGTGTAGCCATGATCAAACTTTATATGATCCACAAGTTTCGCAAACTGTTCACAAACAAGGATCAGCAAGGGCGGTAGAACGAACACAGAAGTAACAACAAACTACACAAAAGAAAGGCGCTTACATCCCACGTATCTTGTTCACCGCAGAGTAATCGCTCCAGCTCATCCTCTGAGAAGACCTGGAGCATGCTTAATGGAAATACCTGCATTTCCCAATGTCAGTTTCACAATAAAATGGATTCCTAAAGGACAAATGCCAACAACACAGCTTTCCTCCTAATTATAAATGGAGACGGAGGGAACGGCACCTAAACCCTCAACATATCTGAATCTGATCAAATGAATTGAATGGCAGTGAAAAATTCTAAGATAGTGATTCGCCCTACCTACCCTGCCCATTTCCATATCTAGCATATCATAGTGAAAATGAAAACCACCATGAAACATACCTCATTGAATCCTGACTTAAAAGCTTCCAGCTGTCTTGCAATTCCACTTCTAATTGTTGCATCAACAACAAAAGAAACATACTGTTCTAAATTGTCAGCACTTACCTGAAAGCAACATGAACAATTAAGTAAGAGTCTAATCAGCTAAGAAACTGAAAGCATTGAAGTGTATGCTCATATGCGCTTACATTATCCAAGCTATTTTCTAAAGAAAGAACATATTCTGGATATCCTGGAAGAGCGAACTCAATAGCAAGATCCTCAATCCTGCAACCTCGATAAGACAATGTACTCTTGCAGTCCCCACTTGAACTTGATTCTAAATATTTTCTCCGAGCAGAAAGTGCTTTAAACTCCATAAGGGTCATTGCTAGTTCAGGATCAAATGAGTGAATGTCATATATATTAAGTTCCTAAGAAAGAAAAAGGTTATTTAGAGACTTGCAAAGTATGAAAGCATAGCAAACTTCATCCAGGGATTCAGTCCAAAATACCTGTCCTAGTATAAGCCTGTAAAATGCTTTAGAAAATGGAATGTCGAGAATTCTGTTGTCTTTAATTGCCTTTGCAACGACCTGACCAAGGAGGTGGAACTGTTTATTCACTTCTGAGAAGGAAGAACAATCGACATGGGTGGACCATGGTTTAGGAAAAAGTCCATTAGGGACAACCACAAATACAGAACCACCATGAACATTATCCGGGCCAGCTTCACCGGAGAGCTCCTCTCTCCACATGCCTAAACCAGACTTCTGAAACTCATGACTTATCAATGTATAGAATTCCATCGTAGGACCCAAACCTGTGCCTACTTCCTCTTCATATTCTACTTCAAGCAGTGCATTACTACGAGCATGTGATTGCATCACTTTAGCAGCAGAAACCAGTATATTGTCGCGATCAACTTTGAACTTTTTCCGTGAGAAGGAAGGCACCCTTTCTGTCATTACACCACTGCCACTTGTATCCATCATATTCCCATGTTGTGGGGTCAAAGAACCAAATGCTGTCAGCTGGAAATACTTCCATCTTGCCTCAAAAGAAAACAAGAAGGGACATGCAGACATCAGTTCAGTGCACCACAAAGGCAGGCAACGAGACCTTAAAACCAAGGGATCATGCATCTGTTGCTCTAGTTTATCTGTCAATTTAGCACTGACAAACTCCTGCTGTGGAACTACAGAAACATCAACTTTCAGATCATCAAGGTTAGTTATGCTTCCATGTACAAAAGCACGGTTTCTCTCATCAGAGACGAGGTGAAAAGAGTATCGGTTCAACCCCTCTAGAACTTTTAGCATAAACAATATGTCATATGATGGACTTGATCTGTCAAGTTTGCAAGGAAGCTTGCCAAGCAACAGGCTAGTGAAGAAAGGAAGCGTCTGACAAATATATCCAGCTTTATCGGGATGTGCTGGTGTTGTTGCACAAGATGAATACTTAAGAGGATCATCAATTTCTGGGTTTGTAGCCGTTCTATATGTTACATCATGCACAATGCGCCAAAACTGGTTGTCCAAAATTATGTCAGAACCTGCATTAATCTGATCCTGCAGGATTGATTGATACAGAGTAACAGATCGGTCAAGCTCTTTCCCTTTCAAGCTAAATAACAATTTTGGTTGCGCAGCATGATCACTTGTGTTTGTCGCTTGTTGGCCTGCACCTGCACCTGCACATGCATTGCAGTATTGAAGTTTCCAGAATAAGAGGAAGTATGCAAACAAGAGTTTAAACATAAGTGTTTCATAATCGCCAGACTACGCTTACTGTACTACTCCTGTACTTACCAGAAGACGAAGGCCCTTTATTTGAGCCCAGTTCTACAGATGGACTTTGATTTCCACTTATAACACCCTGAAAAAGAAAACCATTTTAGTCTTAGAAGACATGGCCATCAAAGTAATCTTTACAACGCTGTCTTTTGTCAGATATAGCATAGCAACTGCTCTTTTTGGTACAGAACATGTTGCTCTGGAATACAGCAACTAAATTAATTTGACCAAAAGATGTTTCTGAAATATTTTTTTTTTGGATATATGAAAACATAACAGGTAATTTTAGTACAAAAAACTTTTACAACATTACACTCTTTTAACGTCTTTATTAGAAATTTAGGACATCAAATTTAGTAGTCAAAGTGAACTATTGCTGATGATAAAAAAGGCAAATTGAAGCTTCTTTTACTTAAAGGTACTAATATGGCTTGCTTACAGGCAGCATGATATATCACTCATTATATACTATCTGTTCATATTTTTCAAAGATGTTACATAATAGACAGAATAGTACCTCTGGTGGAGGGGATGATTCGGGTGAGGAATATCTTTCCTGGAGGTCATCTTCAGGATATTTGTTTTCAGAAGCAGTACCATTGGCCGATGATTCAGGCTTCTGATTGCTTGTGCCTGTACAAATTTTGGGCCACAAGAACTCTTCAATAGTGTGCAACAAGGAAGAGATTTCCAAATTAACAACGTTATCATAGCTCGACAAGTTGGTTTGATCTTCATCCTTCTTAAATCGAACTCGGATACATGGAGTAATCGTTGAGTGCCTAGTAGGGATATCTGAAATATTGTTCCTCGGCTTGAAATTATGGCTCATTATCACTGGGAAGTTGTCAAGAGAAGTAAGAGCATTCTGCAGTTTCCTTACTAACAGTGTCAAGAGCATATCACCCCAGCCCTGCTCCATTCTTGAAAAAGATATCTGAGCAAATGACTGAATCCTTTTTAGCACGGCAAGAAAATGTTCAGTATTGTAATCATTTGGGATTCTCTCCAATTGGAGGTACTTGCCATTGGAGAGATAGTTAGACAAGGATTTGATCAATCCACTCTCAAGAAATTCAAAGGTAGTCATTGTTTCTCCCCCATGAAGCTCCATCATCACCTCACTTAAAATGTTAGTCAAGTGCTCTTCATTTTGTAGATTGTCTCGGTTTAATGACTTATCAGCAGAATCATTCAGAACTGCGCAGCAAGTTTTGAGCTTTTGCAAAATCTCTGTCAAACCCATCTCAGAGTTCACTGCTTCGGTAGTGAAATAGGTTGTCTTCACATGCCTTGCGAAAGTAAAAAGGTTGCCCTTTCCAATCATGCAAGTCCTTGTTTCAGCAGCATCAGATCTGGGATAATCAAATGCATAGCAGAAACATGTAGGCTTATTTCTTATGATAGGCTGATTCTCTGATTGTTGTGTTTCATCTGAGAGATTAGTAGACTTTGTGCAATCTTCTTGCATAAGAAGAGCCTCAACTGCATAGACAACACCTTCCTTGATAAAGGATCCAAGGTAAGCATCAGGAAGCTTTTGCATGAGAATTTCGATAAGCTTTAGTGATGAGAATAGCACATGATGATCCTTCCGAGACAATAAACCAGCCAAGAAACTGCCACAGAGATCACAAAAAATAAATCTATCCGTCTAAAATCAGCAATTTTAGCACAACAAAAATGCAATTGATCTTGCTTATGGCTATCATGTAAAAAATGGAATCTTGCCTTGGTATGTTTGCATCCTTGAGCAACTCTTGAAGCATTTCAGGTTTACTGAAATAACAGATGTTTTTTACAATTGAAGCACATCCATAGCAAATGTATGAATTTGCACCAGAGTTGACTGCCTGCACGAAACAACATACTCATTTCCATATTTCAGATAACAATCATTATTATGACTTGTTGTGATAGCTGTCAACGGACCTTGATCAAGACAGGAAGAATCTCCATAGAGAACTGACACAAAAACCTTGGTTCATCTACAATTATTTTTTCTTTTGCAAGTACCATCTGGGTATCTTCAACATCTCTTGCTGCAGAAGGAATAAGTTGGTTTGCTAATTTCAAAGCTTCATTGACCTGAGATCAGCACAATTAAGTTTATCTCAAATCATGTACATTTTACGAATGGCCCTCGTATATAATCAAATGAAGTAGATTAGGGTGGTGCATACATGGAGTGACTTGTTATGCACACCAATGCAACTTATTAGATTCAAGTTCTAATGTAACAAGGTAAATTAGAGTGGTGCATACATGACAAGTGACTTGTTATGCACATTAGTGTGTAGCAGGGACAAACATGTGTCAGAGGTCAGATATCAGCAACCTAAGGTAGAATGGCGCTAAGCACAAAGTGATAAAGTGCACTAATTGGGTGATGAATAGGGCACATCAGAGCTTATAAGGAATTAAAAGGGTATAATCAACCAAATATAATATATACTAATTAAGTCTACAGATAAGGGTATAATCAACTGATAATAAAAAAATGCACTAAATTGCAACCAAACTCGATTGATATCCTACTGCTGCTGCCACCTTCTAGTCTTAAATGTCTGGAAGTAAGAAAACCAACCTGGTTGCTTTGGTTTTCCAAAGGCAGGTAAGGCATGCCATGTGAGAGATCTGAAGTAACCAAAATTCTGCTTATGGTGTTACCAACATTCAGCTCAAAGAGAGACTTCACAGCCACAAGTGAATTGCAGGCTAGCTTAGCGAGAAGCCCAATCAAGTTCTGCAATCAAAACAAACAACAATCAATTTCCTCAACACATTCGGGTACATGCATAGAAGTTTAACTGCAAGCATACACTGCATGTTGATGGGCCAAGAGAAGTTAGTCCGCCAGTATTGATCAGAGGCAGGACTTTCTCTATCACACCCTGGTGACAGAACATGTCGAGAAGCTCCACTGAACTACTAAATGAATCCACAATGTTTATCAAGCAACTTGCAACCTTCTCCACTACCTGCAATGTTACATCACTTTAAACATAAGCACAGGTTGCATATACATGCCCCTAAACAAGCTCAGTTTGAAGAATGAACAACGGTACCATCTTGTCCTCAGACTGCAGTAGATTACACAACGCTGGCACAGAATCCATCACAAATTGGGAGCAATCTTTGGGGACCTTCTTACAGGCATTCGCAGCAGCTGAGACCGCAACCCTCTGAACAATACAAGTAGGAATCCAATTGGTGGATGTAGTAATTCGTCAGCAAAATATGGAAATCGCTTGCGATGCTAACCTGGATACTTGCAGAGAAGAAGTCAATGTACGTGAGCACAGCAGTGATCATGCCAGCCTGCAAGCACGGCGTCGGCTGCCTCCGCGATATCTTCTCGAATGCTTGCAAGCACTGCGCGTGACAGGATCGCATACAACACGTCAGGCCAATGTGATCGTTCGATCGGGTCGTCAGAGCCGCTCGGTTACCTGCTCAGCGACATCGAGGTACTCGATGGCGAGGAGACGGGAGCAGAGCAGAGGGAGCAGGCCGTGGCGGACGACGGCGTCGGCGGCGCGCGGCATCGCGTCGCAGAGGTACGTGATGGCGCGCACGGAGAGCAGCATCACGTCGGGGCTCGCCGCCGCCGCCGCCGCGCCATCGGCGCCGCCCCCGACCAGCCGCACCAGCGCCCGCGCCGCGGCGTCCGTCGGGAAGTATCCCCCGACGTCCTCCCCGCAGAAGGAGAGCGCCTCGCAGAGCTCCGTCAGCGCCGCCACCACCGCCCCCTCCTCCGCGCCGTCCGCCGCCACCGCCGCCACCATCCGCTGGAACCTCCCTCCCCCGCCGCACCTCCTCGGGCTCCCTCCCCCATCCGACTCGCACGACGACCCCCCGTCCCCATCCCCATCCCCATCCCCATCATCGTCACCATCCCCTTCCCCTTCCCCATCCCCATCCCCATCCGCTTCCCCATCCCCTGCGTGTCCAGACGACGACGTGTCCATATCCGAGCAGGCGCGCTCCGCCGCCGCCGCCGCCTCCCCCTCCGCCGCCACCGCCGCCGAGGTCGACGGCTCGGCAGTGCAGGGGCGCTTATCGGCGGGGTGCTCCGCGTCCGCCTCGCCGGGAGCGCCAGGGTCGGAGTCGGGCCGCTTCCGGCAGCGATCCATCCTCCCCCACCCCGCCCCGCCCGCCGCTACTCCTCCCCCTCCCCCTCGTCGCCCTCGTCGTCGCCGTGGACGAAGCCGCAAACCACCACTCGCCCTTGGCCACTCTTGATCGATCGATCGATCGATCGGTCACCGATCGGAGAGAGTGGAATTCGGGGGGCAGCGGATATATACACGGAGGCGTGCGTGGGTGGGTTTAGTTCTAGCGGTCTAGCCAACCCCTCCTCCTCCGCGATCGGTTTTGAAAATTGCGGGGATTTCAACCGATTTGGGCCGATTTTGGTGGAAATTTCCCCGTGTTTCGATTCGATTCTACGGGTTCGGCTCCACCGCCATACTGTGTGTTGTGTTGTGGTGTGGTTTCGCTCGCAGCGTGTGGGTGGGTGGTTGGGTTGTTTCGGCTTTTTGGGGCGGCGCGCGTCGACGTGTTGCGCTCGTGTTTGCTTTGCCCCGGGTCTGGGTGTGGTGTGGTTTGTGGCGGATTGGTACGCTTGGGCTGTGGGTGATCATGCTGATTAGGAGGGTGATTGGCCTAGGTTGTGTTTGTTTTGTTCTTTACTTCCAACAAAAAGGTGACATGCTGACTATGATAGTAGGATCTCACAAGGCATCTATTTGGTTAGTTGTGTAGGTTTTGTGAAAAGGGAGACGGCGACAATTAATCTTTTGTCAATGAAAGGAATAATTGGGCTTTTTTGCTAAGGAAGTAATCCTTTGTTAGGGAAGGATTGAACTTCATTATTAAGGAAGAAATCCTTTGTTAAAAGTGCAGATACATATGCATTTGCCATAAAAAAACATTCATCGGGAACGGGGCACATACGGTTATTTGGAATTTTGCAATAAATTTAACGTTTACGGATATTTATCTTTATCTTTATCTACTTAAAATATTGATAATACTTCTTTTCTTTGGTCCGTGTCCGTCGTCTTTTGTTCTCTAACGATCTGGTTTAGTTTCCTATTTAGCTTTGTTCATTGTTTGACTTTGCGAAAAGTTTTTCCTCTTTCCTTGAGGCGATTTACTCCTTCTGCGCATGCCTACTCCTCCATATTCAATTGCTACAATTCTTGGGTTTTTGGTCCTTTTTTATCTGTCATCCCCCACGTGATCAACATAACCTAGTGTGCCTCATCTTCTCCATCCTCCTTCCTCTATACCCCTCCTTGTCCACCCCTTCTCCCCACATGTACGGATAATCAAAGTATACACGATTATTTAAAAAATATGTGGTCAGTTTGACGTTCACAAAATGTTGTCTTTATCATTATATAGTTTAAATCTAATAACATTTATGCCCTTTTGATTTGTATCTGTTATCTTTTGTTATCCATTAGTTAAGTTTTGTTTCCTATCTGACTTTATTCATCGTTGTTGTTCCTTAAAACGATTTCATCCTTCCTTGCATGCCTGCTCTTTAGTATCCAATTATTTTACCTCTTAGTTATCACATTTTTTTCGTTCATCATACTCGAGCATAGTCAACGGCAACCTCACATGCCCGGATGCCCCATCTTCTCCACCCTCCCCTCCCCGAACTCCTCCATGTTCGCTCCCTTTTCTTCCTCTCCCGTATCAGGCGAGGAGTAACAATGTTGTACATGTTGTACTTGTTAGCACATCTTCTACAGCCGGGACATGGGCTATTTTAGTCGGGCAAATCGTTCGAACTTAGAACCCGTACTTTATAAGTGCCATCGACAGCATATTAAAAGAAGTACGAATGATTAAAATGTTGATGACGCTCTCTCTTGTGGCCCGATCTTCTGGTGATGGGATAACTCTCGCTTTGATCGAGTGCGACGTTTGCGACGTGGCTATCAACCAGAATAAGTCCAGGACGTCGTGCAATCGCTACACCACAAACGATGTCGTACCAACCGTGACACGCGGATGATGATCCTTGCAATGCAAATGAGAGAACACTACAAGAACAAGATAATATGCAATCTAAATATTGTGAATAGGTGAATAAACACAAAGGAATAGTTGGGATTGAAGTGGTATATCTAATCGACCCGGCAAATCAACACACCAACTATTAGGGGCTCTAAATCTATAGTCGCTGACTAATCGAGCGAGGACTAAGGACAAGATGAATGGCACTTGGCAAAATTCAACTAAACAAAACACAATTATTATAGAAGGTGTACATAGACATTTATAGGGGAAAATAGATCTAGAATTAAGTGCTAATTCATGGAGGTGGAGGGAGACACTTCCGAGATGGGACTAGTCTATTACAAGGCCCAAGGCCCAAGTTCGGTTTCAGTAACAACACTGTCTTGTTTTAACGATTCCTTTTGACTCGAAATGAATTTGGATATAAGACTGGATGCGTTTGAAAGGTAACGAGACAAGCTTTCCATCAAGTCCAAGATCACCGAAATTGGAGTTGGCATGAAGGTGCTAGGTCCGTTTGAAGTCAGTACTGTATCCGGAGGCCGAACTGGATTTCGAAACTTATTAGATTTTAATATATTGTAAATCCTCCATTCATCCGATGTATTTTTTGGCAATGTTTTATTTTTCTCATGCTTGGTGTATGCATATACTTGATGGTCACATCAAATATAATTTTAAACAATCCATCAATCATTTTCTTTACAATCACTACAGTTAGATAGCATAGGGACATGGACTAGTTTAAAAAAAAGAGAAAAAACATTTTGAGCCAAGTCCATGCACCTCTATTGGTTTTGGAGCACGTGAGAAAGCTGATTATTTTTTTCTCTCTGTGTTAGCATAGATTGTGTTCGAGTGGAGAAAAACAAAAGAGATAAGTAAAATGAGACGAGACATTAATTATTTTAAACTTAGAAATAAATTAATATATTTTTCTATAACTTTTATAGAAAGACATGTCGTTTATTAGTTTGGAAATTATGTGCGGGCAAAACGAGAGAAAATTCATCTCTTTCTTGCTCCGTAGAACGCAGTCTCAGGTAGAAGGAATAAATGCAACCTCACCTAGAATTAATCTTACTAGCGCGAAATATGGGTTTTAAAAAAATCATTAAGATTTACGAAATATTGATGACCTGCTGTGAATTGTGAATTTGTGATTGGGCTCGAACGCGGGCCGGAGAGGGGAGAGCTCCTCGCCGCTGACATATGGGCCATAGTAAAAAGTGGGACCCACATGTCAGGTCTGCTTCCGCCCGCTGAGCTTCACGCCGTCCTCGCTCGCCGCGCTAAAAATTTCGCTCCGCCAGCCCCCCAACTCTCCTCTCCCGCCGCCGCCGCCGCGCAACTCGCCGGAGAAAGAAGGGAGCGCCCCATGCCTCAGGGGAACATGTACGACGATAGTCCTCGCAAGGGCAAACCCGGCGGCCTCTCCATGGACGCCGCCACCGCCGCGGGGCTCGCGGCGGTCTGGCCGGAGTACTTCCCGGAGGAGAGCGAGTTCGCCGCGGACGGCCGCAGCGCGCGCCTCGCCGCCGACCTGGTCTACCTCTTCTCCTCCCCCGACGCGAGCGACCTCCTCTCACGAGTAAGCGGTGGCTCCCCTCCCCCACTTCATTCCTCTGCGGCGTTGCCCTTCGAGCTATCCTCACGGCGGTGCCCATGCTAGGGTTCCGCGCTCGTGGTATGGTCCGATTGTTGAGATCGGTTCATGCGTGATCGGTGTTACAACTTAGAACATATCGGTGGTGGCATTTCTCGATAATTTCTACGATTTTAGCGGATGGACGCTCCAATCGTTAATTGAAATGTTCTGGAAATCGCAACTGAAGTGAGTACTGTGAGCAATTCATAAATGTTTTTCTAAGGAATCTTCGTAAGTGTTTACTTTGTCTTAAACAAGAGCCAGTGTTTAAGCTTGTAAAGGTTCCTGTTATAGTGTTATTAATATTACCTATTTACTTTAGCTCGTTCAGGGAGCTTGCAACTCGATGTTAATGGCCGTTTAGTTTCTACTCTCTTAATGCCTTAATTGGGAATGCATGAATTTCATATGAATTAGGAAACAATTCAATCATTGCAAGAATCTTAAAATGCGAATTTGTAATTTACTCTCTTTGGTTAATGTGGTTACTAGTAGTTACCACTTACAACTTCATGGCTTCATGCACAGGTCGAAGATGATGGTGATATCCTCTCCCTTCCAGTTGATTTCCAGCAGCTATCGAATTTGACCTGGATTACTGAAGCTCTCCAGGAAAATCCAAAAGAAGCCTTGCTTTCCATGGGAGCTGCAGTTCATCTGGTTGATGTTTCTATTCATGTTTTCCTAGAATTAATGAGCCTGTTACTTTTGTAGTGCTTTCATGTTTGATCCACTATACCTGATATGTCAGTTCTTGATATTTTCTTCAGATTGTGTGTGCTAGCAGGGACTTGCAGTTGGGCGACATCAACAAAATCAATATCAGGCTTTACAACCACACCAAGACTATTGCCTTGAAGAATTTAAAAGCGGCGTATATTAGTAAATATCATTCTGCCTTTTATCATCGCGTGCTAAAGTTTGTGCACATATAAATCAAAGTACTAATTTGTAGATTCACTTGGCAGAGAAACTTGTGACAGTGCGTGGAACAGTCTTAAAAGTAAGTACGGTGAAGCCTCTAGTGCTGCAGCTGAATTTCCAATGCATGAAATGCGCTACAAAATTCCCTCGTGTGTTCTGTGACGGGAAGTTTTCACCTCCAGTATCGTGCAGTATTCAGGGATGCAAGAGCAGAACATTCATACCAATGAGATCTACTGCAAAGTTGATGGATTTTCAGAAAATAAGGCAAGTGATAAATAAACTACTACATTATCCTTTATTTATGGCACTAAAGCTTTTCTCATATTGTTTCCAAATCAGGATACAAGAGCTTGCTAGTGGTGAAAGCCATGAAGAAGGCAGAGTGCCACGAACTATAGAGTGTGAGCTTACAGAGGATCTTGTAGATTGTTGCATCCCTGGAGAGACTGTAACAGTTACTGGAATTGTCAAAGTACTGAACAACTACATGGATGTTGGAGGAGGTACAATTTTTGAGAAATTAATATTTCTTTGCATTACTTCTTTTTCTAAACCTTGTGGATTTACTGGCTCACACACAGGCTTCAAATTTTGCGTTTTCATTGGCAAAAAATGTTTATCTATAAATGCCTCAGATTTGTTCACAATACCTATAGAGGCACATATGCTATCAGCATCTTGTTTTATTTGATCATTAATCTGACTGGATGTTAATGTTCTGATTAGAGAGCCTTGGCCATCTACCATGTGACATTACGATTTTTTTTTCTAGATGGAGCAGTTGAAAACAAAATAGCATTTGAGCAAAGCAAGAAAATAGCTTTCTATTTTTTTGTTTCTTCCAGACCATATATCCTAAATCTGATATATAGAAATCAGAATCACCAGATCAACTCATGGACCACTGAGCATAAACAGTTCATTAGAAGCATTATTATAGTCCATGTTAACTATAGGGAAACCTATCTAATGCTGTATTTGGCAGCATGAGGGTATCTATTTTACCTCTCCCCCACTTTACATTCTTAGAACTTGCAAGATCATTTGGTCTTTGTTAGATATATGCATGCTTTCTATGAGCTCCTTGAATTTAAGAATCAAGAAATTATTTATAGGATAATGGAGAACAAATTAGTTATGATGGACAGCCTTACTATTGTTTGACCCTTACCCGCTGATGCCATATATGCAGATAAACTCTTATTTGATCTGAGCTTCCCCCCTCTAATTTCTTAATTTTACACAATATTTCATTTGTATCTTCAGGGAAATCCAAAAGCAGGAACCAAGGTTTATACTACCTGTACCTGGAAGCAATTTCAGTAAGAAACTCAAAGGTCCATGCTGCTTCAGGAAATTCAGATGCTGCTAGTGGATCTTTCGGTTTTCAAGCTTTTACTGAAAAGGATCTTGAATTCATCTCCAAATTTAAGGAAGAACACGGTGCTGATGTTTTTCGTCAAATTCTTCACTCCTTTTGCCCCTCTATCTATGGACATGAACTTGTAAAAGGTATTGGTATTATCCTTCTTCCATCTACTATTTAATGTGGTTAAAGATTTAAATTTAATTCACTCTGAGCTGACCCAATAACGGAATGAAATATTTTGGTGAAACCTACCGCTCCCCTTAATTTCTGTTTACACGAAATGAGATAACAATTCCTTTTTTTCTTTTTATTCAATTAGTTCTGGACCGCTGCAGCATTTTCTGCCCAAATGATCTTCTATAGGAAGTCTCTTGTGCTGCATGAAAAAAATGAGAATGTATCTCCCAAGCTCCTAAACTGTGATTTTTTGCAAAAAACTTTCTATATATAAATTGCTTAGAATACTTTTCAAAAACAACTTTTGCACTTTGTAATAATTAATTCATTCGTTTGTACCCTTGAATATTATCATAAAATCAGATAATCTATCATCTATTCATCTATTCAGAACAATCAAACTGGGGGTGGTGAAATTGACTAAGCTACTGGTAGTTCCCGTTCTCTGAGATATGTGTGTTCTCCTTTTCAACTAGAGCATACAGCACCCATTCTACTACACTACTGTTTACAAACATGCCAGCCCTTCTTGGTCCTTTTCCTTCTTTGCATTTTATTGCTAGATACAACTAAATGGATATTTCCAATTTTTCAGCTGGTATCACCCTTGCGCTTTTCGGTGGTGTGCAGAAGCACTCCATTGATCAAAACAAGGTCCCAGTGAGAGGAGACATTCATGCTGTTGTTGTTGGTAATCCTTCACTTATAGAGGGTCTAAGCTTCTTGGTAAGAATTTTCTTAGCATTTCTCACAGTGCAATTAAAACTCTTGCTCAATGCAATTCTAGGTGATCCTGGACTAGGCAAGAGTCAACTGCTACAGGCTGCAGCAGCTGTTTCTCCACGGGGTATATATGTTTGTGGGAATACAACAACAAATGCTGGTCTAACTGTTGCTGTGGTTAAAGATTCTATGTCAAATGATTATGCATTTGAGGCTGGTAAGCATATGAGATTGTCCTTTGTCCCTTCCCTAGACTGTTGTTTAAGTTCTGTTACCTAACTGGCTGTCTGTCCTGGTGGGTTTTTGTCTTAAAACCTGTGAGTGGAACAAAATAAGTACTCCCATTGTTCCAAAATATAAGGATTTCTAGAACTCAAAACATTGTACTCCCTCCGTCCCATAATATAAGGGATGGTATGTCCAGATTCATCGTATTAGGATGTGTCACATCCACCCAAAATCTTTTATATTACGGGACGGAGGGAGTACCAGATATAAGCATTTCTGGGCACTGATTCCAACGCACAGAAATCCATATATTTTCAGCCAATCAGTTGTTTCATGTTCGAGAGGGGAATCTAAGCAATTCAAAATTTGACAACTGAGATGACTAAAAGGGAATATTTTCCCTTAACTTCATTATTTGCTAAAAAAAAAACTAGAAATGCTTATATTCTGGAACAGAGGGAGTAGGATGCAAGTGGCTCTGGTAGTATTTTTTTTCTTGACTAATTTAACGGCACATACATAAAGTGGCCTATCAAATAATTTTGACCCTTTGGTTTACAGGTGCCATGGTCCTTGCTGACCGTGGAATATGCTGTATCGATGAGTTCGATAAAATGTCAGCAGAGCATCAGGTTTTAACCTCGTATAAGCTTCACTCTGAAATGTTAATTAGAAAGCCCTAACCTGCCACTTCATGTTTCTAATGAATTTGAGTTCATAGGCTTTACTGGAAGCCATGGAGCAGCAATGTGTATCTGTGGCAAAGGCTGGCCTTGTGGCAAGTTTATCAGCCCGTACTTCTGTGCTAGCGGCTGCTAATCCTGTTGGTGGTCATTACGAGTGGGTCCTTGTGTACTGCTTGTCATTCTTGATCCATCATTTCCGTTCATATTTTCCTTTTCAATTGATATTGATTATAGTTTGATTGTGGACCATTGTCAAGGGCGTCGAACCCCTGACTGGCCGGACCTCGGCTACGTAGCTCGTAGCCGCCGTCCGTCTTCTCCGGTGAGGTTAGACCCCTCTACCGCAGGCTTGAGAGAGGAGAGATTAGGAAATAGTTTTCTTGCCTAACTCACTCCATGTGCGGTTACATGAATATATGGCCATCAGCCCACTAATTTAGGAACCAAAAATAGGAAGGAACTACTAATAATAGGAAGTAACTATTAATAGAAAGCTATCTCTATTTTCCATCTTAGTCACTTGCTGTGACTTCCTCCTCACGCGCGCCCGCTGTGCGCGCCGCGCGTTCCGCTGCGCGTCGCACATCCCGTGCCCGACGACGCCTAGTGTATGTACGGCTGTAACGCCCGGACATGACATCTCTCCCCTCCTCGAGAGGCAGCTCGTCCTCGAGCTGAAATGCTGGATACCTGGCGCGGAACGGCTCGACATCTTCCCAGGTGGCCGATGCAGAGGACTGACCCTTCCATTGGACCAGGACCTGCTGGACGCCACGAGCGACGCGCGTGGTGCTTGCCGGTCGGTTGGCGGTGGCCTGCGGACGACGACTGATTGGCAGACAGGGCTTGGATTGCCTTGGCGTTGGCCTCGGCGGTGGCTTGGAGGGTTTGTACGGCCTTGGCGAGGTTCTCGACGGTGGTCTTGAGGTCGTCCCCCATGGCAGGCGTGGCGCAGGAAGTGGCGGAGCCTGGTGATGAAGGGCCGGCGACAGGTGATGACGAAGTGGGTCGAGTAGGCGAGGATCGCCGCGTCATCATGGGGTGCCACAATCCATTGTGTCAGACCGCGACCCGATCTTCACGTCGACATTCTGGCGCGAGCTTATGCTCTTGGTGGGCACCAAGTTACACATGACGACTGCCTTCCACCCGCAGTCGGATGGGCAGTCCGAGGCGGCTAACAGAGTCATCATCATGTACCTTCGCTGCCTCACGGGCGATCGGCCGCGTCACTAGCTGCAATGGCTCCCATGGGCGGAGTTCGTCTTCAATACGGCGTACCAAAGCTCGCTCCGGGACACCCTGTTCCGGGTCGTCTACGGGCGCGACCCACCAACCATTCGGTCCTATGAGCCGGGGGACACACGGGTTGCTGCCGTTGCCAAGAACATGGAAGAACGCCAGGAATTCCTCGCAGACATCCGCGCTCGTCTCGAGCAAGCTCAGGCGGTTCAGAAGCATCACTACGACAAGGCCCATCGTGATGTCTCGTACAAGGTGGATGATTGGGTGCTGCTCCGACTTCGTCAGCGCCCGGTTGCGTCGCTGGCCCAGGCCACCTCCGGCAAGCTCAAGCCGCGCTACTTCGGGCCCTACCACATCACCGAGATGATCAACGAGGTTGCTGTCCGCCTCGCTCTCCCGCCGCAGGCTCGTCTGCACGACGTGTTCCATGTAGGCCTCCTGAAGAAGTTCCATGGCGCTCCGCCAGAGGCTCCTCCGCCACTTCCGCCGGTCCACCACGGCGCCATTGCTCCAGAGCCGGAACGCGCTGTCCGTCGGCGCGTCGCTCGTGGCGTCCAGCAGGTCCTGGTCCAATGGAAGGGTCAGTCCTCTGCATCGGCCACCTGGGAAGATGTCGAGCCGTTCCACGCCAGGTATCCAGCATTTCAGCTCGAGGACGAGCTGCCTCTCGAGGAGGGGAGAGATGTCATGTCCGGGCGTTACGGCCGTACATACACTAGGCGTCGTCGGGCACGGGATGTGCGACGCGCAGCGGAACGAGCGGTGCGCACAGCGGGCGCGCGTGAGGAGAAGTCACGGCAAGCGGTAGAGGGGTCTAACCTCACCGGAGAAGACGGACGGCGGCTATGTAGCCGAGGTCCGGCCAGTCAGGGGTTCAGTTGTCAAGGGCGTCGAACCCCTGACTGGCCGGACCTCGGCTACGTAGCTCGTAGCCACCGTCCGTCTTCTCCAGTGAGGTTAGACCCCTCTGCCGCAGGCTTGAGAGAGAAGGAGAGATTAGGAAATAGTTTTCTTGCCTAACTCACTCCATGTGCGGTTACATGAATATATGGCCATCAGCCCACTAATTTAGGAACCAATAATTGGAAGGAACTACTAATAATAGGAAGGAACTATTAATAGAAAGCTATCTCTATTTTCCATCTTAGCCACTTGCCGTGACTTCCTCCTCACGCGCCCCCGTTGTGCACGCCGCGCGTTCCGCTGCGCGTCGCACATCCCGTGCCCGACGACGCCTAGTGTATGTACGGCCGTAACGCCCGGACATGACAACCATCCAGTCCATTCACACAGAGCCAGAGATAATTAAGCACCAATGCATTCAGCAAGGTGACTGGGAGGAATAGAGATGGGTCCATAAAGTTAGCAAGAAATAGCAGCATACGGATTGAGTCCAGTTATTTTGATAGTCAGCACAATATCTTGATAGAGTTTGTTTCGTATGACTTCATATTCATATAAAGGGATACATTGTGCATCCCTGTGATGTAAGCTAGTACATCGGGTGTTAAACACTTCAGAAAAGAGAGTGAAGGGCTGAAGGCGACGATTTGGATGGAGGCCACTTGCTTGGGTTGATAGGAACTAAACTACTTTCAACGTGAGCCATGGGTCATGGCAGATTTCTTGTACTGCTAGTATGTTCAATTGCTGTAGTATAGTTGGGAAGTGTTGGCTACTGGTGTTTTTGCTGCAAGTGAATAAGACAAACACATAGTACAAAAAACCGGACCGGGGGTCGACCCGCTCTGGCCGTCGGTTCACCGGTCGAACCGCCGGTTTATTTATTTATTAATATTATATTTGATTTGCATTATTTTTAATATAGAACCATCACAAATTGGTGGAAATTTGCATAAATAAACCAGCATATCTATTATTACATAGTCACAACATAAAAAAATAAATGTGGTGTGGTAACGTAATAAATTCATCATGTCATATTGCCATAGGAAAAATAAAAACCGGTTCGATACTTAAAAACCCGCCACCGGTTCAAGGAAAAACCGCCCGGTTCACCGGTTTTTTACCGGTTCGATTGCGTGGGCGGTCTTTTAGCAGAACCGAACCACCAAGGTGGCCGGTTTCGGTTTTTTCTGGTTCAACCGCCGGTCCGATCCCCTTTTTTTACTATGGACAAACCTGCAAGTAATACCATTCTCCATTCATCTCAAATTATTTAGAGTACATTTTGCAAAGCTAACATTTATGTGAAACTATCATAGCCCTACGTATTTAAGTTTGGGTTTTTCTTTTTTGGCATAACTACATATTTAGGAGCAAAAATACTCACAAACCTATGAAACATTGTATCATAACCTTGCTTACAACTCGGGTTCACTCTTCAGTGACGAAAGCTAAATATGTCCTGTTACCTAGGGTGGATGGGGGCACATCATATTAGCCACCTGGAATAGCTTGTTGGTTGGGGTGCGTATCAGCACTAAGGGCATTAATTGAGGAGGTAAAGGAGTCGATGGGAGGGAAATGATGCGTGGATGCTCGTGATCTTGAATCTTTAATTGTCAGCGGAGCAGAGCTGCAGTAGAAGTCACAGTTTCTTGCGAAAGCAGTTTTTTATGATTGTTCTGGATTCTAGAATTCTAAGGCTCTAATGTGATGGAGTTGTAGTTCTTTGAGAATTTTTTGCTTCTAAATATGTTGGTTGGTGACGTGACATTCAAACTTGTTTGTTGTGATGGTTTTTGTGCAAAATTTGTAATTATGCAGAAAATATAAATTATTTATGGTGTCATGTCTTCATTTTATTGATGCACCCATACTATTTGTTTGTTCGATATGATATTTTGTGTGTTTTCAATTGAGATGCTTCCCTGCTAGATATTAAATTTGCGTGTTACTGCCAACTTAACAGTTGAGTACCTTTTTGTAGCCGAGCAAAAACAGTGAATGAGAATTTAAAGATGAGTGCCGCCCTCCTCTCTCGGTTTGACTTGGTTTTCATTTTACTTGACAAGCCAGATGAATTGCTGGATAAGAGAGTATCAGATCACATAATTGCAGTAAGTGAATGTTAACCATGTTTCCTGTTCTCATCTGTTAAGTATATATGACTGATATGGGATATGCTCACATGATGCAATATATCTGTATTTAGCAAGAAAGGATATGTATTTAGGGAAACATGTATAGTTAAATAACTAAACAATTTTACTATTTCCGATAAGCAGCTCCACTCCAATGATGGAGGCCCTTTCACAGCCAACAAGAGGATAAGAACAGGTATTTTCTTGGTTTATTCAAAACTGATTTATAGTGCCTTCTTTTCGGTTGCCAATCATTGTTGGTTTTCATAACTAAAAACTTATCCATCATTGTTGATTTGGGCCTTCTTTCAGTGCCTCAATTTAATGCCAGTACAGAGTTTGGTGTCGGTAGAACTTCATTAGCTTCAAGGCTGAGATTGCACCCTGAGAAAGACAAGGATTTCTGTCCATTACCTGGACCATTACTTCGCAAGTATATATCTTATGCAAGAAGCCATGTTAACCCCCGAATCTCGTAAGTTCCTCTTTCACTCATAAAATGTCATAAATGCAAACTGTTGGCTATCCCTATCCTTTTTGCCTGTAGTGCTTCCCCTAACCTTACTATTTTTCCTCTTTAAGCATGCCGTCGCCAGCAGCTGACAGTCTGCAAAAGTTCTATTTGGATTTGAGAAAACAAAGTGATTCTGCTGATGGTACGCCCATCACAGCCCGGCAACTGGAAAGCCTTGTAAGGTTGGCAGAAGCTCGTGCGCGGGTGGATCTAAGAGAAGAAGTGACTTTAGAAGATGCTAAGGTGAAATAACTTAAATACTTGAGTGCTGAAAAGGTTGCTAAGTCTCTAATCTCTGTTGCTGGGTAAACCTGACTTCTTATATTATTAAATCAAACTTAAAAAACAAGAAGTTGTGCCATTTCACCCACACTTGTGCAAATTATGTTCACATTGCAGATCTTTTTTGTTTGTTTGTTTGTTTCCTAATTCTTCCTACTATAGTTCTAAATTTGAAAATCTCACATTTGCACCACCTGATTAGTAACTTCTTCCAGCCAAAGGCAGATAGAAATCCAGTGACAACACAATTGAACAACTCAGCAGCATCAAAGCTGAATAATATTTTTAAATTGTTCATTTTTTTTACATGACAGGATGTCATAGACATGATGACGGAATCCTTATATGACAAGTGTGTTGATGAGCACGGTGTTGTGGACTTTGCTCGAAGTGGTGGGATGAGCAATCAAAAGCAATCAAAGAAATTTCTCCGCGCCTTAAACGAGCAGTGTGATTTGCAGAAAAAGGATTGCTTTTCAATGAATGTAAGTGTCATGGCAATTATGCTTCAAATGTCTTTTTTGCTGAAGAGTTCTTGTTTCAGTTGTCGAATTATACAACATCACACCAGTCAACTCAATTAAAATGGAAAAATGGACACAATTCTTATTCTGCTCTAATTGAAGAATATTTTCCTTTGCTACTTTTTGAGCATTTTTGTTCTTTTGGTGTGTGGTTTGTCCAGTGAAAGAAGATATGCAGCTTTCTTGATTTGTTTACAGTATTTAGTCACAAACAAAGCATTGTAATTAGTAGGTGCCTTTTTTTTTTTTAATCTTTGATCGTTCCATCATGTTCTATCCCTTTCCTATTGCCAGGAGATGTACAGCTTAGCTGATCGTATCAGCTTGCAAGTTGCAAATTTAGATGCTATTGTGGAAAGTTTGAACAATGCTGGCTATATCATTAAAAAGGGATCATCAATGTATCAGGTATCGTCTTGTTTTCAATAAGCTCTAGCATTACTCTTGCTGTCAGAACAATACTAGATGGCCTCCTGGCATCATGCTGATTATCGTTTTGACTTGTAGAATCCGTGGTAACCCTCACGGAAAACGTGACATATGCTCTTTCCTTCTTTTTTTTTTCTGTTGACAGGTAGTGACTTCGTCATACCAGGGGAGCCAAGCTACATGGTCAAGACGATGAGTTTTCTTGCATCCTAGATGATCAGTAAGTTTGTTGGCGAGGACTGTGCTGGTTCTGTTATTAGTCGATATTATACTACGGGTGCAATCCTATGCCTCCTTGTTAACGCTGGGATTATTCCCAGTTACTCTGAATCAACATGATTGACTGATAGCTTCCCTTTGCTTGCTGAACCAGCTGATCCAGGAGGTTAGTGTCTGATTCTATTCCGAGAGCCGTAGAACGGGGTCATGCTGCTTCTTAAGGCTGCAAGGTGATTAAAGATGTCTGGCTGCCCACTCACTGTAATGTGCAAAACAGCAATTTTGTATAGAACTTCATATTTGCTAATCATCCATATTTTATAACCTGTCGCCCAGATTTGTCAGTTTTAGGTGATGCTAATATTTTCGTTCTGATAGTATATGGTAGTATAATTGGGTAAGCAATGTTTGAGCTGCCGTGGCTTACCCGTCGCGGCGGACCGGTCTATGCCTCGATCGCCGGCGGCGGGGGATTGGGCTGCGCGTGGAGGGAGCGGTACGTGGGGAACGAGGATCCCCTGGCACAGCACAAAGTCAGGGATCTGTTTCCGTAGGTGGGTGGAGCACCCGCGCCGCGCGGCGCGGCGATGTGGGCGGCGCGGTGCCCGCAACGGCGGCTGCGTGTGACTTGTCGTAGCTGCGCGCCGCAGCAAAAGCCGATGGCGATGATCTCTAGCAGCCGCGGCGACGACGGCTCGGCTCGGATGACACCGGCCCACGGGCTGCGCTTGAGGGGAGAAGAGAGAAAAAGGTCCATTATCCATCGCAGCAGGCCATAATATGAGGCCTCATCTAGTTGGGCCGACGACGGCAAGGGGATGTAAGGCCCACGACGCGCGCGGCGCCGGCGGTCAGCACAGCCATGGGCCGCCGTCCAATCAAGCCGTAAACCTGGAAATTCTGAGAGATATTTAACTATTTATCACTCTTATGATAATTAAGAATTTATCACTGGATTTATATGTCATACCGTGACTCAGTGAGTGGCAAATAATTAAATGAGACATTTTAAAAGTGGCAAATAGTTAAATGTCCCAAATTCTAAAGCTCACAGGTAGGCACCAGAAAGGAAAAAGAACGGTTGGAAAAATAGAGTTTCAGAAATAAATTGCCAACCACAAAGACAAGTATATTACGGTCATGTTTACGTTATAAACTAATATAATTTGTAACTATTAATATAAATTAAAAGTAGTAAGTAATTTAAATATTTCATAATGATCTTATAGCATCAATGGCTGACAACACATATAAGGGTCGTTATGGTTAATTCCTTTTTATTCCAATGGGTTACGCTTATTTCTTTAAAAAATATTAATGAAAAAAGTACTATTTCCGTTCCATTTCTGAAAACATGAAATCGAAACGTTAAGTACAAAACGGAAACGATAGCCGGTACAGTCAAGAAGTCCCGTACCGTTTTAACCCTACTCATCGGACACTCTGACTGAGATTAAGTCCGACGACCACCACGTGCACAGCGCCTAATAAAACCATTTGATCGAGGAAAGCGTGTGATGACTGGGAACGGACTCAACGGAGAGACGATGGATGCAAGTCAATTTGGGGAAACAGAGTTATAAGTGCCGTGCTTAATTAGTTCGGCTTAATTTGCACGAGAAAGCGGCTAAGCTCAAGTGTTTCGGTTAGCTAGCTGTATCGCATGCACTACGAGAAATTAAATTGCCTCTCGGACTTTTCAAGGGGAGCAACAAGAGACGGTCAGTTCAGTTGGCATATCACGTGCTTCATTGCCGATTTGGTTGATGGTTTCCCTTCTCGACGAAGCAGATTATAGGTGTACTCTCTCCGGTTTTATTTTAATCAACATTTTAAATAATAACACACTCTACAAGATATACTTTACTTTTATTATAGTGTTTTGAAAGACAAATCTTTATATATTTTTCTAATTTCTTTAAACTAAATATTTTTAAAGTTATTAATAGTCAAAATTATAAAAGTTTAACTTCAACCTTGTCTAGAACATCTTAGACAGAGAGGAAGTAATGGTTCATAATCTCTGGCTGAAAACCGCCAATTATCGGTCCTATCGGTCCGATATTAGAGGGTGGTCCCAGATTATTTTTTTAGGGATATCCCAAATTATTTTTGATCAAATTTGATATAGTGTGCGTTCTTTTCTACATTTTCATTTATGAACCTTGTAGCATTTTCAACAAAATTTTGACGAATTTCATTTATTTGAAACAGAAAATATTTATGAATTTTCAACTTTCAACCGAAATTCAAGTTTGAAATTCTGAGCAATTCGTCTGAATTCTGGGGGACGAAAATCAACTAAATTATTGGTGACTTTTGGACTATCGGAAGTGGTCAAAACTTGAGCCGAAAACGATACTGTAGTGTTTACCTGTTCAATATTTTACCATAACTGAGCTTGCCTAGCTTGTATGGTAAAACCTGCAAAGGAAAGTTCACTTTTTTTTCAGCGCACAATTGACAGATTACCCTGGCCTTGCTGTGTTGCACTTATAATGCAGATACAGGTAAGGTTCAGAAAATCCATCTAATAAAACTTAACCAGAAATTTCAATTCCACAACATCAAAAAGCAGAGTTCTAACACAGTTTACACACAAATGCTTAACTGAATTGACAAGTAGAAAACCAAACATAGTACATGGGAGTAGTACACAAGGAAGGACGGACCAGACCTAATACTTGCTGATCCATCCAACAACTTATACAATCCATTATCTAAGAAAACAACTTATACAATCAAACATAAACACCAAAAGACACCAGGCCAAGAACTAGAAGACAACATTAACAACCTTAACAAGCAAGTAAGCTACAGGAGGTTCTTACTTAAAAACCTTAACAACCTCCTGAACCTGAAAGGCTAAGACGACTTAACCACACGAAATCAACGAGAAGTATGGATGGATTAGTGCTTACTCTAATATGGCAGCTAATCCGACCAAGACAGGGGCGAGAGGAAGAGATCAACAAGAGATTTTAACTGATTACAAGAGCTTCGTAATTATTTTAACTTTGCTCCTGCTAAATTCTGCTGCGAGCATAAAAGGAGCCCATAGTAGCAGCAGAAATTGGAGGAGCGGATGGCTTCAGCTTCTAGTTCAGTTGTCGGTGTCGTCGGAGACGGGAACGCCGCCGCCGCCGTTCCTGTCGTTGCGGCCGCGGCCGGCGATGACGCCGGCGAACGCGGCGACGATGTCCTTGATGATCTGCTCCTTGATCTGCCCCCTGCGCGGAGGCGGGAGAAGCGCCGCCCGCGCCGCCCTGCTGCCGCCGCCGCCGCCGCCAACGGCGCGGTCTCCCGCCGCGGGAGGCATGGCCGGAGCCGGAGCCTGAGCCGGGTAGCTCTCGGTGGCCATCGTCGCCGGCGAGCTGGTCGGTGGTGGGAGACCGGAGAGAGAGAGAGAGCAGCTGCGAATGAAATGAAACGACTGCTTCGCTCGGCGACGGCGAGGCGGCACTCCATTATAAAGCTCGAGTCGAGCCCGATTGGTGGGCCCCAAAGTGCGCGTGGGGCCCAAAAAGGTGCCCAGTGGGCC
This sequence comes from Oryza meridionalis, assembly GCA_000338895.3. Lineage (NCBI taxonomy): Eukaryota > Viridiplantae > Streptophyta > Magnoliopsida > Poales > Poaceae > Oryza > Oryza meridionalis. The sequence goes on from CM002528.2 coordinate 23,067,127, forward strand.
CCACTGCTGGGCCGATCGGCTGCGACTTTCCAGAACAGCCACGTGTCGATGACAAGTGGGGAGGTCTGGATCATCCGGGCCCACTTGCATCGAGCCACTTGGAGTCCGCTCGTGACGGGATGTCAGTAACACACTATTCAAACTTGGTCGGTCGGTGGGCCCCACCTCGCCGCAATTATTTTTTTTTCCACGTAGGCTATTCCACGCAATCGCGGGCTTGGATTTGCTCTGCCTTGGATAGCAAGCCGATGCAGCTAGTGGTTTGTGATGGGATCCTCTGCATTAGCCCGCGCTAATCATGGCATTGTCACACCAAAACGCAGTATATTTAACTATTTACTACTTTTATCTGGGGAGAATAGCCACTATAGTCCCTGAAGTTTTGCTTTGAGATTATTTTAGTCCCTGACCTTTTAAATTATCCAAGCAAGCCCTTAAACTTCATCATGTGGACATATACAGTTCTTGACCCATCAAAAATTGCCACATGGACATGCCATGTCATCTTTCAATACAAATATATGATGAAATAACCAATTTGCCCTTACACATTGTCATAGGGAAAAAAAGAGAGAAAAGGAGAAAAATAATAATAAAAAAGAAGTAGGTGATCCTGCAAATTAAATATCCGTTAGAGTTTTAACATTGAAATGCAACTACTTACATCAAAATTTATTTGGCATGATAATTATATATTTAGTGCTTGTAGCTAATTTAACTTTGTATTAGCATAATCCAGTGAAAAAAGTTTGCCATATATCCAGTCACATTGAATAAAGTTTGTAAATTCTTTTCATTATTTTTGTATGGTACATGGAGGGGTAAATTGGACATTTTACCATATATTTTGCATGAGAGCATAACATGATGGCATGCTCATGTGGCAATTTAAGTGGGTCCAAGGACTATATTAGCCCACATGACAAATTATAAGGGCTCGTTTGGACAATATAAAAGGTTAGGGACCAAATTGATCCTGAGCAAAACTTTAAGGATCATGTTGGCTATTCTCCCTTTTATCTGTGTTCGGAATAGCCAGCAGTGGCAGCGCTACAGCCACACCAGGGGGGGCGCTGATACGCGATCAGTTGCGCGCGCGCAGCGCCGCGCGATCAGCTGCCCCACATTAGTCTGTATTATTGTATACTACTATATCCTCCTCTAGCCTATACTATTATATATATACTACTATATATATATATATAAAAGTTTATATACACGTATACAAAGTTTATATGTGTGTATACAAAGTATATACATACGTATATATAATTTTTATGTGTATCAAAAAATTGACGTATAAAAAATATACATGTATACAAACTTTGCATACGCGTATACAAACTTTGTATATGTACATATTAAAAACCGAGAGAAAAAACACGAATACAAAATTTATATACGTACAAATACAAAACTTGGTATACATACGAATATAAACTTTGCATACGTACATCTTAAAAATAACCGAAAAAAGGAAGAGAAAACGAAAAAAACCGTAGAAAACCAAAACAGAAGAGAACCGAAAAAACCCGAAGAAAACCAAAACAGAACAGAACCGAAAAGAGAGAGACGAGAGAAACGGAAAAAAAGGGAATCCCGTGCGGCGCCGTCCGCCGCCGCGACACGTGTCCAGTCGTATGGGGGAGGGCGCACGCGCGACTGGTCGCCGATTAGCCTTTTCGCACCAACAGGACCTACCTAGAAAATTTGTATTGAAACAGCTGCAGCACTACGGCTGTACAGCCACCATCTAGCTGAACCGAACAGAATCTTTTAACATATGATAATCAATGATTTATCACTCGCTGTCTATGACATGTGAATCTTCATATGTTTATGACATGCGACCGCTTTTAAGAGTGGCAAATAGTTAATTATTCCCCAAAACGCACGTAGAACCTGTTTGAGAGAATAGAAGAGAAGAAATAAATTAAGAAGTTACGTGAAAAGTAAAACGTAAAACATAGTATTAGCGATTTCAAATTTTTAGAAATAGTTTAATATTTTTTAAAGTAATATTATTATATAGCTTTCGTGCGAAAATACTGTTGTTTAGCTGTTTGAGAAAAACGTTTGAGTGGTAAATGAGAGATTTCTTCCCCGAATGCCCTTTAACGAACACATCTAAACCCCGCGAAAAAAAAAACTCGAACACATCATGCCTAGAACTAGAAGGATTTGTCGATTGGAGTACCCTCCTAGTGTTAGTACGTAATCTTTTTACTTATATTTATACTTATCAGCTAAAATTTAAATTTTTCAATCTTAAATTTGGAGTTGATTTGAGATTTTTACATCGAAGTTTATTTTCCAGTATTTACTTTTAGATCACTAAACACGTATATAAAAGTTTTATTTGTAAAATAAATTATTTTTTGTTTGTATGTTACCCCCCCCCCCCCCCCCCCCCCCCCCCCCCCCCCCCCCCCCCCCCCCCCAATTAAACCATCCGATGGCCTCCTTAGTGTTTATTCGATCCAGTGAGCTGGTAGTGGTTCAGTGATCAGTACCAACAAGGTTGCTGCTTTCGCTTGCTTTCCATTATCACCAATGCTTATGCGCCTAATGGCGAACGCCGCGATGTGGATAAGCATGAGGACACGCAGGTCAACAGCAAGTGGTGCATTGGGAGGGAAGATGCATGCTTTCACATTACTAACAGCTACTACTATACCGTGCATAATCCGATTTGTCCGAACTTTTTTTTTTCTGAATTCGATCTGAAGTTGTTGCTAGCTGGCTAAGGTTGTTCCTACGTGTGTGTTTCCTTATTAGCGAAGAAACTTGAGAGGTAATCCTGGCCGTTGGAGCATCATCCATCATGCATGTCTGCGATGGAATGTTCGCGTGAGTGCGTGACCTCATCAGGAGCACGTCACCACGAACTGACGCCTGCGTGCACTCGCAATCGTAGTTCTTTTTTTCCATTTTAATCGCAGGTTTGTTGTTCGAGCACGCGACCGAATTGGTTGACGGCCCACACTGATATGGGCCTAGTAATTTCGGTCCAACGTGGGGAAGGCGTGAAAATTGCGGTTTGGGCTCGGCTACCCGAAATCCTGATTCTTCCCGTATTTCTCGGAAAATGCTTTCCATCTGCCGTCCGATGCAGGTGATACAAACTCTGGCGATTTTGCTAAACATCTTCCGCGTGATTTTTTTCTGGCATTTGACATTTTTTTGGCCACATGATCTTTGCGCCAAGATTTGTGCAGCAATTGCCGTGGATGAGGTCGACAGGGAGTCAAGGTGTGTTAGTCTTGCCGTGTGAATAAAATACGTGAAGTATGTAATTTTCATATGTCAAATTAAGAAATATCTCTATGGTAATTTACATGTCAAATTAAGTACTAATTGATACAACAAATTTAACATATCTTAAACATCTAAATAAAAATTGATTTCTTTAACCATTGAAAAATTAAGACATTTAAACTAAAATAAAAAATAAAAAAAATAAAATTACAGTCCTATATAACTAAAATTACATTTGTAAATTTAGTTGATTTGACATGTAAGTGCACTGTAATTTTGATAAAAATAATGTGTAAGTAAATATGTACTTATTATTTTCTTTAAAATATAAAACTACAGTCCTATATAACTAAAATTACATTTATAAATTTAGTTTATTTGATATGTAAGTGCACTGTAATTTTGATAAAAATAATGTGTAAGTAAATATGTACTTATTATTTTCTTTAAAATATAAAATTACAGTCCTATATAACTAAAATTACATTTATAAATTTAGTTGATTTGATATGTAAGTGCATTGTAATTTTGGTAAAAATAATGTGTAAGTTAATATGTATTTATTATTTTTCTTTTGTAGTCCGTTGGATGTAAATACAAGGATAAAAAAAATTTGGGTGATTTTTTATTAGAAATCACACGACAAATGGATAGATGCTCCAGCTTTTCTTGCTTCTTATCTACTCCACGTATGCACGTGGATACCTACCAATGCATGCATATAATAATATTTAATATATATTTTTTTTTCTAATTCATTTATTTGATCTATAATCCGATCATATCATTGTATTTGTTATACTTAAATCTTTATTACACCAAGATATTGTATTATTATATTCCAATAAAAGAAAAACATATATTTCAAACTGTTAATTTGTATTGTTTTAGAAGCGGTAGCGACATGTTTAATCACTGTTTTCATTGTTAAAAAAAGTCTCAATAACTGTTTTTTCACCACGTATAACTTAATGTTTCACCAGTGACCCGTAAAGTTTTGGACGCTCATGCCCCTACTCTCTCTTACGCTATTCTATTAGCTCTCTCTCCACTCCATGCGTGCATGTACGTATTTAGTGATCTTTAAAATAAATTTTCTCATAAATTACTTATCCGATCAACGATTCGATCACACTGATGAATTTTTTATAATATCACATGATTATATTTCGATGAAAGAAAAATATATGGTCAAACAATAAAAACTCAATGTTTTGTACATGGAGGCAATATGTTTCAATGTATGTTTTTACCGTGTTTCACAAAATTTTTAATATTTCAGAGGCTATTTTTTTTTCACCACTTATAATTTAATGTTACACATATGGTAAACTGAAATATTTGACCATCCGATATTTTGAAAAAGATCGAATGTTCAATTTGTAGCTCCTCCCATCTTTCTCTTATTTTCTCCGGTTGATTTTCCGAATCTTCAGTTCCTCCTTTAAATGAGACCAAAGTACCTCACCCATGTACGTATTCATTCTACTTCCCATATTAGAAAAATCAACTTGAACTTAGAAAAGAACTGTAAAGATTTGTGTTAACAGTATCGATCCTTGCTGCCCCTCTTAACCCCGAGAAACAAAAAAAAAAATTCACAGTAGAAAAATCAATCATCGTGCACCCGCCACCTATCGTTGCAGCAAAGAATCATCTAATATATTCCACTCACATTTTGTCCTGCATAATGCTACGAGTACGCTACTCCCTCCCTCCGTACTTTGATCCAGCCAAAACTTCTTATATTTTATATTTTAGAATGGATAATAAAGTTTAAATTCATAGTAATAGAATATGTTTCATCCAACCAAAATTCGTACTTCCTTCGTTTCAGGTCATAATGCTTCAAGTTAGTCAAACTGTTTTAAGTTTGGCTAAGTTTATCGACAAATATAGTAATATTTACATTACTAAATTAGTTTTATGAAATTAGTAATAAAATATATTTTTATAAATTTATCTTGATAAAATATTACTTTTTTTTCTATAAATTTAATCGAATTTGAAACAGTTTGATTTTGACCAAAGTCAAAAACATCTTATAACTTGAAACAGAGGAAGTAGTATATTTTAGGACGGAAGAAGTATATATCAATGTCAAGACAAGCTAGTTGGGTTTCACCGGGAGTACTTTTTATTGACAACTTCCTATCCTATTTGTGCCAAAATAAACAAACTCGCTCACAATCGATATACACTGTGCCCCACAATCGCTGATGTACAGTGTGTGTTCCACGTAGCGGACACGCACTTTACTCATCATGCGCCAAAAAAAAGAAAAGCAAAGGTGGTGCTCATTATACACGATATGACTCGCGGTCGAATATATGTTTCCGCCTTTGTTGCAGTGTACGTTAAATCGATATATAGATGCTTCTGTGGCACACAAGTTTCATATAACCAAAGTTGCGCTAGCATCTCGGGAATTCCTTTTTCCATCTCTTTTCAGAAGATGAGCAGAGAAAGGTTGAAAGAAGAGGATACAGCATCGAAGTTTTTTTTTTTTTTATCTCATCGAGCACAATAATAAACACATTAAACACTGGTCCATTTTCCTTTGAAATATTTTTTTTGAGAACAATTTTCCTTTGAAATACACTGGTTTATATTGAATATACATAGGGCTATAGGGCTGTAAGTGGGTCAGCCGCGAACCCACTTATAGATAAAAATAAGCGGGTTCGCGGCTTATTTTAGCCTATAAGTGAGTTTTGCGGGTTAGCCACTTACACCCCTATGATATACACAGCTTCTCTTCTTTAAAAATGTACTATGTATTTATACATCTCTAATACATTTACATACATATCGAACTTGGCAGACGTACGGGTCCATTTTCCTTGCCTTCAACCTTCATTCAAGCTAAGAAATGAACTGCTCCATAGTAAATACAAACAAGATGGAGAAAACACGAGAGCATAACATACTATATACCATCATGTGTTACCATGTACACAGCCACTAGCATCGGAAGGCACATATGCAAGAAACATCTACTAGTTATTGTAGCTTGCTTCTCTCCTGAAGCTGTTGCGATGATCTGCAGCCTGGGCCGAGTTGGAGTCGTCATCAGCAGCAGCGTTGTTGGCCATGAGGTTGCTGATGCTCCTCACGATCCTGCGCTTCACCTGCCCCCTCTTCAGCGGCGGCCTCTTCTCCTTCGCCATGTTGGCGCCGCCGCCGCTCAAGTAGTTGCCGTAGTAGCTGTACTCCATCACCCTGCAAGGCTGCAACTAAACACACGCACACTCACTGATATCTCTCTAGCTTCTTCTTCTTGCCTCTGTCACTCTGTGTGTGCAAGTGATTTGTGCTGTTGGGGATGAGGAGATGTGAGGTATTTATAGGCAAATGAACAGCAGCCTCATCTCTGCCTGCAGGGTCTCGTGCCACCTCGTGTGAACGCACGCGAACGTAAGTGACAAATTAAAGGGAACTTATGCGGTTAACCTCATGTTAAGGGCGATGTGGACGTCAGACGTGAGAATCAGTGACTGGCATCGTTGAAGCAGGGCATGGTTTAGACGCACGAGGGTCAGAATGCCAGATTAATTTGGCTAGTCTCAGCACAAGGAACCATGAAAGCCACTCTCACTCCGCTGTTCTCTACTGACAGTTACCAATTTTAAGTGGAAGGGCCTCACTCCGCTGTTCTCTACTGACAGTAGAGAATAATGTTAATCATTAATATTAATCTTATTTAATTGAAGGGTCATATTTATTTTTGCTACCATCATACTTAATAATAGTAGAAACGTAGAGGTGTATTACTGTCCATGAAAAAAATATTAACGGTCTGATAAATGGATACAAAACTATTTTTTCACGATGGATAGATAAAATCTGAAATACCAGCATTACTTCTAATCACTAAGTTAGTAAAGAACTGATATGACCTTATAAATTAACAATTCAGATCAATTCTACTAATAGTATGATATTACTAGTAGAGAGTACCGTAGCGTTGCTCTTAGTGGATGGTTTCATTCATGAGCCCAACTACGATGCTCTCTACTAATAGTAAAAAGTAATATGAATGGTTGATCTCATTTGATTGAAAAGTTTAGATCTGTATGTACTACTGCCCCAGTTAACGGTAGTAGAAACATGGAGGAACATTATTGTAAAAAATATGTGTAAAGAGATATAATCGTCATTTAGCAGTGACTAAACTTTTTTCTCATTTTCTTTTTTGGCTTTTTCAATGGAATATGAGTGATGCCAGTGGAATGGATGACAACTATAGGATTAAATTACTAGTTTACTCTTAATAATGAACGGTTCAGATCATTCCTACTGGTAATATATAATATATTATCAGTAGAGAGCACCGGAGCATCGCTCTTCATTTTTATGTTTTCAAGAGTGTTACATAAGGCAACAAGAAATTTAATTGTTTGTTAAAATAGCCCACACAATGTATTGTTTCATTTTTTTTGGTTGTTTTAGAGACAACACATGCAGAGACAGATCACATTGGAAATAGACCGATCCCTATGGGAGCGAATTTTCCAGGATTTAACGGCATTGTGCTTTCAGTGGTAGGCGACGTACCCGTCGACAGCGAGGCGCATGTGGTGACTTCGTCAATCTCTCCAGGATTTACCGGCCCAGTCTTCGAAAATGCTCATAGGGGTAGGGTTTGCGTGCGTGTGTTCATAGGGGTGAGTACTATGTAATTCTAAAAAAAAATGAAACTCATCTCATCTCCTTCTTTATTAATTACTTGTCACATCACAAAAAATATTGGCATGCCACCCTATTTAACGAGAATGGAACTTCTATTGAGAGTGGCCCTATCGTTTATCGACTATCAGTCAAAATTTAGTTTGAAAGTTGATTTTAGGGATTTTCATCTTAATCTATTATTTAACACCTACTTTTAAACTACATAAATGGAAGTGTTTTTCCATAAATTATTATTTGAAGGACCTATAAATCTGTTATTGGTATGGTTTATCAGCTATATAGCAAAATTTAGGTAAGAGACCACTATTGACAAACCTAAATTTTGCTCTTGATGGTTTGTCAATAGTGGTCTCTTACCGCTGCTAATTAGAAATACTTGTTGACATGGAAGAAAGAGAAAGAGGAGAGACAAAACATCATTGTTATGCATAACAACGGCTTAACAACGACTTTTAATCACTATATAATATGGAATTATGGTTGCATGAGGGTAAAAAATGGAAAGAATATTAACAAAAAAAATATTTTTTTAGTTAAGAGTCTTTGTCGACTTAACTATTGTAAAAACATGGTTTCTATATAATCTTGTATTGTATAAGAGACCATACTCGTCTCTACCATTGAATATGACCTCATGCACCTTTCAAAGTTTCACGCAAATCAATGGAGTTTCCAACTTGAGTAGATTTTCAGTTTAGGTCCTGTTCGATTAATCCTTAAAAAAAATTAGATGGAACTAAGAAGGATTAATTTTACCTCTTAATTCCCTTTATTTTTTTCCTCAATTCTCGGGATTATCCTAACCAGAAAAAGGAGAACTAGTTGCCCTCGTTTTCTTACTGAACTGTCAGATGAATGTGCAGTTGTGCTTGTGCACACAGTCACCTCAGCTATGGCTGTAGATAACTACAAGCATTTCGTGTATAGCTTTGCACTGGACCTGGAGAAAAAGAAGACGTGCTAGCTATCTTTGCGCTCCTATCACAACTTTACACTACCACTCCATGTTTTTTTTTACACTTTACATTTGCATCAACTCGATGCATTGACAAAAAAGAAACCTTACCGCTCAAGTTGTACACTGTGTACACATAAGCCGAATATTTACGATATCCAAATGGATCAGGATCTGATGCCAAATTGGCATAAAAGGGATATACCTGCGCTTTCACATTTTTCTGACGCATCTGAAAGATATTTAAAAGATCTGTACACAGTACGCGGAGAAAGTGCAGGTATATATCTGACACTTTCGCATTTTCGACACAGCACAGCATGATGCTATAATCACGTATCCGAGGCAGTATGTTACATAGATATTTCCAATTCGACAGAAATTTGGATGCAAATTAATCAAGACTCTCTGCAAATTAGTTGAGCGGAGAAAATATAGAAAAATAAATGAAACAACCAAAATGATCATTTTAGTGTATAACTTTTATATTGCTACTCTTAATTAGCTGCTAAAAATCCAAGGTTAAAAAATAAAAACAATGAAAAGCACTAGATTAATTTAAAATTAATTTTAAAATTCAAATATTGAATGTAGCTGATTAACGAAAACTGAAGAAGACGAGATTTCTTTTTTTTTTTTGTAACTAATTTATTTCAAGAGTTCGTAACTACCTATAAACTTTGTCAAGTAGGGTAAAACCATTTTAGTCAGTTAGCTAGACCTTATTTGATATATGGCCCACATTGGCATGCGAGTGGTAGACTAGTGTTTTGGCCTATCCGAATAAGGTATATGCTGGTGCAAATTATTGTTATTCTTTGATGTAGTATTGGGAGAATAATGGTACACGGGCGCCTGATTAGACAAGAAAGAATCGGGACACTGCTGGTACTACTACATCTGCAACTACATCTGCATGCATGGTAGGTTATATATACTAGTTAGCTTCTTCTCCCTCCCTCATCCTCACCTTAAATAATTTTTCTTCTAACTACTTATATATCTAATCTATGATCCAATCACACTATTATATTTGACGTAATTAAATCTTTGTAACAAGATATCATATGGTTATATTCTAATGAAAAAAATATATGTTTTAAACCGTTAGAACTCAATGTTTTATACGCGATAGCGACATGTTTCAATGTGCGTTACATTGTGTTTCATAAATTTCACACAACTACCTCCCTCTATTCTCTCTCCATTTTATCCATCCATGTATGCATTTAACGAGCTTTAAAATGATTTTTTTCCTAAACTACTTATCCAACCTATAATTTGAGCGTATCATTGTATTTGTTGTAATTAAAATGAAGATATCGCATGATTATATTTTGATGAAAGAAAAACACATGTTTCAAAACATTAAAACTCATTGTTTGTTTTATATGTGATAGCAACATGTTTCAATACATGTTATCACCGTGTTTCACAAAAATTTTAAGTGTTTCAATTGCTGATTTTTTTTTCACCATATACAATTTTAATGTTTTACTCGTTCGTCAATTAAAATATTTGACCCCGTATTTTTTTTTTGGAAATCGGATGCCCAAATTGTAAATTCTCCAGTAGTATTGCATTGTGCTTTGTGTGTTGGAATTTTAGTTATAGGGATCATTCTATTCACCAAAGACTCTACTCCTATTTAGAAGGTTTAGAGATTCTATATTTATAGAAATAGGGTCAGAATCTAAATAAGCAGGATATCGGGTTCCGAGCTTGATTAGCTTCATGATCTAGATAAAAGAAAAATCTAAATCATAACATATTAATCCCCCGTAGGGTAACTTACTGCACCGTTTTTTGGGATTTTTTTTGACCTCCTCGCATGATTTGACGCGTCTTTTCTTATCTTGGCCTCCTCGATCCAAAGAGAGTAGCCGGTACCACCGGTCACCCATGTTATTTAAGAAAGTTGGATATCTTTAAAAGGACCGGTGGTACTTGTTGATCTAACATGATACTTTATATGTTGATATCACCTACCATCATGCTGACGTCAACATGGCACTACATCTAATGTCCATGCTTAGGTGGTGTTTAGATATAGAGACTTAACTTTAATCTATATATTTAGACACTAATTTAGGGTATTAAATATATACTACTTACAAAACTAATTACATAAATAAAATTTAATTTGCGAGACAAATTTTTTAAGCCTAATTAATCCATAATTAGAGAATCTTTACTGTAGCATCACATAGGGTAATCATGGATTAATTAGGCTCAATAGATTCGTCTCGCGAATAAGTCCAAGATTATGAATGGGTTTTATTAATAGTCTACGTTTAATATTTATAATTCGTGTCCAAACATCCGATGTGATAGGGACTTAAAAGTTTTAGCCCCACCAAACCTGGTATGCCCGTATAAGGGTATAACACAAACTTAGGCCGGGTTTAGTTCCAAACTTTTTTTTTAAAACTTTCAACTTTTCTATCATATTAAAATTTTTCTACACACACAAACTTCCAACTTTTCCATCATATTATTCCAATTTCAACTAAACTTCTAATTTTGGTGTGAACTAAACACACCAGTACACCAGTAGTACTATTTTGATGTCAGCATAGTAACTCGTAGCGTTGTCCTGACGAATCATGGCAATCATGATTCTCTGTCTAGGTACTCTATCCGTTTTATATTATAAGACTTTCTAGTATAGTCCTTATTCATATAAATACTAATAAATCTAGACATAGCTATATATCTAGATTTATTTACATATATATAAATATTGGTAATACTAGAAAGTTTTATAATATAAAACAGAGGAAGTACCAATTTGAAGTCCTCGTAACGTTATTATGACGTTAGCAATTAATATAAACTATTTCGTTCCAACGATAATACCTGCTGTAGTATTTCTGTATTCTTAAAGTAGCTGCACTGATGTAAAGAAGCTACCTCAAACATGGTTGAGTACACAAAATTCACCACAAATGCTCACATATGAGTTAATCAAATTCACTCTAATATCGTATATCATCATCATAAAAAAATTCTTACATGAAGCCTCCTTAACATTTATTCAGAGATGCACAGCAGTACATGTTACTAACTAAACTTGGCAGAACTCTTCTAGGAGCAAGTTTAATAGTATAGCCAATTGCCGGCTCCAAATTATCTATAGTCAATTTAATAACTAATTCATACAATAGTTACCTATAAACATATACTACATAATTAATATCTGATCCCACCTGTTATACACACATGCATACATTGGAGTCTGTGCTGCAGCTGGCTACAAATCTGTAGCCCGCTGCCCTTCTCTCTCATCTTTTATCTTCTCAAAATGTGTTTATAGCTGGCTTATAGCCTACTATTGTGCCTGCTCTAATGAAGCTGTTGAATGCATGTTGTGTTTGCAATCCTAGGTTCCCAATCCCTATCCATTGTATTTTGTGTGCACGCTTTTCAAACTACTAACCAATGTGTTTTTTTTAAAAAGTTTCTATATGAAAGTTGCTTAAAAAAATCATATTGATCTATTTTAAAAAAGAATTAGCTAATATTACCTCTATCCCATATTAGTTGTCATTCTAGGTTGTTTAGTATGGATTAAGGTTTAACAAAAAAAAGACTATAATGGCCTTTATTAAATGATGTATGGTTGGATGTGGGAGAATGGTTGAGGGTAAAAAAGAGAAAATTTTGAATTGGAAGTGATTGATGGGACAAGTAGTACTTTATTGTGATAAGTATTTTGTGATAATATTTGAATCCTAAAGAGACAACTTATTTGGGACGGATAGAGTACTTAATTAATCACGCGCTAATGAACCGCTCAGTTTTCTGTGCGCACTACTCCATGTTGGGAACCCAAGATTGCAAACACAGCCTTATATAGGATATCAAAGAGAGGTTCTGAAAGCAAAAACTAACGACTATAGTACAAAATAGATTAACAACTAACATCATCTAAGCCTGAACCTGAATCAGCCATACTCTCCCCATCAATTCATCATCTAAGCCTGAAGCATCCATGAGCTTTTGCTGCAGCCTGGCCCTCCTCTGAACCTGCTGCGATCTGCTTGCCGCCGCCCGGCACCATGAGGTTGCTCAAGGTCCTCGCGATCTGCCGCTTGAGCTGACCTCTCCTCGGTGGCGGCCTCTTCTCCTTCATGCTGTTGCTGTACTGGTAGTGGCACTCCACCATGGTCTCTTATGGTGTGTTTAGTTCACGGTCAAGGCTGGATGGGATATGGCGGTCCATATTTTGTTGGATATGACGATTCAGTTTTTTGTTTGGTCGAGCGAATATGGAGATTCAGTCTTTTGTTTGGTTGTAGGGATAAAGATGGATTTGGTGATCCAATTTTTTTTGTTTGATTGGAGGGAGTAGGATGAATTTGTAGGTGTGGTCACCTCTCACTTGAGATGTCACTTGAGATGGTGAGTATAACACCATCAAATTAATACATAACGCAAATCATAAAATTTTCAACAATTTACACCACTATAAATACACACAGAAAAAAGAAAAAGAAAAAAAGAAAAAAAAAGGACTCGCCGCCGCCGCTGCCTCCTCCCGCCGGCCGGGACCTCTCGCCTCCTCCCCCCGGCCACCACCGCCGCCTCCTCCCGCCAGCCGCCATCGCCATCGCCACCTCCCCCGGCCGCCTTCTCCCGCCAGCCGCCACCGCCACCGCCACCTCCTCTAGCAACGCATTGTCGTCGTCACCGCTTGGGCTCGCATCGTCATCGTCGTCGCCGCCGCGCTCGTCTCCCGCGCCAGCGCTCGCCACTGCTTCCTCCTCGCGCCGATGCAGCGCTCGCCGCTCGCACCGGCCACAGCACGTTGTCGTCGTCGTCGTCGCTGGGCACGCATCGGCATCGTCGTCGCCGCCGCGCTCGTCTCCCACGCCAGCGCTCGCCGCTGCTCCCTCCTCCTGCCGATGCGGCGCTCGCCGCTCGCACCAGCAGCAGCACGTCGTCGTCGTCACCGCCGGGCACGCATCGGCATCGCCGTCACCGGCTAGCTCTCTCTCTCTCTCTCTCTCTCCACGGGGGTGACGCGACCGCTCGCTCGACTCACCCGCTCGCTCGGGCGGCCAAATCCGGGCAAATTGGCCGGATTCATCCATGCATCCGACATCCGGGGGGAATATTCCCCTCCGGGCCACCCTATCCCACTTCCACTCACCAACCAAACTCCCACGAAAAATGGACCGCCATATCCTATCCACCCAAAACCCTCCATCCAAACACACCCTTAATTACTGTCTTTAATTAAGAGCTCTTCTTTTTTTTTCTTCCAGAAACTCCCTCTTAATTATGATTTGCTCTGCTATAACTAGATCAGTATATATGTTCTTTGTGATGGAAAGTAGGATGGAATTTTTAGGTGAGGGCTCTTGCAGTCTTGTGCAAGTTTCACTAGCTATAGCCTGCAGGTTAATTTGATGCATGTATGCTGTTAATTTTTTTTTCTTGTTTTTTCTTTGCAGGAGAATAAATTGACTGCTTTAAGGTCAATACTTAAAGACCGGGTCCCATGATGTTTATGGGTGTGAAACCTGGGAATTTTATGCCCAAAAACTCACGGCTGCAATGAGTTTGGTCACTAATACGAGCATCATTAGCTATATAGGCAAGTTGGGCGTGTGGATCAGGGAGGGTACTGTGTATCACTCAGCAAAAGCATCTGTGAAAACTAACAAATTATATTACAGTGTGCTAGAATGTATAGATGCTGTGATGTCTCTCTTATTAGAGTCTTATTATATATAGAGAGAGCGCAGTGCTTTACTTTTGTTAGTTACTGAGAATGTCTTTTCAACCAACAAAATGCTATACCTATCTTTCCCAAAAGTATAACATAGATAATTAATTAAGCTAGTTCATTAGGCAGAACTCATTAACTCAAGGCTTAGAACGGTGGATAGATCGCCAGAAACATCTATGGCATCTGATCTATCTCCTAGATATCCAGAGTTTTGAGTGACATCGACATCATATAAAATTAAACATGTTATTCCTAAATCCCTCTCTTTAATTTGTTCATCTTCAGACAATGCCTTTGCAACTACTTCCTCCGTTTCACAATGTAAAACTTTCTAGTATTGTTCATATTCATATAAATGCTAATGAATATATATATATATATAATGTCTAGATTCATTAGCATCTATATGAATATGGGCAATGCTAGAAAGTCTTACATTGTGAAACGGATGGAATAGCTCTTTTTCTTTAAAAAAAAGGAGAAAACATTAATTACTATATGACAAAACAATTATCAATCACAATTCTTTTCCGATAATGATCAACATGTATCACATGGATAATACGTACACAAGCTAGCTTGTCAGACGAAGCATGCGATAAGGTCAAAGCAATCAAAGCAAAGCCAAAGCTATTTCGGCCGGCGGACTGCTGATCGAGGTGTCCATTGTTGAGCGGGTTGCATGCTGCGAGAGAGCCAGTGACACTGACACCTCAAGCTCGATCGTCAGAGTCCCCCCTCAGGTCAAACAGTGACCACATTCTCTGAACCTTGAAGCTAAGCTAGCTGCTGCTACCGCTCTTAATTCGTCAGAAGAAGCCGCCGTCAGTTATTGATCAGCACGTGCTCTTCTTCTTCTTAACCCAGCTTAATCAAGATGTCAATCGATTAATCGATCTGTCACTAGATGATAGAGCAAATGAAATGGCAAATCGACTCCTATTTTTGACAGCAATGTCTCGGAGAGACTGTTTGGTCAGTTGGTCACGTCCATGATGAGCACGAACAGAAAGAAGCAAATATGTGCGGACAGTGGTAGACATCAGGTAGAAATTTTTGCCTGATATAATTAAGCACGTTAACCTTGCCCTCCAGGTAGTAGTAATCAATTGTCATTTCTGTCGTTTTCAGTAGGGCTGTCAACGAGCCGTGCTCGAGCGAGCTTCCATGTGTAGGCTCGAGCTTGCTATAGACTCGAGTCGAGCTCGAGCCGAGCCCAGGTTTGTCGCGAGCTTGAAGTCGAGCTTGAGCTCGGCTCGTTTGAGCTTCGAGCTTTTCTCAAGCCTATCCAGTGTAATGAAATACTGGAACTATTATGCATGATTAGATAGAAAAAGTAATACTAGTTCTCCTATGCAAGCCCACAGTCGCACACTAGTAGTAATACTAGTACTACAAGCCATGCTCTTGTTAGGACTTAGGAAATGGGACAACAAATGCACTCTGCCACTGGCAGTACTAGTGCTCAGTACTACTAGTAGAGAATCTGGCAGTACTAGTGCTCAGTACTAGTAGCAGAGAATTTAAACGAGTTAAGAGAGAGGGGGAGGAAATATCCGGGAGAAGGAACATGTGCTAGATGCTGAAGCTCGCCGAGCTATTCAAGCTCGGCTCGGCAGGCTCGCGAGCTTAAAGTCAATCTCGAGCTCGGTTTGAATCTTAGACGAGCCGAGCTCGAATCGAACTCATAACAAATCAAGCTCGAGTAGCTCGCGAGTCTCGAGCTTTTTTGACAGCCTAGTTTTCAGGGCATAGATGCCCTTATTAGTGCCATGATCACATCACACACCTCCCGGCCCAGAAGTGGTCAAGTTGTTCCTTCAAAGAATGGTAAAGAAAAACACAGTCCAGCTGATGCAAAGTTACACCCGAGATTAAATTAATTAACATGTGCGGCAACAGAACAGCATGACACTTCAGATCACTCCGCCTATAAATACCTCTTGCCTTCTCAATTTCTCAAATCATCCCCACAAACTAAACTAGAACCTGCCTCACAACACAAACAACAACAACTACAACTACCTGTTCAACTGCTACTACTGCAACAAGAGAGAGAAAACAATTTCAGTTTCAGAAGAAAGAAAGGAGCAACTGAGCAAGAACTGAAGAGAAGAGAGAGTTTCGTTCAAAAAAAAAAGAAGAGAAGAGAGAGAAGCCATGGAGCAGGGGTACGGCTGCTACAGCTACTACCAGCAGTACAAGAGCAGCGGCAGCTTCAGTGGCAAGGAGAAAAGGCCACCGCTGAAGAGGGGGCAGCTGAAGCGGCAGATAGTGAGGACGCTCAGCAACCTCATGGCGCCGGCGACGAGGAGCAGCGGCGACGCTGCTGCTGCTGCAGACGCCAAGAAGAAGGCAGCGGATCGCAGCAGCTTCAGGAGAGAAGCCAGCTACAACTGAATCGATCCAATCGAACAGCAACATCATCATCATCAGATACTCAGATTGATGCATATTACTTGTAGTATATTGCTTGTGTACGTGTGCTGTGCAGTAGGAGTATTCCGTACGTAGATGTACGGATCGATGTAGCATGGTGAGGAAAAGTTGCTACTGCTAGATGGTAGTCTGTAGATGCCCTTTTGTTCATCTTTCCCTCAATTTTGTTCAGATCTTTCGGAGTAATAGTAATGAAGATCAATTTTCTTTTGTTGAAAGGCTAGTTAATAGTGCTGTGCTTCATCAGTAGATGTGTTCTTGGCTTAATTGCAGTTACTTGAATTTACACCATATATATGCTTCCAAGATGATACAGGTACTCAGAGTGTAATTTTTTTTTGGGGGGAAAGCAAAAAGCCACCACGTAAATTATTTGAAATTTGACAAATTTAACATTTCACCTCACAAACAAATACTTCTGAATTCCAACTTTTTTTTCACTAATACTCTGAATTCCAACTTATTATTTTCACTACTCTGAATTCCAACTTATTATTTTCACTGGACCAGCATCCAGGCAGCGATCGTACGTCGGCCAAAAGAATTAAGACTTCTGAATTCCGATCAATACACAAACCACCAAATAAATTAAGTCACCACAGGCGTCTTAACCATGCATAAATACGACCTTCATATCCATATTAAGTCTAGAACTTAAACCTACGTAAACAGATTTTACCACCAAAAATCTAACTAGTTGAGCTACGTCCACTTCGTGATTCATCATGATATGAATTATAAAGTGATTGTGCTACCAATAAAAACCACCTTAAAAATTATCAAAATAAGAAGAGGACTTTGTGCATAATTGCCGATGGCGCTTTATGCATCTATTAACTTATTAAAGAAATAGAAAAAGGAGCCTCCACGTTCGCTCTCACGGTTTAGAAATTCTCATATTAATCGGAGAAAAAGAAAACAGAGTCCATATAGAAATACAATTTAGAAATAGTTGAAATTCGGAATTGAAAAATAAGGAATCCATATAGAAATACAATTGAGAAACAATAGAAATTCGGAATTAAAAATAATGAATATTGGAAGAGGAGACTAGAGTCCATATAGAAATACAATTGAGAAACAATAGAAATTCGGAATTAAAAATAAGGAATATTAGAAGTAGAGCCTAGAGTCCATATAGAAATACAATTAAGAAATAATAGAAATTCGGAATTAAAAATAAGGAATATTTGAAGTAGAGTATAGAGTCCATATATAAATACAATTAAGAAATAATAGAAATTCGGAATTAAAAATAAGGAATATTTGAAGTAGAGTATAGAGTCCATATAGTAATTTAAAACTAACTAAAATTCGAAATAAACATAATAAAATTAAAAGTAGAGTTTAAAGTTCGTATAAAAATACAATTTACAAATAACTAAAATTTGAAATTTAAAAAACATGGGAAGAAGAATCTAAAGTCAATACAGGAATACAATTTAGAAGTAACTGAAATTCGAAATTAAAAATTAAAGAATATTGAAAGATGATTTTAGAGTCTACATAGAAATACAATTAGAAATAATAAAAATTTAGAATAAAAATAAATAATATTGGAAGAAGAGTCTAGAGTCTATATAGAAATACAGATAACGAAAATTCGGAATTAAAAAAAAATATTGAAAGACGAGTCTAGAGTCCATATAGGAATATAATTTACAAATAACTAAAATTGATATTAAAAATAATTAGTAACTAACACGTATATAAAATACAATATGAATATTACACATTAGTAGTTTCATAAAGTTAGTACAAAATTTAAAATTGTGTTGTCATTATAATATATTTAAATAATATGTTGAGAAAACATATATGCTATTATATGAGAGAAAATATAATTATGCTAGCCGTGCAATCTGTGCGGGCCACCATGCTAATTATCCTTTAAAAACAGGGAAATGCTCTCATCTCATGCCCTATAGCTTATAAACGAATGCCAAAATTTAAATTTTAAATTGATTTTAAGATTTTTTGCTGTTGTTTATTTTTAAGCATATAGTTAAGAAATTACACATATGTAAATACCGACAAATTATTTCTTTTCTATAAGCTGTAAAGCTTACAATCAACGTATGGCCACCGATGGTAGCGGTAGCCTAGCTTTAGCGCTCTACCTATTTTGCGTTGTCATTAAAAGGTTTCATGACTTGACTAAATAACCAAGAATTTACGTCTACGTATATCGCATCACGCACGCGTTGCATTTTGTCGTTGCTGCTGGCCAAATTACGCGTAAGCTTCACATATGGCTTTGTCGATATATTGCACTACATGATGGCCCCATGTGTGCTGATCTCCAGGGACATGGGTAAAACAATATCATGATCCAACAAAACGTCGGTGGATCGGATTGCATAAAGACAAACGACGACCTAGCCCAAATTTCATATATATAGGGACATGACATGAGACCCAAAAGCATGTTTGGTTTAATATCTTTTCTACTATGAAATTAACATGCATGAGCTATGTCATTTGTTTCAGGAAGAAGATAGAACACACTAGCCTTGAGGAGACACGCGCAACAAAAGGACAAATGTGCAAAACATTTTTCCTGGTATAACACACTGATTTTTTTTTTTTTGGGGGGGGGGGGGTGGTGTTCCACATAGCTAAAGATTTTGCACTTTTTGGCAGCCAAAATGGTCATCACAAGCGTAGCACTATCTATCTATCTATCTGTTGTATGTTGCACTCTTTGATGAATGATATATATGTTATGCAACTTCAATTTAATCTTATACGTAGGTACTAGCTTCGGTTTTAGTCCTGATTACAGAGGTATGATGAGGATAAGGATTTCAATCTTGTATGCCAGATGTAGAACCAACAGTCGTGAATTTTTTTACCACAACTTTAGATGAAGATTAAATAGGCTTACTATGTGAATAAGAGGTATTTTCTTCCTTTTGTTGGTGGGATTCAAATTTGTCTTCTCGTCTTACCGTGCTTAGACATTTTTATCTTTCGTTTTGAGGCAAGGACTTTGTAATAAGTGGAAGTAGCTTTTGTTGAAGCAAATACCAAATCATATATCCATTATCTAAAAAATAGCACTCCCTCCGTTTCAGGTTATGTTTCAGGTTATAAGACGTTTTGACTTTAGTCAAAGTCAAATTATTTTAAGTTTGACTAAGTTTATAGATAAATATAGTAATATTTATAATGCTAAATTAATTTCATCAAATCAATAATTGAATATATTTTCATAATAAATTTGTCTTGGGTTGGAAATGTTACTATTTTTTTCTACAAATTTGGTCAAACTTAAAGTAGTTTAACTTTGACCAAAGTCAAAACGTCTTATAAAACCTGAAACGGAGGGAGTAGTATAATACTAAGGAGAAAAAGAAAACTACCCTCATTCAATTTGCTCTAAAGGTCTACTAGAAATTATACCATGTTAATATGAGAAAAGCAATATGATTTGCATCATTACATTGTGATGTGTCTAGTTTAGATTGTAATGGTGTATATCGGTCAATATAATTTTATTATGCAAAATGCAATTTTATCCATGGAAAAAAGACAATAATTGTATATCAAACTTGATTCCATTTTAAATCTATTATTACATAGAAAGTTGAAGAGTCTTGTATCAAATCCAATTTAGTACACTAAAATCTATCTACGAACAAAATTGCACGTGAAAATCCGCTAGTCTTTCAAAAAAAAAAAGAACACTTAAGACTTATACTTATGATGTCTAAGAATTTTAGGAAATTCTGTGTTGAACAAACAAAGAGTTATAAGCAGTACTTCCTCATAACCTAGGAAAGGATTGAATGTATCATAGTATAATATATCTGCACATTGTTTTTTTAAAAAAAAGGTCCAAATATATTATATTAGAATATATTCAATCATCTTCTAAATTTTTATATTTTAAGACGGTGGCATCACCATTCAAAGGCAAACACAACTCTTTGTAACATTTGTGTCCTTCTGTCTGCTCGAGTCTTTAGCGGCCCGACGTGTCTCTGTCCTTGCATCTTTTGTCCAACATCCTGTCGGCCTATGGCCTGGCATGTGGCCCCCTCCACTGCAAATCCACTGCAGATTGGAGTATATCAGATTTGCCTGCTTATGCTGATGGTAAGTCAAGACCCAAGTCTATTTGGCTTGTGTGTGGTTGTTTGGCTTTTTCAGCGAGTAGCTTAATTTTCTCATTGCCTTCTTCTTCTTCTTCACTTGTTATCATCATGCATTGACGCACACATGTTTAATTAGTTGCCATCTCGCCAAACTAAATGGACTTTTGTGGATGTTGCTATCTCCTTTGGTTTTCTATCTTTGCTCATATAATTGCCTGTCCTGCAATTTACTGGGAGACCAGTCTAAGTTTGCACTGCTGTTTTTTTGATTTGATGTGGATGACAACGATAACTCACTAAAGTTTCGGAGTAGGTTTACTGATCTGTATACTGCTTCCGGTAAAAAAGATTAAAAGAACATGCTATATTTGATATTGTTTCAAATATAACTTTAATATTCTTTAACATTAACATCATTTTAAATATTTAGATTGGACTCATCTCAGAAAGTGCTTTCATAATATTACAATTTTATTGATGCTTTTAAATATTTTCCGATAGAAATTAGTGGTCAAATTTGTATCTTGCAAACCATATCGGCATTCAAAATGATATGATTCTGTTACTGGAGGGATAACTACTCCCTCCGTCTTAAAATAGGTTTATCTTTGCTTCTTATTGTTTGTTCCAACTTCCAAAGAAAGTTCAATTTTTTAGGGAAAGCATTGAGTAAGTTCGTTTTTAAGTAATCATTGTATTGGAGTTTTTAAAAATAAGGGATAAATGCATTGATAGTAGATAAATCGGGAGACAATTCCATTAGGATTTGGTAACGTGGAGAGAGTATTCTAGTACTTTTTTATATATTATTATATGTGGGATGGGTGAAAAATAAATTTATTTTAGGACGGAGGTTGTCGGTTAGAAATGGGGGGACATGGCAATTTGAACTAAACCAATCCACATTTTAGCTATTGAATCTATGCACTTCCATCGACTTCATTAAGATTTGTGTAGTTTTCTCTTGGACAAAAAAAAAAAAACATGGGACCATATGCAAACGCAGCATGAAGCTTTCACCCAGATTTTATTTCTTTCATCAGATATTAATACTGTAAATACTACTAGTTGATGATTGCTGGATGCAGCTCAACACACCAAGATGAAGATACTTCTACTAGTTGATGTACAGGTCCAAATGTACATTTCCTATCCTTTCTTCTTGTCTTTGATCTTGCAAACTAGCGCTACGAGGGAGGCGAAAATAGACCTAAAGATCTTAGCTTTTATCTGCCCTCTCTTCGGTATCTTTTTCCCGCTTCCCTTCACCGAATACGCCTTGGAATCATCTGCCATTTGATGAAACCTGAACAAGAAAACCAAATGGGGTTGCCTCGGGTAAACACATTGCAGATGTACACCATGAATTGTGACAAGAATCTCTTGATTACCTCAGAGAAGAATGTCTTTCTTTTTTCTTTTCGAAGGACCAAGAAGAATGTGATCACCTTAGGAATTCAGTAGTTTTCAGAGAAGGGAGGTGATACAAGAACCCCGTACTCTCTTCCTCCCGTTTGCACGTGTATGTGTGTGTATATATACACTGGCTGGCTAGTGACTTGCTGCAATGCCACTTGCCTCAGCTGTGAGCTATCTGGCCCTGGCAAATAAAAGTTGTTGACACAGTGGATGTTTTAACTGAACATAGTGCAAAGGCTACTAGGCTATACAAGCATATACAGATGAATGTGAGTCAATTATGCAAACAATAGAGATATGAATGTCATGCAAGACCATGCAGCAAGCCAGCAAGTCTTCAGGCTTTTTTATTGCCATCTTACTCAGTGGAGTGCAAATGTGCAATATAGTATCCCTAATGCTAGGATTGCCGGGGTTTGAGGTCACATCTGATAGAGGCAGGAAAGAGCTCTACTGGTCCAACATTCTCTTGGTTGCCATGGTGCTGGCCTGTTCATCGGCAGCTAATTAACTGCTCACAAGATCATAGTCAAGGTTGGAACTGGGGTGTCTATGAATATGAGATGGATTCTTTGACTGGACTAGCCAGGGCCACATCTAAAAACATTAGATTAGTTCGGCAATGCCAAGAGGTTTGGATTTCAAATTCAGAATTAACCGACCAGGTTGTAGGGCAACTGGTCAGATGTTCAGGAGACCAAGGTTAAAATCCCAACATCAGAGACTTTTTTAAACAAAAATACGTGTGATTGTTCCCGTTTTTCCTCTCTAAAAGGTGGTTTATAACTACTACTCCAAACTGATCTTTCACTTGTTCTTGAAACTATGACAAGCGGGGTATAGCTAGTAAGCAAACAAAAAAAGAAATGGAAAGATACGGGAATAAGCTGGGTCCAAGCTATCCAACAAACTTCAGCAATCACAGCTTAATGCTCCAGTCAAAAAGACATTAGTCTTTACAATAATCTTAAGGAGAATAAGGGCGTATGATTCTTGTCTTCACAGGCAATAATCTCTAGGAGATGACTTTGACCAAAACAGAGTCCAACCCAACAAATGATTTTAGCTACTGCGAAGACCACATCCGTAATACTGGTCAGGTCTGTTAACCATGTTAATAATGTGATAATAACAGAGGATAGTAAATAGAATAAAATGAAATTTTGACGTGGGAGGATCCATAAAAGTGGAAGCGCACTCTTTTCCTCGTCAAAACGAGCTTTTGACATTCAGAACTTTCAGACTTTTCAAATGAACTCCAAAAATGAGGCAGATTCCTGTATTTGACAACATAAGCAAGCCCTCGCTAGCGGAAATGATAATTCACAAACAAGCATGCCATAATTGCACAGTGTGTTTCTACATTTGGTAATTTCCCCTGATGCATTTACATCGAAAGGTAACTAATGGACAACCAGATAACTTTTGCCCTTTTTTTTCTCTTCTCGAGTAATAGTGGAGAGAAGAAATAACCTATAGACCTACAAGAGTGGCAATGAAATTAAAAAAAAAAAAGGAAACCATTAAAAAGAAGGGGACAGAGCAAAAAATAGGTACAGCAATGATCGTGTTCGAACCTTGAAGCCCTCCAGGTTTAACTCTCTCGACAACCATGGTAAGATCAGATAAAAGAATACCATAGTGGTGAAGATATATGCAAAAGGTTGGTTTGTGATTTCTTGCAGCTGTTCAATCCAGTTTTATTTCTTGCAACTGTTCATGCTGCCCATTCATATCATTTGCGGCTACTTGGACGCTTGCCAAATCACTGTCTTCCTTTGGCATCTCTACTCTCGACTTGTCATCTTCTTTGGGTGAACCCATAGACTCTTCTAGCACATCCAGTTTTGGTGTTTCTACCTGCTTCTCGTCATTGTTGTTGGTTATTTCTTCCCTTTGATCATGTGCATCAGTAAGCTTGGCACTGTCATCAACATTGTTCTGCTTTCCCTGTGAAGAACCCAGATTGACAGGTCACTTTGTATGATTTGTAAAACACTAACAGTGGATATAATTTATAATATAACATCTTGTCATCTTCTAACTCAAGGATGGAGAGTATCAGACGGAACATTATCTACCGAATTGAAAGCCCATTTAACTAAGCCAAAATTGGTGCGGCCACATACAGGATGCCTCGGGTGTCAGTAATGTATCTATTAGGTCAGAAGAATCACCTTGTTCTTATCGCGCCAACTCAGTGAAAATGGCGAGAGCAAGTTTATTTTTTTGGGCTGGAACTCCTGTGATGAATCATGGTTTGCTCGACCAGGGGATGCGTCTATCATGGATGTTCTGGAGGGGAAACAGAGTCAAGCAAATGTCAATGTTGGAACACTAAATAACATGAATAACTTGGAACATAATTTAGCATGAATGCATCGTCATGATAGCCTACTAATTTTCACGAATAATTGAGCAATCCGAACTGACAGTTGCTCATTAGAAACTTAGACATGCTCTGAAAGCTAGCCAAAAAGATTTTCAAAATTCAAACAGTACAGAAATTCATAAGCAAATGAGAGTTGCGATATGAACTCTCAAGCAGTCGAGTAGCACACAGTTGGTACTAATAACATTCCAAGATGCAAATGGGGATACCTTGGAGAAGGCAAGGGGGAAATAAGAGCTTTCTGCTGGCTAGATTGATACTGCAGTGTGGCCTCCAACATTGTCTCTGCCATTACAGCCCTGTTCTCCATTTTCGAGAGTGAAGCCATAGCTTCCTCATACTTTTCCTGCATATGTGTCAGGATCCGATGAGAGCCCAATATTACAAAAATATAGAAAATAAGTATACGAATATGTTTTAAGAGCACAACATATGTATATGTTACAGTATTTGCATGTGTGCATGTAAATGTACGTGACTACTGTTTTGGTTAGTTCAGATAAAAATACTCCCTCCAGTTATAGATATTTGATGCTTAGGACAAGATTTTGATCAAACTTTTAAAATTCCGACTATGAAAAATTTCTTAAATACTTAATTTTAAAACAAAAAAAATGATACACGTATATTTGCTTCGAAAAGTACTATCATAATATCATAAGCTTATTGGATTTTATAAACTTATTATAATATAAAATTGATTGTTGGAATTTTAAAAGTTTAACTAAACCTTGTCCTAAGTGTCAAATATTCAGGACCGGAAGGAGTAAATGATTTTAAGAGAGAAAATATAATCTCAGAAGGATGGACCAAGCTTGTTGACTGACTAACCTGCAGCACATTAACAGCGTATCTCTGAGCTGCGGCATCCTGCTCAGCAGAGATGCGCGCTTCCTCTGCAATTTTCAGTTCTTGTTCCACTCGCAACAGTACCTTCAATATAATTTCTGGTGAGTGGACATGCCATGGTAGAAAGATACATCTATAAAAACTAATGTGTCAACTGTACCTGACACATTGCTTGCTCTTGTTCCTGCTTGTCCAATAGGGTTTGTCTTAGTTCAGACAATTCTTGTTCCGACTGCTCAACCTAAAAGAGAAGAGGGACATTCAAACACACTTATGTTAGAAAATTAGATATCTTTAGGTCATATGATGAATTATGATATACTGGTGTTGGTTATGATTTGGATATTTCAAAATAAAGTGCCTCTGCTAGATAAATCTTGCACCATTTATAATTTGGTAGAATGATTATTTCTAAAACACTGTTATATATACTTGAAATAAAGAACATGGTGAAATTTATTTCTGTGGCATAGTTGCATTGTAAACACCATCTCTGAACTTGCAAAAGAACACCTCCTTATACAAAAGTTTAGTTATCTGGCTATACCTTTGCACTTAATTGCCGCCTATTATCTTGCTTGACCATTTCCATCAATGCCGTCTCTAGTTCATCAGCTCTGGATATCAAAAAGAAGAAAATTGGAATTAATACTTCAGACTGGTAGACAACCAGATCAGGACTCAGGGACTGATACGGGTAAATTAGCCATAAATCTATTTAAAAGCAAAGTCGCATAAGATGGTTCCAGCAACCTATGACAGAATGCATGCATATTTCTCATTTTGAAATAATGAAAAACAACTTTCCAGCAAATTATGACAATATCAAATCATGAAATGTAAAACATACCTGAGAACAGCTGACCTTCTCTCCTCTAGCAATCGGCATAATTCAAACTTCAGCCAAGAGATCTAATGTAAGAAGAGTAAATCAGACAAGAAGATCTGCTGTAGTAAAACTGATTCCCATAGAAGATATGAAGTAATAAAAATAATTCAGATAAAGGATATGCAGTAATAAAACTGGTTCGTATCAGAAGATCTGCAGGGATTCAAACTAGAAATCTACAGTAGCCACTTCAGGTATAGAGAACAATTACTAAATCTCAATACTATGATGAGATGGCTACCTGGTCCTTTGGGTCCGGTAAAGCTTCAATCTCAGAACTGACTGTCAGACCGCCATACATATCATCCATATTTCCAGAATCACTTTGGTTGGCATCCCCATCTCCCACATCACTCATCTGATCTTGCGAATCACTTATTGACACCAGTGGTTCAGGATCATGTTTGAAATTATAGAGCTTTGATGCAAGACCATTGGTGTCCAAGGCACCTAGACCTTTTGCCCTTTCTTCCATTGAAGATAGAACAGATGGCCGATGCTTATTCCTTAACTCTTGCAATCCTGTTTCATCTACAGACTGATATCCCATGCGAGCTGTCAAGACAAGCTGGCTGCTGTCAAAAGTAGAGCCAGCTAAAGACTGCAAAAGTGTAACTGCATCACCGGCATCTTTTGTGGTCACAAGTGCAGGACCTGCAATTAAGAAAAATATCAGTACCTAGCTAGCCCACGAGATGAAACTACTTATTGTTGTTTTATTTTAGGAAACTATGAGAATCAGAAGCATGTCCCAGTACCATAAAACTCAAGTAGTGCAAGAGCTGTCCGGAATAGCATCACACGATTCCCATCAAACAGAAGGACATCCCAGACACGGAGAACTGAAAATGTTCAAACAACATATAGAAATAAACATGGCGTCATTTTTCTTCCAAGCAGAATATGTACGAGGCTGTTACACCAAACAAGGTTATACTTACATAGATAATAGATGTAACAAATAATAAATTTAACTGATTGTAGTGTAGACATTTTCAACAATTCTGAGCAATGCCACAGCCATCATCCGAGACAAAAGGAAAACATGGTAATACTTTCGAACTTTTTGTGGGGACCAAGGGCTCGTCTTACTACTTCTCCCTACTTACAAATATAACTTGGATCTGCATCATCTACCTCTGGCCCCCAAGGGGGTTATAGTTGACTAGACTAGTTCACATATCCAGCATGTCAGAATGGAATAATAAATACTAGTAAGATAATGTAGTATCAATGTGCTTTGTGGAGGTAACTATGTAGGCTTTTCTTAGATAATTATAAACTGGCCACCGCATCTAAGATACACAAAGCCACAATCAATCAATTACAATAGTTTCACACCATTTTGGAAAGATACACAACAAGTTCCACAAGTATTTAAGAGAAACACAAAATTTCAACTTGCACATATCCAGTTGTTATATCTCCACCAATGGCTTAGCTAAGGTATAAATTAAAAATGGGGTTTCCTACAAGAAACAAACATGAAAGAACAACAATGGAAAAAATCTAACCACTCTCCCAAGGAAGCACATTAGTGAAAATGGATAGGAACCATGGTCCAGTAACCCATGCAACTTGAAGACCAAGGTAATCCAGGTGATTTGCTGCACAAAAAAGGAAATCAGCTTTTAATTATTATATTTTTGAAGTTACTAGCTAAATGAGGCACGCCACACCAATATATCATATTTGCAATAAGTTGCGAACCTAGTTTTGGGAATTTTTCTCGTACCAACTCCTCTAAAACAAGCTGATCCACCTGGAAACAACCCAAGGTTCATTTCACATAAGATTGAATCAAACATGCAGTTCCATCTTCCAAGCACTCAAACATGCAACCAACAGAAACCTGGATATGGAAACATCACAATACCTGCGACTCAATCATTTCTTCAGAAAAGTATCCATCAAAATAGTCGTCGATAATTCCTACCAATGTCCTGTTACACCATCAACAGCTTTAAAATATTATTTAATTCAACTATCACAATATTTTATATCAGTGAAAACACACAAATAGTACAACACTTGGCATGAGGGTGTACCAAAATGCATTCTCTTCTGGCATCAATAGAAGTAAGAGACCAGCAAAGAAGTTCATTGCCTACAGTTCACCGATATCCAAGTACAATTGTTACTCAAACTATTTTATCATAACACTTGGAATCAATTGTTGCTACAGAGTTACAAAGAAGCTGACTTCCATCAAGATAAAGGACACAATGCGGATCGCCAGTAACGGCACATTTACCTGGCAGTAACCAACTGTTGGATTGTGCCTAGCATAAGCTAGAAGCAAACGTCTCAAAGCATTTCTTCCATCCTCGTCTAAAGCAGGATGACCTGGAAAAGTTCTAGGCAAGTCCTGTAAGGAGCCCAGAAATGGCAGATACGGCTTCTTGTCAGACTTTCCAGATAAAAACGCTAAATAAGAAAAATCCTAGCCTCCAATAAAACTAGCTTTTTTATATTAAAAAAAAGGAAATTTGGACTCAGTGATCTACCTTCTCTATTTGCCCTTTCCACTTTTCAGAAGATACTTCAGTATTTTCCCCAGCAACATCCGAGGTTGAAGAACGCGAACCACTGGTATCTTCTAGTTCACCTTCTGCCACAAGGAGACTATCATAGTACCCTTTTACCCTACGCGCTCCAATGCCAACAAAAGCTTGCCATAGCTGTCACCACAAAAGCAAGAGGCTGCTGAATGAACTGAAGAATTCTAAAGTTAGAAAAGGAAACAAAGAAAAAAAGTTCCATGAAACAAGCTGCACCTCTCCTCTCAAAGCCATTGGCAGTCCACCATGGACTAGACACTCCAACTCTTCCATCGAAGGAAAATTTTCCTCTTGACCCCTGTTATCAATGCCAGTATTTGCACTATCACTTGAATGCATTTCTTGACTAGTCTCAACCTTGTCTACATCATAGAACTCATCATCTGAATCCTCAGATAACTTGCCCTCTTGAACCTTCACCGGATGGATGACATCCTTCGTGTCCTGATTGCCAGCAGCAGATGATTGCTTCTCCTCGACACGTACACTCATGATCTGCTCTATGTTGCCCAGGGATGGTCTGATTGGCTTCCATATCTCGATCTTGTGTGGTCCTTGCACAATCTTGTCCCGCAGCAACGAAGAACCGCCAATTCCACTGCTATCCACAACACGCCCGGCAGCTTCATCCTTCTCTTCCTGTCCCGATGGTTCTGACTGCCTCTCCAGAAAATTCTTCCATCTATCGGATCTCTCCTCTTCCTCCTCCTGCAAACACAGCACCAGAAGGCATGTAGCTTGTCCACACCAGACAATGCAGATTAAAAAAAGTCAGGGGGCGCGTGTCTTCTACCTTGTAGATGCTTGCATACTCCTTGTAACGCTGCAAGTGTTGGGGCCGCACTGCGAAGCCATAGGCATCCCTGCTTCAATCACACAGCATCAGAAAGGGAACATTTCTCCAAAACGGCAACTAACTAACGCATAGAACTTGGATGATTCTACGCTTGCGCCCTCCTCCTAGATTCAAAGCAGAGATCAAATTTCGTGAGGTTTAATCCTATCAACTCAATGCCTGAACCAACAGCACAAACTGCTTGCTCCTACTGTCGCACAGCAGGATGCGGACGTCGAAACCCAGATCTCTTCAAAAAAAAAAAAAAGCAAAAGCAAACATCACGGAGCTCCCAACTCGTGCAATTCCACGGGCAAATCCATCCTACGCTTCAATCTACCCTCCTTCACGCGGAGGAGATCCAGCCCTCGCCGCTCCCGCGCATAGCCAATCCCTCGCCGCATTACCCGAAAACCTCAGCATCAGCAACAAAAAAAAGTGAGATCCCCTCGTCGCGGCTCGCCGAGGAGAAACCGACGCGACGTACAGCAACCGGCCGAACCACACGCGGCGCAACGAGGAAGGAGAAGGCAACAAAACTCGAAACTCCCTCCAGCAACCGGCCGCCGAAAAACACGCGCGCCCCCCGGCGAGAGAGGAAACGCACCGCTTGTGCTCGAAGGCGATGAACGGGAGGCTCTTCGGCTTCATCTCCTCCCACCCCCCGCAGCAGCAGCAGACGGCGGCGTCGGCGTCGGAGGCGGCGGCGGCGGCGGCGGAGTCGGATCAGTCACGAGAGAGAGAGAGAGAGAGTGTGTGTGGGTGTGTCCGTACGGAGACTCGAGGAAGACCACGCCCAAAGCAAACTGATCAGAGACCGAGCAGGAACACGTCTCGTGGGTTTCGTCTCTGCGTTGCCTGACACGCGAGGAGGACGGGATGGGGTTGGGTTGAGGAGGAGGAAGGCGAGTAGTACGGGGCTCCGTGACTCGTGTGACTTGTGTCCTCCGCGACCGACGCGCCGAGAGAGGGAGGGAGACCGAGATCCCCGATCTCCTCCGTGCGGCGTGCACGGGAGCGCGGTGCGCCACCCCGTGTTTTTCTGCGCTGCAGTTGGGCTATGGCTATCTCGCTGATCACAACTCTTGTTCTGGTCGTCTGGCTGACGCTACGCGTTGCTGCATTAGTGCATTATTATTACTGCTTACTACTGTACTTCTCTAATATTTCTCTTTTGATTTAAGAAACTTTTTTTCACGTTCACACTTTCTAAACTACTAAATGATGTATTTTTTTAAAAAAAAAATTCTATAGAAAAATTGTTATAAAAAATATATTAGTCCATTTTATTTTTTTAAAGATAATACTTAATTAATTGTGTGCTAATGAGTTATCTCGTTTTACGTGGGAGAAAAAAGTTCCCAACCACATATAATGAATATAGCCTTATCATCTTTATGGGATTTCCTTAATTATCATGAACATGTGATTCCAATTGCTAGATAGTGTATTTAAAAAACATTATATAAGTTTTTATAAAAAAAAATCAATTTATCAAATTTATAATACTTAATTAATTATGTGCTAATTAACATGTTAGTTTCCATGTCACTAACTAGCTAGCTCAGCCAAACTGCTATTCAAGTGCTGCCTAAATGCTAGTTACTGCTCACATAGTCACACTAAATTGACAGGGGTCAACTGATGAGTAAATGTTGGGGTTGGTAATCTTTGTTTAGACTTGAAGGGGGATTACTTTTGTATAGAGGTTGAGGGTGGGGAGTTTGTTGCGGGCGTGGTGCGTGCGCTTTGGTTTTTAAAAAGGGGATTGTTGTTAAGTACACTGATAGTCCACCAAACCGGCCGACAGTTTTTGTTTGTTTACATTGAGCTAACTAGAGTGCATGCTGATGGAAGTGTTGGAATGAAGTGCTCACACGTTTGGACTTTTATATTTCAGGGGACGTGTTCGATCTATCCGTATTGGACTGATGTCGTATCATATTTGGTGGATATAGCTACTATATTAGTACTCTATCCATTTCATATTATAAATCATTTGAACTTTTTCTTAATCAAAGTTCTTCAGCAACATTTATAACACCAAATGTTAGAATAAATGGGCTAGGCCCGATTTTTCTATAAAAATCTCAAGGGCCCATAATAAATGTTAAAGATAATAATACCACTTTGGGAATTAAAAGTGGAATATCTCAACTTAAATAGAGAGTTATTGGAGGCTCCCTGTTGACCGGTTGAGGTGGGGATCGGAAAGCCACGCGCGCGCGTGGAGCCGAGGGCGGGGCGTGGCGTGCGTCGCGTCTGCGTCTCTCTCTCTCCCTCCTTTTGCAACGGACCGGAATCCAAGCCCGCGAGATTGCCTCTGTAACGGGCAGGCGATTCAATACGCATTGATCGTGTCGTTACTGTGGCAACGGACGGATTC
Source organism: Oryza meridionalis (assembly GCA_000338895.3). Taxonomy (NCBI): domain Eukaryota; kingdom Viridiplantae; phylum Streptophyta; class Magnoliopsida; order Poales; family Poaceae; genus Oryza; species Oryza meridionalis. The sequence continues at coordinate 23,099,639 of CM002528.2, forward strand.
CTCTCCTGCGCTATTAGGAAACAGAGACCCCCGATTCAATACGCATTGATCGCGTCGTTACTGTGGCAACGGACGGATTCCTCTCCTGCGCTATTAGGAAACAGAGACCCCCGATCAGATCTCTACGCTTTCCCATCACTGGTTCTTTCTCTGCGCCGCCTGTGCTGCTTCTGCTTCCCCGGTTCTGATCGCTTGCGCGCACGAGTGATCGGAACGAGCAGGGCCTCCGAAACCATACCACCTTAGCCTGAGATCTACACCGGGTAGGCAGGTGATCAGGTTTTTGGGGAGTGCTTCCGCACGACTGCTATCTCTCTTCATCATCGTCGGCGGTTCTGTTGCGATGTCTACTGGTGGCGGCGTCAACAGAGGCGCGCCAGGAACTGGCAATGGAGGTGTGCCAGGAATTAGAGACGCACCGATCGACAACACCAACGGAGGCAGTTCTGCCTCACAATCCAGCGGAGGGACCTTTACAGGGTAAAACATTCTACCGCTATCTCTGTTTTTGTTACTTCTGTTAGTCGCAATGTTATTGCGTTCTCTACATGATGATGATGCTTATTCTATCTTAAGCATGCTCCTGGTTATGTTTAATTTTATCATTAGATCACATCACATTGTTCATGTCATGATTATTGTCATAATATTTTGGATTAAAATATGCTGATATATGACTATATTTCCAACAATCCAAAAACCTGATAGGTCATTTTCAGTAGTTGGCTTTGCTGCTGCACTGAAACCACATGCTCTTGATGGTTCTAATTATAAGAGATGGAAAGCACGTGCACTACTGTGGTTGACAGCGATGCAATGTTTCTATGTTTCACGGGGTAAACGAAGTGAACCACCTCTCTCTCCTGAGGAGGAGGTTAAGTTCGAGGCTTCGGACTGCCTGTTCCGTGGAGCATTGATCAGTGTACTCGCTGCCAATATAGTGAACGTGTATATGCACATGCCTTCAGGGAAGGACATGTGGGATGCACTTGAGGCCAAGTTCGGAGTTTCCGACGCCGGCAGCAAGCTGTATGTCATGGAGCAGTTCTATGACTACAAGATGGCCTATGACCGTTCTGTAGTGAAACAAGCTCATGAGATTCAGATGCTGGCTAAGGAACTTGAGAACAACAACTGTGAGTTGCCGGACAAGTTTGTCGTAGGTGGCATTATTGCCAAATTGCCACCTTCTTGGTCGGATTTTGCCACTTCTCTAAAGCACAAGAGACAAGAGTTCAATGTTTCTGATCTCATTGGCTTTTTGGGTGTTGAGGAGAAGGCGAGGACAAAGGACAACCGGGACAAAAAGGTCGAGGGAGGTTCTAGTGCCAATATGGTACAGAAGAAGAACCCTCATGTATCCCACAACAACAAAAAAGTCAAGCCTGATGTCAAACCCAAGGCTACAACCAATTTTAAAAAGAAAGGAAAGGGAAAGGCAAAGGGAGACTTCTTTGTGTGTGGCAAGTCTGGGCATTGGGCCAAGGACTGTTCTGAGCGCAAAGACAGGAAGTCTGCTAACATGGTCATTAGCGAGGGCGGAGGAACATCGGGGTACGGTAAAATTTTACCTACAGTTCTGTCACACCCTGAAGTTTCCCCCCCTTTTCTTGCTTTAAAAATTGGTTAAATAAATTGCCCGAAGAAACTATCTTAATTAACCTAGAGCTAAATCCCTAGTTAATAAATGCAATTAATAATCGGAAATAGCGTGGTGGAATTTTTCTTGAGTTCCCCATGCTCCAATGCATTAACAAGATTTTTAGTGGAATTTTCAGAGCCTTGGAAATAATTTTAACCAATTAAAAATCACCAAAGTGCAATTTTAAATCCCAGGAAAAATCCTTTCTTCTTTTTCTTTTTCTTTTCCTTCTTTTTCTCTATTGGACCGTCGGCCCACTCCCTCCCGCGCTCGGCCTCCTTCCTTTGGGCCGGCCCGTTCCCCTTTCCCCTCTCTCCGGGACGCTGACAGGTGGGGCCCACCTGTCAGGTCGTCCCCTTCCTCCAGCCGCCCGCCCCACGACGGCAACCGCCGCCGAAACCGTCCGCGCCGCCGCCTTCTCCGCTCCACGCCGCGCCCCCACTCCGCGTCCCCACGTCGCCGCCCTCCCTGCCATTCTCGCCCGCACGCGCGCCCGCAAATGGGCGGGATTCGATTTGAATCCCCCCTCTCTCTCTCTCTCCCCCCACGTCGCCGGCCAAATCGGGGGGTTTCCCGGCCATGTCCACCCCTCTCGAGCCCCTATAAAGCTTCCCCGCATCTCCCTCTCCCTTTTCCCCTTTTCGCCGCGCTCTCCCGTGCCTCCTACCGCCGCCGCGCCGCTCGCCACTAGCGCCGCCGCTTGCCGCCACCTCCGGTCGCGCGCCGCAGCCGCTAGAGCCGCCGCCGCTCCAAGCCGCCGCCGCCATTAGCATTGCCGCCGCGTGAGCCACCTCGGCCGCCGCTCGGTTTCCGCTAAACCCCACCGGAGCCCGGTTCTCCTCGCACACCGGTGAGCTATCCATTCTCCTTCGTCTCCGGCCAACAATGGTGGCCGCCGTGGTCACCCTCTCTACTCCTAATCCTTCTCAACTCCCTCCGTAGGTGCCGCCGCCGCCCGTCCGCCCCTCCTCATCGCCAGGTCGTCGCCGCCACCTTCATCCTCCGCTCCGGCCGCCATACTCGCCGGTGAGGATCCCCCCTCCCTCTTCCCCTCTCTCTCGTTTGCGCCGCCTCTCTCCACGCGCTCGCCGTCGCCTTCGGTCGATGCCGCCGTCCTGTACCCCGTCCGCCGTCGCTACCCGCGCCGCCGATTGCCGTCGCCGGCGACCGTGCGCGTCGCCGCCGGTTGCCATGGCTGGCCGGCCAGTTTTGAAGCCGAGCCGAGCCGTGCCTAGCCGCCGCCGTGCCGTCCGATCGGCCTCCCGGCCGATCCGGACCGTCGGTCCCGTGGACCGGCGGTGGACCACCCGCGTGGTCCCGGTCCACGGTAGACCGGCCACCTTGAGCCACTGCCCGTGGGACCCACATGCCGGCGCCCCCTTCCTCTCCCCTTTGAGCCGCTGACCCGTGGGCCCCGCCTGTCGGCGCCGCCCCCCCCCCCCTTGGATGACGTCAGCCCTGGGTATTATTGCGCAATAATTAATTAAGGACTTTTTCTTTATTAGTAAAAACACAGTTTATCTTCTAAAATTCATAAGTAATTCATCCGAGCTCCGTTTAAGTCCATTCAAGTCTCAGTAAATCAAGAAAAATGCAAAGAATCCATTAAAAATGGTTTTGTTTCCTGTTTCAGTAGTCTTATAGCATGTTTTGCTTGTGTGCTTTGTTTGTCACGTAGGTTTCGGCCGTTTCGTCGATCCGCGGTTTCTCGAAGACGTTGCTGAGGTCTCATCAGTCCGAGAGCAAGGCAAGTCATGCAATACGTTTGATCATATTGTACCCAATTTACCAATATCCCGCATTTCTATTAAATGTTGCATTCTTTTACAATGTAATGTGGGATGGGTCCTATTCCTCAGCCACATATTGGTTACCTTATGCCATTGATAACTTGGGTATCAAAATGACTAGATGTTGGCTTAGGAAATGCTTAGCCATGCTTAGTTCAACTAGTACACAAATGGGGATCACATTATTACATAGACTCTGACTATTGGCATAGCTTTAGATTGGTGCCACCGCAAGGGTGTCAGTTAATTAAAATATTCTGAATGGCGGGCTGTGCGTGCATGGTTTTGCTGGTCGCACTCATGGTAGTTAAGGACCGGTTCAGAGGAAACCCTGGGAGACTTACCGTGCTTACCACAAGAGGGAGTGGGTAACTGCTTGATCTGAAGTATAGCTCGACCCTTTCCTAGGCACCAGTGGCGAGGGTGGGCATGATGGAGTTGGGTCGGCCGAGGTGTTCGGTTGTCCAGTTGCCGGATTCACCGCGGCGCAAGAGGGGACCGCCCACTGCCTTTTGAGGGGTGGGGGTGAAACCTTAGCATGGTGTGGATGGTTAGGGGAGGGTTATGTGGAGGGTCTTGTCACGATTTCCCCCTTTGCAGTATCATGGTGATACTTCGGGGCATGGCAACATGTGTGGAATCGTGTCTTGTGGGTACAGTTGTACACCTCTGGCCAGAGTAAAACTATTCGAATAGCCGTACCCGCGGTTATGGGCGATCAACCAGATTCACCGTGATTAGTCTCACCCCTAGTTTAGCTTAATGAACTGGTGTAGTTCAGGTGGATGGTTGGGCCTGTTGCAACGTGGTGTAGCGTTGGACAGTGATTGGTTAATATTGATTAATTACTACAGTTGTTTTACTGCTTTCAACTACTGCTTTGAAATGCCTGCTTTATGCAAAAGAACCCCTAGCTTCCTTTGGTTATATCCTGCATCATACCTCCTCTTCCGGTATGACTTGCTGAGTACAGTGGGTAGTACTCAGTCTTGCTCTCTTCTCCCCCACACCAGAGTTGAAGTTCTTCTCAGTTGGAGCTGTCTCAGAGAGGTTGGTTTCGTCGCTGCCGTCAAGGTTTGCCTGTGGAGTGGAGTCGCCCGCTGCTGAAGTCAAGCTTCCCAGTCTAGCTCGTTTTATCTTTCCCGCTGCATTTGTAATCTTTTATATTTTTGTAAGACGTGGATCTGTATGTCAACAATTGTCATTTGTGTACCCTGGCTGGTAATGGACAGGGGTTTAATACACATTCAGCTTAGAAATTCGGGTTCGTGAATTTCTGGGCGTGACAAGTTCTCTCTGTTTTTCATTCATCTGATTGGTGGGTTGATACTGGTGCTAATATTCATGTATGTGCTGATATTTCCCTGTTTTCTTCTTATCGGGTCAGGAGAGATTCCTCCTTGTTGATGGGAAACGGGTCGCTTGCAGCCGTTCATAGTGTTGGTACGGTCGATCTGAAGTTTACTTCGGGAAAGACCGTGCAGCTGAAGAACGTGCAGCATGTCCCTTCAATAAAGAAGAATCTAGTTAGCGGCTCTCTACTGTGTAGAGAAGGTTTTAGACTTGTGTTTGAATCCAATAAATGTGTCGTATCTAAATATGGAACTTTTATTGGAAAAGGTTATGACAGCGGAGGCTTGTTCCGCTTTTCTTTGGATGACATGTATAATAATAATAATGTTGTGAACCATATTAGCAAGAATGATGAGTCCAATGTGTTGCATTTGCGACTTTGTCATGTGAATTTCGGTTGTATGACGCACTTGGCCAACATGAGTTTAATTCCAAAATTCACTTTGGTCAAAGGTTCCAAGTGCCATACTTGTGTTCAATCGAAACAACCTCGCAAGCCTCACAAGGCATCTGAGGCGAGGGATTTGGCACCTCTAGAACTTGTTCATTCCGATCTGTGCGAAATGAACGGCGTGTTGACTAAAGGGGAAAAGAAATATTTCATGACACTGATAGATGATTGCACTAGATTTTGTTATGTGTATGTATTGAAAACAAAGGATGAAGCATTGCATTACTTTAAGACCTATAAAGCTGAGGTAGAAAACCAACTTGAAAGGAAAATCAAACGGTTGAGGTCTGATGGGGGTGGAGATTATTTTTCCAATGAGTTTACATCCTTTTGCGAAGAGTTTGGAATTATTCATGAGAGGACGCCTCCCTATTCACCCCAATCAAATGGGGTTGCCGAAAGAAAGAACCGTACTCTAACTGAGACGGTGAATGCCATGTTAGACACTGCGGGACTTTCCAAGGAATGGTGGGGTGAGACAGTTTTGATTGCTTGTCATGTCTTGAATAAAATTCCAATGAAGCATAAGGAAGTAACGTCATTCGAGGAATGGGAAAGGAAGAAATTAAATCTCTTATACCTCTCGTACCTACGAACATGGGGCTGTTTGGCCAAGGTAAATGTACCTATAGCCAAAAAGTGTAAACTTGGACCGAATACTGTTGATTGTGTGTTCCTTGGTTATGCTATTCACAGCGTGGGTTATAGATTCTTAATAGAAAACTCTGGAGTACCCGACATGCGAGTTGGTACAATTATTGAGTCCGGAGATGCCACATTCTTTGAGAATGAATTTCTCATGAAAAATACACCTAGCACTTCTAGTCAAGAAATTGTCATACCCCATGAGTACTTTGCACCGATAAAACACAATGATCAAACGCCTGAGAGAAATCCTGAGGAGGATAACATTGTAGATACTCGTAAGAGTAAGAGACAAAGGGTTGCAAAATCCTTTAGAGATGACTACATTGTATACCTCGTGGATGACACTCCAAGAACCATAGAAGAGGCATATTCATCTCCTGACGCTGACTACTGGAAGTAGGCAGTATGCAGTGAGATGGACTCAATTATGTCTAATGGTACTTGGGAATTCGTTGAGCGTCCATATGGGTGCAAGCCTGTAGGATGCAAATGGGTTTTCAAGAAAAAGCTTAGACCTGATGGTAAAATTGAAAAGTACAAGGCAAGGCTTATGGCCAAGGGTTATACCCAAAAAGAAGGCGATGATTTTTTCGACACCTACTCACCAGTTGTCAGTTTGACCACGATTCGAGTACTACTTGCTCTGGCAGCCTCTCGTGGTCTTCTCGTCCATCAGATAGACGTTAAGACAGCTTTCCTAAACAGAGAGCTGGAGGAGGAGATCTATATGGATCAACCAGACGGGTATGTACTAGAAGGTCAGGAGGGAATGGTGTGTAAATTGTTGAAATCCTTGTATGGCCTTAAGCAAGCACCTAAGCAATGGCATGAGAAGTTTGACACCACACTTACATCTGCTGGCTTTGTTGTGAACGAAGCTGACACATGTGTGTACTATCGCTATGGTGAGGGAGAAGGAGTGATCTTGTGTTTATATGTCGATGACATATTGATCTTTGGGACCAGCCTCAATGTGATTGAGGAGGTCAAGGACTTTCTGTCCAAGAGCTTTGAAATGAAGGATTTAGGAGAGGCTGATGTTATTCTTAACATTAAGCTACTGAGAGGAGATGAGGGTGGGATTACACTTGTGTAATCCCACTATGTGGACAAGGTTTTGAGTCGCTTTGGCTACAGTGACTGCAAGCCAGCTCCTACTCCTTATGATCCCAGTGTGCTATTAAGGAAAAACTAAAGAATAGCAAGGGATCAACTGAGATACTCTCAAATCATTGGTTCATTGATGTACTTAGCTAGTGCAACAAGGCCTGACATCTCATTTACTGTGAGCAAGCTGAGCCGGTTTGTCTCAAATCCGGGAGATGATCATTGGCAGGCTCTGGAAAGAGTAATGCGCTATCTAAAGGGCACTATGAGCTATGGAATTCACTATACCGGGTACCCAAAAGTACTGGAAGGGTATAGTGAATTCCATAGCTCATAGTGCCCTTTAGATACTCAAACTGGATATCTGATGCTGATGAGATAAAGGCCACAAGTGGATATGTGTTCACACTTGGAGGTGGCTCTGTTTCCTGGAAGTCTTGCAAGCAGACCATCTTAACGAGGTCAACAATGGAAGCATAACTTATAGCATTAGATACTGCGATAGTTGAGGCCGAGTGGCTTCGTGAACTCCTGATGGATTTGCCGGTGGTTGAAAAACCAGTGCCAGCTATCCTAATGAACTGTGATAATCAAATAGTGATTATTAAAGTGAACAGTTCAAAGGAAATCGTAAGTCTTGCAAGCAGACCATCTTAACGAGGTCAACAATGGAAGCATAACTTATAGCATTAGATACTGCGATAGTTGAGGCCAAGTGGCTTCGTGAACTCCTGATGGATTTGCCGGTGGTTGAAAAACCAGTGCCAGCTATCCTAATGAACTGTGATAATCAAATAGTGATTATTAAAGTGAACAGTTCAAAGGAAATCGTGAAGTCATCTAGGCATATCAAAAGAAGACTGAAATCTGTCAGAAAGCAGAAAAACTCCGGAGTGATAGCATTGGACTATGTCCAGACGGCTAAAAATTTGGCAGATCAGTTTACCAAGGGGCTACCACGTAATGTGATAGACAGTGTATCGAGGGAAATGGGTTTGATACCCACCTAAGGTTGCACAATAGTGGAAACCTGTCCATTGTGATCGGAGATCCCGTGAATTTGGATGGCGAAACAAACTATTGTGTGGCTGAGAGAAGAGATCCTTGAAAAGGGCTCATTTTTATGATGTACTTCTCTTATATTCTGCGTGGTAGGATGGCTTATGCCTTAATGTGGTCCAAGTGGCTTTTCTAAGCAGAGATGTTGACCTGCAGAACATCTCAAAATGAACACACCTATGTAAGTTCGACTGCTAGTCACAGTCTATGAGATTTGGGTGATCTCTAGATACTCATGAAAGGGCTTGGAGTTTGACTTATATGCTCCAAACAGAGGGAATGCAAACGGCAGCCTAGTACCAGTCAAGGGTTTTAGTGAAACCTGATCACACAAGACTGATAATTCAAGGCATAGTCCATTATTCAGTTGTGGTTTGATGTAGCTCTTTTCCTAGGTGGAAGTTCAACTTAACAGTCTCCACCAAAACACTGGTATATCAAATAGGCTCAACTTTGAGAACATTTCTTATGAGCCATGAAATTTGGTGGGGATTGTTAGAATAAATGGGATAGGCCCGATTTTTCTATTAAAATCTCAAGGGCCCATAATAAATGTTAAAAATAATAATACCACCCTGGAAATTAAAAGTGGAGTATCTCAACTTAAATAAGGAGTTATTGAAGGATCCTTGTTGACCGGTTGAGGTGGGGATCGGAAAGCCACACGCGCGCGCGCCGAGCCGGGCCGGGCCGGACCGAGGCGTGGCGTGGCGTCTCTCTTGATCCTTTTGCAACGGACCGGAATCCAACCCTGCGAGATTGCATCTGTAATGGGCAGGCGATTCAATACGCATTGATCGTGTCGTTACTGCGGCAACCGGCGGATTCCTCTCCTGCGCTATTAGGAAACAGAGACGTATAACATTCTACCGCTATCTCTGTTTTTGTTAGTTCTGTTAGTCGCAATGTTATTGCGTTCTCTACATGATGATGATGCTTATTCTATCTTAAGCATGCTCCTGGTTATGTTTAATTTTATTATTAAATCACCTCACATTGTTCATGTCATGATTATTGTCATAATATTTTGGATTAAAATATGCCGATATATGACTATATTTCCAACACCAAATTATTTTCATTAATTTTAGCATTGAATATATTTTGATAATATGTTTGTTTTGTATTAAAGACATTAGTATATTTTTCTACAAATATGGTCAAACTTAAAAAAAATTAACTAAAGAAATCAAACGACTTATAATATGAAACGGAAGAAGTACCATATTTAGGGCAAAACTGTTAGGGATAAATCAAACATGTCTATTTGTTTCGTAAGTTGTACGTCTAGCTTCAAACTATATGCTGTATTACAATTGTAGATCTTCGGCGATAATAAGAAATGAGAAACAATATTACTACCTTGAAAAGTGTCATCTACATCTTAGATCGATTATAAAGATAAAGAATTAAGTGGAGCTCATGGAGTGATATACTCCCTCCAATTAAATTTATTTGATATTGGCACTATCAACATGTCTAGTAGTTTTTTTTTACTAGAGAGAGTATCCCATAATCACTTTTCAAAAATCTTGCACGCGTGTAAATAGTGGAGGGTATATTGTTCACACGGTTTTCTACTGCTACTGTATACTACCTATGTCCTAACACAATTTTATTTTTCACCAATTCTACACATACTAATAAGAAAACAACAGACTAAAATACCCTATAATTTATTGAACTCCAATATAATTACTCCCTCCATCCCATTTCAAGTGCAGTCATGGTTTTCCACACCCAACTTTGATTGTCTGTCTTATTTAATTTTTTTTGAAAAAAAATTAATAACATAAGTCACGAGTAAAGTACTATTCATGTTTTATGATCTCATAACAATAAAAATACTAATTATAAAAAAATTTCAAATAAGACGAATGATCAAAATTAGATGCGGAATCTTATGGTTGCATTTAAAATGGGACGGAAGGAGTATCTTTTATTTTATCTAGTTATACTCCTACTTTTACAAATTTCAGTACATTGTTCAAAATGAACTTATTTTAAGATAAACAAGTGGGAGTAAATATGATCTTATTTTAAGATGTATTCCCTCTGTTCCACAAAATGGTGATTCCTAGAAGCCCGAGGCAGAATAATAGGAGCATCCAAAGACCAAAATGCTCTCAGCCTCACACAAAGCACAACCATAAATTTTCAAAAAAAAAAGAAAGAAAGAAAAAAGAAAAAAAGAAAAGAAAGGATCAGAGAGAGAAGGCAGATGGGGGGTGTTGGGTGTACGAGCTTGTGTGAACAATACTTTAATACAGAGAGAGGACGGTGGGTGTGTTCGCTGGTACTGGTTTTCATCCAGTCAGCACGGAAAACGGAGTGATCCATTAGCGTGTGATTAATTAAGTATTAACTAATTTTTTAAAAATGAATAGATTACTTTGATTTTTTTAAGCAACTTTTGTATAGAAACTTTTTGTAAAAAACACACCTTTTAGCAGTTATGAAAAGCGTGCGCGCAGAAATAGAGAGAGAGAGGGGTTGAGAAAAGGAGGAGGGTGTGTTTGGATGGGCTAGACAGGAACTCATTCCCTCCGCATGGAAAATAAAACAGTCCATTAACACGTGATTAATTAAGTTTTAGCTATTTTTTTCAAAAATAAATCAATATGATTTCTTAAGCAACTTTCGTATAGAAATTTTTTGCAAAAAACGCACTGTTTAGCAGTTTAAAAAGCGTGCGTGCGGAAAACGAGAGAGGGGGAGTTGGGAACACCCCCATGCAAACAGTCTTTATGGACAATCCATGTTAAGTACTCCCTCCATACTCATAAAGGAAGTCGTTTAGGACAATGTTTAAGTCAAACCTTGGGAATATAAATCATAAATAATTCTCAAGTTGTTGAGTTTGAAAATATAAAAATTATATGAATAGATTTGTCTTGAAAAATACTTTCATAAAAGTATACATATATCACTTTTCAATAAATATTTTTATAGAAAAAAGAAGTTAAAGTTATGTTTTGAAGACCGTGTCATTGTCCTAAATGACTTTTTTATGAGTACAGAGGGAGTACTAAGGTGGTATTTGAATCTTCTGAAGATAAAGATTAAGCGTTTCATGCAAAACGATGTGGTAATAACATATAATTAATTGAGTTTTAATTATTACAAACTTGAAAAATGGATTAATATGATATTTTAGAACAACTTTCATATAGAAAATTTTCACACGAAACGTACCGTTTATCAGTTTATAAACCGTGCCACGAAAATCCAAAACTTTATCCAGTGCTTATAGTGGAAACGAACGGATCAGTGTTCCTCGTTTTCTTAGCATAACTCGATTTTTACTAGGATAATATGCGCCATATTTAGTTCCAAACTTTTTTTTAAAACTTCCAACTTTTCTGTCATAAAAGTTAGAAGTTTAAAAAAAAATTGAAAACTAAACAAGGCTTATCTCCGTTCAAGAATTTTTTTTTTCTTTTTTTGACAGAGGGAGTAAGAAATACTACCTCCGTCCCAAAATAAGTTCAGCCATGGGAATCCGTATCCAACGTTTGATCGTCCGTCTTATTTAAAAAATTTATGAGAAAATTAAAATAAATTAGTCACACATAAAGTATTATTCATGTTTTATCATCTAATAACAATAAAAATATTAATCGTAAAAAAATTATAAATAATACGAATGGTCAAACAGTGAGACAAGAACGGTGTAAAACTGTGTTTATTTTGGGATGGAGGGAATACGAGAGTATATTCCTATGCTGATGTAGTGTTGTGCATCCGCTTCTCTCCAGTTAGCATCCACGTTGGTTGTCGGATGCTTTATTGATCAATGATCATGATAACGGGAACAAGGTACAATGACACATACTGTGAGGACTAGTACAGCTTGGGCAATTAGCTACTGACAGGTCTTTACTCACCTTATGACGGTCTGCGCTTACCGTATGGCCTAGGGTGTGTTTAGTTAATTAGTTAATGCTAAAATTGGAAATTTGGTTAAAATTGAAACGATGTGACAGAAAAGTTAGAAATTTGTGTGTAGGAAAGTTTTAATGTGATGGAAAAGTTGGAAGTTTAAAAAAAAAGTTTGAAACTAAACTCGGCCCTACTCCCTCCGTCACCCAAAAAACTAACCTAGATATAGATGGGACATTACCTAGAACCTCATGAAGTCAGTACTAGTACGGTAGGGCCGAGTTTCGTCCCCCTAATTTCGAGACATTTAACTTTTTATCACTTTTAAGATATAGCAATTAAAAATTGCCACTCGCTTTTTTGACATGTGCGTCCTCACGTGTCGCTCAAATGACAAATCATTTATCACCACTTGTAAGAGTGGTAAATAGTTAATTATTCCCTAACTTTGATTTAGATCCCACCCATCCAACGTAGTCCATCCTGAACTATCTATCGGATTTTTTTTAGAATTATTACCATTTCAGTAAAAAAGTTACAAAGGTAGAGATTAACCGGTCGAAATTGCAAAAATAACACCCTATCCAACTTCTGGATTTCGATTACCTTGTCGAACGACTATAGTGCGACAATATTCTATCAAACTGACAATACATGTCTAGATTCGTTGTACTATGTATTATTTCATCGGTGAGTACGTTATTCGCCTGAAACTACCCAAGATCGACAGGCGCATGTCGAGCTTTGATTGTTTGATAAGCCATCCGATTTAGATATCTCATACCTAACTGTATCATGGTAGTACGATATGTGACTTGTCGGAGAGGTTCGAAATGATGTTATTTTTGTGATTTTAGTTAAACTGACATCTATTTTTTCATTTTTTTATTAAAATAATATTATCTCTAAAAAATTCAACTATCACCATCCTGACAGAACTTGAGATTTTTTTTAAGCTAGGGCCTTTATTAGTTCCAAACTTTTTCTTTAAACTTTTAATTTTTGCATCACATCAAAACTTTTCTAAACACATAAACTTCCAACTTTTTCATCACATCGTTTCAATTTCAACCAAACTTTTAATTTTAGTGTAAACTAAATACACCCTAGCTCCAGCAGGCGTATGTGTCATTGACATGTTGGACCTACATATCAGTATCTTTGTATGTACTTTTTTTTTATTTTCCCTTACATTTTTCAGTTGCTCTGATACGTCTAATGAAGGACATGTCAGTCGCCCAGCTAGCAAAGCAAGGCCGCATACCGTATATAGTTTCTAAGCTAAGGGTGTGTTTAGTTGACACCAAACTTCCCCCTAACTCCCAACTTTCTATCACATCACATCACATCTAAAATTTTTCTACACATATAAACTCCTAACTTTTTTTTCCAAACTACCAATTTTTTCCAAACTTCTTCCCAATTTCAAAAACTAAACACAGCCTAAAAATGGTATCGGCATGTTCAATTCACTGGAACCACTCAATTACCTCTTTTTCTCAAGATACTAATGTATTATATACTCCCTCTGTTTTAATAAAGTGTATTAAAAAATATAAAAGTTTAAACAATATAATTTGAGATGGTCAAATCACTAATTTTGACTTCTTGACTTTATAGTATACCTTAAAAAAGTGAGAGAGCACTATATTAGTCATATGTAGATATGTAGTGTAGGCTATCGACAATGCACAACTATAAACACACTGATTTAATTTTTGCATTGGTTTCCTCCATATATCTCAACTCGATGTTTACCCCCCCTTTTTTTTGCGTTCATGTAAATGGTCTATAGAGTTGCATGCACTCATTAACTATTATTAGATTTTCATAGCTAAAAAAAATCATGAATCCACCATTGATCAAAATGACCCGTTGTTGTCTCATCATCCCTACCCACTAGAGAGAGTCGGTACTACTTCCCTTCTAAATTGTGCCTCCTCCTGAACCAATCTGCACCAAGGTTCTGACTTTTTTCTTCAAACTTCCAACTTTTTTATCACATCGAACTTTCCTATACACATAAACTTCCAACTTTTCTGTCACATCATTCCAATTTCATCAAACTTCCAATTTTGGCGTGGAACTAAACATAGCCCAACTCTAAATTTTATTTGGGATCTCGGTGAAGGTTAAAGATCCAATTTGAAATCCCACAAATTGTTGAATGCATGGTACCTACATTGTAATACTCTGCCCTTTAAAATCCGTATTGGTATGCTCTCACCAAAAGCTGACCGACATACTACCTCACTAGACACTTATACAGTTTTAATCTTACACTGTATTATTGGGTTAACCCTTTTATTCTGGCAAACCTTTAGGGCTTAGGGTTGGAATATCTAAAGTGGCCAAATATAACCCTGCTCTTATGCTAAAATTTCATAAATTGGTGAATATAACACTACCTCTAAAATATACATTAGTACACTCTCACGTAGAGTGGATGTACGTATGCATGATATCTACTTAATTATAATTTCATCTTCACTTTTGAGTAAAGGATTAACTCAGATATAATAATAGTTGGATCGTCAAACTAACCACATCCGTCTATATTTTCAGAATGAAACTAGACCTCCACTCTACCTCTAGATGACACGAACCTCATCAATCCCTATTAGCCTACAGATGATAAACGGGTTGCAGTGTTACACACGTGTCACATTTCACGGTTACAAGATACTCTCTCCGTCCTTTAATAATAGCAATCTAGAATCGGATATGACATTTTATAGTATAACGTCTGAACACCCTCCTATCCAGATACATTGAAATGTTTCATCCAACTCTAAATTGTTATATTATGGGTTTGAGGGAGTACTAAACAATGCACTTCAGCGGCAGCCAATACGGATCAGACAAATTTATGTACAACGAAAGGAGAGTCTCGGTAGAACGACCAGGCATAATATGTACACACATGTCATGTTGTCATGCATATTCACACGCATTGCTACGAGTCATGGGACGCGGTTTTTCTGCACCTAGCCCATCTGCCGTTCGATCGTTTCCGTGATGCGTGCTGTATTTCTCCCTTGTGACGTTGTTTTCCCCACCTGAGTTGTATATGTCCGAATCTTGATGCAAATCTGCGGTGGCGATTTCCCCGCGCGAGTCATGTACAAGCCAGGGTGGCTAACTGGCTATTTCTCCTCGAGCCCCGCGACGCCGTCGCCGACCTCGCCGCCGCCGCCGCCGTCGTCGAAGTACTCCTCCTTGACGTTGCCGGCGAGCATGAGGCAGAGGAGCCAGAAGAGCGCCGCGTCGAGGTTGAGGAACGCCGCGCCGCCGAGCACCCCGGTCTTGGCCGTCGGGCAGGCGTACGGGGGGTCGCCGCCGTGCACGTTCCGGACGCGGTGCATGGCCTCGCTCGCCGTCACCCACGCCGTCGTGGCTATCCCGGCCACCGTGATGCCTCTGCACACGAGATGAGGCTGATCTCAGCTCAGAACACGCCGCGGCGAGAATTAATGGAGTTCTTAATCGATCACACGTTTCTTGATTAAATTACATGGCGAGATGGAAGAAGACGTAGAGGAGGGTGTAGTCGAAGAGGGCCTTCCTCGGGACGGGCTTGCCGTTGTAGGGGAAGAACACGGCGAGCGCACCGACGCCGGCGCCGCACGCGGCGGCCACCGCCGAGAGCGCGCCCAGCGCCACCGTCGGGTCCGCCGGGAACTTGCACACCACCACGCCCCTGCCCCTGATCGGCGTCCCGTGCGGCGGCTGCACCGCCATAGCATCCCGTTTCAGCTCGCGTCGCCGGAGAAAAGGGTAAAAAACAAACGGAAAGCATCGGCGCGCGCGGCGGCGACATCGCCGGCCTTAATTACCTTGTTGAGCTCGCCGAGGATCGCGAGGAGGAAGGACAGCGCGCCGAAGAACGCGGTGGCCATGCCGAGCTGCGCGCTCTGGCTCACCGCCATGGCGTCGACGATCGGCCGGCCAACCGATGGATCCCCACCCGCCTTGACCTGCCACCGCCCGCCTCAATTGGAGACCCTGGGGATAATAATCAAACAATGTCCAAGTTAATTAGCACATCCATGGCATGGCAGAATTTTACACCAAACAATTCAAATCCTTGCAGGAATCTGCAGAAAATTCCAGCAATCCAAACAGAGAATCGGTATCCGGGATGCCATTTGGATCGAAGCAATATTAATCCACGGTGTTGCAGAGAAAATGGTTTCAGATCAAATGGAGGTTTTGGGGAGAAACAAATTGGATTAAACTCACGCAAGAAAGAAAAAAAGATTGGACGAGGAAGAAACGAGCCAAGAAAGGATGAACTCGATTAATTTTTGCCGCCTTTTTTGCTTCCCGTTTACCTCAATGAAATCATTTGCAATGTGGGGGGTGAGAGCCTCCAACTGAGCGGGGTAAATTGGTGAACAGAGGGGAGAGCCAATAAATATAGGCCTCGATGCATGCCGTTTTCCAAATTTTTCCTCTGCATTTTGGTCTTGCCATATGTTGTGCTCTATACAGGCTGGAAAATTTGGATATTTGGATATACATGATATACTAATTCCAGCTGTTGTTGAAATCTGCAATATTTTTGCTGTTGGATTAATTAGCTGGATGCACCATGTATGAATATGGCCATTGTTAGCGGGGAAATGCATGCATAGTACTATTATTCAGTGTTCCCAACTCTGATACCAGATAAAAACCGCTCTTTAATCTTGGATTAATTAGCTGGATGTAGCATGTATGAACATGGCCATTGTTAGCGGGGAAATGCATGCATAGTACTGTTATTCAGTATTCACAACTCTTCAACTCTGATACCGGATAAAAACAGTTCACGAGCGGTACCTTCGGATTTCACGGAAACCATTGATAAATCGAAAAAAATACCAATAAAACCAGGAAAAATCTTACCAAAAAAATAAAATTTAGTTTGAAATATTTCTGAACTTGATAAAAAAAACAAGTGGTTGGTGTTTTCAATTCGGTTCGGGAAATCCGGATTTTACGAAATACAAACCGGTTTTCATCGCTTTTTATAAACCCTGTTGCTATTGCATGCCAAGAATGGCAGATTGGTAACTTCTAATTTGACCACTTCTTCCTTTTTCTTTCTATCAAAGTTAGTAATGAACTCATCCAGTTTTTGTTTTTCGTTTGATCACATATATAATGTCTGTAATGGTCTATCAGGGAACCGGACTCTTGCAACAATCAAGCCTGGACAATGACGGAGACAAAATAGTAAGCAATCAGATGTTTAGAAGGCGATGTGCTATCTTAGATTTAAGGCCCGTTCAGATTGTAACCAAAATAAACCTTACCAAATTTTAACAATGCCAAAATTTTGGTAAGATGGTAATATTGTTAAAATTTTAGCAGGATTTCTTATATATTTACCAAAATTTAGCCACAACTTAAACGTAGATATTTTTTTGATAACTTTTTAAAAAAATAGTATAGTTGAAAATGACAGGCCCTTACACTACCATGGAGACTTGACAATGACCGAGACAAAATAATAAGGGAGCAATTATTTAGAGAACGATTATACCAGTTTAGATTTAAAACAAATGGAAGAGGATGAAGAGTACAATAATCAGTTAGATGTGCTATCGTTTTATCAAGACCAACAAAAACATTACTACCTTTTGCAAATAAAAAAATTAAACATTACTACCTTTTGCAAATTGCAAACAAAAAAATTTTCCGTTGCCGGGACTCGAACCCGGGTCTCTCGGGTGAGAGCCGAGTATCCTAACCAGCTAGACTACAACGGAATGATGCTTTGAGATGAGAAGTTTACATATCTAAACTAGGAGATGTCTATCACTATTAATACCTGGCCTATTAAACCAATCAAGCGGTTCATGTCCTTCGCCTCTTCCACATAGGTAAAGCCAGAAAAAACATGGGTAAGTGATATATAGGACTCATCCTCATGGGTCCGCTTGTTAGAAACACACGCTATCGGTACTAAACATATTTGGAAGAAGACACGCTTTACATGCTATCCACTATCCGCTATATCAAGACCCTTTTGAAACATATTAAAATCATGGGGAAAATATTTTATTTATATTTCCAACATTGGCTGTGAACGGGATTTCATTATAAACTTCAGTGGCGAACGCAGGTTCAAAATATAGATGGGGCGGCAGAACTAGCCTTAATTAGGTGATGGTACAATGCACATAAACCATAGTCGTTGGTTCACGGCATTGGTGCAACAGCGCACGGCACGAACATCGAGAAAGTTAACAACAAAGATTGGTAGTAAAAAAACGTATATGACTTGTATATAGAGAGATGAAAAAAAAGGAGAAATGTTGTTAGACAATAAGGGGAACCACTTTCAATAGTTCGGGGGTATAAAACGAGATGAAAAATTATTTAGGGGTTTAAGTGCTTTGCCAAAATAGTTCAGTGAGTAAAATGGATTTTTTTTGCATATTTATCAATTTAACTATTTACTGTAGACTGTATTATACGCTAAAGAAATAGAAAAAAAATTGAATTTTATGTATGGCCAAAATCAGAAGCGGTAAAAATGGTACTACTTATACACGAATTTTCATAAATGTTTTTGTTCCTACTTAAAATACTTGATTTATCTGATTATTCAATAGTAGACCGATGACTAATGTATTAGAAATAGAACTAAAATGAGGTTTGGGGTGTGGGGCGACACGGACCGTAGCTGGGCCGACCGACCCACACTGCTTAATGGGTGTGTCCGCCACTGGTAAACTTCATGTTTCGAGCATGCTTGCTGGAAGTTTTATGGTGTAGATCTCTATTTTTGGTGCTGGTGTAGCCACCACCAGAATTTATAATTCCAACAAAATCGATTGGTTTTCACAAAATTTCATAGTTTATAGGGGACTTCGAATGGTTTTTTAAATTAAACAATAATCCCTATTGAAATGGGTGGAACTCTTCGAGTTTTCTCACATAGTAGTACTGTGAACCCTTAGTCACTACATGCAAAACCCATGCTCGAGATTTCAAAGGGAGAGAGAATGGGAGGGGGTGGTGGAATACTTCTAGAAATTAGTGTAACTAGAACTCGCTTATGTGCTATCGTCACCAACTTATGATTATGTTTGGGAGCTCAAGATTCAAAAGAGCAACTAGTGAGTAGCGTGAGAATTTAGAAACGTTGGGGTTTTGCCATTTCTGACTTATAGTTTATTTATTTGTAATCTATAATTATTTTTATATATAATTTAGATGAGAATTTAAATTATCTGGAGAAACTAGAGATGCTATAGTTGATATGAAAGAAGTTACTCCATCCGTCCCATAATATAGAAATCTAAAACCAGATTAGACATAACATAGTACAACGAATCTAAATATACCTCCTATTACTATGTTATGTCACATTCAATTCTAGATTTCTATATTATAGGCTACTCTCTTCGTACCATATGAGTGCCATTACAACATATAAGCTTTGTACGCATAGTATAATTTTTTTTCTCCAATTACCTCCCATTTAATTTTTTTTCCATTCTTACCCCCTTAACTACCGATCCACTCTCAATCATTCACATTTAGTGAGAGATATTAAGGTCATTTTCTCTCCTTAATAATTTTTGCTTTGAACTATCAAAAGCTCAAACAAACCGCGTCCCGTTTCATATCCATTACACTGCGGGAAATTCAGGCCCAAACAAACCCAGCACGAGCCGAAGCACAAGGACACAAGGTGAGCGGGCAGGAATAAGTTCACTTTAGGTCCTTCAACTTGACGTTGAGTTCAGTTTACATCCTGATACCGCAATAGCAGAGAAGTGGGGAGATGAGGAGGTAAAAATTGGTCACTGACATGTGGGTCCTATTATATCTGGTATTGTGGTTTAGGGACGAATTTCTGACCAGTCGAAAAATCTAGGGACCTAAGAGCAAGTTTAATATTATAGCCAGTTACAAGCTCCAAATCATTTATAGTCAATTTAATAGCCAATTCATAATATATTACTTATAAGGGGCTGTTTAGATGGGGCTAAAACTGTTTAGTCCCTGTCACATCGGATGTTTGGACGCTAATTTGGAGCATTAAACATAGACTAATAAAAAAATTAATTTCATAAATGAGAGCTAATCAGCGAGATGAATTTTTTTAGCCTAATTAATCCATAATTATCAAAAGTTTACATTGTCAAATCATGGCATAATTAGACTCAAAAGATTCGTCTCGCGAATTAGTCCAAGGTTATGAAATGAGTTTTTGTAATTAGTCTATGTTTAATACTCTAAATTAGTGTCCAAACATCCGATGTGACAGGGACTTGGAATAAGTTCATGTTTCCCAAACAACTCCTAAGGCCAGTCCCAACCCAAAATATTAGATATAGTTTCCATAAACTCCACATCATCAAGAAACTAATACTAGACATTACTCTTTCAATGCAAACACCACTATTCCATATTTAAATTTAATGCTACTTATCTCACATGATGTCTTGGATGTTGTGTAGAAACTCCTGATTTTCTTCTCTTTCCTCATTTATTCACTTGTCACATCATTTTTTATCCTAGGTGGCAGCTTATTTAATAATGTGGACACTATCGTAGTTATTGGGTTGGGAATGGCCTAACATAGTACACAATTAATACCTAGTCACACTTGTCATATGCACACGTATCTTGAAGTCCATGCTGTAGCTGGCTATAAATCTATAGCCCGATGCTTTTTTCTTTCATCTTTTATCTTTTTAAAATATGTTTATAGCTAGTTTATAGTCTGCTATTTTACATGCTATAAAGTGACCTTAAAGCAAGTTTAATAGTATAGCCAACTACTAGTTCCAATTCATTTATAGCCAATTTAATAGCTCATTCATACAATAGTTACATACTACACTATTAATATCTGGTCCCACCTGTTATACACACATCGCGTCTTAAAGTTCGTGCTACATGTCATACACATATCGTGTCTTAGAGTCCATGTTACAGCTGACTATAAATCTGTAGCCCGCTGTTTTTCTCTTATCTTATTTATCTTTTTAAAATATGTTTGTGGCTGGCTTATAGCCCTGCTATTTTATCAGCTCTGGTTCCAAGCAGGCAGACCACGGGCCCACGAAGCCACGCCGACCAAACCTCTGCAAAAACAGAGGAAGAGGCGAAAGAGCGGCTCGCCGCCCGATCCCCTCCAGGCCTCCATCCACCTCCGCCTCGCGCCACCTGTGACCCCCCGCACGCCCCGTCACCCGTCACCTTGTCCACGCGCGGCGCGGCTACACTGCACCTGCACGCAGCACGACTCTCGGCCTCTGCGCCCACCCATGGCTATAGCCAAGCTAGCCCACCCGCGCCCGCACGGCCGCACCCGCACCCACGGGAGAATTCCCGGCCGCGCCGCGCGCGAGCACCAAGCTAAAATTGGCACGGCCTCTCCCTCCCCCTCCCCCCGCATCCCGCGGCGT
This sequence comes from Oryza meridionalis, assembly GCA_000338895.3. Taxonomy (NCBI): domain Eukaryota; kingdom Viridiplantae; phylum Streptophyta; class Magnoliopsida; order Poales; family Poaceae; genus Oryza; species Oryza meridionalis. The sequence goes on from CM002528.2 coordinate 23,120,987, forward strand.
GTCCTCTCTCGCCTTCTGCCTTTCCTCCCTTAGCCAGTAGCCCAAATTTACACCGCGCCATTTCCTCATTGGCCTGGAACGACGACGACCACGTACGCCATGGCGCCCGGGGCCATGCTCCTCCTGCGGTGAGGGCACCCACCACCACCACCACCAGCAGCAGCGGGCTACCTAGTTCGGATCAGGATGGCGGGGGACTACGTGGACGTGCCGCTGGGCGGCGGCGGCGGGCAGAGCGCGCTGCCGCCGGTGGCGCCGCTGAAGAAGCAGCCGTCGCGGCTGGCGTCCGGGATGAAGCGGCTGGCGTCCATGGTGCCCGACACGATGAAGCTGAAGCGGACGCACTCCAGCGCGCAGCCGGCGCTGCGCGGCCTGCGCTTCCTCGACAAGACGTCGGCGGGGAAGGACGGGTGGAAGAACGTCGAGAAGCGGTTCGACGAGATGAGCGCCGACGGACGCATGCCCCAGGAGAGCTTCGCCAAATGCATCGGTGAGTGCTCCTGCACATGCCCCCATGGTGTTCTCCATCCTCCAAAGTGATTAGTGATTCACCACAGCATGAAAAGAGAGACGGTGAAATTGCATTGTTAGCAAGAACACATCGAAATTTGACAAGCTTTGTTTTCCCTGCAAAAAAAAAAAAAGGAAAATGTTGTCAAAGCTTTTGTGCATGTGATGGAGAACAGTTAGTAGATGAGAAATTGGTACAGATCATTCCTAGCTCGTATGTCGATGGTGTTTGTCCAAAATTTCAGCCATTTCAAATGTTTAAGCAGCCAGCCTCCTCCTGCCATCCATGCATACATGTTTGCAGCACTTCTTTGATAAAGTATACATGATCATTCCTATTCACAATTTTATTTTAACAAAAAACGGAGGAAAGAAAATTGGAAAATTTAAGAGGATATAATTGGTCGACCACGGGTTGCACAAAGTTCGGACTTTGGCCCCCCAAATATAACTCGGAGACAATACTTACCACGTAGCAAGAATAGGATATACTTCCTCTGTTTCATAATGTAAGACTTTCAATCATTGCCCACATTCATATAAATGTTAATGAATCTATACACATATATATGAATATGGGCAATGCTAGAAAGTCTTACAATATGAAACGGAGGGAGTACTCATGCTTACGACATTTTCTTTTAAAAGAAGTGTAGTCAGGTAAATAAATGACATCAGAATAGCAATAAATCCATCCTCTGTATATAAATTGAAGCTCTAAGCTTAGAATGCCTCTGCAACTTAAAGGTATGGCGGATTCTAAGGAGTTTGCAAGCGAGGTGTTTGTGGCATTGGCGAGAAGGAGGAGCATCAAACCAGAAGATGGGATAACAAAGGAACAGCTGAAAGAATTTTGGGAGGAGTTGACTGATCAGAACTTTGATTCACGACTACGAATATTCTTTGACATGTAAAGGTCTACCTTCCTTGTCTTCAATGGAAAAAAACTTATGACTTGCCCCTTGATGAGATTGCTTTGCAATCAGGTGTGACAAGAATGGTGATGGGCAGCTTACAGAGAACGAGGTCAAAGAGGTCAGTTCCCAATCATCTCTGAATTTACCTTTTTTCCACAAAGCTTGTGGAAATGATCTCAATAAGAATTTACCTTTCTCTTTCCATATGCAGGTTATTGTGTTGAGTGCCGCAGCAAACAAACTTGCCAAGTTGAAAAGCCATGCTGCAACCTACGCCTCACTGATCATGGAAGAGCTGGATCCTGATCATCGCGGTTACATTGAGGTACCAAGACATGAAATTATCTCCCTTTTTTTTGACAAACAGCAGCATACAGATATGCTTGTCTCAATGCAGATTTGGCAGCTGGAGACGCTACTCCGTGGTATGGTGACAGCCCAAGGGCCTCCAGAGAAGGTGAAGCTGGCTTCAGCAAGCCTTGCAAGGACAATGGTCCCTTCCAGTCACCGGAGTCCAATGCAGAGGCGTTTCAACAAGACTGTTGACTTCATCCATGAGAATTGGAAGAGGATATGGGTGCTCTCCTTGTGGGCGATCCTCAATATTGCATTGTTCATGTACAAGTTTGTGCAGTACAGTAGGCGGGATGCATTTGAGGTGATGGGCTACTGTGTCTGCATAGCAAAGGGTGCTGCCGAAACACTCAAGCTGAACATGGCCGTTATACTCCTCCCGGTGTGCCGAAACACACTAACAAGGCTCCGATCAACAGCACTCGGCAAAGTCGTACCATTTGATGATAACATAAACTTCCACAAGGTACACGTGTGGAACTCTTTGCCATTTCCAGGATTACACAGCCTGACCTCTTTGTTCTGATCACCATATCAGGTTATCGCACTGACGATTGCAATTGGAGCGGCTACTCATACTCTTGCTCATGTAACCTGCGACTTCCCAAGATTGGTATCATGTCCAAGGGACAAGTTCGAGGCCACACTGGGGCCTTACTTCAACTATGTTCAACCAACATACTCATCGCTGGTTGCAAGCACTCCAGGGTGGACTGGCATCCTCATGATCTTGATAATGTCATTCTCGTTCACACTTGCGACACATTCGTTCAGGAGGAGCGTTGTGAAGCTTCCATCACCACTGCACCACCTTGCTGGTTTCAATGCCTTTTGGTACGCCCATCACCTACTGGTGATTGCATATATCCTCTTGGTGCTGCACTCCTACTTCATATTTCTCACCAAGCAGTGGTACAATCGAACGGTATTGCTCTGGCATATGTTTGGCACAACTATTTCTTTTGTGAATTCAGTGGTTGTGCATAATATTGACGCTTGTGTTTACAGACGTGGATGTTCTTGGCAGTTCCAGTCCTCTTTTACTCCTGCGAGAGAACTATCAGAAGAGTTCGTGAGAGCAGTTATGGGGTGACCGTCATCAAGGTAAGCAACATATTTCACATGAATTGCACGATGAGTATTTTCAATTTATTCTAGCTTCTAAGTGTACAAGAATACCATTAATTGACTATCAAATGTGCCATGCAGGCAGCAATTTACCCTGGAAATGTGCTCTCTATTCACATGAATAAACCATCAAGTTTCAAGTACAAAAGTGGGATGTATATGTTTGTAAAATGCCCAGATGTTTCGCCTTTTGAATGGTACCATCTGATCGTCCCTGTCCAAATGTCAGTGTTTATCCAGGCTATGGATTAATAGATTCTTCAATGCTTCCAGGCATCCCTTCTCCATAACTTCTGCACCTGGAGATGACTACTTGAGTGTTCATATCCGTACATTAGGTGACTGGACAACAGAACTTAGAAACCTATTTGGGAAGGTCAGTTGAGCAAACAGAAACAAAAAGAAAAGGAGAATAGTTCAGGCATAATGGGAGCTTATGCAGTATTTATATGCTAAATTAACTAAGTTGCTAAAGGGTTATGCTAATTCATGCAGGCTTGTGAGGCACAAGTAAGTTCCAAGAAGGCTACGCTTGCACGACTTGAAACCACTATCATAGCAGATGGTCTGAAAGAGGAGACTTGGTAATTATGCCCTGTTTGTTTCATATTCTACATTCATCTACTTTTTGAAGGAATTTCTATACAATTGTTTCACTAATCTTCCTGACTTTGGTTCTCTTCATTTAGCTTTCCCAAAGTCTTTATAGATGGTCCTTTCGGTGCACCAGCTCAAAATTACAAGAAATATGACATTCTTTTGCTTATCGGGCTTGGAATTGGAGCAACGCCTTTCATCAGCATACTGAAGGATCTCCTGAACAACATAAAATCCAATGGAGTAAACTGCTTAACTATAGCAAATTCTTTCTTATACAGTAAACCAAGTGCATAATATCTAAAGCGAATTGGATTCAACAGGATGTGCAAAGCACGCATGATGCTGAGTTAGGCTGCACCTTTAAGAGCAATGGGCCAGGAAGAGCTTATTTCTACTGGGTCACCAGAGAGCAAGGTTCCTTTGAATGGTTTAAAGGCGTGATGAATGATGTTGCTGAAAGTGATCATGATGTACTACTCAGTCTAACTGCTCCAGTGCAACTTCCATGTTCTCTCCTTCAGATTAATAAATAGATACTAACATAATCACTCGCTATACAGAATGTAATAGAGATGCACAATTACCTGACAAGCGTGTATGAAGAAGGAGATGCAAGATCAGCTCTGATTGCCATGGTCCAATCACTTCAACATGCCAAAAATGGTGTGGATATCGTCTCTGGCAGCAAGGTTTTTCCCACTTCTATCCTCCTGCAAAAATAAAAATAAAAACTAAATCACATGTGCAAAATTTGATTCAACATTTCTCACTTTATGCAGATCCGGACACATTTTGCAAGGCCGAACTGGAGAAAGGTATTCTCAGATCTGGCCAATGCCCACCAGAACTCTCGTATAGGTCAGTTCTATGTGATAAATCTCAAGTGATGGTTCCTAGTTTACAGGATAGCAATGCTGAGATGTTTCATAAATCTGCAGGCGTTTTCTACTGTGGGTCTCCAACACTTACGAAAATGCTGAGGGATCTTTCACTAGAATTCAGCCAGACGACAACGACTCGGTTCCATTTCCACAAGGAGAACTTCTAAGACCAGACCAGGAAAAAAACACCAAAATAATCGCAGGCGCTCTTATATAGAACAAGAAATTTTAGCATCGGTTAGCAACTCTTTCTGTGTAAAGTTCCATCAAGAACTGGAACATTGGTGTACAAAGGTACGTGGGCATTAGTTAGTGCTGCTGCCGTTTATAGATGGAGGAAAAAGAAAGGCATGTATTTTCTGAGCAATTTGATTGTTTCTTAGAATGTATTTGCAAGCAATGAGACTGCTTCTTAGAACAAACGAGAGAATGAGATTTATTAGAATATTGTGCGTTTTTTAAATACTTAAGCCCTACTGGAGTTCAAGAATCTCCATAAGGCCGTTCGATTTCCACAAAAAAAAAAAACGAAAAAGAATTCCAGCATTCGCAAGGCTTACGTCTTGCTCTCGCATTCTCCAGGTAGGGCCGTGGGAGTAACAGAAAGTATCGGATTTCCATTTCATCCTAAGCAACCAGAAACTCAGGCCTGCCCATCCATCAGGTAATCGTCGACTCGTCGTCAGGGTTTCCCAAACCGTCGAGACCGGGTTACCACGCCCCGGCAGTAAGCACGGTTACCGCGGTAATCGTGAAAAACCGCGCAAAATTTATCAAAAATTTAAATTATTTTTTAAATTTATTTAAATTTAAGGATGTTACCGTGGTATTTATATTGCCGTACCCCCGCGGTACGCCCGGTAACCGCGGTAACCGCCGGTAAGGGAACCCTGCTCGTCGTAGCCTCGTAGGCTATCACAATCTTTTCTGAGCCACGAGAGAGGCGCGAGGCTTGTGCGGCATTTCGCCGAGCAGATGGCGCGTGGTATGTGAACGCCGCGGCGGAAGAGGGTGATCGGACGATGATGGAGCGCGCGGGAAGGGAAGAAGATGGCTAATGGAGAGGAAGGCTCACGGCTTTACCTTTGATGCCTCCGCCGCCGCCGCCTTCGCCGGCGGTGGAGAGAAGCGGCCGCCCGGCCGCCGCTGACGCGAACGCCGAGAAGGAAGTTGGGACGGCGGCCATCAGGCTCAGCCACACGATCAAGTTTCCGCGGCCCAGATCGATCGAGTCGGCCCGAGTAACGGTTAACGGAGGATGTTTTGCACGGAAGACCCTGTACTAAAATAATCCTACCGTTTGGGGCCTCAAATCCCGGATCGCTACCAATGATAGCGATCCAAAATGGACAACTACCAGCCGACCGATCAGGATTGAACGCCTTAGATGGAGAGCTACGTCTACGAGAGGTGGAGGTTATTTTGCATGGAAGGCCCTGCACTATTGTACGATTTACTGCTTGATCACCAGTTTTGGATCGTACAGAACCATACTCTTTTTTTGGAAGGTTATTTTTTTACCTTGGCCTGTACATTCAACATGATATATGTAACTTTTTTAAATTAGAAACTTAACATATTAAATAGGGAACTTAGCCCTCAAATAACCCAATCTAAAATTTATTTCTATGGAGATTTGAACACCTTGGATGTGTTGACGAAAAATCGGTGCTTACTAACTCCAGGTCGATGATGACTCCAAGACTTAAAATTTTTTGACATTAACGGTGCTACTCAGGTCATTATAACCACTAAGTTACGTACCCTATTCATGTACTGTATGTATATGTATACATATATACACACGTACGTATGTATAGGTATATACGTATACTTTCCATGTACAGTAATCGATTTGCGGGCTTTCGTGGGCCCAGGCGACCAGATCGGCCGGCGGCGAGGGGGACCGCATCGCCGTGCTTCTCCGTCGCCGCCGCACCACTTCGCCGGAGATGGAGGCGTTGGCCCCCGCGCGGTGGCGCCGGGGGGAGGGCGACGGCGGCGGAACGCCGGGAGAGAAACGCGCCGCTGAGCCGTCGAGGCGCCCCCGCGCAGCAGTAAGTACTACGCCCTGTGCGTCGCGGGAGGCGGGAGAACATGGCTGCGGCCGGGGAAGGCACCGGGCGTCGACGTCTGCTGCGCCGTGGGATGCTCGCTGCGCCAACCCCGGCGGCGGCATCCTTCTCCGGCGGGCCGGCGCACCGCGCGCCGCAGGCAGCCGGTTGGTGGGAAAGAGGTCTACCGTATACCTGCTGCATGAAATCTCCTTTCCTCTGAAGAGCCGAAAAATTCACTAAATTACACTACAGTTCTGAAATCTGTAGCTGCATTTGTACGGTAATGACATCGATGGCAGTGGCACTGACAAACAACATTTCATATTTTCATCAGCTTATGGACTTGTTTAGATTCTAACTTTTTTTCTTCAAACTTTTAACTTTTCCGTCACATCAAACTTTCCTACACACACAAATTTCCAACTTTTCCGTCATATCGTTACAATTTCTTCAAACTTCTAATTTTGGCGTGGAACTAAACACAACCTATATCAGATTGCATAGTCTCTGAGACGCACCAATGCTGACATTACAATCTACAAATCACTTTCTGATTTTTTATTTGCACGTTTGGCTGTCGTATGGTGACGGCATCAGGAGAAAGAGCACAATACCTACACTACACTTCACTTATACAACACTAAGTCACTAATCCTAGTACTTATACTGTGAAGTTTGTTTGACCGTCCCAACAAATATTGGAAAGACATCCACTCTTAAATATATTTTTTTTGTCCTGCAGAACATTCTTCCTAGAATAAATTATCTGAGATTAGCCACTTGGCAGTGGGGGATCCTGAATTGGGTGTCATGAACAAGCCTTGCATGATTTACCATTTGGTCACAGGGACCCCTTTTATCTTCTGATCATGCACATTATTAAATTTGAATTTTCGGTGAATATTCCATGCATCTTTTACGTATGGTCTCTCCACTTCCGTCGAATACTGCAACACTTTCTGACCTTATTCTCAAATAAAACTTCATTAAGCCCTGTTTAAGCTTTAATTGGACCAATTGAAATGATGAATTTCCAATTCCCGACAGAGATCTGTCGAGTGCACAAAGATTGTGTATCCTTATCGTGTCCACAATCAAGAACTAATAATTGTAATTGGTGAAGGGTTAGTAGGCCAGCTCCTAATTTTCTTATCAGAGTCAACATTAGCATCCACAGGCACTTTTGTTCATGCCATGTGTTCTTTCCTCACAATCTCCTTATGATTGATTTGTCCACGGGAGAATTGCCATCATTTCGGTTCTTGCTTCATTTCTTCTCTGGGTAATGGAATAAGGTGTGAGTGAAACACCTCACATGATGCCTTTCTTCTCCCTCCACTTGAGAAAGCAAATTGTTCCTGTAATTTGAAATCGGCCGGCTTGCTGAGTTGCTGACCGTGCTGGTAATTACCGGCAACATGCTTTGCCCCTAGCATTATTAATTATCTTGTTTTATTTTTTTTCCACATCACATTAAATGAAACAGTGTTGGGAGTTAAATTTACTAGCACAGGAGCCAACTAATCTTGTACCAGGCACATTCATCAGAATTATATATATGCAGGCTTAGGCTACACAAAAGCTTGTACTAAACAGTACTACTAGTTAGACTTGTCATCATAGTGAAGTTAACAAAGTTATCACTTATCAGTGCATCGTACTTGGCATTAGCGGCCGACAGAGAATCCGCCAGCCACACTCCCCACCTCTAGGGGAGGGGAGTGACAGTCAAGTATCCCTTCATTCTCCCTCTACAATGCAGCTCATGCATAGCCTTTTGGATGGAAAAGCAGAAATTCCAGAGAGGCTGCAAGAGCATACCATTTTGATTAGCTCACCACTGGCTCTCCTGGTTGCCCTAAAGTAAGAAGTAGTGTAGTACACTTTTGTAGTTTTGCTGCTAATCTATTCGGCTAATTCCTACTATATTGACTTTGGAATCTTGTGTTCTTTGGATTTACTTACCTTTGTATTCCTGCAAGGGTCAAGTGCTGACAGATTTATTGCAGACTCGCAGTCCGTCTTCAGGTACATCTGAATTGTTTACCCATTACAAACATGCAACAGAGCTTTCTGATCTTTATTGCATCATGTACTGAAAATTTTCTATACGTTAGCGTATGGTACATTCTATGACAAGTTTAAGTTGCTGATACAACAATAGAAGCATTGAAACTTTTCATGGAATCTCATGACTAGTGACAATAAGAAATATCTTAGGACTGTAGGGAGACGAGATAGCCGTATGCTAGTTGCAAGAGGCATCGGTTTCATTCATGCAACATTGGGCCGACTGTAAAAAGCTTACTCATTGCTCTTCTCATCATTGAGTCACAATGCTTGGATTCCCTCTTGACCGATCTTCTGATATCATGGCAACCTCTGGTGCTGCACCTTTGCCAGTTGCAAACAGTTTGGAGGGTAGTTCTTGGTCGTCCATTACTTCACTGAAGATTCCGAAATCCAACAAAATTCAGGCCGTTCTTCAGAAAGAAGCAAGCACTGCAGAGCTGAACTCTGCTTCATTGGGTGCTCTTCATGCCATTTTTAAAATTTCTTTGTAGGCTACATATCTAGGACAACTCCTGCTTTATTCTTGATGATACTCATTTGCTGCATTTGAACGGTTTCAGATGGTCAAAAAGGAAGGCTGCTGAAGATTGGCTGCATTTGGGCTCTTAGGAATCGATATGTGCCTGCAGAAAGATCGGTCAAGATTATTCCTCACGGTTAATGCTGCACTGGCTGTTCATTTTGTTAAATTTTGCTTGATAGCAGTAGGATGTTTAGAGCTGCCAGCGTCAGGCTTCCGTAGTGCCGTGTTCAAGAAATCAGTGTGTTGATTCTATGACTGAAATAGTTTGCAAGACATGGATAGTATATAGGGAAAATGTCGCTGCTTTTGCCAATCGCATCATCAAGGCAGCAAAGCTATTCCACTATCTTGATTCTATGACAGTTGAAAGAGATATAAGCATCTACGTAACTTAAACCGTGTTATTCCAGACAGTGTAAGCACCAAGATCTCCGATGGCCAAACCGGCCGTGTGACCGTATTCGTACCAAATAAAAACAGAATTACTTTTTCCTCGAACAATTCGTATTGGTAGATTAAGATAGTAATAAATATACAATTTCAGGATCTACTTTGGTGGATGTTATTTTCGATGTTCCCCTTCTCTGGGTTTGGTGTTTGTACTTTTATTTTTCTAAATGAAGTTAGGCAGCTTCTGCCTTTGTTTTTCAAAAAAAAAAATAATTTGCGGTCCATGTGAAAGTACTGAGAAGTTAAATATCAGGATCTACGACATATATAGCACTCTCAAGATGGAAGATGGCTAGATGCATCTCCCATCTATGACAATCGACAAGATCAAACCTCCCTAGAAAACCATAGTGGAAAATCTGCAGAAAAATGAGGTGTCACACTGATTGAGCCAAGCCAAGGTTGCCATGTCAAAGCACTCCTATTGGTAATCACAAATGTCTACAAATTCAGAATTAGGGATATACAGGGCTTGTTTGGTTTAGTGCCTTACCAAAGTATTGGTAGTGCCAAAACTTAGGTATATTTTGGCACTACTAGTATTTTAGTAGGGTAGAATTAAGTAAGTGAGTTTGGATTGATATCAATTAAAAGCCAAATTTTATGTTATGGTCAAGAAAGTTCTAGAGTTATGCCTAATTAACCATGGACATTACCATTCAATTGGCTCCAAACCAAACAATTACATTCACTATGCAAACTAAAAAAAAAAAGTTGGTAGGGCATATTTTGGCATCAATCCAAAATGGCCAATAGCACTTGCAAGAAGAAAGATATCTACCTGCCTCGCCTGTGTTACTGCTATCAGAGACAGTCAGACAGTGACCGACACCTTCTGTTGGTGCATACTCCCTCTTCCTAAATACTACTTTCTCCGTTTTATAATGTAAGTCATTCTAGCATTGCCCACATTCATATAGATATTAATGAATCTAAACATAGGTATATGAATGTGGGCAATACTAGAATGACTTACATTATGAAACGGAGGGAGTATATAAGTATTCCTAACTTGTTTAGTTCTTCCTCCGTTTCACAATGTAAGACATTTTAGTATTACCAAATTCATATAAATATTAATAAATCTAGACACATATACAAAACATATATATTGATCAATGGATTAATTTAAGTAAGACCAAAAAGTCTTACAATATAAAACTCGAGTAAAGAATAATAATAAGGAAATATCCCTTTCAGACATTTTAAATTTTGAATTGTTTGGATTCTCATGATCGGTTGAAAATGCTCGGTGTTCACAACTGCTTATATTGTGGATAAAAATTTAAATCTTAAAAATACTTATATTTGAAAACATGGAGTACCGATGAGAAGCAATTTGCCATATGTAACCAGACGGATGCACTCATAGCGCAGTGGTAGGGGTTACTGGCATGCATTCCATCCGCTCGAGTTTGATTCTCTTTGATCACGCTCACTAGATATATTTGCTTCTTTCTTCTTAAAATCATCGACACCACTTGGTGTCCAACTATTTTATATGTAATAAGACAGGAAATTTCCGGCAGGCAGGCAGACCCCTTGGCTGATTGGCTCAGTGGGCTCCTGGGGTCAGTTACTTGCCATTGCAACTTTGCTAGTGAAAAAAAAAACAGAGAGAAGAGATTAAGCAAGCATGCCACGCACTAACCACAGGGGCGACCAACATGAACCGCCACTAAGGAGCAAATTGGGAGCAAGACAAAAGTTGCAGCACTCAAGACTTTCTTCAAATTTCAGGTGTGACAGAAAGCAAAACCATGGCCAAACTTCTATCGGAGAAAGATATCAAAGTGGTACTAAATGCCTACTAAATTGCTAATCCTGACCACACAAAAACAACAAGCTGGTTTTTCTTGGCTTGGTTCACGAGAGGGTCTATTTCTTTTTCCCTTTTTTACCCTTCTCTTTTCTTAGCTTCTATAACTAATTTAAGGCGAAGTTACACTACGGCGACAAGAAGGTCAGCGACGCCACTCCGACCACCGCACTGTCCACGGCAGCCGCCGCTCGGTTGCCTCCCCCCCCCCCCCCCCCCCCGGCCTTCCTTGCACCTGGCAGCGCCAATCAGCTGCTGCCGGCGTGTGTGGCCGGACAGGTCAGATCAGCTCAGGGTCAGGTCCCTGAGCACATGTCAGCGATGCTGGCCCACAGCTCGTCGTCCTCGTCGTCGCCGTCGCCGTCGAAACCAAGCTGCTGCTTCTGCTGCTGGTGCTGCCAATTGGCCGCGCCAGCTGGCGTTCCCCACCACTGGCTCTGGCTGTCGTAGCAATTGCTGCTGGTACTGTTGGTGAGGCCGTTGTAGGAACAGTATCCATAGCCATTGCTGTACACCTCGGTGTCCAGGCCGGCCACCGCATCGGCATCGGCATCGGCATCGGCCTCGGCCTCGGTTTCGGCGTTCCTCGCGAAGCGGCCCTGCACCCTTGGCCTGCTATCTGCCAGCGTCTTCCTGCAGGCATACTGGAAATGGCCAGGGGATGATGATGATGATGAGCTACAGTAGCTGCCATGGTCAATTGCTTGCAAGGGAAATGGAAATGCGTTTTTGTAGGTCAGTACAGTGATCTTCTTGTGGAAGTTCCTCTGTTGGCGCTTGACGCGGTACCTCTCGATCCTCTCCTTGCGTTCCTCGGCGCTGTAACGGCCCACCTTCTGCGAAAACGGGCCGCCTACCTCCTGGCTGCAGATGTCACCTGAAAACGGCGGCGGTGGCGGTGGCGACGGCGGTACATTCATCACCTGTTGTGCATCAGCATAGGGGAAGAAAGTGAATTTACCAACAGTGTTTGTTAATGGCTACAATTCCAGCTTGAGACTAGGGTTGGGGTTACATTACCTGCAGGTCGCCGGTGCTGAAGACACGGCGCAGGGTCCCGGAGCTGAACTCCAAGAGATCGCCGGAGGATGATGAAGTGGAGGAAGAAACAGGTGGGAGGGGCTGCAATTGGCAAGCTGGAGCAGACGAGTAAGAGAATGCGGCATTACTGTTGAGCTCCTCAGACAACCGGTGGTGAAGGAGGGAGTGCGAGCTGGTGCTCCTGTGGATGTAGAAGGAAGGGAGGGAAGAGTAGTAGGAGGGAGGCGGCGCCGAGCCGGCAACATTGGGAAGAGAGAACATGCTGCCCTTGTCGTAGACGAAACCGCCGCCGCTGCCAGGAATTTCAGTTGGAGCTGTGGGCAGAGCCGAAGAGAAGCTCAGTGCATGGTGCATGGAGGAGTCACTGTAGGTTGGTGGCGACGAGGAAGAAGGATGGAACATGGCTTTTGAACTGTGGATCCCTTTGATGTGTTGGGAGGCTAATTGCAAGTGAAGGGGATTGGTATAAAAAGACAAGTTAAGTGTGTGCAGTGTATACTATGCACCAAAGGCAGTAGGGCCACTCATTTTAACAAGGGCATAAAATTCCTAACATTACAACTCTAAGCTAATAACAGCCAACAATCATCATGTCAAAAGGATTATCAGATGCATGAATAAAAGATCATCATGTCTAAATAGAAGATATACCATCTTAATACGAAGATATGCAAGTCTTATGCGTACTCCCCCCAAAAAATAAAATAAAATATGTATGTGTTACTGTGTGCTCCAAGTAAACAACATCAGGCCTATTTGATAATCAAATTTGCCATTGAGAATCACTATCATATTTGCTCATCTACTGTTGAGCTGTATGGCAAGGCAAAGTTGTCCCCCTTTCTATATAGCTAAGACATTGGAAATGTAGTTGAAAAAAAGGACATTGGAAACGAGAATATTTTCCAACAAAGCAAAAGATGTTCAAAATCTAGCTGCTTTGATAAAAGACTAAGAAGCATGCTGAATTTAAGAGTTGAAGAATGAACAGGTGTCAGACCAATAGCTAACGAATATGCTCCAACCATACATGTATTAAGAAAAGGAAAAGGTGCCAGCAATCCTTCTGTATAAGAGATGAACGAAGGTACAGAAAGCCATCTGCTACTGCTATTTTTGTACGTGGACCTACCGCGAGCATGTATATACAGGTAATCTTACCAGGAATGGTAGATTTGAAATCTTCAATCAAATCACAAGCTCACAGCAGTCACAGCCTGAACTTGTCCCTCCCTGATACACATGAGAAATAAGAAGCTCCTACCTTTTTCTAAGAAACCTACTTAAAGAATTCCATAGCACATTTTCAAGAACTAGGAAACAGTGGACTTCAATCATTTTATTTATGTATTGCACTGCACATATTTTTTTAAAAATAAAAGAGTTCAGTGAGCCAATTATCAACAGAATTTGGGACAGTAACAAGCAACAGGTTACAAATATAAATGTACAGCTCACATATACTTTGGTCCACGAGAATCACTAAGGCAACAGGACTAGCAACTAACATATGGCGAAGGGATAGAAAGGTGTAGAAGACATACTGTAGTTGATATCCGTATACTGCTTGCTACAAGGAAACTCAAGCCCGCCTTTCTCAACTTCCAAAGGTTTCAATTTTAATCCTTAAACAGAGTCTAGAGGTTTCCCAGCAGTACTATCTTTGATTCTGTACAATGAGATCCTGGTTCTGTAGCCAACATGAAAGCATCACTATTGCAGCAATTTGCAAGAGTTCCATCTAAGGTTGGTGTCATTTTCAGATATCTGTAGAACTATCCATAATTAGAGATTTGACTATAAGAAAGTAAGAAACAGGAACTTACCACAATACCACTCCAAGGATCAGAAGAGCTTTGAGAAAGCTGGTGAGCAGACTGGAAGACTAAACAGTTCCCCCATAAAGCAAAGTAGCACACTATGCATGGAACTAGAAATAGTGAGTGTATTGTGGATAGAAAAGGATTGGTCACATCTGATAATTGACAGCCCATTTGTCTCCTAGAAAATCTTACTGTTCATAGACAAGTGAACGGCCAAGGTAGTTTTAACTTCATACAATGCATTTTTTATCATTAATATCAGACATACCTGATCAAATCCACCCAAGGTAAGACCAAAGACCTAAGACTTGCAGTAAAACTATTAAGAGACAAGAGCATCTAATGAAACAAACAGCGTCCACCATTATTCCATGAAAAAAAAGGTGCTACTGAAGAAACTAAATAGAATTTCAGTAGCACAAGAAACTTACAGTTTCCTTTTTGTGATGTTAACATGTCAAAATATGAAATTTATATTGAATCATGACATGAACCATACTGTCAAATACAATAAGTCAATGGACACTATTGTCAGGCAACCTGCCACTAGTTGAATCATGCATGCAAGAAAGGAATTGCTACCCAAGATTTGACAAATGAACCATTTTGCTTGGTACCATGCAAAAAATCATAAAGTTCGAAGAAAAAAAACATGTGAGAAAGGCGTGTGGGCCTGGGACCACACATCATTTTTACATGCAAGCCCTCGTTTCATTCTCACATGCAATAGTATTTTCCAATTCACACATGTTTGAGATTGCACTTACCTATGTTTTCTTAAATTGGAAGGATATTGTGCATATCAGCAATTCTAAGTTCTACAAGTTTGTGCACAGCAAGAAATTTCATTTGATCTGAATTTCCATTCATTTGCCACATGCCCACAATACACAGACTAATTTCATAGTTTCCTAAACATGGCTAGAAGATTAACAATGTCATTAACTCATGATATGAAACACTTGGGATATAGCAAAATAGTTGTACCACTATTTTATATAGGCATTATCAACTTGACCTCAATTTGGCAATTGAAGGCACTAGAATAAGCACAGGTTCTCCCAGTAACAGGAGAATTATAATGAATTTAACATGATACATTTCCATCAGGTTTGGTTATGGCAGTAAGGTCAGATAAGCAAGCTAACAATGCAGAAATGAGCGGACAAGATGAACCAAATTTATATTAAGAGATGCAGGGTTCTTTACATTTAAGGTCTATGAGAAACTGCATATACCACAAATCAATTGACAGGTACACTGAGCTCTGTTCTGTATTAATTGACAAAAGAAAGTTGATGATCCAACCATTCTCATCTACGACCAGCCCTTGAGCCACTGTGATGCTTATGCACCCCAGGACCCATGCATGAAAAGAGTGATGGTTTCTTTGGCTTTGTGCCGAACAGGAAAGTTCTAAGGGGAACTCCAGCTTTCGTTGACAGGTTACGGAAGTTTTGCTGAGCTCGGTTGCTTCTTGCTATAGATAATTCAAGATTTTCTCGGAGCTTCAAGAGCACCCTGCCAACCTCCACTTGGAGACCTCTTACATGGTCCAGCCCAGCTTCTAGCTCTTTAGCGACTTTGTTATTCTCTTGTTTCATATTAAGCACCTCTCCTTGGAGTTTTGCAGCTTGGAAAGGGGTGAAGTGAACTTCATCGCTTTTATCCAGAGTTGTGATCTTTGATATCTCCTCTTGTATGCCACAGAGTGATGAGAACCTGTTCTCTAGTTCTCCTTTTAATAGCACATTTTTTTCTATCCAAACTTGAAGATCTGTGTTCAAATCCCGGAATTTTTTTTCTAGAACAGCTGACTCCAGCTTTGCTACCTGATAACTGATAGGAACTCCATCTGCACCACACTGTGCCTGTGCATCAATCAATTTATCCATCTCAGTTTTTAGCTTGTCAAATGATGTTTGGAAATTCCGTATTTGATGATATGATGTGCTAAACCTCAACCAAAACCCCAAGTTATTCTCCAACACCCTGTCAATCTCTGCTCTAAATTTTTCCTCGGAAATTGACGAAGCAAGTTGCTCTTCAACTTGGCATTGCTTCATGTACTCCTCTATTTCTGCAATCTCTTTGTCTTCGGTGACAGGAGTGGTGCTTATTTTGGAAGTTTCTTCAGACTTGTCCACATTCTCAGGAGCAGGGGCATTCATCTTTCTCTGCAAAGAACTTAGCATGCGCCGAAGAGAGTGAATCTCCTCATCTTTCATTGCATTGGCACTCTTCAGATCCTTCAGCTCTGACATTGACCTTGAATGGTACTCTTGATTTGTCTTCTCAATTTCTGACAGCTTTTGCTCTGTACCCTTGTAGCTCTGAAGGACAGATGCATACCCCTCTAATAAAATCTTGTCCTCACCATCAGATCCATTTGTGTCAGGATGTTGCTGCACCAAAGGACCCTCGGAGCCTTTATCTTGTTTCTCCACTTCATTCTTTGAACCATCTATTGAGTCGGATGTTTGTTTCTTGGCATACTGACTTGTTACCTCTGAATCTTCTTCTTGACAACTTGACTCTTGGGATGAATTCATGAAACCACTGTTTTGGGGCTCAGGTTCATGTAATTTTTCTACAAATTCAGCAAGTTCACTGCAGGCTGCATTCATTTCTTTATGAATATTCTGTGTCCCATTTTGTATGGAGTTTCCAAGATGTTGGACTGCTTGCAAAACCTCTTCAACTTGCTTCAATCTGTCTACCAGCTTACTGGAATCAGCAACCAAAGCCGACTTGTCTTCCTCCAAGGCTTGCAGGCGCTTGTGAAGGTCGTCTATCTCAGTCTTCATTCTATTGATCTGAGCATTCTGTGAAGTGGTAGCAAGCTCTAGGTCGATTACCTTCTCCACAAGTCGGTCAACCTTATCTGCTAAATCAGCAACCGATACCCCTGGGTGCAATTCAATTAGTTCTTTGACCTTTTGGCATACTTCCTGCAGGTCAAACCTGATCTCATTCTGAACAGAATCATCAACATTCCCAGATGGCATTGCATGGATGTATTCTTTGTCACTGTTATCAGGTTCATCATTTCGTGTACGAGGCTGCCCACACTCAGCTTTGAAGGTATCAAGCTTCTTTTTTGCTTCAATGAATCGTTTAAACTCAGTTCTTGCCTCTTCAGATGATCTACGTTGCTGGTCCTGTAAATTAACCAATGTATCCTCGCAAGACACAATGGCTCGTGCAGCCATCAATGCCCGGGCTTCATTGTCTTCAATGGCCGCGCCAGTGCTAAAAGCATCCTGCAAGCTGCAAACTTCATCCTGCAACTCCACCACCTGCTTCTCAATGTCCAGATACCTGCCCAGCGCGCTGTCATAAGAGGTCTTCAAGAACTCCTTCTCAGTCTGCAGCACCAGGATTTGCTTTTGCAGCTTGTCGATCTCCTCCTGTGCATTTTCCTTGTTCATGTGGGAGGTGATCCTCCGGTGCATCTGGGTCCTCTTCGGGACCGGGCTGGTTCCCCGGCTAGAGCCGCGTGACCCCATTGGCAAACCTTCCAGCGCAGGAAATTTGAAGTTGCTGAGATCGATCCCGGATATCGCCTTCTGGAATCCTTCCCCATCGGCATCTTGCATGGAGAATTGGATCTGGTCCGGGAACGCTGTGGCAATGGTGTGGTTGGCCTTGTGCAGCTCGCTGGATAGCCGGTCATAGCGGTCGGCCAGCGCCTGGTAGGACCTGAACATCTCCTCGACGTGGTTGATGAGCTCGGGCCGGCTCTTGAAGTAGAGCTCCGCCTTCTTGCCGAACGAGTCGCCGTCCGCTCCGATGAGCTTGAGCATGGCCTTCACCCTGTCCTCCATCTCTGCATACACACACACAGAGAAACAAATTAACCCAAACACGCCACCGTCACAACATGACCGGAAGATTCTGCAAACGCGCATTTCGCCGAACACGCGGGGGGTGAACGAGACGAGTACCGTGGAGGGTGGTGTCGAGCCACTTGGACTGGGTGGTGCGGATGTGCGACGCCCACCACCAGGAGTAGGCGTTGCTCGCCGCGCGCTGAAGCATAGCCGGCCGGGGTCACGCCGCGCCGCGCCGCGACCGCCCGACCCCCCCTCCTTCTACTGCTACTACTACTACTACCACCACCCGCTCTCTCGGCGCGGCGTGCCGCGCGACGCGACGCGACGCGACGGACGTTGGGTGGTGGCTCCCGGCGGTGCGCCCGTACGGTACGAGGCGAGGGTTGCGGTGGTGGAGAGACGGCGAGGCGGCCGGAGGAGAGAAGGGGCGAGGTTGGGGTATCGGTGGCGGTGGTGGTGATGGTGGCATCCGCGAAATAGGAGGCGTGGGCATGGTGGCTGGCTGTCGCGTGGTTAAGCCGGCGGGTGGCTGGGCGCGACGCGCGCGGGGGGCGGATAGGCGGGTGGGGGATGGACGCTCGCGCGAGAGAGGCGGAAATTACACGGGCTTTAACGCGCGGGCGGTCGCGGGGGCGTCGGCTACCGTGGCGGCCGGAGGGCGATGCCGCGATGGCCATGGCAGCCGCGCCCGCGAGCGAGGGACGAGGCGGGGCGCGCGGCTTACGGAGGATTTCCCTCTTTTTGCGCGGGGCGAGGCGTACGGTACGGGGGTGGTGCGGTGGCCATGGGGGATGAAAACGGAGCGGATACGGATGGATAATACTCATACCATATTCGTTTTTATATTTTTTACTGGATAAAAAATAAATATGGATAGCTCGAATACGAAAACAAATACGGATTATCTCGAATACGAATAAGAATCGAATATGATCGGGCACGAATTCGGAAACATTTTTTTCTCGGAAGACTAAAACCAACTCAACTTCTAGTCGAAACAAATATCAACATATATAAATATATAATTAGCTCATTTTATATAAAATGAAGTACAATTTATAAATATTTTTTTAAAATTTAAATAATATTAATAGTATGGATTAGTGTTAAGAGATAAACTATTATTAAAATCTATAAAGTTATATTGAAGGTTATAGAGTTATAAAGAAATGGGATATGTCTCATGGCTTCTGCGGATATCCAAATAGCATTGTTCACCGAATATTCGAATTATTATCCATATCCGACGAAAACCCTGATACCATATTTGTATTCGTATCCGGGAGAAAATATTCGTATCCGTATCCGATCTATCCGAGAATTATCCGATCCGAAAGATATTCGTATCCGTTTTTATTTGGAGCGAACAGAAACTATCCGCTCCGTTTTCATCCCTAGGTGGCCGTGGCAGGGTAGTGGCAGGCAACAGCTAGCGCGGCGGCGGTGGGCTCGATTTGGTGTTTGCTAATGGGTATAAGTCCACTTTGACTCCCTCAACTATAGCTTCATCCCCCACTATTAAAAGAGCAATTTGACTCCGTCAGCGGTTTCGTTGATATTATGCTTTGACTTGGTCCAACCTGCCAAGTCATATAGTTGTACCGGCATGTTAGTGTCACGTACTATTTCTTTTCTATTACTCCCCTCTCTGTTCCAACTTATCCAATGCACTAGGCAGATGGGCACACGGCAGCGGAGACGACAAGCTTGAGCAGGGGAAGGGGAGGCGGCGGTAGACGGCTTCGGTGGGCTAGGAGCTAGCCGACGGCGTGGCCCAAGGCGGAGCATCGACAACATGGGCTCGAGTCGAAGCGGCCACGGCGCGGCGCGCCTCAACATGGAGCGGCCAACGAGGAGGAAGATGGTAGCGCTCCACCAACTCTGCCTCTCCCTCGTCTCCGCCTTCTACAAGCTCCCCTAGCGAAGGCGGCGGTGCGCGGAAGAGATGGTCGCGGATCTGGATGTTGGGCACCGCCGCTTCTCCGTTGTTGTGCAGCGAGCTTGTCGCCGCCAGCTCCAAAGCCTGCCAAGGCCTGCTTGCTACCAGCCACCGTCCACCGAGGGCGACGGATGCATAGGGCAGGATGCGGTCAGCGGGCGGTAGAGGTGCGATCGTTGGGTGGCAGTCGGCAGGGAGCACTGCCCATGGTAGGAGGAAGAAGGGTACGGCTTCTACGGTGGCCATCTCCGGACAACACTAACGTGGAGAGGCTTGTGAGCGTCGTGGTGGCCATCCGCCACTCCCTCGCCTCCGAAACACCGTGGTGGCGGGGGTGACAGTACTCGTGCTAGAGGAACGTGCGGAAGCCAACGGCGGGAGGCTACGCGGTAGGTCAAGGAAGAGGCTAGGAGTTGTCGGTAGGGGAGGGGAAGTGGGGAACATCATGTGTAGAAGACCTCACTGGAGCGCGGTGGCTTCACATTGTGCTCGTGGATCCAGTGGGCTCCATCCTCTCCAGCTCGGCGACAGTGGACAAGCTCAAGTTCGAGATCAAGGAGACTTGTCGGCCAACGACCGCCACCCAACTCCCTCTTCCCACCTCCGTGCGGCCTCTCCATCTTCTCCCATCTCTTTCTTTTCCCCAACCAAGCAGGGCAGGGCAGGGGTGGCGGGTGGCCAATGAGCACCTCCCCCGAGGTACGCCTCCAGGTCGCGCCGCACGCCGGCCCGGTGTCGGCGTAGGCACGGCGAGTTGCTGTGGTGTCAGGTGTTGGCCGTGTGACACGGAGGAGTCGCAACGCCCATCATCATCTAGCTCCACTACGGTCGATGAGTGCGCCTGCCACCATTGAACATATGATTAATAAAATAGTTCATCCGTTTTAAAATATAGTAACCTTATATTGGATGAGATATATATATACCATACTATATGGTACTCCCTCCGTCCCATAATATAAGGGATTTTGACATTTTACTTGCACACTGTTTGACCACTTGTCTTATTAAAAAAATATACAAATATAGAAAAACGAAAAATTGTGCTTAAAATTACTTTGGATAATAAAGTGAGTCAAAAAAAATAAATAATAATTTCAAAACTTTATGAATAAGATGAATGATCAAATAGTACCAGCAAAATGTCAAAATCCCTTATATTAGAGATTGAGGGAGTATATTTTAGGACTGAGCTAATATAAACTATTATAAACTTAAAAAATAAATTTATTTGATATTTTAAATAAACATATATATAGATAGTTTTTTTAAGAAATATATTGTTCAGTAGTTTGGAAAACATGCTCATGGTAAATGAGGGATTAGCCTAACCGAACCTTATTTTAGAACGCAGTAAGTGTGTTACTGAAAGAGCTACAATTAATCTTGAATTCTCATAATTGATTCTAGGACTAATCACTACTACGAAAATTATCTTTCATGGCGGCCATTTTAGGTTTTCCCTGACGGAAATTGCAGCCGCCACAAAACAAAGGCCAGAGAAAATATCAATCTTCGCTAGCGGTTATCAGCTGCCAGCGATAATCAATTTTTGCTGGCGGTTGTGTTATACCGGCCAGCCAGCGATAATCGATTTTCGCTGGCGGCTGTGTTATACCGGCCGCCAGTGATAATTAATTTTGAGACAAAAAAAAACCATATGCAGCTGTCCTCCAGCCGCCAGCAAAAACCCCATGCTGCTACGCATCCCAAATCCACATCCCCAAATCTCAAATCCATAACAATTCAAATCAAATCATCCAACCTTAAGAGAACATTACATCAATTTCTCACTTTATTCTCAACGAACAAACATCAATATATGCATATATGAAATATCAATACAAACATAAAATAGAGAAATTCATCAAAATCGTCGTCGCCTGACTGCCATCGCCGCCGCCGCGGCCGCCGCCCCCTCCCTCCGGCTAGATCTGGGAGAGGGAGAGGGAGGGGAGGAGGAGGCCCTCCGGTCATCGTCACCAGTCACGTGGTCGTCATCGTTGTCGTGGCCCGGCCCATCGTTGTCGTCGTGGTGGTGGTCGCCATGGTCGCCGTCGTCGTCATTGTGGTGGTACGACGGCCGCGGATCCGGCCTCCCCGTGGCCCGGCGGCGGCGGATCCGGCCTCCCCGCCCGCGCTCAAGAGCCGCCGCCAGGTCCGCCTGTCGTCGCTGCCACGGCGGCTGCTGCCCCCTCCCTCCGGCTAGATCTAGGAGAGGGAGAGGGAGGGGAGAGAGGTGAGGTGGAGATGAGAAAGAGACAGAGAGGAGAGATGAATGCAGTGGGTGGGTGGGTGAAATTGCTTTTAAATGCGTGGGTGGGTGATGATGTAAAGGAATCGATCTGTGAGCTGTGTTTTTTGCTGGCGGATCTCTTCAGTAGCCGCCAGCGAAAACGCTGATTTTCACTAGCGGATATTTAAGAGGCCCGCCTCGAAAAATATAGTATTTTTTATGGCAGACCTCTTAATATGGCCGCCAGCGAAAATCAGTTTTCGTTGGCGGCCCGTGACCCCCCCCCCCCCAATTTTCTACGCTGGCGGTTTTTTCTTTGTAGTCGCCATGAAAAATATTTTCCAAACGCCATGAAAAATCGTTTTTCTAGTAGTGAATTTTGGGTGGTATCTCCGTCACATTTGTTGCGCAATTTATTTTGAAATAACTGTAAAATCACAAGTACAAATCTATCTAAAATGACTTTTAAAAAATTAAATTTCAAACTTCAAAATCACATTTGACTTTTAAGAAAAAACTGACCCTTGGAAATTCGTAAACAGTGAAAAAAAATCTCTCAAAGCCCAAACGCCCCAGGCCGCGAAGTCCCAACTCAAACTCCCAGGGCCGCGCAAAAAAAAAAAAAAAAAAACTCCCAGGGCCGCGCGCCTGCAGGTCAAAAATTTGAGCTGGCCGCCTCTCAGACCACGAAAATTCCCGCTATCCCGCCAAATCACCGATCCGCGCCTCACGCCACGTCATCGATCCGCGCCTCCTCCCGCGATCCAGATCCTCACCGTCCATTCCCTCCCCCATCCAACGGCAGCCGCCTCCCCACTCCATCCTCTCGTCCCCTTTAAAACCCCCTCCCGTTTCTTCCCCCAAATCCCACTCCAATCACCACCGCCTCTTCTCCTCCAATTCCACTCGCTTCTCTCTCTCTCTCTCGTGCGGCGAGGCGCCGGAACCGTCGTCGTCGGCGGCCATGTCGGGGCGCGGCAAGGGAGGCAAGGGTCTCGGCAAGGGCGGCGCCAAGCGTCACCGGAAGGTGCTCCGCGACAACATCCAGGGGATCACCAAGCCGGCGATCCGGAGGCTGGCGAGGAGGGGCGGCGTGAAGCGCATCTCCGGGCTCATCTACGAGGAGACCCGCGGCGTGCTCAAGATCTTCCTCGAGAACGTCATCCGCGACGCCGTCACCTACACCGAGCACGCCCGCCGCAAGACCGTCACCGCCATGGACGTCGTCTACGCGCTCAAGCGCCAGGGCCGCACCCTCTACGGCTTCGGCGGCTGATCGATCTTGCCTCCCTTCCCCATCTCTCCCATGTCGTCTGGCCGTGCCCACAAGTCTTGCGGTCAAGAAAGTTTGGAAAGCCGTGGAATCCACCTTGTTCAGTTCGCCGTTTAGTTTTGTAGGGTTTACCTGAATCATGAAACTGTGAAGCAAATGATGTTTGCACCCGGGATTTGAATTGAAACATGTTTCAGAGCCAATGTTGTGGATCTGTCCTCTTGTTGATGTGCAATTTGTGTTTGTCCGTTTTGGGATGAAATTTTGTTTTGGTTAGTGCGATTTGGTGAACTTAGGCTGAGTTCGATATAGGTTTGTGGTTGAAATCTACATTGCATATTGGTCTGATACATCTTGAAATGTGCTATATATTGATTTGACCATCGCTGACCAATACTAAGAACAGCGAATTTGCAGAATATCAAGCGGTGTCTGAGTTGCTTTAATTTGACGATAGATCCAATTCGTTTAATATTTTGGACTCTATATTTCTGTTACTGCAGCAGCCAAATTCATCTGTGCTATAGTTATTTCTGTTACTGCAGTTGCATTTGTATTCCCTCAGCAAATTCATCTGTGCTTTAGTTTCAGTTAATTCTTGCAACTGAATTAGCCTGAAATCTGGATAGTTTCAGGAAAATTCATCTGAGCTTTAGTTTCAATAGATTTCTCCGCAGGAAAATTTTAACAATGGGTTTGAGTGTGTGACGCTGCACTTGGCAGTTGGCTCTTGCACATTACTCACAATTGCAATTTCTGAAAATGGCATAGCATTGCTCAGAGTCACGGGAATTCACTTGAAATCATATCAACATTAGTGGCAGAAATTAATGGTATAGCTTCAAAACTAAACAAAAAAAGAACCGCCGTATAGCATAACTGAAGATTTACTTCATTCTTTAGATACACAAAAAATCAAGAGACACTACAATATTTCAGTACAAGACACAAGTACACACCACTGAACATCATCAGGAACCTGATTTCTAACTAAACATTTGCCCAAAAAAGGAACAGCCAAATCCAGGTCCATGATGCACAGTTGCACACCCACTGAACTCTGGATGTATATGTAAATACACAACAAACTCTTCCATTTTATAAATACAGGTAGGCAAAATTCAGCATTCCTATCAAAATATACAGTTACACACTAGCACGTAATCTCTTGGTTCTGCAGTTACTTGATTGACAGTCCAGTATAGCGCAAGGCAAGAATCGGAAAGTGCACACTGCAGAAGTTTAGAACAGCATCACAGGGTGAAGGGAACACCAGAGTCATCGGTTGAAGGCTGCAGTGCATTAATCTTGATAACATATTTCTTTCCACTCGACATGCTGTAGCCCTCGGAGCTCATGCGCAAATCATCTGAACCATCATACAATGTGGAATCCTCATCCTCATAAGCATTACCGATACGGCCACCACATTTACGGCAGATCAACCTTGTCCTCTTTCTGAACAAACCCCAGGAGCGCCTTGAATGGAAGTATGGCATGCAGCTCACCTCATCAGTTTGTGTGAACCGACTCTCGTCGATCGCAAAGAATGAGATTACACCTTTCCTGATCTGCTTACCATACTTGGATCCAATGTTCGCTGTGTTCCGTGTTGAGGAGCTCAGGTTCAATGCATAGCCACAGTAACCACAGCTGTTAGAAGAGGCAAATAGCACACACCATCAGATATTTTTCGATTACATGGAAGACGCATACAGCTACACACACCATGAGAATTGACCCTGAACCCTATCTTAACTGATATCACCATGCTACCGTTTCCACTTTCCACGGAAATAAATTTTTCGCAATTTTTACGAAAATGACAATTCCGTGTTCAATACGCAATCAAAATCCTAAAAAATAAGTTTCATTAGTAGAGTCGTTAGTGTCAAACTGTCGATTCAGGTATGAGGATGTAATTTTCACTTTTCAGCAAGCCAAACGTTATGTCACATTCAATTCCTTCTATTGAACAAAAGACCATGATCTGTCACAATTAGTGCCACTAATTCAGTTTTCAGTCGAGCTGATCGAAGTTGGCGCGCTGCTTTCTGATCAATCCAGTTTGAGCCATTAGCAAGGACACCAATCACCAACAGTCAAAACCAACTAAAACCAATAAAAGAAATTTCAAGATCCATCGGAGCCCAGCAGCTGCAAGCCAGCAAACCGATCGAATTTATAACTAGACTCTTGGACAACCCAAGAAACACTCTTCTAAGTACACTAATCAAGACGAATGATTCAACCCAGGGTTTCGCGTATCCCTAGCCTATCCTAGAACCCCGTGTTCTTGATCCAAGCAGCGGAAAAAGAAGGGGAGGAAGGGGAAGCGAACCAACCTGTAGGCGACTTCCTTGGCGGAGGAGCAGGAGTAGCTCCTCTCGGGCGTCCTCACCATGCTCCTTCCTCCGTGGGCATCGGATCCCGATCGATTTGGGAGGAGGAGAAGAAGAGAAGAGCGCTTGGGCCTTGGGTTGCTTGGCTCTCCAACGGTCAGTGCAGGGCAGGGCAGGGCAAAGGCGACCGCGCCGCGCTGGCTCGGCTGGCTCTGATCTGTTCCCTTCGGCGCAGGGGATGATGAGCTGCGTGGCGATCGAGACGGCTCGGACCGTCGGCGCGAGGGCTGGGGTTTGGATCGGTCGCTGCTACTCCTGCTGCGGCATTTTAGTGAGTTGACTGTGACGTGGTGTGATGTAATGTGACGGGATAATTTAGACCGAGTGTTTTTTGTTGAGATTTTTTTAAAAAATAATAAAACTCTAGTGAAAAATTGTATAAATATATGTTGATAGATAAAAATCATAAATTTAACACCCTCTCAGACAACTGAAGTTCGATAATCATTGTTCAACAGGCCATTCGATAGGTTAATTAGCTTGATTAAGAAAAGAAATACTCCCTCTCTTTCACAATGTAAGTCATTCTGTCATTTCCCACATTCATATTAATGTTAATGAATCTAGACATATATATATCTATCTACTACCTCCGTCCCAAAATGTAACAACTTTTGGCTATAAATCTGGACACACATAGTTAAAAATGCTTATATTTTGGAACGGAGGAAATAGATTCATTAACATAAATATGAATGTGAAAAATACTAAGATAACTTACACTGTGAAACGAAGAAAGTAAAAAGCATGGGTGCTCTGCTGAAGCTCCAAAGTTCGATAGGTCTCACGACCCACCCATATGCATGTACTCACATCTCAAGTTTTTAAGTTTTTAAACTTATTAAACAGTGGTTATTCAACAAGGTATTAAATTTATGATTTTAGATGATCGATATCTATTTTCATTTTTTTATTAAAGTTGCATTATTTCTTTGAAAAAATCGTTCATTGTACTTGGGACGGTGCTGGGCAGCGGTGGGCGGTGGCACGGTGGTTATGAACCGCGTTTTGTGAGGCTTCGGTCGCGATCCGCACCACGTGTCGTGCCTGGTTGGTTGGCTGCCGGCCGGCTGCACACAGCAGCATTGTTCCGTTTTCTCGCACGACCAAAGGGCTGGGACCGAGACGTGAAAAGATAAATTGGAGCGAGTGGTTACGTGCACGGCTCCGTCCCCAAAATGTACTGAATTTTGACCATATAATTAATTATATGATTAAGAAATTCTATATGTTGAAATGGATGTAGTGAGTACATTACCAGTTCAGGTGTAGGTAGTTTTCTGGAAAAATAAAGAAGCACCACAGCTCATCATCCGTATAATTGCATTGAGATCCGAGGTTTAATCTAGATTGAGTGCATATGGGTGACTGAGTACTCCGTTTTATTATATTATAAATCGTTTTATTTTTTTCTAAGTTAAACTTACATAAATATAATCAAGTTTTTTTTAAAAAAATATAGTAATATTTTTATCGCAAAACAAATATAATATGAAAGTATATTGTGAAACTAATTTGATTCACTGTTAGGAAGTACTTCCCAATGAAGTGAGTTTATGAGATGATTATTCCTTCCGTTTTTTTAAAGAAAAGAAAGATTATTCCTTCGCGAATGCAGATTTGAGACTGGTGGTGTTTGAAATCTCCGGAAGAATGAAGATGGAGATGAAGATTAAGTGTTTCACACAGAACAAGATGTTAATAACATGTGATTAATTGAGTTTTAATTATTACAAATTTAAAAAATGATTAATGAGTAAATTACACTCACGATACAACAACTTAATAGGTGGCTGCGATATAGTGCAAGAACTTGAGAATTAAACGTTCGAGTGCAACAACTTGATAAGTGGGTGCGTAGAACTTGACAATTTAGTATTTTGGTGCATCAACTTAGCTAAGCATATGCTAGGTGAGTTTTTCTCACAATATCAATATGCCATTACATAGCAATCTTACGGATATTACCTTATAATATTGAATTTAATCTTTAAGAATTATACTGCACATCCAATTACCTTTAACAATTTTTGTTTTCTTCACCTTCCCAATCTCAACCGAAATATAATAATTTATACATCCAGTTTAATTGATTTTCAGTTATTATTTATTAGGATAAAAATATAAATATGCTTATATAAAAAAACACACTAGTATATTGTTAAAATAAGTACTTAAAAATTGAATATGTATAAAAAAGTGGTCCAAATAATTAAGTTGTCGCATAACTTCTGAACTTATTGTATCAAAATCGTACATATCTTGCAAGTTGTTGCATTTATACGATTACTTATAAAGTTCATGTACTAAATCGCACATATCTGCCAAGTTGTTGCACTAGAATGCTCATTTCTCAAGTTCTTGCACCAAATTGCACCCACCTGCTAAGTTGATGCACCGTGGGTGCAATTTACTCATGATTAATCTTATATTTTAGAACAACTTTCATATAGAAAGTTTTCGCACGAAACGCATCGTTTAGCAGTTTTTAAAACGGGTCCTTTTGTTTGAATCTCCCGAAGATGAAGATGAAGATGAAGATAAAGATTAAGTGTTTCACGCAAAACGAGATGGTAATAACATGTAATTAATTGAGTTTTAATTATTACAAACTTAAAAAATGGATTACTCTTATAATTTAGAACAACTTTCATATAGAAAGTTTTTGTACGAAACGTACCATTTAGCAGTTTGAAAAATGTGCCAAGAGTATCCGAAATTTCATCCACCCTTTACATAAGAAACGAACGGGACACAAAAACATCACATCAAATCTTGGACACATGCATGGAGCATTAAATATTGATTTTTTAAAAAACTAATTGCATAATTAGGGGGAAATTGTGAGACGAATCTTTTGAGTCTAATTAGTCCATAGTTAGACATAAATGTTACAGTAACCCACATATGCTAATGACGGATTAACTAGGCTGAAAAGATTCGTCTCGCGGTTTTCAGGCGAGTTATAAAATTAGTTTTTTATTCATGTCTGAAAACCCCTTTCGATATTCGGTCAAACATTTAATGTAATATCTAAAAATTTTCTTTTCGCGAACAAAACAAGCCTAGGTCTTGGAGAAAAGAACATGTCTAACAGATGATTTGTTAGTCTCGGCTGGGCTGTCACGTCAGCCTGTCACCGAATTCCACCGTTTATCCGAGGGAAGCTGAAGCTCTTCCTCGTGTCGACGGCGACGCAGGGCAAAGACCGACGACATCCACTCCCACACTCCTCTTCTTCTCCCTACCCTATGATTGCTCTCCTCCTCCCCGAGCTCATCTCCCCCTAGCCGCCCAGGCAGCCGCACTCCGGGAGCCAGCAAGCCCAGCCCCGTGGTCCGGCGCGGGGGAGGGGAGATGGCGGCGGCCGAGTTCTTGTCGCCGGAGACGGCGGGGGCGGGGCCGGTGGGGCAGCAGCAGCACCCGGGGCAGGCGGCGTGGCGGGCGGTGGTGGGGTGGCTCGGGTTCCTCCTCCAGATCCTGCTCCAGATCGTCCGCGGCACGCCTTCCTCCTGGGCGCACCTCCTCTCCTTCCTCGGGCTCCACCACCCTCTCCTCTCCGCCGCCCCGCCCCAGCCGTCAACGCCGTCGCCGTCGGTCGCCTTCGTGCGGCTCCCCTCCGAGGCGCCCGCCGACGCGTCGTCGACGGGGCCACCGCCGCCGCCCCCGTCGCTCAGGCGGCTCACGGTACGGACCGAGATGGGAAGTTCCATTCCTGCATCTTTGGAGCGAGCCCGTGTGTGCTGTGCTCACTTTCTTGCTGTTGACTGTTGAGTGATCGTACAGATTACTATTGCTAAATTGTGGTCATTTCACATATAGCAGGTTAATTGTACTGATATTGAGTTGCCATTGACAGCATATTAGACTTAGTTCTATCTATCTTTGTTGTTTTCATATCGATTCCCTTTAGGTCTTGTTCGGTTAATGTCGGTATTAATATGATCCTCTTGAGGAGAAAAGGGATTGGAGGGGATTAAGGGAGTGTGGAATTAATCCTTAGAGGAACAAGGACTCGAGGAGGGATTAACCGAACAATCGTATAACATACAATCGTATATTTGGGATTACTCAACTGATTTCCCTAATCCCCTCTAATGAACTTATCATCTACATCGACAGATTTACCTAATCCCCTTTTAATAAACTTATCATCTACCTGTGTAACTTACAATCATATAATTGGGATTGCTCGACTCCAGGTAGTGCTTGATTTGGATGAAACTCTAGTTTGTGCATATGAGTCATCAAGTCTTCCTGCTGCTCTTCGTGCCGAGGCTGTTGAAGCAGGACTGCATAGCTTTGACATGGAGTGCATATCCGCTGAAAAGGCAAGTAAGCTGCCATCCTTTTCTTATTGATATTCTGCTAAAATCCAGGAAGTTGCTTATCAGAGGTTGTATTTTCCTTGATATAAAGGATGCTGAGGGAAGACAGAGGGTGAACCGTGTAACTGTCTTTGAGCGTCCTGGTTTGCACGAATTTTTGCAGAGAACTAGCGAATTTGCTGATCTTATTCTCTTCACTGCTGGTTTAGAAGGTTTGTTACCTGAATAGTTCATATTGATCCTCAACTAGAACTCAATTGAATTTGCCTCATTTTAGTGACTTGTGCTTTTCTCCCCAGGATATGCAAAACCATTAGTTGACAGGATAGATGCTCACAACAGATTCTGTCACCGTCTCTACAGGCCATCAACTGTTACCACGTAAGTTACAGTTAGCATTTTTGTGGATTGTAAATGATGGATTCTTTTGCTTCTGACTTCAATAGTACCTTCATGAATTATTGTCTTGCTCACTGAAATATTGAGATGTGATTTCAACTGATTTTAGTGGGAGGCTTTTTGCAAGCACAAACTTAAATATTGCAAGTGCCCACCCATAGGTAGCACTGATTCATGCCCATGGAATCTCTAGTGTATAGCTCTTTTATGTGAAACTGAATTCTTTTAATGATGTTTTTGATAATTCACATATCATGTTGATCATAACTTGTTCATATCTTCCTGGTTTTGCTACCAGCTTGATTTCACAAAGACACATATTCTTTGAGAAATTGTGCTACCTGCTGCGTTAGCTGAGCTTTTCACTTATTTGACGCTGCCGTGTGCTGAATTCCAGGGAATATAGAGAGCATGTAAAAGATCTTTCTTGTCTGTCCAAAGATTTCCACAGAATTGTCCTTGTTGATAACAATCCATATAGTTTCCTGCTGCAACCATTGAATGGAATACCTTGTCTTACATTCTCGGCTGGACAACCTGTTGATGATCAGGTAAGGTTACAATTTAGATAACTCTCCTTTTTGTTCTGAACATACAATTTCTGGTGTACTGATCCACTGACATTCTCAAACATTTTAGCTTATGGGAGTTATATTTCCACTTCTCAAGCACCTTTCTCTGCAAAATGATGTTAGGCCGGCATTATATGAAACATTTCACATGCCAGAGTGGTTCCAAAGACATGGGATCCCACAAATTGATCAGGCAGCATAAGTTTTGCCACCAGCTCATTGATTATTAGGCAAAGGCTCAAAGGCCATCTATGCTCTTGGAGACAACACTTGTATATAATGTTATTCATCCAGGCCCTTCCGTATGGCGAAGCCATTGTTCGACACGGAGATCGCAGATCACTATTTGTATCCTGAACGTAAATTTGTTGTTGTATAGTGACCTTTTGTTGCTGACAGTTCTGATAATCTAACTGACAGTTATAATGGTCTGTGAGTTCCTGAAGGCTTGTAAATTCTGATCAAGGTTCTACAGCAATGATTCAGTAGCACCTGTGACCTTAAGATGGTCTTTCGGAGCTACATCGTGCATTTTTCCTGGTTTCACATGTCAGGCCTTATGTTTGATCCCCTCTTTATTTAGGCTTCCAGGAGATTTCAGTTAGTTTGTGCACCCGTCCTTTTTCACATGTTTGGATTTCAAATTTTCAATGTTGCTGCTTTTCTGTTAATGAATGATTTAGTGGCAACATCATAAACTAAGATCATTGACATCGCACTTGACCGTTGAAACTTGAATTAGGTGAAGTGCCTCAGAGCAAACGCCAAAGATAGACCCGGGTATGTTGAAACTTGAAACACATTTCTATTGATGAAGTTGGGTGAAGTACATCAGAGTAAGTGACAGCTATACATATATGCAACAAGGAATCTTTTCTTCTTCTCATATTTACATGCACGAGCAAGTTTGCATTCATCTCGTAAAACAGGGTTTCGATGCCAACCAAGGACTGCCCTGAAAAAAACGGAAAAGCCAAATCCTGGTGCAAATGGAACTTCGGAAAAACGATCCATCCCGTATAAACACATTTGGTTGACATCTCACTGATAAGCATATGAGAGCCACGGATGCTGCAATGCTTCACTGGCTTTTGGTCTCTTTCTGGGGTTGATTTGTAACAGGTAGGAAAGAAATTTAACAAATTTGGTGTCCGGGCATTGCAAGCGACGCCGCAAGGAAATCTTCTCTGGGATCAAGTACTCCAACTGATCCGTCTCCTAAAACAAGTTGGACAAGAAATTAATGGCATTGCTTGAACAACACTGGCAACAGTACCAAACTGAGTGACGGGGAACAACTGAAATTCTTGTGCTAAAGATCACGCTAACAAACAACAGTGTCAGCCAAAACGCCTGAGTTGGGAACCAGATCCGCACGAAAGTTCAGAAACAATTTGGGTGCCCAATCACAGAAGACCTTGGGCAAAGAAACATTAAGATGACAGGAACATAAGGCTCTCAGTTTCTGACTAACCTTTCTACCACCAATATAACATACTAGAGTTTTAGTTGTCAGCTATCATTTCTTAACGACTCAAAATATTTTCTATAACAAGATTTAGAATAAAGCTTCAGTTGATATAAGATTCTACAGAAACAAAAAAAATGCAACTGTTTAAA
Source organism: Oryza meridionalis (assembly GCA_000338895.3). Classification (NCBI taxonomy): domain Eukaryota; kingdom Viridiplantae; phylum Streptophyta; class Magnoliopsida; order Poales; family Poaceae; genus Oryza; species Oryza meridionalis. The sequence continues at coordinate 23,153,768 of CM002528.2, forward strand.
ACTGAGTAGTAAGGAGGAACATGGCAGTATGGCACCAAATGAGCTAAGTGCAGTTCCTAAGAGAGATTTAATTGTCAATGTTATTGTCAGTGGTATTCAACATTCAAAGCATGTAGCACAAAGAGGATCCAAAAAGGAGAGATCAAATCTTGCATATCATCCACTGATTATTGGTTCAAATAAGAGTTGCATCATAAAGTAGCAAAAAATTAAACGTTGGTTTTGTTAAATTAAATTGGTTTCTTAATCTTGAGTATTGACAATACGCCCAGCACAGAAGAAAGTACACAAGAAATAGCATGTACCTCATTCTTGTGGAACAGGTCGTAGTCTTCTGTAAAGTACTTCTGGGTATCTTGTCCCAGTGCAAGCATTTCCATGTCAATTGGACCAATTGTCCCTATCATCCGAGCAAGAATTATTTGTACTGATTCATTTGGAAAGAGCACCTGTCACATGTATAAGAAAGATCTCAATCACATTATCTCTGTGAGAAAAAAGAGAGCATTGGCTTATTTGGTTTACAGTTACAAAACAATTTTTATGTTTCAAGAACTTTTAACAAAAATGGTAAATACAATATCTTCAATTGGGACTAGATAAACAGAAACATGATGGGGATTCCCCGGTATATTTACAGTTACTAATAGATCATTTCTTAAATTTGGTAAATGTTCTGCAGATAAGCCATAAGCACTTGAATCACTCTTCCAATTTCTGCATGCAGTTTCTTAAAATTAATAACAGTGTTGTGATAACAAAAAAGGTTCTACCAATATTTCAAGAGACTATGACAATTGAGGAAGTGGTAATTTTCTTGGGATGAACTGAATAGTTATACAAGAAAGAACATTAGCCACGAGCCCACAATCAAAACCTTGACTGCAGCAATTGCGGGATGAGTTAAAAGGCACAATAATTCATTTAACCATGGACAAATCCTGGTTTGTACTTTTCTTTTCCTTCGACTGAGTAAATACATCAATTTCCCTAGACAAAATGTAAGCATGTCGTGACAATGTAATATAGTACCGACAAATGGACATTAGTAAGTAAAGATGAATAGTTGAAAACTTACTTCACCAGTGTAAAGTTCAGCCAAGATGCATCCGAGAGACCAAATGTCAATCTTCTGATCATATGGAAGACCTAGAATGACTTCAGGAGCTCTGTAAGAACGTGACTGGACATATAAACTTAAGTTGTCTGTCAAGAAGCAACTACTTCCAAGATCAATAACCTTAATTTCACATCTGCTGTAACTCTTCATGAGGATATTCTCTGGTTTAAGGTCACAGTGAACGATATTTAAATGATGCAAATACACCAGAGCTTCTAAGCATTGTCGGGCTATAGCCTGAAAAACAACAACATATCATATTTCAGCAGGATTTTTTATGTTTTTACAGCATAACTTAATCATGCTAGAAGTATTTATTTTAACCTTCCACAAAAGAGAATGTCAGAGGAATATTAATCATGGAAGATCAATGGATGAAGAGATCTTTCTCTACAACTGTTTTTCTTAAGAGAAATTTCTTTACAACTAAAGTGTATTGCAACAACAGAAGTAAACACTTTTGCATCGTTCCATGATTTCTTTAGTAATGAAGGATTCATAAAATTAACAGACAAAATGATGGTTACAAGCTTTGATAACAACACAACCGGAGATACTCTCAGGGAAAAGGGAATAACAGTCAGGCATACCTGTATTCTGCGCAATGAAAAGTACACTTCATCACCAGACTCTTGGTTATATTTTTGAAATTCATACAGATTCGCCCGTAGCAATTCAGTGACAATGAAAAGATGTTCCTGTCATTTTTTTGGATGACAGCATTCCACAGGGTACAAAATGAGATTGAGTAACATCAAACCAAAAGATTGTGTTCATTGTATCTTTGCATCACATACCTGATAGTAGAAAAAATCGTAAAGGCGCAATATATGATGTTCATCATCAGGATCGTATTTGTTTACAAATTTAAGGAGCTTTATCTCGTCCAAGCTCTGGTCAAAGAAATCCTTGTCATTTTTTATTATTTTCAGGCAGACATCCATTCCCGTCCAAAGATCCTGTGCCCGTACAACCTTGCTGAATGCAGCTGAGCCAAGATACTCAGTGATGCGATATCTTCCACCAACAACTGAATTCATGACAATAGGGAACTCTTTGTTTTCCTCAAAACCAGTCCTGCAAAGAACACCTATGACATGAGCATGGAAGTATATTTACATGATGGCAGAAGAATAAACAAAAAAAAAAGAAAGCATCTGATGTTGAACCTGTTCTTCCGGTGGAAAATTCTCAGCTCAAATACCTCATATTCCTCATGAAATCTAGAAAGTGCAAGATCAATATCTGTTCTCGCATCTTCTGCGATTTTATTGGTTGCAGAATTTTGAACACTTGTATCTGTTCGTCCAAAGTCCTCCATCTCATAAACATCTAGAGGATCACCTATCTCAGGTAAAGAATGTATGCTGTAACTATTTTTTAGAAGTTCTTTGTCATCGGCAGTTTTCTCGTTTGTAACAATGTTAATATCTAGTTCCCCGTTGCCACTGAAATCGTGTTCAAGCTCAGGCTCTGCAAGAGATAACCACAATTAAAACCAACTAGTCCACAAGAAAACAAAACTTTGCAAGCATAAGTGAAATAAATTCTGAGAAATGAACTGAGTATTCTGGATTCAGTACAACAACAAAATTAATGAGCTTCAAGGATTTTGTGAACTGCAAGATTGAACATAATTAAGAGGACAAGTCAGAAATACTCACTCTCAAGAGCATCTGCCTCAGACAAATACGGACTGAGCATCTGAAGCTCCTTCTCCACCGTACTCATGTCCAGCAACTCGATATCTCCGCCTTTGGAATCAATTGGCTGTTCACTTTTGAGCATGGCATCTCCATCCCTTGTGAACAGGAATGCATCTGCACCACACTCATCCAGCACCTCTGTCTGGTCATCCATGATCAGGTACCTCCCATAGACAGCAGAGCAAGAATCCCTCGTCAACCCATCATCATTCTTCCTCCCTCCGTAGCAGCAGCTGCAGGGCGCTGAAGAGCAGGTATACACTTCCGCGCAGGCTTCAGCGTCGGCCTTGGATTTCGTGTGCACTTGGTGGCGGCCGGCGCAATCGTCGAGCTCACGCGTTTCGCTCCACTGGGCGCTAGAGTCAGCGCCAACGATGAACTTGTCCTCTCCATTGCCCTCGTCGCCGTCCGAATTGGTGTGGAAGAGGTGGTCGTCGTAGAGCCAATTCTCGCCGAAGAAGAGATCGGTGGTGTCGTACTCGCGCGCGGTGCCGAACTCCATCTCCGACGACGACGCCTCCGACGGCGGCGCGCGCGGCGACCACACGCCGTACGGATTCAGAAGCCCTGACAAAACACAAAAACAGCAACCACCACCACCAAACAGATTGACAAATTTTGGACCAGAATTCGAGCAAAAAACACCAGACAATTTGAAGCGGCGCGTCTCCCAATCACGCGCGGAGAGATCGAGATCATACTGCCCCAGGCACACCGCTTCCGCTCTCTGGAGGAGATTTTGTACTGTTCGCACGCATTGATGAAGCAAAATTTACCTGATGGCGTAGAGCTCATGCTGAGGAAGGAGTCGGAGTCGGAGCCGGAGCTGGACCCAGGGAACGCGGCGAAGGAGGTGGGCATCCGCAACGGCGGCAGCTTCGGGTCGTCGTCGAGCACCTCCTCCTCCCGCAGCGACGGCGCCGCCGAGCGCGCGAAGCCGTGCTCCGCGGCCGGGAGGAAGCCCATCGCGGCCCCCTCCGCGCCCAGCGCCGACATTGCCCCCCCGCGATCTCACACTCCCTCACCTCACCTCACGCCGCCGCCATCCCAAACCTCCGAAGCGAAGCACCCGGAGCGCGGAGATCGCAACGCCAAGCTTACTACTACTAGAAGCGGAAGAAGAAGAAGGAGAAGCTTGCGGCCGCACGGGATCCAACGGACACGCGCGCGCGCGCGCCGCACCGCGCGGGGGAGGGGGGGCCCACACGACAGCGTCGGCGTCGCGGTCGCTAGCTGCGCGACGAGACGACGCGGGTGGTTGGTCGAGGTCGAGGAGGGGAGGGAGGCAGCCGCGATCCGAGGTGGCCTCGCCCGCCACCACCGCCATTATTGTCAGTCGCTGTTGCGCTGTCCCGCTCTCCCCACCACCTGGTTCTGGTTGTGGGGGGGGGGGGGGGGGGCTTGTCCTTCTCGCCGCTGCTTCGCTGGGGGGATTCTCTCTGCGCGCTCGTGACGCCCCGGGCGGGTGCCGTGCCGGCCGCCCTAGCTCCCTCGCCGTCCGATCCACTTGCGCAGTGCAGTGGCAAGGATGTGATTTTTAAATCCGAGGTCATACGTTTAATTTTCAACACACCTATAATTTATTTTTAAAAAATATTTAGAGAGACGTCTCTTTCTTCAGATCTTATTAATATTTTATATCTCTCACCTCTCGCACTGTCGCCCCCCCCCCCCCCCCCCCAATAAACACCATTCCAACCACAGCTGCACACCCACAAACGCTTCAGTACAGGTACTGTAGTACTTAATCACCAATTACTGCCCAGATAGCTCGATTTCGATTCCAGGGTAGAAAGTAGAAACATTGTGTACTGGAGTAGTTTCTTGTTATTTTATCAAGAGGGAGATAATGAAATTATAGCACTCTCCATTCTAAAATATAAGGCATAACCACACTTAACCCAAAGATCAAGAAATAATTATTATAATATTGTAATTTGAATCATCATAATAAATTTAATGCTGCATTCAATAGGATTAGATAACATTAGAGTGGAGGGTTTAAAAAGTAATAATTTAATAGAGAAGATGTCATAATTAATTGCATGCTTGAATGCTTGTCCTATATTATGAAACATTTAAGAAAAATAGTTGTGTCTTATTATATTATAGAATGGAGGGAGTATTCAATCATGTATGTATGGATAATTTTGAGTAGCAGTAATAATATGGATTATCTTTTTTTGAACATTATTATAATATGGATTATCAATTGCGCATTTACAGAACAGGGTAGTACTACTATTGCTTGCTACAGTATTTGTCTCACTCAGGTTAGGCGTACAAGAAGCGTCATTTACTGTGAGACTTTGCTGTCATGGTAGTTGGGTTTGGGGAGGGATGGTGAGTTGCTGATAAGAAGCCTGTTTTACTGTAATAATTGTGTTAGACTTGTTTAGATGGGACTTTTAAGTCCCTATCACCTCAGATGTTTGAACACTAATTATAAATACTAAATGTAGACTATTAATAAAACCCATCCATACTCTTGGACTAATTCACGAGACGAATCTATTGAGTCTAATTAATCCATAATTAGCCTATGTGATGCTACAGTAAATATTCTCTAATTATGGATTAATTAGGCTTAAAAAATTTGTCTCGTAAATTAGTTTTCATTTATGTAATTAGTTTTGTAAGTAGTCTATATTTAATACTTTAAATTAGTGTCTACATATAAGTACTAAAGTTAAGTCACTGGATCCAAACACCACTTTAGTAGGAGTAACATTTACTGCAAGTGAATGGATCTTAACTGACGGCGGAATTCAGGGTTAAAGTTGCAAAGGTAATCGTACAACAAAAGCGGCGATCGAAAAAGATGTCTTACCGACAAACAGTTCATTTCGGTTAAGTGTTTCTTTAACAACTCATTTGGGTCCCAAGTTTTGGTGATTAGCTATGCTACAGTACTAGAGCCCCTTTTTTCAGGCCGGTAGGAAGCTTGGTACGTTTATTTAACGTGACCTGAATTCTGAACACTCTTTTCCTCCAGGTCACTGCTTCGAATTACTCTATTATAGGACGAAAAATGCGAAACTTCAAGAAAAAGAGGAGGGAGAATTTACGTGTAAAAAAGGGAGAGAAATATGTTTGGGTGATCTGGTTTGTGATTAATTTAATCATCTTTCAAAGTGATATTAGAAGAAATAATGTGTTGATCGACCTAGTAAACGTTTTATTTACAGCAGGGAAATATACTGTAGGAGACAAACGTACATAGGAGTATTTAACTATAGCAGACAAGTCAAGCCTGGAGGCCATAACTACACGCTCACCCCACGCCATACTATCGGTGTCACCCACATGCTAATTTCTGAAAGACGACAGTAAAAAGAAAAATATACTAACACGTTTCTAGCCCGGTTCTTGATCTTCACTTTCATATTTATATTTATATATTTTCGGAATAAAGCTACCAAAGGAAAAAAGAAAAGGAAAAGGTAGGCAGGTCTCTTTCTTCTCGTGATTTTTTTTTTGCTTTCCTCATGAGAACAGTGGTAGATGGAAGTTAATTGTCAAGTGCGACACGATTAGTCACAAAAAGAAAAATCAAAAGTACTACGGCACATGATTTTCCACGGTTTCCAGGGTAAAAATCAAAAGAATTTACCCTTTTGTTTCAGCTTGAAAACCCACATAGTAGTAATACTGTACACTGGATTGCAAACAACCAAACGAGACCTGAAAACAAAGTCTGAATTCCACTGTGCCAAACTGCAGGGAATCCTATGTCAGTTTGGTCGGTGGTTGAATACTGGCAGCATCAGCATCAAACCACTTGAGTACAACAGCTTTCCATCAGATAATCTAGTGCAAGACTGCAAACAGAATGGCATCAATACTATAGGAGTAGTACTAGTAACAATGTAGGAGTACACCTGCTGATCTGCCATGGTCATGTATAGCTCCAAGCTGCTTTTTTGTTCTTTTCTTCTGTAACAGTATGCTGTTTGGGTGTAGCTGAACTGCTGAAGGCTTGAAAGTTCTGGATTTTTCACATTTTGGTCCTTTTGAAAAACTTATTTCGCAAATAGACCCCCGAAAAAACTTATCCCAGAAATAGTCCTTTTTGGGGTGCCAGAGTGGCTGGCGCCGTCATCCAACAGAACGGCACCAGCCTCTCTGGCGCCGTCCTCCTGCCACCGTGGCGCACGCGAACCGACGTGGCAGGAGGAGGGCGCCACCCTAGGGAGGAGGGCACCAGCATGGCTGGTGCCGCCGCCTCCATTCCTGTTTCTCTGTATGGAATTGCAACGGTGTCATTTTTATTTTATTTTTTCGAATGTTTTTTCACACTCAGAATCACGATACAACCAACCACAAAAAAAATTTAAACTCGAACTACCACTTAGCTAAGTCTGAAAATATCTAGCATACCACTTAGTCTACTTTGCACCTTCACTAAAATTAGACCATAACTCCTTTAGTAAAACCCTTTGATCAGCATGTTAAACATAATGCACTCTACCACTATATGAAATTACTTAATCTAATTCAAAATATAACCACATGAAATGACATATATAAGTTAAACAGTACATAGAGATGCAGTTTTTTTATTTTTATTTCATTTTTTTGATATTTTTTTCACACTTAGGAGAACATAGAAACCAACCGTATAAAAAATAAACTCAAACGGACAAAATATGTGACATGTAGAATTTTTCAAAACTCTACCGAAACGGACAAAATATGTCATCTATTAAAATAGGCGTAACTTTCTCATACGGACTCGGAATCAGGCAAATAATATATGCACGGACATCTACAGAAAAAGTTACATCCGATTCTCCCCGCTTTGCCGGGTTCGGCGATATTAAAACCTTCAAATTCCACTTGCAAGATTGTATTTTCGAGGAGAGAAGTTTTTCGGTGGAGCTTTGAAAAATTCCACATGCCACATATTTCGTCCGTTTGAGTTTATTTTTTACATGGTTGGTTCCTATGAGTTCCTAAGTGTGAAAAAATATCAAAAAAATAAAATAAAAATAAAAAAAAGTTGCACATCTCTCTCCTCTGCACTAGTTCGGAGAGAGGAGAGGAGAGGAAAAATTCTACATGTCACATATTACATCCATTTGAGTTCAATTTTTCTATGGTTGGTTTTTGTGTGTCCCTAAGCGTGAAAAAAAATATCAAACAAATAAAACAAAAATAAAAAATTTCGGGGGGGGGGGGGGGGGGGGGGGGCGCCAGCCACTCTGGTGCACTCCCCCTAGCCACCTCAGCATCGCCCCGCCACGTCGGCAGGGGGACGGCGCCAAAGAGGCTGGCGCCGTCCTGTTGAACGACGGTGCCAGCCACTCTGGCACCCCAAAAAGGACCATTTTTGGGATAAGTTTTTCTAGGGGTCTACTTGCGAAATAAGTTTTTCAAAAGGACCAAAATGTGAAAAATCCAGCTTGAAAGTAGCCTGCAGTACCAGTCACTGCATATTACAAGTTACAACTAGTAATGTGAATCTCTAGTTTTTTTACCAATGCAGATGCATCCATCAGATCAGCGAAGTGCATTGAGGGGAACAACAAAATATTGTACAACAAGCATGGGTACGGTGAAGGAGATATCAAGCAAGTGCACTGTGCACAGCAATTGGTGCAGCATTCAGTGCGTGCTCCTCATCAGAGATACCAGGAAAACTACTTACATGAGTAAGCCAATCAGGGGGGGCTCTGCCTATCTAAATTACCACCAAAATAATCATTAGAAAAGGAGAAGGTCTCTGCTTAGTGGGTCCAAGGGCCAGACTTACATGCGCAGATGAGTAAAGGGCAACTCCAGCTGCAAGTTTGCAACTTCACTCGTTGCCCAATTTTACAGATCCATCCTTTATAAGCCTTATGCTAAGGCTGTTGAAACGTCCTCTTGAATAATGCCGTGATGCCTTTCTCCAATCTGTGCCGGTCTTCATCATTGCTACGAATTCTTCATAGCTAATTTTGCCATCCTGAATAAACGATCGAAATGTTTGTTAAGTAAAGGCATAAGATCTGGAGGTTATATCATTGCTACCAGCATTAGTGAATCATCACCTTGTCAGTGTCAACCTCTTGCAATATGTCCTTCACCACTTCCATGATATCAGTTGCCCCATCCTCCACCAGAGCCTCCTGAAGCTCCTCGGGCTCAATATAGCCATTGCCATCCTTGTCGAAAAATAGGAAGGCCCGCCGGAGGTGCTCGTCATTTGCCATCCTTTGTAAGTGAAGTGAAACGGCCAAAAATTCACCATAATCTAGTGCTCCCCTACCATTTGTATCCACCTATTTTCCAACCACAAAAATATCAGATATGCAAATCACCTATCTTTTTGTTTTATTAATACTCAAGGGCATTACACATTTACACTAATCAAACCATTGAGACCACCTAATTATCATGTATTCAAGTCTGACTCCCAAATTGCATACTATGGACCAAAAAGACACCAAAAAGACAAACAAAAAAGGAATGTTAATAGTAAATGTCTCAGCACGCTCAGTAAAATATATAAACATGTCAAGACTAATGAGAAGAACAGGCAGGTCAATTGTACAAATGGAAGTAACAGTTTGATTATGCCCTTGATCCATTACTGCAAAAAGAAAAGGACAATAAAGGGAAAATTGGCCAGTGTTTCCACCATGTGGTGTAAAAGGAACACTTTTACATTGCACCAGACATCAGACTTAGGAAAAAAAAAACATGTGACACAGTATCAGCTATCACCAAAGATGGTGAACATTTAATCTGATTGAACTATCTTTTGTGACTCAATTTTATTGAACTCCAACAAGCAAGTGAAATACTTCCAGGTTACTTACAGCTTCAATAAGCATTTGCACTTCAGATTCTGCAAGATGGGAACCAAATTTTGCGATTCCACTCTTTAATTCTTCATAAGAGACTATACCATCATTATCTGTATCCATCACCTTGAACATGTCCTTTATGTCCTCAACCTCTTCGGCTGATAAGTGATCAGCAATAACCTGGTCAAGAATCAGTTCGGTTCAGTAAAATATATATGTTTGTTATACTTAGAAAAAGATAATCAATTGGAGAAGGATTCAAACCCTTAGAGCTCTTCTTTTGAATCTATTCATCCTTGAAAACTGTTTCAGCCTTGACTTTACAATATCTCCAAGTGGAACATTTGGAGCTTTCTTAGCATTTTGAAGCCAGGTATGCTCTGCGACAACAGAAGTGAAACAGCTATCTTGAGTACCAAGCCTGTATATCACTGTCTGAGTCTGATCAAAGAAAAAAGGAAATACGTGGTAAAACATGATTGCTTAATTGTCTACATTATTCAGCATGTGGACAACACGACGAATTCCTTTGATGATTCATAGTTTTTTTTTTTTACAAAAATGATTCATAGTTTGATAGGCATCCCATGATTGTACAAAATAACGCATAACCATGAAGAAGCAAAATAAAACAAACCTGTCTAATTCACTACACCATTTTTTTTTGTGGGGAATAATTCACTACACCATTTGGCATGCTTCAACTCAATAAGTTTAGAAGGCAATATAAGATATAATTAAAATTGCATCAGTTGCTGTCCATGGCTTTGGTAATAACTATGCTTCTTTTTTTTTTTTACCTCTTTTGCTCAAATTTACATATCTTCTAAGTTGTTTCCATCTGGCACTTGCCAGTATGAACTATGGTTCATCCAAGCCTCAAATTTACCTTGAATTTATAGCAACAATTAAACATCTCATACTATTCTCGACATTCATCAACAGCCAGTTTCTTACTGTTGATTTCCAAATCACATTAGGAAAATGCAATAAAGTATAGCTAGATCATCAACTATTTGTAACAATTACTAGTGCAACCATTGCATCACATAGCCAAAAGGAAGTACAAGTCATGCTTAGTTAACAATGTGCCAGCTTTAAAAGCACTATGTGCCACTTACCAAGAACTTGCTTTGCTGTTAGCCTGAGTTTTGGGTCAGGCTGAAGCATCTGACGAACTAGATCTTTAGCATTATCAGAAACATTGGGCCATGGTTCTCGCTTAAAATCTATATTTCCACGAAGTATAGCTTGTGCCACTCCTTGTTCAGTCTCTGCAATTTTGCTTGGTAAGAATTTGCAGAAGAGCAAAGCTAAATGATTTAAGGTTTTCACAAAGAGAAGGCAAAGTTGGTACCAGCCCAAAAAGGAGGAACTCCACATAACAAAATATACAAGATGACACCAGCACTCCATATGTCTATTTCAGGCCCATAGTTTCTCTTCAGCACTTCAGGAGCCATGTAATATGGACTTCCCACAATTTCAGAAAATTTTTCACCTGAACAATCAAGATAGTGGATCAGATTAAACATTTTATATATTTAAATATATAGCATACAGGCATTTCACAGGGAAATGTGAAGAGGTGTCTTACAAAAAACAGTTGGTCATTAAACAAAATCCAAACAATGCAATGATTCATTCTATAATATGTATCAAAATAAGAATAATTCCACACCTATAGGCGATCATATCATATAGAGGCATTACTAATCCAACAGAATCCTATGAGAAGAAAACGAGAGTGCTTCTGAAAAAGGCTTGATCGATATTTTCCCAATGTTGATGCCACATTAAAGCATTTATGACTCCAGTAATCAACAGCAAACAAATCAACACAAATTTTGAAGACTACTTTTTTTTGGCAAAAACTGTGAAATGCATCAAGGTTTAGCTACGGCAAGTTTTGTAGCTCCAGAATTTACATTGTTCAGTTGTTCCATGTTTTAATGTAAAATTCCAGTAGCCACTTATTTTTAAGGAACTTATCTACCTGGCGAAAATATGTTTTCCCCCTACCAATAAGCAGGACCAGTATGGAAATGGATATGAGGTGAACAAATTAATTGCATGAATGCCACAGGATATAAGAGTGATGATGATTGTCATAACAGAACTCTATAAGATTCAGGCTGTTACAATGTGAAACATTCTGCAACAATCTGAGATTGCATAGAAGCGAACATAGAGCCACTGGAAATTTGTTGTCCAAGTAGTTAACTGTTTACTAGAATTCAACCAGAGGACAAGGGGAATGGAATTGAAATAGAAGAATACTACCTATTGAGAAAAGTGCATAAACAAGCATAAAAAAGAATTGTAAAGCACTGTTTCAAGTCTCTTGCAGCATATTCTTAGTGTCCTGGTTCGACAAGTGTATATTGTTATGTGTACATTAACAACCAAGATCATTGGTGCCAAATTAATTAGTTGATAAAAATAGAACTATAAGAAGAGTTGCTACAATTGTTGTGTTGAAAGCCTGAATCTTATTACCCAAAACAACTAAACTGAAGTGGAATAAGGAATCAGCACGCAAGACTTTGGTATAAGGGCAGCACCAGGACACTATATTTGGAAATAGCAACTGTCACGTCTGCTCCCACCGGTAGTTTCCCAAATTCCAAAAACAGAAACCACTCAAGGACTCAACCTAGTTCCTAAGATTCCAGTATCTGAACTCAGAGCTCACTCCGCAGTGCATATATGTTTGTTCCAAAAGTTAGAAGTCCTACCAAAAGAGAACAAGTTCTCGTCAGATTACGCAAGCAAGAACACACTAGCAATCAGCTACAGCAACGGCCACTACACTACTACAGAGTACAGTGAATTCCACCCAACCGGCTGCCAACCCACCAATCCTGCGAAAACTCCCCAAAAAAAATCCAAAAGCGCGAAAAAAAAAACAGTTCGTCCGATTGTCCGAATCGCGGATGGATCTCAGTGCCGGAGAGCTTACCAGGCTTGAAGAAGATGGAGAGGCCGAAGTCGATGGCCTTGAGTGGGGAATTCTCCTTCTTGTTGGCGAAGAGGAAGTTCTCGGGCTTGAGGTCCCGGTGGATCACGCCGTGGCGGTGGCAGAGCTGCACGACCTCGACGATGGTGCGCGTGACCGCCGCCGCCGCGCGCTCCGTGTAGTGGCCCCTGGCGACGATGCGGTCGAACAGCTCCCCTCCCTCGCACAGCTCCATGACGAGGTGCACGGCGCCGTCGTCCTCGCACGCCTCCCGCAGCGACACGATGCTGGCGCTCCTGGGCAGGTGCCGCATGATGGCCACCTCCCGCCGCACGTCCTCCACGTCCACGGGCGTCCGCAGCTTCCGCTTCGAGATCGACTTGCACGCGAGGAGCTCCCGCGAGCACCGGTCCATGCACAGGTACGTCACCCCGAACTCGCCGCGCCCGAGCTCCCTGTCCAGCGCGTACTTCTCCTCGATCCCGCCGCTCACCTCGCTCCCTTCCTCCCCGAGCACCGACAGCCGCTTCTTCTCCCCGCCTCCCCCTCCTCCACCGCCTCCGCCTCCCCCGTTCCGCGCCTGGTGCGGCTTCTTCTTCCCGCCTCCGCCGCCGCCGGAAGAGGCGGGGAAGTGCGACGTCTTCACATCCTCCCTCGCGGCGGCCGCCGGCGACCGGCAGCAGTTACCCATGGCCGCCGCGCGAGATCAGGAGGGGACCCGGTGGGGGGGGGGGCACTGCTAGGGTTTGTTCCGCATTGGGCTCTGCGCTAGTGGGGGAGGAGGAGGGAGGGTGCTAGAGAGAGAAACTAGAGAGAGAGAGAGGAGTAGTAGAGCAGAGCAGAGCAGAGGCTACTTCTTCCAGCGAGGCGAGGAGGAGGAGACCTGTGTCGGATCGGATGGTATAACGGTATGGAGGAGGCGCCGGGGACGTGTCCCGGGGTACGCGTAGCGGCGAGACGAGGAACATTCCCACGTGGCGTTGCCATGGCTCCCGATGGGTCGCTGCCTTGTGGGGCCCGGGGTTGGAGTTCGGGGGTGGTGGGGCCCACGGTCGTCGGCGAGTTTTGACTGGCTCCGGCGACGACGACGACGACGACCGTGGGGGTGGGGGTGAGGTGACGAGAGGAATCGGATAATCCGGTGAAGGAAAGCGACTGATGACGGTTGTGTTTAAGGTTTATTTTAGTCACAAGATTCTTGCAGAATTTTCTTAGCGATTATTCTCGCAGAAATCGTTGGATATTTCACCGGTGGTGGATGTTCGTATTATTTTTTCGACCATCGTACAAACAAGTTTCGGATGCCGGGTTTGGAGAAAAATACTTAAAAAACAAAAACTTGTCTTTCTGGTCAATCATCAGTAACCGAGTTTGAACCCAAATTTCGAATTAACTTATTAAACTTTGGATTTGAACTTTTGATACAGCTAAAGTGTAGGTTTTCATAGTTTCGCTGTATAAATACTCCTACATTTAAGGGGAATTTAACTATTTGCCACTACTGTGTTTGTCAATTATCTCTATTGTGTTTGTCAATTATCCAAATACCTCTCTTACATTTGCACTTAATTTTTTTCCTTCTTAAGAGATGATTTCTTAACTATTTGCCACTTTTGCCCATGTGGCAACATTGAGCGAAAATGATGTGGGACCCACTAGTTAGTCTCCTTCCACTTCATCTCCCTCGATCCGCCCTTCTTTGACTTCGCCTAGGCTAACACTGGCGACGGCGACGGCGACCACCCGGGGCGGTAGGCCATGCAAAGCGTGGCAGCGAGGAAGAAGGCCGCCTCGTGAGAAGGCCGGCGGAGGGAGAGATGAAGAGAAGGGAGACACTGACTAGTGGGTCCCACATCGTTTTTCGCTCTGTGTTGCCACGTTGGCATGCCACGTGAGTAAAAGTGACAAATAGTTAAGAAGCCACCTCTTAAGAAGAGTAAAAAAAGTTAAGTGCAAATGCAAGAGGGGTATTTGGATAATTGCCAAACGCAATAGTGGCAAATAGTTAAATTCCCCTACATTTACATACTAGAAGCACGATATTATAAGATAAAATACTAGTCTATGCAGTATGTTCTTTTGATTAAAAAAACGTAGTATGTTCTTACTATACAAGGAGAAAACATTAAATATTATATTTAAATTTGAATTATTCTGGCTGGTATACCGGACAGTTTATCCGCAAGATTTTCAATCATAACCGATAAACAGCCATGTATATGTATGCAAATACTGTATAAGACATTCTGGCGAGATTAATCGTGAAACATATTCTAGCAGAAGAAGACGAAGTGCTGACTTTGAATTTTGGTGCTTATTATGATAATCAAGAGATAAATTCTTTCTACAAATGATATATCAAGAAACAAATTCTTATTTACAGCGAAGGATTAAGTACTATCACCTTATTTGCTTTGTCTTGTTGTGTTTAACCTTAAATGGTCACCTTTTTATGATAAGACCATGGGCAGGGCAGCTAAAAGGAAGAGAACCAATTCCTTCTTTATATCTCTGAACACCACTTTTCAGTTGTAAGTAAATGACTTTTCTCATAAGTCAAAAGGCCACCGAATGTGTCATATTTAAATTGGACACGTCCATGTATCTGGGATAATAATATTATATATATAAATGCACATTTATGATGATGATTGTGAAAAACCATTAGCTATCATTCTCGTTAAAAAAATGCATATCTGCTTGGTTTTGTTTCTCTGGTTTGGCCTAACTTCGAAAGAGCCACTTATTCCCTTTTGACTGATGAAACGTATCATGTCTCCTTTCGATTATACGTAGTATATGTCATTCCAAAGTGGTTGCTTGCTTGGAGTAAGACCGAAGAATACTTTGGGTATTCTTGCTGTCACCCTCCTCCAAGACAATGCAATTAAACTATTCCTACACATTTACTCAATTCTCTCAGTTTAGCCATTTTTCGCAAGACAAAATTTACACCCATAAACTACCTGAGTTAAGGCGTGTCACGCTTGTGTAACAACATAAATCATCACTTTGACTGGACGGCTGACGGTTCTAAAAAAAAAAAGACTGGACGGCTGACAAAAATCACAAAACGTAAGCACAGCAAGATGCCCTCTTCCCAAGATTCCAAGACCAATCGCCACACTCTGCACCGGTTTCTGGCTCCACATATGCCATTAAAACAAGTTTAATGCAGTACTCCCTCACAAATATATTCCACGTATTGTGAGGGAGATGAAAAAAAAGTGACAAGTTTTGTCGGTGATATGGGCCCGGGGGTATACGGAGTACGGGGGAGTTACCTTCCCGTCCAGCCACGTGGCCCCACAGCCTGGCCCTCCCCCCACACCTCGGAATACACAGAAGCAGCCAGGGGGCCTCGGGGTGCCACGTCACACCCCTCGGACCCTCGTGCTGCCTCGCCCCGAGGCCCTCGCCCAGCTGCCACGTGGCGAGGGGAGCGAGTGGGGCGGAGACTCAGGCTGAACCGCCATCAATGCGTGGTTCCCCAACCGTCCCTCGCCGCATTTAATGCGGTAAGGGCAGTCGTGCGGTGCTGCCCACTTGACCCACGTCAATCGGGCGTGACCTAACTGTGACCGGCCTGTCACCGGTCACATCCGATCGGACGGGCGGCCGTGCCCCCACGTCCCACCCTGTACCCGACGGAGTGGGGGCAGGTATGCCCCGTCCCATCGAAGCGTCATTCAGAGCTCCCTCCACGAGAGAAGGACCGCCACAAGTCTTCGTTCATTTAAGAGGGAATGACAGGGTTGTCCCCCGTGTTAGGCAGGGGGCGGCGCTGGGGCCCACTCGAGGACAGACGGCTGCTTAGCTTCCGGGCGAAGGCACGGATCGTGGTCCGGTCTGAGTAGAGTGGGTCCTCCTCCCGTGAAAGAGTGGGTAGAGGTGGCGTATGTGGGATCCCCTTGAACTATAAAAGGAGGATCGAGAGTGCTCTCCGGAGGGGAGAAAACTTTGGTAACACTCAATAATACATCCCACATACAGGAGTAGGGTATTACGCTCCATAGCGGCCCGAACCTGTATAATCTTGGCGCCTGTGTGCGATCTCGAAACACTCCAGGCGGATACGCGAATTCGACAAGCGTGCCTTTTCCCCCCGGCCGAACTCACAAAAGGGGGATCTCTCGATCACCCACTAGAGAGGATCACTCCTCGACAGTTTAATGCCATTAAACCAACAGTTCTCACTTTTTTTATCTCCCTGAGAAAAAAAGTACAATAGCAAACTATTAGCCATCTATAAACATATTTTAATGAGGTAAAAGATGAGAAAGAAAAGCAGCGGACTACATATCTGTAGCCAGCTGCAGCATGGACTTCAAGACGTAGTGTGTGTATGACAGGTGGGACCAGGTATTAATAGTGTAGTAAACAACTATTGTATGAATTAGCTATTAGATCGCTATAGATGAATTGGAGCTAGTAGTCGCAAGTTTAATAGTATGGCAAAATTTGCTACAGGACACTCAAAAATTGTGTAATTAGTTGTGGGACACCCGAAAGACGTGAATTTGCCCGAGGACACTCTAAAAGTGTGGTAATTTGCTGCAGGACACTGGATGCATTAAAATATAATATCCACTGAATTGATGAGAAAGAAACCACATAAAATGATAGTTTTGCCCCTTTGCTCGGCGCTTCCATTGATCCATCGCCATTGTCAGTGTTGGAGACCTAGTGGTGGTCGGCGTTGCCACCTGGTATAAGCTAGTATCTGTGCATGAAGTGTGGTTGCGGGATGAAGAAGTGCCCCTCCGGTGGCATCAGCCTCACGTCGGCTGATCTCTCCGGCAGCGATGGCGGCGGCGGTGATAGCGTCGGCCTAGCAGTTGGGCTCGTCAGGGAGGTAGCGTCGGCTTGAGATGAGGGGGTGGGCGAGCGCTTCCCTGCGGCAAACGTCGCCTGGGTGCCCATTCGAGCCGCTCGGCCCGCGGCCCGCATATGCCCGGCGGCCGCTTCGGCGGCGGTGGCTTCGATGGCGTTCGGTGAGCCCGGCGGCAACGGCTTCGACGGCGGCGGTGGCGGTGGAGGCTACGGCGATGACTTCGACGATGGTCGACGAGCTCAGGAAGCGGCTTCAACGACGACAGTGGCGGCGGCGAGCGACGGCTGTGACGTCGACGAAGGTCGACGAGCCCAGCGGCGGCGACAGAGGCAACAGCGGGAAACGGCGTTGACTTCGATGATGGTTGATGAGCCCAGCGGCAACGGCTTCGATGGCGATGGTGGTGACGGAGGTGGCTGTGGCCAGGCAGCGGTGAGCAACATCGGCGGCGTCGACGACGGTCAGCGAGCGCAGCGTCAGCGGCAGCGGCTTCGACGGTGGCAGATGGCGAGCGACGCTGAGGCCAATTTTGTCCTTTTGAAATTTCTCTCCCATCTTTTTAATCAGAAATGATAAAATATTGTCTCGGGTGTATTACAACAAATTACATGAATTTTGTGGTGTCCATCAGCAACGACACGATTTTACAGTGTCTCACAACCAATTACACAATTTTTGGGTGTCCCAGGGCAAATTTTGCCTAATAGTATAGCCTACTACTAGCTCCAATTCATCCATAGCCGATCTAATAGCCAATTCATACAATAGTTGCTTACTATACTATTAACGATGAATTGGAGCTAGTAGTTGGCTATAATATTAGATCTCATTCATTAAATAGTTACTTACTACACTATTAATACTTAGTCCCACCTGTCATACACACTCTGCGTCTTGAAGTCCGTGCTATAGCTATCTACAAATCTGTAGCCCGTTGTTCTTCTCTCTACTCAGAGCAAGTATAATAGGCTGTTTTAGCCGGCAATAAAATGGCCACGTCAGATTTGTTGATGAGCTGGGCAGGAGAGAGAGCGTGAGTCGGCGACTAAGGGCAGTCCCAACCCATAGTGTCCATAAGCAGTGTCTATGGTGCCATGTCAATAAGATATTACAATAGAAACTACACTCTACAACCCATGGTTTCTTAAAGTGGATCATTAATAAATACATCATCTCTCTTCTCTACCAATCATATTTATTCTTCATCTATTATAAAGACACTATTTTCTCCCAATGCAAAACTTGATAGTGTCTAGTGCATAGGTTCTCGTGTTGAAGTTGTGTCTTGCATGAGACCCAGTTTCTTCCTCTCTTCACTCTCTCTCTTAATTAATATAGTGCCACATAAGCTAAAAGTCCTACATGGCAATGTAGTTAATGCCATAGACACTATATTAGGTGGAGGGTTGGGACTGCCCTAAATTGTCGCCGACTACACACGCGCTCCAACGCAGTGCAGCAACACCAGGTTAGCTATGATTGAGCCACGCAGTTGTGGGTCCACGTGAGTTGAGGCAAAGCGGAAATGACAAGATGAAGCAACGGCAACCGGCCGAGAATGCAGAGGCAGCTCAATGGCGACCACCGTGGTGAGCTTGAGTGCGAAGTGCTCGACAACGACGGAGCAGAAAGCTCGCCGACGAGGCAACAAGAACTATAGCAGAGAGCTCGTTGATGGCGAGATGGAAGCTGAGCTCGAGGACAACGATGGTTGTGTTGGTGGTGACGAAAGCTGCGAGGTCACACGACGGTGCCGTTGGCGGCGACGGAAGCAGCTAGCTCGAGGGTTGTGGCGACGGAGAGAGAAGTTGTGAGCTCGAACGATGACTGGAGTGACGGCGGTTCAGCGTTTCCTGTGCAGCTGCCTGTCATCCTACTTCACCCTTGCTCCACTCATCCGCCGGCTTCTCCGGCTCCGCCGGTGTCAATCCGCTAGCAACTGACATCTATCTGTGTCATGCTCGTAGCTTGTGAAAACACATCCTCGCTAGGTTGCCTGGCAGCAACCCATTTAAGCAGGAGATGGGAAAATAGGTACATTAACGCAACAAGCAAGAAGATGAATTGGATGGGGAAGGTTAAAATTAAAAAAATGGACAGCAGTCGGTATAAACCTGCTTATTGTATACATTAACTTTAGCACTAGCTATAAGAAGCTGACGTAGCCATTTTTACCATCATTAGCCGGCTATACTATTAACCTTGCTCTCATTCATTTTTTTTAAAATATACCTGCTATTGTACCTGCCTTACTGGTATCATTGATCGTTCCTCGTAAAACGGCAAATTCCACAGCATTCCGCTAAACCCAAAAAGAAGCCTAGATTAGCATTGCGAGTGTACGAGCGTGATGTTCGTACGCGTGTGTTATCCGCGTAATTAAAAAAACTGAATTAATTTTTCGATGGAATAGATTTCTCACAATCGAAGAGCCATTGGTGCGCGTACCAAACCCCGGGGATTAAACAAAACGGGCCTTGCCGGCTCAGCCCAGCTTTACGCCTCCCTTTCCACGCCGGGGCGCGCCATCATGCGCCGGCCCGCGCACGGTGTTCCCCTCCTCCCTTCCTTCCCTTGTGCCCCACTCCCGCCAAAAAGCAGGGCGCATTAGCAGGTACAATAGCAGGCTGCTAAAAGCCAACTATAAATATATTTTAAAAAGATAAAAGAAGAGAGAAGCAGCGAACTATAGATCTATAGCCAGCTGCAGCACGGACTCTAAGATGTAATATGTGTATAACAGGTGAGACCAGATATTAATAGTATACTAAGTAACTATTATATGAATTGGCTATTACATTGGCTATAGATGATTTAGAGTTAGTAGTGAGCTGTACTATTAAACTTGCTCTAATCATTGGTGCCTTAATGTACTATTAAACTTGCTCTAATCATTGGTGCCTAATCTTAATCAATTCTCATCGCAATAATAACTCCCCGTCTAACTACCGAACAACTGTTTGCTTAAGGACGCAGTCACGGGGGCAGCCTGCCTCGCTAGCTACCGCGTGTGCGTGTCCTACTCCTATCAGTATCACCACATGACCACATCGCACGTACGCACGCATTCGCATTCGCGCTAGGTTGTGTTTGCAATCCTGGCTTAACAACCCCTATCCATCGTATTCCGCGCGTACGCTTTTTAAACTGCTAAACGGTGTGTTTTTCGTAAAAAGTTTCTATACAAAAGTTACTTAAAAAAATCATGTTGATCCATTTTTGAAAAAAAATAGTTAATACTTAATTAATCACGTACTAATGAACCGCTCTATTTTTCGTAAATACTATACATGTTGATAACCAGGATTGCAAAACACCTTACATATGTCCAGCTCCGGTTAGCTGGCAGTGTGGGGCTTATGATGAGTTCTAAACTTCAACTCTAATTTTTTTTGTGTGTTAGTGTTAACGACCAAATTTGGTAATATCAGCATCGGAAAAAAAGATTAGATTGAAGCGGAATCGGAGACGGTGATCATTGCGGAAACAGAGCAAGAATCGGCTGCAATCCGAATCGGCTACGGTTAGGATCGGCAGAGTTCGAGTCGGACAGGGCTAGCCGCCAAGAATACGACTCGGCGTACATCATCGGGTTGAGTTGATATGCTTTAAGATGATTGCCACGCATGGATAGAGTCCTGGGAAGGCAATTGTATCTATTAATTAGGATATTTTATGTAATTTCCTTAGAGATATGTTTGGGCAAAAGTCTGTCGCAAAGACTTATAGTATCTTAGGGTTTGTTAGAGATAATAGTCGTGTCCGATATAGACATATCTTATAATTCTCGGGTATAAATAGACCCTGAGCCCTATGTAAAAAATAACACACACGTTCAATACAATTTCGGCGCATCGCTACCCTTTTTGTTTTAGTTTTATTTCGACGAGTTCTTACTTTCGGGTTGAGCTGCATCGGTTTCGATCTTTTCATGATTCTCTAATCTTGTTTATGTAATTCGTCAAGTTATCATATATCTTATATAATCTTCGGTAATATCGTCATCTAACCTACAATCGGCTAACATCTGTTAATAGAAGGCAACCGATTAGGTTAAATAGCGACGTTAGCTTGGATTGTATAAGATATCTACCACTCTATGAAACATCCAGCGGCTTGATTGTCTAGATATTGTTCTTCTTTTCATACTTAATGCTGCATCAGTTGAGTTTGATCTATTAAGTCGTGCTTAGAATATCAATCTCTAGCCTGCTTCCTGGTTGCCGATTAGGGTAGCATCGGGGTTTCAGCCGATCTTACCTGATTTAACTATAGTTATCTTATTTGCTTAATTGACATGTTAAATCTGTCCTTTATATTGAGATCTTGTTGCATTTAAGTATATTATGCTTCCGTTTGATATATTTTACTTGCTTTAATATCTTAATATAGAGTGGTATTGGAGTATTAGCCGATACATGCTAGATCTATCTGATCGGCTATGTTATGAACGTATATAGTTCTGTTGTTAATTTATATTTCAATCTAAGTGATTTATACTGTCTCGGCATGGCGACCGATCTATCCCAATCACTTGATTTAAGTATACGTCAACATAAGAGTTATATATTGTTAATATCTACAGCTGATCGAGTAGATTTAGTTCTTCTTTAATTATTCATGACTGCCGATCGATGTACATATGACATCGGTCTAAAATAAATGATATGTCATCGGCACCTAGCCGATCTGCTATCATTTATAGGATTAATTGCGGTTTCTTTGGTTTTATTTCTTGTTGATTGCAGGATCAAATCAACTGGCACGCTCATATATCCGAAGGCGAGTTTTGGACCTGCACTGGAGTTAAGCAGATCTTCCAGGCCTCGTGTTTTCTGTCAACAGTTAGTCGCTTTCCAAACCGATAAACGATGTGTTTTAAGTAAAAAAGAATTTCTTTACACAAGTGTTTAAATATAAAAATGTTTTTAAATTTATAATAGTTAATACCTAACTAAGTATATTGTAATAAATCGCTTTTTTACTCAATGTTAATATGATATTTCAATATGTGGAGTTTCAATTTTCGAACTAGCCGTCAACTCGTAATAATCGTAGGGAAGCCTAAAACCGACCGCTGCGTGTCTGTTGCTGCTGTTGATATGGTTCCACAATGTCGCCTTGTCGCCTGTCGGACCATATAAGCCGAGACGACTGGACGAGTTGGAGTGGACACTGGAGTGCACAGTTCGGAGTTCGGACTGGTTAATGATTGCACGTTTCACTTTCGCCTTACACCACCAAAGTTTTACCGCACGAGTTCGAGTGGTGAGCACTTATGGCGTGTCGCTGGAAGAAAGGAAATATTCGAAGATGTTCTCGTAGCATTCAGGCGGTAGAGAGAAGATTCTCTCTCAAAAGACGTAAGTCGAGGAAATTGCACAGGAATCGCTTTGGAGTAGAGCATTTTCTTCCCGCCGGTAGAGGTAGCTCGTAGACTCGTATAGTAGCTCCCGTTCTCCCAAAGCTGCACCGAAATTTACCAGAAAAGCGCCCAGTCATGCTGGAATAGTGCTTGACTTGATCACAATGGTGGTATGGAATTGGGCCGATGCTAATTGCTACCGATTCGGGAATAAGTCTATTGCCTCCCTCTTCTTTTACCTTGATCAAATCGCATACCTCAACCATAAAACTGGATATAACACATCCCTCAACTTCAGAAATCGGTGCAAATCAATTCCTTCGATGATTTAGAAAGTCGTTATGTTGACATGGTAAACTAACCACGTTTAGTGGCCCCCATGTGTCATCCACCCCTCTCTCTCCCTCATTCCATTGCTTCCTCATCCTCTGCCGATGCTATTCTTTGTCCATGTCCTTGTCCACCTCCGCTTGCACACTCCCTCCTCCTCTTCCCTGTGCTCCTCGGCGACCTCACCTTCCTCCTATACCACTCCGCCCTCACCGCATGTGTGAGCTCCGCCTTGATACACCAACCTGTTCATGTTCCCGGTCGTCGACCTTGAGGTTGCCGTGGAGGAAGATGGCAACACGAGGGGAAGAGAGGGCTGCTGCGGTGGCAATCATTGTTGTGGCCCCGCGTCATCGCTGTCCTCTTCCGCCCGCCAAGCGCATCCTTTGCTGCCGTGACGGTCCCCTCCCCTTCCTCTGGCGGCAATGACACCAAGGCGACATGTTGAGATGCGGGTTGCGTCGAGATTGAGAGGGGAGGAATGGGGCCGACAAGTGGGCCCTATAGTTTCTTTTTTACCTTGTTACGGCCCCACTTTTATTTTCAATTCATTTGATGACTAGGCTTCCACATTAGCACAGGTGGACCAAGTCAGCCTACCACATCAGCATAAACTGCTTGCTAAATCTCCGAATGAATTGATTTGCACTAGTTCTAAAAGTTGAGGGAGGTGTTATAACCGGTTTTGTGGTTGAGGGATGCGATTCGACCGAGAGCAACAAATGAGGTAGTAGGCAACATAGACTTATTCCACCAAAGGGACTACCTATACATATACATTTGTCGACAAATTTTCTCCCAAAAATTTGACAGATATAATTATAGTACAATCATAGTATAATTACACTGTAACTTATATGTAATTACACTGTAACTTGCATGTAACTACAGTGTAACTTATATGTAAGTTTCACATAATTTTGAATCGTTAGATCTATTACAAGATTTGTTTTGGTAAGGAAGAAAACAAATCATAGCACACACATATGTGAAAGAATTTGTTTCCACGACCTTCATTTTACCGAAATAACATGTTACGGAGAGATTTTTGAAAGTTACATACAAGTTACACTATAATTACAGTGTAATTACATGCAAGTTACAGTGTAATTATACTACGATTATACTGTAATTATATCTGTCAAATTTTTGGGGGAAAATTTGTTGATACATATATAGCAAAATCGTCCACGAAATGGTCTGCAAATCTCAGAGGGCTAGAGCCCATATTTCCAATCTAGCCAGGAGGCCTAGAGCCCAACCACACACTTGCAGAACACGGCGCGACCCAAAAAGAGCGAGGTTGGCCTTCACCATCCGACCGAGCCCGACCACTACCAAAGATTCCCCCACCTTCCCGGCCTTGTTCGCGCTGTTCCTATAAACTCCCACTGACAACTGGGACCCGCATCTCCGCGGCCCACCTGTCAGTGACCCAAGCGGAAGCTTCGTCGCCTCCCTCCTCGCATCGTGTTCCCTTCCCGTCCGCGTCGCCGGTCGCGGGTCGTCCTCCTTCCGTTCCGCGTCCTCTCAAAAGGTTGGAGGAGGAGAGCGCAGCAGTGTGAGTAGTGGTAGCCATGGACCGCGTGCAGCTCCTCCTCGTCGGCCTCCCCGCCCTCCTCTTCCTCTCCGACCTCTCCCACATCTTCGCGCCGCCGCCGCCGCATCTCCGGCACCCCCACCACCACCCGCCGCACCACCATCCCCATCCGCTTCACCACCACCCGCACCCGCACCCGCCGCATCACCCCCACCCGCCTCACCACCCGCATCCGCCGCATCACCCCCACCCGCCTCACCACCCGCATCCGCCGCACCATCACCCCCACCCTCACCCCGATCCCGCCGCGGAGGCCATTCAGGTGGGTGGGTCGTGAACCCTAGCCCGAGTTTCTGTTGCTGCGATCTAAGCGGCGTGCTGATTTTCTGTTTTTTTTTTGGGGGTGGGGGGGGGGGGGGGGTTGGCGCGGTTGTAGCAGGCTAATGTGGATGGAGCTGGATATGGCACCACCGTCGAGCTGCAATTCTGCGCCTCCTGCTCGTACAAGTGAGTTTCGTCAGTCCAGTGTGTTTTGTGTTCATGTGGGTACTTGTGGTCGCTGTTGGTTGGTTCGATTATTTCTGTGCAGATTAAATGAGCATACTATTGTTGTAGCGAGCACCAAGCGGCTTAGTTGTGTGCTTGCCACAGTTGATAATATTCAGTTCAATTTATCCTGCACAAAACCATCTAAAATAAATCTACTCCGCACAAAGATTTGCTAGGTGGATTGCTTGGTACTCCACTCTAATGCTACATACGTCCTGTGTTCATATGTACACTCATAACACTCCATGCTTGGTAGTTGTAAGCCTCACTCGGTCACTCCAGTTCGCTTCTTAAATTCATGATTACATCTTAGCAGTAGTGGGGAACTTTATACGGGATATGGGTTCTGCAGTTATTGTTAATACACAGTGTGAATGATCTGTTGGACATATTAGAAAGAAAAAATGTAAATGATAACAGTCATACACAGTGTGAATCATCTATGTAAGGATGGAGGGGAGGACCCAGTCTAATCCTATCCCACCGACTCTATCCCTGTCCCTAAGACCTCGACCTCTCGGCCCACCGCCTATGGCACTCATCTCATTTAGCTCTTTCTATTTTGAGATGAGACAATTTGTGATGATACATTGCATATATGTGCTGGTCCATGCTTTCAGCTGCTTTGCACATATAAGCCTCTAGCTTGCGTTCAGAATTTCAGATGTTAGATGCCAATGCCGAGTATGTGTGATTCAGTTAGTATAAAATGCCGGTATTTGTGCATTCACTGAATATCACACTTTCCCTACTTCTAGCTTTGGGATCAGCAAGTTTTAGCTTGGATTCGTTGTGGATCAATAGATATTTGCAGATTTTACTTTTTATGCTTAACTTGCTGCGATGTTCCTACACTCTTTTTTTTGGTAAAACAAATTTTGTTACATGGAATTAGTTATGCACCTGAGGAGGCTTATAAATGTTAAGCTCACTGATCTTATTTGTATCCTATCATAAATGTTTAGCCCGTGCTGCTGGAAAGTTTGATTACTCAGACAAATACCAAAAGTTTGCTCTAAGATCATGCTATGACAAAGTAGTAGGACATTCCAAAAATGCTCAATAGGCAGTAAAAGAACTCTTTGAACTATTTGTATACTGTTACCAGACAATTGAATTTTAGGTTACAGTGAAATATTGCATGCAATAAAATGTGATATGGACCATATAAAAAAATGTTATATATGGATATAGATCTCCTAAGCTGAAAGCATGAGTATTTACTTAATTTACTTTGTATTTATAATATAGAACATAACTAGTTATTATAGTTAAAGTTTGATATGTATATTTCTCAATCTGTGGACTTTGGTACTTGTTGTCTTACCTTGATTACTAATGGATTTTAGTTGAAAGAGCAATTAAAGTTGTGTGCCTAAATAGCCTCTCCTCTTCTTTCTAATTTATAAAAATATCTTTTGTCCATCCAAAAGACAATTCAATAGATTCTATGCTTTGCATCTGCAGGTTACACTGATAGTTTGAGTAACATTTTGTAGGGGAACTGCAATGACTATGAAGCGCATGCTGGAAACATCATTTCCAGGCATTCATGTTATCTTGCACAATTACCCTCCACCCTTCCCCAAACGTGTACTTGGCAAACTTGTGCCAATTCTTCAGGTTGGAGCCATTGCAACAATAATGGCTGGTGATCATATTTTCCCCAGACTTGGAATGGTTCCACCCCCATGGTACTACTCACTGCGTGCCAATAGATTTGGAACCATGGCAACAATCTGGCTATTTGGCAATTTTGCGCAATCTTTCCTACAAAGTTCTGGTGCCTTTGAAGTTTACTGCAATGGAGATTTGGTATGCTTTCTATATGTCAGACACACCTGTAAAACTTCTTTTTATCTGCCATTTTTACATTACGAGCTAATTTTATTTCTAGGATTAAACCAATTAAAAATTACTTTTACCTTGATATGCAAGTACAGAGATATGTGAGTACTTTGTTTCAGCATCTATGTTTTTCTCCATGTTTCTTTGTACCTTTCTACTAAGAACTGCTACATGGAAAGAGGCTTTGATTTACCATCATGACTTGAGCAGTAAACAACCTCCTTACTTCTTCCTTAACGAAAATTGCTTACACTTTTCAGGTTTTCTCGAAATTAGCTGAGCAGAGGTTCCCTAGTGAGTTTGAACTGCGGGATCTCATCAACAGCAGATTACCAGATTCTCTGGTTGGGAAAAATGTGGGAAAAGCCTTGTCTTAGACAATGACATTGGAATATCACATGCCAATTCGACGTCTTGCTATCAAGGTAGTACTATATTGTTTGCTGTTTGACGTCGAGCAGTTTGGAAGCTCTGCAGCTTGTCTGTGAACACTATTATCCGATTAAATGGCTTGTAAAGGATAACCTAGAGTGAGATAGTGACTCAATTGTATGAACTTGTTAGTTATGCCACAAAAAAAATCATCATTTCCTGTTTATTTTCTGAGAGGTTGATAAAATATTGTAGTATTCGTCACCTTTGGTGTGATTCATACTGTTTTATACTTGGGCCGTGTTTAGATTCAAATTTTTTTCTTCAAACTTCTAACTTTTCCGTCACATCAAACGTTTGGACACATGCATGGAGCACTAAATGTGGACGGAAAAAAAATCAATTGCACAGTTTGCATGTAAATCGCGAGACGAATCTTTTGAGTCTAATTATACCATGATTTGACAATGTGATGCTACAGTAAACATTTGCTAATGATGGATTAATTAAGCTTAATAGATTCGTCTCGCAGTTTACATGCGTAATCTATAATTTGTTTTGTTATTAGTCTACGTTTAATACTTCAAATGTGTGCCCGTGTACTTCAAGAAAATTTTGGCACACGAACTAAACACAGCCTTGTATGCATTGTGTATTTCTGGGAAATTTCTATCCATGCTCAAGCTGGCATGAGAATTGAGACAGCGCTGAAATTGGAAACCGGAGTGCAGGAGAGTGACAATCCTATGCTAGCCAGCTTCTGAATGTCTATCTGAAGCTGTAGGATATATCTCGCAAAACACCACTGCGCAGAACTCAATCTGAAGCTATATGTAAGTATGTTGCAGCCCTAATATAAACTGCATGTGATCTCAGTTCATATGTTTAACCATCAATCTGAACCTGTGTCACCTTATGCATCATTCAGACACTCATACCTGACATGGGTGGCTCTGGCTCCCCGACGGCCTCCGCCTCGCCATTGGTGAAGTCTGAAGCACTCGTCGTTGTCTACGACCTCGACCCCAAAATTTAATTTTCGTCTTAAAATATAAAAATAAAATATAGAAACCTAGCGGGGGATTGGATATTTTTTTAAAGCACTCTCGTTGTTGTCTACTACCTGTCTACCTCCACCCCGAAATTTAACTATCTTTATATCAAAATATAAAAACAAAATATATAAATTTAGTATGGGATATGATATTTCATAGTACTATCAATCTGACGGATCTTTTATTAAGATTTATAATACTAAGAAATGTTTTATTTCGTATTATGTTTTTATATTTTAAGATGGAGGGCATATTTGCCTCAAATCGAAGGCTCAAATCACGTGTCGCCACTGGTGCAGTGGTGCTTTGCCAAGCCGGCAAAAGGGGAAATGCTGCGTGCCGGGCGCCCGACGGCAGTAGCAAAAATCGGACGCCTCGGGCGTCCGCGCCTCCTGCCACTCTTATATTATATAGTTTTAAAATGATTTTTCTCTTAAACTAATTATCTAATCTACGATTCGATCACACCGTTGTATTCGTTGCAATTAAATCTTTACAACAAGACCACACATGATTATATTTCGACAAAAAAATATTTTAGCTTTTCTATTGATATTTTTTTAATGTTGCATATGATGTCTTTTGATGTTTCAACCAATAGTTTTACGATGTTTCAGCTAGGGTACTCGTGATGTTTCACTATGTACGGAACAAATGTTGCAGTGGATTTCGATATTTATGGAACGCGCCGTTGCAATAAATCACCCATATATTTTGGAAACCCCCTTATTAAGGGAATTTGGTTTATTTTTTGTTCCACAAAAAATGTTTCACTTAGCATATTCACAATGTTTCACTATGTATAGATCTAATGTTGCAGTGAACTGAAATATTTCATTGCAACAAAAAACCCACATATTTTGGAAACTTCCTATTAAGGGAATTCGTTTCATTTTCTTGTTCCACCGAAAAATGTTTCACCTAGTGTACTTATAATGTTTCATTATGTATGGATCAAATATTGTAGTGAACTGAAACATTCTTTCGTTATTTGCTGAAACATTGTTTTTATATAAGGTGAAACAACACCCGATTTAAATGAGTGAAATATTTTCGATCTATTTAGTGAAACAATTCCAACATACCTGGTGGAACATCGTGCAACATTTAAAAATAATTCAATAATAAGCTAAAATTTTTTTTCGTCGCAATATATCCATGTGTGGTCTTGTTTTGAAAATTTAATTGCAACGAATTTAATTATACAATCAGATCATAATTTGGATAAGTAATTTAAGAGAAAAATCAGTTTAAAATAGTTTTGCACGTAAATCGAACGCTGATATCAGCGTCCCATTTTTTCTCAAAGCATCGGACGTCTGAGAGGGAGTTGCCTCCCAAAGCCCCATGCTCATCGGCTCGGCGCTGCCCTTTTGGCGGGAAATTAATGGCTAGTTGTGTCATTAGTGTGTTATAAACAGGATTCCAACTAAAGCCAAGGCAGCTCAAACAGTCAAAGCACATTCAAAGTTCAAACTCACCTCCTGCCTCCTGGACATCTGTTGCCCATCCTCTGTGAACAAGGTCCATAGACCTACAGTAACTGACAATACTCGTGACTCGTCTCCACGGACCATCAACCCAAACTGTTTCGTGGAACATGTCCACCGTGTCTTTAGCTGTGGCACCAGCTGTCAGACCTCCGCGAACCGAGTCCATGTGAACCGAAAAAAACCCAACTCCATCTCCATCCCAATCCACTGCACATGCAGTACTGCTCACTGACATATGGCCCCACATAAACCTCGGATCCACATGTCAGTGAGTAGTACTGCAAGTACCCTCACTCTCTCCAAGTCTCCCATCCCACCTCGGCTCGCCCAAAACCCTCCTCCTCTCCTCGACTCCTCTTCGCCGGCTTTGGGAAAATGTCGCTGCTGCTCCGCCGCCTCGGCGATGAGGGCAGCAGCTGGACGCTGGAGCACAGGATGGAGATCACCCCGAGCTGGAAGGGTGAGCTCGAGGTGCCCGAGAAGCCGCGGATCGGCGCCATCGATCCACTGAACGCCAACGTTGTTTACCTGATATTCCTCCCCGAGGTTCTTGCCGTGGACATGGCGAAGGGCGAGGTGATTGGGAGGAGTTCTCTTGATGACGTCAACTCTAGTTCAGTTGTGCCATGCATCCTACCACCGTGGCTCGAATCATGTCAGATCCCCTCTGCAGGTATATCCTCGTATGTTCGATATATTTGGGTATTGAGGTACTATACTGCAATTGTAATTGTTAGATCGCACCGAGTATTGGAAGTGCAGGAGTTCACTATGCTGCAATTATTGGATTGCACATACTGTTCTTTTGAAATCATGTGCTTGCAGATTTGGGCAGTTTATGGATTTCTGTTGATAAATACCTGCTGTATCCGTATTGTGGTTTCTCAAGGGAGTGCATCTATTTGTCATCACTGTAGAAAGAGTCTGGAGTTTTTCTGCTTCAAACTATAGCAGCATGTCTAATATTGGGATTAGATTTATGCAGAGTTTGCGGATTTCAAATTTTTTCACAAGGTTTTCCTTGATTCCTATCTTCTCTAATAGTCTAATGCAGTACTATTCAAATGTTCCATTGAAGTGGTGCTGCGTAGATGCCCTCAAATTAAGTGGTGCACTGGTGCTACTGATATGTTAAGCAGAGCCAATCGTCCCTGATAAGACTTACACTTACGTAGTAAATTGACTATAGCAGTGATGATCATGGACAGATATCAGCACCAGAACTTGGTATTGGCAGAAGAGCCTCACATCCTTTTGTCATTGGAGTGTAATGTCTGTTATGTAACACCTATGTTGTTTATGTAGTTAATGCCCGAGTGATTTGATGCAATGTTCATTGCCAATGTCTTTTGCAATTATTGGATACATACATCGTTCTTGTCACTATCATCTCTGTGCTACTATTGTTAAAGTTCTTGTACACATGGTTGCAGCAACCCTTTCGAGCAAGAAGACTGATGTTGAAAGAAATACTCTGGCAGACACGCTGGTTCGTGTGGATAGAGGCAGTTAAAACTGAACTGCATCAGTCGATTCATCTTTTGGTATTTTTCTCGTCTAACTTGTGTTTGTGTACCCTTATTTTATTTTCCATTATTAGCCGTATTTCATTGTTCTGTCCGGATTACTCATATATTATCTGTAGTCAATGCAATGGGTAATGGTTTACTTTTAAGAAACAATTCGTCCAGTCTGCTAATTATTACATCCTCGGTAGTCTCTCGTAATTACCTAATACTCCCGGAGAACTGAATTTTGTTCTCCTAGCGTCATTTTTTTTTACTAGAGGGGGTACCTCAATGCTATTGATGTTTGTAATCCCATATTGTTTGGTTGAATTCTTTGTTGTTCTTAAATGATAGTTGTTACATTTGTCTGCCTCCTAAAATTGGCGTTATTTTAAAGCTAATACTCAAATTGTGGTGAAGTACTTGTTCTGTTCATACATCTGAAGTGCCAAATGTTAGTGCTGCCGACTGCTGAGACTGCTGAGAATTGTCACTTCGCTAAAGGATGGTCACTACTGTCAGAATCAGCAGACATGAACTATCTCAAACCTAAAGTTACTCAGCGTCTTAACCGATTTCGCCTTCACTATCCTCCTGAAAATTCTATAACCCGTTGATCAAGAGTGAACTAAAGCTTGCTGCCTGCTCCTTTATTACTAGTAGTCACTACTATATGAGCAGGTTGTAATTTTTGCTTCAGTCAACACTTAGACACGCAATGCCACATCCTTGACTGATAGAATAGGAACAAAACCAAAAGGATGCTCTGGTTTCAGTATATTTGTGGTTATACTGCATCAACTAATTTTTTTATCGGATGTATCCGAAGAGACTGAATCAACTTAATTTGACAATTGTTCATTTCATCTGTTCTGTTCTCTTCTCTATTTATGTTATGAGATAGGGAGACTGATGTTACTCATCTGCTTTGTAGGTTCCTTGAGAATGACTGGAAGAGATGTTCGAGAGAACTTGTTTTGATGGTAGCAGTTTCCTGAAGTACCTGAACTCTCGTTTTTGGGGGATGTTGTGAGAAGTTTGGGTTTTGATGCGCATTTGAACGTTGCTGGTCAACTTGTTGAATTTCGTTTTGGACAAACACTGGGGAATGTTAACATATTTTCGTATTATCCTTTTCTACCATACTTGTTGAATGGTTCAGTAGAATGAGTATCTCCTAGTAGAAGCTGGGCATGGTACTCCTATGAACCCAATGTTTGTTTTCAGGACACTTATCTCTCATAAGCATTTAAACCATCTTCGCTTGTAAGACGACATGTTTGATTGTGCAATTTCGAGGGATAAGTTTTTGCGTATCGTCATTAAGAAATACTAAGCAACCCTATTTTTTCTTGCTGAATGAACGAATTTGGGTTTGTTTCATCTGTTCCCTCACACCAGGATCATCTGACTCATTTCTGGGCTTTATCTCCTAAGCGGGCCAATCAAAATGGGCCATCACTACAACTTTTTGGCGGGAAACTAGACGTGGTATCGGAGTGGATCACGGAAAGAGAAGTCCTGCGTTCTCCTACAGTAGCACAGGTTTTCTTCGTGGCTCCGTCTCAGTGGACCATAAGCACTGACATGTGGGGTCCCTGAGGACGTGCTCAGGAGAGGAACCCGTGGACCAGGTGCACGCTACTCTCTAGCTCTGTGGCACAGTGCCGCCACCTCAGAGCTGCGTGAACCAAGTCCACGAGACCACGACCACCTCCCAAAGCGACAGGGGAAGCAGCGGCCTTCTTCTTCCTCGATTCCGTCACGCCCCTCCTCCTCCTCCTCCTCCTCGCCGCCCGGCGGAGGCCGCCCCTTCTCCTCGCCGCCGGCGAGGGCTCCCCCGTCGCAGTGCATTTGCGGCGCCGCCCACGATCGATCGCCAACGCCCATCTACGCGCTGCTGCGCCGGCGTCGGCCGCAGGCTCGCCGTCGTTTCCGCAGGTTCAGCCTCGGACACCCCCCACGCGCTGTACTCCTCGAACATTGGGTTACTTTCTTGCTTACTTGGGGTTTTTGTGGGTAGAGGGAAAACCCGCTTTCATGGCGATTAGGATTCCTTCTTCATATGAAATCGAAGCTAGAAACCCTCTCAATGGATCAGACAGGGTTAGGAACTGAGAGCGCCGCGATGGTGCTAGACGAATGGCCGATATGGGGGTTCGGTGCGTCTCGTGAGTTAACTGGGTCGCGGAACTGGGTGCTTGGTTGGGGGGGGGGGGGGGGGTGTTGGTGCGTCGCCGCGGCGGCGGGAGAGCGACGGGGAGCCCAGTTGAACGTTGGGAGCTCATTTTGCTATTGCTGATACCCGTAGTCCAATCCAAACGACCTTTGTCTTATCGGGAAGGAGGAGGATTCTTCAAATTCCATGTGAAAATGTGGTTGGATTTTAGTGAAAACTAAGCATCGGTGGAAGAAACCAAAGAGCTAGTAGTCCAACAGGAGTGGTTCAAAAGCCCTCTCATGTACCAACCTTAATAGGGGATCCAGCTTTGATATTTTGAGAAGTGAAGAGTTGCTGGGAGATGCTCCAGATATCTTGCCTCTGATCACTTAGTATCAGCCTGCAGAGATCTTGTGAGTTGCATGCTCTGTTTGGATCAGGTCCTGTTGCATGCTGGTAGGCGTCATAGTCCTCACTCCTCACACATCAAGAGCATGGCATTGTGCCGGAGCTCATAACTCCTGTTTTGTCCCTGATATAGGGGATTACTACTCGGTTAGCGATTTGTGTCGACAACAAACTTCTCATACTACCAGCAACCACTAACTGTTACTCCACGCACCGCCACCACCGCTCTTTCTTCACGAGCCACCATCGTTCTTCCTCTCCATCTTTGCATACGCAACCGCACCCTCTAGTTACACTCCATGAGCCACCCTTTTTTTCCTCTCCCTCTCATCATGCACACTATTGTAGGGACTCACGGAGGCAGGAGTCGATCCGATGAAGAGCAGAGCCGCTAGATCCAGGCTCCTTCTTGCTGGATCTAGCGGTTCCCTAACTGTCGGAGGGAAAAAGAAAATGGAGAGGGAGAGTTAGTGTGTGGTTGCTGAGTCACTGGACTTGGAGATGGATGAAATAGGGTGGTCTAAATTGAAATGTAAAGTTAGTTGTTCTGTAAATGAAAAGAATGGTTAAAGGATGACATAATATGAAAACTTTTTAAGAATACATGGTACGAACTGTAATTTACTTTTTTTTTCTCTAGCACAATTAAAGATGAGTTGTCTATTACCCTATACTCCTATGATATACTAAATCTTTAGCACAATTAAAGATGAGTTGTCCATTACCCGATAGTCTTGTGATATATTAAGTATTGTTGGGTCAGTGTACTTAGCTATTACTAATTGTCTCATGATATATTGATGCATGAAGATGCAAACTTCTACTAACACGGGCTGATTAATTATGGTTAGATAGATTCAGCTAAAAAAAGATAAAATTAATACCATCAATTTTGCCCAACAATCAAGCATTCGATTGTGGTCTCCTTTTCTCACTGCATGATATACGATTGTAGGTATTTCCATAATTCTTTCATATTATTGTTTTCTATATATACGTTAATTTGGACTAATATTTTTTCTCATAATTAAATAGATAATAAATCATTTTTCATATTTCTCCTATAAAATGTGAAGAAGGCATTGTATAATTTAAAAATTATATTATAAGTGTATGTAATTTAATGTGTGTGGAGGAGTGATCCTCTCTAGCGGGAGATCGTGGGATCCCCCTTTCGTGAGTTCAGCCGGGGGCAGCGGGTGAGATTCGAGGTTTTTGAGACAAAAGAGACACAAGGGATTTATACAGGTTTGGGCCGCTATGAAGCGTAATACCCTACTCCTGTGTGTATGATGATTCTTCTGTGCTTGTGAAGCCTCTGAATCTCCGACGTACAAGCTAGGGTTAGAGAAGCTTTGGCTCGGGGATCCAGAGTTTGATCCCCCTTCCCGCTAGGTATGGTCCTCCTTTTATACTCTAAGGGAATACCACATGTGCTGCGAGTGCTACCTAGGGAGAAGGGAAAATATTCTCTATATTAATTACATGTCTTGTGCCTTAGCTTGGAAGCCGCATACACGTCGTCTCGGTCGTGGGACCTACCACACCATGCCGCCTGACACGGGGGGCGCCCATGTCATTCACCATTTAATGGGTGAAGACTTCCGGGTTCTTGTTCGCACCAGGAAATGGGAACCCGGGTCAGTTCAGAGTGGTTGGACCAGCTCTGACCGGGGTAAGAGGCTGTGAAGCCCCTCATTATTATGATGGGATGGGACGGAGCACGCCGCACGCCGCCTGACAAACTGACAGGGCGAGGGTACACAGCCGCCATCCCATCGGTCATTCGACCGGTCACGGACCTGTCACAAATCGGTCACAAATCGGTTGAGTGCACTGCACGCCACATTAAATGCAGCGTGGCGCAACCGCTCAGGTCGCCATAAAAGCGGGTAGGTGAGCGCCTGGAGACGGCCATCTAACCCATCGCACGTGGCGACCTAGAGAGGTGGTCGAGGGAACCCGACCCCTAGTCACAGGAGGGGGCGGCCGCCGCCCTACCTCGGGCCCGATCCCCCCTCGGGGGAGGGCCACGTGGCGCCTGGGGCAGCCTCCTCCCTCTAGTCTCGGCCAGGGAGTGGTCGCCGCCCTACCTCGGGCCCGACCCCTCTCGGAGGAGGGCCACGTGGCATTGGGGGGCAGCCTCCTCCGACTAGTCTTTGGGAAGGAGTGGCTGCCACCCGACCTCGGGCCTCACTCCCCTCGGGGGAGGGCCACGTGACATTGGGGGGCAGCCTCCTTCGACTAGTCTTTGGGAAGGAGTGGCCGCCACCCCACCTCGGGCCTCATTCCCCTCGGGGGAGGGCCACGTGGCATTGGGGGGCAGCCTCCTCTGACTAGTCTTTGGGAAGGAGTGGCCGCCACCCGACCTCAGGCCTCACTCCCCTCGGGGGAGGGCCACGTGGCATTGGGGGGCAGCCTCCTCCCTCTAAACATGATACCCCCGGGCCCATATCACCGACAATGTGTAAGTTATAAACTTATAGTATAAGATTTAACTTTTTATAAAAATATCGCACGATAATAGATAGGTAATGAACTAAACAACCATAAAATATACAGAGAATCCATCGTGTGTTATTGATTTTATCCTTATTCTATAATATGTTTTAGGTCACTAGGTTTGCCAAGTTTTAATACTTTGCTTAACTTCTATAGCATACCATCTGTCATGGTTATGGATACCACATACCTAATAGAAGTTGACTAAATCTCGGCAGGACCCACCATATACCAAGTCTTATACAGAATCATACCTCGTATATAGAAGGAGTTTCGGATAAGGAAGGGCAAATAGAGTTCTATATGGAAACGACAAGGACTACCCGGATTGTATCCATATTGGTCTCCCTAGTTCTACTTAGACAAGGGGGCATCTATAGATATAAATACAAGATCCACTAGGAGGAGAGAGGGCAAGCCACACGATCAACACACGATACACAAGCCAACACACGTCAAGACAAGCCACCGAATATCGACATCAGAGATAAGCCTAGACAAACCCAATATGGTGTCTGCGGAGGCCAACAAGAGAGATCTAGCGCTATCTCTAATCTTGCCGAGTGCGGATTCGAGGAGGAAGACTACCCTATCATCGACTACGAGTTGGTGATCCATGCCGCGAAGTCGACGACAGCTAGATGGGTTATCCCAATTATTATACTGGTGTGATTATAATGAATAAGAGCAACACCGGCTTCGGCCAACAGGATGTCGGGTTATTACCTGTCAGATAAGGGGCCCGAACCTGTATGAAAATCCTTGTCTCCATCTCTTTTACCTCAATCTCGCATATACCCTGGTACCGACGATCCCCATACCATCCAAATACCGTAGTCGCGATATCAAACGTCGACACCATCATCGTCTAGTTAGCTTCCGTTAGTATTGTATAATTTTATCATAATGACCGAAATAGCCATGGGACGAAAGATTCCAAATATCATATTGTAAAACTTCCAAAGTTCGAGATTGATATCTTCACTGCCTTGTTTATAATATGATACTTCCTCCGTTTCAGGTTATAAGACTTTCTAGCATTGCCCATGTTCATATAGATGTTAATGAATCTAGGCACACATATATGTCTAGATTCATTAACATATATATGAATGTGGGCAATGCTAGAAAGTCTTATAACTTGAAACGGAGGTAGTATTTTGGAATATTCGGCCAAATTTTGGAATTTCTGTCCCGGGGATATTTCGGTCATTAGAACAAAATTATACAGTACTAACGAAGACTAAATGGACGGCGACGGTATATTATAGAGGTTAAGCAAAATACGATGGCATATTGTATAACTTAACAAACTCAGTGCCATAT
The DNA here is from genome assembly GCA_000338895.3 of Oryza meridionalis. Classification (NCBI taxonomy): domain Eukaryota; kingdom Viridiplantae; phylum Streptophyta; class Magnoliopsida; order Poales; family Poaceae; genus Oryza; species Oryza meridionalis. The sequence continues at coordinate 23,191,638 of CM002528.2, forward strand.
TATAGAACAGGGACAAAGTCAGCGGCACATAGTGGATTCTCTTAAAAATCTGTGCAATTGATTCACATTGATTTTTGGACATTGATTCACATGAACCAGCAATTGGCCATTAATGTGTTCCCTAAAATCTGTGCAGCATGTATGCAGCCATGAATTTGTGAGTTTTAGGTACATTCCTGTGATAAATTGTCCATACATTATTTTTCCCTTATTCTCTTTATGTGCTGACCAGGCCTATTATTAACATCATGTTCGACTGTAACTTCATTGCATTGTTGCTCAACAATTCGAAATTTGAAATTCAAAACGGTATTGCGACTACGTATGTGTTTTGCACTAGCTTTTATGTTTTCTGAAACCCCTGATGTGTACGCATGTGATCATGGTACTATATTGTTGATCGTTGCATGATACCTATAATCTTTGAGGTACACCTATTACAGCATTTAGTTATTCTTTTAACGAAGGGTGGTTTCTGAATTGACACATTCCACATTTGTTTCCACGGTTGTTTGTTCCCATCTAGGCATGACAATATGCTGGTAGCCTATTCAGATTAGCTAAAGCACTTTTGGAAGAATTGTCCAAGACGCAATTTCTCTATGAAAGGAATGTATGGCATTGGCACTGGGTTAGTCAAGTGCATTACTTATTTTGTCTTCATAAACCAACAGAAAGTAACACTGAATCTGTTAGTTTTCTCTTGATTTAGGCCAAAGGGAGAAGTTGTACATCAAAAGTTGGAGTTTTGAACTCGAAGTCTCAATTGTTGGTCTGCCCACAACTCCGAGGAAACTAGGTAAGTTGTATCAGTAAGACTGCAACTAAACTGGATTGATAAATAACAGAACCTATAAAGGTGCACTAGTTGTTAACCCACTCATTTGCATGGGCTATTGATATTAAGTATATTTGCCTAACTACTACTACTTAAGTTGAAATTATATGTAAACAGGTGTTTGTTAACTTTTTTTCGTAACCTATTTATATTTATATATGTCGGGTCCCAAAACTAATGATTCGGAAACCGACATGTTTATACTGTATCAAGCCCTGGATCAGTAGATTCATACAGGTTCAACAATCTGGTTCTTCATTGCATACATTTGGTTAAGGTTTCAAAGGAGATATTATTACAGAATAATATTAGGATATTTACAAGCTTGTGGCTAACTATTACAGCAGAAGCTATAGAATGAGCCAACACTAAAGTTTTGCTATAGACTCAAACCATCTATCTAATCTATACTTGAGAATTAAGTTAGAATGGAACTAACTTATATGATTGAACTCCCAGCTTCGGTAAGAACATTAAATGGATTCTGAAAAAGGGGGGGGGGGGGGGGGTTGAAGCAAGGGTGAGTACAACGTACTCAGCAAGCTATTATATTCAATAATGAATGCATGAAATAGTAATATCTGGGTAGAGCTAGGTTTACTTACAGAAAGCTGAGAATATAAAGGAAGAAAGCATGGGATGTCTTTAATGCAACAGTATTTAGTAAAATCTTGAGTTAAGTTTCTAACCAAAGTACCATATGAGTCCCGATGCTCAAATCCGTGAGCACGGCTATTCGAATAGATTCATTTATACTTTACTGCAGTAAATGTACGCTTTACCCGCAGTCCACGACTTGCCAATATTCATTAGCTTAGTCATAGCCCAGCCTTAGGTTATTAACAATAGTGGCACATGTTCCATGAACTCTAGTCCCCATGCGCTCTAAACGTAACATTATCAGCAGCGAGAGGAGTTCTGGCGTTCCCGAGGTTTTTAGAGAGAACTGGTTGAGAGACCCCCGTCATCTCAATCAGGTTTTCACAATATATACACACAGCGATCGCAATATAATCAAGATATTTACCTGCGCCTCGGTAAATATCACATTTGCCCTTCGCGGCATAAGTTTGCCTCCTTCGCGAGGACTTACATAAGAACCACTGTACAGAGGTACCACATTGTTAATTAACATAATATCTAGGTCTGTCCCCATTCTAGAAGCTACGGTCGTACTCGTTCGTTTGACATAAGTACTTGGTAAACTTATATCGACTGGAACAATACTAGCCACCCAGAAATCAACCAAATCTTACGTACTGTCCCAATCTAAGTTCATTATATTTTATGTAGTCTAACTAGGCAGGGCTAAGCAAACGCTAGCATATAACTGGTTCGCTATATGTTCAAATTATGCATTCAAAATCATGTATGGCTAGTGCATAGAATAGAATATAGAATATAGGGCATTTATGCTCAAAGGGGAGGAATAATAACTTGCCTTGCTCCAACGCAAATAAATCCAAGATAGGCAACCTGATTATCCGAACCTCGAAATATCACAGGCTACCATCCAAAATAGACTCTACTAAAGAAGAGAAAGAACCAAATTCAATAAAAGTCACAAAATAACAAGAAAGCGATGAAGGGTAAGAAAGCCTGGGTTTGGGGTATAAATATCTCCTTTATAAGGTATAGGGATTATTGGCTAATATTTTATGTGGAGGTTCTAGAGGGTTGGAGGCTAGAGGGGATTAAGCAACCAGGGTTGCTTATATTTTATGTGAATGCTTGATTGCTGGAAGGATAGGATGTATATTGGATAATTGAACTGGTTCAGTTGGTATATGGTTCGTATGGGCTGGTGGTAGGTTCGGGTAGTATAATACTTAGGGTTTGTTTATATTTAAGCCGATTGTGGATAGGGCAGCATATCGGCTTGGCTCTATATTTTATTATAGGTTCTGGTAGACAGAAAGTAGGTGGCTAAGAGTACGGTGGATAGGTGGGTATAGAATTTAGATGATAATTGGAATTTAACTAGGAAGGCTTCAGCTAGGGTTTGGTTGTTTCCTAGTCGTTGCTAGGGTTGAGCAGTATAATGACTAGGTTTGGTTTCTTCTCCAGCCGGTGTCAGAAGACAGCATGACGGCTAGAGGAATAGGAAGTTTGTGTAGGTTTAGCGGCGCGGACGTGTTACTCTGACAATTGAGTGGTGGCGGAGCGGCTAGGATCACACAGAGCCCGAAAGCTAGCTGTGTGGTGTGCTGTGGAGGTCGAGGGAATAGTGAAGCTCCGACCGTTATACGCATCAAGGCGTAGGGTGCTAGGAGCAGCACTTTGACCTTAGGTTTGGATTTTGCCGGGCTTAACAACCAACGGTTCGGCGTTGGGATTAGTAGATCGCGAACGTCCCCATGGAAGGCGTAAAGTTTCAACCGGCGGCTTTTTAGTGGCTAAAGGGTAATTTGGGACGGAAGAAAATATTTATAAAGGCAAATATAAATTCAAACAATATTTAAATAAATTCAAATAAAATTATAAAATATCAAATTTGATATCAAAATATAGATTTTGAATTTAGATGAATTTAGGTCCAAGTTTCATCGGAATCGGATCTACGGTTTAGGAGATATGGGCTTGTAAAGATTGGAATTTAAATTAAATCTAGAAAATGAGAAATAGTACTGTAGGGGCCCACCTGTCAGTTTTCCTTTTCTTTTTCTTTTTCTCTTCTTCCTCCCGTCTCTTCCTTCTTTTCTCCTCTTTCCAGCACGAGCAAACAAAGGAGGGAGAGAGGGTGGGGCGACGGCTCTCCGGCGGCCGGAAGGCGGCGACGCCGGCGGCGGGCAGTGTTCCCGAGCAACGCACACCGGGGAAAGGCGGTGGCTGGCAGAAAGGAAGAGGGAGGAGACCGGAACGACGGCGACAAGAGCTTGCTCCGGCCGGTAAAAGAAGTGGCTATAGTGGCTTGTGGCAGTGGGGGACAAGGAGGGGAAACTAGGGAAATGGATTCTTTTTGTCGAGGCTAAGCTAATGGCGCGAAGATTCGGCCGGCGGGGCACCGGTGAGGGAGATCGGTCGATGGCCGTCGGTGGTTGCCATAACAGGAGAGAGAGAGAGAGCTCGGATGGATATGGAAGAAAAGGGCGACCTCGTCGTCCTTTTATAGGAAGTGAGAGGCGGTGAAGCAAGTCGGTTGTAGAGGAGAAGATGGGGTTAATCTTGGTGGCGGCGACGTGAGAAGGAAGACGACGGCGCCGGCTATGGCTGTGATTGGTTGGAGATGGCGGTTTGCTCCAGAGGCTGACGTCGGCGGCGTGAGGTGGCAGATGACGTCAGTGGCGATGCCTTAGCGGCGACGGCAGGACGTTGGCGGCGACGTGATACTGCGAGCGGCGGCGGCAAAGCCGCAAGCAGCGGCAGGGCGGCTGCGCGTGCGCGCGCCTGAAGAGCCTGGCGGCAGCGCCCACGGGACAAGGAGGAGGCGGCTCGGCTGTTCTGGTAGGCTGGGCCGGCCTGGGCTGAGGAGGAGGATGGGCCGAGAAAAGTAGATTTCGGCCCAAAAGAATTGTTTCTTAATTTCTAATAGAATTTGAAGGAGATTTGGATGGCTAAGCTTAAAAGGAATTTATATGTGGAGATAAATCTTAAGATAAAGACCTTCTAATTTATTTGAGTGCAATATTTTAGAGGTGGAAAATAATGGAGTTTATTTGATGCACTCAAATGAGAGAAAGAGAGATATATGAATAGTAGGATAGGATTTCTAATTTGAATATGTTTTCAAAAAGGTGAAAGGAAAATGGAATAGATAGAATTTAGCCCAAAATATTTGGTAGAAATCTAGAGAATTAATTATGGGCTAAACAAGGTTTTTGGATTTAGGATGGAAGGATGAAATATATTTTCTTAGCATACAATATTTGCAATAATATTATTCGTGTGCCGAGAAGAAAATCAAGCCACAAGAATTAAATTGGCGGCTAGATCAAAAGGAGGAATTTGGATATTTCGATCGAGAATCAAAGGATAGGTTTAAGATTAAAGGATGGGTTAACAATTAATTCCAATAAATTGGAATTACTTTGTTTTAGGTTCTAGGACAGTATGGGAAGGTTTCTTGCACCATAATTCATAAAATTAAAAAGGTTTTCAAACTAAATTTGAATAAAAGAGTTTTAGTCGAAAGAAGGTTTTAAATTAAAACCAAATCAAGAAATACCTCAATTTAACCAAATATATTTTTAAATGAAAAACACAACAGAAATTAAATACCAAAGAAGGATTTTATGCAAGTTAGTTTTAGAAGGTCCCTCTAATTATATTTTTCTAGGTTTAGAAGGTTAATAAGAACATAAGACTCAGCATGATGCAGAATTAGAAAATGGTTAATTTTCGGTATGTTACAATATACAAATGAAATTTCTATTTAATAATTACAAGTAGTTCTTTTATGTCGGAATTTCGGCTAGTTATTAACTTAGGTATAGATAGCTTCTCACTCTAGGATGTTACCACCCGGTTTCATTTGGTTGAGATGTTGGCAACAAAGTCCAATCTCAAAAAGAAAAAGAAAATAGCTTTTGAAAAATGTATATATGCAGTTCAATAATGAGTAATGACCATTAACAATTTCTTTTATGCATATTGTTCAGTTCAATTGGCGAATAAATCCTTTGTTTTGTTGCAGCTTAACCAGTTCATTTGGCGACTGCCTGGCAACTTCCAACAGTATTGCTTGGTAATAGAACATATTATCCATTTAGCATTTTAGCAGTAACAGGAAATGATTCAAAGTAATAGAGGGACAAGCAGTAGGCGTGTGTCGAGGCTCATTGATCTTCCCTACAACAAAATCTCAAATAGTGATATTCAAAACTATGTATTACCTTACTAATGATTTTTCTCCTGAGTAGATATACTCAATTAGCATAATTGTACTTGTAATTTTATGAAATGCGTGGCTCACATAGAAATTTGCTATTAGTTGGATTGAGTTGATATCATTCACTGGTGGAGAAACCATCTTTTGTCGGTCGGCCGAATTTCACAATAGTCCCGGTTGCAATAAAAACCGGGACTAAAGATGATCTTTAGTCCCAGTTAAAAAGGGTAACGGGCATATTTGATCTTTAGTCCCGGTTGGTAACACCAACCGGGACTAAAGATCATCTTTAGTCCCGGTTCAAATGCTGTCAGGGCTTGTCAGCCCCCCCCCCCCCGGATCTTTAGTCCCGGTTGTTGTTACCAACCAGGACTAAAGATTGTAACTTTAGTCCCGGTTGCCGGGAATAAAGATCCCGGTGATCTTTAGTACCGGTTGGTAACACCAACCGGGACTAAAGTCCCACCCCTTTATATATGTCTTCTTCCTCCTCCAGCTCGAGCAAGCTTCAAAATTTCTTCAAAAAAGAGGGGAGGTCATGCCAAAATTTATAGTGAATTTACTTTGGTGATTATATACAAATCGGAGGTGCCTAAAAGGTTAAGCAACTTCATCCTCCAATGTTTTTTTTGGTCATATTACATTTGGAGCTATGTTTTGCACACTTTTTATCTCCAAAATTTTGTTGTAAGTTGATGAGAGAGAAAATTTGTGTGGGAAAAGAAAGAATATATAGAAATTTTGTTTATTTGCTAAATAAGGTTTCATAAAATAGTTGAGTAGGAAAATATAGTGAAAGTTAATCTTAAATAAAAGAAAACAAACTAAATTGAAAACTAAAAGAATTTAAAACTTAAAAAATAATAAATAAGAATTATTTGGTGGAATATTTTATAATTTTTGTATGAATAATGATATGTCATTATTTTATGACTGTTGAAAGAGTTTGTAATTATTTTATCATTATTGTATGACTGTCATTATTGTACGAATGATTATTTGTGTACGATTTTTTTTTTCATTTCATGTAGATGGATCGGCAATGGATGTACGCTGACCGGCGGTCCAAAGAGTTTATTGACGGCGTGCATTATTTTTTGAGAGTGGCCGAAGCTAATAAGCAGAAGGGTTTTATTTGTTGTCCATGCAATAAGTGTAAGAATCAGAAGGAGTATTCTGCATCCAGGACTATTCATTTCCACTTGTTTGAGTCGGGGTTCATGCCAAGCTATAATTGTTGGACATCCCACAGAGAGCAAGGGGTTGAAATGGAAGAAGATGAAGTGGAAGACGACAATATTCCAGACTTTGCTCAGTACGCTGGATTTGAAGGAAATCAAACGGGCGAGGAGGACAGAGATGCTGATTATAACGACGTTGCGGATGATCTTGGTCAGATGTTGTAGGATGCCAAGGAGGATTGCGAAAGTGAAAAGGGAGCCCATAAATTGGACAAGATGTTAGAGGACCACAGAACGTCGTTGTACCCAGGTTGCGAGCAGGGGCACAAAAAGTTGGATACCACTCTGGAGTTCTTGCAATGGAAGGCAAAAAATGGTGTTAGTGACAAGGCATTTGGCGATTTATTGAAACTCGTCAAGAACATTCTTCCGGAGGGAAACAATTTGCCCGAGACAATGTACGAGGCTAAGAAGATAGTCTGCCCTCTAGGACTGGAAGTTCAGAAGATTCACGCATGTCCGAATGATTGTATCCTATATCGCGGTGAGGAGTACGAGAACCTAGAAGCATGCCCTGTTTGTAAAGCACTACGATACAAGATTAGACGAGATGATCCAGGTGAGGTTGACGGGCAGCTAACGAAGAAGAGAATTCCTGCTAAGGTGATGTGGTATTTCCCTATAATACCACTGCTAAGGCGTTTGTTTAGGAACAAGGGGAATGCTAGAATGATGCGTTGGCACGCTGAAGAACGTCAACAGGACGGGATGCTGAGACACCCCGTAGATGGTTCGCAGTGGCGAAACATCAACAGAAAATTTAAAGACTTTGGAAAGGACGCACGAAACATACGGTTTGGTTTAAGTACGGATGGCATGAATCCTTTTGGAGAGATGAGCAGCGGCCATAGCACTTGGCCCGTTACGATGTATATCTACAACCTCCCTCCTTGGCTATGCATGAAGAGGAAGTACATAATGATGCCGATTATTATTTAAGGCCCCAAGCAACCTGGTAACGACATCGATGTGTTCCTAAGACCACTGGTCGAAGATCTTAAACTGTTGTGGAAGAAGGAAGGTGTCCCCGTGTAGGACAAGGACAAACAGGAGGAGTTTAACCTACGAGCGCTGCTGTTCGTAACCATCAACGATTGGCCTGCACTTAGCAACCTATCCGGGCAGTCAAACAAGGGGTACAAGGCTTGCACTCACTGTATGGATGAAACAGAAAGTACGTATCTTAAGCACTGTAGGAAGGTTGTGTACATGAGTCATCGTCGATTTCTTGCTGCAAACCACCCAGTACGGAAGAAAGGCAAGCACTTTGAACATAAGGCGGACCACCGTACGAAGCCTAAACATCACAGCGGGAAAACAATGTTTGCTATGGTGAAAGATCTTAAAGTAGTGTTTGGAAAGGGGCCTGGCAGCCAGCCTATAGAGTGCGAAGATGGTCACGCGGCGATGTGGAAAAAAAACTCCATATTTTGGGAGTTACCCTATTGGGAATTCTTGGACGTCCGCCACGCAATCGACGTGATGCACCTCACTAAGAACCTTTGCGTAAACCTTCTTGGCTTCCTAGGTGTATATGGAAAGTCGAAAGATACACTGGAAACACGTAATGATCTGAAGCATATGGAACAACGTGGCGACCTTCACCCGGAACCAAAGGAGAAAGGCAGCCATTACTTGAGTCCTGCCAACTACACTCTTAGCAAGGCAGAGAAGGAAAGTATGTTTCAATGCTTGGAGAGCATCAAGGTACCATGTGGATACTCCACGAATATAAAGCAAATAATAAGCACGAAGGAGAAGAAGTTCACAAATCTAAAGTCTCATGACTGTCACGTGTTGATGACACAGCTGCTACCAGTTATAATAAGGGGTATCCTCCCAGACAATGTCCGGGCAACAATAACAAAGCTATGTTCTTTCATGAACGCAATTTCGCAGAAGGTCATCGATCCGGATAGGTTAGAAGCCCTTCAGAATGATGTGGTGCAATGTCTTGTCAGCTTTGAGTTGATATTTCCACCTTCATTTTTCAATATAATAACGCATCTGCTTTGTCACCTAGTGAAAGAGATCGGTATTCTCGGGCCTGTGTTCCTACACAACATGTTTCCTTTCGAGAGGTACATGGGCGTTCTGAAGAAGTATGTTCGTAACCGTGCTCGTCCAGAGGCAAGCATCGCCAAGGGGTATGGAACAGAGGAGGTCATTGAATTCTGTGTAGAATTTATTGAAGACCTTCACCCAATCGGAGTACCTGAATCACGCCATGAAGGGAGACTACGGGGAAAGGGGACTCTCGGAAGGAAAGCAATAATGACGGTAGACAACAATTTATTCCGTAAAGCCCATTTCACGGTTTTACAACAATCTTCATTGGTGGCTCCTTACATCGAGGAGCACTTGGCTCTAGTTCGCGCCAGAAACATCGGTAAGTCCGATGCATAGATTACACGACATCACATTGATACTTTCCCTGCATGGCTGCGACAACATCTCATGGGTAACGAGACGATTAACCAGCAACTGGCCTTCCTGGCGAGGGGTCCATCTGGCTCGATCGCGACATTCCAGGGATATGAGATCAATGGGTACACATTCTACACAAGAGCCCAAGACATGAAGAGCACGAACCAGAACAGTGCTGTTCGTATCGATGCCATGGGACACGATGGTACAACTGGCACGTATTACGGTGCCAACGAGGAGATATGGGAACTTGACTATGGACCTGTCACACCCTGAAGTCCTTTCCCAAGCCTAAAAGGAAATTTTAAATGGTCTCAAGAAAATAGCAGTGTAAAGCAGGAGAAAACCTTAATAAAATAATGCAAATAATAATCGAATCTGGCATGTGGAATTTTTCTTGAGTTCTGCATGTCGAAATTCACTAACAGGATTTTTAGTGGAATTTTCAGAGCCCTAGAAATAATTTTAACCAATTAAAATTGAGCAAGCAATATTTTAATTCCAGGGAAAATCCTTTTTCCTTTTTCCTTTTCTTTTCCCTCCTTTTTCCCCCTTCTTGGGCCGCCGGCCCATTCCCTTTTCCCCCCCTCTCTCCCGCTGGGCCGGCCGAAGGCCGAGGCCCAGCCCAGCCCAGCTCCTCGCGCCCGCCTCCTCTCCCGGGGTCGCCGACAGGTGGGGCCCACCTGTCGGGTCCTCCCCCAACCTCCCACCGCCCGCGCCGGCCACCTCCCGAAACCGCCGCCGCCGCGCCCACCTCCTCCGCGTCTCCCGGGCCACGCCGCCCACGTCGCCTCGCGCCCGCACCTCCCGCGCCCACTTTCCCCCTCTCTCCCGCTCGCCCGCGCTCCCGAGATGGCCGGGATTCGATTTTCGAATCCCGCCTCTCTCTCCTCCCCACGCCGCCCACGTCGCCGGCGATTCCCCGCCTTTCTCGGCCACGTCCGGCCCCCTCTCGCTCTATTTAAGCGCCGCCGCCACCGCTTCTCCCTTTTTCCACATTCCACCGAGCTCCCTCGTGCCCCCTATCGTTCCCGCGCCGTGCAACCACCCGCCGCCGCCGTTTTTGCTACTCCGGCCGCCGCTAGCCGCCGCTAGGGTCGCTGCCGCACCGCGCCGTCGACGCCGTCGCGTTCGCCGTCGTGCAGGCCGCCCCGTCCGCCCCTCCTCCGTCGAAATCCGCCGCCGGAGCCCCTCCGCGCCGCGCGCCGGTGAGCACCGCCGTGGCCGCCGCCTTCGGCCGGCGTCCCCGCCCTCCCGCATTTCCCTCTCTCCCTCTAACCCCTCTCCTCGTTTTCGCTAGGTGGATCCGGAGCTCGTCCCGTCGCCGTCATCTCGCTCCGCCGCTCGCCGTCGCCGATCGCCGTCGGTGAGGCATTCCCTCCCCTTTCTCCCTCTCTCTCCCGCGCCGCCTAGTCACCGCGCCGCCGCTAGCGCCGCTCGCGCCGCCGCCGCCGCCGTCGGCCGGCCGCCGCCGTCGGTCTGTGCGCCGCTCGCCGCCGCCGCTCGCGCCGCCGCTTGCCGCCGCCGATGGTCGTGCGCGCCGCCGCCGCACCCCTCGGCCGCTCGGCCGGCCTTGTGCCGAGTCGGGCCGAGCTCGGCTGCCTCCGCGCCGTCCGATCGGCCCGAGCCGATCCGGGCCGTCGGTCCTGTGGACCGGCGGTGGACCACCCGCGTGCTCCCGGTCCACGGTGGACCGCGCCCCCTCGAGTCGCTGACCGGTGGGCCCCGCGTGTCGGCGCCGCCCCCCTTGCTGACGTCAGCCCTGGAAAATATTGCGCAATAAATGATTTAAGGATTTTTGTTATAGTAATAAACACAGTGAATCTTCTAAAATTCATATCTAATTCATCCGAGCTCCGGTTAAGCCCATTCAAGTCTCAGTAAATCAAGAAAAATGTGTAGAATCCATTAAAAATGGTTTTGTTCCCTGTTTCAGTAGTTTTATAGCCTGTTTGCAATGTTTGCTTTGTATGTCGCTAGATTCCGGTTCCTCCGACGCTCCGGTGTACTTCGAAATAGTCGCCGAGGTTCCTCCAGCAGCAGAGCAAGGCAAGTCATGCTTGTCACTTGATCATGTTGAACCTATATTGCAAATGCTCTCTCGTTTTCTCCTAAATATTGCATTGTTTTATAATATCACATGGGATGGTCACCTACTGTCATAGCCGTACTATTCTGTACCTTATTCCTTTGTTAGTTTGGGATATAACCTGACTAGAGATTGGATTAGGGATTGCTTAGCCTTGCTTAGTTCAACTAGCACACAATCAGGGAAATCCTATTAATGTTTAGACTGTAGGTCCTAATTGTAATGTTGGATTAGTACCACCGTTTTGGTGTTGGTTAATTAAAATGAATCACGTGGTGGGCTGTGGGTGCATGGTTTTGCTGGTCGCACCCATGGCAGTTAAGGACCGGTTCGCGGGATGCCCTGGAAGAACTTATCGTACTTACCACAAGCCAGCGTGGGCAACGGCTGGGCTTGTAGTGTAGCTTTCCTCTAGCTGACGCATCCAGGCAAGGGTGGGCGTGATGGAGCGGGGCGGGCCCTGCGACGGCCTCTGTCGCTTCCGGATTCACCTAGGCACGAGAGGGGACTGCCCGCTGCCTTGCGAGGAGTGGGGGTGAAACCTGAGGTGTGGTGTGCTTGGTTAGAGAGGGTTATGCGAAGGGTCCTGTCACGGCCTCTTTCCGATATGTCGTGGTGGCATGTCGGCGCACGGAAACGTGTTGTGGGGCTGTGTCTTGTGGGTACAGTTGTACACCTCTGATCAGAGTAAAACTATTCGAATAGCCGTGCCCGCGGTTATGGGCGGTCAACCAGATTCACCGTGATTAGTTTCACCCTAGTTTAGTCTAATGAAATTGGATAGTCTAGGTGGATGGTTGGGCCTGTCGCAACGTGGGTTAGCGTTGGGCAGTGGATAGTTAATATTAATTAATTATTACAACTGTTTAAAGCTTTCAACTTCTGTTTATAAATGCTTGCTTTATGCAAATGAACCACTTTAGCTCTTCTTTGATGATTCCCTGCATCATGCCTCTATTCCGGCATGACTTGCTGAGTACAGTGGGTAGTACTCAGTCTTGCTCTATTCCCCCCCCAGAGTGCGAGTATGCGTCCGATGGTGGTTTCTCCGAGGAGTAGGGCTTCGTCCGTGCCGTCGGGGATGCCTGTGGAGTGGTGTTTCCGCTGCAGTTCAAGTCAAGGCCTAGCTTCTTTTATTTTTCGTTTTTCCGCTGCATTTATGTAAGACTTTTATGATGTTTGTAAGACGTGGATCTGAATGTCAACATTGTCGTTTGTGTACCCCGGCTGGTCCTGGACAGGGATTTTAATGCACATTCTGCTTGGAATTCTATTCGGGAATTTCTGGGCGTGACAGGACCTCTCAAGGTCCCTCTATTCCGGTGCCAATGGGTTAGGTTGACTAGTGGAGGCGTAACGATTGATGACAGTGGGATGACAATGGTTGATCTTAACAAAGGTTGGATACTCGGACGAACCTTTTGTCTTTGCCAATGATGTAACGCAAGTTTTTTACATGAAGGACATGTCTAGCAAAGAAAAGAAGGGCAAAGGGCCTGACGAGCCGAAGCGCCACGTGGTTCTCCCAGGCAAAAGAAAAATCGTCGGAGTAGAGGACACGACTGACGAGGATTACGATCAGTTTGATGGGCAAACACCTTTCACGGTGACGATTGACCCTAGCATCCTCCTATCAAATGAAGACACCCCTTACTCACGTAGCGATCACAAGGAAGGAACAATAGTGAGGAGAAAGTACGTGCGGACAACCGTTACCGCCGATGTATTGCCGTAATTGTTGTAAACTATTTCGGATGTATTGAATATGCTAGTTATATATGATGATTAACAAATTTAAATCATGCATATGCTAGGTATATATAATTATTAGAATTTTTAAAAGTTTTAAATCATGCATGTGGTATTTACATATGTTAATTACAATTTTTAACAATTTAATATCATGCATATGCTAATTATATATGATTATTAGAATTTTTAAAAGTTTTAAATCATGCATGTGGTATTTACATATGTTAATTACAATTTTTAACAATTTAATATCATGCATATGCTAATTATATATGATTATTAGAATTTTTAGTAATTTTAAATCATGCATGTGGGATTTACATATGTTAATTACAATTTTTAACAATTTAATATCATGCATATGCTAATGATATATGATTATTAGAATTTTTAAAAGTTTTAATCCATGCATGTGGGATTTACATATGTTAATTAGAATTTTTAACAATTTAATATCATGCATATGCTAATTATATATGATTATTAGAATTTTTAAAAGTTTTAAATCATGCATGTGGGATTTACATATGTTAATTAGAATTTTTAATGCATTATTTACTATTTTAGAAACACATATGCAACGAAATTCAATATTCAGTGCTATTATCTTTAGTCCCGGTTCTTAACCCTAACCGGGTTTAAAAAAGAATTTGGAAATAGCGGAAAAATATCTTTACTCCCCGTTGGTGAGAACAACCGGGAGTAAAGATAGAACAACCGGGAGTAAAGATATCTTTACTCCCGGTTGTTCTCACCAACCGGGAGTAAAGATCTGGGGGGTATATATATTCCCGGTGCGCCCTCGTCTTCTCCACCAACACTTAGACGTTTTTCCATCGAGATCGAGCATCGGCTTCTCCTTCGCCGCCACTGCCTAGGGCAACCTCGCGCTGACGCCGCCGTCGTCTCTCACTGTCGCCTGGCGGTCCTCACCGCCGCCGCGTCTCTTGGGTGAGAGCTCCCGCCCTCTCTCTCTCTCTCTCGATGTAGCTCTCTCTCTCCAAACCGCCGCCGCGTGCCTAGCTATAGCTCGTTGCCGACGCCACTACGCCACGCCGCGGTCAACCGCCACCGCCGACGAACGACTTCGGCGCGGCCGCCGCCGGGCCCCCACGCCGCCGGACCGTGCCCCCACCGCCGCGAGACGCCGCCGCCGCCGCCACGCCGCCGCCGCGCCCCCACGCCGCCGGGCCGGCCCACGGCGCCGGACCGCGCCCCCACCACCGCGAGACGCCGCCGCCGCGAACGAACGCTTAACGAACGTGACCGAACGCGAACGAACGCTTAACGAACGTGACCAAACGCGAACGAACGTGAACAAACACGAACGAACGCGAACGAACGTGAACGAAACGTGTACGAACGAGATAATTAAACGATTATTAAACTTAGCATACATATATGATTATATATATAGGTTAAAACGTGAAATACAATATATGTAACTTGGCCCTGTTTAGACTAATACATTTTCCTGGTAATGTTGCAGAGAAGACGTCGTTGTCATCCCTCAAGCCGAAGTGGTAGCTAGCCATCGAAGGAATTCGCGCAGGCAAGTGATGTAAAGAAGTGATTGTTAGAGATTTAATATAAGATTATTAGATTATTAGAGTTTTAATATAAGATTATTATATTATTAGAGATTTAATATAAGATTGTTAGACTTAGCATATATGATTATTACAATTTTGATATAAGATTATTAGAGTTTGAATATAAGGTTGTTAGACTTAGCATATATGATTATTACAATTTTAATCTAAGATTATTAGAGTTTGAATATAAGATTGTTAGACTTAGCATATATGATTATTACAATTTTAATATAAGATTAGTAGCGATTTAATTTCAGACTGTTAGGCTAAGCATTTATGATTGTTACAATTTTAATATAAGATTATTAGAGATTTAATATAAGATTATTAGAGGTTTAATATACGGAACTTAATTAGAATTAGCATATGTGAGTGTCAGAGATTGTTATAGATTTAATATAAGATTATTAGAGGTTTAATATACGGAACTTAATTGGACTTAGCATATTTGATTGTTAGAGATTGTTAGAGATTTAATACAAGATTATTAGAGATGTAATATTCGAAACTTAATTAGACTTAGCATATATGATTATCTAGGGTTCTAATACACGACACTTAGACTTAGCATATATGATTATTTGAGTTTTAATACAAGATTAATTAGTAGAGTTTTAATATTACGCTTAGCAAATATTTCTTCTATGAACAGATGGCTGATCGCGATGAGGAACAGATACTGTACGATACAATCGCAGAGGGAAGCAGCCAGTACTGGAACGAAGAAGAGAGGAATGAGGATCCAAACCAGTACTTGAACGAGGAGGGGAACATGGAGAGGGATGCAGAGGGGAACGAGGAGGGGAACGTGGAGAGGGATGCGGAGGGGAACGAGGAGGGGAACGTGGAGAGGGATGCGGAGGGGAACGTGGAGAGGGATGTGGAGGGGAACGAGGAGGAGGCCAGTGGAAGTCATCCCTCCGCTGGACAGAAGAGGGCACGCGGACAACGAGGTGCCGCGAAGAAGATAGAGGGTCGGTACATCATAACTGAGGTGGATGAAGACGGCCGACCTAGTGCCCCGGCAGAAGCAGCCAAGAATTTTGTACGCCACAGCGGTAGGGTTGTGAGGGATAACGTGCCTGTCAGCAAGGTGTACTGGCGCAGAACAAGGGCACGCGGGGATGATGACAGCTTTGTCCCGGAATCAGAGAAAGAGATGCTGTGGAGCACAATGCTCGAGACGTTCACGCTCCCTGCGGCTACGGAGAACATAGTGAAACAGTGGACTCTTAAGAAAATGGCAGAACAGTTCCAGAGCTTCAAGGGAGATCTGTACAAGAAATACATCCTGAAGGGACTAACACCGAACTTCGACGTATTCCCAAAGCTAAGGGATCATTGGGACGAGTTCGTTGCTTACAAGACAGGGCAACAAGGGCAAGCGATGATGGTAAAAAAAAGGAAAACGCTGCCAAGAAGAAGTACCATCACCACTTGGGGTCAGGTGGCTATAGCGTCGCAATACCGAAGTGGGAGGAGATGGAGGCAAGAATGATTGAGAGGGGTATCGAACCGGCCACCGCTAAATGGCCGGATCGATCGAAATTCTGGTACTATGCTCACGGTGGAACGCTTAACCCAGTTGATGGCTCTCTGGTCTTCAGCGATCAGATACGCGAGGCTGCCAGTCGACTAACGGACGCAGTGGAAGCCTCTTCTCAGGGCATGTTCCGACCCGACAGAGAGAAGGACGAGCTGTCGCTCGCCCTACAGACTCCCGAGCATCCAGGACGAACACGAGGGAAAGGCGTGATTCCCTGGAAGATTGGATTCAAGGAGGACATCTACACGTACAGGGGTCGGATGAGGAGCAAGAGAGATACCGAGGCGAAGATTGCAGATCTTGAGTACAGAGTATCGAGCTACGAGCACAGCATGCAAGAGGAGGTGGCAAGGAAGGTGGATGAACGCATGGCAGCACATCGGTCCCAGGATCCCCAACCGTACATACCTCCTCCAATGGTCAGCCCATCAGGCAATCGTAGCAGCTGCGCCTCAACGGGGCAGGTAGGATCACAGAGCATGGACGCCATGCAAACCCAGGACGAAACCACATGCCCCGTTGATGAGATCACGCAGCGGACACAATGTGAGCTGCATATTCCCTTCAAGAACTTATCAATCAAGGTATGCTCGTAGTTTTATGATTTTTGACTTGTACGTTCCGCAAGTTGCTGCTTAGGTTGATTACTAATAGATAACCTCTCATCACGTGAAGGTGGCGTCGGGAATGGCCATCCCAACGGATATTTCAGGGACTTACCACTGCAGGCCGATTCCAGCAGGATACTCGAGGGTCGAAGTTGAGCTGGTGGAAGCCGCGTACGAGGACCTCGAGTTGGACTACCCAGGAGGAGATGGTGAGACGCATCTACGAGACACAAGCCACGCCATTATACTATGGCGCAAGCGGTACATCATCCTCCCTGGGCGACAAGCGGCGTCTCGTGCACCATCTCCTCCGGCTCCGCCGTCTCCTCCTGCACCATCTCCTCCGGTTCCTCCGCCACGTCCTCCTGCACCATCTCCTCCGGCTCCTCCGCCACCTCCTCCTGCACCATCTCCTCCGGCTCCTCCGCCTCTTCTGCCTCCTCCACCTCCACCTCCACCGTGTCCGTCTACACCTCCCAAGACAAGGTCTCGCCAAGCTCCACCTCCTGCCAGCACAAGGGCAACGAAGAAGGCCAAAGTTGACACCACCAAAAACAAAAAGCCGCCGTACGATTGCAGTCAAGAGGAGCTTGACGCTTATGTGGCTAGAGAAGTGAAGAGGCAACTCAAGCCTCGGAGTCCTGAAAAGAAGATACCTATTGACCCGAGCGTGAAGAATTTCTTCAAGGGAATGTCCATCGCAAACAAGAAGGCCTTAAAGCTATCGGACTATGACCGAACACTTAGGAAAGCCTATTACAAGAAGTCCAAACCAGTTCCTCAGCTCGGAAAACAACCAAACCAAGTGGTCGAGCCGTTGGTGACCGGCGAAGACTTTGGCATAACGGATTTCATTTCGGACACTGGTCTAACTGTGGCTCAGTTGGTTGGAGGCGCACCAATCCCGAAGGCGGAAGTGACATACAAGTTTGAACTCGGTAAACCGCTTGTCAGGCCTGAGCAGCTGCGGTCCCTACCGACACAAATGTACAAATTCCATGAACGGTACATGGAAATGAGCGCCAAGGGTAGAGAGATGTTCGGAGCGAGGATCAGAAACCCCGACTTCTTGCAAGGAGAAGATGTTCTATGGATCCATTTCAAGGATGTCTTCGATCTGTACCATCGGGACGCCCTCGACGTCTCTCTTTTGAGCGCATGGATTTTGTAAGTATCTTTGAGTTCGATTTGTTTCGTTCAATAATTAGCTCCTGGCATATATGTAAGCAATAATAAGAACATTCATTGTTGTTGAATGGAGATTCAAAGGGCCCGACGGCGGGGGGTTTACGATACTGGGTTCATCGACCCTCGGAAAATCAACACCGAAATGCTCGACAAGTACGAGAAAGACACAGAGGACAATCTCGTCCATCTCCTAACGCAGCAGCATTTCAAGACGTTCATACTATTGCCGTACAACACAGAGTGAGTTTTTATTGTCATTCGAACAAATTTCATTCCCATACATATAACATGTACATTCTGATATTTATCTCATCTCACGCATATTCCAGATTCCACTGGGTCCTATTCTTTTTCGACTTGGACGCATGCAGAGTCACTGTGTACGACTCAATGAATAAAGAGGAGAAGGTTTTTGACAAGGTCTTCCAACTGATAGACAGGTAATATAATGCCATATATTCTAAAGTCACGGGACTCTGTTGCTATTATGTTGATCTCGGGTAATAATTAATTAATCATAGCTTGCAACTGCACATGTAGGGCTTGGGATCGGTTCCGTCAATTGGTCCGCGGGACTTGGAAAGAAAAACTTGGACGGAGGTTTCATTTTCCAGTGAGTACATGCATGATCCAAAATTATATTGAATTGAATCTCTAGTTACAGTTAATATAAAGAGTACATTACAGTTAATATAAAGAGTACATTAAATCTCTCATCGTTTCTCATGTAGTGTGCAAAGCAGGACAAGGGAACTAACTTATGCGGCTACTACATATGCGAGTATGCCCACTGCCTATCAAACCAAATATACACCACACGAGAGCTCGATGTACGTATACATAAACCATTCAAAATTTCATTGCGTATCGATTTGTTAAGTTGTTTATTAATTTCATATATTGATATGTCATTATTTTTCGAATGATAGCGTATTCACATGAGAGAAAATCTCCCACACAAGGATTTTATCACGGCTGTTCAAGAACAACTGATGGGGTTCATCAACGAAGAAGTCCTTAATCCCGATGGTGAATTCTACTACGACGGATCGACAATTCATAACGTCGGTCCTTCCTCTTCTGACGTAACGCTGTATGTGTGTGTGTGTATATATATATATATCAAGGAGAGGAAGGACCGTATATATATGTACGTATATTTACTTTAGTGTTAATATATATTTTGGTAACATATATGCACATAAAATGTTAGGTGCTTTAAATTATAAATATGTGTGTAATATATGTATTTATACATATATACATACGCACATACATACATACATATATACATATATACATACATACATACATATCTACATATATACATAATCAACCATGCAGCATGCAGTAAATAGGGCCATGCAAATAAAAAAAATGGTACATAGATCTTTAGTCCCGGTTGGACAACCGGGACTAAAGGGGGGTTATGAATCAGGACTACAAACGATTTCTTCACCAGTGATTGGAACATTCCTTGATAAGATGGTGATGGACTGGTGGTTAATACTAGTACGTACTCAGGAAGTGTTTCTTGCCGGCCAGTTGTATTGTGTAATTCAAAAAAAAGAGCAAGGTTGAGCCAGCGAAATTTGGGTGGCTTCTTCTAGTCAATTGTTTACTGGTCTCAGACAATAGACCCCATGATCGATGAACTTTCAAAGCGATCATTCGCTTATATATTATGGGATTTATCACAGTTTCATGCTAACACCATAGTATTACTCGCATGTTATGGGAAAAGTATTTCTGAGTACTTATTATTCCTTAATCTAGAGGTCTTCGTGAATACTGTATGGATTTTGATTGACCAATGCTTGTTTTTTTAGGTATTCTGATTGCCTAACCAATGCTTGTTTTGATTGATCACCACAATTCATTTTCCTACGTACTAGGAAAAGTGAAATCATCCCTCGAGGGGATATCCTCTCGTTTCGTGCATGTCATCTAAATAGTTATAAAAAAATATGAAAAAAATTGGCAACATACATTAATATGAAATATATCACTCCACAAACATGCAAGTTTAAATTCAACTTCTACAAGTTGTAACAAAAATAACAAATATAGTCGCGAATGTGCGATAACTATTTTCAGTTTAATTTGTTATTTTTGTTGCAACTTATAGAAGTTGAATTTAGTCTTGCATGTTTGTAGAGTGATATATTTCATGCAAATAACGAGGGGATGTCCCCTCGAGGGATGAAAATCCACATTCTACGTACTATAAAGATATCATCAGCCCTACATACTATAAAAATCCATGGCAGCAAAGCAACCAGCAAGTGCTAAAACTCAATTGTGAATTCATGACATATAAGACTTGACTGTCTCTACTTCAACGAGTGGCTCAACTTCAAAACGCATACGTGCATTTACTGGTGGAGAAATCGTTTGTAGTCCCGGTTCGTAACCCCCCTTTAGTCCCGGTTGTCCAACCAGGACTATGAATCCGGGATTAAAGATAGCTAGCTATCTTTAGTTCCGGGTGAAATAACCGGGACTAAAGATCGATTTTTAGTCCCGGTTTTTATTACAACCGGGACTATTGTAGAATTCGGCCGACCGACGATTGATCCATACCACAGCCAAAGAAACGGATGATCAATAGAACATCACTATCAGCATCAGTTAAAATTTACGGATCTCAGTATCAAAACACACAACTCTTAAAACATTTTACAGCCCAGGAAAACGAAATGTTCTAGAGTAAAATACCAGTTCTAACAGTGCATTTATTCTACGTCTCTCCCGTGTCATAGTAACCCATAGTAGAAAACGTGACCTCCAGGGAAGCTCCGGGTATATTCTTATGCCTCGACGCTTCTCTGCCAACTGAAACCTAAACGGTTTCTTACAGCTTCCATGCTTTAATACAGGCACAACAATATTGCCATCCAAATGTGACGAACCATACGTGCCAAATGCTTTGATATGTAACAACTCGTCTAGAGGAACAATTACAACGACTGTAAACTTGTACGCTGTCCAACACGGTCCTTGTAAAGCGTCATGGAATCCTCGCCTGAAAATGCTACAAGCAAAATATCATAAGCTTCAGATGTGCTGCACAGATCAATATCGATAGTGGCCTCAATCCTATTCTTTAGGAAGATATAACGCATATCAAGTGGACCGAATGGGCCACTAATTCTTGATATCAACTTTTTGTCACGTTTGATGGTTTCACAGTTGAACTCCATACAGGCGTTAATGAGGATGCCATCATTATGAAATCACTGTCACTTCCCTTAACCTTTAAGTGAAACTCGATTAAAGCACTGTCCCATACAGAGATGCCACGTATGGGGGGACTAATCTTCAATGAAGGCGAATCCTGCATTTTGATCAAAGAAAAAAGGATAAAGTCAAAATATGGTATGTTACTCCACATATATCACTGGTTTGAATCAAATTATTAGGAATTCCAAAATAAACATGGTAAGCTGCTGCCAATGTCAAGATGTTACCAAGATCTTAACAAGAAATAATTGGCTAGACCTACCTCATGTGATTCTATGCAAGTATAATTTGCACATTGGAACTATAGACACTAACCGGGTTCAATTGACAAGCCTTCTCCCTGCTGACATTGAAGATATAGTTCCTCAAAGGCTCTTTATCATCCCTCACAGCCACAAAACCATAAACATGCATGGACCGGCCATGTGGGAAATCTCCAGCAAACACTAGTTCATCGATCCGCAGCATAGTTGATGCAACATACTTGTCTTCATGTGCAAAGCGCTTACACTCCCAAGTGGCTGTGAGTGGTATAAGCAATTGAACAAA
This sequence comes from Oryza meridionalis, assembly GCA_000338895.3. NCBI lineage: Eukaryota > Viridiplantae > Streptophyta > Magnoliopsida > Poales > Poaceae > Oryza > Oryza meridionalis. Next base: position 23,213,542 of record CM002528.2, read on the forward strand.
ATGAAACTTTACGACTCTGTGAAAACGAGAAGGCAAAAAACAACAAAGACAATAGGACAGTGACCCTAAACTATTGCAGATCTAAGAAAGGACCAAATTCTAACATAAGTTGCAGCGTCCTGCTATGGTCGACTGTAAAAGATTTGAAATTGAAATTAGAAGCAGCTTTTACTCATGTCAGGCAAGAGTACATTTTACTCCAGAGTCCAATGTTTATGATATAATCACATCTACATATTAATAACACCCTTAAATAAATAAAACATTGGTCCTTACAATCACAGATCAAATATGAGTAAGAACTGAGATTAACATATAAATGTGACGCTACTTCATGATTGTTTGCTAAATTATTTGAGATCTCTCCTAGTGCATGGGCCATGGGGGCCGGCACACTGCTAGTATATGAAAAATCTAGAATTATTTCAAATTCACTAATACTGGAATCTTCAGTAATGAAGGAGCTAAGAAAGTAACTTGTTTTTAATAATGAACTGTAGAAGAATGTACTTGGAGAAGTGTCATTCATGCGATAGGTAACGTAAAACCCAATGTTGGACAGACGTAAGTCGTCAAGGTCCCGTGGCCAGATGCAGGCGGGGAAGAAATGCTGATCCAGAGGGAGAGTGGCATTCAACTCTTCAATCTTTCTCATACAGTCTTCGGAGTAATTGATAATCTTCATTGCCATCTTTATACTGCGTTCTGAAAGTAAAAGTAAGTTCACAGCATCAGCAAATAAAGTACACAGCGCTCATAGCTCAGATAATTTCACAAGACACAACATGGTTCCAACAAAGCAATCTAGGAAGCAGACTACATTTGCTTACAGTTAAAAAAATCAGAGAAACTACCGTAATTCTTCTACCTACGATGGCACCCACCGCACCCCAATAAGTGAATAAACTTCCCCCAATTATTGTCTTTATTATCTGCTTACTTTTCTTTTCTGCTTTATTATTTGCTTGCTTTTCTTTTCTTGTATAATAAAATCATGTACTTACTGCGTAAAGCTTTCTCGGAGTCTTTCTTGGAAATGTCCAAAGGCGAGTGAGCGACTGTGGGGGGATTTGGAGTCCTCTCCGATGAGGCTGCATGATCAGATAAATCATGCAGATAGTCCTAAAACCAATATACGAGAGAAATATCAGAAAAAGAAAACTACTTACCCTGAGCCTCCTCCATCCGCCTCGGCGCCGCACAAGGACAACCACATCCTCCGGGGGCGGAACTGCGGTGCATGGCGAAGGGGGTGACCTTGATCAACGGGAGGAGGCGGTCCAGCTCGTCGACATCTAGGTCTGCGAGGCGACGAGAATCGGTCGCCGCCATGAGGCGGCGGACTCGAAGTGGATCGGAATCAGGGCAGGAGCAATCGAGGAGGACGATAGATGAGTACTAACTCAGTTAGAGCAAGGTCAACAAGAGAGCCAACTGCTGGCTCTAATTAGTGTCCATGTCTTCTATAGTAAACATTATAGTCTATATGTACGATGAAGAAATTTTATGTTTACTCCCGCCGTGTTTAGTTCCAAAATAATTCTTCAAACATCCAATTTTTCTATCACATCAAAACTTTCCTACACACACAAACTTCCAACTTTTTCGTCACATCATTCCAATTTCAACCAAACTTTCAATTTTGGTGTGAACTAAACACAGCCATAAATATTTTATTATTTTCGTGGGTCCTACAGTCTTATCATGTCTCTTCTCTTTCTTTCTCCCAGCTTCTCTTCCTTTCTTTACTTCTCTTCGTTTCTTTTGCCTGTATATGCAAGTTGTAGTATGCCCGGTGAGGCGATGAAGGTTACAGCCAAGCCTGCCAGGGATACAGGCGACGAGTGCGATGATGGACGAGGCTGGTGGCCGCGGCGGACGTAGAAGACGGCGGGCGCAGGAGACGGCCGTGGTGGACAAGGCAGACACAAATGACGACGGCAGGGGGCGCAGGCGATGACGGCGGCCACGGCAGCTGCGGTGGACGCACGCGACGGTGAGTCGGCGACTGCTGTGGTGGATGACGGCGAACGCATGTGACAGCGACGAATGCAGTGGACCAGGGCGGCGGCTGTGGTGGCCATGGCGGATGATGATGGATAGGCGACAGCGACGACGACGGCTGCGGAGGACGGGTCGATGGTCACGGTGAACGCCGCTGCCGCCGACGGTCGCAGCGAATGAGGCGGACGCCGGCGATGACGCCAACCTTGGCGGACGAGGCGGACGCACACAACGGTGACAACGACGGTGGACGACGGCGATGGGCGCGGCAGCGATTGCGAGTTTGCGATGAACTTAGACACGGACGATCGCTACAAGGGGCCCCACAACCTTGGGTGACGCGTGCAGCTGGGCGACAAATTATGTCACCCGCTCGCGCTCGCGCTCCACCCCTCTCTCCTCCACGTAATCGCAAAATCCGAGCAGGTGTTCTTATCACCGGTTATTGTACCCGCTCTTAGGATTTCGCTGCTCCCATGCCTCACCTCTCTAGAATCTCGATGTTTACGGTCGGGAAGACGGGAAGATGAAGGAGACCGGCTTTTCTTTTTCTCTATCTCTACTACTTAAATAAGTACAAGAAATTTTCGTTGTCCGTTAAAAAAAAAGTCTGACTCAAAATAAAAAGCGAGAAAAAAAAACTGTTGCAAATATAAAAAAGGAAAAGAGATATCGTCCGTTCAAAAAAAACGTCCGACTCCTTTAAAAAGGAAACAAAGCGTTGCCGTTAAAAAAAAAAGTCCGACTGCTATAAAAAGAGGAAAAAAAAACTTCTCACGTCGACTCCCTTAAAAAAAGAAAAAAATATTTCGTCCGTTAAAAAAAAATCTGACTTTCGTAAAATAAGAGATAGAAAACTTCTCACATCCAACTCCCGTAAAAAAGAAAACATATAGCCTCCTCTGTAAAAAAAGAAAAAAAAAGTCTGACTCCCATAAAAAATAAAAAACCAAGAAAAACGTCGTTTATAAAAATCCGGTTCGAGAAACCATCCGAGCTCAACACGAGAAAAAAATCTACCATCCGACACAGCACGAGAAAAAAAAAACCATCGTTTATAAAAAACGGTTTGAAAAACATCCGCCTCAATGCAAGATAAAAAACCACTCCGAAATAAACCGTTAAAAAATGTTGTTTATAAAAAAGTGAAACAGAAAAAACTTAGTGAATCCACGCGAGAAAAACTGGATTGAAAAAATTGTCTAATTCTACCTGAGAAAAAAACACTATTTATTATAAAAAATACTGCTCCGAAAAAATTTCCCAACCCAACGCGAGAAAATACGCGCATTTATAAAAAAAAATCTCGTTCGGCACCCCGTGCAATGTGAGAAAAAACTGTCCAATTTCAAAAAAAAACATCCTATTCCATGAGAAAGATTTGTATTGTTTATATCGTCTTCCACGTTGGTTTGGTTTTTCCAAAACGTTTGTTGAATGTTCTTATGTGCGGATGCATGGGCTTGGGCTTGGTTTTATCGGAGCGAGATCAAATTGATCTGAGGCTTGGGTCGGATAGGATCCTTGATTTTTTTCCATCTCCTACGTACATGGCTTGTGTTGCTTATGTATTGGAGACCCTGCACGACTCTCTATGTAATTATCAAACTATTTTGATAAGTATAGCTAATATTCTTGATAGCGTATCATATAAAAATAATAATAATAAATATTTTTAATTGTTGTTAAGAGAAGAGTGTACGGTGACTCTATTTTGTCTAGACTTGATCATACGAGACAATGCAGAATTTGATTAATCCTATTATTAGTTGCAAGAATGAGATTGAAAGAGTATTTCAGATTATATGTGTACAACCACATAAATAATACAACTCTTTTTTGGTAAAGCATGCATTGGTAGGTTGCCATCGTCGAGGTTAGACCATTACATTAAAGATATTCTAATTTTTCTTATGATATATCTTAGCTACAACGATCGATACAAACATTATTACTGACATGATTATGCATGGAAAAGCATATATTGTTATTGAAAATTTTTCACCAGTTGCAACGCACGGGCGTTTTTGCTATTTTTTTAAAAAAAAGGAAAAAAAATTTCTCCAACTTTGCTTTTCTCCATTTTTTTAAAAAAAATTCTCCAGCTTGGGAGGGTTTGTAGTCGGAGATAAATTACTGTAGATAGGCTACAGGCCCAACAGTTATCTTAGGGTTAGTTTTGTTTGGAGTCAATTTTAACCCTATCAAAATTTTGGCAGTACTGAAATATTGGTAAATTTTAACACTAATAAATTGGGTAATATTCAATTTGAACTATTGTGAGTAAAATTTGGTAGTAAACTAAACATATACTTGTTACTATTGAAGTTACCAAAATTTAGTAGGGTAATAAATTGGTATCAAACTAAATAATCCCTTAACTATAAAGGTTTCATTAGGCCGCCCTTCGATTTTGTCACCTGAGAAAGCTCTAGGGGCGCGTTCAGTTCGAAAAAATTCCTAAATTATTTGGATTTCTAAAGACTAATTCCTACTGAAATACCATTAAATGCAGCTTGTAGTTAAAGAAAAAAAGAAAATAGCCTCTCTGAAGATTCTTCCCTTCTTCTTTTGACCACGCTGCTTTTCCTTGGTCCATAGAGCGAGTTCATGTTCATTCCGCATCCCCTTCTCTCGGTTTCTCCCACAAACACAAAACCCTCTTCTCCCCTTCTCTACTACCACCGCACCAGTAGTACACTACAGGCTACTACTACTACTACACCAAATCACCGCGACCTCCACCTCCACGCCTCCGCTCGCGATGCTCCGTCTCCGCCGCCTCACCGGCGCCGTCTCCGGCGGCCTCGCCCGCTCCCTCTCCACGCGCGCCGCGGCGCCGGCGCGGCCCCCGTGGGCGCTGCTCCAGCTGTCGAAGATGGACCGGTCCGGGGCGTCGTCGCAGCCGGGCGCGTCGCTCCACGCCGACTACCCGCCGTGCGTCTCCTACCTCACCTTCGCCGCCAGCTTCGTCGACCCCCGCCTCCGCCACGACGCCGAGTCCGAGATGTTCGGCACGGTCTCCACGGACGTCCGCGCCACGAGCGGCGACGGCCTCGTCCTCGTCCGCTTCTACGACTCCCGCAACCACCTCCCCACCGTCGGGAGCCGCGGCGGCGAGCCGATGCGCGAGTGGACCCTCGACGGCGTCGACCGCGACCCGGAGGTGACGCGGTTCGTCTGCAACCCGCTCAGCGGCGAGATGTACCGCCTCCCCGACCTCGACGGCACGAAGAAGACCTCGAGGTACCTCCACTTCGGGCTCCTCACCCAGTCCGATGCCGGTCAGGGGCCACCTGCTCGGTACGCGGTGGCGGAGCTCGACGGCAACCGCGAGGAAGACGGCCAGGGGTGGCTCGTGCGGCGATTTCTCTCGGATTCCGGGGAGTGGGACAAGCTGGTGGGCATGCCGTCCCCATTGCCAGCCAGGAGGACGGTGGACATCGACCAGGAGGTGGTGGCCTTCGGCGACCGGCTATGGTGGGTCGATGCGAGCTGGGGCGCCGTCACCGTCGACCCCTTCAGCGACCGGCCGGAGCTCCGGTTCGTCGAGCTGCCCAAGGAGAGCGTGCTGTCTGACCTTGAAGACGTGGTGATGCTAAGGGAGCTTGGCAAGTACAGGCGCATGGGGGTCAGCGAGGGCAAGCTCCGCTATGTCGAGGTGTCTTGGGGGAGGCAGTTCTTGATCAGGTCGTTCTCGCTCGCCGACGCCGACGAGGGCGGCGACTCCTGGACGCTGGAGCACGAGGTGGCCTTCGGCCCGATCTGGAAGGATGAACACCACGCGTCGGTTCCCTTGGGTGGGATGCCAAGGATTGGGGCCATTGATCCACTGAACGCCAACATCGTGCACCTCATAGTTGGTGATCAGATGCTCAGCATAGACATGATTAAGGAGAGGGCGATTGACAGTTCTCGTCTGGGTTGTGCTGACTTCCCCCTCCTGCCATGTGTACTCCCACCGTGGCTTGAATCAAGCCAGATTCCTGAAGGTATTTGTTTACTTTTGAAACAAGATTCATACTTTTATTTGTAGTCACGCTTCTTCTATGATGCTTGTTTGAGTTATCCAATTTGCCGAAGTGCACCGTGTAAATTTTAGATGGAGTTAACGTATTTCGTTTTAACATGTCTTTAAAGTCCTTATTTTACCAATTGCACTAGAATTTGGGGGCAAATCGGGGATAATTGTGGTGAAATGGTGAATTTGGGGAGAGATGTAAAGCCAAAGGATGCTGATCTCTCTCTCTCTCTCTCTCTCTCTCTCTCTCTCTCGGGGCTAATTTGAATATGATCTGTTTATCATTATGCATTTCATTCATCTAATTTAGTGTAAACGTATATCTATGTGATGCTCCTGTTCAGTGTCTTATTTTATTTGCTGTTTCATATCTTGGATACATTGTAGAGAAGCATATACTGATTGTTTAGTTTCTTATCTTTGTGAATAAAGGGATCCATTGGAGCAAGAAGGCCAAGATGAAAAGCAACACTCCGTCAGAGTCAGACATGTCGGTTCATGTAGACATAGAACTGAAGAAGTGAGTTTTATCAGCTTTTGATCTCACGGTACTTTCTGTTAACTAACTTTCCCTGTTTTATCAATTAGTGGCGGTATCTGATTGCTTTCCAAGTTCAGGATTGTTTGTTTCATTTACATGTATTTGCAATGTCTTTTCTTTTCTTTTTCTTTTTTCCCTTTTTTTTCCGAAAGATGTAGAAGAGTTGTGTATTTTGAATTAATTTATAATAAGAGACTTGGCAGGCACAAGTGTAAATGTATAATGCTCAACGTTAAATGTGCTTACTGCCAATAGGGACTATTGCTGCCCTCTAGTTCATTATGGCTTATTAGAAAACTTGGGGCTGTAAGTATCTTGCCTAGACTAAATGTTGTTGTTGTTGCTCCTTAACTATTGTTCATGTTAGAATTCTGTGTTATATGAATTGAATGAGTTCTTGGAGTGTCCTTGACTCCTTGGGAGTATTGACTATGGAGAGGTTCAGTATACAAACCCATGAGTCATGATGAACACTAGAATATACTCCCATGGACCCTAAAAATCCTCAGATTAAATTATGTTGCAATGCTGTTGAGACGGCATCTCATTATTTCAGTGTTTAAACTTTAAAGCTAATAAACACTTTAAAGCTAGACGGCATCTCATTATTTCAGTGTTTAAACTTTAAAGCTAGACGACATCTCATTATGTAGTGGCGTTTCTATTTACTTGTTTATTTTCACTGAATTAAAAACTGATAAATGTAGCTCTTCTTCATGTTGTCTATTTTTTTCATATGTGTTCATATGCCCCTAGTGTTTACTTCTTTATCAGAATTATTACGAAGATAGTAGAGACAAGGGAGTCTCATGTTTATTATTTGATTTGCAGGGTTTCACAAAATTGACAGACGAGGTTATTCTGGAGAATTAGGAAGCGAATGGTGACGATTTCTGACACATCATCTTATTTTGAGAGAACAGACACATCATCTTGTGGGAATGCTGTGAAAAGTTTGGGTTGTGGTGCTTTCCTGATGAACTTTGTGGCCCCTCATTTTGACAAATTCTGGGGAACATTTTGCAGCTTCTGTTAGCTATGCACGAACCATGTTTATTATTATTTCAGTGAAATGACTTGATTCCATCACCAGTTGAGCTTTGAACCGCAGTCTAGAACAACACATACAACGATTACGTTTTTGCATCATGCATATGCTCCTTATATCTAAGTTTTCTTCGATGTTATGTGTTCATCATTCATAAATGGAATATGTTTTTTCGGGTCTTTTGAGTTCTGACACTGGTGCGTGCTTGCTAGCTATCTGACGGTAAAAAATAGAACCCCCCAACATTACATTCCAAACTACCAATTGCTTAGGATAGACTTTCAAAGATCAGTTCAGCAAATTCATATCCTTATGTGCATGTTATGTTCTACAATATGAAGTAGGAATTGGAGATTGCTTCTCTGTACAGGTTGTTCTCCTTTCAATGGTGTGTTCGCTACTCCAGTTTCCAACATGCACATTAAACACAGAAAACGGAGCGATCTATTAGCACGTGATTAATTAAGTATTTGCTAATTTTTTTTTCAAAAATGGATTAATTTAATTTTTTAAGCGACTTTCGTATAGAAACTTTTTAAAAAAAACATACTGTTTAGCTGTTTGAAAAACGTGCGTCCGAAAAATAAAGGAGATGGGTTGGGAAAAAGGGTTGCAAACACAAAGACTCACTCACAAGGACCGTCTATAACTTGCCTGAGATATTCAATACATTATCCGTCCCGTAATATAAGGGATTTTGGGTAGATGTAAGATTTATCATACTAGAATATATCATATCCACCCAAAATCCCGTATATTGTACCCAAAATCCCGTATATTGTACGGAGGGAGTACTGGTATAGAAATCCCTGGCCTTATGATGAATCTTTCAAGATTTCCTCTGTTAATTTTTGGGTAAAATTCTTCTGTTCAAAAGAGAGATTATCTCCGGCCGCTTGTCGATGCCTTCGATGTAGTAGATGCCTCCAGCTGAGCCGTGGCCACTCGTGGGCTATGATATGACCCCGCAGGCCCAATCAACTGGTAAACTTAGGCTGTGTTTAGTTCAACGTAAAGTTAGGATTTTAATTAAAATTAAAGATGATGTGACTGAAAAGTTGTATGTGTATGACATGTTGATGTGATGAAAAAGGACTGAAGTTGAAGTTTGGCTTTGGATCTAAACACAGCCCTAAAATATTTTTGGCGGGAAACAGGTGACGTTTGCTTTCCGCACGAAAAAGCAAGCAAACTTTCCCCTCCTATTCTGTCGTAGACTGTACTTGTATCGTACGGCCGTTCCAAATGGAGCAACTGCGAAAAGCCTCTCCGTGAACCAACACCCATAGACCATTGTCACTGACAGATGGGCGTCACTGACAGATGGGCCCGAGTAGAGCTCCCTCTCGCCGCTCCCAGGAAGACCAACCCCACGGCCATTTCTCCACGCAACCAAACGTATCATCGCCGCGTGCACCGAGTCCACATGCACCGGGCTCTGCGCCTCTCTGATGGAGGGGCTGTCTGGTTGATGCCCGGAGAAGAACTTGCCTGAGTGTTTAGATCCAAAGTTTGAATCCAAACTTTAATCATTTTTCATCACATCAATCTGTCATACACATATAACTTTTTAGTCACATCATCTCCAATTTCAACTAAAATCCAAACTTTGGATCCAACTAAACACAGCCTGAGTGAAGACAAGCCTGAGGCTAGCCTGAACCTTGTTTGGTTGCTATCCTGAGATCAACTACCCCTTGCCTGGCCTGATTCCTTCTGACTTGCGGTTAGCCCGAGCCAGGCGACCCATTTTGGTCGCCTGAACTCCAGGCCGCAACAGCCACCGATAATTAGCGCTGCTAATCCGTCCTGCTGCCCTGTGCAGCAAGAAAATTGATATTTAGCCATCATCGGGATAGGGTTTCGCCAGAATGCCACTCCGGATTGTGGCTTCGTTATAATGCCATTTTCGGACGACGCCACATTGCTACTTTGCCATTTCGACCAAATTAGCTGATTTGCAAATGATTTCCACCGTGGTGTGACAAAATTGCCCCTGTGACCATTTGGTTGACTTGCGTGGAGGAGATGGATCCCCGACGCCGGCGCGGCTGGGGACGAAGATGACGCCGGCGTGGGTGGGGAAGGCTGCTCGGCTCAGCGGCGTGGCTGGGACGACGGTGGCGCCGGCGACGCCATCCACGTCGATGTAGGAGAACATCCCCACCTGCCCTAACCATGTCGGCGCCGCCGCCATCCCCGTCCCCGTCCCCAGCCATGTCACCGCCTTCCCTGTCCCCAGCTGCGCCGACGCCGCCGCCTGTATGTCCACATGCTCCACCGTCGCCGTCCCTTCCTCACGCCAGAAGCATCCCGATGACACACACGGCGGTGGCGCGACAACGTCTAGATCTGAGGGCGGGGCGGCTGCTACATCTGAGGCCGGGGCTATGGTGGCGGCGGCGTCAGCTAGGTTTAGGGGCAGCCTTCCCCACCCACGCCGGTGTCGTCCCCGTCCCCATCCCCAGCCGTGCCGGCGTCGTCCCCGTCCACAGCCACGCCGCCGAGCCGAGCTGTGCATCTGCAACGGAGAGGAGGAATAGAGAGAGAGGTGAGATAGGATAAAGGGTATTTTAGTCATCTCAGAAAGAAAAAACACTACAAAAATCATTAAATTGAGAAGAAATGGATGAAATGGCATTACAACATGTTACTCCTGTTTGAGGATGGCATTTTAACGAAACCACTTTTGGGAGTGGCATTCGAGCGAAACCCCGTTTTGACAATGGCAAAATGTCAATTTTCTCAATGCGCAGCCGAGTAGCCGACACCCCAGATGCCGCACCAACCCCTTGCCCAATCCTCCGTTCAATTGTTGCTGCTCGAAGCTTCGATGTCAACTAGATGCAAGCGATACTTGTGATCATCGTGCAATTGGATGGACTGCTAGTGTATATAGATGAGAGATTACTGTTGTAAAATGAATATGTATTATATTTTTACGCTTTGTTCACATAATAAACGTCATTCAATGGTTGTGTTTTGAGCTCAGGCACGCTTGACCTCAGGCCTGCAACCAAACAGAGTAATCTCAGGCTTGCCTGATCAGGCTGAACGCATCAAGATCTCAGGGAGATTTCAGGCAGCACTTTTCTTCAGGCATGTAGCTGAGGGCACCAACCAAACAAGCCCGGAGTAATTGCAAAAGCCTCCTCCCAATTTTCTCATCCCCACCACTACTCCACTACTAGTCGACAAGGCGAGAGAAGAGACGCCGCGCCGCGCCGCCGCGATGCAGCTCCGGCGCCGCCTCCTTGGTCTCTCCGGTGAGGTCTCCGGCCGCCTCCGCCGCTCCCTCTCCACGGGCCCCTCGCGACCTCCGTGGGCGATGGTGAACACCGTGACGCCGCTCCCCAAGCCGAACGTGCCGCTGGAGACGCGCGCGACGTTCCGCCTCGCCGAGCCCCCGCTCGCCTCCGAGCTCGTCGTCCCCTACGGCGCCCTCTGGCGCCGCCCCAGCGGGCCTGCAGCCGGCCTGGAGGGAGAGATCCGGCGGCACGGCCCGAGGTACACCGCGAACAGCGACGGCCTCCTCCTGCTCCGCGTCGTCGACGAGGTAGCCAAGCTGACTGGCCAAGCCGCGACGAACATGTTCGACAACCGCGGCGATCCTTCTTGGTTCGTGCAGTCCGGCATCAGGTACGATTTCGACAAGGTCGTCGCCCGCGTCGTTTGCAACCCGCTCAGCGGCGAGGTTCTCCGTATCCCCGACGGCGGTCTGGCTCGGCAGGCGTACGCCGGCTTCCTCACCCAATCGGACAGCGGGGGCGGCCCGCCTGATCGATTCGCCGTGGTCGAGTTCATCGGCAAGGACCTCCCCATCCATCGCTTCCTCTCGGAGACGGGGAGGTGGGACGCGCTGCCGGACTACCTGTTCGGGTGCGGGCTCACGAGGCCGCGCAGGGTTATAGTCGACCACCCGGTGGTCGCCGCCGGCGGCCGGCTGTGGTGGCTCGACATGACCTGGGGCGCCGTCCACGTCGACCCGTTCAGCCATGACCCAGAATTCCGCTTCGTCGAGCTGCCGATCGGCAGCGTGCTGCTCAATCCCGAGGCGACGAACCCCGAGTGGCGACACAAGCTGAGGCTGGGCGACTACCGGAGAATGGGGGTCAGTAAGGGGCGGCTGCGTTACACCGAGCTGTCCTGGGACGAGCCATTCGTGCTCAGCTCCTTCGCGCTCGACGGTGACACCGTCGAGGGCAGCGGCTGGACGTGGACGCTGGAGCACCGCGTGGAGCTCAGCCAGATCTGGGGTGACGGAGGCTACCCGTGGCTGCCATTGCGGGGCACCAAGCCGTGCGTTGGTTTTCTCGACCCACTGAACGCCCATGTCGCCTATCCCACGGTCGGCAATCACGTCATCGGCGTCGACATGGAGAGAGGGGTGGTGATTGGGAGTAGTCAAGTGGAAGATCCCTCCGAGCTCATGCCTTGCGTTCTCCCTTCTTGGCTTGGGTCATGCCAGATCCCACCTTCAGGTAATCATTTCATTGCTTAGCATGTCTCTTTTCAAGATGCAATTATCACTTTATCAGCACTACTTCACTTGTCTTGTTTCATAAGTTCAGTCACTTGTTTGGTTGGTTAAATTTAAGTCACTTGTGTGTAATATGTTCATGGAAAGCATCTGGGCATTGAAAGGAATTGATCAGTAACTCTCAGCTAAACCACACTAGTGAGCCACAAGCTAATAGCAGCCTCTCTGGGAATTTGCTACAAATTGTAGCTCATTTGCAATTTAGTGTTCCTGTATAGAACATCATTGGATTTATACTGCGTGTTGAATGTCAAATGTACACTATGTAATCTGCATTTTTTGTCTCCATTTTTGTGCAATACAGTGTTTAAAGGTTAGCATTAGGGATGTTGTTTCCATTTAATTGTGCCTTAAGACCTGTTTATTTGACCTGCTACCGAATGTACATCAGTTGTTAACAATGTAATCATTAATCAATTATTAGCAAACAAGCTTATTGGTAAAGGGACTGTAATGTTTTTGTTGCTTTTCTGACCAACATACTATTCTGAGTTATCTATGTGACCAACAATACTGCTATTTTCTCTCATTAACATCAACATATGAATGTTGTGTTGTATTGTTCGAATACATGTCAGTTTAATTCCTTAGCTATTGTAGTAAGATTGTGTTACTTATAATTGTAATGTATGGTTGTTGCTCAAGTTCTTGTGATTAAATTCAACGAAAAATCATACAGGCAAGGACAATGCGAAAAATAAGACGTTGGGTGACATTCTGGTTCGTTCAGGTAGTGACAAGAAGTAATTACTTTATCAGGTAACCAGCTACTACTAACTGTATTATAAATTTACTGGTGATTCTGGTTTGATTTGCTTCTACTTGTATGTCACTCAGGCTCAGTACTGTTTTCTGAACAAGCATGATTGAGTGCAAACTAAGTACTGGGCCTATCTTATTAAGTTATTATTCATAAGAGCTTATGGTTCCCAGTCTTACTATAAAATATATTCATTATGTATTTTTGGCTTTTTGCCTTACAATACTTTATACTGTCACAAACTGATGAAGCCGGAAATGATGGTTGTTACTTCTTAGCAAGTACTCCCTCCATCCCACAAAAAATGAACCTAGTACTGGATGTGACACATTCTAGTACAACGAATCTGGACCAAGGTATGTCCATATTCGCAGTACTAGAATATGTCATATTGAGTACTAGGTTGATTTTTTATGGGACGGAGGGAGTATGTGCTCTTGTTTCCTTCTTAATCAATGCATATCATCCAGAGGACAATAATCGATAACTCCTTTTTCATTTTAATTTCCCAAAGGGATGCAGAAAAAATGTCTTGTACTTGTTACTGTAGTCATAAATTCTGTTCACTTGTCATCCAGACTAAACTCTAACAAAATACATCTCTATGTTTGTTTGTGTTCAAACTAACCTTGCTAAACTTGCCATTTTCCCAAAAAAACTTATTTTGTTCCTATGGTTATTCGGGTTTTTAATGTTGCGCATTTACTTTTCAGGTTTTGCTAACCTAACACATTCAAGTGTTCTGATGAATTAGGATGCTGATGTTGGTAATTGCCGAACTCTTTTTGGTGGAAATCTGAGGTTTGGAGAAGTTCTGTTGGTTGGTCTTTACTGATGAAATTCTGGGAGTTGTCATTTTTGGGCTTTGCTGCAGACTTGTTGGTCATTCCAGTAGAACGATTGGATTCCATCAGCATGTATTAATGGTTATCACAAAAACAACTTGCTTGCTATGCTTGTCTGCAGTCCTCATATGCACAAGTCAATGCATGCGTACAGAAATTCAGTTATGTAACTAGTGAATTTGTGAGAGATATTATTATGGCTATGGAAACCGTGATGTTTATGTGCAAACACTTGACCTTGAGACTTTTCCCCGGCTCTTTTTTATGGAATTGAATTGTTCCTTGCGAAGTTGTTGTATTCCAAATGAGATTGTTGTTTCCAACAGTATGAACTGGTAGATTTGTAGACTCTTGTTTGTTTTCCTTGCCAAATTTTGGCAAAGCCAATTTTTTGGGGGCAAATTCAATTGTGGGATGTTTGACGTGAAATTTCTTCAGTTCGAAAGTGATATGTGCATAATCAGGGCTGAGGAGTGAGGAGTCAGGAGAGGGAATGCCGGAGTAGCACTTCGATAGCCTCATTTTTTTGGGTGTGAGATGATTTTCCCTTTAATTTGAGGTGTTAATGTAGGCTAGTGGTTTTCTCAGCTGGGCCGTGGACCGTGGGCCCATGGTCACTGATGCTTCTACGGCCTAAGTAGCTCAGGCGTCAGGCCCAAAACACTTTTACGGGAAACTAGTGACGTGGAATAGCAGATCAGGGCACCAGGCACGGTCGGAGGGGAAAAAATTTGGTGGAGACCGGATGCAACCGGCCTCCTTTGCAGCCCCGCTTTGGATGGATGCCACGTGGAAACTCTGGCAATCGAACGGATCGCTCGTCTCGGCCCAAAGCACAGACACTACGAGAGCGCAGGCTCGGGTCGAGGGGCACACGCTGATTCTTCTTTTAGGCTCCCTATCGGCTCGATTCGATGCACATAGCCTGACGTCTGCATGGGAGCACCTCAGCTCCACAGCGGACGTTCTTCCGAGCTCCGCAGCTGCCTGCAGGTGACCAACACGCGTTGCCGCCGCTCCATCATCATTTGTGGCGGCGAGGTAGATCAAGTGGCCCTGCAGGGATGCTAGGCATAGGAGGAATAAGAATTTGTTGGTGCTATGTTTTTGTTGGTGTTTCTAATTTGGATCGAGATGGCATTCTTGAAGATTTGTTTCTGGAGCTTGAAACGTTCTGATTCCAGGTTCCAGCAGCTGCTGGTGGTGCATAGCCGACGGCCACTTCGTCACAGTCCGAGAACAATCGATGCATAGCAAACAAGATAGATCGATTGATTCATACATTGGAGAAGAAGAACCGGAATCAGGCGTCGTCACCAGAGCCGTAGTCGCCGATGTCTCGGGGTTCGTCCGCGACGGACGCCATCTCGATCGGCACAGGTGCCGGCTCGTCAGCGTCGGCCACGAAAACGAGAAGACGGCTGCGCGGAGCCGACGATGAACCTAAAAGCCGCGTCGGACTCTAAGCCGAGTCTACATCCAGAGAGCTAAACCGAGCGATCCGTCTGATCGTTAGGGCTTCCACGTGGCATACATCCAGAGAGGGGCTGCAAAGGAGACCGGTTACATCCGGTCTCCACCAAATTTTTTTCCGGCTACGTTCAAAGTCATCTCCTCCTTTTTCGCTGCTGCACTGCTACGTTCCAAATACTCCTCCGTTTTTTTCAGTAAATTTGAACAAAGAATTGATATCACATCTAATTCTGGGTTTGCTTTTTTCAACGGAGGGAATACTACTTCGCACGGAGGCGGGCCAGCAATGTAGTAGTGGTAGTAGGCCACTGACACTGACAAATGGGCCCAAATACTCACTGACAACTGGACCCGACAGTTTTCCCTACACCAACGGAAACCAACGGAAGCCCTAACGGAACATCACTGCCTGCACCAAGTCCACATGAACCGGGCGTGACAATTGCCATACCACCACCACCACCTACACGCCGCGCCGCCGCGATGCAGCTCCGGCGCCTCCTTGGCCTCTCCGGTGAGGTCTCCGGCCGCCTCCGCCGCTCCCTCTCCACGGCCGCCTCGCGCCCCGCCCCCGCGTGGGCCATGATGGACGACGCGGTGCGGTTGGACGAGCAAGTGCCGCCGGAGCGGCGCCCGACGTTCCGCCTCGCCGAGCCCCCGCGCGTCTCCCGCCTCACCGTCCCCCTCCACTGCCTCCTGTCCCCGGCTACCCCGAGCACCGAAGGCAACGTCGCCTGCCGCATCAACATCTGCACGGCGAGCAGCGGCGGCCTCCTCCTCCTCCGCACCGTGTTCGATCTCGCCCAGGTGCCCGACCATGTCCAGTTCCCCATCCCCATCTCCAAGGACGACACCACCTGGCCTCCGCTCCCCGGCCTCAAGTCCCACACGGAAGTCTCCCGCGTCGTCTGCAACCCTCTCACCGCCGAGCTGCTCCGCCTCCCGGAGGACCCGGACACCGTCAGCGAGAGCAAGAGTTGGCACAATCTTCCCCACGGCTTCCTCACCCAAGCCGACCGCGCGGACGGGCCACCCGACAGGTTCGCGGTAGCCGAGGTCAGAGGCGCGGATTGCGTCATGCACCGGTTTCTCTCGGAGGAGGGGAGGTGGGAGGCGACGATGAGCTTGTCCTCGCTCTCGTTCACGCGCCAGATTCTCATCGACCAGCCGGTGGTGTCCTTCGGCGGCAGGATGTGGTGGATCGACCTGGCCTGGGGCGCCGTCTCCGTCGACCCGTTCCCCGACCAGCCGGACGTCCGCTACGTTCTCCTGCCTAGCGGCAGCGTGCTGCCCGCCGACGCGGCGAGCATCGAGATGCGGCGGGGGAAGGTGGGGCTGCGAAGGTGGCGGCGCATCGGGGTCAGCTAAGGGAGGCTTCGGTACGTCGAGGTGTCCGGTGCCAAGCCGTTCGTGCTCAGCTCCTTCGTGCTCGACGACGACGGCGGCGGCCGCTGGACGCTGGCGCACCGCGTGGCGCTCGGCCCGCTCTCGCCGGCGGGGCCCTTGCAGATCGGCGCCATCGATCCGCTCAACGCCAGCGTCGTGTACCTCGTGGTTGGCGGCGACGACGGCAAGCACGTCATCGGCGTCGACATGGAAAGGCGCATGGTGATTGCGAGTTTTCTGCTCGACGAGCCCACCGTGTTTACGCCTTTCGTGCTCCCTCCGTGGCTTGCATCAAGCCGGATACCAGGTGACCACAACTTGACACAACTGTTGTACTATGCTGCGAATTCAGCAATTCGCGTCTTCTTTCATGTAATCACCGATTCACAGTGTAGTGGGCTATGCCAGGAAGTGATCTTGATTAAACTGAACGATGTTCTTGCTACAACTTCTTTAGACAATGAAATTCATTCCGGCCTTTACTTGAAAGAAACTACAGCAAATTATTATGTGAACATTGAGGATGCCCTTAATGTTATGTTAACTACATTACCCATTTATTCAAATGAATGTTCAGATGGCCCAAGTGTTTAACTGTTTATTCTTGGTCATCATCCGTTATTACGAAGTTTGATGTTTACTATTTGCATTGCAGGTTACTCACATTGACAGATGTTCGAGAGAATTAGGAAGCGAATGGTGACTACACGCCATTTTTGGGGAATGCTGTGAGAAATTTTAGCTTGGTGGGCTTTATCACTGATTGTGGCGCTCATTTTGAAAACCATGGGGAATATGTTGCAACCTCTCTTTGCTGTGCTGTGTTCATGAAGTTGTGAACCCTGTTTTATTCAGTGTAATGACTTGATTCGATCGACAAATGGCAGTCTGGAACATATAAACAATGTCTACGTTCAACTCATTTTGCTTCTCTTTGCTGTGAAATTTCTCATGCATGTGCTCCTTAGACCTTAGTTATGACTTATCTAAGCTTTGTCCTCTGTTATATGGTCTCATTATCAATATAATTGTTTGTCAGGCCATCTGATAGATTGATGCGTGATTGCTTTCTGATGGCAAAAAAGAAAAAAAATGTAGAAGGGGGTATATTGCCAGCTACCAATTGCCTATTTGGCTATTTGCTTGGAATAAACAACAGAATTACTATCAGCAAATGGATATCCTTATGCACGTGTTAGGGTGTGTTTAGTTCACGCCAAATTTGGAAGTTTGGTTGAAATTGGAACGATGTGACGGAAAAGTTGGAAGTTTGTGTGTGTAGGAAAGTTTTAATGTGATGGAAAAGTTGGAAGTTTGAAGAAAAATTTTGCAACTACACACGGCCTTATACTCGACTCAAATCTGAATTAGTAATTGGAGATTGCTACTGTGTATATGTTGTTCCTTTCAATGGTCTCACAAGGACCCAGGTCAGGAAATTGCTTGAGAAATTCATTAGCTGTGTCGAAATCGTTGGCCTTATGATGAACCTTTTTCAAGTTCCTGCGTCAATTTTTGTGCAAAATTCCTCAGTTTGAACCTTGTGATATCTTTGATGTGGACGCCTTAAGCTATTCAGCTGGGCCGTGAACCCACGGCAATTTATGGGCTGTAGGCCCATATGACCAAGCGGAGCCCAAGAATATTTTTGGCGGGAAACTTCGTGACGTAAGATCGGCTCGTCGGCAGGGCAGGCACAGGCGATAGTCAAACGTTCAAGTTCGCTCAAAAAACTTCAAACGTTCAAAACAATCTCTTCGCTTTCCACCGGTAAAGAAAATTTCCCCTCCCGTTCAGGCGTTCTGCTGTACTCGTACGATCGTTCCAAATAGTGGAATTTTTTCGAAAGCCCGGACCTCGTGAACCAACTCCACCCATGGACTACGGATAACTGACAAATGGGACCCCGAAAAGCTGTTTTCACTTGCACCCCTGCAGAACAAGTCCACGATCATTTCACCACGCAACCAACGGAGGACCATCGCTGCGTGCACCGAGTCCACATGAACCGTGTCTCCTCTCAATTTCTCATCCTCCCTTTCTCTCTCTCGCATTTTTTCCCCACCACCACAGCACCACTAGACGACAAGACGCCGCGGCGGCCACGATGCAGCTCCGGCGCCTCCTCGGTCTCTCCGGCAAGGTCTCCGGCCACCTCCGCCGCTCCCACTCGACGGCTGCCTCGCGCCCAGCGTGGGCCATGATGGCCGACATGGGGTTGGTCCACACGGAGCAAGAACCGCCGGAGCCAATCACGACCGCGACCTTCTGCCTCGCCTCGCCACCGCGCGTCTCCCAGCTCGTCGTCCCCATCCGCTTCATCGTGTCCCTCGCTGTCCCCGTCGACGACGGCAGCAAGGGGGAGGTCATCTCCCGCGGCACCATCTGCGCGGCGAACAGCGGCGGCCTCTTCCTCGTCCGCACCATGCTCGAGCTAGTCCAAGTTCCTGCCCATGGCGGAAACCCCGTCTTCATCCCCAGGCCCAAGGGTGACACCTGGCCGCCGCTCCCCGGCCTCAAGTCCGACAACAAAGTCGTCCGCGTCGTCTGCAACCCTCTCACCGGCGGCGAGCTGCTCCCCCTCCCGGAGGAGGACCCGGACACCGGCGACACGGGCGGTACTTGGCGCTTTGTCAAGCCCGGCTTCCTCACCCAAGCCGACCGCGGCGACGGGCCGCCTGATCGATACGCGGTGGCGGAGATCAGAGGCGAGGATTCCATCATGCACCGATGCCTCTCGGAGACGGGGAGGTGGGGCGCGACGCCGGGCTTCTCGTCCGCGGTCCCCGCGGCGCGTCCCGCGATCACCGCGGACCATCCGGTGGTGAGCTTCGGAGGCCGGATGTGGTGGATCGACCTGGCCTGGGGCGCCGTCTCCGTCGACCCGTTCGCCGACGAGCCGGACTTCCGCTTCGTCGAGCTGCCGAGCGGCAGCGTGCTGCCCGCCGCCGACGCGATAAGCGTCGAGAGGCGGCGGCGGCAGGAGGCGACGCTGAGCAGGTACCGGCGCGTCGGGGTCAGCGAGGGGAGGCTGCGCTACGTCGAGGTGTCCGAGGCGGCGCCGTTCGTGCTCAGCTGCTTCACGCTCGACGACGAGGGCGGCAGCGGCTGGACTCTGCAGCACAGAGTGGCGCTCGGCCGGCTCTGGTCGGAGCCATTGCAGGAGACACCGCGGATCGGTGCTCTCGATCCGCTGAAAGCCAGTGTGGTGTACCTCATGATCGGCGAGGATGGTAGGCACGTTGTCGGGGTGGACTTGGAGAAGGGGGTGATGATCGGGAGCTGTCTGCTGGAGCATCCCACCGGGCTGACACCCTGCGTGCTCCCGCCATGGCTTGAAACAAGCCGGATCCCTTCTACAGGTGTTTGATCAACTTAGCATTTTTCCTTCTCTCTGTATGTGTTTTTTTTTCAGTGGCTCTTGTTACTATGTTAGTGCATCCATGTTTATCACTGCCTGAATTTTGTTAAAAATGGACGTCGTAACTATTTTTGCTGTTTGCTTCTAACTCGCGTGAATGTTCGAGTAATGCATTTGGGCTTTGGCAGGGGTTGGTAAGTTAGTTCCTCTAAGCCTCCTGTTGTAAGTTGCTACAGGTTATAGCTCATTTTCATCCATAGGCTTAAATGTTATTATAGGTATACTTTGTGAATTCAGATTTACAATGTTCTACATTTGCTTCCATCGTTATGTAATTCGGACTTGCAATGCAATATAAATGATGTTTGATGTCTAACATTTGCTTTGCAGTTTTCTAACTTGATTCGGACTTGCTTTGCAGTTTTCTGAACTCCATATTCTGCATCAAGTTTTCCTTAATTTCTATCTCTCTACTAGTCTAATGCAGTACTATTGAAATGTTACTTTGAAGTGGTGCCGTGTAGCTGCCCTCAAAATGGGGCCGCTGCTATGTTAAGCAGAGCAAATCCTCACTTACAGTAAATTGACTGTAGCAGTGATAATCATTGACAAGTATCAGCACCAGAACTTAGTATTTCCCAGAAGAATCTCACATCTTGCTGTCATTGGAGAGGAATGTCTGTTATGCAACACTTATTATTTGTTCATGTAGTTAATGCCCAGGTGTTTTGATGCAATGTTCATTGCCTTTTTTTTTTTGCAATTATTGGATACATACATTGTTCTTGTCACTATCATGGCTGTGCTACTATTGTCTCTTGTTTAAATTCGTGTATACATGATTGCAGGAACCCTTTCGAGCAAGAAGACCAATGTTGAAAGTAAGAGTTTGGGAGATATGCTGGTTCGTGTAGATAGAGGCTGTTAAAAATGAAGTGCACTGGCTAATTCATCTCTTGGTATTTTCTCTTCCTAACTCATGTGTTTGTGTACCCTTGTTTTATCCACTATTTGTTATATTAATCAGTCCTTCCGGATCTCTCATATATTAATTGCAGCCATGCAATAGGTTACTTTTAAGAAACAACTCGCTCATAGTCTGTTCAGTCCAATGCTACCATGTGGATGAGTCTCGTGGTTGACTAATACTTCGATGCCATTGATGTTACTAATCTTGTAATTTTTGTCTGAATTCTTTGGTGTTTATGAATGATACTAGTTACATTTATCTGCCTCCTTATGATGGTGTTACCATTTCTAAAGCTTATACTCGAATTGTCACGGAGTACATCTTTATTGCCAAATGCTGCTGCTGCTGAGATAATTGCTGCTTCGGTAAAGGACA
The DNA here is from genome assembly GCA_000338895.3 of Oryza meridionalis. Lineage (NCBI taxonomy): Eukaryota > Viridiplantae > Streptophyta > Magnoliopsida > Poales > Poaceae > Oryza > Oryza meridionalis. The sequence continues at coordinate 23,234,866 of CM002528.2, forward strand.
ATCACTCCTATCAGAACAAGCAGACATGAGCTATCTCAAACCTAAAAGTTTCACTATGCTGAAAAATCTATAACTAGTCAATCAAGATTCAAGATTAGACTGAACTACTAAAGTATGTTTACCAGGTTGTAATGCGTGCTGTAGCCTGTAGTCAAGACTTGAGTCATGCAATGCTGCACGCTTGGCGATTGTTCATTTCACTTGTTCTGTGCTACTCTCTGTTTGTGAGATAGGGAGACTGATGTTTACTCATTGCTTGCAGGTTCCTTGAAATTTACTGGTAGAGATCCAGAGATTCCCTTTGATGGAATGATGGTAGCAGTTTCTTCAAGTACCTGAACTCTCATTTTGGGGATGCTGGGAGAAGTTTGGGTTTTGCTATGCATCTGGACTTTTGTTGGTGCTACCTGTTGAATTTTGAGGGGTTTGCTGCGAGAAATTTGAGTTTTTAGGCTTTACTGATGGAACTTTGTGTCTCTCATTTGACAAATTATGGCAGACGTTTTGCAACTTCTCCTTGCTGTATGTGCCATGAACCATGTTTACTTTATTCAGTGATAGACTTGGTTCGATTGACAATTGAAGTCTGAATGGCAGTCAAGAAAATCTGTAGAATGTTTACGTGCAACACATTATGGTTGTCCTCTGTAAAATTGTGGTAGCTTGCATCATGCATGTGTTCCTTAAGGCCTTAAGTCCAATGCTGTGTTTTTAAGTCCAAGTTCCCAACCTCGCTCTTCCGTTTACCGCGCGCACGCTCTTCAAACTGTTAAACGGTATGTGTTTTGTAAAAATAATTTTCTATAGAAAAGTTGCTTTAAAAATCATATTAATCTATTTTTATTTTTTAAAAAATTAATAGTTAATTAATCATATATTAATCCATTACTCCGTTTTCCGTGTCGGGGGCGAGGTTTCCCAACCTCATCCATCTACTGCTATGTGTTCTCATCTTCAATCTTGACAGATTGGTGCCCGAATGCATGATTGCTTGCTGATGGCGAAAAATAGAGCCCCCCACATTAAATGGCCCGCTGCTAATTGCTCCGAATTAACAGAAGTTGGTTTTCCTGGGAAAGCTAGAAGAATCAATGACAGATTGACATTGGTCTTCCTGCACCCATAGATTAATCACTGACAAATGGGCCCCAAGATTTCCTCGTCGAAGAATCGCACGGTCATTTTCTCCACGCAACCAACGGATCATCGCTGCGCGCACCGAGTCCACATGCACCGGCTCTGACAAAATTGCAAAAGCATCCTCTCAATTTCTAATCCTCCGTCCTCTCCCTCTCCTCTCCCCAAGTCCCCACCGCCGCCACGATGCAGCTCCGGCGACTCCTTGCTCTCTCCGGTGAGCTCTCCGGCCGCCTCCGCCGCTCCCACTCGACATTCGCATCTCCCTCGCGCCCTGCGTGGGCCATGGTGGTCAGCGAACCGCAAGATGAGGCGCCGGAGCTACGCGCGACCTTCCGCCTCGCAGAGCCCCCGCGCGCCTCCCAACTCCTCGTCCCCTACGACGCCATCCGTGCCCGAGGTAGCCAGGGCCCCCTTTGTGCCGCCGCCGAGGAAGCGACCAGCGAGGACGGCCTGCTCCTCCTTCGCGCCATTGTTGCGCATGGCGCCTGCGCCTGCGCCCACGCGACGGCTCCCAACCTCCCCGCTTCGTCTCGGCCTCTGGGCCAGAGGAGCGTCGCTCGCGTCGTCTGCAACCCTCTCACCGGCCAGCTGCTCCGCCTCCAGGACATCGACGGCGCAAGCAGCGAGGGTTCGCCCGGTCTGCTGGGCTACGCCGGCTTGCTCACCCAAGCCGACGGCGGCGACGGGCCGCCCGACAGGTACGCGGTGGCCGAGGTCAGCTGCGACGACTTCGTCATGCACCGATTCCTCTCGGAGACGGGGAGGTGGGACGCGATGCCGGGATTCCTGTCCCCGCTGCCGGCCGCGCGCCCGATCGTCGTGGACCAGCCGGTGGTGGCTTTCGGCGGCCGGCTGTGGTGGGTCGACCTTGCCTGGGGCGCCGTCTCCGTCGACCCGTTCGCCGACGAGCCCGATTTCCGATTCGTCGAGCTGCCGAGGGGCAGAGTGCTGCCTTCACCCAACGAGATGAGCTTCGAGAGGCGACGACGGAAGAAGGTGCTGAGCACGCACCGGCGCGTCGGGGTCAGCGAGGGGACGCTGCGCTACGTCGAGGTGTCCGGAGTGGAGCAGTTCGTGGTCAGGTCCTACGTGCTCGACGACGATGGCAGCAGCTGGACGATGGAGCAGAGCACAGCGCTGCGGGCGCAAGGGGCGCCCTTCCCGGGGATGCCAGGCATCGCTTGCATCGATCCGGTTAACGCCGACGTCGTGTACATCATGGTCGGGAGCGGGCTCGTTTTGGGAGTGGATATGGAGAGGGGGGTGGGGTTTGGGCGTTCTGTGCTGGATGAACCTGCCTGGCCGACACCCTGCGTACTCCCACCGTGGCTTGAATCAACCCGGATCCCTTCTTCTACAGGTGTTTGATGAACTATGCATTTTTTTTCTTCTCATGTGGTTATCTGTTCTGCACTTCCCATCTCACTAAAAATGTCTGAATTTTGTTAAAAATGGATGCCATAACGATTTTCCTGTTCGCTGCTAACGCGCCTGAATTTTCAAGTAACACGTTTGGGCTTATGCAGGTGTTGGTCAGTGTAGTGCCTCTTGTTAGGGCTGTCTATTGGATCACCTAGGTTTAGATCTAGTCGGGTTGTCTCTATTGGGTTGACGAACGACATTGTAGATGAAAGGGAGAGGGTTTAGATACCGACCGGTTGAAGTGTTCGTGGAGGAAGGGGCGCCGGACATCGTCGTTGTCGTTGCGGCTCGACGTGGACGACGGCGACGGTGTGCTTGGTGCCGATGGCGGTGATGCAGCGGCGGTCGCAGGCAGTGACGCGGTTGCCGCAGCGATGGTGTTGACGACGAGGCGTGGCGCGGCGGTGGACTTCCCGTCACTGGCTGCGCCCCCTCGAGATCGGTTTAGGGTTTGTGGGGTGGAGTGGCGGCGGCGACGAACCTCGTGTCTTGTGCCGTCCCGTCCTCCACCCCTCTTTATATGGCACAATGTGACGGGGGCCCACCAGCCATTGGGCTGGGCGCCCCCCATCAGGGCGCGGGTCAAGGCCCCCTTGAGCCGTTGGGCTCAAGGGGAGGGAGATCTATCTAACATTCTCCCCCTTGATCTCACTATTTCTTTTAGCTTTTTCTATTCCATCATAGATTTACATATAGAGCATGTTTCATCGTCACGGTTAATTACTGATGGATTCGACAGCCACTATACACATCTCTATTCAGAAACAGATACTTTAACTTTTGGGTCCTATAGTCCAGGATTCATAAGGCTTCCCTTAAACCCATACATGCTACATGTTCCTTGAACATGTTGGGAGGTAGGCCTTTCATGAGCGGATCCGCGAGCATCCTTTCTGTTCTAATGTGCTCGAGACTGATTGTTTGATCCCGGACTTTGTCTTTCACAACATAGTACTTTATGTCAATGTGTTTGGCAACACCACTTGACCGATTGTTGTGAGAGTACATTACTGTGGGTTTGCTATCGCAGTATAACTTTAGTGGTTTCTCAATACTGTCAACCACCTTTAAACCGGGTATGAATTTCTTTAGCCAGTTCACCTGCCCCGTTGCCTCATAGCATGCTATAAACTCGGCATACATAGTAGACCCTGCAGTGATGATCTGTTTTGAGCTTTTCCATGAAATAGCTCCTACTGCCAGGGTGAACACATATCCTGACGTTGACTTTGTATTATCTTTTGCAAAGTCAGAATCTGAATACCCCACTATCTGGAGCGATTCTGATTTTCTGTAAGACAGCATGAGGCCTTTTGTTCCTTGCAGATAACGCAAGACTTTCTTTACTAATTCCAGTGCTCTGGGCATGGATTACTTTGAAATCTGCCAAGTAACCCGGTAACAATTGCCAAGTCAGGTCGTGTGCACACTTGCGCGTACTGTAGACGCATATGGCTTTGTTTTCATTTCATTGAGCTCATACTGATTTCTAGGACATTGCGATGCCCCATACTTTTCGCCTTTGACTATAGGAGCAGGTGTAGCACTGCATCTGTACATGTTGAATTTCTTCAACACCTTTTCTATATATGCATTTTGAGAAAATCCCAATGCATACTTTGTTCTATCTCGGTGAATCTCTATGCCCAAAACATATGAAGCCTCACCAAGGTCTTTCATGTCAAAGTTTGAGGACAAGAATTTCTTTGTTTCCTACAGTAGACTGACATCACTACTAGCCAGTAGAATGTCATCTACATACAGAATTAGGAAAATGAATCTCCCATTTTTAACTTTGAATCAATACAGTTGTCCTCGATATTCTCTTGAAAACCCAAATTTCTTTATTGTTCCATCAAACTTCAAGTAGCACTGTCTCGAAGCATGCTTTAATCCATAAATGGATCTCTTTAGACGACATCCCATATTTTTGTTTCCTTTCATGTTGAAACCTTTCGGTTATGCCATGTATACTTTTTTCTTCAAATCTCCATTTAAAAATGCCATTTTTTACATCCATCTGATGTAATTCTAAATCATAATGTGCCACCAGTGCCATTATAATTCTGAAGGAAACTTACAAGAGACTGGAGAAAATGTCTCATTGTAATCAATCCCTTCTCTTTGCGTGAAGCCTTTTGTCACAAGTCGCGCTTTAAACTTTTCTATATTCCCTCTGGAGTCATATTTGGTTTTGTAGACCCATTTACAGCCTACTGGTTTGGCTCCTTTAGGAATTTCTTCTAAATCCCAGACGCCATTTAATTTCATTGATTTCATTTCATCTTTCATGGCTTCCAACCATTCAGATGAGCGAGCGCTTCTCATGGCCTCTTCATATGAGGTGGGATCATCCTCCATATGCAACTATTCTATATTATAAACTTCATAGTCATCACGGTTAGCCGATCTTCTAACTCTTTCAGACCTTCTAGGGGCCTCCTCATTTGGCACATTATCTGTTTGAGGCTGTTGCAACTCCTCCTCTGGTGTGGCAATAATTTCTGTTGAATCCTATAAAACAGGTTCCTCACTTTCATCCATTGTTGCCACAGGAGAGATAACAACAGGTGTTGGTACCGCAACGTCATGCATTGCAGGCACAACATCAGCAGGTAGATAGAAGAAAGGTTCCTGAGTCGACGGAGCGGGTACAGACACCCGCCTCTCCTCAAGATCAATTTCTCGAACTACCGAGCTCCCCCTAATCATTTCGTCTTCCAAGAAGACGGCATTTCTCGTTTCTACAAACTTTGTATAACTGTTTGGACAGTAGAACCGATGACCCTTTGATCTTTCACGATAGCCAATAAAATGGCAGCTTACTATTTTGGGATCCAATTTCCCAAGATTTGCGTTAAATACTTTATCCTCTGCAGGACTCCCCCACACACGGAGGATCCATAGCTCATACGGTGTTTTGGGCACCGATGCATTCTATGCATTGTATGCATTGTTCTAAAACTAAGAACTCCAATGGAGGAAGAATTACATTCTTAACCAGTCTCTCAATTCTCCCCCTCGAAATATGGCCTAAACGACAGTGCCATAATTTTGATAAGATATCAGGAGTTCGCTTTCCTTTTCTTTTGTCAACGAGGACACAACATTCACATTCTCAGAAAGAGATAACAAATAAAGCTGATCTTGCAACACAACAAGACCAATACATGCATTATTATACCATAGTTCACATTTGCCATTTCCAAAATGGCAATCATATCCATCAAAATCCAATTTGGATTACACTTATTTCTTTGCAAAGAAGGGACATAAAAAACATCTCGAAGTAAAAGTGTGAAGCCATTCGCGAGCTCTTGGCGAAGATCTCCAACAGCTTCAACTTTTGCTTCAACTCCATTGGCAACTCTAATGGATCTTTCACTTCTTTGCGTAGTCCTCATTGAACGGAATCCCTTTTAAACAATTAAACACATGAATAGTTGCTCCAGAATCAATCCACAATGTGGATCTAGAATAACCAATCATAATGAGATTCATTTACAAATGCAATAATGTTCTCACCTTTCTTTGCCATAATCACTGTCAGGAAGTCAGGACGATCTTTCTTGGAATGTCTTGTCTTCTTGCAGTGGAGACACTGGTCCTGTCTCAACTGTTAACTGTTGTTGCTGAGGCAGATGCTGAGGCTGTTTTGCTTTTGAGGAGGGTGACCTGTGGCTCTTTTCCTTGTTATCTTTAACAAGGTTAATGGAGCCACCATTGGTCTCTTTGAGTCTTTCCTCCTCTTGCACACAATTAGAGATGAGCTCTTCAAGATTCCATTTTTCTGGACTTATTTTGTAGTTGACGACAAAGTTGTCAAAGTTCTTTGGCAATGAGGACATAACCAGATGGACCAGAAAGTCATCTGAGATGCCCAAATCTTTTTGCTTCAACTTGGAAGCCATGTTGCTCATCCTAAGAATGTGGTCTTTTACACCACCTCCATGGTACCTCTCTGTCACAAGCTGCTTTATCAGCTATGTCGCATAAAACTTTGAAGAACTAGTAAACTGGCTCTTTATACTTTCGAGGTACTTAGAGACGGTGTCATACTCTGGGATTGAGCCCAATATGGTTGGCTCAATCGTATTCTTTACCGCATCCAAACAGTTCTTGTTGGCTAAGGACCATTTCGCATGCTCAATGTCATACAACATGATGAGGGAAGCATTGTCCCTCTCTCTCTTTTGCCATTCAGCATCTGATTCTTTTTCACCTCTGAAAATTTCAGCAGGTTCTATAGGACATGGGGTAGTCAACACCCAGTCCACCTCTCCCAAGATAAAAGCAAGGTCGAGTTCTCTTTTCCATTCTTCGTAGTTATCTCCTTTCAGGGTCGGAATATCTTTAATGTAACCCATCAAGGAGTAGCCACCTGAGATAATCATGTATTGTGAGAACAAAATTAACATTAAAAATATTATGTGTTAAGTCTACATTACCGTTGGGCAGAAAATAGACATAACACATAGAGCCATAACTATAACATTGCAATTATCAACGTTGGTCAGAAAATTACAACATCATAGCACATAATCAATGTTCCTAAAATTAAATTCTCCCGTTGCTTCGAAAGTTAATTTTAGAAACACTAATTTTCATCAATTTCATCTATTTGCAGCGGAAGATCTATATACAATTCATATGAGCATTAACATAACTCTGTTATTTACTCTCTGTAAAAAATTCTCCCGTTGGTTCAAATTTAAACAGAGGTAAAACATGCAAAATAAATTCAAAATTCTATTGTAATTTGCATGAAAATATACAAAATACATGTTCAGAAGCATTTCTCACATTTATCTGTTATCTAAACAATTTTCACGTTGGTTCAAATTGCTTAGAAATAAACACATTTAATAACTATAATTGAAAAAGCTTCTGAAAGGGACTTTTATTAAACTTCTTCTTTTTCTTTTCCTTTCGGCCGAGGGACCAAAATTGGACTTTTCGCCGGCCTGGCCAATCGGCCCACGGCCGCCTTGCACGCGGGCGGGCGCCCCCTCCCCTCCCCGGGCCGCAACCTAGGCCTAGGCCGGGAAAGACGCCGCCGCGCGCTCCCCACTGGGGCCACTTTCGGCCCGACCGCCGCCGGCCGTCCGATCGCTAGGGTTCCGATCAGACGGCCGGGCGCCTCTTTCGGGGTAACAAAAAACCCCAAGCCGCCAAAGCCGTCGGCCGAAAACCCTAGCCGTCCGCCGGCCGAAACCCTAGCCGCGGCGGCACGGAGGCACGGCGCGGCGGCACGGCACGGCGTGACGGCAGCACGGCGCGGCGGCGACACGGCGCGGCGGCGCCGTCGCACCACCCTTCGCCGACGCGCGCACTCACCCGAGAGTGAGTGCGCCGCCGTCGAGCGGCTGTGCAGCGGCGCCCGGCGAGCCGGCAGCATGGTGCCACCCCCTCTTTTCTTTCCCGCGTCGGCATGAGGATGACCGGCGGCTGCATGACTCCCGCGCGCGTCGGCGGCAGCGGTAGGTGAGTCTCTTTTCTTTTCGACCCATGCGGATCGTATGCTGTTCTTTCTTTTGCTCTTTTCCGGGGATCAATTCCCCTCCCCCTCCGTTGCCGGCGTCAACGACGTCCAGCAACGAGGTAAGGACTAGGGTTAGGGTTTTGATCTTTTCGATCCGTTGGATCGTTTGCTTTTCTTTGCTTTTCTCTTTGGATTTCTTTCTTCTCTGTGGATGTCTATCCCCGAACCAATCTAAACGCTAGGCTTGCTCTGATACCATTGTTAGGGTTGTCTATTGGATCACCTAGGTTTAGATCTAGTTGGGTTGTCTCTATTGGGTTGATAAACGATATTGTAGATGAAAGGGAGAGGGTTTAGATACCGACCGGTTGAGGTGTTCGTGGAGGAAGGGGCGCCGGACATCGTCGTTGTCATTGCGGCTCGACGTGAACGACGGCGACGGTGTGCTTGGTGCCGATGGCGGTGATGCAGCGGCGGTCACAGGCAGTGACGCGGTTGTGGCAGCGATGGTATTGACAATGAGGCGTGGCGTGGCGGTGAACTTCCCGTCACTGGCTGCGCCCCCTCAAGATCGGTTTAGGGTTTGTGGGGTGGAGTGGCGGCGGCGACAAACCTCGTGTCTTGTGCCATCCCGTCCTCCACCCCTCTTTATATGGCACAGTGTGACGGGGGCCCACCAGCCATTGGGCTGGGCGCCCCCGATCAGGGCGCGGGTCATGGCCCCCTTGAGCCGTTGGGCTCAAGGGGAGGGAGATCTATCTAACACCTCTAAGCATCCTATTGCAATTTGATACAGATTATATCTCATTAGGGTCCCTGGCTTAAATCTTATTACTGCTATCCACTGAGTTTCTAATTTATAGTGTTCTACAATTGCTTCCATCTTTATGTAATTCGGATTAATGCAATAAAAAGGATGTTTGATGCTAACAGTTTGCTTTTCAGGTTTCTAAATTCACTGGTGAACTCTATTCAGATTTTGTTTGTGAACTCCAAATGTTGCATCTAGTTCACCTTAATTTCTATCTTTCTCTACTAGTCTAATGCAGTACTATTGAAAATGTTCCATTGAAGTGATCCTGCATAGCTGCCCTCAAAGTGGTGCCACCGCTAGGTTAAGCAGAGTCAATCCTCTCTGATAGGGCTTGCACTTCTAGTAAGTTGACTATAGCAGTTATAATCATCGACATATATCAGCACCAGAACTTGGTATTTCCCAGAAGAAAATCTCGCATATTGTGGTCTGGGAGAGGAATGTCTGTTGTGTAACACTTGTTATTTTGTTCATATAGTTAATGCCCAGGTGTTTTGATGCAATGTTCGTTACCATGTCTTTTGCAATTATTGGATATATACACATATTGTTTCTTGTCACTATCATGGCTGTGTTATTATTGTTCAAATTCTTGTATACATGATTGCAGAAACCCTTTTGAGCAAGAAGACCAATGTTGAAAGGAAGTCTTTGGCAGACATGCTGGTTCGTGTAGATAGATGCTGTTAAAAATGAAGCACACTGGCTAATTCATCTATTGGTATTTTCTCTTCTAACTCATGTGTTTGTGTACCCTTGTTTTGTATTTGTCATATTTCATTGCTCCTTCCGGATCTCTCATATTAGTTGCAGGCTTGCAGCTAATGCAATAGGTTACTTTTGAGAAACAACTCGCTCATAATCTGTTAGTTATTACATCGTCAGTCCAATGCTATCGTGTGGATGAGTCTCTCGTAGTTGACCAATACTTCGATGCCATCGATGTTCCTAATCTTGTATATTTTTTTCTGAATTCGTTGGTGTTTATGAATGATACTAGCTACATTTGTCTACCTCCTTATAATGGTGTTACCATTTCTAGAGCTTATACTCAAATTGTTGTGGAGTACTTGTTTTGCTCATACATCCTTATTCCCAAATGTTAGTGCTGCTGAGAATAGCTGCTTAAGCTTAAATGCCACAGGTTGCCTGGCCAGTTGGCATTACCATCAGGATGAGTCATGTTTTTTTTGTCCTACAGTATTGTGGCCAACTTTTGAAGTCAGAAATTCTGCTTGCTAACATGTATATATCACTATATGCTCTAATTTCTTTTAATTTATCCACAGAGAGAATGCATAAGTTCCAGCTTCCAGGGAACAATAATTGACAATTCACTTTTTATTTCATACTTTCTAAAGGAACACATTAAAAAGGCCTTGTATCTGTACAAAAATTGTTGATTTTGTTTCCTTTTTATTCTGACTAAACTCTAAAAGACGATTCTGTTTACTTGTGTTCACACAATAACATGCATTTTGTCTGTATGATTATTACGTGTCTCTAATGTTTTCCGTTTATTTTCCAGGGTTCGTAATCTAAATGCAAGTGCTATGATCAATTAGGATGTTAATGGTGGTAATTGCTGAACTCTTTTTTTTTTTTTTGAAAATCTGGGGACTGAAGAAGTTTGGTTTGTTTGTCTTTGCTGATAAAATCAGTAAAGCATCTGGTGAGGTTGTGGGAGTTTCGTCATTTCAGTGCTCCGACTTGTTGGTTGTTCCATCAGAATGATTCGGTTCAATCAGCATGTAATGGCTACTATAAAGTATAAACAGCTTGCATGGCATCAGTTCTGTTACTTTGTAAGCATATTATGGATGGCTTCGCATATCTTGTGCAAATGCTTGGCCTTAAGTTTTTTTTTCCTTTTATCCTAGATCCTTTGTGACTCCTTGTAAAGAACTTGAATTTAAAATGGAATTGTGCATCCTTGTTTCAAATTTGCCGGAATTTTTATTCGATAGACTTGTGAAAAAAATTTTATGGCCTTCTGTATTTTCTTTTTGAGCGAATTTTATGGTCTTCTGTAGTTCTGACAAGTTGTCCGAGACTGTGAAGTGAATTCGTGACAGCCCATGGATCCTTGCTTGTATAGTTAGTTGGAGTACTTACTAGGCCCAACCAGCCCATCATAAGACAGTTTTGGCGGGAAACCGGTGGAGCCAGACCTTGTGAAACAACCAGTGGAAAACACGCAACACCGCAACTAGACATGACTGGGCATTCAGACCTTCAAACACGGGCACCTCTTCGCCTTTCCGCTAGAAGACAAAGATACTTTCCTCTCGCTGTTTTACAACCGTTGTGCACTGTACTCGTCTTAAAAAAAAAACTTATAATTAAATGTGATACATCTATCTATCTATCTATCTATCTATCTATCTATCTATCTATCTATTATATTATTAAGACAGCTCGAAAAGAAGGCACCACGTTCGCCGTGGAGGCTAGAAATTCCCACGTTAATCGAAAAAAAAGAAAAGAAGAGTCCAAGTAGAAATACAATCTAAAAATAGCTGAAATTCGGAATTAAAAATATACAATATAGAAAGAGGAGTCCATATAGGAACCCAATACGTGATTAATTAAAATTCGGGATAATAATAAAATAAATATCAAAATTAGAAAAAGAAAAAAGAAGAGTTCGAGTAGGAATACAATTTATAAATAACTGAAATTCGGAATTAAAAATAAGAAATATTAAAAGAAGAGTCCATATAAGAATCCAATACGAGATTAATAAAAATTCGGAATAAAAAATAAAAAAATCGAAATTAGAAAAAAAAAAGAAAATAAGAGTTCAAGTAGGAATACAATTTAAAATTAACTTAAATTCGGAATTAAATATAAGCAATATTGAAATAAGAGTACATATAAGAACCCAATAGCAGATTAATTAAAATTTGTAATAATAAATAAATAAATAATCTGAAATTAGGCAAATTAAAAAGAGAGTTAAAGTAGGAATACAATTTTGAAACAACTGAGATTGAAAATAAAAAATAAAAATATCAAAAGAACATAATAATAAATAAAATAAATTCTGAAATTAGAAAAAGAAAAAAAACAACTAGGAGTACAATTTATAAATAACTAAAATTGGTGATAAAAAAAATAAGACTATTGAAAGAAAAGACCATCTAAAACACATGACGAGATTAATTAAGTAACAGTCCTACAGAGGAGTAAAGTGGTGGCGGTTGATGAACTTCTAGAAAGTAAAAAAATAAACCCCAATGATAATCATATTTGATTTTTAAAATCTCGATTACGATAAAAATGAGAGGCGGCGGGCGGGTCGTATAGGAGTGCAATGGTAGAGCCGCCGATGATTGGTGGGTCTTCTAGAAAGTAAAAAATGAATTCTAATGATAGTTATGTTCGACTTTTACAGTCCCAATGACAATAAAGATTATGCGACGGATAGGTCGTAGAGAAGTATAGTGGCAACATTTGACGGGATTTCTAAAAATTATAAAAAACATGAAACCCAACGAGACAATAAAACTAACAATAAAACTCTAAAAACTATATGGTTCAATTTTTAAAGGTTCAGATTTCTAAAAATAAAAAAAACCACAATGATAATCATGTTTGATTTTAAAATCTCAATGATAATAAAGAAGGGCGGCAACGGGTGAGCCGTAGAGGAGTATAGTGACAAAGTCGCCGACGTTTTGGCGGAACTTCAAGAAAGTAAAAAAAATGAAACTTCCAGAAAGTAAAAAAGTGAACCTAAACGATAATTATGTTCGATTTTTAAAATAGCAATGACAATAAAGAGAAGGTGCGGTGGACGGTTGTAGAGAAGTATAATGGCAGCATTTGACGGGACTTCTAAAAATTATAAAAAAGGAACCCAGCAGGACAATAAACTCTATAAGTTTTTAGATCCAATTTTTAAAGGTTCCAAGGAGAATGAACAAAGCTAATAAAAGATAATATAATAAAAGTAAGGGGTAGCAACTGATGTGTCTTTTAAAAACTATAAAATTAGAAATAGGAGGATGATAAGATTTGGTTTTTCGAAATATTAAGACAACGAGATAACTATTTAATAAATTTGAAGTAAAATCATATTAAAATATATATAATTTTATATTAGTGCTAGCCGCCTAATTGTGCAGGTCACCCAGCTAGTTATAATTAAACAGATATATTTAAATTCGTATAATTAAAATACGTCACACCGAAAACTATTTCCCGCTATACTTTCCGCATGCACCACCTGTAGAACAAGTGGGTCCACGGTACTGACAAGTGGGTCCATGTTCACCCCATTAGAACAGTCCCAAGGTCCAGGCAAAACCAACAGATCATCACTGCGCGCACCGAGTCCACATGCACCGGCTCTGTCGAAATTGCAAAAGCATCCTCTCACAATTTCTCACCCTCCGTCCTCTCCTCTGTCCTCTCCCCCACTCTCCACTCCCCACCGCCGCCACGATGCAGCTCCGCCGCCTCCTTGGTCTCTCCGGTGAGGACTCCGGCCGCCTCCGCCGCTCCCACTCGACGGTTGCCCCTCCCTCGCGCCCTGCGTGGGCCATGATAGACATCATGCGGCAGGACCCACCGGAGCTACACGCGACCTCCCGCATCGCCGAGCCCCCGTGCGCCTCCCAACTCTTCTTCCCCTTGGGCGTCCTCTCTCCCCGCGGCCGCCACGGCCCCGGCGTTCACGCCAAGCAAGTCCCCCCCTTCGCCGGCTTCATCGACAGGGCGACCAGCGACGGCTTCCTCCTCCGCGGGGTGCACGAGAACGACGTCGCCCGCGTCGTCTGCAACCCGCTCACCGGCCAGCTGTTCCGCCTCCCGGGCATCGGCGGCGCGAGAAGCGAGGCCTCGCCCGGCGGCGCGGCGGGGCTCCTCACCCAGGCCGACCGCGGGGACGGGCACGTGCCGCCTGATCGGTACGCGGTGATCGAGGTCGGCGTCAACGGCCACGTCATGCACCAATTCCTCTCGGAGACGGGGAGGTGGGAGGCGATGCCGAGCTTCTTCTCCTCGCTGCCGTTCGGGCGCTCCACTATCATCGACCACCCACCGGTGGCGTTCGGCGGGCGGATGTTGTGGATCGACCTGGGCTGGGGCGCCGTCTCGTTCGACCCGTTCGCCGACGAGCCGGACTTCCGCATCGTCGAGCTGCCGGCCGGCAGCGTGCTGCCCGCCGAGGCGTCGGGCTTCGCGACGCGACGGAAGCTGAGGCTGAGCAGGTATCGGCGCGTCGGGGTCAGCGACGGGAGGCTGCGCTACGTCGAGGTGTCCGCGTCGGCCGGGGCCGAGCCGTTCGAGCTAAACTCCTTCGTTCTCGACGAAGCGAGCAACCGCTGGACGCTGGAGTCCAGTGGGGAGCCCTTGGCTGACGGGAGACAGCTCTGCCCGGACGGAAGCCACATCTTCGCGGAGGCGCCGTTCATCTGTTGCATCGATCCGCTTAAAGGCAACGTCGTGTACCTCATGGCTGGTCCAGGCAACCAGGTCGTTATCGGCGTGGACATGGAGACGGGGTTGGTGACTAGGGCCTCTGTGTTAGACCAACTCAACTGGCTGACACCCTGCTTGCTCCCGCCGTGGCTTGGATCATGCCAGATTCCTTCTTCAGGTAATCACTTATACTTGCTTGTTTCTTTCAAAATGTGATTGTGTACTCTGCAGTTCGTTTCTCGATCTTGTTTACACAAGTTAGTACATCCACATGTTTATTGTTTTAATTTTGTTAAAATGGATATCATAGAGATTCTTCCTGTTTGCTAAGGCGTGTGAATTCTCAAGGAAGGCATATTGGGCCTTGGTCACTGCCTTCAAGTCTTCCATGGGAATTTATTAGAGATTGTAGCTCATTAGCGTTCCTGACTTAATCTTATTGGAGTTATTTGTTAGATACCACTAACGAATTGTCACATACAAGTTCTCACTACAATTTAATCCTATTAGAGTTATTTGTTCGATACCACTAACGAATTCTTACTACAATTTAACTGGATATAGATGAATACACATACAAGTTCTGTTGATCCGACTGGATCGAGCCACCTATGCCAGTATGCCTACACCTCCGCGTAATCCAGTTCTTCGCTAGCTTCATTTGGGAATTTGCTACCAACTAAAATGTTCCTGTCTAAAATTAGTTATCTGTTGTTTGTGAATGGTAAATTTGCTACCAACTTGAGGGTTCCAATGTAAAATCTGTTACCTTACCTGCTGCTTGTGATTTTTAAATTTACTTGTCCAAAATTTTCTTCCATCTCTATGTAAAGTCAAGCTTAAAAAGGTTGGGGTGTTTGATTGGCCTCAAGTATTTATTATAGTTAGCAATCCAAATGTTGGCAAAATATCACTTACAAGTTCACTGCCCTTTGATTTTCTCATGTATAAGATTGCCATTTATGTTAAAACAATTACATTTGTGTTCTGTTAATAGTAACATAGATACGACTTCTAAAAAGCCTGCCAGTTTCATTGACTAAATTATTGTGTGCAGAGCAAACAAATCGGCTTGTGTTTTTAGACAGGTCACCGGGAGGTGAAATGCCCATCTGAATGAATATATTACTTCAAACCAAACGATCTTACACAAATCGACTTGTTATAACTCATTTGTCTTGATATTGCAACTGTTGGCTATTGCTTATTTCTTTGTGCTTAAATTCAATGGATAACCTTTCAGGAAAGAACAATGTGAAAAACGAGGCGTTGGCTGAAATTCTGGTTCGTTCAGACAGAGCCAAGTAGATACGAAGTTTTCCAGGTTTAGTACTTTACTTCCCCAGCAGTCCTAATTTATTTCATTATTAGATGTTTCTGAATAAGGTGCATTGTTATTTTCTCAACTAGCAAGTATGGTCAAGTGCATGAACAATATCATGAAAACATTTTTAAGGGTTTTTCATGAAGAGTATCATGAAAAAAATAGGACAAGGAAAGACATAGCATCATGGTTAAGTGCATGAAGAGTATTACTCTTCATGATACTAAGGAGGGGCTTAAGGGTGCCTATGTCTTTCTTTGTTCTATTTTTTTTTCAATTATCCTCAAAATATTATTGGCCAGAATTGCAAATGATATTTTAGTTTTTCCAAAGTAATACAGAATAATTGCCATTATCCAAACAAATTATCCTCGTATGATTATTCATGTGTCCATAGTTTTCCCTTTTTTCAGGGTTTTAAATCCTTGTATGATTATTCAAGTGTCCATAATTCCCCCCTTTTTCAGGTTTTTAAGATTAAGAGACAGGCGTTTTGATGGATTAGGAAACTGATTTTGGTAGTTGTCGAACTCTCTTTTGGGAAGATTTGGAGACAGGAGTTTCTTCAGTTTTTGGGAAGATATGAACTATCTCTTTTGGGGGGAAATTCTGACAGTTTCTTCAGTTTTGTGGGAGCTTTTTCTGCAGACCTGTTATTTGTATTAGAATGGCAATTCAATCAGCGTGTGATAACCGTCACAGGACAGCATATATGTTTAATTGCAAGTCAGTAACGTCCTTTCTATGGATAGGCCTATGCATCTTTTGTAGCTTCTGACAAATCTAATTAGGGAGTCCTTATTCGTCCTGTTAACTGTGATTGTATTGTTTCATCAACAGAACAGTATATGCATTGGTCGAATATGGAAGACGAAATATCTATGCTCTTACGTTCCAATGTATTACTACTAGTTTGCTACTAGTAGGCAGTGTATGTATGACAAATCAATCTATGAGATGACTGGTTTGAACAATCCAAACTGAAACATTCTTCGAGAGAATAAGACGACAATGATATCTGGCACGTCATTTTTGGGGGAATGCTGTTAGAAATGCGAGTTTGTTGGGCTTTATACTGTAGTAGTAGTATTGATTAACTTTGTGGCCCTGGTTTTGAGAAATACTAATGGGGAACGATTTGCTCATTTGCAACTTCTCCTTGCAGTCTCTTTATTAATACAGTGAAATAACTTGATTCGATCGATAATTGAACTTTGGAGTAGAAAATAGAAACAAATAGAAAATATTGGTTTTGTGGTGGACGTTTATTTTTCTTATGTTTTTGGGTGCAAAACACGTACTCCCTCCATCCCATTTTAAACGTAGCCATGAGTTTTCATGTTCAACTTTGATTGTCTGTTTTATTTAATTCTTTTATAATTAATAATTTTAATTTTATTAGATGATAAAACATAAATAATATTTTATGCATGACTTATATTTTTATTTTAAAAAACAATTTTAAATAAGACGATTAAGTTAAACACGGAAATTTATAACTTCAATTAAAATGAGAGAGAGAGTATATTCTAAACTGATAATAATAATAATAATAATAATAATATCTTCATCGATTGTTACTGTTTAAAAATTTTAGTTTTTCTAATTTCTGTCAACGTCACATTGAAGTTAACACGAAATGTTAAAATCATAAATATGAAAATTTCTCTCCTGTTTGCGACATTTCCTTAATTAAAAAAACCGTTTCCGACCGATTTCTTCTCCACCATTCCCATTCTCCTATCCGTGCACCGAGTCCACATACACCCACAGTCCCTCACCTCTCTCCTCTCGTCTCTCGTCTCTCTCTCTCTCTCCAAAATGCGCTGCCTCCGTGGCCTCTCCGCCGCCGCCCACCTCCGCCGCGCCCTCTCCACCGCCGTCTCGCGTCCTCCGTGGGCGCTGATCCACCGGATCTCGACAGCGGACGGGTCCACCGGAGCCGGCGTGTCGCTCGCCCTCGCGCCGCCCCCGCGCGCCTCCCGCGTCACCATCCCGGCGAAGGCCATAGCGCTCAACGACCGCCCGATCAGCGCCGACGAGAGCCGCGTCACCCTCCGCGGCCGCGGCGTCCTCGCCGCGAGCGGCGACGGCCTCCTCCTCGTCTACACCTTCAAGGCCTGCTTCCGTGGCCCGGCTCACCCCGTCCCGGAGCTTCCGCTTGACGTCACCATCCCGGAGCTCGCCAGGACCACCGCCAAGACCACCTACGAGCACTTCGCCAGCTTCATCTGCAACCCGCTCGCCGGCGAGCTCTTCCGGCTGCCGGACTTCGACGGCACGGAGAACACCGTGGACGTCCACCACACCGGCATCCTCACCCAACGCGACGGCGACGGCGAGGACGGGCCGCCGAAGAGGTACGCCGCAGCGCAGCTCAGCAACGTCGACGGCGACGGCGAGGGCCGGCGATTCCTGCTGCGCCGGTACTCCTCGGAGACAAGGGAATGGAGCAAGCTGGTCATGCCGTCTCCGCTGCCGCCCGGGCGGGCAATGGGAATGAACCACGAGGTGGTGGCCTTCGGTGGCCGGCTGTGGTGGGTGGACGTGAGCTGGGGCGCCGTCGCCGTCGACCCGTTCAGCCACCGGCCTGAGCCCCGCTCCATCAATCTGCCGGCAGGTAGCATCCTCTCTGAGAAACCGTGCTCGAGAGAGATGGAACGAATCGTCAAACACCGGCGAATGGGTTCAGCGACGGCAAGCTGCGCTACGTCGAGGTCTCCGATCAGGAGCCGTTCGTTGTCAAGTCGTTCACGCTGGACGACGAGAGTGCGAGTGGCCACTGGACGCTGGATCATCAGGTGGCGCTGTCTACGCTTGGGGCCAAATGGGGATTTCCTAAGGGGATACCATACATCGGCGCCATTGATCCGTTTAACGCGGATGTCCTGTACGTCGCGATTGAGAGGGTTAGTGTTAGCGTGGACATGCGCTTGAAGAAGGTGATTGAGCGTTCTGAGCTATGCAGCGACGTTTTCCCGACAGTGAGCTCGTCAGGCGTCTTGCTTCCATGTGTGCTCCCACCGTGGCTCGATTCTTTCCCGATCCCTAATGCAGGTAACTCAATGAATGCGTGTACGTTTTTTAGGTAATTTTGCTGCATTGTGCATTTTGTTTAGCGGCCCTGGAATTTGTTTATGTACACGTTTCTTGAAGCGTCTGAACATTTTCGATATCGACCAAAGCCTTAGTTATAAAGAAAGTTTCTTGGAGATGTTTAACATGGTACTACTAGCTTAGCTCATTATCTAAAAAAAAAAACTACTAGCTTAGCTTGTGGAATGAAAGTGTTTTTCTTGCTGTCATAAGTGGGTTTATTAGAATAATCCTATTGTAGTCTACATTATGTTTCTCAGTTCTCATGATATTACTTTTGTGTCTTCATAATATTACTCTCTGTTCTTTACAAAATGTGTATGAAATTTCACTGGATCCATCTTGGCTCTGGACTATACTACTGATTACAGTCAGTGAGTCAGACTGTGTTCTTTCCTTAAAAAAGGAGAACTGCGCTACAATATAACAGTAGGCACATTTAGGAATTTGCTACCAAGTAACAACTGCTCCCTCCAGTTAAGTATACTTGACATTTAGGACAGCTTAGTTGTGCTATTATGAAGTATATTCTGTTGTCCTAAACGTCATGTAAATATGACTGGAAGGAGTATAAAGTTCCGGTGTAAATTTTTTTTATCTGCTGTTTGTGAAATTTAAATTTGAACCTTCTTCTAAATTATGCTTACATGTTTATGTAAAGTCAAGCTTAAAAGGCACATGTTAAGATGATTCATACTCTAGGCCTCTTTATGTGTTTATTTGAGTTTCTCAGATATAGGTTATTTTTTTGCCGGGTCGGCCAGAGATTGGCCGACCAATTTCATTAAGAATGGAAGAAAATAAAGTTCAAACAAATAACAGTTACAATGACAACAAAGTGCCGCGTCAGGCCGGCAAGCCGCGCCTAACAAAACTAGCTGAAGAAAGAAAAACAGCGACCCAAACTTCAGAAGCTGATTACTCGCTACATTGGGAGAAGATCCTAAATGTGCCTACTGTTATATTGTAGCGCAGTTCTCCTTTTTTAAGGAAAGAACACAGTCTGACTCACTGACTGTAATCAGTAGTGTAGCCCAGAGTCAAGATGGATCCAGTGAAATTTCATACACATTTTGTAAAGAACAGATATAAGTTATCAGTTATGTTAAAATATTTATATTTCCTTGTGTTAATGGCAACATATTGATATGCTGAGACAAATACTCATAAGCCTCTGTCAGTATCATTGACTAGCTCAATTATTACTATATGACTGTATGTAGTGCAGAACTGCACACAAATCGACATGTTATAACTCATTTGTGTTGATTGCAACTGTTTGCCATTGCTCAAGTTTTGTGCTTACATTCAAAGGTCAACCTTTCAGGCAAGAACAATATGAAAAATGAGACGCTGGCTGACATTCTGGTCCGTTCAGACAGAGGCAAGTAAAGATGATGTTTATTAGGGTAAGTACGTTATCTGTCCCAATAGTCCTTGTTTTCTATAGCAAGTATGATTGACTGCTTAAAAACTGAAAATTGTGAAATTGTGAGTGTCATATACTGGGCTTAAGCGTGCCTGACCTTCTTTCTTGTCTTAAAAAATATATTTATCCAGAATTGCAGATGATAACTCACTTGTTTTTTAGTTTTTTCCAAATTAACACAGAATAATTGTCATTTTCCAAACAAATTTTCATATGACTATCCATGTGTCCATAATGTTTCCTGTTTGCTTTTTCAGGTTATTAAAATTAAGACAGGAATTTTGATGGATTAGGAAGCTGATAGTGGTAGTTGCCAAACTCACTTTTCTGGGGGGAAATTTGGAGACAAGGAGAAGTTTGCTTTTAGGGGCTTGATGATAAACTATTTTATTTTTTGGGAAAATTATGGGAGTTTCGTCAGTTATTTTGGGGTTTGCCTGCAGACCTGTTATTCGTAGTAGAATGGCGATTCTATCAGCGAGTCATAACCGTCACAGTTCAGTAACACTCTTTCTATGGATAGGTCTCTGCATGTTCTTTAGATCGTGAAGATCAATTAGGGCCTCCTTATTCTTCCTGTTCAGTAAGATTTAGGAGTGATTGTACTGTTTGACTGTTTGAACAGATCAGTAATTCAGTATCTGCAGGGCCAAATGTGAAGAAAGTATCCATGCGCTTGATTTCCAATCTAGATATACTAGTAGACAATGTAAATGACAAATCAATCTGTTGTCTGTGACTGCGACTATGAGATGGCTCACAATTCCTTTGAATAAACCAAACTGAATTAAAATTATCCCTGTGTACACATCCTGCACTGAATATCTGCCCACTCTACTAACCCTATACGGATGGACCAACTAATAACATATGTATGCAAAAACTCTATAGCGACTGAACCATATCTATTACTCTTAATTAGTTTAACACACTGGACACTAAACTATGCTACGGACCATCTAATTACTGCATGAGCTGCGGCACGTGCGACTTGACGATCTCATCGGCGAGAGCCTTGTAGGTGGCCTGCGTCGGGTGCACGGAGTCGAAGAACATGTATTGCGACGGCGACTGGCACTGCGGCAGCGCGCTGGTGCAGAGCGCCCCCATCTCCATCATCCCCGTCCCGCAGCAGCCGAGGCTCGCCTGGGTGAAACCTGCAATATCACACACACACGCAAAAGTTCACCGGGATGCAACGCGATCGATCTTGTGCGTGAGTAGGATCAGATGAGGAGCATTGCTCACCGTATTTCTTGGGGTTCTCGGCCATGTCCTTGAGAGGGGTGTAGATGTCGACGTAGGCGATCCTGGCGCCGGGGGAGTCGGCCTCCAGCTTGGAGAGTGCTTTCTGGAGCGCGGCGTTGTACCGCTCCGCCGCCTCGTTCTGCTCCGTGACGCAGCCTCCGGAACCCGCCCCGCGGAGGCTCTTCTGCACCGGGAGGCAGCCCAACGGCGGCAACCCGGCCACCATCATCTTCCGAGCCCCCATCTTGTACAGGCTCTGCACGGTCAATAATAACACATAAAGGCATTGTGAGTTTTAATTTTTTATCATGAAACTGAGTATGTCATCCTCTTTGGCATAGCTGCGGATTCAAGATTTTTTTTTAGAGATGGATAATTTTAGGTCAATTTAGATCTATAATTACGTTGATAATATTTAGATAAATCATTTTGTTTCTATTTTAGATGAAATTGAAAATTCTAAACCACTATAATTTAACACACAAATTTCAACTCTACCGTGAATCTAAGATCTAAAGTGACCTATGTAAGATTGAAAGAAGATCAGATCAAAGAGAAAGAGTTGTGATGTGTAGATTGATCTGACCTTGAGGTTGGACTGGAGCAAGCCGATGAGGTAGTCGCCGTACTGGTCGACGGTGGGGAAGTTCGTGGCGCGGAACGGCAGGAGGTAGTACATGGTGACGTCGTTGGTGCCGGCGGAGATCACGTACAGGGACTTGCCGGCGATCTCGTCGGACTTGGGCGAGCCGATGTGTCCGAGGAGCTCCTGGAAGTCGTTGAGCTGCGAGCCGAACGTGGACACCAGGGCGTTGTTCGCGGTCAGGTCGTCGAGGCCGGAGCCGCCCGACGCGAAGCTCACGCCGGTGGAGGCGTCGGCGACGGCGAGGCCGCTGGAGTGGTACGCCGGGAGGAGGTCCTTGATGCCGAGCGACGACACGATGTAGTCGGCGATGAGCTTGCCGTCGGTGAACCGGCCCGTGGCCGCGCCGCCGGGGAAGTCGCGGCCGTAGGGCGCGTGGTCGGCGCGCACCAGCGTGGCGAGGCGGTTGTTGTTGCCCGGGTCCAGCGTCGAGTCGCCGAACGCGAACACCGCCGGGACGCCATGCCCGGCCGCAGCCGGCGCCGGAGCTGGCGCGGACGAAGCGGCGGCGCAGGGTGGTGGCGACAAGAGGAGGATGGCGGCGAGGAAGATCGCGACGACGGTGGCTAGCGACGGCGCCATTGCTACGAGCGTGAAGCGATCTCGAGGTGGTTTGGTGTGTTCATGGGGTCGGGTACCTGGTCGCCTTATATAGTGGCGGGGCGATGAGAGATTTACGCGTGCAGGAGATTTAAAATTTTCAAACGAAGGTGTAATCGTTTCGTTAAGACATCGGGCTTTTTCGTTCCCGCCTTATCTCCAACAGCCAAAGCTCTCGTGCTGTTCGTTAAGACATGCTCGATCAAAGTGACCGGTGCACGCCCGTGTGTTTCATCAGTCGTTTGAACTCAAATGTTTTCCTTTTGTGATACGGTTGGAATTTGAATTGAGGAGCTGATAATTAAGTGCTGGGTTTATCTGCAGCTCTGGGCTGATTGAATTGCTTTCCGTGTGCCCTGTGTACACGGTTGAGGATACACCAAAACTCTATCAACAGGAAACATTGCAGATGTAATAATGCTTCCAACATCTAAACTTTGTTAACACTAATGATTTTTTTGGCATTCTTATCTTTAACAATTTACCGTATTGATGTTAAACACCACCTTTTGAGTCTGGTGCTGGGAGCCTGGGACCGTAACGATGGCGTTGCGTTCAAATTTCTTTGGGCCTCTCCTCCCCAAAAATATCTCTTTGGGCCTCCTTGCTTAGCCCAAGTCAAATACTCAAACCAGAAGACCTGAGCCCTCGTTTCGGAGGCCCAATTTCTGGCTTACATTGATCAAAGAACAAATTTTGGAAAAAGTACACCGAAGGTCCCTCAACTTGTCATCGAGTTACAAAAACATCCTCAAACCGCATATCCGGCGTCCCTTAAATAATCAAAACTGGTCACAATATGTCCTTTGGTGGTTTTGACCATGGCTTTGGCCTACGTGGGGCTGATTCAGCATGGAATCCACGTGGGCCCCACATATCAAGGTGATCCACATCATCACCCTCCCTCTTTCTCCTCCTCTCTCTTTCTGGGCGAGGCAAAGCGGTGGGTGCAGAGACCGGTAGGCGAGGCGGGAGAGAGGATGGCGGCGGGCCGCAACGACGGCCTGCGGCGGCGGCTGCGGCAGGGAAACACAGCGACATGGCGCCGGAGGCTACGTGGGAGAAGGGGAAGGTGGCGGCGGCAGTAGCACAGGGGAAGAGCGAAGAGGACGGAGGGGAGCATGGTGGCAGCGACGTCAGACACCGGAGAAGGGGCAACGCGGCGGCAGGCGAGATATCAAGACCGCTCTCGGCAAGATGACGTGAGCGACGGGAGGGGCTCTACGAGGTTCACCTGCGCTGGGGGACGACGACGGCTTGGGGTAGTCGCGGCGCCACGCCTGGTCGGAGGCCGCCTCGGCATGCGCTAGCAGGAGGAGCGTCGGCACAAGGCGGCACGCCGAGAGCAGTCTCGCCCACCGCCGCCGCCGCTCCGCCCGCGTCCGGAACCGCTGCTCACCCGTCGTCGCCTCTTCGTAGCCGCGCTTGCCTGCCGACGCCGCCACACCGCCTGCTCGACATCACCATTGTCGTCCAAGTCGAGCCCCAATGAGCCGCTCGCCCCTCTAGCTCCTAGCGACGGCGACGCCCTTTAGCTCCTGGCAATGACGACGCTTGGTCCTGGCGAGCTACCGCCGTCGCGCCTGTCCCTGCCTCCCGCCTCACCGCCGCCGCCAAGCCGACGCCGAGACCAGTCTCCCCCGCGCCTCCCCACTGTCGTGGCATTGGTCCTCAAGCGCCCTTAGGGCGTCGTCCTCCTCGCTGCATTCCTCCCGCCTTGCCGCCACCGCCAAGCCAAAGCCGACATTGGATTTGTACTTAGGAGGAGCTCACCAGCCTCCCAGCATCCACGCCCGCCGCATCGTGCCCATCCTCTTCGTCCCGCACATGTTTTTGTCGTCTCTGCGTGCTTCCCCACTATGACCGCCGCCGTCGTGGCACCGCCCTCCTTCTCTCCTGCCTCGCCCCGGTCAGCTTGTAGAGAAGTGTGTGTGTGAGAGAGAGAGAGAGAGAGATGATGACAGGAGAGAAGAGGGGAAAGAGGGATAGGAGGTTGACGTGGATAACCCTGACACGTGGGGCCCACGCTGACTCAGCCGCCACGTAGGCCAAAACCAGGGTCAAAACCACATAAGGATCTATTGTGACCGGCTTTGATTAGTTAAGGGACGCCGGATATCTGGTTTTGCGGTTTGAGGATATTTTTTAACTCGATGAGAAGTTGAGGGACCTTCGGTGTATTTTTTCCTTAAAATTTTCCATTTTTTTTTGATCCATACACAATAATGGACCTATATTTTTGGTTGGAAAAAGTCCACTTTGACTCCCTTAAAAGTAGGCCGAATCTAATTCGTAACCCTTAACCAGAAAACCGGATAGGATGACTCCTCGAACTATTAAAACCAGTGCAATTAGACTCCCTCAGCGGTTTTGGAGGGTGGTTTTGCTGATGTGGCGCTGACGTGGCGACGTTGACCAGGTTTTAGTCTCACGTGGCGCTTATGTGGCATTGGAATTAAAAAATATATGTGGAGCCCATGTGTCATCATCTTTCTCCAATCCTTCTTCCTCCTCTCTCTCTCTTTCCGTTATCTCTCTCTTTTCTTTTCCCCTTCGGGCGTGGCGGCAGTGGGCAGGACGTTGACGGGTGCTGGAGCGGCGGCGGCGACGAGCGGGTGAGGGCCAGAGCAGCAGCGGAGGGTGTGTTGGCCGATTCCCCTTCCCTTCCTTGGCTCACCGAAATCCCTAATTCTCATGCCGCATTTCACCTCTCCCCGCGCACAACCTCCGCATCGGCATCGCACGCCGCCGGCCTCTGCACGTTCGGCGAAGGCGGATACAGCCGGAGCACCTCGTTTAGCATGCACCCCATCTTGGGGAACTTTCCCATCGCAGCCGCATCCATGGGGCCAGACCAACTGGTCACTTCCTCCCGCACCGCCGCCTGCTACTCCGGGTGCGTCGCCAGCATCAGTAGTGTCCACAACAGCGCCAGCGCCGTCGTCAGCTTCCCCTCTGCTGCGGCGCTCGCCTCGTTCCCGGCCAGCAGCAGCGACAACAGGTCCGTCGTCGTCTCGTCTTCCTGCCGCCGCCGCGACTCGATGATGTCGAGCAAGAGCGCGTCGATCTTGCGGCCCAGCTTCCACGCCTCGTGTAGGTGGCGCGGATATAGAGGAGGCTGGC
Organism: Oryza meridionalis; assembly: GCA_000338895.3. Classification (NCBI taxonomy): domain Eukaryota; kingdom Viridiplantae; phylum Streptophyta; class Magnoliopsida; order Poales; family Poaceae; genus Oryza; species Oryza meridionalis. The sequence goes on from CM002528.2 coordinate 23,260,614, forward strand.
GAGCGAGACGCCGACGAGACACGCACGTGGAGCGGAACAGCATCGCCTGCAGCTTTGTGGAAGACCGTGGCGGCGGCGACGGCGATGCTGAAGCTGGCCTTGGCAATGATCTCGGCGGCGTTCCAGACAACACCCTTCTCGATGTCGATGCAGCTGTGTCCCAACGCCACCATGTCGCTCCACTCGCCGAGCATCTTCAATGTCGTCTCCTCCATCACGGATCGTGTCCTGCATCATCAACAACAGGTACATATGTAGCCATCAATTAGCATCATGTAGAATAGTGCACGTGTTCTTGTGCATGATGAGAATGAATTAATTGGTTGATTACGTTGAGGTTGGTGGCGGAGAAGGCAGGGGCGACGATGCAGCGGTGGCGAGCCCACTCGTCGCCCTCAGCCATGACGCGGCCTCTCCCGAACATGGGCATGCGGTCGTAGCGGAAGACGGCGGGCTTGCCCCAGAGCTTGCCAAAGGCGCCGACGGTGTCGGCCTCGTAGGCGGCGCCCGCGCAGCCGACTTGGCTGTGCGTCGTGGCGGCGGTTCGGTGACGAGCTCGAGCTGGGCTCGGGTGTGGTGACGACGACGGCTTGGGCGGATGAAGACGGCGGCGACGGCGGCTTCGGTGGTGGACGACGCCGGGGCACCGACGGGGGCGAGGTGGAGACACCCACGACGGGGAGTCGGGGCTCCATGACGCCGGCATGAGGAGAGAAAGAGAGAGAAGGGAGAGAGGGACGAGGATGGAGGGAAGAGAGAGGATGACACGTGGGCCCCACATGCCAGTGGGTCTTATAATTTTTTTTGAATGACAGATGGGTCCTACACATATTTTTAAAATTCGAGTGCCACCTAACCGCCACGTCAGCGCTACGTGGAAGGAATACCAAGTCAATACCGCCACATATGCGCCACGTCAGCGAAACAGTCCTCCAAAACCGCCGAGGGAGTCAAATTGCACCGGTTCTAATAGTTCGAGGAGTTGTCCTATCCGGTTTTGCGGTTCAGGTTATGGATTAGATTCGGCAGACATTTAAGGGAGTTAAAGTGGACGTTTTCCTTTTTGGTCTTACCAAACAGGCCCTAAATGGGCTACGAGCAACGAAGTTTCAAGAAGCAGCCCACGCCCCCACCAGAAACAGCAAAAAGATCACCTGACAAGTGACAACCGGCGCGCCGGGCGCGCGTCTTCCGCGACCGCCGCGCGCACGCAGGGGTACCCGAGATTCCGCCCGAGAGCATATGCCCCCTTCGCTTTCGCTCTCGCGGTCTCGCCGTCCTCCTCTTATCCCCTCTCTCCCTCGCTCTCAAGTCTCACCTCTCCCCCCCTCCTCCCGCCCGCTCGCTCTCCACCACCACCTCTGCTCTCCACTCCTCGCATGGCCTCTCGCACGCTGCCTCCACCCCACCTCCGCCTCGACCTCTGCTCGCCCCGCCTCCCGCCGCTCCGCTCCCCCGGCTGCCGCCGCCGGCGCCGCCGTGGACGTGTCCTCTCCGCGCTCTCCTCCCCATCCCCGTCCCCGTCCTCGGCCTCGCGCTTGCAGAGCGTCTCCACCGCGCCACTCGAGCGAGGGGTTGGGCCCGGGCCGGCTACCTCCCGCGAGCAGCCGCGCGGCGGCGGCGACCCGGCGCTCGCGGCGGAGCTCGCGCGCCTCTCCGCCCTGCGCTCGCGCCTCCGCGGGGCTCGCTCCCTCGCCGACAAGCTCCGCGCGCTCGACGCCGAGACCCGGGTGGTCGAGTTCTTCGGGGAGGGGTCGAATGGTGGGGTTCTTGTCGCGCTCGAGCCGCGGGAGGTGTTCCTGCTCAAATGCCTTGTCGCCGCCGGCCAGGAACACGTGCTCGGCGCGGAGCTCGACTGGGACGGTCGCGGCCACGAGCACCATCACCACCACCATAACGGCGGGAGCGATGGTCGGAGCGCCCTGCGGCAGGCGCTGTCTAGCTTGGCCGGTTTGGTCAGCAAGTGGAGCTCGGAGGGAGTGGTGGAGGGTGAGGCGGAGAGCGGGGAATCGGAGCTTCTCCGGCGTCTGCTCAAATTCCTGGGCGACATCGACGTGTTCTACGACTGCATTGGAGGCATCATCGGGTGAGAAACTGAGAATTGCTTGTTTGTTGCGTTGCTTTAGTTGTAGACTTAGTAAAACGAGGGATTAACTAAAGTTGCCAAGCAATCCTGTGCTCCTGGCCAAAATCTGGGAGTTGGTAACCTTATTGCCATAGCTTGTTTGTACTCTAGTGCAGTGCTCTTTAAAACATCACTAAAATTTAAACAATGTTTTGCTTTCACCCTGATATCTGAAACACTATCGGTATTCCTTTATTGGTTCCAGCTATCAGATTATGGCATTGGAGTTGCTTTCAGCCTCGAAGGACCACAAGCACCGGCCTAGCAAACACAAGTCTATTGACTTCCATGTTCCAAGTGGACTTAATCTATTGGAAGATACGGAATATGCATCTCAAGCTGCTCTGTGGGGGATTGAGGTTACTTCCTAGTCTACATTACCTAAAATTGACCAAAGAGATCAATAGCATAGTCCGTGCGATTTGTGGTCTGATTTTTTTAGTGCGGGACATTTTGTCAAAGACATTACATTCTCTTTAGATGAACTGAAATTTGACCGTTTCTAGGGTTTGCCAGAACTAGGAGAGATTTATCCGATTGGTGGTGCTGGTGATCGTCTTGGTTTAGTGGACTCGGATACTGGTGAATCCCTCCCTGCTGCATTGCTTCCTTATTGTGGGAGATCTCTATTAGAAGGCCTCATACGTGATCTGCAGGTACTTCTGCTAAGTATATGGAACTTTTGTTTATTTGTAATATTTTTACTGAGGGTATCACTTGAAAGTTGAAAACAATAGGGGATTGACTGGCTTAGCTTTCAGGTTATAAGACTTTCTAGCATTGCCCACATTCATATAGATGTTAATGAATCTAGGTACACATATATGTCTCGATTCATTAACATATATGTGAATGTGGGCAATGCTAGAAAGTCTTATAATATGAAACGGAGGAAGTAGAAACCACCTGGTTTGCTCCTTCCGCATTCTATTTATGCAGTACACCTCATTAGGTGACACTAACTTCTATATGAAAAATATTCTAGCAAACCACATTTTTGTAATGTTCTTTCACAAGGATTGAAAAGGGTGTAAAGTGTCTATAGTTACATATGTATTACTTGCATAACTTTTCCTTTGTAGCACTCTGTCATGAGAAATTTAAAAAGGTTCAAAGAACTATGACCAGTAATATAATTGTGTGAATGGCACCATATTTGGCAGGCTAGGGAATTTTTGCATTTCAAGATTTTTGGGAAACAATGTATAACTCCTGTCGCGATCATGACAAGCTCTGTGAAGGATAACCATGAGCATATAACTGCAATATGTGAAAGACTTGAATGGTTTGGCAGAGGCCGTGAGAATTTCCGCTTATTTGAACAGGTATATAATCAAGATTTCTAGTAGTTATTTATTTATTTATTGGTGTGTGTCTTTCTAGTCTGTAAAATCGGTACTCATCCTGTCCAAAACTATGGTACAGTGCTAACTAAATCTCATCATGACTTTTATAGCCTTTGGTACCTGTAGTAAATGCTAAGGATGGTAAATGGTTAACCAGCGGAGCACTTTTTCCTGTTGGTAAGCCTGGTGGTCATGGTGCTATTTGGAAACTTGCATGTGATAGAGGTATATTCCAATGGCTTTACCAAAATGGCAGAAAAGGCGCAACTGTACGTCAAGTCAGGTTATCCTAAGAATCAAATGTTTGTTAATCATTGTCAAAACATATTATTTGGAAAGGAAGTAACTGTGCATGTCTTGTGATTTTCAGCAATGTTGTGGCTGCAACTGATTTAACACTGATGGCATTGGCAGGAATAGGCCTGCGTCACGATAAGGTAAAAGTTTTCCCAGGGGTAATATGAAACTCTTTTTCATTTTACCTTTTGAGTGTTCCATATTAGCTACTGATGCAAATCTTGGCTGCCATGTTAACTTTGCACCTTTGAATTCAACTATTGTGTTCTCTTTCCATATTCTGACATATCATACTCCAGAAATTAGGTTTTGCGTCTTGTGAACGAAGACCAGGTGCTACTGAAGGGGTAAATGTACTAATCGAAAAAGAAAACCAGGATGGACAATGGGCATATGGTATCACTTGCATTGAATACACTGAGTTTGAAAAATATGGCATCCCAGAACCAACAGTAACAAATGGCAGGTAAATATTTCTTTCAATTTTATCCAACCGCGTACTTATTTTTCTGCTCGTGATGCTTTACCCTTCCTCCTGTTTTAGTTTTCCTATATATTAAATTGTTAATCATACTGGAATGTTCATATGATTAGGAAGAAATTTGATGGCTAATTTTAATATCTTAATAAATGCGAGTTATAAACTTAGGTTCTTAGTATCAAAACTGTAACAGAAAGGTTTATGAAGCAGTCTTCGAGAGTGATACTTTCTGTTGGTAAAAGTATCAAGGGAAAAAAAAATCAAGATTCCAGAACAATACCAATAGTTTGTGTTACTTTGACTTTTGGAAATAGTAAATGCAATGCAAGTATGCAAACCTACCTGAATATTCAAATATTGATGCTGTATGGCAACATATACTTTATCTGCTTCACCCTTTATGTTTGATGCATATGAATAAGGCTGTTTTCCTTTTATAGGTATTGACATTTTATCATCTATACTTTTCTTAATTTAGTTTGCAGGCTAACTATCCAGCAAATACAAATATACTATATGTTGATCTGCAAGCAGCAGAGGAAGTTGGTTCGCGCAAAAATGCTAGCTGTTTACCCGGAATGGTGCTAAATTTGAAAAAAGCTGTGTCATACTTGGATCATCTGGGCTTTGAGTGTAGGTACTTGCTTTCCAGTAATTCACTTTAGACTTCTGGTCCATCTATAAGCACCGTTGCATTTTATTTGTACTTGTACAGTTTGGGTCATGGTTCTTACTAGTGCACTTAGGCTTATGTTTCTATCTTAAAGTATAATTAATTTCCAAACATATATCAAAATCATGCTGATTTCTGTGGCATCCACATAAAGAAAGAAAAATCCACGTCAAGAAATGATACAGTGGCAAGCATGGGCGCTTCATAACATGTTTGCGCGATTGCTTATAATGAAAGCAGTTGTTTTACTCTATTCATGTTGGCATAAACTCCCTGCGTATAGCTTGGTGGTTTTTTGTAGCAAGGGCATGAAACCTGAAATAATTTAGTGACTTCATATAAGAATTCTACATATGCAAGAAAGTCAAATCGGACCAAAGATAAAACTGAATGTTTCTATCAACTGAAGATTGAGTCACCATTTTATCCTAATTGTTTGGTGCAGATTGACCACTTAACTCCTCTTTTGGTTTGGAATGAATTGGTGCATTATGCTTTCTATAGTTGAATCACGCCTCAAAAGCTATCCTTTTCTGTTAGTTAGAGAAAAAAAATGGTATCCCACATAATGCTTCAATTTGTTTATCTTTGTGGTTACATGTCAATGTCCCTCTGTCATGCCATATAGAAGTACTGTTAGTTTGAACAGGTGCAAAGATTCAATTTAACAAACATCAAAGGCTTTCCTAGTCTCAATTTCCATAGCTCCTCATTTGTGTCTTAATTTCCCCAGATATTTAGGAACTCTGCTGTTTAAATTATTATTATTGTTTCAGTGTAGATATGCTTCTGAGCGATGGGTTCAATGATGTAGAATATATTTCTCTCATTTTGCGTAGTATTGATTACTCCATTTCTTGTGTAAGGTGGGCATTGGAGGCACATTAAAGATATTACCAAGTCTTGTTTAGTTTATTCAATTTACTACGATAGTATTATAGTATCTCTCTTATTTAATGATTAACTTTTCCTCTCTTACAGTGCTGCTGGAGGCAGGTTAGAATGCACGATGCAAAACATAGCGGATAATTTTATGAACACATATAACTACAGGTGCAGTAAAGGAATAGAAAGTATGTCATTGTTTTCATATGTGATATTCATCGTGTATCCATCAAACTACCCTTTCCCCTTTGTTTGTTGGGATACTTGATGTTTAGCAATCTCATGTCACAGGTGAGCTGGACACATTCATTGTGTACAACGAAAGGAAAAAAGTCACTTCGTCAGCTAAAAGGAAGCTGAAATCAGAAGATAAGTCATTGCACCAGGTTAGTATACCATGCTTCTCAATCCAATTATTGGATTCTCATGTTTTCTTAATTTATAAAATCAACTACTGGGCGAAGCCTGGTAGTATACTTCTGTAACCTCCCCACCACCACCACACACACCCCACCACCACCAAAAATCCCCAAGTTGGTATATTTTCACAATTTGCCTGATGTCTGGTTGACCACACTGCAGATCCAAATAAGTGAATCAGAAATGACAAAATTGCTTGTTTATATTGATTGTGAAATCTGATTATTGTCATGACAGTTACTGAGAATTTCATTTGGTGGATCAGCACTTAGCAATATGTACTGCCAAAGTGCCAAGCGTTCAAAGTTATATGCTGGTGCTTGCATGAATGTTTGCCTGTCTAGAACTCTATATCATGCCTTTTATTATTGTTATAATAATATTTCTTTTCTACCCTGTAATTGAGCCCGTTTTGTTATTTACAAGAACACAAAACTGTTGATTCATTAATTTATTTTGGGACTCAAAAGTGTGCATAGCATGATGACATTGATTCTAGATCTTTCTGGCATGCTCTTGGTTGTGCAATTCGCTATTTCTTCTAAAACTTGCCATAATAACTTGAGCAACTGAAAGTTTCTCAAACTTGCATGTCACAAGTATACACTTTGCTTGCTTTACAGACTCCAGAGGGTTCACTCCTTGACATTATGCGTAATGCTTATGATCTCCTTTCTAGCTGCAATGTAAAGGTTCCCAAGGTAAATTTACTTTCGTTTTTTTTTCTTAATTTTATTTTTTTACATGTGACATGAATCGACATTCCATGTAATGCTAGCCTACTTCAGTAACACAGAACCTATGGTGTTATGGTTGGTTAACGCTGGTTGTAGTTCTACCTAGCAATAGTATTTTAGTTGATATTTTGAAACTTTAAAACTTGGTTCATTAAAATGTCATCCAGTAAGATAACATGAATATCTATATTTGGAAGTATCAACTTTCTATTTCGTATTGATTTCATTAAACCGAAACAATATTACATTCACATGAGAACAAATCAACAGACTCAAATTTGTTTGATAGATATGGTTATCTGATTTACTTCTGCTGTTAGATAGAATAATGAAAAGATTAAAAAAAAAACTATGTAGTTTCAAATACCTGGATTCCTGGACCATTGCCTCATCTTGAGGTAGGGCCATATTGATGTTTAGTCAATTAATGGCAACATTGCACCTTAGTCACTTACTCCCTCCATCCGAAAATATAAGCATTTTTGGACACTGACACGGTCTCCGAGATGTTACTTTGACTAACAATATTTATAGAAGCAAGATGTTTTAAATAAAAAGAGTTTATATTATGATAGTTTGTTTAATGATAAATCTAATAATATCAATTTTATGTGATTGATCTTTTTTATTTTTTTGTTATTAATGGTCAAAGTTAAAAAAGTTTGACTTGTCACTATGCTAAAAATGCTTATATTTTGGGACGGAGGGAGTATGTGATAGGGTGTAAAAGTTCCTGGTGACATGTTCTGCTGGAACATAAAATCTGTATATGAAAAATATTAGATGCCAATTGGATTCCAGCTTCCTATGATTTTTTCAGTTGTCTGGTCAAAAGACAAACTTAGTGAGCACTGACCACTTCTATTGTGCGTGGGCTACCTTTCTAATGGCGTATTTAAATTTATTCTTTCCTATTTTCAGGTCAAAGACAACTGTGAATACTTGCGTTCTGGACCACCTTTTCTTATATTTCTTCATCCTGCTTTAGGTCCATTTTGGGATATCACAAGGCAGAAGGTATGTTACTGAGTTACTGTAATTGTGTAACAGCAAATATTAAAACATGACTCTGAGGCTTTCTTCTCTAAACGAACATATTAACTACCTGCCTATTCCAAAATGGTAAACGTGCTGTGGCTTTCTTACCTATACGAATAGCTTAGCTACTTGCCTATAACTGCAACTGTCAAGGCACAATCGAGAAAGGCAGAGTTCTTTTTACCTGGTCCCCTTGATGCCCCCATATTCCTGTTTGTGCAGATATAATTTTTAGCAGATATATTGGCGGCAAATGCTTACATTTAGCTCCTGACTGTTTTTACTTTAAAAAGGCAGTCATTTGGACCTTAAAACAAAAACAAGTACTAGCACAGTATTTAATGCTCACGAGTGAATAAATGCCATTCTGCTGTTTCTTTAGAGAACAAGCTATTCTGCTGTTTTGTGCTGTTTCTTTGAGCTTGTTAGATAGGTTTGATAAATTGTTCATAGAAAAGGGGGCCAATTGCAGAAACTAGAAGCTGAATGATGGAGCAGTATGCGAAATACTGAAATCTATAAAAAGAAATGGCCAATAGACTGGAGTTACTCGTGTTAGATAGGTTACTCAGGCCATTGACACCCTATGTATTATATAATTTACATGCTTAGGTGCTAATAGTTACAATCTGAAACTGTTTATATATTGTCACTTTTATAGCTTAGTTATCTTTGACGGTCAGTTAGTAGCCTAAGTTTCCGTACATGCAGTTTGTAGGTGGCTCGGTCTCTCAAGGTTCAGAATTGCAAATAGAGGTGGCAGAATTTCTATGGCAAGATGTTGAGGTAAGTAGTAACCATCAAAGGACATAGTTTCCTTCTACATTTTCCTTTATATGGCAAACTAACTTTATTTGTTTAAGTTTTAGCTCGATGGAAGCCTAATCGTTTTAGCTGACAATATTATGGGTTCAACCAACAAGAATAATACTGGAGAACAAATAATGCACTATGGTGCCAGGTAAAATCTTTTCCTTGCACTCTTGTCTGTAAACTCTTGTCCTGTACAGACGAAACTCAAAACTCCATGGTTGTTGAAAGGTGTGGGAGATGCAAACTGCAAAGTGTTAAAATTGTGAATAAAGGGATCAACTGGAGTTCTGCCAATAATGTCTACTGGAAGCATGATGTCGAGAGATCAGAATCTGTGAAGATCATTCTTCATGGAAATGCCGAATTTGAGGCAAAAGATGTTGTCCTTAAGGTGCAATTATTTATTAACACTTTGAATTCCATTATCTAAAAAAATAAACACTTTGAATAGTGTCCCCGCTTTTTCTTTTTTCTTACTATTGTATATCCTTGTTCTACCAGGGTAACCATATCTTTGAAGTTCCCACTGGTCATAGAATGCGCATTGTTCAAGATGGACCAGGTTTGTTAATTACATGTCCTATTTTCCTCTTATCTTTGGTGCCATTTTGCGAAAAGGCTACCACCTTGACCTATTTTTCTACTAAGATTACTTGTGATGTGAAAAGAGTCGTGCATAATGCATCAGTTTTTCTCCTTGAAGTTTACTATTCAATAAACTACCTGTGCTGAAAACCTTTATTTTGCGTCTCATTGTATCTGACTGAATTTCTCTATCACCAGAATTTGTTGCTAAGTTAGATCCCATAAGCAAGGAAATGATGGACAGTGGAACCTGGTACTGGAAGTATGCAGTAGATGGAGCTCATGTGAAGTTGGAAATGGTAGAACTATAAGGGCATTATCAACACTAAATTCTTGATTCATTGATTTCCAGCTAGCTTAATCATATCGAGGGCACACGTGACTGATGAATTTTGTTGACTAAAGTCCATCCTGTAGTTGCTGTTGTAAAGGTTTTAGGTCTAAATAGATTGATGTACAGTGCACTTGAATATTAAGGCATGCTGTCAGCCTATTCTCTTACTCATTCAATAAGTGATGTACGGACAGAGATATTTATAAATGTTGAGGAGAATTCTCATTCTCCGAAATTCCCCCAAAAATGTCTCCTTTTGTTTCCATCACTGTTATATGTTATGAGCAACATTCAAGTTACAAACTTCCATTGTTTCAACCTTTGAGGTATGCTTGAATCAACTTATTTAGTAAAACGTAATTCTTTACATCACCTTTTGTAAATATGTTACAACTTGTGCCTTGGGCTTTTACAGGACCTATTTATTTTGAAACAGCATGTCAATGATCTGGAGCATTGGTGATCAAAGTTGAGCTTGGCTGCTGCAGTGGGTATGGAAACTAAAAGTCAGGAGAAAGCAAATTGAGGGATTTGAGGTACTGTGCATGCTTGTTGATAAAGTTGGAATATTCAACACTGCCTGGATAGTTAAGATTGACAATAACAGTTTATTGCATTGTGTTGGTGACTTGGTGGTAAATTACCTGGATATGAATAGCACAACAGTTACAGATAGTCAGAACTTGAACTATTATCCCCTTTTGACTGCTTTAGAAGAATGATGCTGACGTGAATTTGACAAAGAAATGTTGTGTCAAACCTGTATGCGTTGCATGAACTGGAGTTGTCGGATGCAAATGGCTATTAGCTAATATTTTTAATTTACATATACCTAGAATGACTAAACCGTACTATACTGTTATGGTTTAATTGGATGATGTGCAATGCCTACAGAATAAAACAAGTATCCACTTGATGGATTAGTTCGCTCTCTACCACACAAAAGGAGTTAGGATTGGAGATCCATTTGCATTTATTATGTACATCCAGCAAAATAATACTATGCATTTGTCTAAACCTGTTACCTACATGTTCTATCTGAGCTTTTTATTCATGTATCACCACACGCTCGGTTTGAACAAGGCTGGAAAAAGTGTTTAATCTATGCTACCCTAAGAATTAAGGAAACATCATTTTCATTAGAATTGAGTTCCTATTTAAACTTTCGGTTGTTTTTCTCCAGAATGGGGTGGGGAAGGGAGGAGGGATGCATAATTAATACTAGCGTATTAACAAACACCTGTGTCCAGATACCAAGGTACTACATCACTGATGTAGTCAGCTAGATTCACTTTGCCTTGCCAGATCCAGGAGGCAAGCTTCTTGTCCCTCGAGCATTTCATTTCATTCATGTGTAGATGACTAAGGGCTGACCTAATTTGATTCCTTTATTGTGGATCAGCAGAAGTTTATATCAACTTGGCGTGGCTGATGCGTTCATTATTCAGCGGTGCTGCAGGATGGTGGACATGTCTCCCAGCACTTCAGCTCTCTCTCTCGGTAAGTGTTCTGGTGCACCTGGTCTCTCTCATATACCCCTCTTGGGGATGTGCAGTTTTTATACACTACTAGTACAGTAAATCATTATCCTGAAACTGGGGTTGCCCTGGTCTTTGCCACAACATGTATTCATGTGCTTCAAATTGCTGCAAGCATTGTGTAATGCAAGTTGTGGCTACAAAATTGGGTGATAGACTAAACAAAGAAGTAGCAAACCATAAATGCTGGGATCTAATGTCGAGTCGACGGCCCCGGTTTTGGTTCATCAGAATCACCCTTACACGACGTGCAATTATATACTGGTACAACAAAATGGTGGATCTATAGTATGGATTGAGTATTAGTCATCTTGTCCAGTATTGTATTATACCTTGCAACTTACTCTAGATTCCAAAAAAAAAACATTTTCACGTTGAGAATTACATTATATATTTGTGAATTGTGAGAATATTCTAGAGAAGATGAGATATACCCCTATTGGAGCCGTACGAGGGGAGACGATTGGGGTGGAGTTGGGGCAAGACTTGAGAGGGTGGGTATCTTGTCCATGTTTTTTGCACATCTTTTCCCACTTTTCACCTTGTTTCTAGGGATGTCATATGTATATACGAGAAAATTGCATTTTGCACCAGGTCTATCCGCATATTTTGGATGACAATGTAATTAGTATTTGTAAACAAAAATTCGTAAAGCAAACTCATAAGTCAGTGTACCAACGTATAGTGTATACCGTTGTCAGTTAAAAACTTCAAGATAAGTGCTCGGGGGTAGGGGTGTAAGTGAGTCAGCCGCGAACCCACTTGTAGGTCAAAATAAGCGGGTTCGCGGCTTATTTTAGCCTATAAGTGGGTTTCGCGGGTTAGCCACTTACACCCCTATTCGGGGGTAATCCAAGAATAATAAAAAACACTTCAAACGGTCTTGACATTAAAAAAAGGTTCTGGTCTACAACAACTTTCTTGGTCAGAAAGCGTGCCATTCTAGCATGAAACTAGTTGAATTTACTGCAAAAAATTGTTTGAAATAAAATTGCATCTCTTTCTGCAACTATATTTATATTTCTATATCTATTTCTATTTATATTATGTATAGACGAGCTGATGTGAAATGTGGTCTTCGCCAACAAATGGTTTGTCACCGTATTTTATGTCACAGAGTAATAAAGGAGCTAGGCAGTAGTCGGGTGGCTAACCGGCGCCTACCTCGCCTAGCACCTCTTTTTAGAACACACATAGGGTATGTTACGCCAAAATTAAAAGTTTTGTTAAAATTTGAATGATGTGACGGAAAAATTGGAAGTTTATGTGTGTAGGAAAGTTTTGATGTGATGAAAAAGTTGGAAGTTTGAAGAATAAGTTTGGAACTAAACTCAGCCATATATTATGTAGTCAACAGTACTCTCCTGTTTCAAAGAAATGTACGTTAGATTCATCTTTAGAATTTGAGTCTTTTTAAGACAGACAGAGTATATATCATTATAATTTGCACCTACTTGTTATAAACATAAATATTGTAATTTTCTTAAATTCTCTTATGAACATCGTAATTTTTAGACCTTGATTGGCTTTTTAGGCTGCTCAAGTGATTGGATTTTCTCTAACAGCCATTTTCCCAAATGGAGCTGATTTTTTGGGATAGTTTGGAATATCCCATTATTCAAACATGCCCTTAGTATCTCCTGTTCGTGCAAGTAGTACATCGTATCTGCTCCGTGAGTTTGTTTCGTGCGCATCAATTACACTGTACTCCTTCTATAGTACAAGAGGAAATTCTTTTTTCAGAACAACTAGAGCTCAAATTCTAATACAAGTAGGATGATACCCAAGGTCCGATACAAGGAGGGTGGCGATACTGCTGAATCTACATGTCTATTCTCCACAAAGAAGCCAATCAAGGTTTGGACTTAGGAATCTCCTCAACTACCATCATTAAAAACACAAAGTGGGCATAAAGAACACGAAAAACTCAAGTCATGTATCAGGCCTATTTATTTTCTTTTCCTTCAGGACAAACCAAGACATGCCACATCTATGAAGAGAAGAAAAGTTTTAAGTAAAAACTAAGGAAGAAAAGGCGCATCACGCAACACACACCACCATATCCCGTGGGCCATCTCGCGAGAAATGGCTGCCGCCGGCGTTGACTCGAAGGCTTTGGCTACCCTGCTCCCCTCGCCATCTCATTGGCCGTTTCGTGGCCATCCATCACGAACTCGATCGATTCCCCTCTTCGAGCCCGTACCAATTATTAGCTAGTTTAACTCGTACGATGAATCACGCCGAAACACAATATAAATGGTGAGTCGGCTCGCTGTCAAACGCGCGGGAGCTCGCGCCACTTGTAATTTTTCGCGTCTCCTCTCGTCCGGCACAGCACAGGAGCGCGGACTTGAAGACCTGAAGTAGCGATTCGTCCGTGCGGCGCGGCGCAATAAGGGAAGGGAAGGGAAGGGAAGGGGAGGGCGAGATGGCGGCGGCGGGGGCGTACTCGGCGAGCCTACCGGCGGTGCCGGATTGGCTGAACAAGGGGGACAACGCGTGGCAGCTGACGGCGTCGACGCTGGTGGGGATCCAGTCGATGCCCGGGCTGGTGGTGCTGTACGGCAGCATCGTGAAGAAGAAGTGGGCGGTGAACTCGGCGTTCATGGCGCTCTACGCCTACGCGTCGTCGCTGCTGGTGTGGGTGCTGGTCGGCTTCCGCATGGCGTTCGGCGACCAGCTGCTGCCGTTCTGGGGCAAGGCCGGCGTGGCGCTGACCCAGAGCTACCTCGTCGGCCGCGCCACGCTGCCGGCCACCGCGCACGGCGCCATCCCGCGCACCGAGCCCTTCTACCCGGAGGCCACGCTGGTGCTCTTCCAGTTCGAGTTCGCCGCCATCACGCTCGTCCTCCTCGCCGGCTCCGTCCTCGGCCGCATGAACATCAAGGCCTGGATGGCCTTCACCCCGCTCTGGCTCCTCCTCTCCTACACCGTCGGCGCCTTCAGCCTCTGGGGCGGCGGCTTCCTCTACCGCTGGGGCGTTATCGACTACTCCGGCGGCTACGTCATCCACCTCTCCTCCGGCATCGCCGGCTTCACCGCCGCCTACTGGGTACGTTCATCTCTCGTTTTTTCTTTTTCTTTCTTTCTTTCCTCTCCTCAGTTGGATCACATGTCATTGTCGGAATCGTGACGTCACCCACCCCGGTTTTTTGATCCGGCGACTTCACTGTTACGGCGTCTCGGGTTTGTCCAACGCGTGTTAGGTACTGGTACTACCCTGTACCATTTGTTTGACCCATCAATCTGGATTAATTCCTCATGGGAATGCATCACACTCCATGACAAAATTCTCAATAGAATTTAGTCGTAGTACGTACAATGTCTAGACCAGAAATTACTTCATGTTCAAAGTCACCTTGGGAGAAATTTAGTAGAAAATTATGGAAATCAATGCATCAGCTGGTTGTAGATTTTTTTTTCTACCCTTTGGGAAGTCACATGATACGTAGTATCACGTTGCCGCTGATAGGCTGATAGCTGCACCCGATAAAAGGGTTAAACACCTTTTACCACATGGAATGTGTGAACATTGGACCGCGTCCATTTGCTTCGGCTGGTGAGCGGCGGTGATAGCTGCCGCTGCCTGCCGTGCCCGGAAGACTTCGTTGGCGCGCGCTCCATTTTTTTTTCTTCCTTTTGTTCCTGCGATTGCTGTTGTGTTTGGGGTCGCAATCGTGTGTGCCACTTTGCAGCAGCAAGCAGATACACGCGAGCTTATTAAGAAATGGTGTGGTTCCACACCAACACCAGGAAATTCAGTCTAGCGTCGTGGCCGGAAATTTATTATCTCGTTGTCGTCGATAGTAACTGCACGCTAAAATATCTGGTGATATTGCTTCTCGTGTTATCCAACTTGTGTGGCTAATGGTTTGGGTCAAGAATAGAGAAAACGGCAAGTTAAAAATGGCCTTATTTTCTGAGTTTCTTTTGTGATCGGACTATCTGAATTTTGCAAGGACTGTACTATCTAGGCACGTTTGGAATGAAAATCTTTTTCCGTAATAATCCGAAAATAAACTTTTTGTACAAAGTCGAATAGAATCATCTTGCGCGTTGAATTTTGCAAGGACTGTACTAGTTAGTAGCTTTTTCATGCACGGATGGTTTTTTACATTAAAAATTTTGACACCTTAAGTTACCTACCAAATTTTATACTTTAAAAATGTATGACTCCTAATATATTTTCAAAGATGCTAAAACCACCCTTTAACCAATCGTCCGTTAAGACTTCTAATGCGTGTGGCTGACAGGTGGGGCCAAGACTGAAGAGCGACCGTGAGCGGTTCTCACCGAACAACATCCTGCTAATGATCGCGGGCGGCGGGCTGCTGTGGATGGGGTGGGCTGGGTTCAACGGCGGCGCGCCGTACGCCGCCAACATCGCGGCGTCGGTCGCCGTGCTCAACACCAACGTCTGCGCCGCCACCAGCCTCCTCATGTGGACCTGCCTCGACGTCATCTTCTTCCGCAAGCCATCCGTCATCGGCGCCGTGCAGGGCATGATGACCGGCCTCGTCTGCATCACCCCCGGCGCAGGTACCACCACCACGAAAAATCTCCACTCGTTGCCATTTCAGAATTTATCATGTCCCATTTAGAACATATAGATTTTTTACATATTTGAAAGGATAAAATGTTAACAGTGGTAAGTGTTATTTTACCGCCGCACCACCCTTACTACAGACATTTAGGCCCTACTACTCTATCCCAAAAAGAAGTAAACTCTAGCTACGAATCTGGACACACATGTTTCCAGGTTCGTAACTAAAATTAGACTTTTTTTAATGGAGGGGTACAATATATATTAGTACACTATCTTTTAACAAATCTTCTTCCATTTCACTATTAACTCTTTCTAAATTTTGAAATCACCTACTTGACTGAATATGTTCTTAATAGTCTCAATAAGTGAAAAACTCTTTTTTTTTTTTTTTTTTGCAACGCACGGTTCTTGGCCAGTCTTTGGAATGATTCTGTATTTATACCCGTGGCAAATAAAAAGAAGGGCTGATTTGGTTTGAGGCCTAAATTAGACTTATTAATATTTGTCAATTTTAATAGTGTTTAGTGTCTATTTGGTTTGAAGCCAAATTTTGGCATGCCTATGAAAATAAGCTATTTCAATAGTGAATTTAGGCTATTTTAGCTTTAATTCAAACACAACTTTGCCTTACCAAAATTAGTTATGCCAAAACTTGTCAAAATTTGGCAATGACAAAATTTGGTAAGGCCTATTTAGGCCACAAACCAAACCAACCCGAAGTTTCATATGCTTTTAGGTCTGGTTTTGCAAATGTTGTCCTGTGCTGCGTTGTGTTGTGCTTATTTTTCCAACTGGCAGTAGTAATTTGTTGGTTTTACTCGCAATTTTGCAAGCAGGGCTGGTGCAGACTTGGGCGGCCGTGGTAATGGGCATCTTCGCCGGCAGCGTGCCGTGGTTCACCATGATGATCCTGCACAAGAAGTCGGCGCTGCTGATGAAGGTGGACGACACGCTCGCCGTGTTCCACACCCACGCCGTGGCGGGGCTCCTCGGCGGCATCCTCACGGGCCTCCTGGCCACCCCGGAGCTCTTCTCCCTCGAGTCCACGGTGCCGGGACTCCGCGGCGCGTTCTACGGCGGCGGCATCAAGCAGATCGGCAAGCAGCTCGGCGGCGCCGCGTTCGTGATCGCGTGGAACCTCGTGGTCACCACGGCCATCCTGCTCGGCATCGGCCTGTTCATCCCGCTGCGGATGCCCGACGAGCAGCTCATGATCGGCGACGACGCGGCGCACGGCGAGGAGGCCTACGCGCTGTGGGGCGACGGCGAGAAGTTCGACGCGACGCGGCACGACCTGTCGAGGGGCGGCGGCGGCGGCGACAGGGACGGCCCCGCCGGCGAGCGGCTCTCCGTCCTAGGCGCCAGGGGCGTCACCATCCAGCTCTAGGTGCGCCACGCCACGCCACGCCACGCCACGCCGCGCCGCGGCGCGGCCTCTAATTACACGCGCGTTTGTACTGTTTTTGGACGTGTTGTTGTTTAGGAGTAGTGAAGTGAACCAACGATTGACTGCAAGGTGAAGGGTGAGAACGCGAGAGACCAGACCACTATAGTACATATGGATGCTGTAATGATGTTGATCCGAGTTCCTTTTTCCAACACGATAAAGGCCGACATGCCTATTAAATTTTCAATTTTCCAATCTATCAGGTCGTGCTTGCTACGTGCAACCGCTCTCTGATCAACTAGTACGCGACGTGATCCAATGTTGCAATCACGTAGTAGATGCATGCTGTATTCAATAACACCACCACCCAAGTGACTTGTTTTTTATTGGATAAAAGTTCAACAAGTTTGTGATATGGTACAAGCTCTGCAAAGAACAGAGTCACAGGGTGTCAAAATGCAGAGAGCTCGCGTCCTAGAAGACGGCCATGAGCTCGGCTTCTCCCAGCACATGCCCCTCGATGGCGTCCATCAGCTTGTCCTTGGTCACCTGCAAGCAATCAAGAATCAACCACCGTTAATTATTAATCCTTAAACAGCACACGTGTAATCGCAACAAGATGGTTCGATCGGATCAAAGCTTGCCTTGTTGCCGAGGTGCACCTCGTCGTCGAGAGCGTAGAGCTTGAACTGGATGCGGTGGCCGCGGGAGGGAGGGATGGGGCCGCGCCAGCCGGGCTGCTTCCAGTCGTTGACGCCCTCCTGGAGGCCGCCGTACTCGCGGGCGGCGGCGCCCTCCTTGCCGGAGAAGCCCTCGGGGAGGCCCTTGACGGAGGGCGGGATGTTGGCGACGACCCAGTGCGTCCACGGCACGATGGGGCCGTCCGGGTCCGGGGCGTCGACGTCCTGCACCACCAGCGCCAGCGACCGCGTCCCGTCGGGCACCCCGTACCACTCCACCGGCGGCGAGATGTCCTTCTTCGCGCCCTGCCCCTCCAGCGTGTAGTGCCGCGGCAGCCGCCCCTCGTGCGCCGCGATCGGGTGTGACACCAGCCTCAGGCTCTCCTGCGCCATCGCGCGGCACAAACTCTCTCTCTGTTCTTGCTTGACGAACGCTTCGTGTGTTCGCGCTCGTGGCGTTGCTGCTGCTGCTTCTCGGTTTCTGGTTGATGCGAGAATGGATGACGATGGCGACGAGTGCAGCGGCGTGCGCGGCGCGGGGGTTTAATAAACGGAGGAGGAGGGGTTCGAGCATCGTGGCGCGGCGGACGCGTGGCGAGGGTGGTGGAGGGGGTACGTGGAGGTCGGCGCCGGAGTCGTGTCGCGTTTTCCAGAGACGGGGGAAAAGGGCGCGTCGGGGTCGGCCGCGTGACGAAGTTTCGAGAGGCTTACAGGTTTATCCGTAAGCGCTCGTTAATCGTCGCGGTGTTTCTCTCTCCTCTGTCCGTCCAGATGTCTCCCGCTCCCCCGCGCGCGTTTTAGCGCGGAGGAAAGAGAAGAGAGTTTGGATTTCTCATAGGAACTGCGCCTGAATTATTATCCATACAAGGCCTGAGCCCGTTCCGATTATATTATAGATGGGCTTAGGCCGTAACAAAATTCCTTCGGCTGGAAGAAGGCCGTGAGGGAGGCCTGTCACTGTAAGGAAGTCCGTTCGGTCCTCAAATATCCGGTGCAATTTAACTCCCTCGAAGATATCGGTATCACGTACAGATGAGGGATACGAATTAGATTTGATCTATATTTAAGAGAGTTAAAATGGACTTATTCCTTGCCTTAATGCCGATTATATACGGGCCCAATTCAGTTTAAATTCACAACATGGATATCAGATCATTAATGGATTTGGGCCGCGATTTTAGTCTTAATTTCAGCCTACAAATACGGATGGGTGGAAATTTCGGACACTAACTGAACCAAGTTGGGCTCGGCCTGGTTAAGACTACGCACTAAAGGAGGTCTTTTTTCTCGTCGCGTCCTTTACGTGGAAATCCGGGCCAGTTGGCTTCCTTGACTCGTACCGAGCTACCGATGATAATTTTTTTACTATATGAGAAATGGAAAATACTTTGCCCCGGGCGACCGGCGCGGGGGAGCCGGATCAGTCGCTCCCCAGCACGCGCCCTTCCCGACGTGAGTATTTGTTGGGCCCACCTATTTCTCTCTGCCCTTTTTTTTATAAAAGATGTTTCATCTAGTTTATTTATAATATTTCACTATTTATAAATCTAATATTGCAGTGAATTAAAATATTATTTTGCAAAAAAACCCACATATTTTGGAATCCCTCTATTAAGGGAATTCGGTTTATTTTTTGTTCCACAAAAAATGTTTCATCTAGTGTACTCACAATGTTTCACTATGTATAGATCTAATGTTGCAATAAATTGAAATACTTCATTGCAAAAAAAAAACCACATATTTTGGAAACCCCATATTAAGGGAATTTGGTTTATTTTTTGTTCCACCGAAAATGTTTCACCTAGCGTACTTATAATGTTTCACTATGTATGGATTAAATGTTGCAGTGAACCGAAACATTCTTTCGCTATTTGCTGAAACATTATTTTTATATAAGGTGAAACAACACCCGATTTAAACGAATAAAACATTTTCGATCTACTTAGTGAAACAATTCCGATATACCTGGTGGAACATCGTGCAATATTTAAAAATATTTAAATAATAAGCTAATTTCTTTTCATCGGAATATATCCATGTGTGGTCTTGTTTTGAAGATTTAATTGCAACGAATTTAATGGTGTAATCGGATCATGATTTGAATAAGTAATTTAAGAGAAAAATCAGTTTAAAGTAGTTTTTCACATAAATCGGACGCTGACGTCAGCGCCCGATTTTTCTCCTGGTCGATCGGACGCCCGACGCATAGAGTCATCCATGAGAAATTGAAAAATAGCTACTAAATTGGCTTATTTTTTACGCATACCAATGAAAGAATTTTGAGTACCAATTGCATTTTTTGAAATGAATTGAATGAAGAAGAACTAAAAGAAGAAAAGTTTTCTCAACAAGAGGAGAGGTCCCTTCAAAATTGTATTATTGTAAGGGGATTTTAAGTATTTATCTAGGGCTAACCTCTGGGCCTCTAGCTAGGTTGCAATCCAGCTAATTGGCGCCTCTACTTCTCTGCACTACACTGTACTAATTGGCTATCTGCACGCCACAGGATCAAACGGTGATTCTATCATGAGCTAATTAGTAGATTAACTGTACTCCCTTATAACTTAAGACGAGATATGATACATTCTAACATTATGAATCTGAAAATAGTGTATATTCGTAGTATTAGAATATATCAGATCTCCATCTCTTTCTTTTTTTAAGTAGATGGCTGCTTGCATCCATCCATGCATATATCATTCGATGGTCACTTCAGCTTTTGCTAACAGTGCCACTCTATATTCAGAACACCGCTAAACGATGCAGTCATGCAACAGGCCAGGGCCTCGCCGCTTTCGGCGGTTCGGCCCCCGCCGCAATACATTTCCTTGAGCTGATAACAGCGACGGATCAATGAACCGTACATGCGAGCCATCACCCACCCACCTGACCTGACCACCAGTCCACCACCACAAACCTCCTCCCTTCCTCGAGGCTCGATCGATGAACCGCACGCGATCCGTCGTCAGATCGATGCAACACCATCGTGCAACAGTGGTCACAGGAAACTGATCAGCTCGCTTTAGCATCAGACTCGCACTCGCCCAGCCACAATTAGCCCAAGTAGGCTACCTCTTTTTCGCGAGATGTTATAGTACATTTACCGTGCATGCATCTGCTCATCGTTTCTGCTGGACAGCTGAATGTGGGCACAGGGCACCGCACGTCGATCTTGCGTCTACTCTCCATCATCAGCTGCGAGAAAATCGATCGATCCAAAGCAAGCTAGATAGGAGTAGCAATTATATGATCCATCGTCCATCCAATCGCATGACAGCGTACTCCGTTTTCTAACTTGCACTGCGTGAAAAAAGTTGTCACTTCACTGATATGATCATGCTTTGGCTAAGTAGCCAACAACTACTGGCAAGTACGAGAACAGCGAGTAGAATGTAGCCATGACGGAAACCGTACGATAGGGATGAGTGGGATCAGGGGACTCATAGTGCGATGCTGGTGAAGAAGATATGGCGCTTTTGCAGTTTTTGTCCGGTTGGATTGCCTACTTTTTTCCGCCCACAGCTTAGCTAGTTCGCACTTTGCCATATGCAACCTGGGCAGGGCAACGCCATATGCGCCTTTTACCCGAGCACCGTGCCTAATCTAAGCTAAGCTCAGCCCAATCGTAATGTGCACTAGGTGCAACAAGGCAACAACAACTGCACTGCACTAGACGTAAGCCCAAGAAAGGAAGAAAGCTAGGAATTGGTGATAGAAAGCACGGAAAGTAGCCTGGCCAGCCTTCGTCTCCTTCCTCCAGGATATTTTTCAGAAATGATGATAGATAATGGAAGTGATCAGACACATGGCTTTCTGGCTTTAATTCAGTCATTGCCCCTTTTTTGGAGCTGCTAGCTAAGCTAGCTAGCTATCTGTTTCTCTGCTTTAATTTGTGTGTAGCGGTCATTGTTAGGCATGCAATAATCTATTAGCAAAAGGAGCATGATAGTAGATTAGATTGGGAATTAAAGGGTGGTGTGTGTGATATATATGTATGCAGCTAGTGATATGTGTGATCGACCACTCAAGCCCGGCCGGGGTCCATGGTGTGCAGCGAGCTTTTCGGGCCACAGCCTTATCTCGATCAATCGAGCTCAAAGCGAGCTGTGATTTGTGACCGCTACCGTTGCTGCCTTTGATCTCGCGCGCCGCGCGCGCGCGGTCGAGCCGGGATTTCACGTAACGTCGCATGCCATGTGTCTTGTTGGCTTCCTGTCTCCGTGGCTAGAGGCGTCGTGCACGTCAGAACAGAGGCGCCAAACTAAACAGTTACTACTATTGGTATTTTCTCCTTTTCTTTATCTTTGCCATCTTTCGAGATAGAGAAAAAACAAGTACTGGTATTCTTTTTAGCGGTCTAGATATTTTGTTTTCATGTTAGATTATTCAGCTTACGTACTATCGTAGATTTTCTACTTGAATATTGGAACAATTCAATTAAGTATTTTTTAAAAAAAATAAAAACAAGTGGTCTGAACAAACAAAAGAAGAAAGTTTTTTTTTTGAGAAAACATAAGTTTTTTGAAGAGCAGAATAAATAATCCATTTTAATGATTCGGTAAATAATATTAAAAGATTACTTAGGTTATTGCTGCATGAGTATTGCTTCAAGTTATTTCAAGTGTTAACTACTGACAATTGCTTGAAACGAGACGGTATGAAGGCGAAAAAGGCCGCACTACTTTTGTCTTGCTCGATTTTATTATCATCCGGTTCAACTTCCGGTTGTAAACAAAATGGTCATGTTAACTCATGTGTCTACTTGTACCAGCAGTTGTTAGGCGCATAGCATGAAGACATGCACACTCCAATCATACAAACCTGCGTGGAAAGTCGTCTACCGGATGCAATAATATATGGAGCAGTACACACCAACTTATGTACACAAACAATTTGAATATTTACGTGACTTTTGTGGCTTGAAACCAACGTCCCCCATTGCGACTTGCTAATATTCCCATAAGCCAGCAAACGTGCCAGCGACATCGCTCGGTCAACAGCTAGCGACGGAATCTTTCCAAGTCGACGCGAAAACGAGCGCGCGGGGCCAGTCGGCCGAGCCCGAAAACGACCAGATCGCTCCGAAGCTTAGCCAGCCGGCCGAGCCGGATGCATCCGTTCGAGCGGCTGTGTTCGTTGCTGCCCGTTCCAACCGGAGTACGGAAAACGGAGCGATTCATTAGCGCGTGATTAATTAAGTATTAGCTATTTAAGAAATGGATCAATATGATTTTTAAGCAACTTTTATATAGAAATCTTTTTTAAAAAACGCACCGTTTAGTAGTTTGAAAAGTGTGCGCGCGAAAAACTAGAGTGGAGAGTTGGTAACAGGGGAAACGAACTAGGATGGACTCCTCCGTTTTCATATTGTAGGTCTTTTTAACTTGTTTTTTAAACATTTTTAGTTTGATTAAGATTATGAAAAAAATTAGTAACATTAGTTTTATTAAAAATATATTTTCATAATATGTCTATTTATACTAGAAATATTGATACATTTTTCCATAATTTTGGTAAAAATTAAAAAAATTTAACTAGGAAAAAAACAAAGCGACTTATAATACAAAACGGAGGGGTATTTGAGAAGACGGGGAAATGAAAAAATTTAAAAGATGTGAGAAATGAGGTGTGCTATAATTTAACTATTTTAAATTTAAAACATAAATTAATATAATTTTATAAACAACTTTTCTGTATGTTTCTTTTTTTTTTTTGAAAAAACGAACCTTTTAGCGTTTAGGTGTTCGACTGCGCGCGCGGCAGCCTCGCCTTTACCAACCTTAAAAGGGACGGCCCTGCCGCCTTGAATTTTTTAAAACCCACACGACACCCATCGCGTTTCGCACTCCGGTACACCACGGTGCTCGCGCTCGCGTCGCTCGCCACACCACACGCCACCACCGCGCGGGCACGCGCGCCACTTGCGCGCAGGCGCGCCGAAGCTTCTTCGTCTCGATCGCGCCGCGCGCGCGCGCGATCGAGCGCGACGTACGGCTAGCTGCCGCCGCCGCCACCACCACCACCACACGCCGGCCGGAGGACTGGTCAATCTCCCATGTGCCTCCACCGCATATAGCGTGGAGAGCTAGCTAGCTCTACTACTGTGGCTGTGGCCTGTGGGAGGGAGCAATGGCCGCGCAGGAGAGCGCCGCCGGGACGACGAACCAGGTGATGCGGTGGCGGTACGGGGACGTCGACGACAGCAACTTCGCGGTGCACGGCCGCGCCGTGTACCTGCTGGTCGGGCTGCTCGTCGCCGTCGTGGTGTTCGTCGCCCTCTGCCTCTACCTCCGCTGGGCGTGCCACCGGTACACGCCCGACCCGGAGGCCTCCTCCTCCTCGTCGTCGGCGGGGGCGGCGGGGGCCGCAGCGGCGGCGCCGATGCACGGGCTCGACGCCGAGGCGATCGGGGGCCTGCCGGTGACGCTGTACCGCCCGCGCGACTCCTCGTCGCTTCCCGCCGGGAAGGGCGGCGGCGGTGGCGTCGACGACGACCAGGCGGCGCAGTGCTCGATATGCATCAGCGCGCTGGTCGCCGGCGAGAAGGTGAAGGCGCTCCCGCCGTGCGGCCACTGCTTCCACCCGGACTGCGTCGACGCCTGGCTCCGCTCCCATCCCAGCTGCCCGCTCTGCCGGAGCCTCCTCCTCGCCGCCGCCGCCACCGCCGCCAAACCCGACGTCAACGGCGGCGGCGGCGACGACTCCGCCGTGTGAAATGGCTGCCAACGCCAAGCTGCTCCGATCCATCACCACCACTGACGAAGCGGCCCCACCTGTAAGCTATCACACCACTTGCAGCTGCCTAGCTTGACCGCTTCAGAAAGATCTCGCAATTAAAAAAGAAAAACGCCCGGTTCAACAGCGCGCGGTGCCTAACCACCAATGCGCCACGGCGAGGCGCGTCCTGTCGTGTGGAGGTCGCCGGAAATGGAGCCCTCACCGTCGTTCTTTAGTCGCCGGCGATCACTTTAATTTCCTAGCTTTCTGTTCAAGTCTCCAGGGGGAATTTGGAGTGCTGTAAGCTGTACAGACCTTTTGAGTATTTAAAACGGGAGAGGAAAAAACGCAATGTATGCGGTGGTAGTTCAGGTGGAATCTCTGTAGCTTAATTAACAGCACTAGGGCACTAAGCCAACTGACACGATCGAACACGCAAACTTACCTTTTGTTGTACATACTGTAATCTACTCTACATATGCTGATTGCAACAGGGAATTCGCTGCGGTGCAGTAAAGTATTTGTGGCTGGATTGTTGGAGTTATCACGAACAGTGGCACCACAGGCTGAAGCTGCCTGCCCACTACGTAATATTATTTTAAGCGAGACTTGATTAGTTTTCACGCATGCACTCGTGATGTCGTCCACCACCGGCGTTTCGATCCAACCGGGGCAACATTCGCTCTGATCCAACATTCGCTCTGATCCTGAAGAAGAACATGCTCGCAGTAGCAGCAGCTTGCAAGCTAGTAGCTAGCAACAAAGTCGACCAGTGATATGTTGATGAAATTGTGGGTGCATAATACTCACGAATGTTACGCATATATAAATAGACTATAAATATAATTTTAGTGGGATTAGAGATATGTCGTTGGTTTTCGTATTTGAGATTAGCGTGTGTTAGAGGGTGTAGTTGTGAAAGTGTGAGTGTGATATTTTTATGCGTTTGTTTACCGTGTAATGGAAAGAAAGAAGTCGACCGGAGATATTCTCCTGCCAAAAAGTGATCGATCGACATAAGAAAATTCAACAGGTGCTGTATCCTTTCTTTTCTGTTCCATAGTGCAGCGGTTCAATTTTAAATTCAGTTTAAAGGGGAGAGATTAATTTGAAAGGGAGACACGACAGGATTGGGGTTATCGCTAATGAAATCATCATCATGGCTCGGTGGTCTACCAGGTGCAACAAGGTTAGACACTGGCCCGGTGCTTTTGATCGTTTTTGATGAACCAGTGCAGCACAAGTAGCTGATGCTGACGGCCGGCGCCTGTCCTTTCCGCGAGCAAGGGGTGGCTTTATTACTCTTTCCGTTACTAAATATTTAACACCATTAACTTTTTAGCATATATTTAATAGTAAGTCTTATTTAAATTATTTTTTAAAATATGTAAAACTATATGTATACATAAAAGTATATTTGATAATGAATCAAATGATAAAAAAAAATTAATAATTACTTAAATTTTTTATGTAATGTAAGATGAACGGTCAAATATATTTAAAAAAATCAACGACGATAAATATTTCGCGACGGAGGGAGTAGTTAGTAAGCGGGGTTGTTGATTGGGACTACTGGAGACATGGGCCCGGAGGATCGATCGGGCGCGACTCCCTCGCCAATTCGCCATGTTCCTGCATGGTCTTCTGCCGGCGCCATTGTAGCGTAATCTATTGGATGAGCGGCGGCGAAGCTGAGCCGCCGTCTTAATTTTGCTTGAGTTATATATATATATGAAACGAAATTGTGCTGTTCCGGTAGCCGGCGCTGCTGATTTTATGAGTTTGTTAGTAAATTAGGTACATGAATTTGTGAGGCAATTAACTAGCGCAGCAACCAAAAAGGAAATACGTACAATTTGGTGTTCGGAGAGAACTCGAGAGCTCAATGGAACCATGTCAGACTATGATCCAAAAATGCACTTCTCTTTTTGCTTTTTAGCCCTAGCGGACAACTTTAGATGCAATTATTGCAGCAACGTGCAGATAAATTCGACGATTGTATGAAGTGAGTATAACTCAACTGATTAAATTTATTATGATGGAACCAACTAAACCGGATTAATTGAAGTTCTAGACTTTGACGCGGGTGTTTGCATTTACGGCTAAATATTTTTCAGTGGTAGACGACGTACCTGTCGTCAGCGAAACGTCCGTAATGACATTGTTAATCTCAAGATATGTCTAGCAAGTCTTCTAGAGATGCTCATAGGAGTAGAGTGTGCGTGTGTATTCGTAGAGGTGAGTGTGCGCGCGTTATTAGCGCCTTTTTTTTTTCACGAATTGTATATTATATAATAAGTTGTACCTGTCCTTCTACTGATATAATTTTGGATACAAATAAGAACGTTTTATTGCTAACCATACATCTATCGATAATTTTTTCTTTTAAAAATTTATTAAATGTAAATACATGTAGTTACCAAAGTGTAGTTACGTTATAACTTACATATAACTATAATATAATTTTTTTTACATAATGATAAAATGTGACCTTTAATTCAGCAGAAGCTACAATGTTATCTTATTCCATAATTCTCTATTGAGAACTAAGTATAACGGTATCTAAGAAGGGAACATGTCCTATACACACAAGCTTCCCGTACACATCAACTAGCAAATGTCACGAAAAAAACTACAAAAAATTAGACATTTACTCCTAATAGTATTACACATATATACAAAGTCTCATATTCAAATTCAATATATTTTATCTGTAACAAAAAAAAGTTAAAAATCCGACAGTTTTAAAGGTAAAACTCTGTCAGAATTTTTTTTTTGTTACGGCTAAAATATAATGAATTTGAATGTAAGATCTCACACGTAGGTGTAATACTATTGGAATTATGTGTCCAATTTTTTCTAGAATTTTCTGTGATATTTACTAGTTGGTGTGCACGAGAGCTTGTGCGCATAGGATATATTCCCATCTAAGAAAGGATGGAGGGATGACACTTTTCATGTGGTTTTGAGTCTTTAGTTTTGCTTCTGTATTCATGCGTATGGATGGGGGATTCTATCCTATGTCCTCCGCTCGCGGAAGTAGTGTATTACCGCGGCGTTTCTGAAAGTTACTCCCTCCGTTCAAAATATAAACAATTATAGGATTAAGAAATTATACATGATATAAGTGTTTTTCTAGGCATTGATTCTAGCAAATGTAAATATACACATTTTCTGTCAATGAAAAGCTTGGGAAGGAAACGTAAGCAATTAAAAATTCAAAAGTTGGCCACTGAACAGACTAGAAGAGAATATTTTTCATCTATCTTATTTTTCTTAAAAACTTAGAAAAGCTTATATTTCGTAATAAAGGAGAAAAATATGATTTATATTGTATAGTTAAATGCAAGTTACTCTGTACAATGTAATTACATTATAATCTATCTATCTATCTGTTATATTATATTATTAAAACAATTTTGAAAGGAGGCACCACGTTCGCCGTGGGGGCTAGAAATTCCCACATTAATCGGAGAAAAAGAAAAAAAATAAAAGGAGAGTCCAAGTAGAAATACAATCTAAAAATAGCTGAAATTCGGAATTAAAAATAAGCAATATTGAAAAAAGTTTCCATATAAGAATCCAATACGAGATTAATCAAAATTCAGAATAAAAATAAAATAAAATCCAAATTTAGCAAAAACAAAAGAAGAGATCAAGTAGAAATACAATCTAAAAATAGCTGAAATTCAGAATTAAAAATAAGGAATATTGAAAGAAGAATCCATATAGGAACCCAATACGAGATTAATTAAAATTCGGAATAAAAATAAAATAAAAAATTGGAGAAAAAGAAAAGAAATAGGAGAGTCCAAGTAAAAATACAATCTAAAAATAGCTGAAATTCGGAATTAAAAATAAGCAATATTGAAAGAAGTTTCCATATAAGAACCCAATGCGAGATTAATCAAAATTCGGAATAAAAATAAAATAAAATCCAAATTTAGCAAAAAAAAAAGAAAAGTCCAAGTAGGAATATGATCTAAAAATAGCTGAAATTGGGAATTAAAATTAAAGAATATTAAAAGAAGAGTTCATATAGGATCTCAATAGATTAATTAAACTTCGGAATAAAAATAAAATAAAATCCAAAATTAGCAAAAAAAAAAAAGAAGAAGAGTCTAAGTAGGAATACAATTTAAAAATAACTGAGATTTGGAATTAAAAATAAGGAATATTGAAAGAAGAGTCCATACAAGAATCCAATACGAGATTAATTAAAATTCAGAATAAAAAAAAATAAAAAATTGAAATTAGAAAAAAGAAAAGAAAAGAAGAGTTCAACAAGGAATATAATTTAAAATTAACTAAAATTCGGAATTAAATATAAGCAATATTGAAATAAGAGTACATATAAGAACCCATTAGTAGATTAATTAAAATTCATAATAAAAAATAAAATAAAATCTGAAATTAGGCAAATTAAAAAGAGAGTTAAAGTAGGAATACAATTTTAAAACAACTGAAATTGAAAATAAAAAATAAAAATATCAAAAGAACACAATACGAAAAATAAAATAAATTCTGAAATTAGAAAAAGAAAAATAAGATATCAACTAGGAATACAATTTATAAATAACTAAAATTGGTGATAAAAAAATAAAGATTACTAAAAGAAAAGACCATCTAAAACACATGACAAGATTAATTAAGTAACAGGCCTATAGAGGAGCACAGTGGTGGCGGTTGATGGGACATCTAAAACTATTAATAAAAACACCAAATAGAATCCTAATGACGATTAAAAGGAAGTAAAAAGGGCAGGTCGTGAAGCAATCGGTCAAGGCGGTTGGCGGGACTTATAGAAAGTAAAAAAAAACCCAATAATAATCATATTTGATTTTTAAAATCTCAATAATAATAAAAATGAGAGGCAGCGGGCGGGTCATGTAGGAGTACAATGGCAAAGTCGTCGATGGTTGCTGGGTCTTTTAGAAAGTAAAAAATGAATTCCAACATAGTTATGTTCGACTTTTACAATCCCAATGACAATAAAGAGTACGCGGCGGGCGGGTCTTAGAGGAGTATAGTGACAGCGTTTGACGGGATTTCTAAAAATTATAAAAAAATAAAACCCAACAAGACAATAAACTCTAACAACTATAAGGTCCAATTTTGAAAGGTTCGGGCTTTTAAAAAGTAAAAAAAAAACCCCAATGATAATCCTATTTGATTTTAAAATCTCAATGACAATAAAGAATGGTGGCATCGGATGAACCGTAGAGGAGTACAGTGACAAAGTCACTGACGTTTTGGCAGAAATTATAGAAAGTAAAAAAATAAACCTAAACAATAATTATGTTCGATTTTTAAAAAAGCAATGACAATAAAGAGAAGATGCAGTGGACGGTCGTAGATGAGTATAATGACAACGTTTGATGGAACTTCTATAAATTATAAAAAAGAAGCCCAACAGGACAATAAACTCTAAAACCTATAAGTTTTTAGATCCAATTTTTAAAGATTCCAAGGAGAATGAATAAAAAACAGTGGTAGATCGAGCAAGCAAATAAAGAATAATATGACAGAAGTAAGGGGTAGCAACATGGTGTGACCTTTAAAAACTAAAAAAAATAGAAACACGAGGATAATAAGGTTTGGTCTTTCAAAATTTTAAGACAATGAGATAACTATTTAATAAATTTTAAGTAAAATCACATTAAAAATATATAATTTTATTTGGGTGCTAGCCGTGCAATTGCGCGGGCCACCCAGCTAGTTATATTTATTTGACAAATGTTTAGATAGTCGATCTGTTTGGGTCACAAGTGTAGGAACTAATGGTCTGAATGCGGGCCTCTTTCAATCGGAAAAGAGAATAATTACACTATACTATGTGTTTTTAGTTTCTTTGAGTTTAATTGGCCCTATGCTGATTTATTCGTGTAAAGGTACATCTTATACGTTGGGCTGAAACAATTCTTCCTAGTCAACTTAGCCCGAGCTTGAAACCTTGAATTCTAGTAGTAGACCAAAGGCCGATCTTCTAAGAGACCGACGCAACTGGTCTGCATCATTTAGCCCATTATGGCCTGCTACCTCGCATTTCTAACCAAGGAATAAGTTCACCGCAGGTCCCTCAACTTAATAACGAGATTTTTTTCCCTTAACCACAAAATCAGTAATGTATACCCCTAAACTCAAACAAACCGTGTATTCAAGATCCTATAGCAGTATATATGGGTGGTTTCGCTGACGTGGCATCCTAATCAGCAAAAAAATTAAAAAAAATAAATGGGAACCACATAACAGTTGCATTTTTTTCCCTCTCTTTTCTTCTCCTTCTCTTCTCATTTCTCTCTTCTCTTCTCCAGTGAGGAAGGCAGACAGCGGGCGGAGTGGCGATGGGCGAGCGCGGATGCGGCCGGCAGGCCTAGGAGGCTACGAGCGGAGCGACAGCTCTACGGCTGCGGCGACCGGCTAAGCGCGCTGAGCGACGGCGTGATCGGCCACATCCTGTCGTTGCTCCTGGTGAAAGAGGCGGCGCGCGCGGCGGTGCTCTCGTCGCGGTGGCGCCACACGTTCGCCGCCGTCCACACCCAGGGGCGGATCCACTGTATAGGCAGTGGGGTCCTAGGACCCAGTCAAATTTTAACTCGCACATATACCCTTTAGATGTATGACATATGGGCCCCCACTGCACCCGGGAAAAAGGACCCCACTCTCATAATTTCAGTTCATTTTCTCACTTTTGCATGACAACATTTTCTGTGGACATGATGAATCAAAATAGTCTAAAACAGTGTGTGTGTGTGTATGTATATATATATATATATATATATAACTTTAGGGAAAATAAGGGAAGACCACCTGAGCGAACCAACCGAAGGGACTTTACTTATCCGAACCGAACGTTAGCGGCTTAAGCTAAGCCTATCACGAGCTACGTTGCTGCTTGATCGGAGCAAGAAAACGGATGCGCGTGCTAACGCTTTCGCGCTAGTGCGCTCAACCCGTTGCTTGTTGGGGAGGAAAATCTAAAAGTATGGGACAAAGGATCAAGCGCTTTGACTTTGCTTTGTCCCCCGGGATCCACCACAGGTTGGGTTTGAGAGCCGTGTGATGGGTGACTATCTAGCACGGTTCAGAGAGCACGTGTATGTAGTCTTCGGTTGGTTCGTTCAGGTGGTATATATATATCTCTCTCTCTCTCGCGTGTGTGGAGTATACTATGAAGTAAAATGGTGTGCATGTTCTAAACCTTGGATAACTCTCATATAGATGCCCAGTCAATTTTTGTCCTGCGTCCGCCCTTGTCCACACCGTCTCCCTCGTGGAGCCCGACGCCCCCGTCGTCGACCACGACGAGCTCGCCAGGTACAGCCCAGGGTGGGGCCCTTCGTCCAACCCCAATCCGCCACCGCCGCTGTTCACCAGCGCCATCAGCGCCGCCCTCCTCGCCCGCCACCGCCGCCTCGCCGCCGTCCCCCTACGCGCGCTCCGCATCTCCATGGTCGGCTACGCCAACAGGGACTCCCCCACGGTGGACCAGTGGATCGCCTACGCCGTCAACCAGCCCGCCCCCGACGGCCTCGAGCTCGACCTCCGCCTCCTCCGCCCCTCGCTCTGCCACCGCGATTACTCCCTCCGCCGCTCCGGCGCCAGCGCCACCGCGATCGACGAGACGGTGGAGGATGAGGAATGAGGCCATTTTCTTCGAGAACCCTAGCAGCGGAGAGGAGGATCACGCGGCGGCCACGCCGTCACATTCTAATCCTGGCTCGGACTCCGACGACGACGACGTCCTCTCTGACGACGGCAAAAAGGATCCCATGGCTGTTTACAGGCAGCGGTTCGAGCCGCAGGAGTACAGCGTGCCGAGGGGGCTCTTCACCTGCGCGGCGCTGCGCTCGCTGTCGCTCGGCTCCGTCCGGCTCGCTCTGCTGGCGGCCATCGCCCTGCCGTCCCTCGAGACGCTGCTCCTGGCCGACGTCACCGACCACGAGAGGAACATGCAGCGCCTCATCTCCGGCTGCTCGCGCCTCGCCGACCTGATGCTCGAGGGTCGAGGCCTGCTACGCGATGGCCCCACTCTCCGTGGCGGGGCTCCGGTGGCTACGCAGGCTGGCTCTCCGGTGCTGCCACGGCCTGGACACCGTCGTCCTCGACGACGTGTCGTCGCCGTCGGAGCTACAAGCCTTCGAGCTACAATCCGCGAATCTCCGGTAACTCATACAAACCATGCGGCCGACGCTCTGGCCGAGGGTGAAGCCGGTGATGCCCTCGTCGTCCTCGATCGTCGCGGTAGCCCGAGCGGTAGCTTCGGTCGTTGGCTGTCTGGTTGGCCTGCCACGTTTGTTGGTGACGAGCGCGGTGGAGCAGCCGGTGCGGAAGTAGCAGTTGAGGAGGTGCTTGCTCTGGTCCTTGCCGTTGTACCAGCCGACGATGACGATTTCGGCGCTGACGACGACGGCGTAGGAGAGAGAAAAGATAAGAGGAGAAGAAAAGAGGAGAACAAATTTTGCAGCTGACATATGGGCCCCACTTACTTTTTTAATTTCTTTTTGTTGACTATGATGCCACGTCAGCGAAACCACCCATATATACTGCCATAGGATCTTGAGTACACAGTTTGTATGAGTTTACGTATTTCTGATTTTGTGATTAAGTTAAGGGACCTCCGGTAAACTTATTCCTCTAACCAATGCAGAAACCACGGCCCACGGCCGTCACTGTCAGCTGGTCATCCTGCAATTCCCCCTGGTCCCATATGTTGTTGCAAACCATTTACTATGTAGCAAAAACAGTAGATTTTTTAATAATGAAAAAAAAATACATCTCCCATCCTATGCAGCTAGAACACAATTGATGAGTTCTGACTGAAATAAAGGATATGAGGTTATGGGGTAAACCTTCGTATCCTTCCAAATGATAACAAGTTAAACTGATGGAAAGAATTCACAAATTTTCTATAATGAAATCCCATAGGGAATTACGCAACTCAAAATGGATTAGAGCAATATTGTGAATATTATCATGCTTCTCTTGTGATACCATTATATATCAAGATTGGGAAAATGCTTCTTCTCGGACATTCGGACCCAAGGAAAAAAATCGGATGGGCAGCCTCTGACATACATAGGCAGCTACCCAAGTCTATATCAATATCTCCAATATAACACACATGCACCTTTAACGATATTCAAAATGATTTTTCTCATAAATTACTTATTCAATCTACAATCCGATCACATAATTATATTCGTTATAATTAAATCTTTACAACAAGATGTCACATGATTATATTCTGATAAAAGATAATCATATGTTTCAATCCAATAACAGTTTTTGTTTCAAGGAATATGTTTCAATATGTGTCTTTAGCGTGTTTCACAAAATTCGCAAAACAACTAGTCACTACTCTCTCACCTCTCTCTCTCTCTCCACCTCATACATGCATATGTATGCATTTTAGCGAGTTTCAAAACGATTTTTCTTCTAAACTAATCCTATATACTTATATAGTTCATCCCCACTAAGTGTAGTTAATGCTATTTCTCTCTTATCTTATTAAGCCACATCACCCCAATTATTTCTAGCCATTGGATGATAGATCTATGGTTCAAATTGTCTCTTCTTTCTTCTCTCATAACACCAAGTAATCTCAATCATTTTTAGGCCTTAAAATTCATAAGTATCAATTTGTTTTAGTTTTAATATTCATATTTCATATTATTTGTACATATTATGGAACTTAATTTCCCGCAGCAATGCGGCGGGATATTCATCTAGTTACTCAATCTACGATCCGATTACACTATTGTATTCGTCGTAGTTAAATCTTTACAACAAGATATCGTATGATTATATTTTGATGAAAGAAAAGCATATGTTTCAATCCATTAACACTAGTTGTTTCACATGTGATAACGATATGTTTCAACGTATACCTTCATCATGTTTCATAAAATTTTTAAATGTTTCAGCCGCTGAATTTTTTTGTTTCACCATATATAATTTGATGTTTCACGCGTTGATCAACTGAAACATTTGACCGAATGAATTTTTTTGGGCATTGGGCTTCCGATGGGAAGATTCGCAATGCCTGGATCGAGCGTCCGATGCATAATGTTTCAATCAGAATTTGACTATGTTGCATATTTTAAATTTTATATTGCCATGGATCTTTTAAAAATATACCACATGGCATTGTTTTGATGTTTCAATAAATATTTTCTGATGTTTCACTAGTTTATTTACGAATGTTGCACGTGGTATTATTGGATGTTCCAGTAAGTATTTTCTAATGTTTCACTAATTCATTTATAAATGTTGCACATGTTGTTTGGGATGTTTCGATGAATATTTTCTATTGTTTCAATACTTATAAGTTGTTGTTTCACGTACAATATAAAGATGTTTCAATTAGTAATATAATCATATTTATAAATTTTATCATAAATATAATTAAATGAGATCTTATTGTAAAGATTTAATTGTAACGAATATAATGGTGAAATCGGATGGTAAAACAGATAAGTAATTTAGAAGAAAAAATAGTTTAATTTTTATTGGTAGAGAAGGAGAGAGAGAGATTGTCGGGGGCTCCCTACCGGCCGCCGGGCCGCCGCAGGCTCCCCTCCAGCTCCTGCCGCCGCTGCCTCCCCTCCCGGTGAGGGCGCGGTCGTCGCCTCCGCCTCCGTCTCCGCGGTAGTGCGCGGGAGAGAAGGAGAGAGAGAGGAGAGAAGAGAGCAAGACGCGAGACGAGAGAGAAGAGACGATGAGAGCGAGACTGCGAGACGACCTTATCTCCTCTGGTCAGGTGGTGGTGGTGGGGCCCACCGGTTGGCTCATCTGATGCCGGCTCGGTTCGATTTGTATAGGTGTCGGTTTTTAATTAATCGATACCTATAATATATTAAAGGTGCCCTTTTTTATAAAAAAATGATACAAAATATAATATGTGTCGATTTTTATTTAGAACCGACACCTATAATTACTTAAGGTGTCTTTTTTTTTGTGACTTCAACCCGTGAAGGTGGGAAAAGATCTATAGGTACCGGTTTTAGCACTACCGACACCTATAGTAGTGACACCTATTTGATGATTTGTAGTAGTGAAAGAGACGGTGGGTAGTAGCTCATCAGGACAACAACAACTATGCAAATCAGATTCTTCTACCTAGCATTGGTGGCTCTTCGTCTTTTTCTGCATTGTGATGACAACTATCAATTTCTGGAACCAAAGTTAGGACGGAGGTGAGTAGGGGCCAATGATGATGGAAATAGATGGAAGGCCGAGATAGTAGTGGACCAATGGCAGATGGACAAGCGCTTGATTAGTTATGTATTAACTATTACTCCCTCTGTTTTAGGTTAGACATTTTGAGTTTGGTCAAAGTCAAACTACTTTAAGTTTGACCAAGTTTATAGAAAAAAGTAGTAACATTTTCAACACAATACAAATTTATTATGAAAATATATTCAATTATTGATTTGATGAAACTAATTTAGTGTTATAAATATTACTGTATTTCTCTATAAACTTTGTTAAACTTGAAACAATTTGACTTTGACCAAAGTCGAAACGTCTTATAACCTGAAATGGAGGAAGTATAAACTTAAAACAAAATATTGTTTGATTTTTTAAATGGAAAATCTATCCATAAAGCTTTTATACGAAAACACATATTGTTTAGTACCTCAAGAAATGTGCCAAAAAAAACCTAACCGAGGGAACCGTTAAGCTAAACAGTTAAATCAAATGAAACACTAGATTATTGAGTGGATTATCAATTTATTTATAGGAATAAGTTAATTATTTTAAAAAATAAATTTAACAAATAACTTAAAATAAGTGATATAAAGTCTAAAAAAAATGAAGTTCAAGAATTTTAGAAAATGTATTTTTCAAAGTGTAAAGCAAATGAGCTGAAGAAACAAGAAGGCCTTTGGCCCAGCCGGCATGCTTGAGTTTGGACCTTTGCCTACTTGTTCTTTGGACTTGCTGCTCGTTTGCTTCTAACCATGACTACACTATACATTTAGCCTGCACCAAACGGATCATAGTGCGCCAGTTTGTGGTTTTTGTTACAAAACACCTAAAAAACGTGATACGGCTGTTGAGCACCATAATAAAAAGATAGTCAGCTATAGGACATCGCAAACATTATTTTATTATTCCCCCTCTAAATGGAGAGAAACATTTAAGAAAAACAATGTTGCATTATTTCCCCTCTAAATGGAGAGAAACATTTAAGAAAAACAATTTTGCAGCCGTTGTGCACGCCGTCGGCACCACCACCAAATTCTAGGGCTTTGAAGAGGGAATCGGAGAAGAGAGAGTGGCTTGGGTCTCGTTCAAATTAAACAAGACCCAGTCAGGATACAAGCATATGACCCCCAAGGGTAAAATTTTCTTTTCCATGTGGTTCTCTCTATATTTGGATTAGAAATAATACAATAATGGCGACAGTGTCCAATAGGTAATTACCAGTTTTTTCAGGGTCTAATAGCCGTATCATATTTTCGTGGGTGTCATATAGCAAATTTTACCAATTAAATTTCATCATTTATGGATGCACCCATCCTTAGGTCTAGCTTCCGCTGGTAAAAACAATATCTTAATAGCAAAATTTCTAAGTATATTTAACGGAACTTAAGCTTTAGCTCCATCTCTTTTAGGGTTAAAGTAAACCAAACGATTTTAGATAAAAAAAACGAGCGAAACAAGCTGAACTAATCTAGAATAAATTAGAGTGGAGCGGGGTTTGTAATTCTATAGCTATACAGCTTTATTTCAGACTACACTTTAAAAGTTAGATTTAGTAATTGAGGCCCTGAAACTCAAGTTGTGGCGTTGTGAGCAAGTTTGAGATACTTGAGCTTATTGCTCTATTTTAAAGGTTATCCTTCATGCAATCATGCTACCCCTCTTATCGGCAGAAAGCGACCGGAAAACGATGGACAAAGGGCTTTTCTTTGACGGCACTTGGCCATAAAAATACATAATACTTTCAAAGGAATACCTTGCGTGTGTAGCTTAATTACTCCAGGACAACCTAATCTAGGAGCCGGACGAATATTAATGGCCGGCATGACGGTATTATCGAGCTGCAAAATAGAAACAACAGTAATTTGTCATATTGTCTCAACATTGTTGGAAAAAGCATCAGCTGAAGTTCTGATTAGCAGTTCTAAGAAAAAAAAAGTTCTGATTGGCTAGATCAGTAAGATATGAATATTAAAGTGCACAGTCGGTATTCAAACTTGTCCGTCGGTACTATGTACTCTCAAAATACATAAGAATTTATTAAAGTGTGTTATTCTGATCTTATGTTGCTATGACCCTTATAGGATCATTTGTAGCTTAATCACTACTATAATAAAGGTTTTCCTGGACACCGGACCCTTTTGTTTCCAGGCGAACCGTAACTGGAACCGCACAGGAAAAAGAGGAGAACGGCGTCGGGCTGTCATCCGCACGGAAACTAGATTTAAGAGGACCGCACGGAAAAATCTATTTTCGCATGCGGACTTTTTAAGTGGACCGCACAGAAAAATACCCTCCCTCTTTTCTCTCTCACCCATTTCAAATTTTACAATCTCTCTCTTCCTTTTCCTTTTTATTCTCTCTCCCCTTTACTCTTCTCGATCTCCTCCCCCATCTTCCTCTTTACTCTCCTCCCCACCCCTCTCTCTCCTCTCTCTCTTTGCCTCTTTCCTCTCCTCCCCTCCCCACCGATCGAACGCCGCTGCCCCCGCCGCCGACGGCGTGGGAGGCGGCGCGGCGGCTGCTGGTGGAGGCGCGGCGGCGGCTCCGCGAGAGAATGACGATGACGAGGCACGACGATGACGACGACGAGGCGGCGCCGCCCCAGATCCAGGAGCGGCGAGCCCAGGCAGGCAGCGGCGGGCGTGACGATGACCGGGCAGCGCCGGCGCGGATCCGGCCGGAGCGACGAGCTCGGTTGGCGGCGGCGTGGTTCTCGTGACGTCGGGCGCGACGACGACGACGACGAGCGGCACCGACGTGGATCCAGGATAATCTAGCTAGGGTTAGGGGTTTTTTTTTATTTTTTGATTTTTTTTTTGTTTTTTTCATGCGGTTGGTATTATTTGACCACACGGGATAATCGATTATCTCGTGCGGTCCACTTAACCTGACCGCACGGGAAAATGATTATCCTGTGCGGTTGGGCTGCCCGACGTAAAAATTTTCATTTTTCCAGACGACTGCCTCTAGACGGGCAAAATCCCCGCACGAGAAAATAAATTTGACCGCACGAAAAAATAGTCATGTAGTAGTGAATGTGGCATGCCACATGAACAATGAGATGGCATCATCACCAACTCTATAATGACTACCTTACCCCAAAAAAAAAAATCTTTCCTCCACTTCCTTTTCTTCTTCCATCTCTTTTTTCTTCCTTTTATCTTTTAAGTGTTGATGCTACATCAACATCTATGTAACATGCCACGTAGAATCCAAAAAGGTTCGTGGATTTGTGGTAATTTAGGATTATTATGACAAGTTCTGGATCCTAGATCCATATTTTAATAGTATGAGAACTTAGATGGTACATATGAACAAGTTCAATAACTACCATACACTTTACTTTGAATAATACTTATACATTTGAGTTGTTACGGTATAACATAAATACCATGATATATTATTGTAAAGGACTTCCCTCATCTACAAATATAAGTATTCCAAATGTTTAAATTTTGTCTATAATCATAAGCATTCAAGAATCTACGTGTCACGTCAACTATCTTGATGTCAAATTTCTTTCTGTATTACTCCAACCGTACTTCCAGAGTATCTTATTTTTTGATAGGGCATCATAGTTTTTTCTCCCAACCTTACATCTACTATGAGTGTGTTTGAAGGAAGAGGAAAGAAGACGAATGAGAAAATAGGCAAATTGAGGTAAGGCACCAGCGTATGATTAATTGAGTATTAATTATTTTAAACTTGAGATGTAGATTAGTATAATTTTCAAAAGCAGCTTTCCTATAGATTTTTTTTTTCATGAAACACGGTGTTTAGAGTTTAGCTAAACAGAGCGGGAAGCATGTGCATAGAAAACGAGTTTTCTTCCCTCGAACGCTCCTTAAAATAACTTAAATACTTATATTTATAGATAAAGAGAGTAAAAGGTAACTAGAAATTCAAAATGTAAATGATAAAGTAAGGTCCTAGCTAGCATAGCTCCGAATCAATGATTCTTGGAGAATGGTGTGTCTAGATTCACAAATCCATATATCTGAATCTATAATTATATTAATATTATTTGGACAAATTATACTATTTCTATTTTAAATAAAATATAAAATTTTAAATCACTATAATTTTGAACAATATAATTTAACATATTAACTTTTAATCCGTGTGTTTCTTTTTTTTAAAAAAAAACAGTGCATCTAGGATCTGAAGCTACGTCAAAGTAAACATAAGGCCATCACCAATACGTGGCTTCGGCTCGTTCCCTCACCGACGAAGGTTTGCTTTTCCGTCCACGCCGGCTCCCCACGACGCCACGTGACCCCTGCCTGGGCGACACGTCTCCTCCTCCTTTTCGGCCAGGGAACGGGCTCGAGCCATGCGCTGCGGCGATGGGCGCCTCAGGCGACGGGTTCTCCACCTCCATATTCCCCTTCCACCCCTCTCCCCTCTCTCTCGTCCGTTCCCATCGAGGTCAAGCCGGAGGAGGAGCATGAGGCGCGGCGGCTGCCATGGTGGAGGCACGGCGGCGACGCCGGAGCCAGGGAGGGACGGGGAAAGAGGATGGAGGTAGGGTGAAGAGGGAGAGAGGCGGCGCACCCGGATCTGCGCCTCCGGCCACTGGAGGACGACGACCCGTGCGCCGCTCACCGTCGGTCGCCTCCGCCCCGGATCTGCCGCCTCCGCCCACCGGAGGACGACGACGACGACTGCCACCTCCGCCCCGGATCTGCCGCCTCCGCCGTCGAGGGCGTCGTGCGCACGCGGGCGGCGAGGCGAGGGCGACGGCGACGACGTCGTGCGCGGGCGGCGAGGATGGTTGGCGGCGGCGGGAGAGAGAGGGCGAGGGAGGCGCGCGGAAGCGGCGGGCGGTGCCGGGAGCGGCGACGAGAGAGAGAGGGGGAGGCGGCGATGAGAGAACGATGGGCGGAGGGAGAGAATGCGTGTGAGAGAGAGAGAGGGAGAAGAGAGGGGTAGTATAGTAAAATATCTATGTGGGTTTTTTGGGTTAGGGGTATTTGTTAGGCTACTAGGGATATCCTCTATTGTGAAGTGGGTTTTCTAGATAGTACCCTTAGTTAGTGATGGTACTCTAAGAGTATCCTTAATTGGTGATGCCCTAAGAGTTACTACAATAAGAGAAAACTATACATTCGAATGTAAACGTACGTCACCGTGCTATAATCCTGCAATTTCAGACAGAAGAAGTTTGTTAAGTTTTCTCCAATGTGGGCGACGCCGACGAGAAGATGACCGATACGGTAGTGGCAGGCTGCGGTTTAGTTCACCAAAATTTTTTCTCAAAAACATCGTACCGAATCTTTAGATAAATGCATAAAGTATTAAATATAGATTAAAAAAATTAATTGTATAGTTAGAGAAAATCGCGAGACGAATCCATTATTAGCTATAAGTGCTACAGTAATTCATATATACTAATGACAAATTAATTAGGCTCAAAAGATCCGTCTCACAGTTTTCAGACGAGTTATGAAATTAGGCTTTTCATTCGTATCGAAAATCCTTTCCGACTCCAATCAAACGTCTAATGTGACATTAAATTTTTTTCTTTTTCCGAACTAAACAGGTCGCTAAGGATTACGGCCGGAGTGATCTCATGGCTACTAGTAATTGACTACCCG
Organism: Oryza meridionalis; assembly: GCA_000338895.3. Classification (NCBI taxonomy): domain Eukaryota; kingdom Viridiplantae; phylum Streptophyta; class Magnoliopsida; order Poales; family Poaceae; genus Oryza; species Oryza meridionalis. Next base: position 23,302,027 of record CM002528.2, read on the forward strand.
TCTACCCGCCCGCTCTCTGAACAAATCACCGCACGTTTTTGCTGCGGCGCCACCTGGTACGGATTCAATCCGTGGCCCCCCGTTGCCATTCAGCGCTCGACACGCCCCCATCTCCGTGCGAAAAGGCAGACCGGCCCCACGCCACCGCTTGCAACTGGCTGGCTGGCGCCGGCAGTGGCACACACAAGTTTTGACTCATTGAAGTACGTCGGCGCAACATCTGTCGGACTACAACCACCTTTTTTGCGCCGCGAGACGGCGAGAGAGGCGCAGCCTCTAACGAAGATTCTCGCGGAGGCAGGGAATCTGTGTTCTCCTCGATACGGAGTCCACAGAATTCGGTTCCCTTTTGCTGCTTGGTTTGCAGGTTTGGTCCCTGATTCCTTCGCCGGCAGGATGTCCAATGCGCGCGGTTGCTTCCTGCAGATCCCATTGCCACCCGCACGCACTGTTCACTGCTCATACACATGTGATTTGGACGCATACCCATGGAACGACCAATATGTGGTTAACTAATGCTAGAACCAAACCTAAACAGTAGCATAATTCAAATCACGTACGATTGCTCGCTGTTTTGAAAGGTATTTTGGGTGTTTTAAACTTGTACTAATTGACGAATCTGTGGGTCGCAACTAGGCTTGCGGAGTTTTTTTTTTCCTCAGAAAGGCAGGCATGCGCACCTGATGGCCAACAGCGAGAGGAATACCGTATGAGATCGTTTGGCTCTTTTCCCTTTTGGTACTACTTGCAGATCAAATTATTAAGCACTATTAGAATCTTGCATCAAAGCCTCGAGAATATCCCGTTATACCAGTAAGAGTGAATCAACCAACTAACCAAACCCTTGGACAGTTGGACTGTGTTTAACGTTGTGCGTGGAGCGAGCGACGAGTCGACGACAGCGATACCTCATCTCAACCATCCGCTTCTCACTTTCTCACACTGCACCGCACGTCAACTTAAATTAGTACTGCTGCGACTAATCACTGAGGTAAACCCTGGGACTCAAATACGGCGTATGTAATTCAGGGTAGTACGACGCACTGGTGCACTACGCAGTCAAGCATGCGAATAACGTTGCAAAGGTATAGCAAAAAGCACTTGTGTGCAAGAAAGCGCGAGTAAAACATGGTGCCTCAAAGACGGTGGAAAAACGGCCGGCAAACACTTACTGCACATCACGGTGCACAACTGCAGATCGCTGTTACAGAACCCAAGGTGGCTGAGCCACGGGCGCCTAGCTAAACAGGCCTAGGCAAGCTAGCCACGAGGCCACGAGCCACGGGCCGCGCGCGCAGTACACGCGTTACTGCGTAATACTAGTACACTTTGATCAGAAACTGAGAATTCACTAATACTAGTACGCATTAGAGCAAATTTAAGGGCCTTGTGAATTGCAGGTTAGAAAAAACACAGTATTCTAACACAAATTAAAGTGTAAAATAGAGAATTGTAAAACATAGGAAAAATACAGAAATATTCGTTTAATTGGAGCGCAGAAAAAACGCAGGAATCAAATGAGAGAGATAGACTCAAAGGAAATTTTCCAAGATGTTAGAGCTCTTGCTAAATTTCCTCCAAAATCCACATGCAATGTGCCATTCCATAGAAATTTAATAGGATTTGGAAAGTTTCAATCCTTTAAATCAAAGGGACAAATAGAAAATTTCCTATAGGATTTAAATCCTATAAAATTCCTACATAAATCCTTTAATTCAAAGGGGCCATAATAGTATAGCCAACTACTAGCTTCAAATCATTTATAATCAATATAATAGCCAATTCATACAATAATTGCTTACTATACCTTTTTTTGCAGCTTACTATACTATTAATACCTGGTCCCACCTGTCATATACATATTACGTTTTAGAGTCCGTGCTGCAGCTGGCTGCAGATCTGTAGCCCGCTGCTCTTTTCTCTCTTCCTCTATCTCTTTAAAATATGTTTATAGCTGGCTAATAGTCTGCTATGGTACATGCTCTTAGAGCAAGTTTAATAGTATAGCCAACTACTAGCTCTAAATCATCTATAGCGAATATAATAGCCAATTCATACAATAGTTGCTTACTATACTATTAATATCTAGTCCTACCTGTCATACACATATTACGTTTTAAAGTCTGTACTGTAGCTAGCTATAGATCTGTAGTCTGCTGCTCTTCTCTCTTTTTTTATCTTTTTAAAATATGTTTATAGCTAGCTTATAGCTTGTTATTATACTGCTCTTAGTGATTAGTGCCCTACGCAGTCAAGCATGCGATTAACGTTGCAAAGGTCGCAAAAGCCTTTATGTGCAATTAAGGGCGCGCGAGTAAAAACATGGTGTCCCGGCGAAAGTAACATGGTGCCAAAGACGGTGGAAAAACGGCCGGCCGGCACGTCCGAGCGGTCACCCACTCACCCGTGGCGTCGGCGGCAGTACGCAACGCGGGGCACATCGCTGTTAGAGCATCTCCAACAACAGTATAGCTATCTTACTCTTTAAATTAAAATTTAGTAATTTTGAAAAGATCAAGCTCCAACAGCCTAGCTATCCTACTCTCCAAACTATTTGGCTGGCCAAATAGGCACCCTGGCTGGGTAAACTTGGCCAGCCAAAACCAACTCTCCAACGGTGAGATTGTGGGACCCACGCTCTCTCTCTCGGCATTCTCTGCAATCAGTGATGGTGGACAACGGCGATGACAACGATGAGGCCGCCATCCGTGCTCGCATCCTCTTCCATGCGAGGCGGCGCTGCAACCGCGGGCCTCCGCTCGCCGCGACCGCCGGCCGGCCGCCGTCCTCCACTCGCTGCGACAGTCGGCACCACTCCCCCCTACCTCCGCCCCCATCCCCGACGCCGACAAGCTGCCTTCAGGCCGCCGCCCAGCCTGGCACGGCTGTGCCGACGCTGCCCTCTTTCCGCCGCGCGCCGCCCCACCGCGCCGCTCCCCGCCGCCGTCGCCCCCAGGCCACCGCCCCACCGCCATCACGCCATGCGCCGGCCACCCCCTCCCCATTTCATGCGCACATGACTACAAGAGCAGAGGAGAGGAGGAAGAGGATAAAATGAGTTTTGTTGGGGAAGAGGGGAAGAAAGAGGAGGAGGAAGAAGGGAGAGACTGACATATGGGTCCCAGTGTCATAGAATTAAAGTAGAGATGGTAGATGGAGAGACTGTTAGAGTGAACAACTAGTTTGACTAGCCAAATCGAATGGAGAATTGGCTATATGAGTGTTTGGAGAGTTCGATTTGGAGAGGCTGTTGAAGATGCTCTTAAACGGAGAGCGCCCGAGGCGGTGGAGCAATGGGCGGGCCACGTCGGCAGATCTGACCTCCGGGGGGGAGCGCGGACGAGCAGAGATTACCCAGCTACTCTATCCGTAAAAAAGAATAAAAACACTCTAGAAAAAGTAGTGCAATGAATTTAGATAAAAAATTATTTAGATTTATTATATTAGAAGGGATCTAGGTTGCTTTTTTTTTTAACGGTGGGAGTAAGCGTTACAGCGTAGCCGGCGCTTACCTAGCTAGGCGTTACAGCGTAGCCGGCGACGGCGCCCGCGTCCAGGTGCACTGCGCGCAGTTGCACATGCGCGGGCGGGTGGGCGCGCGGCGGTGCCCGGTGCACGAGGTGGGAAAACCAGGGGAGCCGAGACGAGCCAGGGGGCGGGGATCCAACCGCGCAACAAGTCCGGGCCCGGCTTGTCGGCTGGACTGAATGACCGATCACGCTGTGTGGGAAAACATAGGCTTAATTCACTATCAGCAATTCAGCAGATGGATTATTGAATTACTAGCACGATAATGAATTGGAGCGTATACGCGTCGTGTAGCGGTGTAGGGTGTTCGAGTTGATTGTTAAATTAAAAAAAAACGGCGCCTTTTTCCCAGTTGATCAAGAACGCCTATTCTCTACTCGGATAGAAAATGAAATCTTTACGTAGAGTAGCATAATACTCCTCCAAAAAGGTATATGCATACGTATATACCAGACTAAGAGTCATGAGGTCTAGTTAGAACTTAGAGGCGTGTTGATCATATGTGGCACTAATAAAATGCTAAATTAACTTCACATCGACAACATGGGTTTAATTTCACATTGCTTATTTAGATTGAGAGTAGTATGTCCACATCGCATATCTTCTTAGTACGATTTGTTAATGAAAAGATGGACAATGATTCGATGAATGCATTCTAGACTGGAGGTTCCAGTTCCAGACCGGTTGACGGTATACCCCAATGCATGACGCACAAGGTTTGGCCAGCCAAACCACGGCGAAAGGAGCACGCGAAACAAGTCAGGCGATTGCCAGTTTGCCACCCATCCCACCAGACCACAATTCTGCATGCAGCAACGGCGCCAAAGACGGTTTTTTCTCCCTCCTCTATAAAAGCCCCACAATGCCCACCACCAGCTTGTCACAACTCACAGCCAAAACCTCGTACAATTTCAGCTAGCCACAAGCAACACAAGTCCAAGACAAGTCAAGCGTTCGCACCAAGTCAAACCGCGCCTCACTGCCACCTTCGTTTGCGCGCCATGGAGCTTGCCCTGGTTGGCAACCCTTCGAATGGCGTGGCGAAGCCGTCGTGCAACTCCGTCGGCTCGCTGCCCGTCGTCAGCTCTAACGCCGTCATCCACCCACCGGTGACCAGCGCGGCTGGCGCCACGCTCGGTAGGCACCTCGCGAGGCGCCTCGTGCAGATCGGCGCCACCGACGTGTTCGCCGTCCCCGGGGACTTCAACCTCACCCTGCTCGACTACCTCATCGCCGAGCCCGGGCTCAAGCTCATCGGCTGCTGCAACGAGCTCAACGCCGGGTACGCGGCCGACGGCTACGCCCGCGCCCGCGGCGTCGGCGCCTGCGCCGTCACGTTCACCGTTGGTGGCCTCAGCGTGCTCAACGCCATCGCCGGCGCCTACAGCGAGAACCTCCCCGTGATCTGCATCGTCGGCGGGCCCAACTCTAACGACTACGGCACCAACCGCATCCTGCACCACACCATCGGCCTCCCGGACTTCTCACAGGAGCTCCGCTGCTTCCAGACCATCACCTGCTACCAGGTGCGCGCATGAGCCCTGCCTCTCGTATTTCGTTTGCAGATCCATGAACAAAAAATTGAGGGGCTCAATTACACAGTTTTTTCAACCTTCAGTCATCTAGAACCTTTACTTTATTATTTATAGTGAAAAAATTGAAGGGGGTGCTTCAGGGTATCATGAGTCTTGTGAGTATAGGAGGGACTCGAGCCCCCCACACCCATGTTGGATCCGCCCCAGGTTTGCACTGGACGTCTGGATTCATTTCGTCGAACACCTGAGCTGAACAGAATGCGTTGCACGCATGCAGGCCGTCATTAACAACCTCGACGACGCGCACGAGCAGATCGACACCGCCATCGCGACGGCGCTAAGGGAGAGCAAGCCCGTGTATATCAGCGTGGGCTGCAACCTGGCGGGCCTCTCTCACCCGACGTTTAGCCGCGAGCCAGTGCCGTTGTTCATCTCGCCAAGGTAATACTGAGCTAAAAACGCATGCATCTTGTGTTAAAATCTTTTTTATCCATTAGTTTGTTTTGTTATCTGTTCCATTAGATTGAGCAACAAGGCGAACTTGGAGTACGCCGTCGAAGCCGCGGCGGACTTCCTGAACAAGGCGGTGAAGCCGGTGATGGTCGGTGGGCCAAAGATCCGGGTGGCCAAGGCGAAGAAGGCGTTCGCCGGCATCGCGGAGTCGAGCGGGTACCCGATCGCGGTGATGCCGTCCGCCAAGGGCCTCGTGCCAGAGCACCACCCGCGGTTCATCGGCACGTACTGGGGCGCCGTGAGCACCACTTTCTGCGCCGAGATCGTCGAGTCCGCCGACGCCTACCTCTTCGCCGGCCCGATCTTCAACGACTACAGCTCCGTCGGCTACTCCCTGCTGCTGAAGCGGGAGAAGGCCGTCATCGTGCAGCCCGACCGCGTGGTGGTCGGCAACGGCCCGGCGTTCGGCTGCATCCTCATGACGGAGTTCCTCGACGCGCTCGCCAAGCGCCTCGACCGCAACACGACGGCGTACGACAACTACCGCCGCATCTTCATCCCCGACCGCGAGCCGCCCAACGGCCAGCCCGACGAGCCACTCAGGGTCAACATCCTCTTCAAGCACATCAAGGAGTTGCTGTCCGGCGACACCGCCATCATCGCCGAGACCGGCGACTCGTGGTTCAACTGCCAGAAGCTCAGGCTCCCCGAGGGCTGCGGGTAAGCGCCACGCACCATTCATCTCGTTTCCCGGCAACTATCCACTCTACACCTCAGCTTCCCAAAATTCAATAACGAAAGGCTGGTCATTCCCAACAGGTACGAGTTCCAGATGCAGTACGGCTCGATCGGTTGGTCCGTCGGCGCCACGCTCGGATACGCCCAGGCGGCCAAGGACAAGCGCGTCATCTCCTGCATCGGCGACGGAAGCTTCCAGGTGCGTCCTCTGCTCATCTGCTGCTGCTGCTATCTCCTCTGTTTCTCGCCAATGGCGGCGGCTGTGCTAATGTGCGTGTGCACGATATACAGATGACGGCGCAGGACGTGTCGACGATGCTGCGGTGCGGGCAGAAGAGCATCATCTTCCTCATCAACAACGGCGGGTACACCATCGAGGTGGAGATTCACGACGGGCCGTACAACGTCATCAAGAACTGGGACTACACCGGCCTCATCGACGCCATCCACAACTCCGACGGCAACTGCTGGACAAAGAAGGTTAATTTCAAACACCACTCCACTACCACTACTAGTAGTACTATAAATACGGCTAAAGTGCCATTGGACTTGTCGATCGTGACAGCTAAAAACTTCTTCCCCGCTCTTTTTCTACAGGTCCGGACTGAGGAGGAGCTGATAGAGGCGATCGCGACGGCGACGGGCGCCAAGAAAGACTGCCTCTGCTTCATCGAGATCATCGTGCACAAAGATGACACGAGCAAAGAGCTTCTCGAGTGGGGATCCAGGGTCTCGGCTGCCAACAGCAGGCCGCCGAATCCCCAGTGATCTTGCTGCTCGTCTTTTCAGGACGCACACTCGAAATTGCTGGGCTGCCAATGTCTGAGATGTGCTGCTTATCATCGTCTGTGAATTAATTGTTTAACGCTTCTGTTTCTGTATCCATTCAAAATTTTCTTTGAGAAGAGGTTGAATTAGTACATGTCGATGGGTTTTACCTATCCTATGATAATGTATATAATTCAAATGCTTGGAATTAATGTTTTGTAAACCTACACTATATTGCGATGCAATAACATGGACGATTTGAAGGAGAAGAGATCACATAGTTATGACCTGCTTGGAAGCCTAGCATTCGGGAAGGACTTGAGCAGAATGTACTCCAGAAGCCATTTTGTGAAAGGACTTAGAGCTGATGAATTGCATGATCGTAATATCGTACTACCTCTGTTCTAATATAAGAAACTAGTCCAGATTCATAGTAATAGGATAAGAAACTAGTCCAGATTCATAGTAATAGGATGTGTCTCATCCTGGGATGGAGGGAGTAATATTTTTTCACGTTGGGCTCAATTTCGCATTTAGATTGGCCGTAACATACAAATTTTATGCCGGTTTCTGGCCCAATCCGTCGGAAAACAAGAGTCGCTGCGCTCCCACGGCCTCAACCTCTCACATCTCGAGCGTGTGCGCGTCGGTAGGAGCGCCACCGACACCAGTGCCGCCGCCGCCACAGTTCTCGAATCCCCACCGCCACTATCCTACTACCGTTTAGTCCGATCTCAACCGCCGGTTCACCTCCATCTGCTCCGCTCCTAGCTGCGACCGCTAGAATCGATCCGCGGTGGCGGTACCACCGCGGTTGTGGCGCCCCTCGATCCGTGCCACCACCAGAAGGATGCCTCGATTAGCATTGACACTGGGGAGGTCTTCGTCTGCGCCTCCGCCTTGTGCCACCGCAGGCAGGCCTCCAACCAGGCCGGATCCGTGTTCACCATTAGCACCAATCCCAGTCGGAGCCCCTCTCCACTGCACGAGCTTTCATTCCCACTACTAGAGATGAAAATGAAGTGGATACGACCGGATATTACTCACATCATATTTGTTTTTATATTTTTTTTGTTGGATAAGAAAACGAATACGAATAGCTTAGTTATGAAAGCAAATACGGATTATCTTAAATATGAATAAGAATCGAATATGATCGGACATGAATACGAAAATATTATTTCCTCGGAACACAGAAACCACTTAAATATATATATATATATATATATATATATATATATATATATATATATATATATATATATATATAACCAATGGAGACGACGCAACGGTGAGACCGAGAAGGTGAGGGATTCAGTCGCCAAGGTGCAGACAGCCTCTCTTCCTAGTTTCCAGAGCCACACCTCGACAAGCTTCTCCACCTCTGTCTCTACCTCAATCTCCAGCGCCGCATGTCGATGAGGTCACCTGCATCCTTGTGCCTCAATTGGCTTGGTTATAATAGTTAACGGAGTTCATATATATGGTTTTATGATTGAGTGAGGTGAATCAAATTCAACCTACAGTTGAGGGATTTTGAAAAGAAAAGTTTTCTACAGGATATTGGGACTTCGCGGTTTTAACATTAGGATACAACACGAAGTGACTTTTGAGGGAAAGATAGTCTATAAACGTGGTAATTTACCAGCGGACATTGCACCCATTAAAATAATAATTTTTGGTTTAAGAGGAGAGAAAAATCGCATAAAATATCAAAATTACCCCTGGACACACATGCCCGCTCTTCCATCTCTCTATCCCTTCCGTTGGCACCATAGGGGTCATTGTCGCCGACGAGTAGCGGCGCAATCATGCAAGAAAAGGAGGCATCGCGTGCCAACCAGCCATGGCTGCGACCGTGTTAGTGTGCAACTCACGGTGCCTATGCTTGGGGCGTCCTCCTCAAGTGCACCTCGCCTCCATGTGGAGGTCCTCGGGGAGAGGAGGAGGAGGAGGGGCGGATGCGAACGACACCGGTGGGGATTGGTGGCTGTGGCAGCGACGAGGGGTCCGCGAAGTCGTCGGGCACATCGGACGAGCATGATCCCTCGTGGACACGCACGAGCTCCGATGAGCAGCCGCCCTAGACACGCGAGGCGCAATGACGGGGGCCAACAAAAGCCCGGCACCGTCTAGCTCCCCTTCTATGCCTACGTGCTCTCCTCTGTAATTACCATCATACGCCGCTCTACCCCCTTCAACTCCTCTATTTCTCTCTGATCCCCAAATCCTCTAAGATTCCCATGGTCGTACTGCCACCATTGCGTCGCCTCCCTCTCCTGCTCGCTCGTGCTGCTTCCCGTCGACGGTGATGACACCCATGGCATCGACGGAGGGGATAGAGAGATAAGAGAGATGTGAGAACTGACATATGGGTTCAGGGGTAATTTTGACATTTCACATGATTTATCTCATCTTTAAAAAAGTTATTTTAATGGTTGCAGTGTCCGCTGGTAAATTACCACATTTATTAAGAGTTTTCATCAATAGTCATTTTGTGCGGTGTTTTACAACTAAAACTGTAGAGTCACGATGTTCTATAGCAAAATTTATTTTTTGAAAAGATAGACACGCGCACCTGATGGCCAATGGCCCAACAGCGAGAAGAATACTGTTTGCAAACTTTTGCCTCATTTCCCTTTCAGTACTACTTGCAGATCAAATTATTCATCACTATTAGAATCTTTCATCAAAGCATCGAGAATATCCCGTTATATTCTCTCCGTACTCGTAAAGAAAGTCGTTTTGGACAGCGACATGGTCTCCAAAACACAATTTTGACTTCTTGTTCCTATAAAAATATTTATTGAAAAGTGATATATTTATACTTTTATGAAAGCTTTTTTTAAGACAAATCAATTCATATAATTTTTACATTTTCAAACTCAACAAATTGATAGTTATTTATGATTTATGTTCTTAATGTTTGACTTAAACATTATCTTAAATGACTTCCTTTACGAGTACATAGTACATAGGAACTAAGGCAGGCTGTATTTAGTTTCTAAAATTAGGGAGAAATTTAAGGAAAGTTGGTAGTTTGAAAAAAAAAAGTTGGGAGCTTATGTATGTAGAAAAATTTTAAATGTGATGTAATGTGATGGAAAGTTGCGAGTTGGGGGGAATAAAAGTGAAGGAAACAACTGAACCCTTGGACTGTTTGTCTACGTTGTGCGTGCCCGACAGCGACGTCCTTCTCACTTTATCACCCTGCGCCGGATGTCAACTTAAATAAGTACTGCCGCGACTGATCACTGAGGTAAACCCGGGGAATTTCATCTGAGTTACGGCGTAATACCGTATGAGAAACTGAGAATTCAGGCCGGTACGCACGCATGCGCTTAACGCTGCAAAAGTACCAAGCACGTACGTAACGTGCGCACCGCGCAAGGAAACATGGGGCCAAAGACGGTGGGAAAACAGCCGCCAGGCACATAAAAGGCAGTACGGCGCGCTGCACATCGCTGTTACACGGAGAGAGAACCCGAGGCAGTAGGCGAGCCGAGCGCCCGAGCCGCGGGCTGCGCGCGCCAGCAGATCTGACCCTTGGGGGAGCAGACGAGAAGAGCTGCAGAGGTAGCTACTGTAGCCAGGAGTAGGAGTGTAGCCGGCGACGGCGCCGCGCGAAGGTGCACTGCACACAGTTGCACTATGCGCGGGCGGGCGCGGCGGTGTGTGGAAACCAGGGGAGCATGCAGAGACGAGCCAGGGGGCGGGGATGCAACAGTGCAAGTAGTCCAGGCCCGGCTGGTCGGCTCGACTGAAAATCACACTGTGGTAGTCTAGACCGCGGGCCTCATGGGGTAAACCCCTATTCAGATGCTTAGCATATGGATTCTTCAATTACTAGCTCGAAAATGAATTGGAGTGTATACACGTCGTGTAGCGGTGTAGGATGTTTGAATTGCTTGTTAAATAAAAAACCGGTGCCTTTTTCCTAGTAGATCAAGAACACCTGTTATCTGCTCGGTTAAAAATGAAATCTTTATATAGAGTAGTATATCATTGCCCAAAAAAGGTGTTTGCATACGTATATACCAGTCTAGTAGTGTCATAAGACCAAGTTAGATTGGCATTGGCCTTAAGTCCCACTAATAAAATGCCAAATTTACTTCACATCGACAACAAGGAGATTAAATTTGCTTTGCTTATTTAGCTTGATAGTAGTATGTCCACATCGCATATCTTCTCAGTATGATTTGTTAATGAAAAGATGGACGATGATTCGATGAATGCATCATTCTAGACTGGAGTTTCCAGACAGGTTGACGGTATACACAAATCACAAATGCATGACGCACAAGGTTTGCCTTGGCCAAACCACGGCAACGGAGCACGCGAAACAAACCAGCTAATCAGGCGATTACCACCCATCCTGCCATCCACCAGACCACAATTCTGCACGCTGCAACGGCAAAAATGGCTTTTTCTCCCTCTTCTATATAAGCCCCATAATGTTCACCACTCGCTTGTCAATTTCAGCTAAGCAGAAATCAACACAAGTCCAAGTCAAGTCAAGCGTTCTCACTAAATCAAACCCCCTCACTGCCACCTTCGTTTGCGCGCCATGGAGCTTGCCCTGGTTGGCGACCCTTCGAATGGCGTGGCGAAGCCGTCGTGCGACTCCGTCGGCTCGCTGCCCGCCGTCAGCTCCAAGGCCGTCATCCACCCGCCGGTGACCAGCACGGCGGGCGCCACGCTCGGCAGGCACCTCGCGAGGCGCCTCGTGCAGATCGGCGCCACCGACGTGTTCGCCGTCCCCGGGGACTTCAACCTCACCCTGCTCGACTACCTCATCGCCGAGCCCGGGCTCAAGCTCATCGGCTGCTGCAACGAGCTCAACGCCGGGTACGCGGCCGACGGCTACGCCCGCGCCCGCGGCGTCGGCGCCTGCGCCGTCACGTTCACCGTTGGTGGCCTCAGCGTGCTCAACGCCATCGCCGGCGCCTACAGCGAGAACCTCCCCGTGATCTGCATCGTCGGCGGGCCCAACTCTAACGACTACGGCACCAACCGCATCCTGCACCACACCATCGGCCTCCCGGACTTCTCACAGGAGCTCCGCTGCTTCCAGACCATCACCTGCTACCAGGTCCGCGCAATGAGTCCTGCCTCTCGTCTTTCTTTTGCACTGAGTGTCTGGCTGCATTTCGTCGAACACCTGAGCTGAACAGAGTGCGTTGCACGCATGCAGGCCGTCATTAACAACCTCGACGACGCGCACGAGCAGATCGACACCGCCATCGCGACGGCGCTAAGGGAGAGCAAGCCAGTGTACATCAGCGTGGGCTGCAACCTGGCGGGCCTCTCTCACCCGACGTTTAGCCGCGAGCCAGTGCCGTTGTTCATCTCGCCAAGGTAATACTGAGCTCAAAACGCATGCATCTTGTGTTAGAATCTTTTTTATCCATTAGTTTCTTAATTTTGGTATCTGTTCCATTAGGTTGAGCAACAAGGCAAACTTGGAGCACGCCGTCGAAGCCGCGGCGGACTTCCTGAACAAGGCGGTGAAGCCGGTGATGGTCGGTGGGCCAAAGATCCGGGTGGCCAAGGCGAAGAAGGCGTTCGCCGGCATCGCGGAGTCGAGCGGGTACCCGTTCGCGGTGATGCCGTCCGCCAAGGGCCTCGTGCCAGAGCACCACCCGCGGTTCATCGGCACGTACTGGGGCGCCGTGAGCACCACTTTCTGCGCCGAGATCGTCGAGTCCGCCGACGCCTACCTCTTCGCCGGCCCGATCTTCAACGACTACAGCTCCGTCGGCTACTCCCTGCTGCTGAAGCGGGAGAAGGCCGTCATCGTGCAGCCCGACCGCGTGGTGGTCGGCAACGGCCCGGCGTTCGGCTGCATCCTCATGACGGAGTTCCTCGACGCGCTCGCCAAGCGCCTCGACCGCAACACGACGGCGTACGACAACTACCGCCGCATCTTCATCCCCGACCGCGAGCCGCCCAACGGCCAGCCCGACGAGCCACTCAGGGTCAACATCCTCTTCAAGCACATCAAGGAGTTGCTGTCCGGCGACACCGCCATCATCGCCGAGACCGGCGACTCGTGGTTCAACTGCCAGAAGCTCAGGCTCCCCGAGGGCTGCGGGTAAGCGCCACGCACCATTCATCTCGTTTCCCGGCAACTATCCACTCTACACCTCAGCTTCCCAAAATTCAATAACGAAAGGCTGGTCATTCCCAACAGGTACGAGTTCCAGATGCAGTACGGCTCGATCGGGTGGTCCGTCGGCGCCACGCTCGGCTACGCCCAGGCGGCCAAGGACAAGCGCGTCATCTCCTGCATCGGCGACGGAAGCTTCCAGGTGCGTCCTCTGCTGCTACGATCTCTGTTTTTCTCGCCAATGATGGCGGCTATGGCGCTGTACTAATGCAGTAATGCGGTTTCGCGCGACGTACAGATGACGGCGCAGGACGTGTCGACGATGTTGCGGTGCGGGCAGAAGAGCATCATCTTCCTCATTAATAACGGTGGGTACACCATCGAGGTGGAGATCCACGACGGGCCGTACAACGTCATAAAAAACTGGGACTACACCGGCCTCATAGACGCCATCCACAACTCTGACGGCAATTGCTGGACAAAGAAGGTTGGATTCAAACACCACCACTACTAGTAACTACTGCTACTAGTAGTAGTACTAAATACTACGGCTAGTGCCATTGGACTTGTCGATCGTGACAGCTAAAAACTTCTTCCCCGCTCTTTTTCTACAGGTCCGGACTGAGGAGGAGCTGATAGAGGCGATCGCGACGGCGACGGGCGCCAAGAAAGACTGCCTCTGCTTCATCGAGATCATCGTGCACAAGGATGACACGAGCAAAGAGCTTCTCGAGTGGGGATCCAGGGTATCGGCTGCCAACAGCAGGCCGCCGAATCCCCAGTGATTTTGCTAGCTGGTCTTCTCATGACGCACACTCGAATGCGCTAGTCTGCCAATGTCCGAGATATGCTGCTCATTATCGTCTGTGAATTAATTGTCTAATGCGTCTGCATCCAGTTAAATTTTCTTAGCCGAGAGGTTAAAGTATTTATGTAGATGGGGTTGCCCGTCTTATATGATTATGTTTGTAAATTCAATATGCTTGGCATTAATGTTTTGTAAACCTGTAATGTATTGCGATGCAATAACATGGACGATTTGAAGGAGAAGAAAATCACATGTCTAGACAATTTACTTGACCATTAATCCATTATAGTACTATCAGATTACTTGATCATTATAGCACTGTGAGACTGTCTCTTTGTTTGCTAATCAATGTCGAAATAAGAATTTTGAAGTTTAATTTTGGGTTGATTTTAAAGGTTTTTTTCATCACACTTTGTTTTTCTATTTTGACTTTTAAAATATATGAGAAAACAAATATAAACGTTTTACTCATAAATTATTTTTTCTCTACGGCTTATAACAAACCATAAGAGGCGTGTTTATTTTGTTCTATTCACAAGAGTACCATCATAGAAACACTAATTCGCGCATACGCGCAAGGTAGCGAAGTCGCGCGCTGCTGCAGGGGGCGTGCAAAGGCCGGCCCACGAGGCCCACGTGATTGGCGGGTATGCTGCCAAACGCCTACAGTTTTCTTTCCTTTTTTGGCGCAGCCATGTTTCTTTTTTTTTCCTTTTTTTCATCTCAACATTTAAAAATATTCAACTGAAATTTAAAACTTTCAACTCAGATTTGAAAAATTTCAAATCAGATTTAAAAACTTTCAACTCAAAATACAAAAACTTTTAACTTGGATTTGAAACTTTCAAGTCGATATTTTGAAAAATTTTCAAATTGTATTACGAAAATTTTCAAAATCAATTGTTTTTTATTGGAAAATTACTGCAGCATTTTCACTAATCACTATGATTAACACTAATTTTCGGCATTCGTGACGTCGTTACGCGCGTTCGAGGAGGAGTCCCCCGTGCGCGCGAGCTAGCCATGCCCGTAACATCAGACTAGATAACAGTTATGTGGAGGGCTGGAGGCCGAAAGTTCGCTGGGCCAAAAATGCCCATGCTTCCCTTTTATTTGGGAACATGATCGGGGCCCACGAAGGCAGCAGAGAATAACGTAGAAAACCAGTAGTGGTAGCAGTAGTATTTTGGTTCCGGTCTACAATCCGCTCAAAAATGAAAAACATCCCGTGCCATAACATTTTAGGTGCTCCAGACCAAACCAAACGCTTGAAACAAAATTGAGGGCAGCTACCCCACGGAATTGCGTTGTAACACGGTAGTCACAGAATAAATTAACACTCGACATATTTAATATTGATTCCTCTTTTCCGACCGAGCACCTAACCAGACCGCGATTCCCCAACCAGAACCCGGTACCTCGCTAGTGGCGCGCCGTCACAACTAATCCGAGCAGGTGCTCCTTCCCTCAACCAGAACCCGGCTCGGTATCACGCGCGATACTTTGTCGGCGGCGCCTACAACTACAACGTGCTTCTTCTCCCAAATCCAGCACCTCCGCGTGTGATACCTCGCCGGCGGCAGCAACAACAACTCCCCGCCAAATCCTCCTCTTTGCCTCCACCGACAGCAACAACAACAGATGGCGAAGAGATGCGTTGAGGAGAGGAACTGAGGAAGGGAGAACAGAAGAGGAGGCAACAACGTGTGACCACCGGTCAGGTACCAGGTGGTACCTGATAACTATAGGTATCTGGTACTTGATACCATGCACATGGTACCCATGGATACTGGATGGTACCTAGGTACCAGGCATGATACCCTCGAGGTACCAGGTACCAGGTACAATAGGTATCAGGTACCAGGTGGTACCTGATAACTATAGGTTTCTGGTACTTGATACCATGCACATGGTACCCATGGATACTGGATGGTACCTAGGTACCAGGCATGATACCCTCGAGGTACCAGACCCCTGATACTTGGTACCAAGCTTGATACCTAGGTATCAGTCGTGACGTACCTGCACATAACATTGATGAGAGGAGGATGGCGTCGACATCGATGAAGAGCGCTGGACACTAAGTTATCTTGCATCAGACCTGATACTTGTGGATACCAGGCCTGATACTGAGGTATCACGACTGATGCCTGATGGAGAAGGCCGTGGCGCGGACGCTGAAGGTGGTGAGGTCTGGTTGGAAGTCGGCGGCGACCATCTCCAGGAACATGCGCTGCAGCAACTTCATCTTGAAGTTGATGGCGAAGAAGAGGAGGTAGAGGTTCTAGAGCAGGTTGCCGCCGGCGTTGCGGCGGCCGAGGTACCAGGACCGCCGACTTCTTCTACTTCTACGGTGGCAGCGGAGGATCCACCTCCGCTCACCGGCAAGGAGGCGGCATGAGCACCGGGCAAGGACGGCGGTACCAGTGGCTCGTGAGAAGCGGGCGATGGAGACCTTGGCGAGAAGCGCGAGGGAGGAGGGGAGCGGCTCCGGCACCGATAGTGACGGGGAGCGCCAATGAATGAAGTAGAGCATGCACGCGGAGGCAGCACCGCAGCGGGCGGAGGACGCCGTCGAGGAGGCGCGGCGAGATCACCCCCGATGCCCCCCTGACCTCACCGACGCCATGCCGTCGTCGTCCTCCTCGGCCGCCGGAGACGACGACGACGACCCCTTCCTCCTGGCCAGCTTCTTCTCGGCCTTATCCAGAGAGAGAAAGAGAGAGTGAGTGAGTTTGTGGAGGGGAAGGGAAGGAGATAAGGCAGAGAAGATGTTATCCGGTTATCCCGTTGTGACGAGACACTGTGTACACAGTAGATTTTCTGAACAAAATTATGGAAAAATCCTTTTCTAAAGTAACAGCATAAATTTCAATGTCACTCAATAATTTTTTAATGTAAATTCGATGTACATATATTGATAAAAGAACAACAAATTTCATGGAGTATTACAGAAGTAATAAGCTGTGTAAATCTTCTGTGTGTTGGAATATCTATTCTGCCCTTCTATCTACTGCGCGCCCGCGCACGGACGCACGGTACTCGCTCACACCGTCACACGACGTTTGTTCGCGTCGCGCCACGGCGCACGCCCCTTCAACCATGTAACTACTACTACTGCATATGTTCCCCGCTTAACTCGTGCCACACAATCCGGTCAAGAATGTTGCGTCACATGACCATCAATCACCTCGATCGCCACCAACCACCTCATTTATATCTCGCATATGAGAAAATAATAATCGAGAAGCAACAAAAGCGAAAGGCAAAAACTAAAACTAACCGTGCAGGCAGCTGGCAACCCATCAACGAACGAACAAACAAACAACACAGTATCTGTACACATATGGTCGGTCATGCCACGTGCCCGGCCGCCGCCGCCGCCGCCGCCGGCGGCCTGGAGAGGATACGGGCGTAGAGCATGAGGTTCCAGACGTCGGGGACGCCGGGGAGGCACCAGTGGATGCAGTCCGCGTACGTGGCCGGGTCGGCCTGCTGCTCCGGCGTCAGCACGCGGCCCTGACGGATGGTGTGCACCGACGTGTGCCCGTCCTTGCGGAGCTCCGACATCGCCGTCACGTCCACGAACGTGACCGGGACGCGCCCCGCGGCGCGGGACGCGTTCCTCGCCGCGCGGAACATGTCCCAGTCCGTGCCCAGCCAAAGCGGGCCGTGCCAGTTCTGCACCGGCGCGTCCTCCTTCGCGCACCGCACCCCGCCTGGGTTGCCCCACGCCTCCGGGCTGCTCATTTACACATGCACATGTTTGATCAGTAACAAATTTGGTCGTCACGTAAGTAAGCCCGTGTTTAGTTTTAAAGTTTTTCTTCAAACTTTTAACTTTTCTATCACATCAAAACTTTCCCACACACACAAACTTTCAATTTTTCCATCATATCGTTCCAATTTCAACCAAACTTCCAATTTTAACGTGAACTAAACATAACCTAAGTTTGTTTACTGATATTTATACGTAAGTGGAGTAGTATAGATCATGTTGACCGTGCAAAAGTCAATGCCTAGGATTCTGTGTGAGCTGGGCATGCTTTCAATTCAAGTACGAAAAATAAAATAAGAAATTAGACTTCGAAGTATTCTGACACACAGAAAATCCATCCACCTACCTTGGGGAGTATAAAACTCGTGATATTGTAGTATTGTGATGATGTGCATGTAATTCAATCGTGCAACCATGTGATGGTGCTGTACAGAGCACAGAACTAGTAGTGAACTACACACATGTGGAGCTTTCATCCTAGTTTCCAAAACTAATGTAACATGCTCGGCACGCTAGCGGTTGAAAGCTACCTCATTTGTTGATTTGTCACCCCGGTTGGCGCCAAGTCGCTTATGTGACGCACGTTGTGGGCTGGCTAAAGTCCACAGAGAAACTAGAAGAAACAAACATGTCACTCCAGAATACATTCTAAATGGGATGCAATGCCAATGTGGTCATCCAATGGACCATGTAATGCCTGTCTTAAGACATGTTTTCTATATCCTTAAAAAAATTAGGAAAAAATGAATCATATACGTATGTGACTAATTGATCAACTTAAAATTCGAGGGCGTTTCTTTCGTTCCTGGTCAAATTTTGATAGGAATACGAAATTGCACGGGAGAAAATGTACATTTGTGTGTAGCTAGGATTTTGCTCACCTGATGTGAAGAGGGGAGACGCTCATGAAGAACACGGACGTGCGGGCCGGGTCGACGTTGTCGTTCACCCAGGTCGCCCATGTGTCGAGCACTCTCCTGTACGCCTCGATCCGACCCACCTCGTCGTACTCCTCCCACGTCATCCCCGTCGGCCTCCTGATCACGGTGAATTGGTCATGGCGGGTTGGTAATCTGGTTGGACTATGGCGCGAGAGAGATAGCGGAAGCTTACACGACTTTCATGTTGACCGTGTTCATCCACCAGATGTACGTGTTGAAGACGAGGTAGTCGACGCCGACCCAGTCGCGGGCGTGCGCGGCGATCGCCTTGGGCTTGATGACGCGGTCCCGGATGCTGTGCGCCTTGGGGTCGTCGGAGTTGGATTCGACGAGGAACGGCGCCCAGTAGAACTCCACCGTCGCGTTGTACTCCCAGGCGTGGAGGACGACCCGCTGGCGGTCCCACCACGTCACGTAGCTCTTCCCCGGCGACAGCGCCGGCCGCACCAGGCACACCATGGACTCCCACTGGTTGCGGTTCAGCGAGTCGCCGACGAACATGAGGCGCTTCCCTCGGAGCCGCTCCATGAACAGCCTCGCGTCGAAGGCGAGCGGGAGGTCGCAGTCCCTCGGCTGCCACCGCCACTTCTGGTAGCCGTCGTCGCGCCGCCCGTTCCGCGTGCACGTCACCTGCGCCGTCAGGTACTCGCACTCCTGCTCGCGGTACAGCGGGTACGTCGCGTTGTCGAACACCCACTTGCCCTTGGACAGGTTGCACGTCTCCGGCACGTTCATCTCGGCGCCGGTGGCGACCGCCGGCGACGCCATGAACTTCTTCCTCGCCGCCTTGGCCGCCTTCTTGTTCGGCCGCTTCTTCGCGCTGACCTTCGGCCGGTGCCTCTCCGTCACGCTGTGGTGCTTCTCCGGTTTGCCGCCGTGACCAAGCAAGACTGGCTTGTTGACAGATACTAGCTCCTCCCTCCGGGCGAGCCCGGCGCCGCCGGCTGATCCTCCCGTTGTCGGCAACGACGACGACGGCGACCTTGCCGTCGTCAGATAAAGGATCTCGTCGCGGAACATGAGGAGGACGGAGGCGACGAAGAAGACTGCGGCGACATAGACGGGCAGCCGTCTGCTCCTCCGGAGGGACGCCGCCGCGCGCCTCGCGCTCAGCAACGGGTTGCGCCGGCCGGGGAGGCCCATGGCGCCGGCGCGCGTGTCGTCGTTTACGCGTGTGTGGTTTCTGTCCGTGTCTTCGTGAGCTTCGCTGGGGTTTACCGTGTTATTAGCCTTGTTGGGTTAGTTGGGAGGAGGCTATCGTACAACTGGATGCGTAATGACATGGTGATAGTACTGCTCTACTGGAGACTTTGTACAAGGCAAATGCTGAGCGAAACAATACTTTACTTTAGTGTGGAGCTGCATATGCCACATTTTGCTTGGACTACGTGCATAAAAACATTATTCTCAACATTCATATCATCATATGAGCCAGCCAACTAGCTAACTGGACTTGTCTCGAGAATAATTCTAGAGAAACTTCTGATTAGCAGCTCTAAGGCGAATGATACTATTTGGTTTTGGGAATAGTTGAATCGGAATCTTTCGCATAATATATCAGAATCTTGTCCTACCACTTTAAGTATCTGTATATGCAATTATAACTCAGCATGGTCGAACCCATGGGCCAAAGAGGCCAAGACTACGTCAAAAAGCATACTTCTGGGGCACTGGAAACTGGAGAGAGGTATGCAATGTCATTATCAAGTGACCTGGGTGGGAAAGGGACAATATGCTAAAGGGCTGCACAATAATGTGATGCACAAATCGCAATCTGAGCCTACAACGCAAAGACCAGGAAATAAGGAAACACAATTGAAAGACTAGAATCACAGTAATAAAATTTAGTTGTGAAAACCTCTATGACACCTGTTTCTTTTGTTGAAGATAGTATGCCACGTTATACAACGACGCGCAAAGCTTTTGCGAAATTTCAGTACCACTGTCATATTGTAGAATCGCATCATCAAATATAATATCATAGAATATATTTTCTATTAGTTGGTTGAAATAAGCATATGGACACAATCAATTTGGTTTCCCAATTGTTCCTTAGCATTTCATTTTGAGTAAAGTGCACGACAAGTTTCTAAAATTGTATAACATTGTTATATAGTTTATAGGTCCCTAAACTCTCAAAATATATATTTAGATCTAAAACCTGCTAAAATGTGTCATTTTGGTTCCAAATTACCACGGCCCTTCCAAGATCCTACGTGACGCTGACATGTCATGCCACACAAATGCTGATATATCATATTCACCAATCCTACACAGACTAACAAATAGGACCCGTTCAAAAATTTTATTTTATTTTCTCCTTTTTACTTTTCATTTCCTTTTTTCTTCTTCATGCTTTGGACGCCGAGGCCCCATTTGTCATTGTAGAGTTAATGATAATACACGCCATTGTTTATGTGGCATGCCACGCCAACGCCACGTAAGATCTCGAAGGGACCATGGCAGTTTGGGGCCGGAATAACACACTTTGACGAGTTCTATGATCTAAATATTTATTTTGAGAGTTTGGAGATTTAGATACATGGCCGTACAAATTTAGGGATTGACCGTGCACTTTACTCTTACGTTTTTTATCCACATAAATTTTCGATGCTGTCCTTTTGTTCGAAATCATCGTTCTACTTACCCACAGTGGACTCAATTGCCGATTTCAATTACAAATAGAATCCTGTATGCTCCAAACTAGGAGTAAACTAAAAGAATTTTTTTTATTAAAAGCACCAAAATTTTTAGTGTAAATATAGTATTTTCTAATACCGAAAATATCAAGAGATATGAAATTTTATACTAGAATATATATTACTTTCCAGTATCTTCTTAAGGACGGTAAAATCACTCAAATTAAAATGCAGAAGAATAAAGATAAGAATCTTGTAAGGCTTTTTCTGCAGGAAAAAGTCCAATTTGACTCACTTAATTGTACGCCGAATCTAATTCATACCCCTTAACCAGAAAACTGGATAGGACGACTCTCCGAACTAACGAAACCAGTGCAATTTGACTCTCTCGGCGGTTTTGCTGACGTGACGCTGACGTGGCAGTGTTGACCCGGACTTCGTCCCACGTGGCGCTGACATGGTTTTAGAATTGAAAAAAAAATCAGTGGGACCCATCTGTTATTCATACAAAATATATTGTGGGACCCACTAGCATGTGGGGCCCACATGTCATCCTTCTCCTTCCCTTCTTCCTCCTCCCTCTCTCTCTCTCCCTTCTCTCTTTTCTCTCCCCCCTCCGGATGCACGCGGGGATCGATGGCGGCGGCAAGCGGGGGCCGGAGTGGCGACAGCGGCGTACGTGCGGGGCTAGAGACAGATCGGCGGCGTACGGGAGGCGGGCGCTGGAGTGTCCACCACCCCCTCCAGCTCCACCTCACCATATCCATGTCGTCATCGTCGTCCGCGTCCCCTTCCCCCCTTCCGCTGCGCTGCCTCTCCCTTCTCCTTCTTGGACAGCGGCGGCGCTTCGGCAGGCGATGACGGAGGTAGAGGAGTAGCTCGACGGTGTGGAGGATGCTCCCGAGCTCGGCGGTGGAGGGTGGGCGAGATCTCGGCGGCGCCGCCTCTCCCCTTTCCCTTCTCCACCACCGGCAATAGCCTCGGAAGGCGGCGACGCTTCGGTTAGCGGCGATGGAGGTAGAGGAGTATCACAACGGCGTGGAGGGCGCACACGAGCTCGACGGCATTGCGCTCCACCGATGCCGCCTCCCATGACCGTGCCATCTCCCCCAACGTCTCTACGCTCCTCCGTCTCGACTACTCTGCCACCTTTGCCGAGGCCAAGCTCCCCGTGCTCGTCTGGCGACGCCGTCGTGGGCGTGGTTCCAGTAACAACGCCGCCTAGATCCCCCGCCTCCTGCCCGCCGCCACCGCCGCCGCTTTGGTCCTCGCCCGCATGCCGCCGTCGCCACCGCTATGGTCCTCGCCCAATGCCGTTGTCGCCGCCACTCTGGTCCTTGCCCACATGCCACCGTCGCCACCGCTGTGGCCCTCGCCCGCATGCCGCCGTCGCCACTCCGACCAAGAGAGGGGGAGAGAAAGAGAGAGGGGAGAGAGGGAGGAGGAAAGAGGGAAGGAGAGAGGATGACATGTGGAGCCGGTCCACATGTCAGTTGGTCCCACAGTATTTTTGTGTGGTGTAAATGACATATGGGTCCCACTGATTATTTTTCAATTCTAATGCCACGTCAGCGCCACGTGGGACGAAGACCGGGTCAACACTGCCACGTCAGTGCCACGTCAGCAAAACCGCTCTCCAAAACCGCTGAGGGAGTCAAATTGCACTGGTTTCATTAGTTCGGGGAGTCGTCCTATCCAGTTTTCTGGTTAAGGGGTACGAATTAGATTCGGCGTACAATGAAGGAAGTCAAATTGGACTTTTTCCTTTTCTACACATATGCAATTGCTTAAACCCATGGGCCAAACACTGCACAAAATTAGCCCAACAGGGTGCTTGTTTATTGGAAAAAGTCCACTTGGACTCCCTTAATTGTTCATCGAATCTAATTCATGACCCTTAACTAGAAAACCAGGTAGAATGACTCCCCCAATTAATAAAACCGGTACAAATTGAATCCCTCGGTGGTTTTGAAGAGTGGTTTCGCTGACGTGGCGTCTACATGGCAATATTGACTTGGTCTGCTGTTGACGTGACGCTTAGGTGGCATTATAACTAAAAACATACACGTGGGACCCATTTGTCATTCACATAGAAGAAGAATTTGTGGGGCCCACATGTTAGTCTATCCCTTCGTCATCCTCCCCAATCTCCCCCTTATCTCTCTCTCCCTCCCAATTCGACAGGCGGGGGGCGGCGCCAGCGGCGGCAGGCGGGGGGGAGGGGGGCGACGACCACCGAGCTTCGCTCTCGAGCCTCGGTCAGGTCTGGGCAGTAGCAGGCGCGACCTCAACGAGGAAGTTGGGCTGCGCGCCATGTTGGACTCCTAGACGCGGTCGTCGGGGTAGCGGACGGGGTCGGTGGTGGCCTGGTGGGGGTGCCGAAGTTGATGCGGATGGTGAGGGAGAGGAAGAAGGCGCCCTCGAAGATGAAGGGGTGACCGGTGGTGGCGTTGATGAGGCAGTCGGAGAAGAAGGCCCGGGACTGAGCCAGCGCCACCGGCTTCGAGCACAGTGGTGGCTAGATACGCGCGCTGCTGGAGGAGGCCGAGAACGAGCGGATGCACCTCATGACCTTCATGGAGGTGGCCAAGCCGAGGTGGTACGAGCGCACGCTCGTGCTCGCCGTCCAGCGCGTCTTCTTCAACGCCTACTTCCTCGGCTACCTCCTCTCCCCCAAGCTCGCGCACCGCGTCGTCGGCTACCTCGAGGAGGAGGCCATCCACTCCTACACCAAGTACCTCAAGGACATCGAGGCTGGCAAGATCGAGAACGTCCCCGCGCCGCCGATCACCATCGACTACTGGCGGCTCCTCGCCGCGCCACGCTCAAGGATGTCGTCATCGTCGTCCGCGCCGACGAGGTGCACCACCGTGATGTCAACCATTTCGCATCAGTACGTGCGTGCGTGTGAATTCCCAAGCTTGACGTGTGCTTTGTGTAGGTTTGTGATGACTGAATTATTTTTGCTTGTGATGTGCATGCAGGATGTCCATTTTCAGGGGATGGATCTCAAGGATACGCCTGCCCCGCTCGATTATCACTTATGATTAATTTTCAAAAGAAGATTATCACTGATGAAATCTTGCGGCGGCTTGTGTCCTGCTCAGCTCTGCAGTTGTTACCAGGAAACACGAGTTGCCGTTGATCTGTTGTATCCTCCCTTGGCCTCCCCGCCAGGCGGACGCGCGACGGGTGCAGCGTCTCGGTGACAAGGTTGCGCCGGAGGATTTGCCACACGGGCCCGTATTTGCAGCGCGTGATGGTGTAGCCGTTCTCGCCGAGGAGCGAGCGCGCCACCTCCAGGCGGTCGGCGAGAGCGGCGCCGCGCTCTACAAGGGCGGCGCGCACAATGCATCAGTCGGCCACGAAGGAGGAGGAGGAGGGCGACGAGGCGAAGCGGCGCCACAGATAGCCATCGCATCGCCATCCACCGCTGCTGCCCGCACCACCGCCATCGCCATCGCCACCGGCGGTGGTTGCTCTGCTGTTTTTTTTTTCAAAGATAGAGGGAGAAGAGGGCCCTGACAAGCTGGCCCTATATTTTTTATATTTTTCCCTAATCAATTGCATGTGGGCCTCATGATTGGGCTGACACATCAGCATGCCATGTCAGCAAAACTGTCCTCCAAAACCACTGAGAGATTCAATTTATACTGGTTTTAGTAATTGGGGGAGCCATCCTACCCGGTTTTATACTTAAGGGTCATGAATTATATTCGGTGAACAATTAAGAGAGTCAAAGTGGACTTTTTCCATATTACTAGCATCTGGGCTTTCCATGCCTAAGCGCCCGAGCAGATACCACCATTCCACAGCAGGAGCAGAGTCCAGAGGAGAGGCGGCGGAGTGTGCGGTAAACCATGGCGATGGCGCGGCGGCGGCGTGGAGCCAGAAAAGGCGGCGGCGCGGAGCAGCACGCGGCCAGGAAGCGGGCGCAGATGGCTCCGTTGCGGGCTCGTGGCGTCAGGCGGTCAGCGCGTCGGCGGCGAGGGACAAGGCGGCAGCCAGAGGCTCGCAGGCACCGTGGCCCGAGGGCACGCGGCGAGCCAGCGATGTCCCGGTCGAGGAGCGGGGTCATGGCGCCAGGCGGCGGCGGCGGCGGCGGTCGGGGCTTCAGAGGTTGGGGTTCGCCGGCGCAGGTACGGACGGCGGCCGGTCGCCGCCCTACCCCAGAGTCGGTGGGTCCGTGCTGGCCCACATGCGTGTTTAGCGGGGCCCACATGCTATTGGGTACGCCCTGTGCCGCGCCTTCACTGGAAGGAAGATTGCCCGTGCATCAACTTCAGCACGAATCGCAAGGCAAAATGGACGGTTGGTAACAACCACGCGCCAAGAGAGTGGCAATAGCGGCATATATATTTCGGAAAAGGAGGTGCTGTCAAGGGGGCCCCACTCGCAAACGGAACCAGGAAGAAGAAGCAAACCATCACCACCAGTCCACCACCACCTCCTCCTCCCCTCCTCGTCGATTGCTCATCGTCTTCCTCACCGGGATGGCGGACCAGGAGGATCAGGATGATGGCGGAAAAGGGTAAGCCCTTGCGTTTCGTTTCCTGCTTGTTTCTTTTGCTACTCAATGCCGTGCGAGTTTGTTCCGTGAGGAAGATTCTGCTCTTTTCTGAAGGTGATTATGCACGAAAATTCACCACCGCGAGTCATTCGATTGGATTTTCGCTTTGGCTTCTTCTCGAGCTCTTTAGCCTGCAAGCTCTCGTGTGTTGACTAGTTTCTGAAGTTTCGTGTGTTCTTTGTTCTTCGAAGGCTCAGAGCAGTTCAGG